>OX387611.1:2900000-5300000 GCA_947568835.1 Protonemura montana | reverse complement strand
GGCTGCTCCTGTCCAACAGCACCAAGGACCGGCCACCGCTTAGCCTTGTCCCTTTGACACACTTTGTCAGAATTTCTCGGTTTATGCCACTGCAGCTTCGGTAATGACTGTTACCTGTGAACTGAATGCAGTCATTAGTGTGCATGTACTCTTACCGTGTGAAAAACTTAAAGTATTTCGTTTATAATGGTTGTTTTTCAGTCCAATTGTCAACTTTCTGTCTCAATAATTTTTATTTAGCATTTTACTAACGCTTTGTTAGAGTAGCTTGGTGTTTTCTTTAAGAAAAACAAGAGGCCCGGCCCGCATTAAACCCCTATGACAGTCGAAACTCAAGAAATGCCTTTTGTGTACTTTTGTATTTAATTGCTAATTACGACTTGAAAATGAAATGTTTCTTTTTTTGAAAGTTTAAGAGTAGATTTTCAAATAAACCTCATATTTTACGACCGTACCACACAAATTCAGCAAAACCATCGAACGCCTGCCAGTAATAATGCTTTACCTTAATTGGTAGAACATTATTTAAAATAATTTGTGCAAAGCATGTTTTGAAAGAAAAACTGAATTTTTATGTCACACTACTTGATTGGATGGTGACTTGATGATGAGTCAACTGATAATCAACTGATTAAAGGGTTTTCCGGGATTGGTTGGCAGATTTTATGTTAGGTCACTTACTCATTTGTTGCGTAATACCGTTGGTAATACTAAGGAATGTACAAATCATTTATTGGTACACTATGCATATTTAGAGTATGTCAAGGTTTCAGAGAAATCATGCAAATTGCCTGTCGCATTCCGAAATTATTTCCAATATCAATTCCTAATTGAAAATATTTTTTCTCTCAAATTTACACTAGCTGCATTTGCAGGGTTTAAAATAAAGGCTTAGCAAACGAGCCTTCACTGCATGGTTCACGACTTGGCCAACAGATAACGCTTGCAGCTGTCCTTTTAAATAAACGGACAATTTTAAATAACAAAATTAAATTTTTGAACACTCGAAAGACGGTGAATTCACCTAGAAGCATCTTGCATTTTGCTCGTAGTTATAATTTAAATACACTTACATACTTTACCTACTTACATACTACTTTTCATGCATGCCTTTCCATTCGAACGTAAACTGAATTCACAGTGATTAAGACAGAAATGAGTAAACCAACTCCACAGGTGGCGCTGCGTGGCGACACAAACAGAAACTACAGTAATGCAATCAGGCGACAGTAATTTATCACTGATTTTCCCGACACAATTTCCCGACGCTTCTTCGACGGCAATTCATTTTCAATTTTCCACTCGGCCGATCCTTTGCCTTGCCCTAAGTCCACTCACGAAATGCAATTCAAACCATAAACCATTCTGACACTTCCGCATGGTACAGGTTTCAATAACCAGGGATCCATGATATCAATTCCACTCATTTTTTTCGAAACCATTACTTTTGCTGTAAAAGTTTTTCCCGTTTTTCTTTTCCCTACACAACTTTTCTTCTGAGCAGAAGAATAGATTCGAAAAGGTAAAAGAATACGATGAAAAAAAATATCCACAATTTTCTGGGTGAATTCTTTTCAATTCGAACGAATTGTCCAAGGTTTTGTAATTCTTCTGCTTTTTGATGTGAAATCGGTGAAAGAAATGAAGAATTCTGTCTTGCGACTCTATGAAAGAGGAGAGAATTGACGGTTGAATATTATATTTACATATTCAGCCAAGTTTTTTCTTTGACGCCCAATGAAAATCATAGCCTCTGAAAATGAAGGTACCACTTTCTCTTATGATGGTTTTTAGACTCATGTCTACTTGATTTATCCTTAGCACTAGTTTTGACAAAAACTATTTGAAATGGGTTTTGAATGCTAAGTAAAGGACAACTTTCTCATGTTTTGAATTTTCTAGTTTTGAATTCAGAGATTACTTAAAAAAATTTAAGTCACCATAACCCTGAATAAAACTGATCAAAATTGACGTTTTTTTGGCTTGAATAATTAGAAAATGTTAGTTACATACGAATAATACAGAGATATATTTGTTTGACACCAGCAATTTATGGATTATACACGAAAAACTTTGAATTGCAATAATTTTCATGACAGCAATGTCCTGTAACACGTGATAGCACTGCCATCACGCTAATATATTTGCGAAAAAGGCCTCCAAATGACTTCTTTATCTCGACAGAAATAAAGATAATACTTCCAGATGGAGTCACCATCGTAAAACATTTTTTTAAATTTTATTTCTTTATTTCTTACAGATACTCGCATTTAAGACTGGTTTATTCTCAGTGAATGCAAACCTCAATGATAAATGCACGTTCATCAACATTTCAAATCGTCATTATTTAATTGCACAGTTTTGCTAAAAAGGACGATTGCAAGCGCCATCTGCTATCAACCTCTGTTACTACGTGTTGCCGGCTCGTTTTCTGAGCAGAAAATATAACATTAACGCTGGCCCTCTTAACTATACCAATCAACTTAAAAGTTAACCATTTTCTGTCCGATTTATGAATTATCTTAAACGCTAAGATTCGCTTCGAATGTTCAGAAACATTAAAAATGCCTGGCTTTTGGTTGGGAGTTGCTATAGGAATCATAACAGTTTAAAAAATAACGGAGTAACAAGCGTGCATTGAATTTAAATTAACCAAATCGAAATTATTAAATAGAATGCAAAATCCTGGTTCTTTTCTCAAACGTCCTATAAAACAGAGCATTACAAGAAGGCATCTTCTATATAGGATAGGAAGGCTTCTGATCTCTATAAGCAATCCCACAGGATCAGCGGTGAGTGCAGTGAAGGATGTTCCCGAGGGAAGGATGTATTGACTCAATAAGGAATAGATCAAAGGCGAGCTTTCTCTGGATTTTTAGAGCTTTGTCTGGAGAAAGAACAGTGGTGGATTGAAATAGGATGAAATTTTTGGGAATAGTAAACCATTTCGGATGAAGAGGTGAGGTGTACAGAAGAAAAGGAAGATTGAAATCGTGATTGGCTGAAGAGATTGGAGAAAGTGAAAAAGGTTGAGAGAATGGTTTTGATTTGAACTCATTCACTTTTAAAAGCATATGCTTGTGGTGGCACGCATGAGCTCAATAAGAGCAATATTCGTTTTTTTTTTTAACTGCATCAGTGGAAATTTAAATAAAAATAATTTAAGTAATTTAGAGAACCCATAGCTAAAAAAAATCTTATGGGAGATTGTTTGTATAGTTTTTATTTAGCTTTTTAGCTATAAAAAATAACAATGTTATTTGGTGGAGGGGGGGGGGGGGGTCTGAGATGTTTTCTGGAGGCGTCGAGAGGTTAAAAAATGTAATTAGTTATTTACTAATTAAATAAACCTTAAATGATCATTTGTAAATGACGATTGAAAAGATAAATCTGAAAAAGAAATGTATTTAATATATTTTTTTTAGACTCGTCTCTGTTTAATCTAATAACGAAAGCACCCATTTTTTCAAATACATTGCGTACAGCAAAAACACGCCAACTCAACATGCTATTTAAGGGTAAAAACAACAATGAAGTCAGGCGAACCCAGAAAAATGTCATGAAAGTGGAAAACATGAAAATGCACAACAAAACCCGTAAGCTTCCCTTTGAATTGTGTCGCGCATGTTTAAAAAAATGCAGAGAATTTACAGACGCGGGCCGAGCAGGCAAATATTTCACTCGAGGACACAAAAAAGACACTTCTTGGAGAAGATTTCACTTATTTCCAATTGCTTTGTTGGCAAAACACAAATCGGCTCCGCACCTTTGTGAATTCAAATCAAAACAGTTCAACATTTCACTGGTTTTTAGACTCATGTCTACTTGATGTAAACTTAGCACTAGTTTTGATAAAAACTATTTGAACTGGGTTTTGAATGCTAAGTGAAAAACAACAAAATTTCCCGACGTTTCGTAACTTGTACCTGTTATTTTATCAAGGGTTAAAGCAGTCCTGACAATTTTCCGATAACGAAAGTACCACATAAAATTAAAGCAAATACCTAATTCTGTGCTCAGGAGATGCATTATTATATATATTAGTATAATTAGTTGGGTGACCTGTCCACTTTATCTCCTCCTTTCCTCCCCACACCTCACCATGTGTCTATCAGAACGCTGGGAAATAGAAATTACCTGCATGTTATTCTCATTTCCTGCGCTTTAGTTGTTTAGTTAATTAATTGTTAAATTGTAATTAACTTGTTTATGAAATTTGATTTAGTTAATTAGGAAATCAATCATTTCAGATCTGATGCGTATAGGATGCAATCAGAACATTGCTTTAAATTTATAAGTAACCGTCGAAAGCATATTTTTTATTTTCTAAACTCAAAATTCCCGACAATTCCAAAACTATGCTTATTTAAAAGTTTTAATTCTACGAGGACCGTTGTTTCCAACACGCCAAACCATTCGGTGGTCACCCATACAATACCTGTACCAGCGCAGTGTTACTTATCTTTCATCCTTCCAACCTCTCTCCCGAACAGAAGTGGTCATGTGTATGATGGTCACCCATTCAATACCTGTCCCAGCGCAGTGTTGCTCAACTTCGGTGATCTCACGAGGACCGTTGTTTCCAACACTCCAAACCGTTTGGTATCCATCAACAATGTTTAGGTCCCTGTTAAAAATTTCAATCACTTATTTTGATAAGTTATCAATATTGTTATGTTGATATGGATCATTTTTCGATAAAGATTTTTCAGATAAAAGTATGATTTTTGTTTTTGTTTCCGGCAAAGTTATTTATATGCTGACAGTTATGACAATTTAAATTTGTTCAGATCGTAATTTCTCTGCTTTAAATTTATTTGACATCGAAAGACTTACTTTTGATATAATATATCAATACACATATATTACCACATTCATAGAAGAGGTACACAAATGTCAAAAGTTTGGGAAAAATTGGGTTAGAGCAACACCCGTGACAGGTGGAGATCGGAGTTCGAGTCCCTGGATTGGTACACTTTTTGAGAGGTTATTCGTCTTCCTAATAATACAAGACTTTGCAACCATTTGATATATAAATCAAGATGTAAACAAACCGGAGTAAACTTCCTTGAATGCAAGGAAAAAATTGCAGATACTGATACCGCGTATCTGTGGTTAGATGAGATCTCAAATCCGGTAGGATTTTAGTCGATGATTCCATGTCATGCATTTCTAGTTGGACAGCAATAAAGTAAGATCACATTTAAATTGGCTAAGAATTTAAAGCTATGTCATAAAAATACATAAATTTGAAAGAAAAACACCTTTATTTGACATTTTGTAGAATCGTAGAGTAATTTTAATCGAATAACTTAATAATTTACTAAAAACAGGAAAGGAAATTGTGCAAAAATGATAAGTGTCCGCGGCTGTTGCTTTCTTATCTTGATGGCTCTTCTCTCTCCACAATCAGGTAAGTAGAAAACCGTTTTTAAATTTTTGTGATTTTTCGTCAATTCCAACATGATGGTCTTATCATCCAGACGCTTAGTTGCGTTTCCGGTCAGAATTTAGTGGTTTTACTGCCGAATTTACTGCCGAATTAACTGCCGAAGAAAGAATTGATGGCAAAGATTACGAGAGTTTGATGTTTTCAATTTGTTTTAATAAAAATTATGGCGTAGATAAGCAACAATCTAAAGGTTCTTTAATTTAGAGAGATTACTTTGTTTTTACAACTTTGATGGCCGGTTACCAAGAATTTTGGGATTGAACCTGGGACCTCCCAAATTCAAGCCAGCTATTGGGCACTAGAATGGAACCTTTGACTTCTTGAATGCATGGCAGGTCTCCAGTGCGGTCAAAATGTAGAATTAAAATCGTAAATTTGATACAAAATGTAATTTTATCTTTTTGTATTTTTTTAATAAATTGCTTCAATCTATAATATTGTAATAATAAGCTATAATATGCTGATCTAGTCAGGCAAGATAACGCAAGGCCAGATATGCGCGTACACCGATGGTACAATGGGCAAAACTCGGCACATTCCATGCACTAGGACACTTTGCGAGTAGGACTGGCGGCAAATCGAGGTGTGTCAACTTGCACAACGAGTACGTGGTGTACATGACGTCTGGATTCATGTAGATCCTGCTTGGACATAAGAGGACGGGCGGCATACGGCAAAGTAATGAGGAAAGAAGTAAATTATCAGAGGACCTTTTGTTTCATTATACAAAGCGTTTGGCTACAACACCGTTAATTTTGCTGATCTCACGAGAACTTATTTATACAGAAACAAATACACAAACAATCGTGTACCCAAACTGATACTCAAATCGATTGATTAATTGATTTGTAGTGTTTAACGACGCGCTGTTTTGACATCTGGCTATGCGGCACTGGTCTAATGGCGTCGGTGAATGAAAGGTTGATTATGAGGATGATGATGAACCTAACCTAGCATAAAGAGGAGGAGGGTAAACCTGGTACCGGCACGTAGCCTACTCCTGTCGAAGAGCACCAATGGGACCACCGGCTTAACGTCCCTTCCGAAGGACGGTACAACGCGAACAACAGGATACCTCCTCAAATCCATGCTGTCAAGAGGTCGATAAGCAAGGCCAGTGAAGTTGCTGTACTAACTTTCATCCCTCCAACCTCTCTCCCGAACAGAACTGGTCATGTGTGTGATGGTCACCCTGACCCATCCAATACCTGACCCAGCGCAGTGTTGCTTAACTTTCATCCCTCCAACCTCTCTCCCGAACAGAACTGGTCATGTGTGTGATGGTCACCCTGACCCATCCAATACCTGACTTAACGCAGTGTTGCTTAACTTCGGTTAGGTTAGGTTAGATTAACCCCGTTACTCAAATCAAAACCGCCTAAGATCCAGTTTTAGGTTCAAAGGTATATTATAACTTCTCAAAGCATTTACCAGCCTATTTACTAGTCGTAAATAAAAATTGCAATTTAGTTGCACTCCTATATTTATACACTGGGGTAAATACTGATATCAAAAGTGTTATCAAAAGAAGGAACAGCTATCCAAACATCAGGTCAAATAGGTAGCTCCTTTTTATAAGTAGCTCACAGAAAGCTCATTCGCACACCTGTCGCGTACATAAGTTAGTTTAACTGAAGATTAAGATTTTAAGCCGAATCGAAAAAATATTATTTAATTAAAATTTGTGCCGTTGTATTGTTCTGTGGGATGATGTAATAAAATCACCGAACAGGAAACAGAAAATAAAACGGGGCAACAATGGTAACTTTGCGGGTGTTGAATTGTCTAATTCTGCTTTGTCTGTTGTCTCCTCAATCAGGTATGAAGACTACCATATATTAACTATTTATAAGTGATTATGTAGCAGCTTAGTTCAACGACTATATTATTTCCTATCATGTTCACAAGTTTTGATAGTTTTCACAAATTTTTAACCCCAAATCATATTTCACAAGAAATTAAATCAATTTCACAAATTGATTAATGAATGCTGGAACCATTGAACGTTTTTCTCAAAATTTTGCCAAGTCACGTCCGACTTGACCTTAGTTTGATCTTAGCTCGATGTTGAAGACGCTTGAAAAGACTGTTTGCAGGTAAAATTGAAGGTCTACCATCTTCTGGGTCCAAGCTCTCATCCTAAAGTTGATAGAGAAAAATTTGCCGAAACATCGAGAGAAGTCCTTTTAAGGACTAAAAATCCATCAAAAAGAGCATTAACCAAAAATCCAAAAGTATCTTTCATTTAAATGTGCCATTCCTTAACCAAAAATTTGTCATGGCTGAACCGATAAAAAAAAAAGTCACGCCGCTCATCTTGTGCTTTAGGTATTTCTGGCATTTCCATAAGGGAGCTAAAACCAGCAAGCGGATGATGGAAAGAAAGCTAGACTGGAAAAGTGTGTTACCGAACCGGGATACGAACCCGGAACCTCTCAATTGCCGGTCGGGTGCTCTACTAACTGAGCTATCCAGACACACATATTCCAGCTTTTGCGGGGGGTGCGATAAGGGATCCCCTCAAGGGGGAAGAGGCCAAGGTGATTCGTATGGACGAGTTCGTAGCAACTTTATGATGAGATGCTAATTTAATAGCATCTCATCGGCATCTCAATGGCATCATGGCATCTCATCGGCATCTCAAGTTGCTACGAACTCGTCCATACGAGTTACCTCGGCCTCTTCCCTCTCGAGGGGATCTCTTATCCCACCCCGTGAAAGCTGGAATATGTGTGTCCGGATAGCTCAGTTGGTAGAGCACCCGACCGGCAATTGTGAGGGTTCGGTTGAAAATTTTTCCAGTCTAGCTCCCTTTCGATCTCTTGATAGTTGATAATCGCTCGGTACGATGCTCTTGTATATAATGGCTCAACGAGATATGATTATATAATTATTTCAGCAAAGTGTCTAGCAATTTTGTAGTTGGGTTGATTTGTAGTTTTTTTTCTGGCAGGGCTCCTAGAAAAATCGCAGTGTCTAGTCGCCTGCTGGTGGTCGATTAAAAGTGTTACAACAGAAGAGTTTTCAGGAGACGGCATTGACGCAGAGAATAGGGAAACAGAGGAGCCAGAAGATTATTATTCTGATGAAAACAAGTTGGTAGCAAATGAGAGCTCAGAAGAGACTGGTTTATCTTGGAGAGATAAAGCTAATTCTACAACAGCCACAAAAGCAACCACAGGTACATAGACAACAACAACAACAGACAACATCGTCAAACTGAATAAGTTAATGTTTATTGCAAATTGCATTAAAAGTAGGTGCCATAAACGAAAAGAACTTTCTATATCACGAAATCAATCAAAATTAAACGAAAAAAAAAATGTCTTTGGATAAATTTCGCATGCAAGAATTAAAGTATAGAACACTAATTCAACTAAACCCACGAAGCTAATAAAAACGGATATTTTTTAGATAAATTCTTATGTTTTTTCTCGTTTTACTGTTGTCAAATAAATGCAATTTGCAAATACGATTTACACCGGTTTGACTGGCTCACAAAAACAACCATTCACGATTGCATATATATTTTTTTAATAAAATTTGTACTGAAGAGCTCAAGGGCGCGTTTGAAATAGATTTGATGTCAACAATGCTTTCCAATGGTTGGGAATACTCAGGTCAGTCAGTCAAAGCCATACATTTGCAAGAACTATTTTGTGCTCATATGTTGTTTCCGCAATATTTCGCTACCTTATCAAGATACCTTAATGCACTAAGAAGTTGTGTTAGCAACGAATTAGTGTAAGCTTGTTTAACCTTTCCTTACTTTTAGCATATTTAACTGGCATCCGTTTGATATCTTTGACAGATGATGATGAAAACACCATAACAATACACATTACCTTCTTTTACGTCACCTTGGTACTATTGGTTATTTTGGTGGTGTTGATGGTCGCTGCTGGTGTCGTCAACTACGCTTATTGCAAGCAGTGCTGTTGTTTTAAAAAAGGTCAACAAACACTCGAAGAATCAAAACGTTCAGGTAAGCAAATAAAACGATGAAAACACATGAATTTTGTGTTTGTTTTGACACATGAAATGCTTGACGACAAACCGTTTTGAAAATGACCACTGTGGCACTCGTAGCTTACGGCGTTAGTTAATACTTTAAAATTATTAAAACTTTGCTGAAATTAAGTAGGAAATTCCGGTGCCGGCACGTAGCCTACTCCTGTCAAAAAGCACCAAGGGGACCACCGGCTTAACGTCCCTTCCGAAGGACGGTACAACGCGAACAACAGGATTCCTCCACAAATCCATGCTGTCGAGAGGTTGATATGCAATGCGAATGAAGTGACTGTACTTACTTTCATCCCTCCAACCTCTCTCCCAAACAGAACTGGTCATTGGTATGATGGTCATCCATCCAATACCTGACCCAGCGCAGTGTTGCTTAACTTTCATCCCTCCAACCTCTCTCCCGAACAGAACTGGTCATTTGTATGATGCTCATCCATCCAATACCTGACCCAGCGCAGTGTTGCTTAACTTTCATCCCTCCAACCTCTCTCTTAAACAGAACTGGTTATGTGTATGATGGTCATCCATCCAATACCTGACTCAGCGCTTAATTTCTTAATTTCGGTGATTTCACGACGATTGGTGTTTCCAAAACGCCGAACCGTTCACTTTGAACACACTTTGCATCCAAATTCGGTCAAAAGACTGATTCAAACCGAGAATAGATGAAATTAATTTTTGCAGTTCCAGCTTTTTTTTTCCGATTCCAAATGCCACTGACATTCCACTGACATTTAGACTTTCCAAATGTTATATTGGTTTAACAAATTGTGGAATAAAATAAAATAAATAAATATCAGTTGCATTACCACAAAATACGGATGCATTTTTGTTTTGTTTTAAATATGACTTTAATGTTTTAGACAAATCTGTGCGGGTGACATCTGAGCCAGTCTACGAGGAAATCGACGAATGTGAGTGAAATTGTTCACTTGGTGTTTTTCCATCTTGAACGTATGGTAAAATATCTCCTTTTTAAAACAATTTTGACATTCAAAAACTAATCTTCCTGTTGACTAGCACTGGCGCTTTCATCGCTTCCAATGGCTTCTGACAGTTCGTGGAGAAACGTTGAAAAGCTGACGGTGCCTACAGATTATGCACCTCTCACACCAAAACAACAGAATTTACAAGATTTCATAAACTCGAACCCACCTAAAAGTAAGTTCTGCGTTCTGCAATGCTCCTGCTAAAGTAGGCAACTTATTTGATGAACAATGTGTTTACAAAAGTTGTGTTTTCAATTTTATAATCAGAAACACTAATAACCTCTCAAAAATTGCGCATTGCAAGCGTTTGCAATTAAAATTAAAATTACGCATAAAAAACGCATCCAACGTCAAATTGGAGTTACTCGAGATTGACAGGTTGTGACGTGATATAGCGTGACTAGAATCAGATTGACTGTGAGTATTCACAGCCACTAGGTTCTACTCCTTGGAGATCCGTCATTCTCATCAAAAACACTAAAATCCTCTTAAAAATGATATGTCGAAGTAGCTGAATTGGTTAGAGCAACACCCGCGATAGGTGAAGATCAGGGTTTTATTTCCCATTTAGGCATACTATTTTGATAGGTTATTAGTTGCAAGCGTTTGCAATTTAAATCAGATTTCGCATATTGTTTTTTCAATCTTTACTGAATTGTTATGTTTTCAACAGCATTCGTATTGAAGCCGCTTTCAAATAGATTTAACTCGTCGAGTCATGGGCCTAAGATCGTGGGGCAGACTCCAAAACGTCTTGTTGCTCGTCCGCTAGAACCGGAATACGCCAACCAGTTGACACGGGGTGATGGTATGTACCACCGTTCAGTGCAGGTTATAGGTAGAGTTTCAACGTCAATGTTACAGTCTCTGCGTGAAAGATGGCCGCCAAATGACTACCTTACCGACAAAAATGCAGAGTACCGGAACATCACCTTAAGTGGAGCCACTGTCGTATGAATTTGAATTTCGATATTTCTCGTAGGTTAACTCGCTTTTGAGACATTTCATGCTCAAAAGATCTCCATCAATGTTTACCTCAACGATTGATATACACGTAACGATATTAAAAAGCGAGTTACCTACGATAAAGATCGATATTATTTTTCTGGCAGTTCCAGGGAAAGAATTTTTTTTCCCATTCTTTAATTGGGGTTGGCTAGAATTGTTCCAGCAACTAAAATAACCTCTTTTGGTGCATATTTTCCGGGAAAGTAATTCCTATATACAAACTTCATAAACTGGATATAATTATTAATGGAGGATTTTGAAAATGATTGGCATCAGTATTTTTTTTTTTTATTTTACTTTAGTAGTGTAAACAGATTGAAGAAATTTGAGATCCACAGCTGCTACGAAAACTCGAGATTTTTTTCTGAAAAACACCGGAAAAACGCCTTAAACAGGCGCTTTTACAACGCGTTTAACTAATATTTTAAAGAAAATTTTAATTTTTCATCCATTTATTACAACAGGCAGCAAATATTTAATTTAAGGCATTAAGCCTAATTGAATGCCAAATCATTTTTCGTCTTCTTCATGCACTTTTTCATATTCATTTTCCTTTTCATTCACCAACTTCTTCCATATCTCCTTATCAAGCCAGCTTTCTTCCTCATCTACCTACTTCATTTCATTTCCCATCTCTTTCCTCCACATAAGCTTCTGATTTTTGTATCCATCTTTCTCTTGGTCTTCCACTTCCCCTTCTCCCATATTCTAAGCTTAAAATCTTTCTTGGCTATCTCTTTTCCTCCATTTTTCATTCACAATTTTAAAACCTATTCTCTCCATATTCATTCTTTTTTCCAATATTTTGCTTTAAATCTATAAAAAGCAAAAAATAGCGGTAACATTTAAATGTTATAATTTTATATTTAATTTTAGATGCATTTCTTTAGCAAGTTCCACGTAACTCTGAGACAAGGATGGTTAATGCCATTTCATGCCACATTAATGAGCCTCAATGCACAATCAATTGTTTCATGTTTCCTGCATTTGTTGCAGATACGACCGATTCCGACGGCTATCTCAAGGCCATCGCAGTAAATGCCAGGAAAAAATGAACGAATTATAAGTTTTGTGAAATTATTTCCTAATCGTATCACGGCTGGTGTTGCTTTCCCACTCCAATTGAGTGTGTTTAGGTTTAGACAGAGGACCAGCGTTATGATGGTTTTTAGACTCATGTCTACTTGATCTTACCATTAGCACTAGTTTTAACAAAAACTATTTCAACTGGGTTTTGAATGCTAAGTGAAGAACAACTAAATTTCCCAACGTTTCGTAACTTGTACCTGTTACTTTATCAAGGGTTAGAGCAATCCTGTCAATTTTCCGATATCAAATTTATAATAATAATAATTTTGTGTGGTTCTTTTGTTATTGGAAAATTGTCAGGACTGCTCTAACCCTTGATAAAGTTCCAGGTACAAGTTACAAAACGTTGGGGAAATTTAGTTGTTCTTCACTTAGCATTTAAAGCCTAGTTGAAATTACAGATTAATTGGTCACATAGCAACACTCTCAGTAAAACTCTATGATATAAGCTATTGGTTTTCTTGTGGAAATATTTGTGTTGCCAAAAAAAACTTTTTTGAAGTTTGGAAAATATCTTTGATTATTCTTTTTACTTCTCTCTCAATTTTTGCCTCTTTCGTCAAAAATACTTCCTCGAAGTTTAATTTTTTCTTTGTTATTTTTTTTAACTATAATAACTATGACTTATTAACTAAATTAGTAATTACTAATTAACTATTAATAACTATTAACTATAAACTATTAATAAATATTAGTAATCTTTTTGTTGCCACTTAGTTCCAATTTTAGCCTACAAATTATTTCTTCATACTTGACAAACTTTAAACTAGAGATCTCGTTTGACTACCAATCTGATTTTAGGCAAAACTTCAAGAAATTATCGCTGGTTAAAAAAATTAAAGGAGTAAAAACTTGATAAAAACCAGAAAAACTCATCTCCATTGCAACAGCAAGTAAAATAATTCTACTTGTAGCTTGCTAGAACCAAACTCTACCAAACTCCATAAAAATATTGAAAACGCATCAGGAATTCAAGTCTGCAATAAAAACATTCTAACAAGAAGCTAACTTCTACAGAATTGACGAATACCTGCAATCTCAGTGTTAGAAATTAAATATTGTCTGAAATATTAATTTAGTACTTGACATGGTTTAAACAGTGATATTGTTCACAAACTATGTAATTAAATAAATAAATAAAAACCGTTGGTTGCTTATTTAACTGAAATTTATCAAATTGGCAAAGTTATTTATAAAAAATTACTTTTTTTTTTTTTTTTAATTGGCTTTCTTCTGATCTGATCATTACAGCAAAGATGTAGACCAAAAGGAATATTTTTCAAAGAGTTGATTCATTTGCAAAAAAAAAAGTCAGGTTCATTTTCAATTTAATTATAGTACATCTGAAGCAAGGAAAATATTAACGGGGGTAAAATAAAAATCGACCAACTTTTGAAAGTGAAAAGCGTTCGTTTTTCTGACAACTACGCCCTGCAATCGACTTGGTACCAATTAGTCGTAATAAAATTTTGATTTGTGCCACCGGCAATCGGTTGAAAGAGAACGTTGATTGCAGATACTTCAAAGGGAAGCTATGAACAGAACCTGGCAGTCTGCACTGTGACATTGGCGAGAGTCTGTTTCCGAATTGCTTCCCTACTCAATGGACATGGTGGACTCGGTGAATGGTTGATGAAAATCCATGGACAAAATACAGATTTCTCGGTTGCAGGGAAAAAAATAAAGCTAGTGGAGTTGTTCATCTATACTTGCAGGGGAAATAATTAAAAAATATATATATATATGTGTAGTGGATTACCTCAGCCACAGATTTACAAAAAAAAAAATCAAGACGTAGGCGATATGTAGTGAAGTTTTACAAAAATAAAATTTTTAGTTTAATTTTTTAAGAAAATAATGCAAATAAAATTCGTTAAAATTGTTTTCGAGGCAAAATATTAACAGTTAAAAAATTAATGTGTTATTTTTTAACTGAAATAACTAAAAAAAAATAACGCGAGGTTTTTTATAAATAAAAATTAAAGTTAAAAATAAAATACTCTTATCTACAAACACGACTTAAATTGGTTTCGCGTAGATCTTATTTCTATTTTATAAACACTGGATGATTCGTTTTTTTTTTTAAATAGTTTAGAAACACAAGAATTGATTGGGACATATAAATGAAAAACAATTCCCTTCTGTTGTCAATTTAATCAAAACAACCGGTTGGTTCTATTCGATGGCTTCTGATGACAGCAAGCCTAAGAACTGAAAAGAAACAAACTTTAGCGAAAGAACATGCTTTTGTGGGTAAAAAGTCACCGGTCGTTTCAACGTAGCAACTGTCATAAAAAAAAACGAAAAGATTAAATCAAATAATTTCCGCTGATGTCTGATATTTTCCTTTTACTTTAAAAAATTGTTTCGTTTCAGTATTTTTAGTTTTTGAGTCGTTTTAAGTTTTTTTTTACATAATATAACAACCCTGAAAATTATTTAATAAGTTACCTGAAAGTCGAGATTGAAATCCTAACAAAAATTGCATTCAAGAGTTACTTAACGCTACAGATTGCAATACTTTAAATTGCATTCAAGAGTTACTTAACACTACAGATTGCAATACTTTAAATTGCATTCAAGAGTTACTTAACACTACAGATTGCAATACTTTAAATTGCATTCAAGAGTTATTAACACTACAGATTGCAATATTTTAAATTGCATTCAAGAGTTACTTAACACTACAGATTGCAATACTTTAAATTGCATTCAAGAGTTACTTAACACTACAGATTGCAATACTTAAAATTGCATTCAAGAGTTACTTAACACTACAGATTGCAATACTTTAAATTGCATTCAAAAGTTACTTAACACTACAGATTGCAATACTTTAAATTGCATTTGTTGATTGTATAGGTCCATATTACTTCTTAATGGTGAGAATAAGTAAATAAAATAAGTAAGCAAGTAGCAAGCAACAGATAAATAAGCCTTCAAGAACAAGTAAATATTAGTTGTATGGAAAATGAAGTGCACCGGTAAATCTGAGTATTTGGTAGGTAAACAAAATTTGGTGACATTTTCGAAGATCAATCAAGTACTGAATAAACATGTTTCCACTATACTGATGTGGCCATGTTGATTTACCCCTCAAATATTGCTACTCACAGTTTAGACCATGAGAGAAGATATCAGCACACAGGCTGCTTCATCATTAGAGAAATTCAAGACATTCGAGTAGTGATTTTCGTAATGGAAATTGAAAGAAAAAAAGTGTTATTTCTACAAAATATTTCTTAAGCTTGTCAAAATAGGTTCATACAATTCTAATAGTAGCTTAAAAAACAAAATATCTTTGCACGACAAAAAATTTAGACCAAAAGAAAAATTGACGGATGTCAGCGGAGATAATATGTGTTTTTATTTTGGCAACCTTTAGCAAAAATGTTGGTAAACTTTATCCTACACTGAACGATGTATATTGATGAAAAATTATCAAAATTGCTATGATTGATTTTAGACTCATGTCTACTTTATCTAAACTTAGCACTAGTTTTGACAAAAAACTATTTCAACTGGATTTTCAATGCTAAGTGAAGAACAACTAAATTTCCCAACGTTTCGTAACTAGTACCTGTTACACGTTACATTTATTGCATTTAGGAAGCTTTAACTAGGTAATTTTTATAATTTTTGTGGTTCTTTTGTTATCGGAAAATTGTTAGGACTGCTCTAGCCCTTGATAAAGCTACAGGTACAAGTTACGAAACGTTGGGAAAGTTAGTTGTTCTTCACTTAAAATTCAAAACCCAGTTGAAATAGTTTTTGTTATCAACATTGAGAACTTGCGTTTAGAAAATGTAACCGTTCTTTGCTCCTACAAAAAGGTACCACGTAGTTAAGAGGAAAAAGTTAAGTTCAAAAAATTACACATTTTCATTATTGATTCAGAACTTGACAAATGGATAAAAGAAATCTTAGAAAAGCAAACAATTACTGCTGCAACGATGACGCAGTTACAAAATCCTGCACAGTGCTTTACGTTTTTCGAATGAAGATCAGATTTAACGGATATTGCTAATCGCGACGAAGTGAGACCAGAAAAAGAAAGTGGAAAATATCTCCAAATGAAACCCGTCCGTTTCTATTCCCTCGGGGCATTCCGATACGAAACGAAGAATTTCCGCCTCGCGAACGAGAATGTCTTGGGCATTCTAGGTGCTTTCATTGATTGTTGTTACAACGTACAGGCTGTTGTAAAATTCGAAATTGGAAAATTGGAAATCGTCTATGATATTTGTGTCCAATTTCAAAAGCCTGCATAGACGAACCGTTTAATGAGTTGGAAAAACTGCTTTTTGCTCGACCAAAAAAAGCATCGCTTACTGGGTCAGGTAATAAATGGGTGACCACCGAACAGTTTAATCATTTGAAAACCTGTGTTTGTGAGATCGCTAAAGTTAAGCAACACTGCTCAGTGTTAGTTATAGAGTGGGTGACCATCATACGCAATACCAACTCTGTTCCGAAAACCCTCTCGACAGCATAGATCAGTGAAATGATCCTCTTGTTCGAGTTGTACCGTGTCCCGGAACATATTTCAAGCCAGTTGTACCCTTGGTGCTCTTGGGCTACGTCTTATTTTAGATTGTCCATATTTTTAGGCTAAATAAGAACATCATCATAATCAAACTTACCACCTGCAAATTTATCATCCACTACAATAGCTCTCTTTCAATATTCCACATTTCAACGCATGACTATTATCCGGTTTTACCAAAATCTCGTTTCCTAGTTCAAGTGTTGAAATTATTGCCCTGACGACTTCCAATCACATGCAGTGAAATTTAGATGTTTCTGTGAGCTAGAGATCCAACTTAAAGTTGAACATTTTGTTGAAACTGTTGCCATGACGACTTCCAATCACATTCAGTGAAATTCCGATGTTTCTGTGAGCTAGAGATCCAACTTATAGTTCAACATTTTGTTGAAACTATTGCCATGACGACTTCCAATCACATGCAGTGAAATTCAGATGTTTCTGTGAGCTAGAGATCCAACTTATAGTTGAACATTTTGTTGAAACTGTTGCCATGACGACTTCCAATCACATGCAGTGAAATTCAGATGTTTCTGTGAGCTAGATATCCAACTTATAGTTGAACATTTTGTTGAAACTGTTGCCATGACGACTGCCAATCATATGCAGTGAAATTCAGATGTTTCTGTGAGCTAGAGATCCAACTTATAGTTGAAAATGTTGGTAAAACCCGAAAAAGAGAATGTTTTACAATGCCAATGTGAAGCAACAGGAAGATAAGATAAACATGAAAGTATCAGTTTGGCTGTGATCAGTGTTAACTGCCTTTAACAGGCGGTTATCTATTAAACTGCTCGGATGCGTTCACTTTTAAACAGGTCTGTACACCTGCCAGCCGCTCACAGGCAGCGCAGTTCTGTGCTCATTTATTTATTGTGAAATATCTGGACTACTCATCAGCAGCAATGGGAGGGGTTCAGCGCCGGCAAAATTACTGCCCAGGAACGGTGCTGGGCAAATAAATGTACTGGCAAGCAATACCGACATTCGCTGAACCAACGATCTCTATGTTCTTGTGTGGATTTCGCAACTCGGGAACTGGTCATGAACGCAGAATAACAGTCGCACTTATGATAAAAGTGGTAAAAAAATATATTATTATTCATGAAACTAGTATTATTTTTTTTATTGGTTTTTTACCCTTTTATTAATTCTGTAATTAGCTCCATTATTATTTTCTTTTAAAAAAAAAAAAAACTATTTGAACTGGGTTTTGAATGCTTAGTAAAGGGCTACTAAATTTGCCGACGTTTCGTAACATCTACTAGTTACTTCTTCAGAGGTTTGAGCAGTCCTGACAATTTTCTGATAACAAAAGAAACACACAAAATTATAACAATTACCTAAAATGTAATCTACAATCTAAGGTGGTTCTCTTCTCTCAGAGTCTCGCCAATCTATCTACTAACTTCCCACGTTTCTCCCTTCACTTAGCATTCAAAACCCAGTTCAAATAGTTTTTCGAAAAACTTGTGCTAAGGTTAGATCAAGTAGACATGAGTCTAAAAACCATCATAAAGTGCCATTATTATTTATTTTCAATAAAAAATTAAAGGTTTGGACTGCCTGAAACCTTGGAAATAATACAATTACAGTCGTTATTTTTACTGGACATTTTCAAACTGGCCTTGATAATCAACTCCTTGATAATAGAGAATTAAAAAAAAATTACCATGGCGAAATCCAATCACATGCATTGAAATTCCGACCTTTTCATGAGTTGGAGATCCAACTAAAAGTTGAAAATTTTGATAAAGCCCATTCTTAATTAAATTAAAAACAGAGTGGCCGTAAGCAAAGGTAACCACATAACTTTCTGGTTTGGCGTGTTGGAAACACCGGTTCTCGTTAGATCACCGAAGTTAAGCAACACTGCGCTGAGTCAGTTATTGGATGGGTGACCATCAAACACATGACCAGTTCTGTTCGGGAGAGAGGTTGGAGGGATGAAAGTTAAGTAAAACTGCGCTGGGTCAGGTATTGGATGTGTGACCATCAATCACATGACCAGTTCTGTTCGGGAGGGAGGTTGAAAGGATGAAAGTTAAGCAACACTGCGCTGGGTCAGGTATTGGATGGGTGACCATCATACACATGACCAGTTCTGTTCGGGAGAGAGGTTGGAGGGACGAAAGCTAGTACAACTTCACTCGCCTTGATTATCAACCTCTCGACAGCATGGATTTTTGGAGGAATCCTGTTGTTCGAGTTGTACCGTCCTTCGGAAGAGACGTGAAGCCGGTGGTTCCCTTGGTCTTAGACAGGAGTACGCTACGTGCCGGCACTAGGTTTCCCCTCCTCCCTTCTAGGCTAGGTAAGGTTCATCATCATCTACCCATTCACCGACGCCATTAGACCAGTGCCGCATGGCCAGATGTCAAAACAGTGCGTCGTTAAACACCACAAATAATAATAATAACAGTCTGCTTCACTTATATTTATGCTAGTAAAAAACCAAGTGAATGGCAGCCATTTTGGTTTCAGTAAAGTTGATGTTGTTATTGATATTTGAGTCTACGTGCAAACATAGACATCCGTGGAGGTCGGGAGTCATCACAGAGTTACGAGCTACAACGGTTTACAGTTCTGCTGTTCAAATTGCTCGCAAGACGTTGGTTCGGGAACAATGATGCAGTTATGAGTAAGAAGCGGATATAGGAAGTTGGTAGGAGTGGAAAGTAGTGAGAAGGGTGTAAGTGTATATAGTAGTAAGCAAATGGAAGTGAGTAAAAGGTGAGTAATAATACTTCTAAAGCCGCTACTAATATTAAGGGACTTTCGAAAACAACGAAAAGAAAATATCGGTTATTTTTTTATATGAAAACTTTTCCAGTTATTAAAGTTAGTGTTTTAACGACGTATAAAAACTTACTGGAAAAGTGCAAAAAAAAAAAAACGGACTTTTTTATTACTGATATATTTAAAAAGTTTTGATTGTTAAGCATCAACATTGGCTTACTGCACCGCAACCAATTCCACCAATTCAGTGCTCTGATAGACACCATTAATCAATTAAAATCATTAGTAATAATATAACGATAACGATGACTGTTGAGATATAATATTAATAATTAAAAACCCTAATCTTGATATGTGATATCATGTATGCATACTGCATGTAATTAGAACATGACCCGTAATACTAATATAATTAAAGTGTATCCCGTGAGAGAAGATACCAGCACAAGGACTGTCCCCTGCATTGCTACAGTCTAGCCCGTGAGAGAAGATACCAGCACAAGGACTGTCCCTGCATTGCTACAGTCTAGCCGGTGAGAGAAGATACCAGCACAAGGACTGTCCCCTGCATTGCTACAGTCTAGCCCGTGAGAGAAGATACCAGCACACAGACTGTCCCTTGCATTGCTACAGTCTAGCCCGTGAGAGAAGATACCAGCACAAGGACTGTCCCCTGCATTGCTACAGTCTAGCCCGTGAGAGAAGATACCAGCACAAGGAATGACCCCTGCTTTGCTACAGTCTAGCCCGTGAGAGAAGATACCAGCACAAGGACTGTCCCCTGCATTTCTACAGTCTAGCCCGTGAGAGAAGATACCAGCACAAAGACTGTCCCATGGATCGCTACAGTCTAGCCCGTGAGAGAAGAAACCAGCACAAGGACTGTCCCCTGCATTGCTACAGTCTAGCCCGTGAGAGTAGATACCAGCACAAGAACTGTCCCATGCATCGCTACAGTCTAGCCCGTGAGAGAAGATACCAGCACACAGACTGTCCCTTGCATTGCTACAGTCTAGCCCGTGAGAGAAGATACCAGCACAAGGACTGTCCCCTGCATTGCTACAGTCTAGCCCGTGAGAGAAGATACCAGCACAAGGAATGACCCCTGCTTTGCTACAGTCTAGCCCGTGAGAGAAGATACCAGCACAAGGACTGTCCCCTGCATTTCTACAGTCTAGCCCGTGAGAGAAGATACCAGCACAAAGACTGTCCCATGCATCGCTACAGTCTAGCCCGTGAGAGAAGAAACCAGCACAAGGACTGTCCCCTGCATTGCTACAGTCTAGCCCGTGAGAGTAGATACCAGCACAAGAACTGTCCCATGCATCGCTACAGTCTAGCCCGTGAGAGAAGATACCAGCACAAGGACTGTCCCCAGCATTGCTACAGTCTAGCCCGTGAGAGAAGATACCAGCACAAGGACTGTCCCCTGCATTGCTACAGTCTAGCTCGTGAGACCAGATACCAGAACAAGGACTGTACCTGCATTGCTACAGTCTAGCCCGTGAGAGAAGATACCAGCACACAGACTGTCCCTTGCATTGCTACAGTCTAGCCCGTGAGAGAAGATACCAGCACAAGGACTGAGCTCACCATTTCTACAAACTCAAAAATGAAATTTAAGTTATGATTTAAGTATATACGGGGATTCAAAATATTGCTCATGTGTGCATTAGAATTCTCAAGATTGTCATAATTGCCTGAAAATTCTTAAAATAGCTCGAAAATCTCTACACAAGACAAAAGCTTTGGAGACATAGGAAAATGGTGGAAATCAGCGTTGATCATTTGTACTGTTGTTTTTTTTAATAACAGTTAGCCGGCATGTTACCTCAAAACAACCAGCGGTGCTTCTACCAGAAAATTATGTTCTGCCCTGAACAGAAACGGTTTATAAGAGATAGTTGATAAAGTTAATTAACTAAATTAAGCCCAGAATTCCCAGAATTTTACATAATATAATCAAAAGAATTTAAAATTATTTTAGCCTGTGAGTTTTAATAGACGAATTCTCGTTATATAAAAGAAAAAAAAAATGACATACATATTAATGAAAACAAAATAGAAACGACCATCGCCCAAAAAACAAATTTCCTCTAAAATATTTTTACCCATAACCTTACAGAGTGAATAGCCCCGACGTTTCGCACAGCACAACGCCCACCCTCGCGGACTCCACGTTGCAAAACGATCTTCCCACACCAAAAACACACACTTAACATTGTTTTAGCCCGCGGTAAAACTGGGTTCACGAAACCCAACCCGCAACAAGCACAGAATGGCGCACACAGAAATTAGCAGCCAGCGAAAAGAACACCTTTGATAAATTCATTTACATCTGCATAGTAATTATCTCACATGATAGGATATATAACTGTGAATAATGTAGTTAGGTGGTAATTAAGTTGTATGAAATAACTAGTGGTTGGTCTATCATGAAGTGCTCATAATAATAAAGGACCTTAAACCGGAAACTGTAAAAAAAAAGGTTACAGGACCAAAACAGTTAAACAAAAATTGCGATTCCAGTAATATTTTGTGTAAGTTTACATTTGATGCTAGTAGAAGTTTATTACAGGGCAATCCATCTTTGAAACCTATAAATATAAATATATAATTTTTATAAGTGCATGTCGTTTTCGACTGGCCAGCACCAGGGCGGGTTTGAAAATTGTTTGATAACGTCATGATCTCCAATTGGTTTGCACCAGCTCCGAGCGAGAGCACTCTCAACCGAACACGTGATCACTATCTGTCAGTGCATTTATTTGTTTACCAATTGCAACTTCGAATTCGCCGAGTAAAGGAAAAAGGAATTGGGAGAGACCCTTGAACGAGCAACTCTGCCAGTCGAACACGTGAAAGTTGCACTGGGACAGAGTCACATGCCCAGTTGAACACGTGAAAGTTGCACTGGGATAGAGTCACATGCCCAGTCGAACACGTGAAAGTTGCACTGGGACAGAGTCACATGCCCAGTCTTACACGTGAAAGTTGCACTGGGGCAGAGTCACATGCCCAGTCGAACACGTGAAAGTTGCACTGGGGCAGAGACACATCCCCAGTTGAAAACGAGAAAGTTGCACTGGGACAGAGTCACATGCCCAGTCAAACACGTGAAAGTTGCACTGGGGCAGAGTCACATGCCCAGTCGAACACGTGAAAGTTGCACTGAGACAGAGTCACATGTCTAGTCGAACACGTGAAAGTTGCACTGGGGCAGAGTCACATGCCCAGTAGAACACGTGAAAGTTGCACTGGGGCAGAGTCACATGCCCAGTCGATCACGTGAGATTATGTTAGATCAAGTTTGCTATGTTGAAATCGCCTGACAGAACTTCTCCAATATGTTTTCCAATGTGACCACGGGTATATTAAGAGTTAGGAGACAAACCTTAAAAGAGGAAGACAGAGTTTGCAATTTCATCCCTGTTGCAATGCCACAATAACTAGAATGACCCGACCGCAAACTTTAAAGGAGAACTATCGCGAAAACTGACAACGTCATTGGAAGAGATGAGTACAAAACACAAAGTAATTTCTGTTGCCTTTAAGCTGCAACAAAAGGAACAATCACAGAAATCCAGTTTTATATAGTAACGTGCTTTTGAAACAAAAAAACATTTATTGGATTTAAAGTATTTCTGTGTAAAGGTTTGATTTTCATTCAATAAAGTAACTAAAACGTTAAAAAAAACACCTAATAATTGATATAATTTTTAACAAATCTCCACCAGAAATTCGTGAACTACAAACCTTTACTCAAATTAAACATCGTTGTCAAGTTTACAAACTTAAATTCCTCTGTCCCTCTTTACGTATTTCATTTATTTATGTATTTCACTGTAGTTTATTTTTGGTTAGGTTGATTAGCTGTTTTAATCATTATTTGTTGTACAATTTTATGGTTTTGCTCTACAGAAGAGGCCAATGAACTTTATGGAAAACTGTGCGAAGAAATTTTTTAATTTTTTTTTTGTTTCACCTAATAAACATGTTCAGAAAAAAATAAAATAATAAATACTGGCCCCAGGTAGCGCTTTTTTCCGTCCTTTTTAACAAACACCTAATTAAAAAATTACTTCTCAAAATATCGATAAAAGTAGGTACATAAATCGTTTTTTTAAACATCAATTAACCTTTATTACATGTAAATCACTTAAAAATGCCAGTAATCTGCAAGAGATACTGGAATAATAAAACATTCTTCAGAGAACAAATGTAGCTGAACGATTCTAGCACCTAAAATTTGTTTGCCGGAAATCTGACAAAACCGCAGAAAGATTTTTACGCTACGGCAAATGTAGTTTAACAAGCGAAATAAACTCTCTCTGCTAATGTTCCATTCATCACCGCACCCAGAAACTCATGTTTATAAAAACAAGGAACTCTCTCACAACATGCTATCATGAAGTCACTGGTATTTAAATTAAGCTGCGAAAAACCACAGGAATGTTTGATGTCCGGAAGCGAAACACACAGCGTATTTGGACGCGGTAACCACGGAGATTTTAAATAATTGCAAGCCTAGCGGAAAATGAGCACACCGAGGCTACCGTGTGCTGGTATTGATGTGGTTTTTCCTCTGTAAGAGACCCTCGTAGCGCTGGAAAACTCGCAGGCTTTTCCGCATTGAATACAGATATTGGAAAAGCGATATCCATTTGTTTTACGAGCTATTTCGCCGTTTCACTTTATTTTTTTCTGTTCGTGTCTGACATTGTGTTAAGTGTTTGGTAAGTGATTAATGGGATGTTCCACAAATGCAAAGAACCGTTTGCGCTTTTTTTTTTACTGTCTTTTAAGAAAGGATGAACAAAAAGGTTAGTTTTTTCCATACACATAATTGGTAAGTTAGTAAAAAACGCCAATGTGTTTCGGGATTTTATTTCAGAAAATACAAAATACATTAGTTTTTAAATCATTGACCCTGATTATTTTATTTAGATGCATTTAGGAGGCTTGAACTAGGTAATTGTTATAATTTTATGTAGTTCTTTTGTTATTGGAAAATTGTCAGGACTGCTCTAACCCTTGAAGAAGCAACTATTATCTATTACATGTTACGAAACGTCGAAAAATACAGTAGCCCTTTTTTTATTATTAACAACACTATAACCGTCTCAAAAATTGATGCCCAATTTTTGAGACGGTTATAGTGTTGTTAATAATAAAATACCCCGCGCATTGCAAGCGTTTGCAATTTAAATAAGAGTTCATCCTAATAGTAGCCCTTTACTTAGCATTCAAAACCCAGTTGAAATAGTTTTTCTTAAAACTAGTGCTAAGGATAAATCAAGTAGACATGAGTCTAAAAACCATCATAACAAAGAGGTAGCTGAAAATAATGTTAATTTATGAGACGAGGGGTTTCGCTTTATGACTCTTGGGCACCAGCATCGTTAGAAGAGGTTCGATCCTTTGGACCTCCAAGTTTTGCGGAGTAACCCCGAGAGAGCATTTGAAAAAAAATCTTGTCCAAATTGATCACAGTATTCCGTATTTTTCCTATCTGACTTGTAACCGTTTTCAAATATAACGGCCCTGTTAATTAAACCTTTAATTAAGTCGTTAAAATTATTATGCCGAGTATATTTTTATCATATTGAGTGCGCAGATTTTATTTGTTTTTATACCAGAAAAGCCTGAAGCCTGAAAAGCCTGAAATGGCAACAAAAGTGTAATAATAATATCCATTAAACCGACAAAACGAAACAGAATATTAAACTGCCTAACGGAATCCCAGCAAACACAGGCGTGTGGGCGCTAGATTGGGCCCGAGCGGGCGCTAGCGGGCAAGCCTGGCTAGGCTGGGCAGTTGGGTTCGAGCGGGCTGACCCAAGTGGGCCCCACATAGGCGCCAGGCGGGCGCTGGCTGGGCTAGACACACGGGCTAGCCCACGTTTGCCCCAGTGAGGCCCGCGCGGGGTCCAGACGGGCACGACGCGGGCAAGCCCAGCGGAGCCCGTGCCGAGCCCATGCACGGGCTGGAGATGGGGGTAAGCCGGGCTGAGGCTGGGCTCCGCTGGGCTAACCCAGCGGAGCCCATGCCGAGCCCATGCACGGGCTGGAGATGGGGGCAAGCCGGGCCGTGGCTGGGCGCTGCTGGGCTAGCCTATCAGCGCCCGTCTCTAGCCCGTGCAATAAATAAATTGACCACATGATATTATATATCCCAGCAAACACAGAACCAGCCGCCCGCTTGGGCCATACCTGGGCCAGACGGACGGGCCCCTACTGGGCTCGAGCTGAGTGCCCGCTCTGGCACCGTCTAAAATAGTCACATTGGCCAGTCCTGGGCCCCAGTCTGCTAGCCCATGAAGCGCCCGCTCTAGCTCCGTATGTTGTTAATATGATCAGTATCAACTACGACACGAGCTTACATTGCACAAGTCGTAATTTTGATATTTTATCATCGTCATCGAGATGCGGCCGATATACCCATACTTTGCATCGTCCGCTAAGATCGTCCGCTGAGGTATTTAGCGAACGATGCAAATATAAATCAAAAATCCGAAACTGTATACATATAACATATTTGATATTAAAATCACAAAACTTGAAAATAAAACAAAAACAAAAGGAATGCAATACTGTCGTCTGCGAACCGGGGTGTCACAGTTTACTAACCGCCCACTCTAACGCCTACGCCACCGAGGCACAGCGGAGGTTGAGGGGTTGTATTCATTTTTGTAGCGTTAGCGGGAAACGATTACATTTTTAGTGTTTTCTGCAATAATACGCTATGATATTGAGTAATAAGTCTCTGAAACAAGAAGTGATCTCTGTATTTGATTATTTTAAGTGGGATTGATGTGTAGCGTTTAGAGGTGATAAATGCGACGAGTTTTAGAATGTTTCAAAGTACGACTGAGTAAGAAACTGATTGCCAGGCTGGGCCTTGCAATGCAGGCCGTGCTATAATTTAATGCCAACTTTGCAAATCTGTACACAACCTAAATAACCGCGTAGAGCATGCGCATTTTTTCAAAGAACAACCATATTAATTGAATATTTCAAACTCAGTGTATTCATATCTCGCAACACTTCATATTGTTTGTTTTCGGAGCTTTTATTATACAGATATCATTGCATTCGAAAACACCCTGTCAACGTGCCTAAATGAGAATTTATTTGGGCTTTTAAATAAATCACCGCACCTATAAGTACTGTATATTTTCTTCGTTTCACTGCATAGAATAACTATTCGACGGAAGTAATAAACAACCGAAAATACAGTAGTATGACTAAGTAACAACTAAACTTAAAAAGTAAGCTTAAATTATATTTATTTGATCAAGGTGTTAATAAAATACGGTGTTTGTTTCATGATTGTATGATCCATGGCCATTGCTGGGTAGATTATCTAATTCCTTAGTCTTGAATAAGTGTACCAAAATTGTGTGCATATACCTAAGCATATACTACATCCGATTCATGTTGGTATTTTACCGGATGCAGCCAAGGCCAAATTCATGGCTTGGGGGTGTTTGGCGACCCTCCCTTGCCATTATTTCCCTTCTCAGGTACAGCAGTGCAGGCAGTGGCTGTGAATCACACCCCGTCCTATTGTATCTGATTCTACCGAAGTGCGAACATCGTTTACAGTGTCTTACAGTGAAATTGTGCTATAGTGATGTTGTTGTTGTGGACTTTTTTGCGTTGCGTTGTGTATATCATTCAAAAGCATTTAATTTGCATTTCGTTTATAATTAGCTGTACTGCAATCGCGAAAATAATGAAGAAAATATTGTAAGTATAACGAAATCCAGATTATTATTTTTGTACCACGAGGGTACTTACTGTGCTATCTTGGCGCAATGGCTGCAATATACTTTTTTCAATCTTGATTTATCGGGTGTTGCCAATATTCTTGTTACCCAAACTGAAAGTTTAATCAGCAGCTCAAGTGTTACAAAACAATATTTTATAATGCACATTTGTGATCCAACAATATTTTTGTTGGATTTTTGTTGAAATTGGTCAACGCCAATTCCATTTGATAATAGTCTTGGATATGCCCCCATGGAATAGATTATACCAGTTGCTGTATTTTCTTTGCCCTTTGATATTTCTTTGTTTACTACTTTTTGATTATTATTGTTTTTTTTTTTTTTTAGTCGCAGTCATGGTCTCCTCCCCCAAAGCCTCTTTGATAGGCGTCAACAACAACATCATGAAGTGGCTGCAGGGTGCGCGGGACCCGGACGACGGCCGTGCGCAAGGCGCATCGATGGCAAACTCAAAGAAGTCGGTTGTCAACAGGGAGTCTGCATCACCGGTTCTAGAGGGGACCGGCAATTCCGAGCACAACGAACTAAAGGTGGGCCCACAATTGACGCAAGCACAAGCACTAGCATAAGGTGTAACGCGCAATGAAATTAAAACATGGGCAGAGAATCCTACTGCACACAATCGACGCAAGCGCTAACCGTCGACGCAACGTGCAAGCGCAGCGCGCATGGAAGATGAAAAAATCCAAGTCTTGCACACTATTCCTTGCGTCGAGCCAATCAGAGAGCAGTATTGAAACAAATGGCGGATACTCGGAGCAGCTGATCGGGTTGACTCCGATAGTTTTTGCCGCCTTTCAGTTTGTGTTTGAGGTTGCGTTAATAATGGAAATGGAAATGGAAGGTATTGATACTGATGGGATGCTCATTAGTTTAGTGGAAACTTTCCCAATTCTGTGGGACAATAGTTTGAAGGAATTTAGGGATGAGACGAAGAAGATAAATGCTTGGCAGAGTATCGCCGAGGTGATGGAAAAGCAAGGTATGATCTTTGGTATGATATATGTTTAATTATTTATTTGCGACTTCTAGGCGACTTCTTCTTTTGCGGTTCTAGGTCTAGAACCTAGATCTTTATTCTTTGGTATGATATATGTTTAATTATTTATTTGCGACTTTAAAGTGAATAATTGCAAATCAGAAAAGTGAAAAACTGTAAGTGAAGGGGAGGCAAAGGGGAAAATTTAAATTATCCGATGGGGTTGGGCTAAGTGGAAAATTGAAGTACTTTCATCTTTCCTTTCCATCAACCCGGAAAAATTCTCCTTGAACCCTTCCACTTTTCTCCCATTCCCCGATCCTTTTTTCTAGTGGTAACTATTCAAGCCGATTGGCGGCGGCTACGAAACCGCTTTTCAAGAACAATCCGGCAATTGGATCTGCCGTCTGGGTCGGGGGCAGCCACGGGTGCCCATTGGGTCCACCTCACATCAATGATGTTTTTAAAGGGAGTCGTCCGAGCAAGAAAGTAAGTTCATGTGAATTCTGTTATTTCCATTTTATTTTAGATTAAACGATCTAGTGGTTAACAATATGGTATATCGATCCTTAAAAAGTCATTGTTTGTTGTTAGAACTTCAGGCAAGCCGCAAAAGCGGCCAGCAAGCGCATCCAGTACATGCTCAAGTTCAAGTGTGACCATCTGCACCTCGCAAGACACTTTAGACGAGGATACCTACGTCGACGATCCCTCCCCGAGAGCTGGTGAGGATGTGTCCGTCGGCATCATGTCCCCGGACTCCGAAGCCGGACCTTCGAAGAGGCTGTGTACAGCGTCAAAGCCTGTTGCCAGCAGGCGAAATATGCCACAGCCTTTCGGGGAGTTTGAAGGGTGTCTAATAGAGTCTTTAAAAACCTTTACAACTATGGCTCCACCGGTACCAGCTACAAAAAAATCGGTCAACGAGATGCTCTCAATGTCAATAAATGCTATTTTAGACAGTTTGCCGCTTGAGAAGCAAGTTGTGCTTCAGGGTAAACTCATGCAACTTTGCATTGAAGCACAACTTGACAAGTAAGTATTCTCTCTAAACATAAGTCCATAGGTTGAACCATTCTTGTTTCATTATGAATGTGAAGGAAAGAAAAGGAGTACGCAACTTACCGAGAAAATGAAGGAAATATGCTGCGACAGAACTCGTTGCTTGAGGAAAACGTTTCGGCTTCTGCCTATAACTGAAGAAGGCAGTAGCCGAAACGTTTTCCTCAAGCAATGAGTTCTGTCGCAGCATATTTCCATCATTTTCTCCGTAAGCTGCGTACTCCTTTTCTTTCCTTCACATTCATTATATCCAGCCTACAGGCACATTTTCCTTTAGTACATTCTTGTTTTATTAACGATTTCAAGTGATTTTTAGTCCATATTTGCCGTTTTTCAACAATTCACATCAAATGTTTAGCGTATTCTGCTCTTTGCATTGCCCAGTTACACAGTTAACCAACTACTACTATCGCTACACTCATCTATAACGCAAAACTAATTGCGTTCTTGATTTTTGCTATGCCGCAGCAATATTCTTACTATAATTCGTATAAAACCTACCTATTTTATTATACAATTATAATCATTCATTGTCAAGTTACGGTGCCGTAACATCAGTAACATCTCTAAAAAGTGAATCAATAACGAAAAGTGAATCATTAAATTTCTTCTTTTGTTGCAAAGACTGCCAGAACAAAATATTTTTATAGATTGAATGAATTACCTGCATTATTATCTGATAAAATTAATTAATATTAAGTTATGACGTAATCTCATCATAAGTAAGGTAACATCTGTTGTATCAAGTTGACAAATTATTATAAGGATGTAACAAGCATTGAATGTACCTATTTTGTACGATACTGAGCAAACAATTACCACAAATAAATACATATGTGCAAACTAACTTTTGTTCTAGTGAATTTAAATAATTTACACTGGGAATTCCGTTCCTCCACGGTTCACCATCTCATGTTGCCAAGGAACCTGTCCTTCTGTCATGAGATAGCTCTTGAGTTTATTGCGAAGTTCGATAACTTCTCGGCTTGAATAATTACTGCCCATCCTTCCAATATCACGCAGCTGGTTGCTGTGCGCTTCGTTCCTCCATTGACCATTTATCATCTCCCCATTTGGCCCATAAGAGTCTACAAAGTTGGCAGGGCAGTAGCGTCGTGTCCCTATCAGATCAGTATCTTCTGAATACTTGATAAAGTTGTGTAAACATATTGCTGCCTTCACTAAAGTCTCTGTGTGTTCTGGGTTAGCAGTAATAGAAGAACGAAAGATTCTCCATCTTGCCACTAGAATGCCAAAAGCGTTCTCAATTGTCCTCCTGGCCCTGCTTAAACGATAATTAAACACTTTAACATCTTGAGGTAGAACAGTGGTTCTCCCAGGAAATGGCCTCATCATTGTTGCTCGCAGTGGAAATGCTTCATCCCCCACAAAAAAGTGAGGGAAGACAACTTCGGATCCAGGAAGTTCTTTTTCTTCAGGTAGGTTTAAAGAATTTTCAAGAATGGCTCTGCCAAACCAGGACTTATTAAAAATTCCCGAATCGCTCTGTGAACCTACAAAGATGAAAAAAACTTCAAGTAGCTAAGTGCACTTTCAAATTTAAAAGTACGTATCTACACTGAAATAAAGCTACCTACTCACCATATGCACCGATATCAATAAGAGTGAATCGGTAGTTGTGGTCGCACACTGCCATCAGTACAATACTGTATGTTTTTTTGTAACTAAAGAATTTTTACCCGCTGTTGATGGGTGCCTGAATAAGAAATAAAACAATAAGTAATAATAGTTTCCCTTTCAAAAAGGACCAAAATAAAGATTTCAGTGAAAGTGTACTCAGAATTTTTCCATGAATGCCATAACAGTTTTACAGTTTATAACAGTTCACAACAGTTTTACTTCAAGAACTACTTTGCCGGGCCTGACGCCCATTGCCAAATATGTTCTTCACTTGCACCCAACTTGCCTGAATATTAAAATGTTTTCCATCGGCAGCTCCCACACAGTTTGGAAGGTTCCACCTTTGGTTAAATCCTTCAGCAATGGTCATCCAATCATCTTGATTAGGCTCCGCAAGATAAATCGGGCTGAGCACTGTCCACAGAGCCTGGCATGTCTCATAAACTATTTTCGCCGCAGTCGACTTTCCAACGTAAAACTCCCATGCCAGTGATTGCATCGTACCACCTTGGGACAAAAACCTTAAAAACGAAACAATACCTCTTAATAATCGCATTAAGTTTTCTAAGCAGCCTGTATGTAGATAGGCAGGCAATACCTACTTCAACGTCATGGCCAGTCGCTCTTCGGGGCAAATTGGTTTCCTTCTGCTTCGCTTCAACAACTTCCGTTTAAGAACCTTTAACAGTTGGTCGAACCGGTTACTGTCCATTCTGGTATAAATAAAAAACTGCTCTGCATCATTATCTTTCATGAACTTGAACAAAGTCATATAATGTCCATGGGTGGAGCGCTGCCGTAACATTGGGCGAACTCCAAATCTTCGTTGTCGGCGTCTTCGTACCATTAGTTGTTGACGTTTTCGTTTTAAATGCCAGTAAGCAATACAAATGGTAAAAAGCCATTGGTACATGAACACAAATCTTTCATATTCATTAATTTCGTCCATACTTAAAAAAATGCCTAACCTCATAACCAAACAAAAATGACACTTGACAGCACAGATGTGAGCTGCCCACAGCCTTTTAAAGCGCGATTTTTAAAACTTAATGTGCGCTACGCCGCTCCGGCTAGCGCTTGCGTCGATTGTGTGCAGTAGGATTCTCTGCCCATGTTTTAATTTCATTGCGCGTTACACCTTATGCTAGTGCTTGTGCTTGCGTCAATTGTGGGCCCACCTTTACACTGTCATACCACGAGCTGTGAGACAAAAAACTTGATAAGACTTACAAAAAATAAATAAAATTACTTAAACAATTTATGCTGAGTCCGTATTTAGTAGGTAACCTATCCCTTGTCAATCCTTGAAATCGAATGGAGTAGGGCGACGCTGGGCAATGCACGGGCCGTGGACGGGCTGGAGTAGGGCAATGCACGGGCCGTGGACGGGCTGGAGTAGGGCAATGCACGGGCCGTGGACGGGCTAGAGTAGGGCAATGCACGGGCCGTGGACGGGCTGGAGTAGGGCAATGCACGGGCCGTGGACGGGCTGGAGTAGGGCAATGCACGGGCCGTGGACGGGCTAGAGTAGGGCAATGCACGGGCCGTGGACGGGCTGGAGTAGGGCAATGCACGGGCCGTGGACGGGCTGGAGTAGGGCAATGCACGGGCCGTGGACGGGCTGGAGTAGGGCAATGCACGGGCCGTGGACGGGCTGGAGTAGGGCAATGCACGGGCCGTGGACGGGCTGGAGTAGGGCAATGCACGGGCCGTGGACGGGCTGGAGTAGGGCAATGCACGGGCCATGGACGGGCTGGAGTAGGGCAATGCACGGGCCGTGGACGGGCTGGAGTAGGGCAATGCACGGGCCGTGGACGGGCTGGAGCAGGGCGACGCTGGGCACGTGCAGAGTGGCAGGCAAAGCAGATGGGCCCCAGACGGGGCCAGAGCGGGCGCTACATGGGCTAGCCCACTGGGGCCCAGGACTGGCCAATGTGACTCTTTTAGACGGTGCCAGAGCGGGCACTCAGCTCGAGCCCAGTAAGGGCCCGTCCGTCTGGCCCAGGTATGGCCCAAGCGGGCGGCTGGTTTTGTGTTTGCTGGGATGCACGTCAAAGCAACGGCTTTAACAATCAACAAATTGGGGTATGCGTCGTGGTAACCAAAATAGAAACACCAGAGCAACAACAATTTTATATGTCCAAATATTAATAAAATTTCGTTTAAATAATTAACAAATATAACTTTAGACATATTCTTACTTATATTGGTTGCTGATTTCATTTTTCTTGTCAGTTTTTCGGACTTACCTGGACATCGCCACTTTATTTTTCATAAAAATACTCTTTTCATTATGACCATAATTGGTATTTTTATGATAAATTTTCTGTACATTTACAAAAACGTTTGAGTGTGCAGATAATAATATATATTTTTCTTTGATTTCTGCAATATTTCGGTGAAACAAACTTTAAAATCTGAGCATCATTTCTGTCAGCCGTTGCTTATCCTTCCAACTTGACTGCGATGCCATATACCAGAAAAAACGTCGTTTTTTCAGGCTAGAGATGGGGGCAAGCTGGGGCCCGGCTTGCCCCTATCTCTAGCCCGTGCATGGGCTCGGCACGGGCTCCGCTGGGCTTGCCCGCGTCGTGCCCGTCTGGACCCCGCGCGGGCCTCACTGGGAACCAACGTGGGCTAGCCCGTGTGTCTAGCCCAGCCAGCGCCCGCCTGGCGCCCATGTGGGGCCCACTGGGCTCAGCCCGCTCGAACCCAACTGCCCAGCCTAGCCAGGCTTGGGCCTGGATTGATTGGGCCCGCTCGGGCCCAATCTAGCGCCCACCTGTCTGTGTTTGCTGGGACGCAGCTGTTTTATGACAAAAAAAGATAACAGTTGTAACGAGTTACTCACGATTTGGGTCGAACCCGGTAACGAACTCGGGACACGGGGCGAACGCAGTGTGTCCTGCAGGAGTGTCGTCCCAACATGCCCATCCGTCGAACGTTCCAGGACATATCGCTCCTGATCCTGAAAAAAAAAGTAAGATTGAGCAGGTCTTAATTTTGTTTATATTCGGTTTTGAATGTTGCTTAAAGCGGCTATTGGAAAAGCTTGCAAGTTGGGACATGCAAACTTGCAATTAGCATTAATTTAATAGTGGTCATATTTAAAAAAAAAATGTGTTGGTCTGTTTTTTAAGCGTTTTCAATCACTTAAGAGTACAGAGAGTCAATTTCTTGAATTTTCTTTAAACACAGAGTAAACTTGTTAGGGAAAGTTTTACAATTTCCAGTAAAATGAGCAGCAGATTGCGATGGAAATAAATAAAGCTGATTGGCGGTGACTTTGGAGACGTGTCTGTACCAGTTTTTCTTTTTGTGCCGGACATTTTAAAAACTAGCTTTTAATTTGTATTTTTATGAAAAATCCAGAAAACATTGTAATCGAAATTAAAAAAATTACAAAAGGAAGTTTTTAGAAAAACTATTTGAACTGGGTTTTGAATGCTAAGTAAAGGGCTACTAAATTTCCCTGAATTTGGACCATGGAAATTTAGTAGCCCTTTACTTAGCATTCAAAGCCCAGTTCAAATAGTTTTTCTAAAAACTTGTGCTAAGGATAAATCAAGTAGACATGAGTCTAAAAACCATCAATACAAAAGGAAGTCTTCAGATGCAGACAGTTAAACGTAATTCAAAATGATGTTAAATAAGTTCGCTTACACATTTAGTGTATAATTACTTGATTCGATATTCTCTGATGTGTATAACGTTTTCCTTAAAATGGTTATTAATTATTAAGATTTATTCTACAACTCATTTGTGTTTCTTGAATATGAATACGAGATTACTTACAACATTTCTGTGGCCACAGTCCGAACAAAATGATACAGGTTAAATTTCTTCTGTTTGGATTCCTATACATTATGAAACTGATAAGGAAACACAATGATATGTTTGAAACCTAGCACCTGGGATATACGACTGATTGAAAGATAATCTTCAAATTCTGAAGATACAACACAAAAAAAAGTCAAAATCAGATTTTTCGTCCAAAAAACACAGCATATTAACCAAAGTAATGTGTCACGTTTTGTGAAAATTTAGTTCCTTTTTTTGCACTAATGGAGGTCACATGTTTTCCGGCTGAAACCAATTTTTTTTTTTTTTTTTTTTTATTTCATTGACACTTTTTCTTACGGTAACGTAAAATTTCGTGAATACTAGGGTAAAAGCAAAATACTAACAGGATTGCTTTTAAATGTAAAATGATTATTTGTAACTTTCCTCTGTTTTGTCAACCAATACATGTTCCGAAACCTGTTTTAACGGTTCGTTAATTTAAATTCGTTCTTAAGCCATTATTGCAATGTCCTGTAAAATTACATGTCTACAAGCTAAAAAATGAAAAAGACTTGCCGTTTCAAATTTTGTACCAACTTAAAAAAAAGCTTGCATTGCAGGTCGTTCATTTTCAATTATAACCGTTTCATTTCTGAGATCTTGGACTGACTTTTAAAAGAGCTTTTACCTCACGGTTTTTCGTCAAGGACACGTGACGAAACTTTCAAATTTAGAAACTGTAAATTTGTCTTTGGCAACTCTATACAAGCCCCATTTATCAAACACCTCTCCGTACACAAGCTGTAATGGGAATTAAATTCTCATAGCAATCGTTTAACTTTGTACATTCGTCTTTAAAACTCTGAAAACTTGGGCGAACGGCAAAGTTTATTACGCAAAGATTGTGCTGAGTTTCTGCAAATAACTCCACGAGTGGTTTTTCCTCCGGAGGCAATCATCAGTTTCCACTTCGGGAAAGTCTTCAAGGGTTGTAAGAGACTTTACTTGAAGAAAACTGCAAGAGCAAAGTAAGCATTCGTCAATACAAAAAAAAAAGTTTTTTCGTGAAATGGTTTTGGTTCTGAATGAAATTGTTTAACAAATTAAAAAGGGCTTAGATAAAGTTCAAAAAACATGCTACGAAATAAAATGGAAATAAATTGCTTACAAGAAAACACAGCTTGAAAGTTGTAAGACCGTTCTTTTAATTTTTATTGTTTAGAAAATACATTTAATGGAACTTAATAACAACTATTTGAAATGGGTTTTGAATGCTTAGTAAAGGGCTACTAAATTTCCCGACGTTTCTTAACATACGCTAGTTACTTCTCCGAGGGTTAGAGCAGTCCTGAAAATTTTTGGATTACAAAAGAACCACATAAAATTATAACAATTACCTAGTTCAAGCTTCCTAAATGCATCTTAATAAAATAAGCTGGCAAAAAATTACTTAGCATTCAAAACCCATTTCAAATAGTTTTTATTAAAACTAGTGCTAAGGATAAATCAAGTAGACATGAGTCTAAAAATCATTATTAATTGAAGTTATTTGTATATTGAATGTATTTTGAAGTAATTTTGTAATGCTCATATCCTTTATCAGGATTGACAGGGATCAGATCCCTGTCAGAAAATGGGAGGTAGTGGGTGGTGGCTGGTCGGTGCTCGGGCAGGAATACCGACGTTTTTCACTAACTTTCTCAAACGTTTCATCATCTCGCTCTCAATTTTAGATTCAATAGTTCCTGCCATTCTTAAATCATCAATTTGCATCTTACACAACCATTTGTACAACAACACTTCATAATTACCATAACCATAATCATAATTATTATTAATAAAAAATCGTATTAAAATATAGATCAGTAAGCTAGACCTTAATGGTCAACCATATATTTGGATAGCTGTCGATTTTTCAATAAATTGATTTTTCTCTAGTAGCTCAAAACGTCAATACTTGTTCACTACTCGTTAAGTTCACCAGCAATAAAGATGAATTGAGAGTTAATTAAAATAAAAGACGAGTAATCTGCGAGAAATTAAAAAAAACAAAAAACACTGAAAACGACAGTGCTTTCACCTTTTAGCATCCCCCTCTTTTTTAGCGGCTCAAAAATCATTCAACAGACAATTTTCTCAAAACATTTTGACATAGACGCGCCAGTAGAATAACAGCACAAACTCTAACCGTAATATTCACTGCAAAAATGCTACAACTCCCAAACCAGCAGGTACCATCGACAGTTGTCGTTACCAGGCGCTTGATGCCACTACATTGTCACCCGATGTCACCACTCATTAATTCACAAAACACAGACATGTCATGCCATGTGATCTGCATTTAACAGAGACAGATCGACAGTGGCGGACCGGGTTTTTTTACATCCAGGAAATTGTTTTGTAACCAATGCATGGCAACGAACCGCTGCTTGCAGTGCGAACCTGTTGCACAAGCCCACGATCGATATTCCTATTTATAACATGAGTAGCCAGGGATGTGTGCGTGAAAAAGCCGAGTCTGCTCTGCGGGCTGCGTCTAGGAGTTGAGCGTGGAGGAGCCAAGTTTGTTCAGCGGGTTGCGTTTAGGGGATTGTGCGTGGCGGAGCCAAGTGTTCACTGCGGGTTGCGTTTAGGGGTTTGAGCGTGGAGGAGCCAAAATGGCACTGCGGGCTGCGTCTAGGGGTTTGTGGGTGGAGGTTCCGAGTCTGTGTTGAATTGAAGTCTGAATTGAGTTACTCTCAATTAAACGATTTGAAAGTTAATTAAGGTAAATGAAACAATCTTGGCAATTTTGTTTTTCTTTTATAGTTTTTTTTTTGTGTTTTGTGCAGATTCGGTTTGAAATGTGGCTGACGGATCCAATTTGGAGAAAAATGCATTTAAAGAAACATTTATAAATACATCCTGGGGGCAACCAATTTAATTAACACGGAAGAAAGTTCCTCAGACGAACCGTCTCGAACATATATTTTTAAACTGGTCATTTAGAAATGGTAACAATTTGTAACATCTACATGCTACCAGTACCTTTCCTTTGTTCCAACCACACAAAGAATGATTGCCCCAAGCCAAACCAGGCTCTGACTCCAGCCAATTAACGATGAGCAATTACATCTGACCCGCTTCCAAAGTTGCCGACTAATTAACTTGCTGGTTGTCTGTCAGAGGTAAAGGTATATTCAACAAATAATAACTGATGAAACGATGATATATTGAATCTTTGCTATAATTAACGTCCGTAATAATAATTAACGTCCGTACGTCTATAATTAACGCAAAGTAGCAGACGCTCCTTTGCGTTAAACAAGCACCCTGTCACGGAATGTCCAGCACAGAGGCGACGACGAGTGACCGCTCCTTCGCGTGGAGTGAAACAAGCACCCTGTCACGGAATGTCCAGCACAGAGGCGACGGCGAGTGTCCACTCCTTTGCGTGGAGCGAAACAAGCACCCTGTCACGGAATGTCCAGCACAGAGGCGACGACGAGTGACCGCTCCTTTGCGTGGAGCGAAACAAGCACCCTGTCACGGTATGTCCAGCACAGAGGCGACGGCGAGTGTCCGCTCCTTTGCGTGGAGCGAAACAAGCACCCTGTCATGGAATGTTCAGCACAGAGGCGACGGCGAGTGTCCGCTCCTTTGCGTGGAGCGAAACAAGCGCCCTGTCATGGAATGTCCAGCACAGAGGCGACGGCGAGTGTCCGCTTCTTTGCGTGGAGCGAAACAAGCACCCTGTCACGAAGTGTCCAGCACAGAGGCGACGGCGAGTGTCCGCTCCTTTGCGTGGAGCGAAACAAGGACGAAACAGTCACGGAATGTCCAGCACAAAGGCGACGGCGAGTGTCCGCTCCTTTGCGTGGAACGAAACAAGCACCCTGTCACGGAATGTTCAGCACAGAGGCGATGAAGATTGTCCGCTCTTTTCAGTTGAGCGAAAATGATATATTATACATGAAATCAGATATGTTCCTGAACCTACGCCACATTTGCAATACGAGGAAAATTTACATTCTCGAGTTTGAAATTGCAGGAAGCACTCACTCGCGAGCTGAACTTTCGAGCGATTTCTGGCTGACGAAATAATAATGGTGTGTCGCTAACTCAAACGCCATACAACAGCCGGGATATTATTAGACTGTCGAAACTTTAGAGGGTGGCTACCAAACCTCTGATTGTTACAAAGTCAACAATTGGCGAGCGCTCGCACAATGGCGATGGTATACGATGAGAAACTGTGATGCGATATCGACTTGGTCGAAATGTTGGTGCTGTTTGTAATCGAGATTGATTATTGCAAAGTTTGCTTGAAATTTGATTTCTTTTTTCTTGTTGTTTGAATTCAATTTGCTTATTGTAAGTTCATTTATTTGATCGTTTAATTGATAATAAATCGGTTTCATTCGGTGTGGTTGAAAAGGTAACTGCCGGATGAAGAATCATGTTTTAATTCACAGCCTAACTGTTTTTTTTTTTTTTTATTTGCACATCAATATCCGGTTGATTTTTTTCACTTGAAAATGTAATAATTGACTTGTTAAGCTTTGTTAATTATTAAATTAAAAAATCGAGTTTTTTGCATTTTTTTCGGGGGAACAGAAGGGATTTTTTTATAATTATGATGTTAATCTGTTATTCTGTTAAATAACTTTAATTAACGTAATGTAAGTATATTTATTTGTCTCATTACATGTAGATTCATCACTTCAATGAACCAGGCTTTACCTTAAACAATGATATTCTAAATTACGACAGCACATTTTCAATAGATCCTTGATCGACCTTTAACCATTTTTACAACGTTAGATAGTTGTTTGTTGCACGTCCATTACAAAGCACGGGTTGCATAATCCCACAGGAAATTACGTTTTCTACAAAAAAAAAAGTACAATGTAAATTTATTTTTAATTTCCTTGCCGGGTTTCGGCACAGTGACCTGAATGTGAATCAGTTTGTTAAAAAATTCAGAAACTCATCCAGCGTTACTTGAGGCGTCATGGATTTATGAGCCATTTGGCGTAATTTTTTACAGAAATTTTTTTTAGAAAAGAGGAAATGCAGACACCCAGGATTTAATCGTCTAGAGAAAAAAATATAGTCAGAGATGCAAATGGAGAAATTAACGGCGTTTTTTAGAACTAAAATGGTAAAAAAAATCGGTGATTTTTAATGATAAGTTAAATCGCAACCAACTTATATCACAAATACTGGCTAGCTCGCTACAAACTGAGATTGTGGGAGAATTTTTTAAACTAAAAGTTCCACGAAGAGCTGGTAGGTGGCAGAGCGAGTAAATCTTAATCAACATGGCGGACAATCAGACAGGTTTATCAACCGATTGACGTTGAATGCAATATTGATTAGTAGTGTTTAACGATGAACTGTTTTGGCAACGGGCAGTGAGGCACTGGTTTAATGGCGTCGGTGAATGGGGGAATGATGGTGAAAATGATAATGAATCTTATCTAGCCTAGAAGGGAGGTGAGGAATCCCGGTGCCGGCACGTAGCCTACTCCTATTGAAGAGCACCATGGGGACCACTGACATAACGTCTCTTCCGAAGGACGGTACAACGTGAACAACATGATTCCTCCACAACTCCATGCTGTCGAGAGGTTGCTGTACTAACTTTTATCCCTCCAACCTCTCTCCCGAACAGAACTGGTCATGTGTATGATGGTCACCCATCCAATACCTGACCCAGCGCAGTGCTGCTTAACTTCGGTGATCTCATGAAAACCGGTGTTTCCACATGCCAAAATTTCGCCTTCTAGTTGAAGTGATGGTTGAAATTATTGCCATGGCGACTTCCAATCAGATGCAGTGAAATTCAGATGTTTCTGTGAGCTAGAAACCCAACTTATAGTTGAACATTTTGTTGAAACTGTTGCCATGACGACTTCCAATCACATGCAGTGAAATTCAGATGTTTCTGTGAGCTAGAGATCCAACTTATAGTTGAACATTTTGTTGAAACTGTTGCCATGACGACTTCCAATCACATGCAGTGAAATTCAGATGTTTCTGTGAGCTAGAGATCCAACTTATAGTTGAACATTTTGTTGAAACTGTTGCCATGACGACTTCCAATCACATGCAGTGAAATTCAGATGTTTCTGTGAGCTAGAGATCCAACTTATAGTTGAACATTTTGTTGAAACTGTTGCCATGGCGATTTCCAATCACATGCAGTGAAATTCAGATGTTTCCGCGAGCTAGAGATCCAACTTATAGTTGAAAATTTTGGTAAAATCCAGCCTGACAACTCTTATTCCCAAATTTTTGAATTTTGTGTGTTAATAACAAGTTGCACTGCAAATTTAAAACGCTTGACAAATTGTTTTTTAAATATACTAAAGTTTCCATCAGAATGTAGAATCATTAGGTTTGTTCACTGTGGTATTAGATGTCTCTTTCACAATACCTTGAAGGCTTCACAATAACCTTAATACAAACAAATTGTACAAAAAGTTTAACGAATTCCTTGAATTTTGTACAAAAGAGAATTGTTTCCACGTGTCGTATTTCTAAACAAAAGCTTCAAAACACCGATCGGTAAATGATTACTAGGGTAAACCAGATTTTTTTTTTTTTTGTGTTGTGTTCAATTACTATGTAATATTAATATGAATTTATACAGTTTTACATTAGGTACTTACTAGCTCCAAAAATATACTGGCAAATTCTGTGTTTATTTTGATCTTATACATAATAAATCATTTCAAAAAAAATTAATAAAAAAATTAAAATACAATACTTACTAGTTTTTTTTTTTAAATACACACAATTTTACCGTACGAAGATAATTCTTTACAAGTTACAATTTTATAACTTCATTTTTAATTATCTTTGCATTACATTTTTATTGTGTAAAATATTATTTTATTTCATTTTGAGTTAATTTTATATCTTTTAAAGAAGGTCATAATAATTGTGTAGAAACAATTATTCCAATTAAAACCTAAATAACAATTTTCATTGTCTCCCCTCGACCCACCACCAGCCTCAAACGTAATTGATATTAATTACATTTGTCAGTGTTCGTATTTGTAGGTCATTTACAAAATGCTTGGCTTCGCCGTTACAAGGGAAATGGAAGATCGAAGTCCCTACAGCTGGGTTTTCCCTAGCATAGTACGCGGACCTCCCTGGGGAACGGAAAAATATTTAGTTTTACATTTGAGCACTTTTCTGGAAAACTTCATATAACTATCTGGACGAGTATGAAGAATTTAGTAAATCTGGGCTAAGCCAAAAATGAATATTTATGCATGCAAGGTTTTGAAGAAGGAATTTTTAATTTTTATTTGTAATTTTTATTTTAAGACTCGTTTCAAATGCTATATTATGTAAAATGGTAGAAATAAAACAAAGTAAATTAATTAAACAAACAAACAAAATATTTAACACATTTTATAAATCTATATTTATTAATATTTTTGTTAAATTTTAAGCTTGGGCCCGAATCGTTAGTTGAATTTCTGCGTTATCATAGAATTGTTCACCTGATACTAACAAATTTTTCTCAAATTTCCATTGGCTTAAATTCAGTCGGCTACTGCTCAAAATAAAGATAGTCAAGATAAAATGTATATATTTTTTTTCTGTCATAGTCTGTTTATTTGCGTGCTGTTTATTATGCAATTTAATTATGTTTATCTACTAATATTTTACTAATGAGGGCTACTCGGTGTTAAAAAAATTATAAAACGGGAAAACAAAATATCGGAAATTTGAGAATAACTGCTCTACAGCAAAAAAACAAACATGGCGACCGCCATCCACGCAAGAACATACAAATCAGTGGCATATACAAAATAATTCACAAGCAATTTAAATCAAAATCAATTTCATCTTCTTCACGAGGCTCTAAAAATAACTCTGTTGATCTCTGTACTGGTAATCATCAAATTTTTGCAACACAATTTTGTTCAATATTGTGTGTGTGTATGTGTTTTTTTTTTTAGTTTGATTCTCTGTCGCGCTCTAGAATACAGAAAGCCAACAGGTGGTTTTTGCAGGAAATGTAATATCCTGATTACGGGGCAGCTCGCTTGGGAGAAAAGTACTCGAGTTTCCTGAAATAAGGTCACATTAACTTTGCTAATAACTTCGGTTATTACTTTTCCCCGTTCTCTCTCCGGTGACAGGTATAAAAATAGATTTACAAAAAAAAAACTTATTTAATGCAAGAGAAGAGTGATTCAGTCTTCTTCATTTTTTTGTTGCTTCATCGTTTTGAACGTAATCAGTTTCTTTTACGTGGGTTCTTTATTTTTCAGAAAAATAAAAGAAAAGAAACAGAGAATATTCATTTCATAATAAACTCTTCTCTTCTCAAAAAATGTATCGTTCTATATTTTATGATATTATTAAAAAACATAACGAAAGAAGTTTTTTTTTAGATTTTTTATCGAGTGAACATTTACTTGCCAGCAAAACGTTCTCTGACACTTATATCACTTACATTTGTAATTTAAATCAGATTTAACAGCTTAAACGCATTCAACGTCAAATTGGAGTCACTAGAGATTCAATGTTTGTGATACAGTGCAGCGTCACTAGAATCAGAGTGACTCTGAGTATAATGATATGCCAAAGTAAGTCAATTGGTTAGAACAACACCCGCGATAGGTGGACATCTGGGTTTGTTTGGGGCAGGGACAGGGGAAGTTCTTGTGCTGGTATCTTCTCTCACGAGCTAGACTGTAGCAATGCAGGGGACAGTCCATGTGCTGGTATCTTCTCTCACGGGCTGGACTGTAGCAATGCTGGGGACAGTCCTTGTGCTGGTATCTTCTCTCACGGGCTAGACTGTAGCAATGCAGGGGGAAGTCCTTGTGCTGGTATCTTCTCTCACGGGCTAGACTGTAGCAATGCAGGGGACAGTCCTTGTGCTGGTATCTTCTCTCACGGGCTAGACTGTAGCAATGCTGGGGACAGTCCTAGTGCTGGTATCTTCTTTCACCGGCTAGACTGTAGCAATGCAGGGGACAGTCCTTGTGCTGGTATCTTCTCTCACGGGCTAGACTGTAGCAATGCAGGGACAGTCCTTGTGCTGGTATCTTCTCTCACGGGCTAGACTGTAGCAATGCAGGGGACAGTCCTTGTGCTGGTATCTTCTCTCACGGGCTAGACTGTAGCAATGATGGGGACAGTCCTAGTGATGGTATCTTCTTTCACCGGCTAGACTGTAGCAATGCAGGGGACAGTCCTTGTGCTGGTATCTTCTCTCACAAGCTAGACTGTAGCATTGCAGGGGACAGTCCTTGTGCTGGTATCTTCTTTCACCGGCTAGACTGTAGCAATGCAGGGACAGTCCTTGTGCTGGTATCTTCTCTCACGGGCTAGACTATAGCAATGCAGGGGACAGTCCTTGTGCTGGTATCTTCTCTCACGGGCTAGACTGTGGCAATGCAGGGACAGTCCTTGTACTGGTATCTTTCTCACGGGCTAGACTGTAGCAATGCAGGGGACAGTCCTTGTGCTGGTATCTTCTCACACGGGCTAGACTGTGGCAATGCAGGGACAGTCCTTGTACTGGTATCTTCTCTCACCGGCTAGACTGTAGCAATGCAGGGGACAGTCCTTGTGATGGTATTCTCTGTCGCGGGCTGGATTATTAGCCTGGATTTTATTTGTACGTTCAAGTCGCCGCACGAGACAAATGTTAAGGAATAATTACCTTTTTTTTATGGCAATCTGCTCTTTAAATGTAAACCTAGCTTCATTTTCAGGTCAACTCCGTCTTTCCTTTCATTTGACGCCCACATTTTCAAACGATTCTTTGTAAATATTTGCCTGTTGTTGCCAAAGATTTTAACTACATTTTTAACTGCCACTGAGAGCAAAGCCAGTTCCAAATAAAATGACAACATGAAACTATCCTTGCAAAGATCGCAACAGATGAAAAGTATCTGTTGTTTACATCTTGTCTTAATGCATTTCTGTGAGCAGCACTCGACTGGCTTGAGTTTTGTGCACTAAACATTTATGTCAGCGTCAGCCCGAAATATCTCGAAACACTGACTTCAAGAATTGCTTGTTTATTTAACTTGATTAACGGTTTTGAAGCGCAGTGACTGATCGAGATTTTTTACAGATATTCGCAGTGATTTCTGTATGTTATACAAAAACCGAAAAAAACCACACACGTATCTAAGCGGATGCGTGTAGGAAATACGCAAGGAAAAATACCAACATTGAAATAATATTTTTAATATGTTTTTCGAATACAGTTTTGCTTTTAAGCTGAGAAAGCTAAAATATATGAATATAAATGTAAATATTATGGATGTGGGATTGTTAATTCTAAGTTTTATAGCCATGGAGATGCTGAGATCACCTGACATAGCTTCTCAATTCTGCTATCTTATGTTACCACGGGTATATCATGGCCTAGCATAGGAGGTTCAATGGTAGATTCAACGTTTTGTATCCATGGAGATGCTGAGATCGCCTGACAGAGCTTCTCAATTCTGCTATCTTATGTTACCACGGGTATATCATGGTCTAGCATAGGAGGTTCAATGGTAGATTCAACGTTTGGTAGCCATAGAGATGCTGAGATCGCCTGACAGAGCTTCTCAATTCAGCTATCTTATGTTACCACGGGTATATCATGGTCTAGCATAGGAGGTTCAATGGTAGATTCAACGTTTGGTAGCCATGGAGATGCTGAGATCGCCTGACAGAGCTTCTCAATTCAGCTATCTTATGTTACCACGGGTATATCATGGCCTAGCATAGGAGGTTCAATGGATGATTCAACATTTGGTAGCCATGGAGATGCTGAGATCGCCTGACAGAGCTTCTTAATTCTGCTATCTTATGTTACCACGGGTATATCATGGCCTAGCATAGGAGGTTCAATGGTAGATTCAACGTTTTGTATCCATGGAGATGCTGAGATCGCCTGACAGAAGTCTTACCCTTGTTATAACTTAAGTTACCACGTGTAAATATAGTTATCAATGGCAAACAGACTTTTAGTTTGTATGTAAGCTGATAACCCGTACATTTTTTCTTCCTTTTTGAACACCCTGTCCTCGAAACTAAAATATTTCATCTTGAAATGTTCGTCCACATGACACGATCCCTCTTCCACTCATTGCTTTTGGAACTCGGCACTGGAAAAGCAGCGACATAATAACTTTTGAATTAACATCAATGTCAGCCAAGAAACGTCAACGGCTCATCGGGTGTTCTCGTCAAAAAGTATTTTATATGGAAATTTAATATTCAATTTCAGGCATTATTGGCGTGTGCTAGAATTTCATGATTTCGATATGGGCGAAAATCCACCGAAAGGTTTGGCGTGCTGGAAACGCCCGTTTCTATGAGATCACCGATGTAAAGAAACACTGCTATGCGTCAAGTACTGGATCGGAGACCAGTTCTGTTCGGGAGAGAGGTTGGAGGGATGAAAGTTAAGCAACACTGCGCTGGGTCAGGTATTGGATGGGTGACCATCATACACATAACCAGTTCTGTTCGGGAGAGAGGTTGGAGGGATGAAAGTTAAACAACACTGCGTTGGGTCAGGTATTGGATGGGTGACCATCATACACATGACCAGTTTTGTTTGGGAAAGAGGTTGGAGGGACGAAAGTCAGTACAACAACTTCACTCGTCTTGCTTATCAACCTCTCGACAGCATGGATTTGTGGAGGAATCCTGTTGTTCGCGTTGTACCGTCCTTCGGAAGGGACGTTAAGATGGTTTTATCTTTTGTTTCTTCAACATGTCTGGTAACATGACCGTTCTTGGTATCCCCACTCCCGTCTAGGCTAGGTAAGGTCACCAATACCGACGCCATTTGATCAGTGTCACTCTACCCGCTGTCAAAACAGGGCTTCGTTAATCATAGAAAATCAATCGAACAAATTTTTTAACACATTTTTAAACAAATTAAACAAATTGTTAATTGTTTTTATTTTTTAATGAATTCCAGTGTCGCTCTGTGGTCACAAACGATACAAAATTACTAACATGACAAACTTCTGCTTCTATCACAATTAAATCGCGATTTAAGCACATTTTTTACATTAACTTTTAATTTTCCAAATTATTTACATTTCATTTTTTTGCATTTTCTCAAAAACTTGCCATATTTAAGATATCTATTTTGAAATGTCTATCAACACCTTATGTTTAAGCGATACTAGCTGAGATTGTGAACTGTTCAATGATAAATAGATAAACTCAACTAGGTTTGAATGCTTGAACACTAGCCAAGAAGAAGCGATGAATTTCGCATATAAATTGAACTTTTTCGCCATTAAAATTCCACGAGCAGGAAATATTGAATTCCGCATCGCGTTGTGTTCCATGCGGCTGTGTTCTACAGAGCAAAGTCTCGTCTCATCCATTGCTGATTCGCCCAGCAAGGTTCAGGATATCAACATATCAACACCAGGATATCGGAAATCAGTTTTTGCTTGCACAGCTAGGAAAAAACAAATAATAATAATGATCCGCCATTAAAATTTGCATTTAATTTTTATATCTATAATGATGTATGGTAAATAAGTTTCTTTACGTTACCTCATCCTTCTTTATTTATGTTGACAGTTTTAATGGTAGCGATAATTTAGTGGCTTGAAAAAATCCTGTACATATTGCATGAAATGACCGCTTGGGACAAAAGATGCCATTTGATGGCTGTACGCTAGTAACTTCAGTATTTGAATATTTTGTAAAAAAAAAATGGGTTAAATCTTAAATAATTTTTTTTTTGTTTTAATTTGTTTTTCGCTTTTCATAATAAACTCCCAAAAAATAAATTCTTAACCAATTTCAGGACAAAAAATATGACAAAAAATATATATAAAAATATATTAATAAAAAAAGAACTCTTTTAGAGCAGAAACTATGAATTCTTTATCTAGAACAATCTCAATTTTTACCATTCTTACCTTGAAAGTAGGGCTGCAATAACTCTAAAAAATTTCGTATTTCCAAACTTGTTCACTTACTTATTTTTGAAACTAAGTTTTCCCTAAGAATCTCAAAAACCCAAAAGGAGCATAGAATTCAGCCAGCTGGGAACAATTGAATTCAGGGAAAGTTCATTTAAAGTCATTTTCAAAGTCTATTGTTGGCTTAGAGCAGCACAAATTTCGAGTAAAATAAACAAATATTCACCCTAGGATAGTTTTAAATAAATATAACTTGACGTTTTTTAATAATCCCACCGCTGCCACCAATTTGTAATGGGGGTAATTACAAACTGTTGTCAGAGGTGGGATTTTTCAATAATGTAGTTTACCTTTGCCATCTTTACCGAAAAAAACTGTAAACCATATTTTCAATATAAACCCCTAGTTTTTCAGTGGTTTGTTAATAAATTAACAGTCCGTTAATATTGCATTTACTTGGCAACAACCAGAAGATTTTTTTTTAACAAATCTTAATAACTTAACGTGCCACTGGAAAACCAGCACTTAATTTTTGACTACATAAAATAATTTACTGTAGCTAAGCAGCAAAAAAGTTAACACTCTGTTAAGTTTGTGCGACGATATGAAAAACCACTCAAATATCTTTTAAAAATGCAGCTTTCCTTTTTTTTGTCATTTAAAATCTTTTTTTTTGGACAATAAAATCACTATTTAAACCAACTTACGATGACCAGTCAACCGTTCTAGACTAGCAAGAAAATTTCTGACCGCTCAGCTTTGAGAAAATACGTTTTCAAGATTTTCTTCATCTTCTCCAGTGTCAACCCTTCACTGTCAGTCATGGTTGTCGTTAGAGAGGTTTGATCCAAGACAAGGGATGGGAATAATCCGACCCTCGCCCATCTGTCTTGTCACGAGCTCGATTCTTGTTGGGAAAATGATGGATCATTTTTCACGAAGACGTTGTTAGGGTGTGATATTTCTTCCAGACTTTTATCGAGTTTTTCTTACCTACCCGTGCGAGATGGATCTATCTTAGCCTCAAATGTGTTTTAATTGTACGTTTCATTTTGCGCATAAATAGTTTTTTTAAAAGAATTCATACTTTTCTTAACGGAAATGTGTTAAATTTATATTAATAAATAAGGCACGGGTTAATTTTTTGTCTACCCATTCGTAGGGGTCGGTCAGGTTTTTCTATTGAAAACATGTCCCATGGCGTTGACGAAAAAATAAAAACACTTTTCACAACTAATATTTGATTTGTAGTTTGTTCATTGGCTACAATCTTAATTAGTATATACATTTCTGCTCTTTCAACTTCAACACTTGTATCAGAAACAGAAAAGATTCGAACAGGATGTTGCCGAGTTTTGCTTCTGTTTGCAGAAAATGCGAATGCATTCTGGTGCAGTGTCGTCTCATTGATTTTACATTATGCAGGGTGGCCAACTGCACCTAGTGGTGCAACAAAGTTGTCCAAAATTTTGACTGGTCTTTTATTTGAACACAGGTATACAGAAGCATTGTTTTATCAACTAAATTTATTCATTTATTTGTGGTGTTTAACGAGGCACTGTTTTGACATCCGGCCATGTGTTACTGGTCTATTGGCGTTGGTGAATGAGTGGATGATAATGAAGATGATGATGAACCTAACCTAGTTTAGAAAGGAAGAGGGGAAACCCGGTGCCGGCATGTAGCCAACTCCTGTCAATGAGCACCAAGGGGATCACCAGCTTAACGTCCCTTCTGAAGGACAGTACAACGCGAACAACAGGATTCCTCCACAAATTCATGCTGTCGAGAGGTTGATAAGCAAGGCGAGTGAAGTTGCTGTACTAACTTTCATCCCTCCAACCTCTCTCCCGAACAGAACTGGTCATGTGTATGATGGTCACCCATCAAATACCTGACCCAGCGCTCTGTTGCATAGCATCGGTGATCTCACGAGAACCGGTGTTTCCAACACGACAAACCGTTTGGTTGTCAACAAAAATGTGAAAATTAGGAGGCGGACTGATATCTTCATCAGAGCATTTAAGTTTCGCTGTAAAAACACAGTGAATAAGTTGTTTAAATGTTAAAGTATCAGTTAGAAGAGTCGTAATTTGGTTCATGTTTATTTTGTCATGTGTCAAAAGATTCAGCATATTTCATCTTAGCTGTGTTGCCAAATCACATTCATACTGATCTGAACTCCTTCCAGTTTTTTAAACACCGATACAAGAACTGCTAAGAAATGCAATACATTCGTCTACGAAGCCCAATCAATAAATTATGACAGCTTACACGTTTTACAGGTTAATAGTATTGCCTTTTACAGTTGTGTGATTTTTTAAATATAGACTTTTTTTTAGATACACTTTACCACAAAAGGATGTTTAACCGTTCTCCGTTAAGAACTGCTGCAGGTTTAAGTGCAAAACTGTACTGAACCCAAGCTGATCGTGTTTTTAATTTCAAATTTAAATATTTCTGTCCCTGAAATGTTGATTTTATCAAAAATAATTTAAAGTACCTAATAGCTACGAATTTGTATAGATTATAGTATTCGTTGGCATTTGCCAATTATTTATTTGCCTTTGCTTACTTTGTGGTTATCAATCAATATGTATTAACAAAATCCCGTTGCATAGGTAAGCAATTCGAGGGATGCTCGAGACGTGACTAACAAAAATTTAGCACAAAGTAAAGAGACATTTTTAACTTTTTGATTTTTTTGCGTGTGATATTTTACAAAATATAAAAATTAACAAAGTAAAATATGAATAAATACCCACATAAGCCTTGACTTAAGCCCTTGGCTTTGTGCAGGAAAGGTACAAACATTTCTTATTGCCTAAGTAAAGTGTCTCCATCAAGATGGAAACATAATCAAACAGATAACATAGCCATATGATTAATTAATAAATACATAAATGAAATTCTTCTCCATGTTTACTAACTTCATAACTATTAGACTGCATCTGTCAGTATTTTCATTGTTAACTGCTGAATTGAGTATAGGTATGTTTTCTTTTAGTATATTGAAATCAAAAACTTCATTTTTAATGAACATACCTTGTAAACTTGTTTCTGTTTCTAAACATCGTTTGTATCTGCTTCTCATTCCAGAAAACATGCTTAGATGATAATTTTTAATACATTTTAATAAATTAAAAAATAACAGAGTTGGAATTGTGATAACAGTGAATTATTCCAGCTTAATAAAGAATAGAAAGGAGCTGACCATATTAAAAAAAAACAAAAACTTTATCAGCTAATTTCCGTTGGCACACGCCCAATATCACACTGGCATTGTAAAACAGCAAACATAACTAAAAGCAATTCCCAATACACTAACCACCAAGTAAACCACTAAAAACCAATTTCTTTCCAATAGTCTACGGCTAATAAAGCATCAGGTAGCTTCCGAACTTTCCCAAAACTTAAACCCCCCTAAAAACTTTACCAGGTCTCAGTTCGCCTCCAGTTGTTCCGGTTAAGAAGTCTCCGGGATGAAAGTTAATCCCCCCACGTATGCCTCGCCGTGAAATCCCCAATTACCCAACCGATCGATCTACAAGGAGAGGGTGGCTTTAAGTGGATGGTGGAGATAAAAAGAAAGGGGGACAAAAAGGGTTTTCACGTAAGAACGGTTACTCTAATCCTAGTCTGTCTCTTTTACTAAGAAATCTTGACAGGAATGCTTAAATAGGCTAGTCTTTACAGCATGCCAGGTTTGGTACTAATTTTTTTGGTTGCATGATTTCTCGACCACGAGGCTCGTGGTTTGGTTTTGAAATGATTTAAATGTGCGTGAAGTCTTCGAAAAAAAAGAGACCAGAACCATAAATAAGTTAGATACCTACGTGTCTACCCCGTGGCGATTGTTTGATGTTTATGTCGTTTTGTATAGTTTTGGGTGACGATAATGGTGGTAATAGGAGTTAAGCTAATGGGGAAATTATAAATGTGTAATATAATCAAGACACTCGGATAGTTTAACCAAAATGTGGATCTTAACCACACTGTGCGGATTAGAGTAACTGATTAAATTATCGATAAAAGCAATTTTATCGGTTTTTATCGGTTTGACACCGGTCAAACTAGCACCACTATAGCACCGAGCAGTAACCCCGACCTAGAGCGGTGATTCGTAACCTTGGTATTACTGTTAGTAGCACCGTGCTAACTAGTACCACCATAGCACAAAGCAGTAACCCCGACCTAGAGCGATGATTCGTAACCCTGGTTTTACTGTCAGTAGCACCGTGCTAACTAGCACCACCATAGCAGCAAGCAGTAACCACGACCTAGAGCGGTGATTCGTAACCCTGGTATTACTGTCAGTAGCACCGTGCTAACTAGCACCACCTTAGCACCAAGCAGTAACCATGACCTAGAGCGATGATTCGTAACCCTGGTATTACTGTCAGTAGCACCGTGCTAACTAGCACCACCATAGCACCAAGCAGTAAACCCGACCTAGAGCAGTGATTCGTAACCCTGGTATTACTATCAGTAGCACCGTGCTAACTAGCACCACCATAGCACCATGCAGTAACCCCGACCAAGAGCAGTGATTCGTAACCCTGGTATTACTGTCAGTAGCACCGTGCTAACTAGCACCACCATAGCACCATGCAGTAACCCCGACCAAGAGCAGTGATTCGTAACCCTGGTATTACTGTCAGTAGCACCGTGCTAACTAGCACCACCATAGCACCAAGCAGTAACCTCGACCTAGAGCGGTGATTCGTAACCCTGGTATTACTGTCAGAAGTACCGTGCTAACTTGCACCACCATAGCAGCAAGCAGTAACCCCGACCTAGAGCGGTGATTCGTAACCCTGTGTTCGTTTTGTGGCCGTTTAATTCATGACAAAAACTAAAAATCTTGCAAATGTGAAATTATGTAATGTAAAAAAAATGTGTTTTGTACATTGATTACTTCTGTAGCGATGAACCAAAACACGTGACTTCGTTCCGGTAATTACTTGTGAAATAAAATAGAGCTGTGCGATCAGTGTGAGTAAAATACTTGCATTTCCAATAAAATGACTAATGACAGTTGAGTGATTTCACAGGTATATAAACCAGCTTGGTCTCTCATTGATCATTCGTTCTCCAAACGTTCAGAAGAAGTCGTCGTCTTGGAATCAGTCATGGGCAAGCTTATCTACACCGCTGTCGTTGTCATGGCGCTCTTTGCAGTTATGGTAAACACGATATTGAAATTATTTTTAAAATTATAGACACCAAGTAATTTTACTTGGGGCTGTCTTTGTTTTGGGACTGAAACCATTCTAAAAAACTTTGCAAACCTCTTGAGAAGGAAGGATAATCAAGTAATTCTTGCCCGGCATCGGGCAGTTCATTACATTGTTTTTGTAATTGGTGTGTGAAACAAAGGTTGTCATGGCAATCTAAAACAAGTAACCCGTGCCCGGCATCGGGCAGTTCATCACAATGTAATAATGATGGGTGGGTGAAACAAGGGTTGTTATGGCAATCTAAAACAAGTAACCCGTGCTCGGCATCGGGCAGTTTATCACAATGTAATAGTAATGGGTGGGTGAAACAAGGGTTGTCACGGCAATCTTAAACAAGTAACCCGTGCCCGGCATCGGGCAGTTCATCACAATGTAATAGTAATGGGTGGGTGAAACAAGGGTTGTCATGGCAATCTAAAACAAGTAACCCGTGCCCGGCATCGGGCAGTTCATCGCAATGTAGTAGTAATGGGTGGGTGAAACAAGGGTTGTCATGGCAATCTAAAACAAGTAACCCGTGCCCGGCATCAGGCAGTTCATCACAATGTAATAGTAATGGGTGGGTGAAACAAGGGTTGTCATGACAATCTAAAACAAGTAACCCGTGCCCGGCATCGGGCAGTTCATCACAATGTAATAGTAATGGGTGGGTGAAACAAGGGTTGTCATGACAATCTAAAACAAGGTCCTCAGGTCTGACAAGCAAACCTTGGTAGGGTTCACGTAATTTGTCATATTTATCATATTTCTCTCGATGACTTTTTGAAACAATATCTTAATAACAATATTTTCATGTAGGTTTCAGGAAGCGAGGATTTGAAGGAAAAAATGAAAAGAGATTTGGATGATTGCAAAAGAGAGACAGGAGCTACAGATGGTAATGTTTACTATCTTCAATTTATTACCAAGTCTAACGAATCAAAATATTTAAAAACATAAAAATATTTTTACAATGCAAATGGAAAAATGAAAACAGTGATTCTATAAACTAGAAAGCATGATTTTGAAGCATTGTGTTTCACTTCCAAGAGGAATATTTAGCGACATGGAAATTTGACTACAATTTCTTTGACCTTAAAATCACGGTTTGTAAAGGAGTCATATTTCGTTTTTTTAGGTTAAAATAGTAAATAAAATTATGGTAGAAAAAAAATAACGGCACTTTTATCTTTAAAAAAAAACTGTCATTTCAAATAATCCTTTAGGTAAATTTTAAATTTAATCTTCGTTTTGTGTATTTTTTCAAACATCCAACTAAACACATTTAATAATGTCGGATAGACTCTGAAATTTAATTGTAATGAAATTTAATGAATTTGAAATTTAATTTTAATTGTAATTTAATTGTATTGTGTTAATTGTATTTTATGAAAATATTTCCGATTACCTATGATGAAAAAAGCGTTGGTAAAATCGTCAACTATTAAATATTCACAAATATTTATTTTTTTCTATTAAATAATATCAATTAAGATCAAGGTTTTGAAGAAAGCAAAGCAAAGCAAAACAAAAATCATGTTAATTGCTTTTATTCTTTCCAGACGACGTGAAAAGTTTTATGAAGATGGGAGACGAACTATCTTCGGAAGCAGAGGTAAGCAAATGCATTTGTTTTTCGACCACTCCTCCCAAGTGCAGTTCATATTCTATGTCTCAAGATCCGAGATTTAAATGTGCGATTTTGGGCTAAAATTTCTAACCAACGAAAATCTCAATCATCAAGAGCTTGGATAAGATACAAAATTTTATATTCTATCTAGTTATCTTGTTGTAAACCGATCTGCAATTACAGAGAAAAAAAAATACTGCAGTGATAGCATGACCATGACAAGGTATCACTGCCAAGAACGAAACTAAACTTTACTATTTGATGTTTAAATTTTATTTAAATTACAGTTATTTTATTAGAATGAAATCTTACGTAAATTGCAAAAGCTTGTAATGCGCGGGGTAATTTATTATTATCAACACGATTTCTTGTCTCAAACGATTTGATGTCTGAAAAGGCCAGTGTCCAAGTAGCTCAATGGTTCAGAGCAACACCGGCGATAGCTGGAGATCGGGGTTCGAGTCCCCGTTTGGGCATCAATTTTTGAGACGTTTATAGTGTTGATAATAATAAAAAAAAACAGTTATTTTATTGACACAAATTTTCATATAATTCTGTATTTAATTCTAATTTCCATATAATTATCAGTCCGAGAGTCAATCATGATTTCACAATAATACATACTTCTAATTGCATGTTTAACACATGGCAGGTGAAGAAAAAAAATTCGTTAATAGGACTCAATGTTTAAAATCGCTAAGTACTTAGCAAGTCAAAAACTTAGCTGGATACCATCCCAAGAAATAATTGACATTGAATAATTATGCATTACAATGGTCAAATGCAAGTTAAGGGCACAGAACACTGAAATTCAGTTGATTATTTCCTTTACAATGAGAAATCCTGTCTGCCCTGTGCTTTGTTTTGATCAGCTGATTGATCAGCTGCTCCCAGAAGTAAAAAATCAGACCGCCATGTTGGTTTTTATCTAGGTAGGTATCGCCACCTACCAGTTATTTGTGGAACTGGGCTTTAAAATATTGACTGGAAATGAGCTGTTATGGAAACAAAAAAAAAAAAAAATTTGTCGAGCTCATTTATTTAAATATGTTACTTTAAAGGACATGAAAACGGTGAAGGAACAGCTTTGTATGTCAAAAAGTGATAGTTTTAAGTAACTTATTTTCACTCTGCACGAAATATTTTAAACCCTTGTCCCTCTCAAGGTTACTCGTTTTAAATTTGCTCTTTTTGGCAAACAAAACATTTTTTCCTTACAGATGATTCGATGTTAAAATAACTTTACATTTAGTTTTCATTTGTACTTGCTCATGTTTTCGGCAGTGCTTCGTGGGCTGCGTTTACGAAAAGTACGGTATCCTCGTAAATGGGGTATTTTCCAAAGAAAACAGCGAGCAATGGATTGCTAAAAGGTTTTCCGAAAACAAGGAAAAGCAAGAGAAAGCCAGAATGTTTATCGACCGTTGCGAACAGGAATTGGGTAAGAAACACATTTTATTCCTGATTATGCACAGTTTAAATGACAATACCATGACAACCAAATTGAGAAGATATTTTTGAATGAGTTGGTACAAAAAATCCTAGATTTAAGCTTTGATTGATGCACATTTTCGCTAACTCAAAAATAATTTCTGAACAATAAGCAATATTTCAGTTCACTGCATGTCATAAAAATTCGCATCTTTTTTTGTATTACTACCTGAAAAAGTTCTAAAAAGGAAAAAAAACGCTACGCACAGAAAATACTCAAGTCCGCGAATTTCTAAGAAAAACATGAAAAATACATCTTTCTCTGTACTTGTGCGTGTCGGTCATTTCTGTTACGTCCAAAAGAGCTCTCAAAATAATAATCTATCAGAATTTTTAACATAAAATTAAAATGCATTTCCCAAGAATTGACAATGTCTAGTAAATGAAGTAACCGGGTGTTAAGATGCAAGTGTAAGTATCTTAAATAGCCGTTACCATAGAGATGTGTCTTTAACTGTCTGTTATCCGTTTAACCAGCCGTTATGATATCAATACACCTAAAATGACAGCAAGAAAGTAATTTAATCTTTCACCTCTGTAGCTACCGTGCCTCCAAACAAGTGCTCCACGGGACCAGCCCTTCGAAAATGCATCAAACGTATATTTCAACAGGTAAGTAATCAAGAAAATTAAATAGGAAGCCGCTCTGGCCACTCTCAAAAATATAATATAATTAATTTGTTATGACTGGCTCTGTTACTGGCTGAAAAGACTACAAAGCTGAAAAGGAAATTAATAGTTTTGCTAATTTTACCTTAATAAAGTTATTATAATGAAGCGTTAACGTGTTGTACCAGTAAGTTTACAGGTATAATCAGAGGGCCAGCTGAGAAAACTAGGCCGGCAACACGTGGAAACGATAGGTGTTATTTTAAAATAACATGCACAGTTTAATCATTTCCGTTCAAAATATCGAAAGTGGTTATCAATTGTCGCGTTCGGCAACAATAAAAACCGTTCAGAAGTAGCAATCGCGAGTAATCTGCGAAAAAGAAAGAAATACAATTTCTTTACGCTCCAAAAGATGGTGACTTCACCTAGTAGCTTTCTCAATTTTTTTGTTGTTAAAGAAGTCATGCTGGTAATTTTTCTTGATATTAGCGCTTTGGCAGGTTGGCACTACGTTTTATGTAATTACTTTGCTTAAAGTTGGCGTTTATATCATCAAATCCTAATCTAGCTGAGAGGAAATATTTACCATCGTTTGAAAAATCCTCTTGTCATTCCTGTACAACGGGATTCCTCCACAAATCCATGCTGTCAAGAGGTTGATAAGCAAAGTGGGTTGAGCACTAACATCACCCGATTCAGCCTCGCTCCCGAAGAGAACTGGTCACAGAAAAAATCCAGAATATCGGCTATTTTAGGATGAAATCTTATTTTAAATTGCAAACGTTTGCAATGCGCTGGGTATTTTTATTATTATCAGCACTATAACTGTCTCAAAAGTTGATGCCCAAACAGGGACTCAAACCCCGATCTCCACCTGTCTCGGGTGTTGCTCTAAACTATTGAGCTACTTGGACACTGGCTTTTTGAGACGATTTTAGTGTATTTGATGAGAATGACAGTTCTCCAAGGAGTAGAACCAAGAGGCTGTGAATACTCACAGTCACTCTGATTCTAGTGACGCTATACCACGTCACAACCTGTCAATCTCGAGTAACTCCAATTTGACGTTGGATTCGTTGCTGTATTAGGATGAAATCTTATTTAAATTGCAAACGCTTGCAATGCGCGGGGTATTTTATTATTATCAACTCTAGAACCGTCTCAAAAATTGATGCCCAAATGTTCGCGTTTGGGCATCGATTTTTGAAACGGTTAAAGTGTTGATAACAATAAAATCGGCTATTTTCTTTTTTTCAGATAATGGCGGCAAAACAGCAACAATAGTCTGGAAAAAATTGCTACTTTCGGCTCCAAAGACTTCAGAAATGGCAAATAATCAACGTTGCTTTTGATCTAAAAGCTTACCAAGTGTAGTTTAGATTTAGTAACGCTTAAGATTTTAGTTGCTTAAGCTCTGGGCTCACTTTGACTCACAAATCTGTTGTTAGAAAAGGACACAAAAAACGGTTAATTTGTTTCACTGATTTTTAATTTATTTAAAACGTGAAATTTTGTATTTTTTCCCCAAAATATTCCAAAATAATCACACCAATTTTGTTTCATAGTTTGGTTGTTAGTCTCGTGTCTACTTTACGCAACCTAGCTAGCTTGCAAAAATAAAATTAAATTAAAACTTGGGTTTTCGAATGGAAAATAAAATGGCGGCAAACTGCAATGACAATTTTTTTCTGTGTACCAAACCTCTCCAACTCGCAACAATAGCATTTGAGAGCAGGAATCAAACTCTACTCCACAGAATATATTAAATAATAATATTCCTGACAAAATCTGTTTTAACCTGGTTTAGATGCTCAGTAAAGAACAATAAAATTGTTTTAATTTCGTGTGGTTCTTTTGATATCGGAAAATTGTCAGGACTGCTTTAACCCTTGATAAAGTAACAGTTTCAACTTACAGAGCGTTGGAAAATATATGTATATATTTTTTTTTACTTCGCATTCAATGCCCAGTTCAAATAGTTTTTGTCAAAACTAGTGCTAAGGTTTTATAAAGTTGGCATGAGTCAACAACAAGGGTTGTCGTGGCAATCTAAAACAAGTAACCCGTGCCTGGTATCGGGCAGTTCATCACAATGTATTAGTAATGGGTGGGTGAAATAAGGGTTGTCATAGCAATCTAAAACAAGTAACCCGTGCCCGGCATCGGGCAGTTCATCACAATGTAATAGTAATGGGTGGGTGAAACAAGGGTTGTCATGGCAATCTAAAACAAGTAACCCGTGCCTGGCATCGGGCAGTTCATAACAATGTAATAGTAATGGGTGGGTGAAACAAGGGTTGTCATGGCAATCTAAAACAAGTAACCCGTGCCCGGCATCGGGCAGATCATCACAATGTAATAGAAATGGGTGGGTGAAACAAGGGTTGTCATGGCAATCTAAAACAAGTAACCCGTGCCCGGCATCGGGCAGTTCATCACAATGTAATAGTAATGGGTGGGTGAAATAAGGGTTGTCATAGCAATCTAAAACAAGTAACCCGTGCCTGGCATCGGGCAGTTCATCACAATATAATAGTAATGGGTGGGTGAAACAAGGGTTGTCACTGCTATTCTAAAATGAGCCTTATCTTGACCGTATTATAAACGGTCTACATAATTATATATTTGAGCAAATATTTGCTACCAGCACAAATATTGCCTCTCTCAGTGGGTCGTGCAGCTATTAAACTGGTCCAGATCGCCTCATATAAACTCTCTAATAATTCCTGCTCTCACTTCAACAAGATCAAGTGAATCATTTTGTCTCTAGCCGGATGTTCATTGACCTCTGTAAAAAGTTGCCCGTCACTGTCAACACGTGACACTTACCAACAAGATAATAAGTAATTGAATGTATTAATAATAACAAAGTAGATCTTCTAGTATATAAGGTGGCTGAACGGGTTTGGAGAAGGCATTCGGTTTTTAGTCAGAGAGTGGACGCGTTGTGTACTGGAGTTGCAGTCATGAAGAAGTTTGTTGGATTTGCTTGGTTGGTGCTGGTTTGTGCTGTGTTGGTGGTAAGATTTTTGAAATTGTATTACTAGTTTTTTGACTAAAACTGTGGTAAAAACAAGAGTGTCTTGGCAATTAAGTTGTAAACAAAATGAAGATCGAACACATTTGTTGTGTAAAATTTAAGTAATATTTTCAGTTCAATGTAGATTCGATCTAGTTTAGGTGACCTCAACATCTCCATTGCTACCAAACGTTGAATCTACCATTGAACCTCCTATGTCAGGCCATGATATACCCGTGGTAACATAAGATAGCAGAATTGAGAAGCTCTGTCAGGCGATCTCAGCATCTCCATGGCTACCAAACGTTGAATCTACTATTGAACCTCCTATGCTAGGCCATGATATACCCGTGGTAACATAAGATAGCAGAATTGAGAAGCTCTGTCAGGCGATTTCAGCATCTCCATGACTACCAAACGTTGAATCTACCATTGAACCTCCTATGCTAGGCCATGATATACCCGTGGTAACATAAGATAGCAGAATTGAGAAGCTCTGTCAGGCGATCGCAGCATCTCCATGGCTACCAAACATTGAATCTACCATTAAACCTCCTATTCTAGGTCATGATATGCCCGTGGTAACATAAGATAGCAGAATTGAGAAGCTCTGTCAGGCGATTTCAGCATCTCCATGGCTACCAAACGTTGAATCTACCATTGAACCTCCTATGCTGGGCCATGATATTCCCGTGGTAACATAAGATAGCAGAATTGAGAAGCTCTGTCAGGCGATCTCAGCATCTCCATGACTACCAAACGTTGAATCTACCATTGAACCTCCTATGCTAGGCCATGATATACCCGTGGTAACATAAGATAGCAGAATTGAGAAGCTCTGTCAGGCGATCGCAGCATCTCCATGGCTACCAAACATTGAATCTACCATTGAACCTCCTATGCTAGGTCATGATATACCCGTGGTAACATAAGATAGCAGAATTGAGAAGCTCTGTCAGGCGATCTCAGCATCTCCATGGCAACCAAACGTTGAATCTACCATTAAACCTCCTATTCTAGGTCATGATATGCCCGTGGTAACATAAGATAGCAGAATTGAGAAGCTCTGTCAGGCGATCTCAGCATCTCCATGGCTACCAAACGTTGAATCTACCATTGAACCTCCTATGCTGGGCCATGATATTCCCGTGGTAACATAAGATAGCAGAATTGAGAAGCTCTGTCAGGCGATCTCAGCATCTCCATGGCTACCAAACATTGAATCTACCATTAAACCTCCTATTCTAGGTCATGATATGCCCGTGGTAACAAAAGTGATTGTTAAACTTTTTGCTGAGCAAACGAGCTGGAAATACGTGATAACGGTAGATGGCCTCCACCTAACAAGGCTTTTATGACCGTTCTTTTAAAAACCTTAACAATTAAAACATTTCGACTCAAACATAAGATAAATATTTATCAATCGTTAAGGTTAGCATTGATAAAGATAAATTGAGCATTTGAACAAACTAAACGACGATGACTTCACCAAGCAGTATACTCAATTTTGCTCTGGAAAAAAGGTCATTTGCCAGTAATTATTTTTGCAAAAAGCCGGTTAAACATTAGCTCTGACCCTCTGACTATGTACCTATAAACTCAATGATCTCACTGTGTTAGTATCCGCAGGGGTACCGTTTGTTTATATGTATCCAATACGATTTATTTACTCAATTATTATGCCCAGCTCAACTTTGTGTGAAGAAACTTTTTAAAATATTGCCAAGTCAGTCGTGAAAGTAAGTCATGTGTTGATTACACAAATAAAAAGTTGAGATCGTGCGTGATATTTACTCATGTGGGCAAATTTAATCGGCAAAGTTTCCCTTATATTGCTAAGTTATAATGGTGCTCCACAAGGAATTTGTAATTGGATTTGAAGTTTTTTATTTTTTCTTTATTTTCTTTGTTTTTAAAGATACTGATATTTTTTATTATTATGAACACTATAACCGTCTCAAAAATTGATGTCCAAACGGGGACACGAACCCCGATCTCCACCTGTCGCGGGTGTTGCTCTGAACCATTGAGCTATTTGGACACTGGCTTTTTGAGACGATTTTAGTGTATTTAATGAGAATGACAGTTCTCCAAGGAGTAGAACCATGAGGCTGTGAATACTCACAGTCACTCTGATTCTAGTGACGCTATATCACGTCACAACCTGTCAAACTCGAATCTTGATCTTTATTTGTTTCTTGATAAGAATAAGTTGAGAGAGATTTTCTAAGAGAAATATAAAATAATCAGTGCTAATGCTTTTATTTACATTTTATCAAATTATTATTTTTTTTTGTGTTTTGGGCAGGTTGTCGTTTACTGTCATTACAAAATGGTGGCATTTTGAAAATACATATTTTTTCTTTTTTTCAGTAAATTTGCACATTTCTGTTTTTCAGGCAGCAAAAAGCGACCCAAAAAAGAAACTGAAGAAGTACAAAGACGAATGCAAGGCCGAAGTCCAAGCTACAAATGGTAAAATACGCTAAGAAACATCTATAACTTCATCTTACATCTAACACTAGGGCTTTGAGGACGAATTTTATGTATTGTTGTAACTGACTTTATTTTCTTCTGTCTTTCATTTCCTATTTTCTTCTTTAGAAAGCCGCACTAAATATCATGCGTCTTTTGGTACGTTTGGTAACAGATTATCTTTAAAATTCGTGCAGTAAATATTGAACTATTTGATAAAGTTTTTAAAATTTGAACCTAACATGGATCTTGATTTAGTTACACGTTTACATACCTACATTTTTATTATTAGGAACACTAAAGATCTCTCAAAAAATAAATCAAGTTCGGTTTAATTGTTTGATAAATAGAAAGCGAACAATCAAACTTAAAAAATATTCTGAATTGTTTTTCAGGGTATTCAAATTAAGTTTTTGCTCATCCAAGTACAATGACTAAAAAAGACAGCTAAAGGTACCAATCAAATGAAAAAAAAATCATACATATCCTTTTTTTTAGCTGATGTCAAAGCATTCTTTAACGATTCGCAAGAACTCGTGTCAATGACAGCAAAGGTGAGCCAATTTTTAACCAATTTCTACCAATTTCGAACATGAAGTGGTGAAAACTTCGAAAACCGCAACAACCTCTGATCAAAGCAATTAAAAAAGCTTGGAAATTTTGAAAAAACTGAAAATCAGCGACTCTAAAGATGACGTGCTTGACCTTAAATTCTCTCCATAGCAACTGTTAACCAGGTTTTATGAGATCAGCACAAAGTCCATTTAATCAGATGCGTATTTTGTGCATCAAAACATTTTATTATTATTTTAATTGAAGATTGCTTAGCCGACCATTAGCAATGTCAATTATTGATCAGTAAACCCCTCCCCTCACAGCTCCACCCACTTAAAAATTTATTCCGTATTGCCCAGTAATGACTCAATTAACAAGATGAAAAAAAGAAAATCTCCCAATTAAATTCTGCCCGGTAATGATGACACCTTTATCGTTAACACCGTCTGTCGGCGATTGTTCCAGTGCTTTGCTGGATGCTTCTACGAGAAGAACAAGATCATTAAAGAAGGGGCGTTTTCACGGAAGAAATACGACAAGCTGATCGACCGAAAGTACCCTGATGGTGCCAAAAGGGCACAAGCCCTTGAGGCATTAGCTGGGTGTGAGACGGAACTAGGTGAGCTGGGTGGAATGCCAAAAATAGTTTTACAGGTTTTAATTAGGGTTTTTTGCCTTCCTTTTCTGTAAATGTAATTTATTTAAGAGGAAAATATTTCAGTCAATTATTTTCGGAGATTCTTTGAACGCAATGTTTAAGTGAAAATTCTTAAATTTGGAGAAGTTGGTAATTAAACTTTCGAACAACTGGGTTTTTTATTGAAATTTTTTGCAGTTTACTAAATTGAACACACTTTTTATTTAGGTAAAGGATAACGTTTATGTTAAAGTAAAAATATATACCGAATGGTTTGGCGTGTTAGAAACACCGGTTCTAATGCGATCACCGAAGTTCAGCAACACTGCACTGGGTCAGGTATTGAATGGGTGACCATCATACACATGACCAGTTCTGTTCGGGAGAGAGGTTGGAGGGATGAAAGTTAAGCAACACTGCGCTGGGTCAGGTATTGGATGGGTGACCATCATACACATGACCAGTTCTGTTCGGGAGAGAGGTTGGAGGGATGAAAGTTAAGCAACACTGAGCTGGGTCAGGTATTGGATGGGTGACCATCATACACATGACCAGTTCTGTTTGGTAGAGAGGTTGGAGGGATGAAAGTTAAGCAACACTGCGCTGGGTCAGGTATTGGATGGGCGACCATCATACACATGACCAGTTCTGTTCGGGAGAGAGGTTGGAGGGATGAAAGTTAGTACAGCAACTTCACTCGCCTTGCTTATCAACCTCTCGACAGCATGGATTTGTGGAGGAATAGTCTATGTTTAAACGCGCAAGTGCTTTATTCCGTTGCTCTAGAAATCAATTTTATTACGTCCTGCACAGAATTGATCACTGAACATAACGAGTATGCCATAAATTCTTAAATCCCATTGGTAATAATGAACAATTATCGGTGGAAATAATTAGAGCGCAAGTAATGACGTGGTCATGAGCTCGAGGTATAGGACAACAAATGAAATCGACCACGGCGATGTTTGATGCAGATGACCCATAATGTATATCGACAATTATATTCATTTACTTTATTGAGCATCCCGATATATGAGTTAATAACGTTGAATCTATTCAACCGCATTCAACAGTTATAAACACATTTAAAACTAGATTTGTTGGTGTGTATCGTCAACAAAGTTGTGGATATAGTTTGAAATATTTTCTACAAAATATATATATTTTTTTAAATTTTTGTTGACGATTTACAAAAAAGACACCTAATTATAAAAAAAAAATAGACCTCAGTGTACACCCGGGTCATAGTGGGCCAGTCATTTGAATACACCATTAAAAATGTCGAGTTTGCTAATTCTTAGGGAGGTCCATACGGAACGTGAAAGTCAACATAAGAGCAAATCTGTTTGCATAGCTGCTTTCTTCTCACGTGTTGCTGAGTTACTTATCAAATACTTGACAAATTATTTTGTGGGAAATTTGTGGGAAACTCGGAAAAGTGAACTTTTGTTGTCACCTTCCGTTTCCCAAGAAGTATGAGGGTTGAGTTATTCGCAATTTTATAGTACATCTAAAATACGAATCTTTAGATAAAAACAAGCTTTCAGACACCTGACTTATCTGATTCCAAATAAAATTAATGTTTTTAAAGGTGTTGAAATCACTTTAAAACTCCACCCGTGCTTCAACGCCGAAATCTCACCAGTAAATGCAATTTTAACTGCGATAATTTGTTATTTTATTCCCTAAAGCTCGACAATATCAGAAATGTTAGTCTTATCTCTATCAGACAAATAGAGTCAATGAAATCGAAGTCAGCGAAAGTCGCGCGCAAAATTGGACGTTTGAAATGAACTTGTTTCTGATCTTCTATTATTTCAGCTGCTGTTCCTAAAGACAGGTGTCAACTAGCTCCTGTTCTAAGGCGGTGCATCCCTCGAATTTTCGGGAAGGTGAGATATGAACCTAACACCCTTGGCAATACCAGGGGCCGGATTCACAAAGCAAAGTTCAAGCGAAACCCTGATTCATGTGGGAGGTGAAGTTGTTATTATTCTGGTACCCAGCCTCTGTGAATCAGAAAACACTGCCTGTGATTGGCTGATTAATTTTACATTCAGAGGTTAAACAAATTTTTTTTTTTGGATCCAGCCTCAGGCTTAAATTTGACCAAGATTATTGAAAACTTATTTTTTAGATGAAATGTTAATTTTTATATTATTTTATTTTTATTTTTCTCACTTTTTTTTAAATTTTAAATCCATGTAAAATAACCTTGTTCTTATGATTATTTTTAGAAAGAGGAAAACGAAGAAGACGAAGAATAGACCAGTTCATCGCTAGCCATCTAATCTTCTAACAAAATATCCTTTATAATATTTTAATCAAATGTACCAAAAATATACATATATTTTTTTAAAGTAGTAAAAAAATGTTTTATTTCAAAATTGTTTTGTTTTCTTTGTTTTCATTTCCAAACAAATCCGTCTCAACTGTCGAGAAGATCAATAAACTACATTGAAAACAAAATGGGATATTTTTATTTTCAGCAGATTTTTGTGAATAAATTAACTTGTTTCACTTTAACCAATCCCCATTTAAATTAACAATTTCGTTGATATCATCGACATAAAAAAAAAATAAATAAAAAATCTTGTGCTCAATCCAAAAAAAAGTTGATGAGATCTTATTTAAATTGCAAACGCTTGCAATGCGCGGGGTATTTTATTATTATCAACACTTTAACCGTCTCAAAAATTGATGCCCAAACGGGGACTCGCACCCCGATCTCCACCTATCGCGGGTGTTGCTCTGAACCATTGAGCTACATGGACACTGGCTTTTTGAGACGATTTTAGCATATTTGATGTGAATAACAGATCTCGAAGGAGTTGAAATTTTGAGACGTTTATAGTGTACATAATAATAAAATACCCCGCGCATTGCAAGAACACAGACATTGAAAACCATGTTTGTCTATGAAAAGAAAAAATACCATGGCAGTAAAGTTGTAAAGATAATCCTTATCAAATACCTTTTTTAAATAAATATTTGAATTTTATAAATTGCAGCGTATTATAAGGTTACCATATATTAGGGCATTGAATTCATACACATCTCAACAGTGTCTTGGTTTTAACATTTAGTTAAAATACCACTTTTTGGGTTAGTTTGGTTTAGGTTTACTTTTCGTTTGCTTTTGCTTAGGAATAAACATATTTCTGATGCTATATACCTGCATCCTTGTTGTAAAATTAGGTTATAGAAACATGGTCAATGACCATAGGTAGGCCAAGTGTTCTTATTAGTGTGGAGAAAGGTTGAAGGGCTGTGCTCGAAGGACCTTAGTTTGCCCTGCAGTCCCTGTATTTATTGAATAAACAACTTGGAAAATAAAAACAACTGTGGTGTTTTTAGTTGTGTATGGTAGCTTTTAATCACAACAGTAATTTGATATCAAAAAGTAAATCGGAACAGGAAATGATTACAAAATGTCAATAACGACTTTCCTGATGGGTTTAATAATGATGATCACATACGGATTTTATGGCGAAATAACGGCGGTAATTTCAACAAATCGACATTATGACGATTTTTTGTCACAAATATAATGACCATCACGTGATAAATCCTTATCTTTTATAAGCCACCAGCTTTACTGAAATCAGCTGTCATTTTAGCCGACAAAGTCAACGAATTACCAACGCAACTCAATCTTCAAAATGAATTCAGATCTTTTGATCGTGATATTTGCGTTGGTGATTTCTTCAGAAATAGTGGTAATGTACTCAACAAAAAACGGACCAAAATTTCAAACAATTTCGATTTTTTTAAACGAAAAAAAATATATATATTGATTTGATTATTTGTTTGTGTTGTTTAACGACGCACTGTTTTGAAAACGGACCATGTGTCACGAGTTTGAATGTGTTCACGTGCAATAGTTTCAACTAACACTTCAACTAAAAGGCGAGATTTTGTTAAAAACTAATCTTAATCTTTGATTACAGTTTTCCCAGGAGTCTGATAGTGTTGACATTGTCAAAGCATGTCTTAATGACACTGGGGCAACATCGGGTGAGGATTTTGTTCCAAATAATGGTTTATTCAAGAAATAGTTAAATATGTTTGTAAAAATTTTACCTTTAACGTAAAGGCGAAAATTAAATTTGGGTAAATTCTAGCTCGTGAGTGAAGATACCAGCACAAAGACTGCCCTTAGCATTGCTGCTAATTTGTGAATGAAGTTTCAGCATAATTTAAGTGGTGGAATTTTTTAATATTTAAAATGTCTGCTAAATAATACTCAAAATTGTTAAAATCGGTAGGATTTTTTTTTTTAAAAAGCAAAACATCTTGAAAGAAAAGTGTCCAAGAGCAAAACTAAAATGGCAGACATCAGCAGAGATGATTTGTAGTGTTTTTAAAACTGACAGTTGGCCAGCATGTCACCTCAAGACGACCGGTGGCTCCTCTGCCGGGAGAAAGTAGATTTTCTGGCTGAACGGAGTAAAAATAACTTGCAACATTTTTTCCAGAGGACGGAGATAATTTCTTTTTCAACAACAAGCCAACATTTTCTACGTTACGCCAAAAGGTAAATTATTTCGATTTTTGCATCCGACACGTTTGGAAAAATCTGTTGGTAATTTTTCAATAACAAAAAACATGGCTAGAAACTAAAAAATACCTCATAACAACAAAAATGTATAAGGATATAGCATGAAATTTATTCTCGTTGGTGTTTTTTTTCTTCTTCACAACCGTATTTTGTTTAGTGTCTCGCTGGCTGCTTATATGAAGGCTTCGGACTCCTTTTAAACGGTTCTATTTCTAAGACGGGATTCGAAAACTACATCGCCAAGAACTTCGAGGAGGAAGTTCAGACAAAAATCGCTAATTGCCCTGCCAAAATTGGTAAGATCATAAAATTCAAGTTACACAAGCATTATCGCAGTTAACGCGATGCTGAATCCTCATTCTAAATTTTCACCAAAAAAGTGTCTAAATTTTGAATTATAGCAGAAAAAATATATGCAAAAGGAAGAGACCAGAGAAGAATTCCGCTTTGGGCACACGTTTCTGACAGGGTTGCACCGGCTAGGCATAGTGAAGTTGTACTAACTTTTATCCCTCCAACCTCTCTCCCGAACAGAACTGGTCATGTGAATGATGGTCATTCATCAAATACCTGACCCAGCGCAGTGTTGCTTGACTTTCATCCCTCCAACCTCTCTCCCGAACAGAACTGGTCATGTGAATGATGGTCACCCATCCAATACCTGACTCAGCGCAGTGTTGCTTAACTTTCATCCCTTCAACCTCTCTCCCGAACAGAACTGGTCATGTGAATGATGGTCACCCATCAAATACCTGACCCAGCGCAGTGTTGCTTGACTTTCATCCCTCCAACCTCTCTCCCGAACAGAACTGGTCATGTGAATGATGGTCACCCATACAATACCTGACCCAGCGCAGTGTTGCTTGACTTTCATCCCTTCAACCTCTCTCCCGAACAGAACTGGTCATGTGAATGATGGTCACCCATCCATTACCTGACCCAGCGCAGTGTTGCTTGACTTTCATCCCTCCAACCACTCTCCCGAACAGAACTGGTCATGTGAATGATGGTCACCTATCCAATACCTGACCCAGCGCAGTGTTGCTTGACTTTCATCCCTCCAACCTCTCTCCCGAACAGAACTGGTCATGTGTATGATGGTCACTCATCCAATACCTGACCCAGCGCAGTGTTGCTTAAACTAAAATTAAAACTTAAATCAAACTTAAACGTTTTGTCCCAATCTTACTGTTTGAATGTTACCACAAGCCTTCTTTGTTTAGCGCCAGATTTGAAAGTCAAAGTGCCCAATGACCGCTAGCTTTGTTATGTTGCTGTTCTTGCACTTGTGATTATGCTTTTTAATGCGTCAATTTCAAGTAGACCTTTTAATGTTTTATTTCTTAGCTCGAACCTTAATATAAATAACTTGATCTCACATTTAAAATTTTTAAAATTTTTCTCATTTCACAGCTGATTTGGGAGACGACAGATGTGTCACTGGTCCAGCACTTCACTCGTGCATTTCTAGTGGCTTTGATTACGAAAATTGAACACACTTCAACTTCAACTTTTACTCAAACTTCAACTTTGAAAACGAACTGTTTGTTAATTTTTCTTAACGGGAATGCAATGTGGTTTGTAACATTCTGAAAGAGAGACTGTTAAGATGAATCTCTTACTAAAGAATGTGGAGCTTGTGGTCAACATTCAGTGAAGTTTTTCTCACAAAGAATGAAGCGCGTTGAAGTTTCAGAAAGTTAACAACGCAACATAAAAAATAAATCAATGTTCTGTGATTTTTTTTTGTATTTTTTTTTTAAATACCTAATTCCTAATACCATCACGTGTCATTGTATTCTGTTTCAGTTATTGCTCGATGTGTTTTCAATGGTATTCTTCAAAACCCACTAAATTTTCATTTTTATTATAAGCTTTCTGGAAGGTTTTCTGAAAAATTCTGTAAAAAATAAGTAGACCATTTTGCAGTGGTCACTAAATTTTGTTTGAGTATGTTTCACTTGCATTTGTTCCGAAATGCAAGCTTCATCTCACGATTGTTAAAATAAACCTTTGATATTTTTAAAAGATACATGAGAAAAACCAAAGCTATTAAAGTGTTACAAAATAGTAAATTGATTCAGCTTTTTTATTATTAGGAACACTAATAACCTTTAAAAAATTGATGCCAACACGGGGACTCGAACCCCAATCTCCACCTGTCACGGGTGTTGCTCTAACCAATTGAGCTACTTATACACATCATTTTTGAGAGGATTTTAGTGTTTTTGATGAGAATGACAGATCTCCACAGTTTCACGCTATCAAACCTTTCCATAAACGGACAATCATCACCTTTCCACAAGCAATCTCTTCCGAATTCCGCACGCCCTTTCATCTAAACAACATGCTTGTCAACAAGAGAAGAGTTAAGACCACAAGAATACAAACGAAATCTCTAAAAGCTTAACACACTCCCTTTAGGCACCAATTGCAACCAAGACAAAACATGTAGTCGAATGAATTTACAGAGCGCAGGCGCCAACAAAGTCTTACACCACCACACGCAATCTCAAAACCGCGCCTTCCTAATTTGTTGCCCACATGAGAGAGCTTGTAATCAAGGTGGACGTGACCCGTAGGAATTCATCAAGAGAGCTGTGAGACAAACTCTGTTTTGTCTTGTAAAAGAGATGGTTTCCTTCTTGGAAGGAGTGGCACGACTTGGATTTTCTTTGCATCCTGTGTCGCCTGCTAGCATTGAGTTAACAGGTATATTTTAAGACGGCTAGCGTTAATGTTAAACTTTTCGGTTGCTATCAAAAGAGTTGGTAACACGTGGTTACGGTAGGTGCCACTCGATGGCGCTTGCGGTCGTTGTTTCAAGCCAACTTTTATAAATAAGTAGGTACTTACGACTTGAAATATCTAAACGTGTATCTTTATCGCTTGGGTAAAGATGCATTGAGCGTTAATCAGTCTTAACTACAAGGTATTTTAGAAAAATATTGAAATTAATTTTCTTAACACTCAAAAGACAGCGACTTTATTTTGAAGCTTTCTTCATATTTCTCTGTTATGTTGTCATTTGACGGCCTCGTTTTACGAAGGCAGTTCAACACTAGCGCTATGGCAGTATAGGTACGGCATCTAGCTATTTAACAAAAAGTACCGAATTGCAGGAAAGTATTCTCTTTAAGGCATCAGCTTTCTGTTTTACAGTATAACTTCACCAAAAAATACACTCAAGAAAAAAATTGTTGAATTTATTTTAATATTTTTTAAATATATTCCAACAATTTCTAATTCAGCAGCTTGGCTGTGAGTTTCAGAGAAGAAAAAACCAACGTCATTCTTTTACCGAAACTTGGAATTAAATATAAATTAAAAACAAGTGGGTGATATGGTTTGTTGTAAGTCTTTGGTAGAATCGACGAAAACCAAATTGATTTCCTATTGAAGGTTTTCCGTTTCTTTAATCCTTTGTCTGTTAGTTTCAATCACGACTTGATCCTGTCAATTAAGACGCTGATTTCCTTGGTAACACGACCTCGATGCTACATGAACTGAGTGCTTGCTAAGTGGTCAGGAATTAAGTTGGTTAAACCCTTTTGACTGATGATAAGTACACTAGAAGAGAATGGATGAGCACTTGGGGGGTAAAGAGACTTTTACTGACTTATTAAAAGTAATTGCATCGTTTAAAACTTTTACTCAAGGAATTTTCAGAAGCAATAGAAAAAAACACCGAGCTACAAAATTCTGAATAGAGTAATTATCGTCTATTTTCCAAGGGGATTGTCGTCCAATTAGAAATAAAATGGAAATATTATTTACACAAGGAAACATAACCTATGGTCAAAAATAAATAAGATCACTTGGAATTATATTTTTATTTTTAATTATTATCACTTTTTGACTATTTGTTGAGCTACTGTTGAGTAGAATTGCCTACTGCAGGTCTGTAATTAGGTTTATGCATATTTATTTGTTGCAGGTCAGGTTGCTTAAAGGTTTTTCTAAACTTAGAACTAGTTTTTACTAAATCTTTTTCAACTGGGTTATGAATGCTAAGTGAAGAACAACTAAATTCCCCAACATTTCGTAACTTGTACCTGTTACTTTATCAAGGTCTGCTCTTACCCTTTATAAAGTAACAGGTAACAGTAACGCAACGTTGGGGAATTTAGTTGTTCTTCACTTAGCATTCAAACCCAGTGCAAATAGATTTTGTAAAAACCAAGCCTTGTAGTTTTGAAAAATTTAATTCCAAACAAAACGCCAGTAAATTTTTTATCCAGAATTGATAATTAATATGTTAATACCTGAAAAGTTTAATTTACTGCGTGACATACCTGTGATGTGTGCGTTGATTGTGGTATCCCTGGTCGAGTTCAGATGGTGGTAGCAATTTATTTCCATTTCAAGAATGATGTTTGGGGCAGAGTAGATATCGGTCGCATTTTCCATCTGTAACAAAAGAAAACACGTCGTCTATCAGTTATCCAATACACAAATCTGTCGAAAAACTTGATATTTTTTCCAATCATCACACCGTCAAAACAGTTTAGTAGTCAATATATTAGAACAACGCTAAGCTTTGAGTATTAAAGTACCTAATTAAGGTATAATTAATTACTTTTGTAATTAATTTCTGTGTTTTTCTTTGTAACCTAATCTTCCCTAACCTAACCTAACCTAACCTAACCTAACCTAACCTAACCTAACCTAACCTAACCAAACCTAACCTAACCTAACCTAACCTAACCTAACCTAACCTATCTTACATAGGTACTTTCTGTTTAACAAAGACGCATTCAAATTTGTTCTCCAAAAGTTGTGCGATGTATATTATATCTACAAAATTAAACTTAACAGTTTGATTGCATTTTTAATGAAAATCTTTTAAAACATTTTCATACATTTTCAAACCGATTGTCAGTAGATTTCCAAAGTGTACTTTAAAATAGTTCCAAAACTTTTCAACCTGCTGGTCCAGTGGAGAGCAAAAAACAGACATTTATGATGAACGGATTAAGTATTTGCCAAGCAAAAGGAGTAAAAAAGCATATTTTGTGCAGTTAAATCCTGAAAAAACTAGCCATTTTCACAATGACATCTCTACATTGAATCGAAACTGTTGGATTAGTGACCAACAAACTTAGTTGCCTCCAAGTATAGACAAGAATCAGACTGAATAATTAGACAAAATAAGGAAATAAGAGCTATCAGGAACGTCAAAAACAACATAAAAGTACTTTATTAACATCTCAAAAATTGATGCCCAAACGGGAATCAAACGGGCATCAATTTTTGAGACGGTTATAGTGTTCATAATAACAAAATACCCCGCGCATTGCAAGCGTTTGCAATTTAAATAAGATTTCATCTAAAGATAAACTTACTTTAACAACACTTTTAACTTTTTTATTATTAGAAAAACTACCGTCTCAAAAATTATTGCCCAAACGGGACTTCAACCCCTATCTCCTTCTACTGCGGGTGTTGCTCTAACAAATTGAGCTACCTGGACACATAATGTTTTAAAGAATTTTACTGCATTTAATGAGAATGACGGTTAAATGACATTTAACTTTAACTGTTTATAGCGACAACTAATAAAAAATCATTCACTGCTTAATTTGATCATGAAAATCATGACATTGGTTTTAAACGTGATCAAATGAGAAATAGGTGAACAGACTGTCAAAACACAATTTCGAAAGTGCTTCTGACATTTGGGTTAATAATTCAGGCAAATGGAAACCTCGGCTGGCAAATGAGGGTCTTAATCCCATAGTGACAAAGACAAAGCGACTCGTGGTGATTTGAACCCCTTTGATCATACGCAATGCTTTAAAGTGGTAGGTTTTAAACACTAGCAATGACCAGCTAAGTGTTGGAAAGTCTCCCCTACTCATATGTGCTAGTAATAGTACTACCACAGCGCTACTTTTACCTAAAATGGCCGCCAAATTTCTACATTACCGTGAAAACATTAGAGGATGCTAAAGGTGGAGTGACAATCGTTTTAATGGTAAGATTTTTATTGCGTTATTTCTTGCAGATTACTTGCATGTGAGACGGGTTTACGCTCAATTAATCTTTATTAATGCCAACAAAAACGGTTAATGTAAAAAAAATTGTATTTTTGCTTTTTTTGTATTTTATTTTTGGTTAAAAATGGAAATATTCAAGGTGCGTAAATGAATCGTGATTAAAAAAATAACAATTTTTTAAAATTTCGAAAAATAACTTTTTATTTTAATTTAAAACCCTGTTTTAATGGTTTTTGTCAAAACTAGTACTAAGATTAGATAAAGTAGACATGCGTTCAAAAACTTCAATGAGGGAGATAGTAAAACGCTTAAAAAATGCATTACTTTCCTCAATTTGGAATCGTTTTGAACTTACCACTACTTTTTTTAATAATATTAAAGCGGAAGCACTGAAGAAAATACGATTTTTCTTTTTATTCATTTTCGTTTCCACATTCTACTGAGATGGCGTTCCATTCCTCGATGTCTAGAATGGAATATGCATTACTTTTTTTACATACGGTGTCGCAATTATATCCAGCCTGGTCTTCCAATTTTATGGATCTATGCATTTTACATTTTTCATTTCGCCTTTGCATAGAACGGTACAAAACAGTGAAGTGCTTGCTTTCTTGCTCCCTGGAGAGCGACTGAGAACGACTGAATATTACATTTTCTTTCATAACGAATGTTCATAAGGATGTTTCTTAGATTTAGAAAACTGGCATCGCCGTAAAAATTTGTGAACTTTTATACCTACATATTTTTTTAGAGTTTTATAATGCTCGGTTAAAATTATAACAGTCTGTTAAAGGTTTATCGCTATGGTCACAGTCAATAAGATACTTATTTGAAATGTTTATCTCCGGTTACTGAATTAGCTGGACATTGTTTAACTGCCCGTTTAAGCACTGGAGTATGTATTGGCAGAAGTGGCAATTGGATTTAATCCATGGTTAAAAAAAATCTATGGTTAAATGGTTAAAGAATTTATTATAAGAATATAAGCTGATTTTTTATATTTATGAAAATCCAATCATTTGAATTTTTATATCAAACAATAATTTTAATAAAAAGAACGTTATTGTAGCAAATTCCAAAGTTATAATTTATTACTTAGGTGCTTGTTTTTGAATGCAGATTGTTATTATTCAAATCTAGCTTCTAGTAACTCTCTCTTTCAATAACGACATCAAACGTATTCGAAATGATAAAATGCCCAAATGGCTTTTCATGCCAACAGAATCGATGGTGATATGGACATCATAAATTTATGATATTCGATTTTGTTAGAAATTTTAATAAAATTCCCATTTTTATGTTATAAACGGTACATCACGTCCGTCTTCTTTATTTAATAAAACTCTGAATTAGTTTGAAGAAAATGCTACAGCTTACTTTTAAAAAATTCAGTCATAAAAGTTAAATTTTTCATTTGAACTATGTGTGCTCATAGTTTATTTGGGGGGTGTTACACCGTAATATTAGCTGATGCTAAAAATGGCTGCCAAATGAGACTAAATTCAGGATGCTTCTAAATTGGAATCACCGTCGTCTTGCAGATTACTCGCATTTGAGACTGGTTTCCTCTCAATTAATCTTTATTGATTCTAACCTCAACGATTGACTAACTTGTTTTGATATTAAGAGTCATAATTATTCAATTTGAGAGGTTTAAAAAAAACAGCCGCAAGCGCCATCGAGTGGCACCTACCGTTACTAAGTGCTGTCGGCCTCGTTTGTTCAGCAGAATGTTTAACATTAACGCTGGCTCTCTGACTACCTATATAAACTAAAAGGTTAAACCACAGTTAAATTTTAAGATATTTTAAAACTATTAAATTGGCAATAAGAGTTCTTTGTTCGATTCATGTTAATTTTTTCAGGTTTCCATTTCATCTATTTCATTCATTTCATCCCTAATCTTCCCAGTTGTTTTGCCAAAAACAGGAACTCCTTTCCAACTTGAATTAGCACAAGAATTATGATTTTAATTTATGCCTTCCGTAGAAAATGCAGTCGACTACGCATCCAAACGAATTTCTTTTTACAATTAAAATGTTCCAGAGAAAGATATTAAATCCCACAAATATTGAGAAATGCACGTTAGGATTTTAAACTTTTTGCACCTCTCTATGCACGGGGGACTCGAATAAAAGCAAAATAAATGCATGATTCATAAATCTGCTAAATGTGAATAATGTTACCGTCGAGTTGAAAATGCAGAGTGCATCTCACTAAAAGCATAAAAGAAAAACTATTTTCACTCATTTTCCACCATATATCTGAGCAAGTCGAGTCTCGGGTTGCCGGAAACTTTATAATAAAATTGTAATATTAACTCGGTATGTTTAAATATTTAACATCTATCCCACATTTAGCTCGGCGTTCAAATTTCCTTCATTTTTATTCATATTATCTTTTATCTTCATATCCCGAGGTGGAGTAAATAGGTACTTAATAAAATAAAGTGCATCTACCAATAAAAATATATTAAAAAGAGCGCTGGGGCTTTTAAAACCAAAAAAAAAAAAAAATAACAAATTTAATACCTTTGACCTTATTTTGTACCTTTAGACTTTGAATTTGTCAGCAAAATATTGGCTGCTGGTCATTTTGGCAAATCTGGTTATGGAATAATCGTTCGACTATAGGCTACTGGAGGTTAAACTGTAGAAAACGTAAAGAAATTACTACAAAGACCAAAATAGTGTTCCTAATAATTTATAATTTCTTTATAATTGATATAATTTCTAGTTTGTAGCCTCAGAATGTAATCTTCTCTTAACAATAAAGTTTGCAGGAAAACTTCTGACAGTTTAACCACTTTTTTCTGTCAGTCATTGTGTCTCTCTCTCTGTTAATTGCCGTCGGCGAAGAATGAAACGTCAGAAGTTGAAAAGGGATCAATCAAATTTTTCGGACGAACTGAAACGTTTAGACAGTTATGAAAAGTGCTTGCTTTTCACGGAAATCACTTTGAAGGTCTGGTAAAGTTTGTATACGAGAAAAACCCCTGGCAAGGATAAGTAAGTTGGTAAATTGATATTATTTTAGAAGAATGCTATTCAGAGAAATATGAAATAAAAAAAAAAACTATTAAGAAATCATATTAAAGGTCAATGAAAGATAAGAAAAACACATTTGAATCGAGGAATTTAACATAAGTTAAGTAAACATATGTGCTTGAAGATTTAAGGTTTGGTCAAGTTTTGTTAATTAGGCACTTTGAGGTTCATCATATAGGGTTATTCCATGTCAAATCAACCGACCAAAAAAACGTCACATCTCAGAAATCGACCAAACTTGGTAGGATGTTGACCACATCATTTCTCTTGTTGACGTAATTTTTTGTTTGCCTCTGAGTCAAATGGTTCGCCCGGTACGGCCCTGAAACGGCGGGACGGCACTGAATTTTGGGGTACACGCGTCGATAAATTAATTTGACTAATGGCGAACCATTTGACTCAGAGGCAAACAAAAAAAAGGTCTACAAGAGAAATGATGTGGTCATCATCCTACCAAGTTTGGTCGATTTCTGAGAGGTGACGGTCAATTTTCAACAACAAAAAATGGTTGAATTGACATGGAATGACCCAATAATGAAAAAAATTATCATTTTTTACAAATCACCACTATGTTCAAGGATTTTGAAGATATATTATCAATTTCATTGCAATCATTTTACTCTTACTCCATGCCATCTATATGTTATTGTTCTGCAGCACATATCAAAAATGACTTCATTAAAAAACACATGAGAAAATCTAACAATGAACAAAAAAAAAATACCAATTGCTTTGCTGCAATTGCATAAAAATCGTTATGCTGGATCATGTTCTATTTCCAGCATATGCATTTTTCTACAACAGTAAAGCAAAACCAATCAAAATGAAAACAAGCTCTAGTCTCATTTGATTGCGAAAAAACAGGTCAAACCAGTTGATTGGCTTAGAAATTGTATTTTTATCCCGGCTAAGGGTAGTTCTCTTTCAAACTAATTTCTAAAACTCTTTACATTTTAAGACTTTAACGGTGAGTTGGTAAACGAGTAATGGCCAAGCAAAATTAAAAACCTCGTTAAAAATTATTTTTCCTTCAAAACCAGTGATAAAGTTAGATAAAATAGACATGCAGCTAAGCAAAAAAAATGGGTCAGTTACACAATATCCAGTTACGATGAAATTGGGGCTGAAATAAAAATAAAAAAACCGGACACCGTTCAAATGACCCGAAAAAGTGTAAAATATATGTTTACACATGCTCAGTATTCTTTTCTGTGCCCAGCAGCAAAACAATTATCAACTTCTAGTACCTACACTTTCTTTTTTAAGCAATTCTGAACATACAAAACAATATGGCTATGTGCCTCTTCGAAACAGTTCTTTATAATAATAATAATTATTATTTATTTACGAAAACTCGGACAAAATGTCGACTCTTTAGGTCCTTTTTAGGACTTTTTAGGAAAAAAATCGTGACAGTTCAAACAAAGCAATACCGTTAAAAAAACCACCATTTTTCAACCCACGGCTCTGAACCACTACTGACTATTATTTTTAACGACGCACTGATTTGACAACAGGCCCTGTAGCACTGGTCTAATGGCGTCAGTAAATGAGTGGATGATGATGAGTTTAGTGATGAACCTATCCTAGCCTAGAATGGAGGAAGGGAAACATGGATCCCCACGTAGAACCAAGGGGACCACCGGCTTAACGTCCTTTCCGAAGGACGGTACAACGCGAATAACAGGATTCCTCTAAAAATCCATGCTGTCGAGAGATTGATAAGCAAGGCGAGTGAAGTTGCTGTACTAACTTTCATCCCTCCAACCTATCTTCCTAACCGAACTGGTCATGTGTATGATGGTCACCCATCCAATACCTGGCCCAGCGCAGTGTTGCTTAACTAAGGTGATCTCATGAGAACCAGTGTTTCCAACACGCCAAACCGTTCGGTCTGAACCACTTCGCCTATCCAAAAAAAAAAAGATTATAGCTGTCACCACTGTGAAACCTTGCTCTCAACAAGTTTGTAACAAGTCTTAAACAAATATATAAGTTTCTTGTGGTATCATTGAAAAGAATGGTCGCAAAGCCTAGCGATTATCTTATTTATCATCAAAGTTTTCACATAAGACGCAAGATGGGAATACGTTTTTCTTGCAAGTCGTCGGTTATCCATGGTTCTTGAGCAATAAAGATGTCTAAATCGAGCTACAAACTTTGATCATCGTTTCTGATGCTCATACGTCGTTACTTCATAAAGATGCATACCCTTTCATGGAGAGGTAATTCGTAACCGTGACACACTAAATGTGACCAAACAGGTAATTTTATTATTATCAACACTATAACCGTCTCAAAAATTAATGCTCAAATGGGGACTCGAACCCCGATCTCCACCTATCGCAAGTGTTGCTCTAACCCATTGGGCTATTTGGTAAGTCCCCGCTTGGACATCAATTTTTGAGACGGTTATAGTGTTGTTAATAATGAAATACCCCGCGCATTGCAAGCGTTTGCAATTTAAATAAGATTTCATCCTAAAACAGGTAATTATTTGTGCTTTTTTTGCACTTGTTTCTTTTAAATATCTTCAGGATTTTTGTTCAGATTTTGAGGAAGATTTTTTTTTTATCATTACCAGTTAATGTAGCACAAGCTCCATAAGCATCATAAATGTTTATTTCATTTTAATTAAATACACTCCTGAGCATAGCAAAACGTTAAGTTGCTAAAATTAATTACATCAATTAGCTAAACAGGTATAAAGTTAACACAATTAATCTAAACATTTAATGAAAAGTATCCTATAGTTTTTCTTAATGTAAAAGAAAAAACTTGTATTTCTAGTTTCTAGTTTTTCTTTTCTGTAATACCAGTGAAAGGATATAAGAAAATATGACAATTAAAAGAAAGAGCTGTACAAAACCAATGAGTTAGTTTTCAAACATGATTGTTAAATAGGCTTAACTAAGCAATGTTTTGACAATGGGTGCTGTTGAAAGGGTCTAATAGATAGGTTATGAATGAAACCATGTCAACCTAGCTTAGAAGGGAAAGAAATCACGGTAACTGCACTTTGAACGGTTTCCAATTGAAGAGCACCTAGGAGACCAACGACTAAACGTTCATTTGATAGGTACATCGTGAACAAGATTTCTTTACCAATCCATGCTGTTCTCTAAACTTAAATTCCCAGCCACGGTAGGATGACCCTTAATTAATTTTTTACTAAGCGGAGTGCATTTCTACGACCAAAAATGGCGAAACTTCTGAAGAAGTCACACCCGTAACAACTACACATCTATTAGTTTTAAGACGTTCAGCATCATTGGCAATAAAAAGGGTGCCTAAAAGTTCCACCCCCCCCCCCCCCCACCCCCTCTCCGCACCACAACAGCATGGCCCCTTACTACCAAAGACTTGATGAGGTTTCCATTTGCTAGAAGTGCCGCCTCTTATTTTCACATTAGTGTACCTCCCTTTTCAGCCCCCTTCACCCGTTAGCAACATAATATTCAACCGCCCACCTCCAAAAGCACACAAATGAACTCGTCTGATGGGATGAACATTAAGAAATCTTTTTTATATGTGATGTTTTCAAAATTATACCACAGAGAAAGATATATTTTTATTTAATAAGATAAAGTTTTAATTGATAACAGTTAATACAATTGATATAAATTCTGCTAATTTTTTGTTTTGTTGCATGAATATCGAGGGCAGAGATCCCTGAAGTATTTTTTTGTTTATTTGACTCGAATTTTGTACAGCCTTTACTCAAAAATTGGTTGACAGACTTTAATATTTCATTATTGGCTGGATGCTATGCCACTTTCAGGTTATATGTTATTTTCAGGGAGACCAAAGTGACAAGTTGAGAGTGAAAAAGTCGGGAAAAATACTTAAATTTCTAGAGATATTTCAACCCAACCTTTGAGGTAAGATTAATAATAATAAATAATAATACTGTAAATAAAATTAGTTCCCACACACTAGTTGTATTTTTGAATATTCGAGGGATCACGTTCGCTCAAAAATAACACAAACGCAGTGTTATTTAATATTTCTTAAGTGCATAACAACTTACAAGACAAATTAAATATATCAGAAAAATCACATATTTTAAGAAAAGATTAATTTTGTATCTCCCTCATTTTTAATTTGATTTTTTTTTACTTTTACATATCCATATGAGCATGGATATCGATATAAGTTTTTTACTTTTAGCTCAATATATATCTGTATAATGTGGTAAGTTTCTATAATATATATATATATATATATATATATATATATATATATAGGCTTTTATATATAGGGTTATAGGATTAAGGCTTTTATATAAGGTAAATACAACAGGTATTTTTAGTCTGAAACAAAATTCCAAAACAAGTTACAAGAAAAAATACAGATCTAATAAAAACAAATTCAAAACCTCATAAACCATAAGATAAAAAATAAAAAAGATTATCCCAAAGACCGTAACTCCTACTTGGTACTAAAAACCCCGTTAAAAGATACGCACACGCACAGACCGTCTATTTGCACAAGAAACACGTGCGTTCAGCGTTACCAGTAAAAAGTGTAATCAGAAGTTATTTCCACACAATATAGTACATTTTGTTTTGCAGTATTTTTATTCTACCCAGAATAGCGCGTGTGCCGCAAAGCGCCGCCAGCGCTGCGGCGGACAGTACCCGCATTTAGATGAACGAGCACGGAACAAATTCATATGGATGGCTAGGATATTGAAAAAAAAGGTGGCGCTAGTGTTCTGTTATAAGATGCCTTGACCGATCTTTCTTTTCAGCTATACAAGCAAAACCGGTATTAAAAAAGGATACAATTTTTATGAAAAATATACATTTATGATGTTTAACGATCTGTTAAACGGGTCCTGTTAGACTGGTGTTATAGCGTCCGTTTATAAGTGGATTATGATGAAACGTACCTACTCTAAAATGCGTTAAGAAAGTGTTACTGGTTTGTAGCACCAAGATGACCACTGGGTTTATGTCCCTGTCGAAAGAAGGTAAAACGCAAAGAAATTCACTCTACAAATTCATGCTGTCGACTCATTTTACTGAGAAATATTTGAAATTAAATAAGCTACATGGCTCGAAAGAATTTTAATGTTTAATTTTATTTCTTTGGGAATCGGTTTTCGCTAAATTCAACTATTTGCACGTGAATTGAAGTCATCAAAGTTAACCATTTGTACAACAACACTTCATAATTACCATTACCATAATCATAAATATTATTAATAACAAATTGTATCTAAATATAGATCAGTAAGCTAGACCTTTATGGTCAACCATGTATTTGGATAGCTGTCGATTTTTCAATAAATTGATTTTCCTCTAACTAAAAAAAAAAATCAAACCGTCTGACCCCTGACATACCTAACTCCAATTACACCTGGATAATCGCTTTACATACACTCGTTTTTAGACTCGTGTTACTTGATGTAACCTTAGCACTAGTTTTGACAAAAAACTCTTTGAAATGTTGGCGATTCAAAACCCAGTTCAAATAGTTTTTGTCAAAGAACATATGTAATTTAATCGATTTTGCATTTGCAATTGGTATCGTATCACCATTTCCATGGCAGTCAGAAGCAAAAAAAAAATATATTTCAGCCGGCATGGTTCGAAACGAGCAGCGGTTTAGGTGACTTAATCAAATCTGCACGGGCGCTTTAGCGAGGTAAAGAGAGAGAGAACTACACGGTGGCGAAAAGGAGAAAGAGATATGATAGTCAATCCATATTCATTCATGCGCGGGAAGAGGTCAACGCTTTTTAAAGAGTTTTTCTAACAAAGACTTCCGCTCGGGAAATTTTCCGCACTACCACCTAGGCAAACTTAAAAAAAAAATAAAATATGTCAGACATTTTTGTTAGAAATTGAAAATCGTTCTATATTTTTTTAAGGTTGACAGATTTTTTCGGCTCATTTAAGCAATGGACGCCATTGAAACGGTATTTAGATAACACTAGTGTAATGCCCCAAAACACTGAGCACTAGTAATTGGACACAACGTTATAATTAATGCACAATTAGTGCTATGTCCCCTCCAAATTCGAGAACTAGTGCTCCGAAAGCTTGTTAGATAATTGCGTATCCAGTTCCAGCCTCTCTGTAAACATTACCGAACGGTTTGTTGTGTTGGAAACACCGGTTCTCGCAGATCAGTTCTGTTCGGGAGAGAGGTTGGAGGGATGAAAGTTAGTACAGCAACTTCACTCGCCTTGCTTATCAACCTCTCGACAGCATGGATTTGGGGAGGAATCCTGTTGTTCGAGTTGTACCGTCATTCGGAAGGGACGTTAAGCCGGTGGTCCTCTTGGTGCTCTTCGACAGGAGTAGGCTACGTGCCAGCACCGTGTTTCCCCTCCTCCCTTTCTAGGCTAGGTTAGGTTCATCATCATCCTCATCATCATCCACTCATTCACCGACGCCATTGGACCAGTGCCGCATGGCAAGATGTCAAAACAGTGCGTCGTTTAACACTCCAAATAAATTAATTAATCTGTATACATTAAGCACAAGTTTTCGGACAAATAGCCTATTAATTAGCAATCAGTGATTGCTAAATCCTTGCAAATTCTCAGACTAGACGTGCATTAGAAAGGATATACATTATCAAACAGTGTGATCAAGTAGTTTAAATTGAAAAAAAAAAGTTTATTAGCCATACTGATTTTTAAACTCATGTCTACTTTATCTAAGTTTAGCACTAGTTTTGATAAAAACTACATTTAGTTGGTCTTCACTTAGAATTAGAATTTAAAGCTCATTTAATTTCTTTTTGTGGTAAGTTAACATAAGTCTAATTTAAGGATAGTTGTTACAAAATTACTCTTCTTAATTTAAAAATTGTGCTTCTTATCCTAAGTAAACTTTATTTAACCATTCTGTAATATTTCATATCCCACCGTTTCACGTTTTGACTATACAGGTCGTTATGACGCTAACTCGATATTAATGACCAGACTTATCTCAGAAAGGTCATGGCTGTGATTTCGACCTCAGGGGTAACTATTACCACCCCTAAGTGCGTTACACCTTACGTTTCATCCCTTGAGGGGGAGGTATGAGGCCAGATAGGTTAATGCAGGGCTTAGAAATGGGGTGGTTATTATGTTTTAGGGGTGTACAGAGTGCAATGCATTGGTATGGCATTAAATGGATTAGCAATTTCTTCGGGGCTTATTAAAAATAGCGTACACATTTTTTAAAATTTGTGAGTATTTGACATGTTGGCTATTTTAGGTAGGTGTATAACTAGAGTAACGATTAACCTAACAAGGCAATTAAAATATACGTTTTCGCAATACTTTTTGCAGTTTTTTATGCTGTATTTTTCTAGTTCTAGTAAGAAAATATTTATTTTCATGAACAATATAAGTCACGGTTTTTAATCTATTTTCAAATGGAAAGCCGTATTTAAAAAAAGTCCAGGGTTTTGTAATTCTTCTGCTTTTTGATGTGAAATCGGTGAAAGAAATGAAGAATTCTGTCTTGCGACTCAATGAAAGAGGAGAGAATTGACGGTTGAATGTTCTATTTACATATTCAGCCAAGCTTTTTCTTTGACGCCCAAAGAAAATCATAGCCTCTGAAAATGAAGGTACCACTTTCTCTTACGATGGTTTTTAGACTCATGTCTACTTGATTTATTCTTAGCACTAGTTTTAAGAAAAACTATTTGAAATGGGTTTTGAATGCTAAGTAAAGGGCTACTAAATTTCCCGACGTTTCGTAACATGTACTAGTTACTTCTTCAGAGGTTTGAGCAGCACTTAAATGTGATTTCAAATGTAGAAGAACTGTAAATAGAGACAAATTTATTTTAGCAGCTGACTTTGGTACGGCCAATCACATCCACAGTTTCTTTACTGTAGAAACGCTTGAGATTTCAGGCGACGCAAAGGTCACGGCCAAAAATGAAAAGCGGTTGCAAGTTTTTCATAAAATTAAAATTAATATTATTTTCAAATGTTATTTTGATTGATTTCCTTTTCATGGCTGTTACAGTTGTGATAATTGTAAGACAAAAAAATTACATTTGGCTTTAAAACCAGTACATTTTGTTTTGTGCGGAAGAGACCACAAAAAAGCAAGTTTTTGTAGAAAATTGACTTGAATATACAGAAAATTAGTAAAATTTCTTTTAGCCACAATTTCAATTTTCTACGGTCAAGTTAAAAAAAAAAATACAGTTAACCAAAACCAAGCAACTACGGGTCAGCTTAACGTTGTCTAGTTTAAAATATAACGGTTGGTTAAAACTCGTTTCCATGGTAACAGCCAATACCTTTATTTTCATCTCAACACATCTTTACTTTTTGAAGATATATAATAACTAAATACTGGTAATAATTAATAATTAAACATCAGCCAAATTCAAATCACAGTTGCTTCAAATATCATATTACCAACCCCTGAATTCTCGCTTCTAAAATTACAACGAAAGGGTCGACGAACTAGCGGACATAGCTCCCAACTAAAATACCAACCTGACAGAGTATGAGCTGCTAAACGTGGATACCAGTGTCCAATTAAGGAGCTCGGAGGAAGGCAATTAGCGAGATTGTTTATTGCAAATTTACCCAACGGACGTATTTGAAAGGTGGCTGTTGGCAATTTTGCGGGTTCAACTTGTATATTTTGATAATGGACAATGAGAATGAATGGTCTTGGGGTTTTACACGTTGGATTACAGTAGGGAAGTTTGAGGTTATATCTTTACCGAAATGTGCGGAATTGTTGTTGGAAACAAGGTTTGGTCGCTACCACCGAACGGCTTGGCGTGTTTTCGTATTGAAAATGTGACATATGTTTGGTTTTTTTTATTTTTTAATCTTAATTTTTTAGGTAGATGCATTTGGTGCTTAGATAAGGAAACTGATTAAATTTTTGAAGTTAGTTTATCATTGAAGAAATCTCACAACTGCTATGACGTTTAGTAAAGTAATAAGCATAAGTTGCGAAACTTCAGGAAAATTTGTTTAATTAAATATAAGCATTGAGTACCTAGCATTAAAAAATCTAGTACTAAGATTTTTTTATGAACGTTCCGTATTTTTTCGGTTTTTTACAGTCTTCTCTTTTTAGTTTTATAGTTATTTTTAGTTTTAGTTATTATTCAAATAATAATCTAATGATAATTGTTTATAATTATAACGATTGGCCGCTTTTGACATGAGACAATACGTCGAAATATACAATTCACAATTCACATTGTACAAGACAAAAATCCTTGAGTTGAATAGAATGCATTTTGAACAAGAATTTTTTTTTACAATACTCTTACATTATGATATATTCACAGTTGTTGGTTTGACATTGCAAATTGCTACGGCTTTATTATATCATTTGAAACCAAAGACTCGGGGATTCTTAGTGTCGTATTTGGTAATTATTTTTCCTGCTTTTGATAGGTGACCATACCTCGTTTTTTCTTTCTTATTGGTAGCATAGCGAACGTTGTGGATTTGCCTTTTCTAAATCCGTGTTGGCTCTCTAAAATGATTTTATATTTGTCAAGAAAATTCGTTTATTTAATGGAAAACATTTTTTAATGATCTTGGAAAAAACAGAAAAAAATTGTTACAGGACCATAGTTTGCGACCGAGGCTCTAAATCATTTCTTGTGTAGTAGGCATATGAGCGCCATATATTTTATAGAAATATATAAAAATTTCCTGTAGGAGACCTATAAATAGACAATATTAAGTAGTTCCCATGGTAAACATTCAATTCTACTGCTGACATTTCAAAGATTTTATCATCTAGCAAATTCATGTCTTTAAATGATGGCTAAACATCAAAATCAGGTTTTACAAAAATGATTGTTCCCCCACGGATAAAGTGTTTTCTAAAATAAGTCACGCAGTTATAAGCGTAAATCTCTCGAGTTTAACATACTATTCAATATATAATTATTATCAACACTAAAACCGTCTCAAAAATTGATGTCCAAACGGAGACTCGAACCCCGATCTCTACCTATCACGGGTGTTGCTCTAACCAATTGAGCTACTTGGACACTGGCTATTTTGAGAAGGTTATTGTGTGAATAACAATAAAATACCCCGCGCATTGCATGCGTTTGCAATTTAAATAAGTTTCAACTTAAATTCAATACCTTCATCTTTTAGCCAATACTCTGTAAAGCAAAGAATGTCACAAAAATGTATTTATTTATTTTATTTATTTATTTGTTTTCCACAACTTTGAAATGCATTTCATTCAGTACAAAATGCTATCGGTTGTTGCTAGGTTGTTTGTATATTTTTTAGTTTTGCCCTCATTCCTCTGGAAATTCATACATATGCAATTTTCAGTAACAGTCCATGAGATCGATTTTGTTTTCAATAGATTGAATATTTACATGTAGTAGTAAATTTACCTCAATTTCAGGTAGCTCAGATGGGAAGCTATGGGCTGTTTTTTTTTAAGGTTACATTCTAAAGTTAAAAAAGGTTATAATTTCAATGTTCTTCAATCCCGAGCAGTGTTCTTTTAACGCTGTAATCTAAAACGACACAAAATCAACCTAAAATTGCATTACGGTGAAAATTATGTACATTTCTATTAAAACCTTACATGCATTCCACATTAACTTTCCATCTAAAAGCTCACTTACGAACATGACTTTGGGGCAAACCGTAACTTTAGTGGCGTGGGCTGAAGAGGAAAGGAGAGATCTCTGTTAGATTTCCTTGGAGAAATAAGCCGCGCTCTGTGCCACGTTCCCATCTACCGAATCCCCAGCGCTGCATTGCCGAGAAGGCTCAAATATCTTCACGTTACGTTTAGGTACCGTATATCACATTACACACCTGTGAACAGGTGTTTTTAATAAAAAGTCACGATAAAGTCTATCCCAAAAACTAAGACGCATCGATTTCGTACAATGTAAATTTGTTTACTCATTTCTAAAAGTATAAATTAGCTTTATTAACATAAAATTAAAATAAACATGTTAATTATCAACTGATTGATTGAGCTACAATATCGAAATGTTTTCCATTGCATTGCAATTATTTTTCTCTCATTCACGTTACCGAAAAGGCATGGGTTTATGTACAAGAGTTGGCAATACTTGTTTTCTATATTATTAATTTTTTAATTATTCACAAAATATAATACATAGTGTTAAGCTTGCTGCAAAATGTGCAACCGAACTAGTATACGAACCCATAACCTCCTAATTGCCGGTCGGGTGCTCTACCAACTGAGCTATCCGGGCACACATAATCCAGATGTTCGCTCGGTGGGATAAGAGATCCCCTCGGGGCGGCAATGTCATTTTACAAAATGGCAAAAAGAAACTGGGGTGAATCCCACATAAGCCGGTGGCTTGTGCGAGGTCAGCGAGAAAAAAAAAAATATAAAACAAGTCTAGTTATTTTTGAAGAACTGGATGTCTGTGTTAAAACTATACCGTTCTTTACCAGGAGTTACATAGACGTTTAAAAGTGTTTACTTGTGAATTTGGAATGGTTTTCCGATTGGCTTTTGTATAATCTTGGTCCAATAAAATCGACGTTACTTTCGTGTGTAGTCTGGTTTTAGTTTTCATAAGCTTTTTTTGCCTTCTTTAATGTCAGAAAAGCTTAAATGGTCGAGTTTCTATGAGTAAATCACAAAATGTGGACATAAATCGAACAAAAACCATCCTAAACGCCACTTGCAAATTTAACAAACTGACTTTTCAAAACGTGCAAGATCGAATGTTAAATTATTTAGCTGCTTCTTCAGTTTTTCCTGAAAAAATGTCTAAATTCTCTGAAAAACACCATGAAAAATCGTCAACTGTTTTTCAAAATAAAAACAATATTTAAAAGCATTCAATTAATTTGCAAATAATTAGAACGAGAAACGTGTAATTGTAATAACATCAAAACGACAGTGAGGATTTTGGAAGAAAACAATTTCAGAGTGCCTTCTTCGGAATTAAACACAAAACAAACAAAACAAGTCAACTCTGGCAAAAGCTAGGAAATAATTAACAATCTTTGGAGAAGTTTACAGCACTCTATAAGCTTACACACTGTTCGACTTCTCAAGATTAAATTAAGTCTAGTTTGTTTTAGTTGTACAAAATTAATCACACTGTGCAACTAATCAGTTCCAGTTCCAGTCACCACTGGAACGAAATAGCGGTCGCACAATAGTAGAGAATAGCTTAGAACCGAGGGAATAGTAGAATAATAGATAATTAAATTAAACAAGCATATACTTAATAAGCGAGAGAATGTAGTACTGTTCCGCCAGAAGCGCCACCGGTCGATTTCGATGACATGTGGATCAACTATCATTTTAAAAAACACTGTACATTATCTCCGCTTACATCCGTCTTTATCCTTAAGCTTTTGTAAAGATGTTTTATTTTCCGAACTGGTTGAAGAACTTGTCTGACAATTTTAGCAATCATAGAAATTATTTTGTTAATTTAACAAGTATTTTTTTAATTTCACGCTTACAAGACATATTTTAGTTAGTTTACAGCAATGGTGTGGGGCAGTCTTTGTGATGTAGTAAAGCGTCACTAGAATCAGAGTGACTCTGAGTATAATGATATGTCACAAAAAGTCAATTGGTTTGAACAACACCCGCTGTAGGTAGAAATCGGGGTTTGTTTGGGGCAGGGACAGGGGCAGTTCTTGTGCTGGTATCTTCTCTCACGGGCTAGACTGTAGCAATGCAGGGAACAGTCCTTTTTCTGGTATCTTCTCTCACGGGCTAGACTGTAGCAATGCAGGGGACAGTCCTTGTGCTGGAACCTTCTCTCACTGGCTAGACTGTAGCAATGCAGGGGACAGTGCTGGTGTCTTCTCTCACGGGCTAGACTGTAGCAATGCAGGGGACAGTCCTTGTGCTGGTATCTTCTCTCACGAGCTAGACTGTAGCAATGCAGGGGCAGTTCTTGTGCTGGTATCTTCTCTCACGGGCTAGACTGTAGCAATGCAGGGGACAGTCCTTGTGCTGGTATCTTCTCTCACGGGCTAGACTGTAGCAATGCAGGGGACAGTCCTTGTGCTGGTATCTTCTCTCACGAGCTAGACTGTAGCAATGCAGGGGCAGTTCTTGTGCTGGTATCTTCTCTCACGGGCTAGACTGTAGCAATGCAGGGGACAGTCCTTGTGCTGGTATCTTCTCTCACGGGCTAGACTGTAGCAATGCAGGGAACAGTCCTTTTTCTGGTATCTTCTCTCACGGGCTAGACTGTAGCAATGCAGGGTACAGTCCTTGTGCTGGTATCTTCTTTCACGGGCTAGACTGTAGCAATGCAGGGACAGTCCTTGTGCTGGTATCTTCTCTCACGGGCTAGACTGTAGCTGGGAAGTATTTCTTTTATGTAGATAGGAAGCTTCAACATTGGATTTAATCAGATTGCACGGGGTAGTTTAATACCGATATCTTAAATCTTGTATAAGGTAAACAGTTCGAAATTGGAGATGGATGGATTTAACCACAAACTGCTTCACATTTCAAAACAACTGCTCTCCTGAGATCTCACACGAAGAGCAACTTCAAGATCTTAAGATCATTATTGAATCGATATGACTTACATTGCTTGTTAGCCTTGAGAAAGAAAGAACAGTAGATAATTGTGTTTCTTTTGCTTTGTGCACGAGAAATTTTATATTTTCAAAATGTTCATGGTGCAGAAAAGAGCAAAAAAAAAATGAAAACGACGGTAACTTTATTTTTCAGTGGTTTTTTAACGTTGATTTCAATTCAAACTGTGAAGCTTTGCATCGATTTGGAGTTTCTGTCAAAAATACTTAATTTTTTGTTTTAGTCATAATTTTGTCAAGTACAAATGATCAGTAAATAAACATTTCAACCGTCAATATTAAGTATGTTTATTAACTAACCAAGCGCAACTTCTTTGAAAACTATAATCCCAAGGTTGGTGGTACAGAGTTTCTGAGCCCGCAGGCTGTTTGCAAGATGTGATCTCAGAATGTTTTTCATTCTGCATCTATTTTCGTAAAGGTTAAACCAACGGTTTTACCCCAAAACTCGTTAGTTACCAAGTTCTCATGAGCTGTACGGTATTGCCACCTGTTGAATGTTCACCTGTTCAACAAAGTTGAAACAATTGCCTTGGCAAGCACCTGCACCTGCACCTGCAGCACTTCCAAGCACCTGCTTGGTGATGTGAATTCTATGCTCTTTCCATGTATTTGATATAATCAGGGTAGATTTAACTTATAGCAAATTTATCTTGTTTTAAACTTAACTTAGGCTCAAAATATGATATTGTTTAACACAATCAAATTTTGCTCACAAAAGTAAATTTCGGTAAAACACGTAAATCTAGAAAAAATGATTTTCCAGCATAGAATTTAATTACAAATGGCATGTTTTGTGATCTAGAAATACTTCACGGTTTTGTCTAGAAATTTTGTATTTGAATTCAACGAGTGACCTCCGTTGATTATAGAGGTTAATTTTTAAATGGTTATTCAAAATGTAAAGGAAAATGTTTGACATTTTCAAATATTTTTTTTTTATTGTGACAGAAAAGTGCCTTTCTGAATAACTACCAAATTAAAATGCTAAATTATATTTCAATTACTGCACAGCTATTTTTTTATTATTCGGTGCCTTAGTTGTCATGTTTCATTAAGTTTCAGAATGTCAAAACATTATTCAAAATGCATTTAAACTTAAAATCAAGTTTAATTTAAGTTTAGCTTCATGTCTGTGGAAATAGAAAACAAGAAACTCATTTTAGAGTGAAAATTTTATTGAAGTTAGCCCCGAGGAAGTGTATAATACCTCTGTTCACTGTATTATTCTAAACGCATTTGATTTGAAGTAAAATAATTTAACAGAAATGTCTACAAAATTTCAGAGAAATCATGCCCTCCTTCGGAAGGGACGTTAGGCCAGTGGTCCCCTTGGTGTGGTGCTCTTCGACAGGAGTAGGCTACGTGCCGGCACCGGGTTTCCTCTCCTCCCTTCTTAGCTAAGTTAGGTTGATCATTATTTTCATCATCATCCACTCATTCACCGACGCTTTCAGACAAATGCCACATGGCCAGATGTCAAAACAGCGCGTCGATTAACACAATAATAATCAATCAATCAAGTAAACCAAGCGCACATTGCAGATTAAAACTGCACAAAATGATCAAATTGTCAAAATAAAACAAAATATTCAAATTATGACAGTTTAACACCAATTTAGATTTCAATTAATACCGAAAGATATTTCATTCATCGAAAATTCTGAACACTCTTAATAATTGTGACTTCAGCTATGGCTAACCTCCATTTTTGTCGGTGGAGCAATTTGTACCCGTTTGTTTTGCTCGAAGGCAGTTAAACATTAGCACTGAGACTCTGGCTTGTTTGAAACCAAATGTTGCAACCGTTGTTCGTTTCATGATCTGGCATTCAATTGACATAAAAAAAAAGTTTCATAAAAACTACATAAAACGGGTTTAAATGTCGGCAATGCAGGTGTTACTGAGCATACATTGCTAGCAATTCGTATTTGAGCAGTTCAATTAACACATGTTTTATAACATTTACATTGGCAAAGAAAAGACAGTAACTTTCTTGGAGTGCATAAGTCATTGCCAATTTGTTTAATGCTAAGAAAATCTTACAGTGTATCCCATAAACTAAGGTGAATAGATTTCTATCAATTACCACTCTTTTATGGAAGTCAATATTAACCTGAAAATGGCCGATTTCACCAAAATCAGGCTAAACTTAGTTTACGCTCGGCTTGATCTTCAAATTTGAATTTGTCTAAATCAAAATATCGCAAACGTCAGGGAAATTCATTTAGGTGACATGCGTAAAACAAAACAAGTCAAAATCAAGTTTAATCAAGTTTAAATCAAGGTTAAATCAAGGTTAATCAAGGTTAAATCAAGGTAAAATCAAGGTAAAATCAAGGTAAAATCAAGGTAAAATCAAGTTTAGTATAATTTTGCTGAAAAGGGGGAAATAAAACGTGTCAGCTGTCAAAATTTCTTGATCAGGTAGTTATCTTTGTCGAATTATTAGTAAGTATTGTATTCCAATTATATATAAGATAAACACAAACCAAACAGAGACCGAACTAATTAAAACTTGAAAATATAAAATTAAATGGACCCGGAGTGTTTAGATCTGATCTACATCCATCTTGTTAAAAAATAATAGTTAAGGTAGTTTTACAGTTTTGTATTTTTGTATTTGTTTACTGTCATGAGAATTCCTTTGAATATACAGACATGTCATAAGGTAATTAAATTTGTATTATTTTATATATTCTATTTGAAAAACAATCCAAATTTCATTGATTACATTGAACAGGTTGGGTAAGGTGAGGAAGGAACGTGCGTATACTCCTGCGCACCTGCGCACCACCTCAATTTACCTACATCATGACAGCATGCATCAGAATATAAAGTACCACCTACACAATTCCTTGGTGGTAAAAAAAAAAGGCAAAACTTCGCGAGAAAACACAATCACGAATCTGTTTGTATCCATTTTTAGATGTATTTTAAAAATTTTAAAAATTAATATAATAGAAATACGCAATCCAAGTGCAATGCCACACTTTTAATGAATATTTTAAGCACTATAACCTCTACCACGTTCTAGCCAGTGGCATTATCACGACGTCATTCTAACTACTGTCGTGTCATTACACGACATGACACGACACGACACGACACGACACGACACGACACGACACGACATAATAATAACAAAAATAATATAAAAAAGTCTGGTGTATCCAGGGATTGACACTCGTTCGTTGCGTGCGTCCAAAGGGACTGCACATTGGATTCAGAACTTCGCAGGCCAAGCCCGGGAAACTCATCAATTATAACGGCGCCGCTATAGCAACTACTAGGTTCGCCCCCAATTTGGCGCGCGGTACTTAATGGCCCTTCGAGAAGGGCCACAAAGTCTCACTGTCACCAGGCTCCCAACCAGACTATAGCCTCCCGAGCAAGGATGACAAGGTGTTGCTAAAACCCCAGCCGAAGATAATGCAAACGTTTTTGATATTTGAATCCGATTTTTTCGTTTCCATGCCAACCAAATTTTAGGTGTCTCGTTTAGTTATGAAATTGGCTGACAGGGGAATGTAGTTGGAAAAAAATACACAACAAAAACATTTCTATGGAAACAAACTGTCAAGCTGAACCAAGGTAGCTATTTAAATTACAAAAAAGGGCAATGAAGTATTTAGCTAATGCCAGCTATAACCAGGTGTATATTTTAAAGATTCAACTGTATTACTTTTAAAAAACAATTACATTATGCCTCTACCTTGTATGTACATTTTTAATATTGTAATGTATGTAATTAGCAATGAGGATCTGACTAAACCATTACAAGACAGTCATCATGAGCATATTTTAAGAGGCAATTCCAAAATATATGACTTGAATACTAAATGTTACACTAAAGGACCAATTTGTTAATGGAGTTAAGATTTTCAACCACTTTCCCTTTAATATTAAATCGAAACAAAATGACAAAAACTTTGATAGGTTGCTTGAAAAATTTCTGATGACACATTGTTTTACTCTGTGAATGACTACTACAAGTATGAGTTTGAATGTCTATGTCAATGACTTTCCATTGTTATTTTTGTAACCAATCCTGGAATAAAAATATATGTTATTATTATTATTATTAAAAGTATGATACATTTAAGTCTAATAAGTGCAATAGGAAAAAGTCAAAAGGATTTTAATGCGCTCATTGTTGTAAGGGCTACCAGCCAAACTGTAATTGCCTTTTCGATAAAGCATCTGAGCCTTGAAGATGTACAGTCACTAAGAATTGTATACACTATTGCCGATGCCATAAACATGAAAGTTAATAACGATGCATGATTTCTACCATTTTCATTCAAACAGGGTAAATTTCACACGTTTCCGGATGGAAAGAGCATCACTGTTTTTAGAAAAACTATTTGAAATGGGTTTTGAATGCTAAGTAAAGGGCTACTAAATTTCCCGACGTTTCGCAACATATACTAGTTACTTCTTCAGAGGTTTGAGCAGTCCTTTGAGCGGTTCCTTTGAGCGGTTTGAGCGGTTCTTTTGCTATCGGAAAATTGTCAGGACTGCTCAATGGAAATATTTTACAAGGTACAATTGATGAGGTAGCCTAACTACCGCCGGTGCAGATGGTGCTACCATCGTTCACCTGATGGGGACCCCACCGAAGAATGTTCAGTTCAAGTTTTACCGAGTGAACCAGTTTAATCCAGTTGTTGCTATCAACAGGTGTTGAAACTGACCTTCAATTTTTAAAACTCTCTGTCAGCGACACTTGACGGCTCGCTTCGGGAAGCTACTTCGAATTGAGTATAATTGTGCTTCTAAAATATTGTTTTGCAATGTTGCGATTATTTTAAGCTAATTGTTGAATGTATCTGATTTTTTTGTTGTTTCTCTAGAAGTTGGGTTCGTTTGTGTTGATATTTTTTCTCTTTTTCCTCGTTTCTATGTAGTGTTCGTTTTTAATTTAGCGCAAAAACGTGGCCGCCATTTTGCGTTCGTTTGTGTCAGATTAGATCACTTTCATGCACTTTTCCTGCGCCTGTCTAGGTGCAGGAAGGTGCTTTGGAGCCTCAACAAATGAAAGATGTTTATGATGTTTTGAACTTTTCTGACGAACACAGAATTCTGACGAACCCTAATGAAGCCTTTATGGCCCGAAATGTACACAATTCTTGAAAACGTAGTTACACAGAATTGTCAGAAGCTCACTGCACAAAATTTCAATCACATGTTTGGACAATTTTTTTAATTATTTTTGTTATTCATTCGATTTGGGTTGAGGACTATCTTATTTCTATTACATTTCTTTAACGTATACCTAAACGACTTTTTACTTAAATAGTTGATTGGCACCAGCTGATGTGCCACATTTTTTTTTTTTTTAAAAAGCACTACACTTTATTTAAATTAAGAGACAACTAGAATGAGAGAACTACAGGGAGACAACTTGAGACGGTGGTCATCTAAGAAATTATAAATGCAATGAGTTTATATTTAGCTTGCGAGCCACACACAAGCGCTCAGATTATGCTGCTGCTGTAGTTAAGTCGTTTGTAGGTATACTAATAATGTTTGAACATACAAAGTACTCTGCTGTACAAAGAAGAATAATTAAATTAAACATTGAAATTGAAATGAAATAAAAAACTTCGAGTGATCACTGTGAGATATTTTGATGCTAAATAATATTAAAAAAATTGTTATTGCCATCGAGCTCTTAGTTGCGTTTTTTTCCAAAAAAAAAAAAAAAAAAAAAAAAACATTTTTCGCAGTTTGTTTCATTTTTTCCCAATACGTATGTGAAACACTAGTGATGTCCACGCACACGCACGCCAAATTGGTGATGAAAAGATTAAATTTCTCAAAAAATTGGAATCCCATTTGCAGAGATAGTTATGATGTCACTAACAATCGACCGAGATCGGGGTTCGATACCCCGATTCAACGTCTACAACTTACTGTCAGCGACAGCTTTGGGGTCATCCGCAGGGCTGGATGTTACTGCGGAACACTATCTTAGATACTGTAAGACAACGATAATATTTTTAATGTTATAATTAAGCAAACTATATTATAAACATCTGTTTATATTATAGTTTGATCGTTTTTGTTGACATATAAAAACCACTTTGACCAATCCTGATCATTAAGTATTCGTTGACCACAAACAAATTTCTGACCACAAATTATGAACAATTTGAACAATTGTGGTTCAAGACCACAAATTGTGCGTTGTGCGGCACTTCTTTCTAAATATCGACATAAAATATGTACAAAACATAATTCTGACAATTATGACCACAAATTTATCCCGACAAGATCACATTCACAAAATAAAACAGCTAAAACCAAGAACCGACATTGGAAAGTACTGTTTAGCCGCAGAGGGAGTACGTCTATGGAATAATCTGCCGGGACAAGCGGTGGTACCATTGCCAAAAACCTCCAAAGAAATGAAGGCTAAACTTAGCAATATTCAAATAAAATAACAACATCCGATAGCATTTATAAAGAAAAGCATGTCAAAGTTGTGAAATAAAAATAAATAAATAAATAAATAAATAAATACTTTTGCCGTTTGTGTTCATTTGTGCCGGATTTGTGAGGAGCAGAATAAGCGAAGTGTTTGTGTGAGTTTATTCTTGTGGATTTTGATTTCGATACCTGAGTTTGAACAACTTGAGAGATTAGAGGGTAACGTTGATTTTACGTGCGAGGTAGATATAGAAATTATTTAGCTTCCTTTTATAAAAACGAATCAATACGGTTCTAAGACCGTACATTAATAACTTAAATTCAATAACAAAAAAATGAAAAGGCCATTGTATTTGAAGGAATAAAATTGTGTTTGGTGATAAATCTACTACGCCCTTCAGGGCCTATCACTAAAGCTTCCAAAACGGTGTTCCGCCTACAATTTTTTCACCTCCTTTCACCTTTTCCGGATCTTCTTTTTCCTTCATCGCACCATTTCTTGTCTGCTATCATTTGGGCATAAATTTGTAATCATCTTACTTCGTGACTAACAAATACAATCGTTTGGTTTTCTGTTGTGTATCCCACACTTTTTAAAATTTTAGAAGCTAGCAAACGCTTCTCACAAGAAAACGCCTCAAAGTCTTAAAAGAAAATTTGATATTCAAGTGAACATAATATCCTTCAAAAACGTGTTTCATTCAATCGATAAATAACCTCTGAAAGTTTCTTTCCGCGTTGTGCGGCACTTTTTTCCAAATATTGACACAAACGAACTGTCAGAGTGGTGCAATCCAAGTTCTTAGCGCAGGTAAATTTTATCTGTGTTATTTAAAAAAAAAAAAAAAAATCTATGATATTGTAGAGTAACTTATTTCAAAGAAGATGGCGGACAGAGTTCAAGCTCTGCTAGAAAAATGGCTCTATAGGGAAAACAGCGTGGAAATGCTTCTCGGTCGACTTGCACAGATAGGTGAGCACGATGAAGCTTAATTTTCTGAGCGTCGCTAGCAAAAGCAAGTTAAGCAAGTACTCAAATTGAAAATCTGATTTTTTTTTTTAATTCTTCTGAATAAATGGCTAGACTGATTTGAATAACTTTGTAAATATCCTAAAAATCTCTGTATTTTGATTTTCCACGTGGACATTTTTCTATATCTGTATACAAAGTTTTTCAAATTTTTTTTAGCAAAATGTCAAAACTTACTTTACTCTAAAACACTGATCACTTATAACAAATTTTAAAAGTATCATTTTTTTTTATTTAACATAAATTTGATAATTAGTTCAGGGCCTCGTGTCAACTTCAAAAACAGAATTTTAATCCCGTAAAAAGTAATAAAAATAACAAAATTTCTCCAGGATTTTGGCCGATTCACTCAACAGAACCACAAACAGGATGGTCACTCTTCAAAAACAAATACAACCGCCTTGAACTCTGCACAATTTTATTGTTCATCTCCGTGGTGTGCCCAGTCACCATGTACCACAACTGGGGTGAAGATCTGATGGTAACTTCAGAGATGGCAGGCTGCATGTTTGTCATGGGGCTAGTGGTCGTGCACTTAATCTATTTACTGTACCGTGGTGAGCGATTTGAAAGAGTTATCGAAGCCCTGGCCGAGATAAAGTCGCTGGGACGCCGACACCAAGATCGCCCAGAAGAAGTCTTGAACGTCGGAAAGTGGCTCGGCGTGATCGCAATGGTGTACTATGTAGGAGCAATAGGGATCACTGTTTTCTCGACATTCGCGATGCCGGTTTACTGTCTCAGAAAGAGGGAATTCGTGATAAGGTAAAGTGATTATTCGATTACCATAACACCAAATAATTTCTGTAAAATATCAAATTCAAATCAGGGTTCAGATGCATTAAGCGAAAGACGATCTGGTAAGCTTTAGCAAATTAATTATTATTTATACTAGCGCTCTTTTTTTTAACTGTTCGTTAATTGTTGTAAAAAGAAAAGATAAGCGAAGTGAAAAGATAACATTTACACAACTGAAACAGAGTTGCAAATAGTTTTAAGAAAAACTATTTGAAATGGGTTTTGAATGCTAAGTGAAGGACAACTAAATTTCCCGACGTTTTGTAATTCGTAATAGTTACTTCTTCAAGGGTAAGAGCAGTCCTGACAATTTTCCAATAACAAAAGAACTACACAAAATTATAAAAATTACCTAAATTACCTTAAATAATACATATAATTAGTTTGTTAGTAAAAAAACGCCAATGTGTTCGGGATTTTATTTCAGAAAAAATAAAATACATACATTTTTTAGTTATTGACCCCGATTATTTTATTTAGATGCATTTAGGAAGCTTGAACTAGGTAATTGTTATAATTTTATGTAGTTCTTTCGTTATTGGAAAATTGTCAGGACTGCTCTTACCCTTGATAAAGTAACAGGTACAAGTTACGAAACGTTGGGAAATTTAGTTGTTCTTTACTTAGCATTCAAAACCCATTTCAAATAGTTTTTCTTAAAACTAGTGCTAAGGATAAATCAATTAGACATGAGTCTAAAAACCATCATAAATAGTTTAATTACTATTTTAAATAATTCTATCTCCGACAGGTTTTTGTTGCCTTACGATTACAAGCCAAGTCCTTATTTCGAGCCAACGATTGCCGTACTAATCGCCATGTTTATCTACGGCGTGTGGATTGTGGTGAATGTCAACGCCCTGCTGTTGTCGATTTTTGCGCAGACCACTTTTCAATTGGCGCTGCTCAACCACAATATCGTCAACGTGGTAGCAACGCCGAGTAAAACGATTGAAAACCGAACCAAATCTTCGAATACAGCAAGAGTGCGAGGGTCAATGGCTTTGAAACCAACAACTGAAGACTATGTAGTCAACATTGCAGACTCTGACAGAAAAATGCTTTGCAAGGTTACGATTGTTGGGAAGTTTAAAAAGACCCTCGTGATGCAAGATTATAAAGTACTACACGAGAAGGCCGCGCTTCAGTTTCGACATTGTGCGATGCATCATCAAGCAATTACTAGGTATAAGTAAAAAAATATATATATATATTTATTTATTTTATGTGTCCCAATGAACTGCCTTAAATTTGGTATCATGCTCCTGGAAGAAAAATGAAACAACTGCAGATCACGAGCAAGTTGAATTTGTTTGAATAAAAGGGAAAAAAAAACAAATGGCGTAAGATAAAACTAACTTTTGTTTTATTGATCTTGTTTTATTAGATTTTTACCTTTGATTTAAGTAACTGCAAATTATTTTTTTGAAACGTAAAAAAAAAACTCATGAAATAAGCTCTAAAAAAAAACTTTAAAAAATAAAGCCAATATCCTCCGTCCAGAAATAGGAATAAAAATGGTTCGTTAATTGTTTTTTAAGCTACCTCTTTGCTTTTTGCAGGTTTATTCCAGAGATCCAGTCTGCGTTCGGGACGATTATCTTTTATCAATTCATCTGCGTCGTCTGTCCTGTGAAAATTGCCATCATCCTCGTCCTTTACGTACGTCTCGAAGTGCCCGAGCACGTTACTGTCATCACATTCATTTAAACCTCTGCATGCATTAAAAGTAGTAATTTAACTGTGGTAGCATTCCTCAGAACTTTAGGGCATCTGAAAGAAGGAAGTAGTATTTGAAATCTTACTTAAATTGCAAATGCTTGCAATGAGCGGGGTATTTCATTATTAACACTACTATCTTCTTAAAAATATATTGCAAGCGTTTGCAATTTAAATAAAAGTTTAAATAAATACAACGCACCCAACATCAAATTGGAGTTATTCGAGTTTGACAGGTTGTGACGTGATATAGTGTCACTAGAATCAGAGTGACTGTGAGTATTCACAGTCTCTTGGTTCTACTCCTTGGAGATCCGTCATTCTCATCAAATACACTAAAATCCTCTTAAAAAGCCAGTGTCCAAGTAGCTCAATGGTTCATAGCAACACCCGCGATAGCTGGAGATCGGGGTTCGAGTCCGCGTTTGGGCATCAATTTTTGAGACGGTTATAGTTTTGATAATAATAAAGAAAAGGAAATAGTATTTGAAGGCCTTGTCGTGTCCTGTCACCTGCCAGCTATTAAGGGAAACGCCAGTGTTTGGTGTCTTTAAAAAATCGCATCCTACCAACGGTTGTTAAAATTATTTATTTTTTAGGTTTATTCAATATGTTTTTCGGTTTACATTTTTTGGTTCATAGAATTTGGAAAATTCGTTTCCCATTTATTAAAATACCAAACTCTCTATGAAACAAAACACAAGAAAAACATGAGGCAGAGTTTGTTTTTGTTTTTCTGCAGGGTGAGGTTATCGACGAAAAAACTTATTTCATTATTGGACTCGTCTTGACGGCAATGACGCAGCAAGGATTCATTTGTTATTTGGCCGAGAAGCTCACAGCTGAGGTAAGGTTCTCGATAACCCTGTTGGCAGTTAGCAATGATTCCTGATAATATGCAAGTTTGTTTGATTTGTAAACACTTCCAACGGGCGTAGTATTTCAAATTTTAGAAACACAGATAACCTCTTAAAATGTGTTGTCAGATGCACCGCATAAAATGTATGCGACAACCAATTGGAGTTGCTCAAGATTGAATGAATGCCACGCAGTAAAACGTCACCAGAATTATATTGACTGTGATTATTCACTGTCTCGTGGTTATAATCCTTCAAGATTTGTCATTCTGACACAATTAACTAAATTTTTAAGACCCCAAATCCAATTAGCTCAATTGGTTGAACCAGTACCAATGACAAAGACAGATGTTGGGTTCGAGTCACCGGCTGGGCACACATTTGTCAAAGGTTATTAGTTTCCCCGAAGATCAAATACAATTTAGATACTTTATGATTGTTTTTAGACCGATGTCTACTTGATGTAACCAATTAGCACTGGTTTAAACAAAAACTATTTAAACTGGGTTTTGAATGCTAAGTAAAGAACAACTTAATTTCCCAACGTTTCGTAGCTTGTAAACCTGTTTTTTTAAGGACTGCACTACCCTTGAAAAAGTAACAGGTACAAGTTACAAAACGTTGGGAAATTTAGTTGTTCTTTACTTAGCATTCAAAATCCAGTTGAAATAGTTTTTGTTCAATTTAGAAAATGTTTTTTTTTCGACACAGAGTGAAAGTGTCCGAGAGGCTGTTATTGGTTGCGACTGGTTTGGTGCTTCAGAAGAGTTTAAAAGATCCATGCGGATTGTCATGTCGCGAAGCAATCAACCTCTAGAGCTCAAACCAGCAGGAATTCCGGTGACCATGGCGACTTTTCACGGGGTACAATGCTATTTTATTCAGTATAAAACCCAAGTTAGTTTTTAAATGCACAATCTATTCACCAGCAAACATATCTTGTGTGGTTCCAAGCTTGGCAAAATTCAGACATTTTCTTGCGGCCACCGTTACGGTCAGAGAGTTTCTAGAGAAATTGATCTAAATTCACTTGGGGTCTTTCTACTTAAGAAAGACGAAATGATTAATATTTGTAGCCAAAGAAACAGTTAAGCAATAAAAAATTTTGCGTAAAATGCCTTGGCAAAAAGATTTATCAAAATTCTCTTTAAATAGAAGAAAGAGAAGCCAACGTTAGAGATTTTTGAACGACAAAAATAACTTTTTTAGCTTGGAGAAACAGTCGTTGGGAAAATATGTTTTTATTAATAAGTTTCATGTACCCAGCTAAAGAACCATTGAGAGTGAAGCGAAAAGTGCGTCTGCGTGCGGTACTAACGCACCACCATTTTGACAGGTGCTCAAGCTGACCTTCAACTTCTACATGTCTCTGTCAGCGATGGTTGACACTTCACTTCAAGGCCAACCATGATGCTACAATATTTTCAATTCAAGAACACCAGAAAGAATTTTTTTTTTCGGGCTGGATTTTTTCTACTTGGTCATTTTGTGTAGCCAAAAGGAGAGAATTTGCACGGCCATATCCTTGCGACTGACTGAAAATTATCTGTCACCGAGCACTCTTTCCATCTAAAGTTTATTTTTCTGGAACTTTGCAGAGTGAATAAAATAAAGATAAAAATTAATAAACATATAATAATTTGTTTTGGATACTTTAAAAAAAAATATCATGAAAACTGTCAAAATATTCTAGATGCCAAACAAAATGTTTCAAGCGTTCATTAATTTTATTTTTTTAAATGAACATATATTTGCTTAACGCACCTTTCAAGGGACGAAACAACATGAACAATAGGACTCCGCCACAAATCCATGCTGTCGAGAGATTGATAAGCACGGCGAGTAAAATTATTGTACTAAATTTCATTCCTCCAACCTCTCTCCCAAACGGAAAACCTGTAATTATAAGCCTACCCGTCAATTGAGTCGATAGATTTGTGTGTTACGCGACGCGCTGTTTTGAAAACTTGCTCTGCGGCACTGCTCTAACAGTGTCGGTGAATGAAAGGTTCATGATGAGGATGATGAAAAACTTTACCTAGCCTAGAAGGGAGGAGGGGGAACCCGATTCCAGCTCGTAGCCTACTCCTGTCGAAGACCTAGGGGACCACCGGCTTAATGTCCCTTCCGAAGGACGGCACAACGCGAACAACAGGATTCCTCCACAAATCTATGCTGTCGAGAGGTTGATAAGCAAGGCGAATTAAGTTGCTGTGCTAACTTTCATCCCTCCATCCTCTCTCCCGAACAGAACTGGTCATGTGTATGATGGTCACCCATCAAATACCTGACTTACACTAAAAAAAAAAAATTAAATAACTGTTATAAAGTGTTGCTTTTATGTTGAAAGCTCTACAAGGTATCATGCTTATCATGCTTCAAAATAAAAAATGAATTATTTTTCGCATTTTGGAGTTTTACCGATTTTTCTATGGTTTCTTAGTGATTTCTGACAGTTTTATTAGCCTTCTCTAACCTATAATAATGTCTTACATATTTATTTAACACGTATCAAAGGAAAGATTATAAATGCTTTCCGTTATATGGTATAAAATATCTTAAATAAACAAAACTAAAACTAAGAAGCGACCATTTTTCTTGATATTATCAAAAGTTATAAAATGCAAAACAAAAATCAGTAAATACTCGACAGTTATAAAATAAGAATCAATTTTTCTTGGATAAAAAATCACCTTAAAAGTTTCCCAAAATAATACTTGTCAGTTTTTCTTGACCACCCGTAACAGTGTAACAGTCTTCCCGAATAAGATTTAATTTTTTTTTGCACGACTCTTTATTTTCCAGTGTTTTATGAAAGATTCCGCACAATTTATCAGTGCTCGACCCACAACTGCCGTCATGACGTTCCCTCAAATCAACAGTTCCAAATCGCTAGCTGTATGCATCACGTTGCAATATTAACCTTCCCGTTTAGCGTATCAAATACTCATAAGGAGGAGGGCATCATTTGTTTCGAGAATATTAAAATTTTTAAAATGCAAGGAAAATATCAGCGAATTTACGACAGATATAATTTAAAAAATCAATTTTTCCTCGTCAAAATAATATGCCTTGTGTGAATTTTCCCAGCCATTAAGTGCATTTGTCGAACATTTATATATCGCAGTTACTGCGTTTGTGGCTTGGTATTAACAGTTTATTCCTTGTTTGTGATACTACGCAAAGGGTCTAAGGAAATTAAACAAGTGGTTTTAAGAGAAACAAAACTAAGTATCATTGTATTCAAAGATAAATTCAAGAAACTGTCGCGTTGTTTTCTTTTTGGGAATAGTGTCCAGGCACGCCACTTTAAATTTTATTAAAAAAAACCAAGGCAAAAGAAAACTAAAATAAAGTAAACAAGTATTATTTTTTTCCAACTTATTTTTTCCAACTTCTCTTTTCCACACTTTTAAGGTTTATTAAGTAGGATGGTTAAGTTTCTTACTTTTTACGAGATGGTGACTGGTCTAAAGGTCATGTTTAAGACGTGGGTCAGCAAAGAAGATGCCGTAGAATTGTTCATCGGGCGACTCTCGCTTATGGGTAAGCCAAATAATGAACTTTTTTTGCTTCAAAACGTTTTGAAAAGTTTGTTTGGTTTTTAAATGCTTGAGTTTATGAATAATCGACAATGTAGCTTGCATAAAAATCATTAATATCTTCAACCTCCTTAGTTTTTAGCGTTGTTGTTGCCTCATAGTATTCGCTAAATTTCATAGACTAGACGCATAAAGTTCAGAAAATAAGTTAGCTTTCTTATATAAACAGCAATCATAAATCGGGATCAAAAATGTAATCCTTAGTCTTGAAAATTGTATAAACCTAACCTGACATGTATTGACATTAGGTCTTTGGCCGATTGCACAAGAAAAACCACGAAACGGATGGGGAATTATAAAAAATGGATGGAACATTATCGTATTGTCCATTTTTATATTTTTCGCTTCCGTTATCAGCCCGATTAGCATCTATCGCAGTTGGGGAACGGACTTGAAAAGAACATCTGAAATTGCTGGTGGCATTTTTGTCATGGGCTTGGTAGTCGTATTCATGGTATGTTTGCTCTACCGGGGTGAGCGCTTTGAAAGACTTGCTAATTCTCTGGAGACAATAACATCTTTTAACTATCTACACCGAGATCGCCCAAAAGAAGTCTTGGAAGCCACCAATCATCGTACGATGGTCGCTTTGTATGCTCATTTGGTATTTTCGTTTGGTGTCACCACGGTCACGGCAATCGGTTTACCGATTTACTCTTTAAGAAAAAGAGAATTAGTTATCAGGTAAAGTACCTACACTTCTGGAAATCAGTAAGTATGTTCCTTTGTAGTTGAATCAGATTGAACTTTGTTGAACTGGGTTAACCTTTGATCTTAAAATTGTTTTAAAAAGAAAAGAAACAAAGTTCCTTTCAAAAAACTACACATTTGAACAACATTTTTTTCCAAAGTACTTTCTCCGCTTGCAAAAATTAACCACTAAAAATTCACTTTTACTCAAATTTTAGACAGCATTATTGTCGAAGAAAATACATTTTAATTACTAGATAATTAATAGTCTTGACTTAAATATAAGGCCATAATTTATTTTATATTCTCCGACTCTTTCACTCTCACTTTGTTTCTTGAGCCTTCTGGGCCATCTTATAACTCAATCTAAACCGCAAAAAATCAAAATGTTATTTGTGAAGGATTTACAAAATACAAGTAACATAAACAAAAAACAGAAAAAAATACTTCTGGGTTCCGTTCTTTTTTAATAAATCACAAATTAAAGCACCAACAATTTTAATTAGTACACCTGGTCAAAGCCTTTTTTTTTACAAATATATACACTTATATAGGTGACTATTTAGATGACAGTAATTTTTCAGGCCAAAAATTAGCAGAGTTTATACATATTTACTTTTCAATAATACTGTCATACTATCAATAATACAATAATACTAAAAACCAGTTAAACCTTTTTCTCTCTCAGGTTTTATTAGGTTTTCTGTTAGGTTCTAAAAATTTGTTATGTCCAACAGATTCTGGTTGCCGTACGACTACGAACAAAGTCCTTATTTCGAACTGACTATCACCGTGTTATACTTATTGTGTACCTACGGCCTTCACGTAGTGGTCCTAGGCAATTCACTGCTTCTGGCCATCTTCGCGCAAACAGCATCCCAATTGACGCTCCTCAATCATAACATCGTCCACAGCTTTCGAGTAAAGAAACTTTTAACTAATAAACAGTTCAAAGTGAAAAGAGTACCTAAATCAATTGCTTTTAAAGCAATTGCCAAGCAAGTGATTAAAGGAACTAACAGGATGATGCCATTGAAGGCACCGATTCTTGGAAAAATACCAAAAGTCTTCATGGCACCAAAAAGTGGTAACAAGAATGCCACGCTTCGGTTTGGACAATGCGTGAAGCATCATCAAGCAATCACTAGGTTTGTAAATATTTAACTGTAAAACTGTTTATATTTTGGCTAGGTGATTGTTGTCGGTTTTGAATACTGGCGGGATTTTTTTTTGTGTTTTTTGCAGGATCATTCCTGAGATTCAGTCAGCGTTTGGGCCAATACTCCTGAGCCAGTTCGTCTGCATTTTCTGTCCGGTGATAATTGCGATCTACCTTGTTCTTCACGTATGTTCTCGATTAGTTAATTACAAATATAGGGATCTCAATAATGTTACGTCAAGGTTGAACGAGTAGAATCTATTTATATATTATTTTGCCTTCAAATAAAATTAAGCACATAATTAAATCCAGGTGGGATTAATTTTTCTCTGTTTTATTGGTGGTGAAGTTTGATCATTTGTAAAGGCTCATTTGCCATCAAAATGGCCGTTAACAAAACGTAATGACCGAATTACATATCGCTTGTACGTAAAGTGGTTCCGGTGGTTCGTGGTTTTGGTATCGATTTCCCCAAAATTTCTCCTAATTTCTCAAAAATGATGTGTTTGTTTCTTTTGCTTGTTTATAATGTTTTATTTGGATTTGTACAGTTATTCAATACGATTAAATTTTAACACAAATACTTAAATAATTCTTCCTTTTCAAAATGTTAATACAATTCTTTCTTAAAACTTAGAATGGATTTCGTTTTAATTTTTAATCGTTTTAATTTCGTTAGCATTCCTAATTATGCTACCTAATTTATTATACTCCATCACGCCTATAGTCACAGTACTATTCAGTTTTACAGATTTAACAAAGATATTTTTCTTATTTCTAGTATCATGACCGTGCACCTTATCAACAATATTAAGTAGACCTACTATATACTCTGGTGCCAATCCTAACACAATTTTATCAATAAAGACTAAAACACATAATTTAATCTTATTTTCAATACTGAAAAAGTTTAATTTCTTTCTCATAACTATCGCTGATGCTCTTCTTCTCTCTTTTAAAATAATTCTCATTGCTCTATTCTTGAGTTTTTGCAATCTATCAATATCACACTGCTTAAGGTTATCAAAAATGGTATTACAGTATAAAAAATGTGGTTTCACTATCGTCATGTACCTAGATTACTTTTCTGGTCCACTTGGACACACAATTTCCAATCCTGGATAAATATCTTAACTTTCTACTATTTTTTTTTACATACATAATCTAGACCCTTTCTACGACATCAATACCGCGCCTTAAAGGGGCATTTACGCTTCAAAATTATTTTTGCTCATACATTAATGTCCCAACCAGAGTCACTGATAAGACCAGTACATGTATAGATCATGCATTTATAAAAACATCATCTTTAAGACAACCGCAAGCCTGTGTAATCGAAACGTACATAACTGATCACTACCCTATAGTAATTGGCATTGATGAACAGAATAGTAATTTCTCAACATGCAAACAAACAGTCTGCTCGAAAATCAACGAACCAGAGCTTAAAGCTATTTTGATGATTGAAACATGGGATGAAACTTATGAGTGCGAGAACCCTGATGATGCATATAACTCATTTTTGACTACTTTTCAAAAACACGTAAAAAATTCTACAACATACACTCATATCAGAACCAACTCTAAACTGAAAAAACTAAAGCCGTGGATCACTACCGGCATCATTGTAGCCATTAGGAAGCGTGATAAACTACATAAACACATCTTAAAACTTCAGCTTAGCTCAAGCGATAAGATTGAGCTCAATTTTCTAGCATCTAAGTACAAAACATATAGAAACCTTTTGACTGCACTCATACGGAAAGCGAAACACTTATATTACAAAAAAATTATCAATGAAAATATTAACTCCCCTCCAAAACTTTGGAAAACGATAAAAGAAATACTAGAAAGGAAAGGTAAAACTTCGTTAGAAATACATAAACTCCAAGCAGATGACAATAGTCTAATGATAAGTGACCCACAACAAATAGCAGATGAATTTGTAAAATACTTCTCTGGTATTGGAAAGAAAATGGCTCAGAATATTACCTGCCCATATAAACCTGTGGTATCCGAATGTGAAAGAAATGAAATTGATCGAACTCATAACAATTCAAACATGACTTTAGCCCCAGTTACCACTCAAGAATTAATAAAGGAAATAAACTCGTTAAAAGACAGATCGATGAGTGGAGATGACGAAATCAGCGGGAAAACAATAAAAATGGCTAAATCCTATATAATTGGCCCCCTAGAACACATTTTTAATTTAGTTTTTGTACATGGGACTTTCCCAAGAGGAATGAAAACTGCGAATATAATGCCTATTTATAAAAGCGGGGATGCTACTAAAACTGCTAACTATCGACCTATCTCTTTAACAAACAATTTTGCAAAACTTTTAGAAAAGTGTATGAAATCACGTCTAATGTCATTTATGGAAAAAACATCCTTCCTGTCTTTAAATCAATACGGTTTTCGCCCAAAGTTAGGAACTGAAGATGCTATACAAAACCTGATAAGCTTAGTGTATTCTTATTTAGATAATGGAGAAAAGGTGATTGCCGTCTACCTAGACCTGGCCAAGGCTTTTGACACGGTCGACCATAGTATTCTTCTTGAGAAAATGTTTAATATGGGAATCAAGGACACTGTGCTCCAACTTTTCAAAAATTACTTGGAAGAAAGGCCACAGAAAGTTGTAATTAATGGCAAATTTATAAGCAAAGCCATAGCAGTTGATTGCGGAGTCCCGCAGGGCACTGTACTAGGCCCGATACTATTCCTTATATATATTAATCAACTCTGCAATCTTAACTTGGACGGAAAAATTATAACATATGCGGATGACACCGTACTGGTCTGTAGTGGCTCAAATTGGGATGAAACTTTTAAAGTAGCAAACAATACTTTAAAAACTGTACACAAATGGCTAAATACCAATTACTTAACATTAAACAAAGCAAAGACTGTATATATGACATTGACGATCAATAACCGAACGCAGCCTAAAGAGGACCATTGTATAAAACTGCATACTGAACAATGCTCCAGTGATGATTGCAATTGTACTATCATAAGTAAAGTAAAAAATGTCAAGTATCTTGGAATAAATATTGATGAAAATTTAAAATGGAATCAACAAATTGACCAAATTCTTTCAAAAACTAGATACTTAATGTTACAGTTTTATCATTTAAAAAATATTGTCAACAAAACTCTTATTCTCATCATATACAAGGCCATCGCACAAACAATATTCCAATATGGTATTATTGGATGGGGCGGATGCTGTAAAAACAATTACTTAAAAATACTAGCCATTCAAAAAAGAATATTAAAAGTTGCTTTAAATAAAACTATAACATATTCATCAAACAAATTATTCGAAGATGCTAATGTTTTGGATGTACGACAATTGTATCTAAAAACAGTATTAATATATATTTATAAGCACCGAGATCAAACACATAGAAAAACTAAACCAAAGAGTAATGACTACCCTTTAAGAAGTAAAATTGAAAAAAGCCTCAAAATACCTTTCAAAAACACGACCTTTGGGCAAAGTCACGCTGATTTCATAGCCCCGAAATTATTTAATATGCTTCCCAACCATATCAAGGAAGAGGAAAATGTAAAAAGGTACAAAGACAAAATAAATGTTTGGCTGCATAAAAATGGTAGAAACCTCTATGCTAATTTAATTCAGAAACAATTGTAGCTATTATTATTATTATTATTAGTATTTTCTTTCTCTCAGTAATTGTATTTTTTGTTTAAGCCATCTTGTTTTTGATTTAAAATAAACACTTTTTACACAGCCCACACACAAGCTTGCCTTATGTGGGCTTCATTTACCTACAAATATGTACAATGTAATCATATAATTTTTTTGTATAATGAATAAAATGTTGAATAAATAAAATAAATAAAATAAAATAAATTGAATTTGATCTATTTAAAAGAATTTTTTGAAAAAATGTATTTGCAATTAATTACCGAAGATTTTTGGCTTTGCGCGCGGCGCGATCTGCGAGCTGAGTAAGATTCTTTTGTAGAGTACTGTCTTCCCCTGCGGTCGCTCCGTTGGCCGTAGTTGCCAAAAGTCTATCCCCTCCCTAACGATTCTTTTTTCCGAGCGCTGTCGCTGCCGCTACGGCTCGGCCGCGGCACGCTCAGAGTGGCTCTGCACGAAAATATGCAGCATGCTAATTACATATCTGCGGTAATTCACTTACTGTGGCTCAACGAATAATTGTATTATAAAGCCAAATTATTTCAACACAGAGGAAGGATGGAGAACTATGCTCAAATTATTTAAATTTTATCTAATGAGAGGTTTGTCTAGGTGCTAGGGGTTGAAAAATCACCATAGGTTATTTCTTATGGGAGTATTTTTTCTGAGCACCCAAGCCAAAAAACGCGGACTTTGGCAATTTCTGCACGGATAGCCGTGGACACAGGGTTTTTTTTAGTCCAAATTCCATTATTAAATCTTCCAAATCGATGGTAAAAAATAATTTTGAATGGTAAATGCCGCTTTAAGGAACTTCAACCCTTGTTTCTATAGTTGAGGATAGCTAAATGCCATATTTGGTAACCTGTGTCCTATCTCACATATAAGATTCTAACCAATGTATTACTGAGTCTTTTATACCATAGCATTCATCGAGCGTTTCTCTTAGAATTTCTGTGTCTTCTACTTCAAACGCTTCAATTAAAGCTTCGGGTCGCTCAATTAGTTAAATTAACACCCACGATAGGTGGAGATCGGTGTCGAGTTCCCGTTTGGGCATCAGTTTTCGAGAGGGTAGTGAAATCAGATTTCACTTAGATTGTGTTTGTCTGCAGGCGGACGTAATGGATGAAAAGATGTACTTCTTTATCACACTTACAGTGACGACGATGGTTCAGCAAGGTCTAATCTGCTTTCTAGCCGAGAATGTCATTACTGAGGTGAGGTACCCATTTTCGCGGATATTTACTGATTTGGTACATACTCAACAATATTTTTAAATTTTAAGAGGTAATTTTAAGAGGATACTCGCAGTAATTTTAAAGAAACTTTTGGTCGTAACGTTGAAGTGAGGACACGTTTTTGCTTAGAAAATTGCTAAAATGTGTAAAAAAAAAGGACCATGCTTAAAAACAATAAAGCTAATATTTTGAAATACTTATTTCATTTACAAAAATGAATCCATGAAAATAAACAGTGAAAAACGCCGTTATTGAAAAATTAGCAAGGATCAGAATTTTAAAATTACATATTGGCTGCTTTTTCCCTGAACACAGGGTGAACGCGTTCGAGAGGCCGTTTTCGGTAGCGATTGGCTCTCCTCGTCTGAAGGTTTTAAGCGGTCCATGCGGATTGTTCTTTCGCGAAGCAATCAGCCTCTGGTAGTTAAGCCAGCGGGAATACCAGTAACTCTGGAGACTTTTTGTGAAGTAGGGTGATATTTTTTATTAGCTTAATGATCGAAGCAAAATCTTTAATTTTATCTACACACAAAAAATCACTTTTGAGTGTGTGTGTGTGTCACTTTTTTTGTCTTGTGTTTTTGTAACCTTTTCCGATACAAATTACATTTTCTGAACATACATTTACAGTCTCAACCTAAATCTGCCTCACTTTTGAAAAAAATCGGTTGTCAATTTTTAAAATTTACAGACATTTTTCTAATGAAGTCTTTGTGCATATCTGTTTGCTGAATTGCCTCGTATAGTTCAACTTAAGCGCCGCCATTTTGACAGGTGCTGAAGCTGACCTTCAATTTCTACAAGTCTTTGTCGGCGATGCTCAACGCTTCGCTTAAACATCATCAATAATGTTTGCAAGATTCCATGTCGTAGAATATAAAGCCACGATACTTAAATAAAAATCACTTTTACTGATAAAAGAGAATATTTGGTTTACTCCCGTATGAAACCTATGATTCCTAATATCCCTAGTGTAAGCATCGCATGTGTGTTTAATGACTTTGAAATAAACTAGTGGATTGCAAACGCTATTTGGACTAGAATGGAGAAGAGCGTTTTTTATTTTGTCCTACTTTTCGTTAGTTTTATATGTTATATTTTGAATTAGTCACAAATATCTCTGATCTTTTTGAGATAAACGAAATTGAAAAACTCATACATTAAAAAAAAAAAATAGAGCCAACAAAAACATGTGTACCAGTAGAAAAGTAAGCCTTCCCAGAAAAGGCTTCCAAATTCTTGCAATACGATATTTTCCAGCGTCTTTTTACCGATTCAGCACCACGTCACGGTTGGTCATCCCATAATTCCCAAATTGAGCTCACTTCAAAATCAAACTGAAGTCATTAAAAAAAGTTACTGCATGGAAATGTATTTGCTAACGATCGCAGATACATGAGTTCTAGATGTTTACAATGGCCAATGTCTGGCATGACGCACTCAACAAGTAAATGAAACCCTTGTAGTTTATAAAAGCTTATAATATAATTTGGCTTATATATGTACGTATGTATGTATGGGTTTTATTTAGCTCTTTTAGCTATAAAAAAAAAAAACTAAAAACAATGTTACACTTTTTTTTCTCTTCACCCTCTTTAAATGTATCATACAATTTAGTCTTTAATTTACTGACAGTTTTTGTATTCCCAATTTTCTTTGATAATTTATTATAATCACTAGTTCCTTTAGTGTTAATACACTAAATACATTTTGTTAATACTGTGTTTAATTCAGAAGACTTAACAAATATATTAAATAACGTATTATTATTTATTAAAGTATTTATTTAAACAAAGAGAACTCAACGATGATTGTTCTTAGACTCATGTCTACTGTATCTAATCTTAGTCAGAACTCAGTGACGTACAGTTATTTTCAAATAAGCGACAATGAACCTACGATCACTGGATGACAGCTGTTCAGTTGGCCGCCATCTTTAGTCGATCGTGCAATATGGTTGGTCGTCTCAAAGCGTAGCACGCAAGGATAAATAACCAATTTTGTTCCATCCGTCTCCCAAGTAGACTAAATTGATAGCCCTATCGCAGATTTAGCAAACTTACTTCTAGTGGGAATGCAACCTGCTCTTCTCTGTCTCAATGTCACGGCAGAGTTTTGGCCGCCACAACTTCTTTCGTGTCGGTCTTTTTATTTCCCGTCTCTCTCTCTTCTCGATTCCATCTTGGATTGTCAAACCAACTAACTACCAAGCATGACAGCATTATACCAGCCGAAAAGCTGAACAATCCATTCTACCTTCCGACATTGTTGATCCTTGCATGAATCCTTGCATGTCCGCACATCAGAGATTCCTGTTGCTTGCAACGGGCTGCAAAATATTTGATAGTGTAAGGCAGAGGCGATGTAGTGTGAAGCGATCTTTGATAGTGTAAGGCAGAGGCGATGTAGTGTGAAGCGATCTTTGATAGTGTAAGGCAGAGGCGATGTAGTGTGAAGCGATCTTTGATAGTGTAAGGCAGAGGCGATGCAGTGTGAAGCAATCTTTGATAGTGTAAGGCAGAGGCGATGCAGTGTGAAGCAATCTTTGATAGTGTAAGGCAGAGACGATGTAGTGTGAAGCGATCTTTGATAGTGTAAGGCAGAGGCGATGTAGTGTGAAGCGATCTTTGATAGTGTAAGGCAGAGGCGATGTAGTGTGAAGCAATCTTTGATAGTGTAAGGCAGAGGCGATGTAGTGTGAAGCAATCTTTAATAGTGTAAGGCAGAGGCGGTGTAGTGTGAAGCGATCTTTGATAGTGTAAGGCAGAGGCGATGCAGTGTGAAGCAATCTTTGATAGTGTAAGGCAGAGACGATGTAGTGTGAAGCGATCTTTGATAGTGTAAGGCAGAGGCGATGTAGTGTGAAGCGATCTTTGATAGTGTAAGGCAGAGGCGATGTAGTGTGAAGCAATCTTTGATAGTGTAAGGCAGAGGCGATGTAGTGTGAAGTGATCTTTGATAGTGTAAGGCAGAGGCGATGTAGTGTGAAGCAATCTTTGATAGTGTAAGGCAGAGGCGATGTAGTGTGAAGCGATCTTTGATAGTGTAAGGCAGAGGCGATGTAGTGTGAAGCGATCTTTGATAGTGTAAGGCAGAGGCGATGCAGTGTGAAGCAATCTTTGATAGTGTAAGGCAGAGGCGATGCAGTGTGAAGCAATCTTTGATAGTGTAAGGCAGAGACGATGTAGTGTGAAGCGATCTTTGATAGTGTAAGGCAGAGGCGATGTAGTGTGAAGCGATCTTTGATAGTGTAAGGCAGAGGCGATGTAGTGTGAAGCAATCTTTGATAGTGTAAGGCAGAGGCGATGTAGTGTGAAGCAATCTTTAATAGTGTAAGGCAGAGGCGGTGTAGTGTGAAGCGATCTTTGATAGTGTAAGGCAGAGGCGATGCAGTGTGAAGCAATCTTTGATAGTGTAAGGCAGAGACGATGTAGTGTGAAGCGATCTTTGATAGTGTAAGGCAGAGGCGATGTAGTGTGAAGCGATCTTTGATAGTGTAAGGCAGAGGCGATGTAGTGTGAAGCAATCTTTGATAGTGTAAGGCAGAGGCGATGTAGTGTGAAGTGATCTTTGATAGTGTAAGGCAGAGGCGATGTAGTGTGAAGCAATCTTTGATAGTGTAAGGCAGAGGCGATGTTGTGTGAAGCGATATTTGATAGTGTAAGGCAGAGGCGATGTAGTGTGAAGCGATCTTTGATAGTGTAAGGCAGAGGCGATGTAGTGTGAAGCGATCTTTGATAGTGTAAGGCAGAGGCGATGTAGTGTGAAGTGATCTTTGATAGTGTAAGGCAGAGGCGATGTAGTGTGAAGCGATCTTTGATAGTGTAAGGCAGAGCCGATGTAGTGTAAAGCGATCTTTGATAGTGTAAGGCAGAGGCGATGTAGTGTGAAGCGATCTTTGATAGTGTAAGGCAGAGCCGATGTAGTGAAAAGCGATCTTTGATAGTGTAAGGCAGAGGCGATGTAGTGTGAAGCGATCTTTGGTAGTGTAAGGCAGAGGCGATGTAGTGTGAAGCGATCTTTGATAGTGTAAGGCAGAGGCGATGCAGTGTGAAGCAATCTTTGATAGTGTAAGGCAGAGCCGATGTAGTGTGAAGCGATCTTTGGTAGTGTAAGGCAGAGGCGATGTAGTGTGAAGTGATCGCAATGTTGCCAGGGCGAGATGGGAGCCCGGCAAAAAAAAAAAAAAAAAAAAAGCATTACGTCGGTAGTTTCAAGCAGGCCCATTCGATTTGCACTCTCCGATTTTATTCGGTCTTACGCGCCGCGTGTTATTGTTGCTCTTGTGTCAATACGTTGCAATTTGCAAACAACTTTGCTAAAATTATAAAAGCTAAATTATGAAAGCAAATTTTTTAACTTCTGACAACTATAAGTTATTACACTTGAAAAATCTTGAATCTAAAAAAAAATCTGTCAATAAACTCAAATGTATTTTTTTTTATTACGTTTATTTCCCTGTTTGGACTAGTAAATTATTACGCAGAACATGGAAATGTATATAAAACTCTAATTCAATTCCATTTCTTGGTAGCTTTTAATAGATTGTATTTGTTTTTTTACAAATAACAATGTAGATAATAATAAATATATTCCTCCTAGTTCTCAAAGTGTTCTATCCATACGAAAGTGTCAATACAATGTTTTAACAGAGAACGCATTTAAAGTCGATTGGTAATAAATAAGAAATTACACGAAGTGAAGGTTTTCAGACACTACTCAAATATATCAAAGGTGAATTTCTATCAAAGCTTTTAGTCTTTTTTAGGTTTATTTTTAGGTTAATTTTCAGGTGTGTTTTCAGTCTAGTCCGTACAATCTAGCCCTTACGAAAACTGCTTTCCAGACTTAAAGTCGGGCACCGCGCAGTCCACCCAGTGAAGTAGTGGTCAACGCACGCGGGTGTACTCAGTCCACCCAGTGATAAAGTGGTTAAATGTTTTAATTCTCAGGCGCTTAAAAAGGCAACAATTTGTGATTTTAAATTTGTTCATTAGAATGTTTACGTTTTTTAAGTTTGACAAAACTGTGGGCAGACTCCCGGCCATGCAGAAGAAGAGAATCGATAAAAACAATATCTTGGAATTGTTCATCAAGCGTCTTTCGTCATTAGGTAAGACGACAGGCAGAGATTTAGGCATCTTCAATTCCTTGTCCAACTAACATACGGTATGCGTTGGTTTATAATCATTCCTCAGTTCCGAGAATGTCAGAACTAGCCTGCAAAGACACAAAGCAACTGAAAATAATGTCCTTGCTGAAATTCAGCAACTTTTGACTAAAGTATAAACCTAAGTATCACTGACCTACAGCTCTATGATGGTTTTTAGACTCATGTCTACTTGATTTATTCTTAGCACTAGTTTTAACAAAAACTATTTGAAATGGTTTTTGAATGCTAAGTAACGGACAACTAAATTTCCCGACGTTTCGTAACATGTACTAGTTACTTCTTCAAGGGTTAGAGCAGTCCTGACTGCCAATTGGTTAGTTAGTAAAAAACGCCAATATATTCGAGATTTTATTTCATAAAATACAAAATACATTAGTTTTTAAGTTATTGACCCTGATTGTTTTATTTAGATACATTTAAGATGCTTGAACTAGGTAATTGTTATAATTTTGTGTGGTTTTTTTGTTATCGGAAAATTGTCAGGACTGCTCTAACCCAGTGGCGGCTCGTGACTGTTTTTCTTGGAGGGGCGGCAGTAAAATTTCTCCCCCCCCCCATCACCACCAGCACCATAAGTAATGAACACTGTAGTAGGATTTCAATATTGTAACATTAAAATACAACATGTGATATTTAAAAAAAGTTATCATTGAATTCTAGCTGTCAAGTCACACATTAGATTAATTTTCATTGGACAAAAACGTACACAGTATGTGCAACAGGGTGGGACAGAAATTCAGGCTAGTAAACGGTAGTACTATTATTTTGAAACTATCGCCGTGGAAAAAATGTGCGATCGTGTGTATCGTTCTGTCTCACTCGCTCTCGCGCTAGCTCAGCCCGGCGACTGGCCGAGGCTGGCCGAGGGCGGGTTTTCTGCTGCCCTCGCTGGGCTTGCGAGCGACGACAGGCGACACACGTTCAAGGCCATTACCACGCACTCCTAGCTGAGCAGGGAGGACGGCAGCGCTCGCTGCCCCAAAGAGAGCAAGCGGCGGCGTTCAGACTCTATAGGCAGCGGACAACCGCCTACTGGATCGTCTCCTGGCAGTCGGCAGCTCGTGCTGTCGGCGCGACGTAAATAGCGCGTTTTTTCGCATTTCGAAAGTAGCACCCATTTTATAACACACAAAACGCGTCGAACAATAATAATAGTAATAACACTTCTAATTATAATAATAATAACAATTATACTTTTATTCTGTCGAAAATGCTAGGGAGGGCAGCCGCCCCGCAGCCCTCCCTCACGAGCCGCCCCTGCTCTAACCCTTGAAGAAGTAACAAGTACAAGTTACGAAACGTCGGGAAATTAAGTTGTCCGTTACTTAGCATTCAAAACCCTTTTCAAAGAGTTTTTGTTAAAACAAGTACTAATTTGTGTGTTTGTGTTGACATTTTCTCCTCCTTTGTTTGATCTGACTCTTTCAGTGATATTTTGTTAAGCACCAAAAAGCATAGCCGCCAGTTCGTGTTCGTTTGTGTTGGATCAGACCACTTTGGAGGAGAATAGTTGACGTTTTCCTGCACCAGTCTACAAGGTTATGTGAGTTGGAGAAAAAACATATAAAAATTGTAAATAATTAACTACTCTCCTCTAAACTACCAAAATTCTTACTCAACCGAGCAAAGCTATAACAATTTACAAATTTACGTAACAAAGATAACACGATTACAACATTAGTGCGTAATCGACTGCCCCAGTGTACCCCAGGTTTGCACTTGGGGCGATCTGCATGTTCGACTGGGCATGCGACTCTGTTCCAGTGCAACTTTCACGTGTTCGACTGGGCATGTGACACTGCCCCAGTGCAACTTTCACGTGTTCGACTGGGCATGTGACTCTGCCCCAGTGCAACTTTCACGTGTTTGACTGGACATGTGAATCTGCCCCAGTGCAACTTTCACGTGTTCGACTGGGCATGTGACTCTGTCCCAGTGCAACTTTCATGTGTTCGACTGGGCATGTGACTCTGCCCCAGTGCAACTTTCACGTGTTCGACTGGGCATGTGACTCTGCCCCAGTGCAACTTTCACGTGTTCGACTGCGCATGTGACTCTGCCCCAGTGCAACTTTCACGTGTTCGACTGGGCATGTGACTCTGCCCCAGTGCAACTTTCACGTGTTCAACTTGGCATGTGTCTCTGCCCCAATGAAACTTTCACGTGTTCGACTGGGCATGTGACTCTGCCCCAGTGCAACTTTCACGTGTTCGACTAGGCATGTGACTCTGTCCCAGTGCAACTTTCACGTGTTCGACTGGGCATGTGCCACAGTGCAACTTTCACGTGTTCGACTGGGCATGTGCCACACAGTGCAACTATTACGGGCAGAGTTGCTCGCTCTGAGGTCGCTAACAGTGTACTTTTCTTACTCCGAGAATTTTGACGGTGAAATTGGGAAACAAATGAGGGCACTAACAGCTAGTGATCACGTGTTCTGGTGGGAGCGCTCTCACTCGGAGCTAATGCAAACCTGGTAGAGAGCATGACGTCATCGAGCAAGTTTCAATCCCGCCCTGGTGCAGGTCAGTCGAAATCTCCAAACAATGTGCATACAAGTAAGTAATTCTAAATTAATTTTCGTCAGGTTTCTGGCCAGTTCAGCCAACAAAACCACGGAAAAAATGGGAAAACATCAGAGATTGGTGGAACAACGCCGCCCTCTTCATGTTTATTCTGTTCACCTGTGTCATCAGCCCAATCACCATCTATGAAAGCTGGAGGGTCGACCTGCTAAGAGCATCAGAAACTGCGGCTGCAATCTTTGTTATGGGCCAAATAGTAGTTCACCTCTACTGCTTCCTTTACCGTGGGGAGCGTTTTGAAAAAATGGTTGACGCCCTGGAGAAAATTAAGACTTTGGGCAGTTTGCATCGATACCGTTCCAAAGATGTCTTAAAAGTGGAACAATTTCTCACAAAGGTCGCCTTCGGCTTTTACGTTGCGTTCATATCTGGCTTGACGATTGTTACAGTGGTTGGATTGCCTATTTTCTGTGTGAGGAAGAGGGAATTTGTGATCAGGTATTGAAATCTCTTTCTGATTGGTACATTTTTTATTTATCGTGTTTTTTAAGAAGCAAGCTTTGCAGCTAATTAAGTTGACTACAAAATGAGGAAAACTACTGACAAAAAGCTTTCACTTTATTACGTTGTGAAGTAAAGTTGTCTGCGATTTTTCTAGTATTGTTTCCTACTTTATCCGTTACCGGGGGGTAAGATGCAATTAGAAGTAACTGATAAGTTCTAAGCTATAATAATAAAAAATAGTTATTTACTTTCAATTAATGTTGAACTGGTCATTTAGAAACTAGCCCTAAGCCACAAAAAAATTTTCTTGTCACATGAAATGCATTAATATGAAGTTTAAATTAAATTTAATATTTAGATTATTTAAAGTGAACTTCAATTGCTTGAATAAAAGAGCACTACATAGAAGCGTTTTTCACTTTTATCTTTCTTATTTGGGAGAAATCCAGACTTTTGGAAAATCGATTTTAAGATAATGTAAATTCATCGAGTCTGTATTATTCTGTGCAATTGGTGGTTAAAGAGCGTAAAATGTTTTTTGTATCCTTTTGTCAAGTTTCGTAGGAAAATCAACAAATAGACTAAATTAGTTCTGGCTGAAATGGTAAAATCGATAATGTTGCATCCAATGGATTTGTATCGACATAGATATTTGTTCAGTTCATTTCTCTGAAGTGAGATGAAACGCGAGTTTCTTTTGGTTATCATTTTTTCTAATTAAAAAAGAGATTAACAATGCAATCCTTTATCTACAACACACTAAACTTTTCTTTTTACTGATCGGCTAAAAAATTTCTGGAAAAGCTTGTTTCTTCTACTAAAGATTACTCAAATGTTAAAGTTTACAGTTGAACTTGTGAGTAGTTTTAATTTAATTTGTTTTTATTTTGTTTAATTAGGTTCTTTATCATGTTTTGTTCAACAGATTTTGGTTGCCGTACGACTTCGAACAAACCCCATACTTTGAGTTGACAATAACCCTTTTACTCGTTGTCTTCACCTACGGTCTTCACTTAGTAGTCCTCGACAACTCGCTTCTGCTGACGGTTTTTGCACAGACAGTTTTTCAATTGCGGCTTCTCAACCACAACATCGGCATGGTTGTCAGCGACACGACAGCAACGCAAAGACGACCAAGACACTTTCAAGGCAGAACACTTCTAAACACTAAAAGAGCAAATGTAAGGAAAATTAATAAACCAATAGTTTTTAAAGCAACTACCAGTCAGGCAACTGAAAATTCAAAAACCAGGCTAATCAAATCGCATCAAGTGCTATATATATCCGACAACGACAGACAATGTCAAAAATTATTCGTGAGAAGGCCTAGAAAGTCCAGCTTGACGCCAGATGAAGTACGCAAAGAGGTTGATCGTCAGTTTCGACAATGTATAAAGCACCATCAAGCAATCACTAGGTTTGTACTGCAATAATTGTGAAGTTTTCTGTACGTTGTTTTAAAATTAATTTTTGTGTATGTCTTTTACAGGTTAATTCCGAAAATCCAGTCAGCGTTCGGGCCAATTCTTCTGAGCCAGTTTGTCTGCGTACTCTTTCCAACTATCATTGCGATCTTTATAATTCTATACGTATGTTATGAAACGCAACAACATGATCATATTGAACATAACCACTTAAAAGCAAATGTAAAAATGGAGGAACATGTCCATCAAAATGACATTGGCTGGTGGTCCATTCCTTAGTGCTCTTTGATGTCCACGGCAACTCTTCTACCTCTTATTAAAATAGGAGATTCATAAACAAATCATTGCCCCTGTCGCCATTTGAAAGAAGTGTGATACGCAAATTATACCATTGAGTGTATTGTATAGTCCGAGGGCCAGCCTTTTTGATAATGTTCTACTGAGCTTAGAGCCAGAAAAATTAGGTAACAATAGGTGCCACCCAATAGCAATATTGGCAATTTTTTTTAACATCCTCTAAAATTAAATGATGAGACATTATGTTTGATACTTGTTTATGAACCAATGAGGTCAATAGGAATAACGGTGTATTGAGCTTAAACCAGTCTCAACTGCGATTAATCTGCGAAGAATTACGGGATGAAATATCTTCAAACTCAGAACGACAGTGACTTTCCACTTAGTAGCAACTACCTTCCTATCACTCAAGCTGTGAAAAGTTAAACCTAAATGCTAAGTTAGTACGGTGATGCCACAAAACAATCCATAAAATAGCTAACTATCGCAAATGTCTGTTCCCAAAACTGTCAGCCATGTCATGCATCTTGTTGCTTCATTGTCATGCACCTAAAACCTGTACGGAACCACACGATCACGTCCTAGATTAATGTTTTTTTTACTCTGTTTGTCTGCAGACCAAAGTCTTGGACGAAAAAACTTCCCTCATGCTCATGCTTTTCGTGATGGCGATGGCTCAGCTAACCTTTATCTGCTCTTTAGCTGAGATGGTCATTGCTCAGGTGAGGTACTCCCGTATGTGACCTTGAAAACGGTTTGTCTTCAACTTTAAAGATCTATCCTCTCCTGACATAGCAACCAGCACAAGGACAAGCATTACGTAAAAGGATATTAAAACATATGAATCATTAGTGACTGCATTCAATCGACACAAGGCGCACTAGCATAGAAATGTATAATATTGGAAATATTGAAAATATAACTATTATAATTTTCATTTGCTTTCTGCTTATGTCAACCAATGACAGAGCATATTTTAAAACGAACTTGACAAACGAGCTTAACTTACTGGCAAAGTGGGAGGTTAATCAGTGTTTTTATAAGAGTATTTGATGGTCAGAAATTGTTGATACCTGCCTGCTACTTTTCGGCATTAGTCAATAAAATAAACATCAGAGTTTGCATCCTTTTAAATGTAAACTAAAATATAATAAGATATAACCTCGATTGCAAACTCAAGGTGCATCTTTATGCTTTGGATTGGTAATATGACAGTTGCGTTTATACCTTTACAAGTGGCTTCAATAAGGCGTTATCTTTTAATAAAAATAAAAAATATATAATTTGTTTTATGCACGCAGGGTGAGGGAGTCCGACAAGCCGTTTTTGGAAGTGACTGGTACGGTGCGTCCGAAAGTCTTAAAAGATCCATGCGTATAGTTATGTCACGTAGTAACCAATCACTGGTCATCAGGCCAGCGGGGATACCGTTAACCTTGGAGACCTTCGGCATGGTATATATACAATTATTTATACTTTCAGCCCCTGGTATAGCCTATTGAGGTATAGCATGTAAAACGGAGCGATTCACGTGCAGTCGAACACGCAGATCGCTCCCAGTGCATACCCGAGGATCTTCGGGGCAAACCTATTCTCTTAAAATTTCTTAAGGAAATTTTTTCATTCTTTTATTAAATAGGTACATTTAAATTGTGAGCCAGTACCAAAATGCGTTTTAAAAATATTAATAGATTTTTTACGTTTTGGACTCTTCGTAACCATCATCGTGTATGCGTGCGTCCAGTACTTAAAAATATCACCATTTTAACAGGTTTTAAAGATGACCTTCAACTTCCACAAGTCTCTGTCAACGATGCTCCACGCTTCGCTCCAAGATCATTCGCAAGGCTGATTTCTAGCATGTGATTGCAGTGCAATGAAAAATGTTTCTACACGGTAAACCATTTTTTTTTATTTTTTTTTTTATTAATTGACAGTCTGTTTAAAATTGACTCGTATTTTAATGTCAATAAAGAAATTATTACTTAAAAGTTATTTTATTACTAGAAAAAAGGTTGAGCTAACGTAGGACGCAGAATTGAATTTTCCAGTTTTCTACTATTACAGTTTTCAATGCTTAACTTATGTACCAGTTTCACTGACACAGAAAAATTTGAGTTTATTCTCTCTGAGAAAATAAATATAGCGTACTGACTAAAGAGGAGCAGTTTTTTCGAATAATTTTCAATAAGCCAAAGAAAAAAAAATGTAAGGAAACTAAAAAATGTCTATTATCATTTTACTATAAGGGACACTGATTACCATTAAAAAAAATCGTACCCAAACAGGGACGCAAACCTTAAACTCCACTTTTGATGCTGTTACCAATTGAGGTATTTGGACACATAATTTGGTTAGAATTTATTTGAATATAATATTGATATAAATTTACTTTACCACTGGTAAAATCGTTCGTGGATGGTGAACGAGAACAAGCCGACTTACCTGAAACAAGAAAAATGAACATGCATTAATGATTAAGTTTCGTTTCAAAGTGACATGTTTGAGTCGCGTGATAGGCGAAATGTTTATGCTGAAATGACACACCACCCCCTGTCACTCAAAAAGCTTGAGAAGCGCCAGTACCTACTCGCTAGTATCCAGCGTTAAAACTGTAGTAATGAAACGCGGTTACAGTTAAGATTTTTTCCTCCGAATGGCAAATCCGAATCGCCCTAGCACTGCTCCAATCAGGCCAAATGTTCTTGATAAATTATGCATAACTGATCAGCTAAGCAAGAAAAAAACCAGGGCGTAACACAGATCATTTTAACCTGCCAGAAAATAAAGACCTAATTTTGTTAGATTATTATGATAATACTTTAGAAGAATAAAAATGGTGGGAGTAACACCCGCTACAGGTGGGGATCAGGATTCGAGTCCTGGTTTGGGCACCCTTTTTTATTAATACATTTATTATAAAAGTGTTAACAGGTTAATCGGTTTCAAACAATTGGTCTTTATTTCAACGCATTAATACAAGTTATTTGAAACATTTTTAACTGTAAATTGATTGATTTGGCTGCGTTGTCAAATATTGTACATTGCAATTATAATAATATTTCCGGCGTTGACCCGATAGGAGAGGAAAGCAAATGTAGTTAAGTCAGTTGGCAACACTGCTTAGATAGTCAAGTTGAGGCTAGTTAAAATGTTAACAATCTGAAAAAAAATGTCTATTTGAAAACTTACAAAACAATTGAACCCGAGTTTTAACAGAACTGACCACAAGAATCGATATTAGCTACGAGAAAACTGTCTAAGGCATATGAAGAAATAACTTATTTAAAGAGTAAGCTGTCATTAAAAAAAGCATTTTGTATAAAATCCATATATCAACACGCAATCGTATCCAGACAACGAGCTAAGTGTCCTATCATTTACTAATATCGTCGACACGAACGGTCTGCACAAACAAAAGATCAGTACGAAGTGAAAAATCAACTTAAGCTGTCGCAATGAATTGCTTGGATGCGTTATGTATTCAACCAGTTCTGAAATTAAGACGGTTCCTTTGCATTCAAGATTTTCAGACTAGACTACTGAGGAACTTTCAAAAATGGTTCTACAAAGAAAACGCCATAGACTTGTTTCACGGTCGCCTTGCAGTGTTGGGTGAGTCACGATAAGTAGTTCATGGTGTATTTGACAGGCGGCCTGGGGACAGGGACTGGGGCGATCTGCGTGTTCGACTGGGTATTTAACTCTACCCCAGTGCAACATTCAAACTGGGCACGTGACTTTGCTTCAGTGCAACTTTCACGTTTTCAACTGGGCATGTGACTCTGTCCCAGTGCAACTTTCACGTGTTCGACTGGGCATGTGACTCTGTCCCAGTGCAACTTTCATGTGTTCGACTGGGCATGTGACTCTGCCCCAGTGCAACTTTCACGTTTTCAACTAGGCATGTGACTCTGCCCCAGTGCAACTTTCACGTGTTCAACTGGGCATGTGACTCTATCCCAGTGCAACTTTCACGTTTTCAACTGGGCATGTGACTCTGCCCCAGTGCAACAAATGAAAAAAAAAAAACTGTAATTTTTAAAGTTTGTAAGGATGTCGTCCAAAAGCTTAGATTTAGTATCTTCTAAAAGAAACGAAATCACTCACTCACTCATGAATAAATAGTTGGGTTTACTTGTCGTAGTCTCATGATAATTTTTTGCCTGCTAAAATTTTCTGAGAATATAGGACTGCCCTCGACTCGGGGAGTTTTAGCCGTCACTACCCCGAAAAAACAGAAAGAAAAAATGGAAGATCCAGAAGACCTTGAAAGGGAGTGCAAACTTCCCACCGGCAAGGTCTCTTGAATTATGCAAAACCTTTGATAAGGTGTTACCACGAAGGGAAATCCAATAATATCAGTTAATATACAAAAATAATAAAATCGCAACATTTAGATAAAGTTACGAATGCTTTGCATACACTTAAACAATAGCCTAATCGGCCCTTTAATTTGCCAAAAAATGTTTATAATATAAACATTATATTATAATTAATAATACTATATTATTATGAGTGTTTTTTCCTTTTAGGTTTATGGACGGTTCAGCCAACAAAACCACGAACAGTTCCGGCAATTTTGATAAATATCTGGAATCATATTGCTATTGGTCTTCTTATAGCGGTCTCTGTTTTCGTATGCCCAATTACCATTTATCACAGCTGGGGAAAAGACTTGATGATAACTTCAGAAATTGCGGGCGGTTTTTTTGTATTCGGCCTTATGTTCATGCACATAATCTGCTTACTTTACCGGAGTGAGAACTTGGTGAAAATGATCAAAGCTTTGGAGGAGATGAAGGCTTTGGGAAGACTACATCAAGATCGCCCGGAAGAAGTCTTAAACGCCGAAAAATGGCTGACAGTGGTAGCTATGGTGTACTACGTTGGCGCAATAGGGATAACTGTATTTTCGGCATTAGCGTTACCAATTTACAGTTACAGAAAGAGGGAATTTATTGTCAGGTAATTTCTTTTATTGTTGAAGGGTAAAATCGTTATTAATTCAAACTTTTTGCAAGTGTCTAAGATTTTTCGTTTTTCTTTGACGTAAGACTAGTTTCAAACTGTCTATAAAAAAAAGGTTTTGTACATGGTTTAAGCTACAGCGCTGGTTAATTAAATTTCAACTTACTGTTTGTTTCCGCTATCATTGACTGTATCTTATTTTAAATACGACTTAATGGGTCATTCATTAAATGTGACTGTTTAGGCATCCGTCAGAAGTACTAAAAATGTAAAAAAGAAACTAGAAAAATTGGTATCAAAGCGAATAAATCCCCGAAACCACATGAATTTTAAATAACATCCAACAGATTTTGGTTGCCGTACGACTACATCCCGAGCCCTTATTTCGACCTGACAGTTCTACCGTTAGCTTCTGTGGGCATCTACGGCTTCAGCATAATTGTTTTCGTCAACACACTCCTGCTGACCATCTTTGCGCAGACAGCATTTGAACTCAAGTTGCTCAGCGTTAACATCGCCAGCATTTTCTGCAACTCGACAGCAACGCAGAGCCAAACGGTTACAAGCAAAATCAATGTCATTGTGTATAAAAATCTGTCCAGCACCAAGAGAGTGCGTGAGTTGCCAGCTTTAAAAATTACTACCAGACTGACGAAGAGTGCAGCAAACTCAGACAATGTGGTGAACATTTCAGACTTTGACAGGATGACTCCGGGTAAGCAACCAATTGCTGGGAAGCCTAGAAATGCCATCATAATCCAAGATAAGATGCAAAAGAAAGCTGAGCTTCGGTTTCGACATTGCGTGATGCATCATCAAGCAATCACCGGGTAAATAAAAGTACACACGTTTGATTTTTTATGGTATATTATTTTATGTTTTACAATTGTATACGTCTTTTTGTAAATGGTTTTTTGTTAATGATAAATGTTAATTTTATGAACTGTAAAAAATCACAGAAATTTAGTGTCCCCCTTGAAAGGGCTCCCTTATCCAACCCCGCGAAAGCTGCAATGTGTTTGCCCGGATAGCTCAGTTGATAAAGCACCTGGTCGGCAATTGGGAGGTACCGGATTTGTATCCCGGTTCGGTTGCTCATTTTTCCAGTCTAGCTTTCGTTCAGCCTTTAAGTAAAAAATGACAATTTAAAGACCTAAAAATGAATTTAATTCTACTAGTTCTTCTTCGATCGAGAAGGAATTGATGTTGTGTATTTTTTGAACTAATTTTTGAAAGCATGATAAAAAAAATCATGCATTCAGTCATTGGACGTAAAAAATTAAACAAAATTACTTAACAAAGTACTCGCCGGCTGTTTACTTTGTTTATTTTCTTCATGATTATTCTGTTTTCAGAACACACTTTCTCTTAGCATCCGAGAGTAAACAAACTTGTGGTTTTTCCAATTCTCTAGCACTGTGCATGTTTTCTCCAGGTTCATTCCCGTTCTTGAAGATGCATTCGGACCGATTCTGATTTACCAGTTCATCTGCGTCGTGTGTCCCGTCTTTTTCGGGATCATAATCATCCTCTACGTATGTTGCTTGCAATATTAACTAGCATATACATAGAGTTAATAAACCTCCCGAACGCAAAAGCTTACAGTATAATCTGTTTTTCAGATAAGGCGTAGCTTAATTGTTCTTTTGAAACAGTATGGCAATACCTAAAGTAAAACGATTAACCGATACCCAGCATTGAGTCTTTGTTCGCGCATTTGTTGGCATCAATATTTACCTCTCGAAAATTTCAGCTGTCAAAACTAACCAATTAGGCCCTTTTTTGTGTGTATTGCCTTGCATTGCAATTCTTTTCCCGGAGGTCACCTGTCGGAAAAAGGGTAATCAGGTTTGTGAGCTGGCAACAAAGAAGGTGCACATCGTTGCAACTGCTTAATTTCATACACCTCAAAACTACCTTGACACATGAGCTTACTAAAAACATATATTTTAGGATGACCAGATTGTGTGCTTGGTTTGTGAATTTTGATGCTTCACAAAATTAAATTATTCTGTTGTCAGGCAAAATAGTTATCCAGTATCAAGATGACTTTATTGTCAACATAAGAATCCACATTCCTTGAAGTAAACTGATAAAACGTCAGTCGAAAGCAATAAAAACCTTTTTTTATCTGCAGGGCAACGTCATTGACGAAAAGGTGTACTTTTTCATCGGACTCATACTGACGTCGATGACGCAGCAAGGTTTCATCTGTTACTTAGCCGAGAAGGTTACAACCGAGGTGAGATTATTATTATTTGTGGTGTTTAACGACGCACTGTTTTGAAATCTGGCCATGCGGCACTGGTCTAATGGCGTCGGTGAATGAGTGGATGATGACGAGGATGATTATGAACCTTACCTAGCCTAGAAGAGAGGAGGGTAAACCCGGTGCCGGCACGTACCCTACTCCTGTCGAAGAGCACCAAGGGGACCACTAGCTTAACTTCTCTTCCGACGGACGGAACAATTCAAACGGCAGGATTACTCCACAAATCCATGCTGTCGAGAGGTTGATAAGCAAGGCGAATTAAGTTGCTGTACTGACTTTCATCCCTCCAACCTCTCTCCCGAACAAAACTGGTCATGTTTATGATGGTCACCCATCCAATACTTCGGTAATTAGGTAATTAGATTACTTCGGTAATCTAACGAGAACCGGTGTTTCCAACACACCAAACCGTTCGGTCCGAGCTGAGAGACTCTGGCGCGTGGATAGATGTCATTTTATGTATTTTATTCTAAACGACCTCCAAGCAGGATTTGAATTTAATTTTGGGTCAAGTATCACGTCGATATTTTTCAAGTATCACGTTTAGCAGATTGATGCGCACCTTCAGCCAGTATAAATGGGTTGTATTGCCTCCATATTTTTTTCCTAAGGAATCCAGGAAACAAAACCCTTTTTTGTATTCTTTCCTTTGGGTTGATAAAGCTGTTAGTAACTCAATAAATCTTTTTTAGTGCACATTTTTCGGAAAATCTACTCTAAAATATAAATATTAAGAAAAACTGGATAAAACTAATAAGAAAGCCCTTTCAATGTGGTTGGCTCGAGTTTTTTTTATGTGTAGTTTGGTAGTGTTAACAGATTGAAGAAACTTGAGATCCTCTATCTAAACCTAGATATAAACCTGAGTAAGCAGCCAATCCAATGGATCTGAGTAATCTCCCACTCCAATAGACCTGAGTAATCTACCACTCCAATAGACCTGAGTAAGCTCCCACTCCAATAGACCTGAGTAATCTACCACTCCAATAGACCTGAGTAAGCACCAACTCCAATAGACCTGAGTAAGCTCCCGCTCAAATAGACCTGAGAAAGCTCCCACTTCAATAGACCTGAGGAAGCACCCACTCCAATAGACCTGAATGAGCAACTATACATCAGCCTTAAACTCTGTCCAGTAAAATAAACAACAAGAGATTTGGATACATTCGGATGTATTTATAAAGAAGTCTCTAGACTGCTATACGTTTTAAACTGAGCCTCAGTGTACTTTTGTTCCAAATTCATAATGGCTTCTGTATCTGTGTAAACAGAGTGAAGGCGTCCTAGAGGCTGTTTATGGATGTGACTGGTACGGTGCGTCCGAAGGATTTAAACGCTCCATGCGTATTGTTATGGCACGAAGCAACCAACCACTGGTCATTCGTTCATCAGAGGTTCCAGTGACGCTGAAGACTTTTCTAGGGGTGAGAGTCAACGAACTATTTTTATTGACACTTGTCACGGCCGCCTGTTTGTACCATGCCATTAAGCGCCACTATAATGAGATTTAACATGTCATTTGGCGTTTTTTGCATGATACTTCATAATATGAACGGTTGTATTTGATAATGTTATCCGGTATTGCTCTGTGTTGAGGAGGTTTGCGGCCCTAAAAAAATCACTTTTAGGCTCAAAACATCTCACTTTCATACCGCGGCTCTGAAAACAACAACGCATTTTTTTTTTTTTTACTTTAGCGCAACTAGCAACCGGTATTACAAATGTGCCACGCTGAATTAAGATCTAATCTGGGTTTCAGTTGATCATCACAGTACAGTGAGGGTAAATCAACCAATTGCATGAAGCGTTACTGAAACCAGAGCCACTAGAATTGGTGCGAATGAATGATGCCAATCTAGTTATGGAAACCCCTTCTTAATCATAATAACAATAATCTCACCATAATATCGGTTGCAAGTGGTGCTGAAATAACAAACAACACCGTAGCTAGAAAAGGCTGCTCTATAGTATAGCCAACGGTATAACCAAATGTGTTTTTTTTCCTATTTGACAGGTTGTGAAGCTAACCTTCAACTGTTACACTTCGTTGAAAGCAATGCTGAACTCGTCATTTTAAGGCCATTAACAACACTACTGCAAGGTTATCAAGGAAATGGGACTTTAAGGTAATCTGTTAACTTTTCGTTAGGACAATGCGTTTGGTTGGTAAGACCACGTGTGGCTATAAAATGACTTCTTCACCAACAAAAATAGAGTTTATTTCAAGGTTCATAAAAAGTTCAGTATCAGAGGAGTTTGGCTAAAAGCTGTGCTCTATTTTTAAGCCTGGTACACTTGGATCGACCCGCTGATCAATTTCTATAGTACTGGCGAATTTTTACATTTTAAAGAATGTGAATGTAATTGTGAGGAATGTTTAAAAACCCAACTAGTGTGATGGTTGTTATCAATTGACAATTTTTAATGCTTGTGATAACAACAATATTGTAACTACGCAAAGGGCATGAACCTAGGTGCAATAAAATGTATTGTAATAAATACAAAAATAAAAATAAAAATGGGTTGAAATTTGCAAACAACATTGCTAAAATATATTTGCAGCATTAAAAATTATGAAAGCTAATTTTTTAACTTCTTACAACTGTAAGTTACCACACTTGTAAAATCTAAAAAAAAAAAAATCATAAACTCAAATATTTTTTTTTTGTTATCACGTTATTTCCCTGTTTGAACTAGTAAAATATTAAGCAGAACATGAAAATGTATATAAAAATCTAAATTCAATTCCATTTCTTTGTAGTTTGTCATAGATTGTGTTTGTTGTTTACAAATAAAAATGTAATAATAAATATATTCCTCCTAGTTCTCAAAGTGTTCAAACCTTACGAAAGTATCAATAAAATGTATTAACAGAGAACGCATTTGAAATCGATTGGTAATAAATAAGAAATGACACGAGGTGAAGATTTTCAGATACAACTAAAATATATCGAAGGTGAATATCTATCAAAGCTAAGGTTTATTTTCAGTCTAGTCCGTACAATCTAGCCCTTACGAAAGCTGCTTTCCAGACTTAAAGTCGGGCACCGCGCAGTCCACCCAGTGATAAAGTGGTTAAATGTTTTAATTCTAAGGCGCTTAAATAGGCAACAATTTGTGATTTTAAATTTGTTCAATAGAATATTTACGTATTTTAAGTTTGACAAAATTCTGGGCAGACTCTCGGCCATGCAGAAGAAGAGAATCGATAAAAACAATATCTTGGAATTGTTCATCAAGCGTCTTTCGTCATTAGGTAAGACGACAGGCAGAGATTTAGGCATCTTCAATTCCTTGTCCAACTAACATATGGTATGCGTTGGTTAATAATCACTCCTCAGTTCCGAGAATGTCAGAACTAGCCTGCAAAGACACAAAGCAACTGAAAATAATGTTTGACTAAAGAATCAACCTAAGTATCACTGACCTAAAACTCAGTTGTGTTGGTTTGTGTTGGCATTTTCTCCTCCTTTGTTCGATCTGACTCTTTCAGTGTTCTTTTGTAATTAAGCACAAAAAAGCATAGCCACCAGTTCGTGTTCGTTTGTGTTGGATCAGATCACATTGCCTGCACCAGTCTTGGAGGTAATGTGAGTTGGAGCAAGAAAATATGAAAATTGTAATTAATTAACTACTCTCCACTGATCTTATTACTCAACCTTTGTAACCTTTGTTACAATTCACAAAAAAAAGTAACTAATATCACATGATTAAAAAGATTAGTGGCGTAATTGACTGCCCCAGTGAACCCCAGGTTTGCACTGGGGGCAATCTGCGTGTCTGACTGGGCATGTGACTCTGCTCCAGTGCAACGTTCACGTGTTTGACTGGGCATGTGACTCTGTCCCAGTGCAACGTTCACGTGTTTGACTGGGCATGTGACTCTGTCCCAGTGCAACTTTCACGTGTTCGACTGGGCATGTGACTCTGCCCAGTGCAACTTTTACGGGCTGAGTTGCTCGCTCTCGGGTCACTCACAGTGTACTTTTCTTGCTCCGAAAATTTGGACGGTGTAATTGGCAAACAAAAAAAGTACTAACAGCTAGTGATCACGTGTTCTGGTGGGAGTGCTCTCGCTCAAAGCTGGTGCAAACCTGGTGGGAGCATGACGTCATCGAGCCAGTTTCAATCCCGCCCTGGTGCAGGCCAGTCGAAAACTCCGATCAATGTGCATACAAATCATTCTAAATTAATTTTCGTCAGGTTTCTGGCCAGTTCGGCCAACAAAACCACGGAAAAAATGGGAAAACATCAGAGAAAGGTGGAATAACGCCGCCCTCTACATTTTCATCGTGTTCGGCTCGGTCATCAGCCCGATCACCATTTATGAAAGCTGGAGGGTCGACCTGCTAAGAGCATCAGAAACTGCAGCTACAATCTTTGTTTTGGGCCAACTAGTAGTTCACTTTTACTGTTTCCTTTACCATGGGGAGCGTTTTGAAAGAATGGTTGACGCCCTGGAGAAAATTAAGACTTTGGCCAGTTTGCATCGATACCGTTCCAAGGATGTTTTAAGAGTCGAAAAATTGCTCACAAAGGTCGCCATCGGCTTCTACTTTACTTTCTCTTCAGGCTTGACAATTGTTACAGCGGTTGGATTGCCTATTTACTGTGTGAGGAAGAGGGAATTTGTTATCAGGTATTGTAATATCTTTCTGATTGGTACCTTTTTCATTTACCGTGTTTTTTAAGAAGCAAGCTTTGCAGCTAATTAAGTTGACTACAAAATAAGGAAAACTACTGACAAAAAGCTTTCACTTTATTACGTTGTGAAGTATAGTTGTCTGTGATTTTTCTATTTTTTTGCATACTAAAATCCGTAACCAGAGGGTGAGATGCAATCAGAAGTAACTGATTGTCTATAAGCTATAACCATAGAAAATAGTTATTTTCTTTCAATTACTTTTTAGCTGGTCATTTAAAAACTAGCCCTACGCCACTAAATTTTTGTCTTGTCACACGAAATGCATTAATATGAAGTTAAAATTACATTTAATATTTAGATGATTTAAATTGAACTACAATTTCTTGAAAAAAAAACCACTACATAGAAGCGTTTTTCATTTTTACAATTCTTATTTGAGAGAAACCCAGACTTTTGGAAAATCGATTTTAGATAATGTAAATCCCTCGAATCTAAATTATTCTGTGCAAGTGGTGGAAAAAAAGCAAACAATTATTTTTATATCCTTTTGTTGGTTTCGTAGAAAAATCAACATACTAAATTAGTTCCGGTTGAAATGGTGAAATCGATAATGTTGCATCTAATGTATTTTGATCGAACGTACATGTTTTTTCGGTTTATTTTTCTGAATTTAGATGAAATGCGTGTTTGTTTTGGTTATTATTTTTGCGAATTAAAAAAGAGATAAACAATTTAATCCTTTACCTACAACATACGAAACTTTTTGTTTTGAATGGTGCGGCTAGGAAATGTCTGGAAAAGCTTGTGTCTTCTACTGAAAGGGGCATTTACCCTTCAAAATTAGTTTTCACCATCGATTTGGAAGATTTAATAATGGCATTTGGACTATAAAAAAAAACTCGTGTGTCCACGGCCGTCCGTGCAGAAATTGCCAAAGTCCGCGTTTTTCGGCTTGGGTGCTTAGAAAAAAAACTTTAACCCATAGTAATTTTTCGACCCCTAGCACCTAGAAAAAACCTCTCTTCAGATAAAATTCAAATAATTTGAGCATAGTCGTCCATTCTTTCTCTATTTTGAAGTAGTTTTGCTTTATTATACGATTATACGATTATCCGTTTAGCCACAGTAAGCGAATTACCGCAGGTATGTAATTAGCAGTTGCATATTTTCGTGCAGTGCCGCTCTGAGCGTGCCGCGGCCGAGCCGTAGCGGCAGCGACAGCGCTCGGAAAAAAGAAACGGTTGGGAGGGGAAAGACTTCGGCCAACGAAGTGCTCGCAGGGAAAGACAGTACTCTACAAGAGAATCGTACTCAGCTCGCAGATCACGCCGCGCGAAAAGCCAAAAATCTTAGATAATTAATTGCAGATCCATTTTTTCAGAAAATTCATTTAAATAGGTAAATTTGAATTCATACTAATGTTAAAAATCCATGGTAGAAAATAAATTTTGAAGGGTAAATGCGCCGTTAAGATTACTCAAATTGTAAAGCATCAGTGTAACTTATGATTACTTTTATTTTATTTATTTTTTATTTATTTTTATTAAGTTCTTTATCATGTTCTGTTCAACAGATTTTGGTTGCCGTACGACTTCGAACAAACCCCATACTTTGAGTTGACAATAACCCTTTTACTCGTTGTCTTCACCTACGGTCTTCACTTAGTAGTCCTCGACAACTCGCTTCTGCTGACGGTTTTTGCACAGACAGTTTTTCAATTGCGGCTTCTCAACCACAACATCGGCATGATTGTCAGCGACACGACAGCAACGCAAAGACGACCAAGACACTTTCAAGGCAGAACGCTTCTAAACAATAAAAGAGCAAATGTAGTAAAACTTAATAAACCAATAGTTTTTAAAGCAACTACCAGTCAGGCGACTGAAAATGAAAAAATCAGGCTAATCAAATCGCATCAAGTGCTATATATATCCGACAACGACAGACAATGTAAAAAATTATTCGTGAGAAGGCCTAGAAAGTCCAGCTTGACGCCAGATGATGTACGCAAAGAGGTTGATCGTCAGTTTCGACAATGTATAAAGCACCATCAAGCAATCACTAGGTTTGTACTGCAATAATTGTAAAGTTTTCTGTACGTTGTTTTAAAATTAATTTTTGTGTATGTCTTTTACAGGTTAATTCCGAAAATCCAGTCAGCGTTCGGGCCAATTCTTCTGAGCCAGTTTGTCTGCATACTCTGTCCAATTATTATTGCGATCTTCATAATTCTACACGTATGTTATCAAACGCAACAGCATGATCATATTGAACATAACCACTTAAAAGCAAATGTAAAAATGGCGGAACATGTCCATCGAAATGACATTAGGTGATAGTTTCCTTAGTGATTTTAGATGTCCGCAGCAACTCGACTACCTCTAATTAAAATTAGGAGATTCCTAAACAAATCGTAACCCCTAGGGCCATTTCTGGGAAGTGTGATACGCAAATTATACCATTGAGTTTATATGTAAAGTCAGAGTGCCAGCCTTAAGATAATGTTCTACTTCGCTTAATAGCCAGAAAAACGAGGTTACAATAGGTGCCTCCCAATAGCAATATCGGCCATTTTTTTAACAGCCTCCGAAATTAAATGATGAGACATTATGTTTGATACTTGTTTATGAACCAATGAGGTTAACAGTACTGACGGTGTATTGAGCTTCAACCAGCCTCAAATGCAATTAATCTGTAAGAAATAACGGAACAAAATATCTTCTCACTTGGAAAGACACTGACTTTCCACTTAGTAGCAACTACCTTCCTATAAATCAAGTTGTGAAAAGTTAAACCTAAATACTAAGTTAGTACAGTGATGCCACAAAACAATCCAGAAAATAGGTAACTATCGCAAATATCTGTTCTCAAAACTGTCAGCCAAGTCATGCATCTTGTTGCTTCATTGTCATGCACCTAAAACCTGTAACGGAACCACACGATCACGTCCTAGATTAATGTTTGTTTGACTCTGTTTGTCTGCAGACCAAAGTCTTGGACGAAAAGACTTCCCTCATGCTCATGCTTATCGTGACGGCGATGGCTCAACAAACCTTTATCTGCTCTTTAGCTGAGATGGTCATTGCTCAGGTGAGGTACTCCCTTATGTGACCTTGAAAACAGTTTGTCTTTAACTTTAAATATCTATCCACTACTGACATAGCAACCAGCACAAGCGCAAGCATTACGCCCAAGGATATTAAAACATAGGAATCATTAGTGACTGCAGACAATGGACACAAGGCGCACAAGCATAAAAATGTATAATATCGGAAATATTGGAAAATATAACTGCTATAATTTTCATCTACTTTGTGTTTATGTCAACCAATTACAGTGCATTATTTTAACAAACATGACGGACGAGCCTAACTGACTGACAAAGTGGAGGTTGTTTACTGTTTTTTTTTTAAGTATTTGATGGTCAGAAACCGTTGATACCTGCCTGCTACTTTTTGGCATTAGTCAATAAAATAAACACCAGAGTTTGCATCCTTTTAAATGTAAACTAAAATATAATAAGATATAACCTCGATTGAAAACTCAATGTGTATCGTTATGCTTTGGAATGGTAATATGACAGTTGCGTTTATACCTTTACAAGTGGCTTCAATAAGGCGTTATCTTTTAATAAAAATACAAAATAGATAATTCGTTTTATGCACGCAGGGTGAGGGAGTCCGACAAGCCGTTTTTGGAAGTGACTGGTACGGTGCGTCAGACAGTCTTAAAAGATCCATGCGTATAGTTATGTCACGTAGTAACCAATCACTGGTTATCAGGCCAGCGGGGATACCGTTAACCTTGGAGACCTTCGGCATGGTGAATAGAAAATTATATACACTTAAAGACATTTATACTTTAGGCATGTAAAACGGAGCGATGCACGTGCCCAGTCGAACACGCAGGTCGCTCCCAGTGCATACCCGAGTATCACCGGGGCAGCCTGTCGAATACGCATTGTGTTTTTAAGAAATCAATATACGCTTGCCTATTATAAGCGTTGAGTTTTATATTATATTGGAGTAACCTAAGTTTTTAAAATATCCTGAGAATATTTTTTTCTTTTTTAACGAAACAGGTGCATTGAAATTGTGAGCCAGTACTAAAATGCGTTTGAAAAACATATATCTATAAATATATATATTTTTTTAATCTTCTGGACTCCTCGTAACTATCATTACCATTTTAACAGGTGTTAAAGTTGACCTTCAACTTCTACAAGTCTCTGTCAGCGATGCTCTACGCCACGCTCCAAGATCATCCGTAAGGCTAATTTCTAGCATGTGATTGCAGCCCAATGAAAAGTGTTTCTACACGGTAAACGACTTTTGTGATTTTTTTTATAAATTTACAGTCTGTATTACATTAACTTGTGTTTTAATGGAAATAAATAAATTATTATTTAAAAGTTATTTAATTACTAGAAAAAAGTTTTGGCGAACGTAGGACGCAGGAATGTATTTCCCGGTTTTCTATTTTATCGGGTTTTTAAGCTAAACTTACGTGCCGGTTTAACTGATACAAGAAAATTTGAGTTTATTACTAAAAACTATGTGAAAATAATTATAGCTTACTGATTTATAAAAAGCAGTTTTTCTGATTTTTTTAATTTGCCAAAAAAAAATATGATAATAATATGAAATAATAATAAAATTTTAATATGATAATAGTTGAGAAGAATAAAAATAGTGAGAGCAACACCCGCTGCAGGCGGGGAGTGGTTCGAGTCCTGGTTTGGGCACCCTTTTTTATGAATACATTAATTACAAAAATGTAAACAGGTAAATCGGTTTCTATAAATTGGTCTTTTATTTAGTTCAACGCATTTAGCTTTGAAACATTTCAACTGTCAATTGATTGATTTGGCTGCGTTGTCAAATGTTTAACATTGCAATTATAATAATATTTCCGGTGTTGACCTGATAGGAGAGGATAGCAGTTATAGTTCAGTGAGTTGGCAAAACTGCTAAGATGGTCAAGTTAAGGATGGTTAAAATTTTAACAATCTAAAAAAAAGCAAAAATGGCTACTCGAAAACTAACAAAAACGATGAACCCGAGTTTTCTGAGAACTGACCATAAGAATCAATATCAGCTACGAGGAAACCGTCTTAAGGCATATTAAGGAATAAAGACATACTAGGCATATTAATAAAGCAAATATTAAAGCATATTAAGGCATATTGAGAAATAACTTCGTTTAAGACTTAGTTGTCATTACGGATATGCTTCAGCGATTATTTGTTATTATAATCATCTAATCCTATCCGTCGATTCACAATGCAACATTTCGCTACAATTTTACTTCTTTTGTTAACAGCTACCACGAAACAAATAATCTTGCTGGTTGATCACGGTAAATTGATGCTGTAGTTTCAACATTAGAGCAAACATTTAAACTGATTTGAAATCAGGTCTCGAAACCAAATGCAATGGTGCTTTAAAAATTTCCGAAATTCAATTATTAGCATCAGATTAATTTTTTAGTTAAATGGCTCTGGTATTAGCGATTCTCGGAACATTTTTATCGCAAATCGGCTCAAATATTCAGTAGTGTTTTGTTCCAAATTAAATCTCCAGTCAAATAGCCAGACACCCACGTGATACACTCCCCTTTGCCACGGTAGAAAATGTGTGGAAATAGTAAGTGCACACCGCGTCCCGTATCACGCCCCCGGATGCGTTTAGCACTGCCCTCTTACAGGGAATGAACTAAATATTTACAGCTGTTACAAGTCCCTAAAATAAGCCTTTTGTATAAAATCCATACATCAACACGCAATCGTATCCAGACAACGAGCGAAATGTCCTATAATTTAATAATATCGTTGACACGCACCGTCAACACGAACAAAAGATCAGCAAAATATGAAAAATCACTTAAAGCTGTCGCAATGAACTGCGTGGATGCGTCATTTTTTCAAGCAGTTCTGAATATAGGAAGTTTCCTTTTCTTTCACGATTTCAAGAGAAGACTACAGAGGAACTTTCAAAAATGGTTCTACAAAGAAAACGCCATAGACGTGTTTCTCGGTCGTCTTGCAGTGTTGGGTGAGTCACGATTAGTAGTTCATGGTGTATTCGACAGGTCGCCTCGTTGCGCCCGGGAATTGCACTGGGAGCGATCTGCGTGTTCGACTAGACATGTGACTCTGTCCCAGTGCAACTTTCACGTGTTCGACTGGGCATGTGACTCTGCCCCAGTGCAACTTTCACGTGTTAGACTGGGCATGTGACTCTGTCCCAGTGCAACTTTCATGTGTTCAACTGGGCATGTGACTCTGCCCCAGTGCAACTTTCACGTGTTTGACTGGACATGTGACTCTGTCCCAGTGCAACTTTCACGTGTTCGACTGGGCATGTGACTCTGTCCCAGTGCAACTTTCACGTGTTCGACTGGGCATGTGACTCTGCTCCAGTGCAACTTTCACGTGTTCGACTGGACATGTTACTCTACCCCAGTGCAACTTTCAGGTGTTTGACAGGTCATGTGACTGTCCCAGTGCAACTTTCACGTGTTCGACTGGGCATGTGACTCTGCCTCAGTGCAACTTTCACGTGTTCGACTGGGCATGTGACTCTGCACCAGATCGACATTAACGTGTTCAACTGGGCATGTCTGCCCCGCGCAACAAATTAAAAAACCCAGTAATTTTAAAGTTTGTAAAAATGGCCTCCGAAAGCTTAGATTAAGTATATTCTAAGAGAATCGAATTCACTCACTCACTCATGAATAAATAGTGGGGTCTACATGTCGTAATCTGATGATAATTTTGTGCCTGCTTACATTTTCTAATTTAGAACTTCTCTCGACTTGGGAAGTTCACCCCGTCACTTCTCCGAAAAAACAGAAAGAGAAAGAAGAAGGTCCAGGAGACTTTGAGAAGGAGTGCGAACTTCCAAGGTCTCCTGAATCATGCAAAACCCCTATACCACGATAAATTGTATATCATGTAAACATAATATTACACAGTAATAATATTATTATATTATATGTGTTTTTATCTTTCAGGTTTATGGACGGTTCAGCCAACAAAACTACGAAAAGTTCCGAAAATGTTGATACATTTCTGGAATCATGTTGCTCTTGGTCTTCTTATAGTGCTCTCTGTTTTCGTCTGCCCAATCACCATTTATCACAGCTGGGGAACAGACTTAATGATAACTTCAGAACTTGCAGGCGGATTTTTTGTCTTTGGCCTAATTTTCTTGCACATTATCTGTTTACTTTACCGGAGGGAGAACATAGTAAAAATGATCAAAGCTCTGGGAGAGATGAAGGCTTTGGGGAGACTACATCAAGATCACCCGGAAGAAGTCTTGGACGCCGAAAAGTGGCTTACCGTGATAGCTATGGTTTACTACGTTGGCGCAATGGGGATAACTGTATTTTCGGCATTGGCGTTACCAATTTACTGTTACAGAAAGAGGGAATTTATTGTCAGGTAATCTACGTTTATAATTGAACGGTAAAATCGCTGATAATTCAAACATTTTTCAAGTGTCTAGGATTTTTAATTTTCAATAACGTAAGACTAGTTTCACGCCTTTATTCAAAAAAGATTTTTACATGATTAAAGCTTCATAGCTGGTAAATTAACTTTTGACTTTCTGTTTGTTCCAACTATTGTTAAGAATTTTATTTTTTAAATACGTCCATGGCTCAGTCCTGAAATGCGATTGCTTAAACATACGTCATATGTGCAAAAGATATTGAAAATAACAAAAAATTAAAAAATTTTATTAAAGCGAATAATTCCCCGAAGCCACATGAATATAAAATTATATCCAACAGATTGTGGTAACAGTATTTTTTAAATCCATCTAAATTGCTCATTCCTTAAATGATATTGCTTAAGAAAAGGTCAGAAGTGCGTTTTTTTTAAAGCTATCAAATTTTACAGATTGTGGTTGCCGTACGACTACAGCCCAAGCCCTTATTTCGACCTGACAGTTCTACCATTAATTGCTACGGCCATCTACGGCTTCAGCACAATTGTCTTCGTCAACACAATCTTGCTGTCCATCTTTGCGCAGACAGCATTTGAACTCAAGTTGCTCAGCGTTAACATCGCCAGCATGGTCTGCAACTCGACAGCAACGCAGGACCAAACTGTTACAAACAACGTCAATGGGATTGTATGTATAAATCTGTCCAATACCAAGAGAGTGCGTGAGTTGCCAGCTTTCAAAAAAACTCGCAAGCAAACGAAGAGTGAAGCAAGCGCAGACATTGTGGTTAACATTTCAGACTTTGACAGAATGAAGCCGGGTAAGAAACCGATTGCTGGCAAGCTTAGAAATGCCATCATAATGCAAGATAAAATGCACAAGAATGCTGAGCTTCGGTTTCGACATTGCGTGTTGCATCATCAAGCAATCACTGGGTAAATGAAAGTTTATACGTTTGATTTTTGTGTATAATATAATTTATTGTTTTACAATTGTCTATGCTTATTTGTTAACAGCTTTTTTAGTGATAAATATTAATTATATTTCCTGTGAAATATCACAGAAATGTAGTATCCTCTTTAAGGGGATACCTTATCCCACCCCGCGAAAGCTCCCAGATAGCCTCCCAGATAGCTCAGTTGGTAGAGCACCGACCAGCGATTTGGGAGGTACGGGTTCTTATCTGGGTTCGGTTGCAACTTTTTCTAGTCTAGCTTCCTTTCCAATTTAAGCAAATAAGTACTTAAGACAATTTTAAGATCATTGTGTGAATTTGTTTTTACTAGTTCTTCCTTGATCGAGAGAGCATTGATTTTGTGTATTTGGTGACCAAGTGTTTGATGTGATGATAAAAAAATCTTGCAATTACTCACTGCACGTCAAAAAAAAAAATCATTACCATAAATAAATTACCATAGCTTACCAAAGTACTCATCAGTTCTTTACTTTGTTTACTTCCCTTATGAGTAATCTGTTGTCATAACTCACTTTCTCTTAGCAGTCTAAGAGTTAACAAACTAATGATCTGTCCAATTCTCTAGCACTGTGCATGTTTTCTCCAGGTTCATTCCCGTTCTCGAAGATGCATTCGGACCGATTCTGATTTACCAGTTCATCTGCGTCGTGTGTCCCGTCTTTTTTGGGATCATTATAATCCTCTACGTATGTTGCAATATTTACTAGCATATTCATAGAATTAATAAACCTCCCTAATGCAAAAGCTAACAGATGATTCTGTTTTTCTGATAAGACGTAGCTTCAATTTCGCGCATTTGTAGGCTTATTTATATTTACCTCTCGAACATGTCAGCAGTCAGAATTAACAAATTGGGCATTGTTTTGTGTTTTTTGCATTGCGTTACAATTCTATTTCCTGTGGCCACCTGACGGAAAAGAGTGACTAGGTTTGCGTGTTGGCAAGACAGATAAGATAGTCATGTCGAGACGGGTTAAAATGTTGAGATAAAGGAAAAGACGAATCGGACAAAGACACTTGATCAATTGAAAATTTAATGCACCAGAGTTTTTTTACTTGCCATATCAAAAGCTACATTTCATACACCTCTAACTACCTTTACACGAGCTTTTTAAAAACAGAATTTTTAGGGTGATCTGATTGTGTGCTTGGTTTGTAAATTGTGATGCTTCACAAAGGAACTTATTTAGTTGTCAAGTAAAATAGTTATCCGGTGTCAAGATGTGCTTATTGTCAACATAAGAATCCACATTTCTTGAAGTAATCTGAAAAAACTTCAGTCGAAAGCAATAAAAACCTTCTTTAATCCGCAGGGCAACGTCATCGACGAAAAGATTTACTTTTTCATCGGACTCATACTGACGTCGATGACGCAGCAAGGTTTCATCTGTTACTTAGCCGAGAAGGTTACAACCGAGGTAAAAGAATCTGATGACATTTGTCATCAGATGTCAGACGTCAGACAGATGTCATTTTATGTATTTTATTCTAAATGACCTCCAAACCGGGCTAGGATTTAATTTTGGGTAAAGTATCACGTCTATATATTTTCAGGTATCAGGTTAAGCAGATTGATACGCACCTTGGGCCTGTTTAAAGAGGTTGTATTGCCATTCGCCTTCTTTTTCTAAGGAATCCAGAAAACGAAACCCTATTTTATATTCTTTAATTTGGATTGGTAAAAACTGTTACAGTAACTAAATTTATCTTTGTAAGTGCATATTTTTCGGAACGTCAACTCTATGGTATAAATATTTAGAAAAATTGGGTACAACTAATCAGGAAGGCTTTTTAAAATGGTTAGCCTGAGTTTTTTTTTTATGTGTAGGTTGGTAATGTTAACAGGTTGAAGAAATTTGGGATCCGCTGTAGATCCCTCAGCTACGATAACTCAGATTATCTTTCCTGAAAAACCCGGAAAACGTCTTGAACAGAGCCTGTTTTACAACGCGTGTAACTATACAACAAAATAAGATTTTTGGTTTTAAAAAACGTCAATCTGTTGTCAAAAGTATGATGGGTCACCTAGTTTTTGTTTTGTCACGATCGGACAAGTGTTTTGGCCGATTAGTTGTATCCAGAAAACCTTGATATAGACCTGAGTAAACTTCCGATTCAACAGCCTTAAACTATGTCCAGTAAAATAACCAACAAGAGGTTCAGATACACACAGATGTATCTCAAGAGAAGTCTCTAGCCTGCTATCTGTTTTAAACTCGCCCTCAGTGTACTTATGTTCCAAACTCAAAATGGCTACTGTACCTGTGTTAACAGAGTGACGGCGTCCTAGAGGCCGTTTATGGATGTGACTGGTACGGTGCGTCCGAAGGATTTAAACGCTCCATGCGTATAGTTATGGCACGAAGCAATCAACCTCTGGTCATTCGTTCATCAGAGATTCCAGTGACGATGAAGACTTTTTTAGGGGTGAGAGTCAAGGGACCGTTTTCATTAACACTTGTCACGGTTCTATGTTTGTACCATGCGCCATTTAAATGATATTTAACATGCTATTGGCGTTTTTTTTATGTTACAGCATAATACGACCGGTTGTATTTCATACACATGACCCAGAGTAGACATTTTTGGCAATTCTGGTTTTGTTGACATGTGCTTTATGGTATTGCTCTGTGTTGGGGAGGTTTGCGTTCCTAAAAAAGGCCTGTTTAGGCCCAAATCATCTCTCCATCATACCGCGGCTTTGAAAACGACAACGTATCTATTTTAGTTTGTTTTGACGTGACTACGTCTCAAGCTCAGTATATAGGGAAGCATTTACGAATTTGATCTCTTACAGACCAATGTTAAATAACACAAAATGGCAGATGTGTAAAAAGCCCTACAGCTTCAGAAAGCGAAGGACAGAGTGCGATTTATTATCATTTAATAGTTCAGGTTTTAGGTTTAGTTATGGTTTTATGGTTTCTTGCATGTGAAGTATGGTCAGTACGGTAGTTGACCTACGTTCCTACGTGGTAGTTGACCAACGTTCCTACGTGGTAGTTGAACGTAGTCACGCTCCAATCTCGGCCGTGTCAACAGGATACAGCCACATCCATTTTTGGTTTTTATATTTAGCACATCTAGCAACCTGTATTACAGATGTGCTAAGCTGATTTCAATATCAAAACTGGGTTTCAGTTGAACTTAACAGTGCAGCGAGGCAAAAAAAACTTAAGCATGAAGCGTTACTGAAACCAGAGCCACTAGAAATGGTGCGAATGAATGATGCCAATTTAGTTGGGGAAAGCCCTTCATAATCATAATCATAGTAACATCTTTATAATACCGGTTGCAAATGGAGCTGAAATAAAAAAGAACACCATAGCAAGAAAGTTTTGCTCTGTAATATGACATGATAAATATATATATATTATTTTACCTATTCAACAGGTTGTGAAGCTCACTTTCAACTGTTACACTTCGTTGAAAGCAATGCTGAACTCATCATTTCAAGGTCATCAATAACTCTACTGCAAGGTCATCAAGGAAATAGAACTTTAAGTTAAAATGTTAAGTTTTCGTTATAAACTTGCATTAGGTTGGTAAGCTCACTTGTGACTATCAAATGACAACTCTACTGACAAAATGGATGATACTTTAAGGTGGAGTCACTGTCGTTTTTACTATATAGAAATTTTTCTTTGTAATTTCTTGCAGTTAACTCTCATTTAAGACTGGTTTACACTTATTTAATGTTCAACGATGCTAACTTCAATGATTAAATTACATGTATCGATTTAATAAGTTGTAAATATTTTATTGTTTTATGGTTTTCTGTACAGTGTGGTGCCATCGGGTGGCACCTACCGTTACCATGTGTTGCCGTGACTCGTTTGCTAAACAGAAAGCTAAAAAATTAATGGTGGTCCTACATCCTATTAGTTTCAGGGAATGGATAAAGAAGGCTTAGTATTTTGAAACGTTAGAAACATTATATCGTTCGTTATTTAGGTCTTCTTCGCAGTAATCTTTAAGTGTAAGAGCAAATTTTGGATTGTCAAATAAAGTGCACACCAAGTTCCCTTATTTAATATGCCTAAGATTTTTACTAAGATTTGACGAAGATGTTCATTAAACTCCTGATAGTCTGTATCATAATATTCATTATTTGTATTTTGGGCTTACTTATTTCCTTGGTGTATGCAAATTTAATGTTTAAATGTGTAGACACATGTTAAATAATTTTATAAGTTCGCTGACGATACGGCTATTGCGTTAACCCACAGGGTCGTAAAAAAGCCGGCCATATGCTCATATCAGGCTTCACAAATCTTTGAACTAACGAAAAGCTCTGTTGAAGCATTACAATAGTTGTATTTGTAATAGAAATGCGTACTCTATTTTTTCCCATTTTTCTATTATAAAAATAACAGTTTTATTAATGTTATCCCTGATTCCATTTAGAAAATTCATTCATTTTCAATTTTTTTTATAACTTCTTTATTAAAATTTATTAAAACATATCTTAATTAATTTAATTACTACTTTCTAAACAAAAATAGGAAGTGGTCAAAATCATTTGTAAATTAAAGAAACCTCAATCAGTTATTTGTTTACGACAACTCGCATTTCAGACTGGTTTACGCTCAATTAATTTTTACCACAACGATCGATTTTCATGCATCGATTTATTAATCTTAGTTATTTAATTGTAGATATTTGCTATAAAAAAGGCTACAAGTGCCATTGGGTGGCACCTACCGTTACCACTTTTTGTCAGCTTGTTTTTTTTTTTTAGCAAAAAGTTCACATTACCCTCTGATTTAAACAGCTTTCTCTTGAAACTTCTGTGTATTGAGAATTATTAAATTGGATTGTCTTTCAGTTATGCACCTTCTTTCTAGCAATTAATACATATATGTGTTTATACATCTAAGTTCATTAATGAGGTCTTCATCGCAATTATCTTAAGTGTAAAGACAGATTGTAGGTAATTAATATCCATGGAATTAAATGATTAATTAAATAAAGTAATTATTTCATTCCATGGATATTGTTCGACTAAATGTCAGTTTAACTGGGGCAGCAAAATAACGGGCCGTTAACAAACAAAAAAAGTAATTAAATGGCTGTTATCAAGAAAATAATAAATTAACTAACTGTTAGGTTCTTAACGGACCACTGAAAAACCGCCACTAAATTATTGTTTATTTATATGCTTAAAGTTTGCTTAATAATTATTTTAAATTCGTTTTTTTATTGCTTGTGCTAGACCTTAACTTAATAAGATGAGCAAAGTATTGGACAATTTTACTGCTAGGATAAAAATATTTATTTTCGTAAATTGTTTTCTTGTGGCTTTGGATACCTGTACCTTAGAGAAAAGAATGAGCCTGTAACTTTTACAAAGTAGGACGTCATTGTGGAAGAAGTTGGGTATTGCTAAAAACTCTAAACCTTATGAGTGTAACGAGTCTAATTAGTATAATAAAGTCTAATGACTCTTGACTAAATGCTATGCTCTATGTATAAGCCTGGTATACGTGGATAGACCCGCTGATCAACTTTTTGAGCACAATTACACATATCACTGATTGGTCTGGTGTAAACTGGTAAAGTTGAGCAAATAAGTCTTAGAACTTAAGCTCAATATTTCTTAATAAGGTCTTGGCTATATACTCCCTATGCCCTCGCGTAACAAACGGGCATTAAGCACAGGTAAGCACAGGTCTGCAAAGAATAAACCAAAAAAAAAATGACACTGCTGCGTTGGTATGCGTTGGTAATTTATCATGATAAATTAAAGATATTGGGGCGAAATTAGCTTCGGTTAAATTTATAGCTATAAGGACAATCGGTCTATTCTCAGTTTAGGATGAATATCAATTATCCCTAAAGGGGCATTTACCCTTTAAAATTAATTTTTATCATCGATTTGGAAGATTTAATAATGGCATTTGGACTTTAAAAAAAAAAACTCCTGTGTCCACGGGCGTCCGTGCAGAAATTGCCAAAAACCGCATTTTTTGGCTTGGGTGCTTAGAAAAAAAAAACTCCCAAAAGAAATAACCCGTACTGATTTTTTGACCCCTAGCACCTAGACAAACCTCTTATCAGATAAAATTCAAATAATTTGAGCATAGTTCTCCATCTTTCTTCTGTGTTAAATTAATTTGGCTACATGATACTATATTTGTTTGGCCACGGTAAGCGAATTACCGCAGGGATGTAATTAGAATGTTGCATATATTCGTGCAGAGCCACTCTGAGCGTGCCGCGGCCGAGCCGTAGCGGCAGCGAGAGCGTTTGGAACGAAAAATCGGTAGGGAGGGGATAGACTTTTGAAGTTTTGGCCAACGGAGCGACCGCAGGTAAAGACAGTACTCTACAAGAGAATCTTACCCAGCTCGCAGATCGCGCCGCGCAAAAAGCCAAAAATCTTAGATAATTACTTGCAGATCCATTTTTTCAGAAAATTCTTTTGAATAGGTAAATTTCAATTCATACTAAAGTTACGAATTTACTGTAAGAGTCAATTTTCAATGGTAAATGCTCCTTTAAATCACTCCGATCACTCATATGACTCACTTCACACGTCTGTTTGTTTAATTAACCCAGGGCTTTAAACTAAATACCTTTTATTAAATATAATATAAGTAGAAAATGTAACCTACTGACAGCGACCCACTACTTTTGCAACTCGATATCGCAATTTGAAGCTTAATTATGTTAATTTTTATGTCGAGTTAATTTTAATGTTAATTTTTGCGTGAATTTTGGATCGATTACGATTTTTTTATTGATTTATGTAATGAAACAACTAAAAATAAAGATAATTATCGCCAATTGTTCTTAAAGTATAATAACTTCCGGTTATAAACGAAATTTTAATATTTTACTTAACAACTAGCAGAACCCGCTGCCTACGGCCGCTTTCTATTTTGAGGGAGTGGGCATTTTGGTTTCAATTGTAAAGCCTTTAATGGGACCACAACCAAAAGTACCCCCATGAATTGAATTTGAAATTTGCCGCTTATGTCACTCGGGGTCACTGCATTGTGGAAACTCTGTGGTATTCCAAAGTGACCACGATGACAATTTCGAAAACAAACGACGTTGGCTGTCAAAAGATTTCCGTGTATGATTTCTTGAAATATTTCTTAAAGAGTGAAACTTGTGAAATACCTTTTACAATCTGGGCTAGCCAATCTTGCTAGCCAAGACACCAACAATATTTCAGTTTTGTCAATTATTTCCCTTCAGTTCTAGAGATTTTGAAAAGAATTTGACATTGACGTTGACATTGACATTGACGTTTGAATTTCCTGAATGCACTGCTGAGAAGATACTTTCACGATTTCGTACACCTTGCCTTGGTGACAAAAAAGCAAACAATTGATCAAAGCTGTCAGTTTATTAGCAAAATTAATTCTTTTTCACGTAAAACGATCGCAATTGAATGTGTTTTCGCTCAATTACATCAACAACTTTAATACGCATGCATGAAAAATCACCGTTGAGCTCCAGGCAAGAAAAACTCGAGCATTAAAAGAATTATAAAATCGAGCTGCATCGCCTAACTCTGAGATATCTTGCCGTCATATTTAGCAACTTTTCACAATGAAAACGCTCTCAAATCGCCGTCAAAATGTCATCCAGCAATGGAGAGCAGAATTACGAACAAATATAACCCAATTGCACACGTTTTTGACCAAATTTCGCAATTTCTATCAACATTTCAGCTCAATGTCACATACATCCCAGACGCCCAGACACAAACTAAAAAGTTGAACATCGCTAAAATAAGGCTTTTATATAAGGTTATTTTTTTTTTGTTTTTTTTTTTTTACTATTTTTACAATAGATCTTTTTACAAGCGTAAATAAGTCAATAGTATTCTCTGAAACATGTCAGCTGTCAGCTGATTGATCAGGCATTTTTGTAAAATTTATTGCATTGCAATTCTATTTCTGGTGTTAAAAAGGGAAGGCTCTTTATGCGAATTGGCAACACAGCCTAGACGGTTTGGTCGAGAAGGATTGCCATTTCAAAACTGGACAGAATATACAGAAATCAAATACTGACCCTCCAAATTGCCATTTGATTTAACAATCAACCAAAAATTAAGACAAATAAATCACAAATAATCCAAAAAAAAAATACTACAACTAAATACAAAACTTTCAAATCAATAAACCTGAGTTTTTGTGATGTTTGTAGAGCTAGAAAACAACCTTGTGGCTAAGACGTACATGATTATAATTTATTTAAAAGAAAGCATACCTAATATCCAAATATAAACACGCTACTTTCGATCCGTACCAGGACAAGTTACTTTTAATATTGAAATGTCGTTGGCAGCAAGAAGAGCGTAGTGAACGAGCTAATAGAGTTTCTACCATGACTTGCTTCAATGAGCTAAGTTTACACACAGTTCAAAAGAAATCATGGTCGCTATGTTTCCACGGTTCATTCCAGGATGTCTTTACAAAATTGTTCTACAAGAAAAACGCCATAAACAACATTCTCGATCGCCTAGCTGTGATGGGTGAGTTTACTTTTAACTGTTCTAAACGTATTATACTGACTGTCCCAGGGTGTGCTCAAAAGGTGAGTTAAGTGTTCAACTGGGCATGTGACTCTGTCCTAGTGCAACTTTCACGTGTTCGACTGGGCATGTGACTCTGTGCCAGAGCGACATTCACGTGTTCGACTGGGCATGTGACTCTGTCCCAGTGCAACTTTCACGTGTTCGACTGGGCATGTCTGCCCCGAGCAAAAAATTAAAAAACTCAGTAATTTTAAAGTTTGTAAAGATGGCCTCCGAAAGCTTAGATTTAGTACATTCTAAGAGAATCGAATTCACTCACTCACTCATGAATAAATAGTGGGGTATACTTGTCGTAATCTGATGATAATTTTGTGCCTGCTAACATTTTATACGAATATCGAACTTCCCTCGACTTGGGAAGTTCACCCCGTCACTTCTCCGAAAAAACAGAAAGAGAAAAAGGAAGGTCGAGAAGACCTTGAGAGGGATTTCGAACTTCCTACCGGCAAGACCTTCTGAATCATGCAAACCCCTATACCACGAAAAGGTGCTTAACACAAAGGAGAATCCAATAATGTCAGATTATATACAAAATTAATGATCGTAATAGTTAGATTAAGTTATGAATGCTTTGCATGCTCTTAAACAACAGCCTAATTAGCCCTTTCATTTGCCAAAAATTGTATATCATGTAAACATAACATTACACAACAATAATATTATAATATAATATGTGTTTTTACCTTTTAGGTTTATGGACGGTTCAGCCAACAAAACCACGAACAGTTTCGGCAATTTTGAAACATTTCTGGAATCATTTTGCTATTGGTTTTCTAACAGTGGTCGCTGTTTTTGTATGCCCAATTACCATTTATCTCAGCTGGGGAACAGACTTAATGATTATTTCAGAAATTGCGGGCGGATTTTTTGTATACGGCCTTATGATCATGCACATTATCTGTTTACTTTACCGGAGGGAGAACTTAGTAAAAATGATTAAAGCTTTGGAGGAGATGAAGGCTTTGGGAAGACTACATCAAGATCGCCCGGAAAAAGTCTTGGACGCCGAAAAGTGGTTTACCATGGTAGCTATGGTGTACTACATTGGCGCAATAGGGATAACTGTATTTTCGGCATTGGCGTTACCAATTTACTGTTACAGAAAGAGGGTATATATTGTCAGGTAATCTATGTTTATTATTGAACGGTAAAATCGCTTCAAATTCAAACATGTTTCAAGTGTCTACGATTTTTAGTTTTTATGAACGTAAGACTAGTTTCACGCCTTGATTCAAAAAAAGTTTTTAACATGATTAAAGCTTCATAGCTGGTTAATTAACTTTTGACTTTCTGTTTGTTCCAACTATTGTTGAGAATTTTATTTTTTAAATACGTTCATGGCTCATTCCTGAAATGCGAGTGATTGAGCATACGTCAGAAGTGTAAACAATTAAACAAAAATGAACATTTTTCATTAAAGCGAATGATTTCCCGAAACCACATGAATTTTAAATGACATCCAACAGATTTTGGTTGCCGTACGACTACAGCCCGAGCCCTTATTTCGAACTGACAGTTATACCGATAATTGCTACGGCCATCTACGGCTTCAGCATAATTGTGTTCGTCAACACACTCCTGCTGTCCATCTTTGCGCAGACAGCATTTGAACTGAAGTTGCTCAACGTTAACATCGCCAGCATTGTCTGCAACTCGACAGCAACGCAGGACCAAACTGTTACAAACAAAGTCAATGGGATTGTATTTAAAAATCTGTCCAATACCAAGAGAGTCCGTGAGTTGCCAGCTTTCAAAAAAACTCCCAAGCAAACGAAGAGTGAAGCAAGCGCAGACATTGTGGTCAACATTTCAGACTTTGACAGAATGAAGCCGGGTAAGAAACCGATTGCTGGCAAGCTTAGAAATGCCATCATAATCCAAGATAAAATGCACAAGAATGCTGAGCTTCGGTTTCGACATTGCGTGTTGCATCATCAAGCAATCACTGGGTAAATGAAAGTTTATACGTTTGATTTTTGTGTATAATATAATTGATTGTTTTACAAGTGTCTATGCTTATTCATTAACGGCCTTTTAAGTGATAAATATTTATTATATTTCCTGTGAAATATCACAGAAATGTAGTATCCTCTTTAAGGGGATCCCTTATCCCACCCCGCGAAAGCTGGAATATGTGTAGCCCCCAGATAGCTCAGTTGGTAGAGCATCGACCAGCGATTTGGGAGGAACGGGTTCTTATCTGGGTTCGGTTGCAACTTTTTCTAGTCTAGCTTCCTTTCTAACTTAAGCATATAAGTACATAAGACAATTTTGAGACCATGGTGTGAATTTGTTTTTACTTGTTCTTACTTGATCGAGAGAGCATTGATTTTGTGTTTTTGTTTGATGTGATGATAAAAAAAATCTTGCAATAACTCACTGCACGTCAAAAAAATTACCATTACCATAAATAAATTACCATAGCTTACCAAAGTACTCATCAGTTCTTTACTTTGTTTACTTCCCTAATGAGTAATCTGTTTTCATAACTCACTTTCTCTTAGCAGTCTAAGAGTTAACAAACTAATGATCTGTCCAATTCTCTAGCACTGTGCATGTTTTCTGCAGGTTCATTCCCGTTCTCGAAGATGCATTCGGACCGATTCTGATTTTCCAGTTCATCTGCGTCGTGTGTCCCGTCTTTTTTGGGATCATATTAATCCTCTACGTATGTTGCAATATTTACTAGCATATTCATAGAATTAATAAACCTCCCTAATGCAAACGCTTACAGATGATTCTGTTCTTCTGATAAGGCGTAGCTTCAATTTCGCGCATTTGTAGGCATCAATATTTACCTCTCGAACATGTCAGCGGTCAGAATTAAAAAATTGGGCATTGTTTTGTGTTTTTTGCATTGCGTTACAATTCTATTTCCTGTGGCCACCTGACGGGAAAGAGTGATTAGGTTTGTGTGTTGGCAAGACAGATAAGATAGTCATGTGGAGAAGGGTTAAAATTTTGAGGTAAAGGAAAAGACAAATCGGACAAGACACTTGATCAATTGAAAATTTAATGCACCAGAGTTTTTTGACTTACCATATCAAAAGGTACACATCTTTGCGACTGCTACATTTCATACACCTCAAAACAACCTTTACACGAGCTTATTAAAAACATAACTTTTAGGGTGATCTGATTGTGTGCTTGGTTTGTGATTTGTGATGCTTCACAAAATGAACTTATATAGTTGTCAAGCAAAACATCTATCCGGTGTCAAGATGTGCTTATTGTCAACATAACCAAACACGTTTCTTGAAGTAAACTGATAAAACTTTTGTCAAAAGCAATAAAAACCTTCTTTTACCCGCAGGGGAACGTCATCGACGAAAAGATTTACTTTTTCATCGGACTCATACTAACGTCGATGACGCAGCAAGGTTTCATCTGTTACTTAGCCGAGAAGGTTACAACCGAGGTAAAATACTCTGCCACGTGGACGGATGTCATTTTTATTTATTTTCTTCTAAATGACCTCTAAACAGACTTAGGATTTAATTTTGGGTCAAGTTTTGCCTCTATGTAATAATAACAATAATAATAAATCATTTTTATTCCTTTAGATTACATTATACATAATAAAGGAACGTCAGTAAATAATTGACAAATATTCGTTAATGGTATAAAAACATTTAGAGAATAAAAACTTCTTTAGAACAATTGCAAATTGTTTGTCATTTATAAGAATTGATATTGTTGGGTAGGTTATTAAATAATAAAATACCCATTGCAGCAGGGCTTTTGTCCCTTTAACATTGTTTGAATTTATATATATATTATTACATCTAATGCTGCTAAAAATCATGTGGTATACTCGTCAGGTCAATTACATACAGAACAACACTATAAATCTATATACAAACTATATTCTCAAATAGTGGTCTACAAGAATCTTTGTAATAAACTCCTGGTGTGGTTGGGTAGAAGATTACATTTGCCACGTACCGCACCGCTCTTTTCTGAAGGACAAGTAATTTCTTAGTGTAATGAAAATTCCCCTATAATATAATTCCATAAGAAATCCTTGAATAAATATAGGAAAAGTGAATTGTTTGGCTGTTGAAATATGTAAAAATAATGTTTTCAGGTATCACGTTAAGCAGATTGATACGCACCTTGGGCCAGTTTGAGGAGGTTGTATTGGCATTCACCTTCTTTTTCTAAGGAATCCAGAAAACGAAACCCTATTTAATATTCTTCAATTTGGTTTGGTAAAAACTGTTACAGTAACTAAATTAATCTTTGTTAGTGCATATTTTTCGGAACGTCAACTCTAAAGTATAAATATTAAGAAAAATTTGGTACAACTAATTAGGAAGGCTTTTCAAAATGGTTGGCCCGAGTTTTTTTTTTATGTGTAGGTTGGTAATGTTAACAGATTGAAGAAATTTGGGATCCGCTGTGGATCCCTCAGCTACGATAACTCAGATTATCTTTTCTGAAAAACCCCGGAAAACGTCTTGAACAGAGCCTGTTTTACAACGCGTGAATCTATACAACAAAAATATATTTTTGGTTTTAAAAAGCGTCAATCTGTTGTCAAAAGTATGATGGGTCACCTAGTTTTTGTTTTGCCACGACCGGACAAGTGTTTTGGCCAATTAGTTGTATCAAGAAAACCTTGATATAGACCTGAGTAAACTCCCGATTCAACAGCCTTAAACTATGTCCAGTAAAATAATCAACAAGAGGTTCAGATGCACACAGATGTATCTCAAGAGAAGTCTCTAGCCTGCTGCCTGTTTTAAACTCGCCCTAAGTGTACTTTTGTTCCAAAATCGAAAAAAATGGCTACTGTATCTGTGTTAACAGAGTGAAGGCGTCCTAGAGGCTGTTTATGGATGTGACTGGTACGGTGCGTCCGAAGGATTTAAACGCTCCATGCGTATTGTTATGGCACGAAGCAATCAACCACTAATTATTCATTCTTCAGAGATTCCAGTGACGATGAAGACTTTTTTAGAGGTGAGAGTACCATTTTCATTAACACTTGTCACGGTTCTATGTTTGTACCATGCGCCATTTAAATGATATTTAACATGCTTTTGGCGTTTTTTTTTATAATACTGCATAATACGACCGGTTGTATTTCATACACCCGACCCAGAGTAGAACTTTTTGGCAATTCTGGGTTTGACGACATGTGCTTTATGGTATTGCTCTGTGTTGGGGAGGTTTGCGTCCCTAAAAATAGCCTGTTTAGAACCAAAACATCTCCCCATCATACCGCAGCTTTGAAAATGACAACGCGTCTATTTTAGTTTGTTTTGACGTGACAACGTCTTATAGCTCACTATATAGGGAAGCATTTACGAATTTGCTCTCTAAAAGACCAATGTTAAATTACACAAAATGTCAGATGTGTAAAAAGCCCTACAGCCTACAGGAAGCGAAGGACAGAGTGCGATTTATTATTATTTAATTGTTTAGATAATTAGGTAGAGTTTTTTCTTGACAAATTATTGGAGGCGAGGGAGGAGGTGGCTTTTTTAGGACTCGTCATAAGACTAATGCATAAGATATAATGCACAGTTTTTAGCGGCGGAACCGTATGAAGGTTCATCTGAGAAGAATTGTTTCAGACGAAGATCTTTTATGGCTTTATGGTTTCTTGCATGTAAAGTATGGTCAGTACGTTAGTTGACCTACGTTCCTACGTGGTAGTTGAACGTAGTCACGCTCAAATCTCGGCCGTGTCAACAGGATACAGCCACACCCATTTTTGGTTTTTATATTTAGCACATCTAGCAACCTGTATTACAGATGTGCTACGCTGATTTCAATATCAAAACTGGGTTTCAGTTGAACATAACAGTGCAGCGAGGCAAAAAAACTATAGCATGAAGCGTTACTGAAACCAGAGCCACTAGAAATGGTGCGAATGAATGATGCCAATTTAGTTGGGAAAAGCCCTTCATAATCATAATTATAATAACATCTTCATAATGCCGGTTGCAAATGGAGCTGAAATAAAAAAGAAAACCATATCTAGAAAGGTTTGCTCTATAATATGACAAGATATATATATATATATTTTTTTTTTCACCTATTCAACAGGTTGTGAAGCTCACTTTCAACTGTTACACTTCGTTGAAAGCAATGCTGAACTCATCATTTCAAGGTCATCAATAACTCTACTCCAAGGTCATCAAGAAAATAGAACTTAAAGGTAAAATGTTAAGTTTTCGTTATAAACTTGCATTAGGTTGGTAAGCTCACTTGTGACTATCAAATGACTACTCTACTGACAAAATGGATGATACTTTAAGGTGAAGTCACTGTCGTTTTTACTATTTAAAAATTGTTCTTTGTAATATATTGCAGATAACTCTCATTTAAGACTGGTTTTCGCTTATTTAATGTTCAACGATGCTAACTTCAATGATTTAATTACAGGTATCGATTAAATAGGTTTAAATATTTTATTGTTTTATGGTTTTCTGTACAGGGTGGTGCCATCGGGTGGCATCTACCGTTACCATGTGTTGCTGTGACTCGTTTGCTTAACAGAAAGCTTAAAAATTAATGGTGGTCCTACATCCTATAATATCCTTTAGTTTCAGGGAATGGATAAAGAAGGCTTAGTATTTTGAAACGATAGAAACATTATATCGTTCGTTATTTAGGTCTTCTTCGCAGTTATCGTTAAGTGTAAGGGCAAATTTTGGATTGTCAAATAAAGTGCACACCAAGTTCCCAATTGAATTTGCCAAAGATTTTTAATAAGATTTTACGAAGATGTTCATTAAACTCTTTATAGTCTGTATCATAATATTCAATATTTATATTTTGGGCTTACTATTTTCCTTGGTGTTTGCAAATTAAATGTTTAAATGTGGAGACACATGTTAAATTATTTTATAAGTTCGCTGACGATACGGCTATTGCGTTAAGCCACAGGGTCGTAAAAGAGCCGGCCATATGCTCATATCAGGCTTCAAAAAGCTTTGAACTAACGAAAAGCGCTATTGACACATTAAATAATTGTATTTGTAATAGAATTGCGGACTCTATTTGTTTCCATTTTTCGATTATAAAGATAACATTTTTATTATTTTTATTCCTGATTCCATTTAGGAAATTCATTAATTTTCAATTTTTATTTATGACTTCTTTATTAATTAAACATATAATTATTAAAACATATATTAAATAATTTAATTACTACTTTTAAACAAAAATAGAAAGTAGTCAAAATAATTTGTAAATTAAAGAAACCTCAATCAGTTATTTGCTTACGACAACTCGCATTTGAGACTGGTTTACGCTCAATTAATTTTTACCACATCGATCGATTTTCATGCATCGATTTATAAATCTTAGTTATTTAATTATAAATATTTGCTATAAAAAAGGCTACAAGTGCCATTGGGTGGCACCTACCGTTACCACGTTTTGTCAGCTCGTTTTTTCAGCAATAAGTTCACATTCCTCTCTAATTAAAAAAGCTTTCTCTTGAAACTTCTGTGTTTTGAGAATTACTGTGCTATTATTCTAACTATAACTAACATAACACTATAACTGCATTATAATTGGTATTAAATTGGATTGTCTTTCAATTATCCACCTTCTTTCTAGCAATCAATATATATGTATATATATAAATATATGTGTTTATACATCTTAGTTCATTATTGAGGATTTCATCGCAATTATCTTAAGTGTAAAGACAGATTGCAGGTAATTAAATAAAGTAATCCTTTAATTCCATGGATATTGTTCGACTAAATGTCAGTTTTTAGTGGCAGCAAAATAACGGGCCGTTAACAAACAAAAAAAGTAATTGATTGGCTGTTATCAAGAAAATAATAAATTAACTAACAGTTAGGTTCTTAACGGACCACTGGAAAACCGCCACTAGATTATTGTTTATTAAATGCTTAAAGTTTGATTTATAATTATTTTAAATCTGTTTTTTATTGCTTGTGCTAGACCTTAACTTAATAAGATGAGCAATGTATTGGGCAATTTTACTGCTAGGATAAAAACATTTATTTTCGTAATTTGTTTTCTTGTGGCTTTGGATACCTGTACCTGAAAGAAAAGAATGAGCCTGTAACTTTTACAAAGTAGGACGTCATTGTGGAGGAAGTTGGGTTTTGCTTAAAACTCTAAACTAAATAAGTGTAACGAGTCTAATTAGTATAATAAAGTCTAATGACTCTTGACTTAATGCTATGCTCTATGTATAAGCCTGGTATACGTGGATCGACCCGCTGATCAACTTCTTGAGCACAATTACACATATCACTGATTGGTCTGGTGTAAACTGGTAAAGTTGAGCAAATAAGTCGTAGAACTTAAGCTCAATATTTCCTAATAAGGTCTTGACTGTATAATCCCTCTGCCCTCGCGTAACAAACGGTCATCAAGCACAGGTAAGCACAGGTTTGCACAGAAGAAACCAAAAAAAATCACACTGCTGCGTTGGTATGCGTTGGTAATTTATCATGATAAATTAAAGATATTTGGGGCGTAATTAACTTCGGTTAAATTTATAGCTTTATAGACAATCGGTCTATTCTCAGTTTTGGATGAATATCAATTATCCCTTAAGGGGCATTTACCCTTTAAAATATATTTTTATCATCGATTTGGAAGATTTAATAAAGGCCTAAACTCCTGTGTCCACGGGCGTCCGTGCAGAAATTGCCAAAAACCGCATTTTTTGGCTTGGGTACATAGAAAAAAAAAACTCCCATAAGAAATAACCCGTACTGCTTTTTTGACCCCTAGCACCTAGACAAACATCTTATCAGATAAAATTCAAATAATTTGAGCATAGTTCTCCATCCTTCTTCTGTGTTAAATTAATTTGGCTATATGATACAATATTTGTTTGGCCACGGTAAGCGAATTACCGCAGGGATGTAATTAGAATGTTGCATATTTTCGTGCAGAGCCACTCTGAGCGTGCCGCGGCCGAGCCGTAGCGGCAGCGACAGCGTTTGGAACGAAAAGAGGGGATAGACATTTGAAGTTTTGGCCAACGGAGCTGCCGCAGGGAAAGACAGTACTCTACAAGAGAATCGTACCCAGCTCGCAGATCGCGCCGCGGGAAAGGCCAAATATCTTAGATAATTAAATGCAGATCTATTTTTTTCAGAAAATTCTTTTAAACAGGTATATTTCAATTCATACAAAAGTTACGAATTTACTGTAAAAATCAATTTAGAAGGATAAATGCCCCTTTAAATCACTCCGATCACTCATATGACTCACTTCAGACGTCTGTTTGTTTATTTAACCCAGGGCTTTAAACTAAATACCTTTTATTAAATATCTAATATAAGTAGAATATGTAACCTACTGACAGCGACCCACCACTCTCGCAACTCGATATCGCAATTTTAAGCTAAATTATGTTAATTTTTTTTGTCGAGTTAATTTTAATGTTAATTTTTGCGTGAATTTTGGATCGATTACGATCTTTTCATTGTTTTATGTAATGAAACAACTAAGAATAAAGATAATTATCGCCAATCGTTCTTAAAGTATAATAACTTCCGGTTATAAACGAAATTTTAATATTTTACTTAACATTTTTTTTTTATTTATTTTTTTTTTTACTATTTTTACAATACATCTTTTTACAAGCGTAAATAAGTCAATTGCATCACAATTTACAAACCAAGCACACAATCAGATCACCCTAAAAATTCTGTTTTTAAAAAGCTCGTGTAAAGGTAGTTAGAGGTGTATGAAATGTAGCTTTTGATATGGCAAGTAAAAAAACTCTGGTGCATTAAATTTTCAATTGATCAAGTGTCTTTGTCCGATTCGTCTTTTCCTTTATCTCAACATTTTAACCCGTCTCGACATGAAAGAAAAGAATGAGCCTGTAACTTTTACAAAGTAGGACGTCATTGTGGAGGAAGTTGGGTTTTGCTTAAAACTCTAAACTAAATAAGTGTAACGAGTCTAATTAGTATAATAAAGTCTAATGACTCTTGACTTAATGCTATGCTCTATGTATAAGCCTGGTATACGTGGATCGACCCGCTGATCAACTTCTTGAGCACAATTACACATATCACTGATTGGTCTGGTGTAAACTGGTAAAGTTGAGCAAATAAGTCGTAGAACTTAAGCTCAATATTTCCTAATAAGGTCTTGACTGTATAATCCCTCTGCCCTCGCGTAACAAACGGTCATCAAGCACAGGTAAGCACAGGTTTGCACAGAAGAAACCAAAAAAAATCACACTGCTGCGTTGGTATGCGTTGGTAATTTATCATGATAAATTAAAGATATTTGGGGCGTAATTAACTTCGGTTAAATTTATAGCTTTATAGACAATCGGTCTATTCTCAGTTTTGGATGAATATCAATTATCCCTTAAGGGGCATTTACCCTTTAAAATATATTTTTATCATCGATTTGGAAGATTTAATAAAGGCCTAAACTCCTGTGTCCACGGGCGTCCGTGCAGAAATTGCCAAAAACCGCATTTTTTGGCTTGGGTACATAGAAAAAAAAAACTCCCATAAGAAATAACCCGTACTGCTTTTTTGACCCCTAGCACCTAGACAAACATCTTATCAGATAAAATTCAAATAATTTGAGCATAGTTCTCCATCCTTCTTCTGTGTTAAATTAATTTGGCTATATGATACAATATTTGTTTGGCCACGGTAAGCGAATTACCGCAGGGATGTAATTAGAATGTTGCATATTTTCGTGCAGAGCCACTCTGAGCGTGCCGCGGCCGAGCCGTAGCGGCAGCGACAGCGTTTGGAACGAAAAGAGGGGATAGACATTTGAAGTTTTGGCCAACGGAGCTGCCGCAGGGAAAGACAGTACTCTACAAGAGAATCGTACCCAGCTCGCAGATCGCGCCGCGGGAAAGGCCAAATATCTTAGATAATTAAATGCAGATCTATTTTTTTCAGAAAATTCTTTTAAACAGGTATATTTCAATTCATACAAAAGTTACGAATTTACTGTAAAAATCAATTTAGAAGGATAAATGCCCCTTTAAATCACTCCGATCACTCATATGACTCACTTCAGACGTCTGTTTGTTTATTTAACCCAGGGCTTTAAACTAAATACCTTTTATTAAATATCTAATATAAGTAGAATATGTAACCTACTGACAGCGACCCACCACTCTCGCAACTCGATATCGCAATTTTAAGCTAAATTATGTTAATTTTTTTTGTCGAGTTAATTTTAATGTTAATTTTTGCGTGAATTTTGGATCGATTACGATCTTTTCATTGTTTTATGTAATGAAACAACTAAGAATAAAGATAATTATCGCCAATCGTTCTTAAAGTATAATAACTTCCGGTTATAAACGAAATTTTAATATTTTACTTAACATTTTTTTTTTATTTATTTTTTTTTTTACTATTTTTACAATACATCTTTTTACAAGCGTAAATAAGTCAATTGTATCCTCTGAAACATGTCAGCTGTCAGCTGATTGATCAGGCATTTTTGTAAAATTTATTGCATTGCAATTATATTTCTGGTGTTAAAAAGGGAAGGCTTTTTATGCGAATTGGCAACACAGCCTAGACGGTTTGGTCGAGAAGGATTGCCATTTCAAAACTGGACAGAATATACAGGAATCAAATACTGACCCTCCAAATTGCCATTCGATCTAAAAATCAACCGAAAATTAATACAAATAAATCACAAATAATCAAAAAAAAATACTACAACTAAATACAAAACTTTCAAATCAATAAACCTGAGTTTTTGTGATGTTTGTAGAGCTAGAAAACAACCTTGTTGCTAAGACATACATGATTATAATTTATTTAAAAGAAAGCATACCTTACATCCAAATATAAACACGCTACGTTCGATCCGTACCAGGACAAGTTACTTTTAATATTGAAATGTCATCGGCAGCAAGAAGAGCGTAGTGAACGAGCTAATAGAGTTTCTACCATGACTTGCTTCAATGAGCTAAGTTTACACAAAGTTCAAAAGAAATTACGGTCGCTATGTTTCCACGGTTCATTCCAAGATATCTTAACAAAATTGCTCTACAAGAAAAACGCCATAAACATCATTCTTGGTCGCCTAGCTGTGATGGGTGAGTTTACTTTCAACTGTTCTCAACACATTCTACTGGCAGTTACGGGTATTCTATTATGGCGATTTGCGTTATCGACTAAGCATAATGACTCTGTCCCAGTGCAACTTTCACGAATTCGACTGGGTATGACACTCTGCCCCGATGCAACTTTCACGTGTTCGACTGGGCATGTGACGATACCCCAGTGCAATTTTCACGTTTTTAACTGGGCATGTCAAATTCGCTCACTCACTTTCGAATAAATAGTGGGGTCTACTCGCGGTAATCTTATGTTGATTTTGTGCATGCTAACATCTTCCGAGAAAATAGAACTCCCTTGACTGTAGGAGTCTATCCTGTCACTGCTCCGAAAAAACAGAAAGAGGAAAGAGAAAGAGGAAGCTGTTCAGGAGACTTTGACGGGGAGTAAAAACATCTCATTGGCAAGGCCTCCTGGACAATGGAAAACCATCCCCTTAACCACGATAACGTGCTTACCACGAAGGGAAATCAATATTGATAGTTCATTCACAAAAATAATAAAACCTCGAGATTTAGTTAAAGTTATGAAATGCTTTGCAGACCCATAAAAAACAGCTCCTTTCGCCCTTTATTTTCCAAAAAAAAAAAAATATATATATATATATATATATATGTACCTTTACATGTTTTTTTTTACCCTTTAGGTTTATGGACGATTCAGCCTACAAGACTACGAAAAGAGCCGGCAATTTTGATAAACATCTGGAATCATTTTGCTATTGGTCTTCCAACAGTTGTCGCTGTTTTTTTATGCCCAATTACCATTTATCACAGCTGGGGAAAAGACCTAATGATAACTTCAGAAATTGCAGGTGGATTTTTTGTGTTCGGCCTTATTGTCATCCACATTGTCTGTTTACTTTACCGGAGTAGGATCTTTGTAAAAATGTTGAAAGCTCTGGAGGAGTTAAAGGCTTTGGGAAGACTGCATCGAGATCGCCCGGAAGAAGTATTGAACGCCGAAAAGTGGCTTACCGTAGTAGCTATGGTGTACTACGTTGGCGCAATGGGGATAACTGTATTTTCGGCATTAGCGTTACCAATTTACTGTTACAGAAAGAGGGAATTTATTATCAGGTAATCTGAGTTTAGAATTGAACGGATAAATTGGTTTTTATTCAAACATATTGAAAGTTTCTAAGATGTTTCCTATTGTTGTTGACGTAAGACATTTTTCACGCCATGTTTCAAAAAAGAGTTTTTCACATAATTATGCTTTAAAGCTGGATAGTTAACTTTTAATTTTCTGTTTGTTCCCGTTACATGGTTAAACAGTATTTTTTTAAATCCATCTAAATTGCTCATTCCTTAAATGATATTGCTTAAGAATAGGTCAGAAGTGCTTTTTTTTTTAAAGCTGTACAAATGTTACAGATTGTGGTTGCCGTACGACTACAGCCCGAGCCCTTATTTTGACCTGACAGTTCTACCGTTTCTAACTGTACTCATCTACGGCTTCAGCATAATTGTCTTCGTCAATACAATCTTGCTGTCCATCTTTGTGCAGACAGCATTTGAACTCAAGTTGCTCAACTTTAACATAGCCAGCATTGTCTCCAACTCGACAGCAACGCAGAGCGAAACGGTTACAGGAAAAGTCAATGTCATTGTATATAAAAATCTGTCCAATACCAAGAGAGTGCGTGAGTTGCCAGCTTTAAAAATATCTTCCAAGCAAATGAAGAGTTCAGCAAGCGAAGACAATTTGGTCACCATTTCAGACTTTGACAGGATGACTCCGGGTAACAAACCGATTGCTGAGACGCTTAGAAATGCCATCATAATCCAAGATAAAATGCACAAGAATGCTGAGCTACGGTTTCGACATTGCGTGTTGCATCATCAAGCAATCACTAGGTAAATGAAAGTACACACGTTTGATTTTGGTTGGTTTATAATTTAATGTTTTTTTTTATTATCTGTGCTTATTTGTTGATTACTTTTTTTTACTGATAAATGTGAATTATTTGAACTGGTAAAAATCAAAGAGATGTTGTGTCTCCCCTGAGGCGATACCTTATGCCACCCCGCGAAAGCTGGAACATATGTGCCCAGATACCTCAGATGGTAGAGCACCCAACTGGCGATTGGGAGGTCTTGGTTTAGTTTCCAAGTTTAGTTGCACATTTTTTCAGACTAGCTTCCTTTCTAGCAGAAGTTTAGCCTATAAGTAAATAAGACAATTTTAAGATCTTTAGAGGAATTTGTTTTTTGTGGTTCTTGTTAGAACGAGCGGGAATTGGTTTTGTGTATTGGTAAAAAAAATTGAAATCATGACAAGAAATTAAATATTAATGCACTAACTCATTGAACGTCAAAAATTGAATACAGTTAATAACTTGATTAACCTGATTTCAAAACTCACCATCTCTTAGCATTCTAGAGTAAACTAACTTGTGGTTTGTCCAATTCTCTAATGATGTGCCTTTTTCCTACAGGTTCATTCCCGTTCTCGAAGATGCATTCGGGCCGATTCTGTTTTACCAGTTCATCTGTGTTGTGTGTCCTGTGTTTTTCGGGATCATATTAATCCTCTACGTATGTTGCAATATTTACTAGCATATTCATAGAATTAATAAACCTCCCTAATGCAAAAGCTTACAGATGATTCTGTTTTTCTGATAAGACGTAGCTTCAATTTCGCGCATTTGTAGGCTTCAATATTTACCTCTCGAACATGTCAGCGGTCAGAATTAACAAATTGGGCATCGTTTTGTGTTTTTTGCATTGCGTTTCAATTCTATTTCCTGTGGCCACCTGACGGGAAAGAGTGACTAGGTTTGCGTGTTGGCAAGACAGATAAGAGACAGATATTAAGAGTTAATTAACCTACCAAATGCAAAAGCTGACAGATGAATCTGTTTGTCTGATAAGGCCTAGCTAAAATATTGTTTTGTAACAGTATGGCATTACCTAAAGTGATACGATTCACCGATACCCAGCATTGAGTCTTTGTTTGCGCATTTTTTGGCGTCAATATTTACCTCTCGAACATGTCAGGTGTCAGAGCTTACCAATTGGGCCCTTTTTTATGTGTATTGCAGTGCATTGCAATTCTATTTTCGGTGGTCACCTGGCGGAAAAGGGTGAGCAGGTTTGTGAGTTAACAACAATGCTAAGATAGTCGTGTCGAAAAGGGTTAATTTTAGATGTGAAGCAACAGACGAATCTGACAAAGACACTTGAACATAAATTCAATGCACCAGAGTTTTTTGACTTGCCATATCAGAAGGTACACATCGTTGCAACTGCTACATTGCATACCCATCTTAGCTACCTTTATATAAGCTATCTAACAACAAAATTTTTCGTATGACCATATTGTGTGCTTGGTTTGTTATGCTTCACAAAATTAAATTATTCATTTGCGAAGCAAAATTGTTATCCTGTATCATGATGACAAATCGATGACTGACAAACCGTCAGTCGAAACCAATAAAAACTTTCGTTTATCTGCAGGGCAACGTCATTGACGAAAAGATATACTTTTTCATTGGACTCATACTGACGGCGATGACGCAGCAAGGTTTCATCTGTTACTTAGCCGAGAAGGTTACTACCGAGGTGAGAGACTATGTCACGGGGACAGATGTCATTTTATGTTTTTTATAGTAAACGACCTCCAAACAGAGTTAGGATTTAATTTTGAGTCAAATATCAAGTCAACATTTTTACATGTATGACGTTAAGCAGATTGATACGCACCTTGGGCCAGTTTAAGAAGATTGTATCCTCTCAATATTCTTTTCTTAAGGAATCCAGGCAATAAAACACAATTTTTTAGTTTTTTATTGGGGTTGGTAAAAAGTGTTTCAGCAACTAAATTGAGCTAGTTGCACTAGTTTAGTTTACACTAGTTTAGTGTGCACTAAACTTTGTGCAGATTTTTCGTGAAATCCATTATAAAAAATAAAGGAAGGCTTTTCAAAATGGTTCACTCAGTATTTTTTTATGTGTAGTATGGTAGTGTTAACAGATTGAAGAATTTTTGGACCCACAGCTGCCACGAAAACTCGTTTTTTTTTTCTGAAAAACACCGAAAAACGCCTGGAAGAGGCTCTTTTTCAACGCGTGTAGCTATATGACAATAAAATATTTTTTAATTTTGAACAGCGTCAATCTGTTGCTAATAGCGTGATGAGTGGCCTAGTTTTTGTTTCGTCGCGATCGAACAAGTTTTTTGGCCGATTAGTTGTATCCAGAAAACCTAGATACTGACCTGAGTAAGCTACCGATTCAACAGAACAGCCTTAAACTCTGTCCAGTAAAATAACTAACAATAGGTTTAGATACACACAGATGTCTCTAAATCGCTATCTGTTTTAAACTGAGCCTCAGTGTACTTATGTTCCGAATACAAAATGGTTTCTGTATCCGTGTTAACAGAGTAATGGCGTCCGAGAGGCTGTTTATGGATGTGACTGGTACGGTGCGTCCGAAGGATTTAAACGCTCCATGCGTATTGTTATGTCACGTAGCAATCAACCTCTGGTCATTCGTCCATCAGCGATTCCAGTGACACTGAAGACTTTTTTTGGGGTGAGAGTAAACGTTGCTTTTTTATTAACACTTGTCAGTTTTTAAGCTTTTGCCATGCTTTTAAGCGCCAGCTATCACATCACATCACATGACGGGTTGTATTCCATAATCCCGACCCAGATTAGGACTTTTCAGCAATTCTAGGTTTGTTGAGATGTGTTTTATGGTATTGCTCCGTGCTGAGACGGTTTAGGGCCCTAATTAGGGTCTTCTTTAGCAGTGTTGAGTAGGAACTTAACGGAAGTAACGCGTTCCTTGTAACGCGTTCTTTTTCGGGAACTTTCACGGTAACGCGTTCTTTTTTCTTGGTAGTAACGTAACGGAATAACCGTTCCTTTATACCAAGAACTTGAAACGACATTTACGTTCCCGTTAAAGTTCCTATTTTTGGCATTCTTGTGGGTATTTGGTATTTCATTTTTTAATCCTTTCGGGTATTTAAAAAAATAGATAAACTTGGCCATAAGACATGTCACATGTCAAAGTAAGTTAACGCTGCATTGTTCTCGACATCCCAAAGACTGAGTTCCTCTTTCCGTCCATGCGTCATGCATTTTGCCAAAAAAAAACCCAAGATCACTGTGCAGGTGTGAAGACTGGAGAAGCGATGAAGTGGGGTTCATCGTAAACAACCAATGAGCAATTAGCATCGTGAGGGAAGAGACATTCCATCCCCCAAAGTATCTGCTCATCCCCCTACATTTAAATCACTGCCTGGCCCGCGTCTCGTTCAGTTTACAGTCGTCACTAGTCCTGTGGTTTCGTCCTTCGTTTCAGTCCACGGTTTTCGCTCTGGAGCCCTTAAGCGTTTTACTATTCGAAAATGTTAAGCCTTTTTTTGTTGGAAGAGCAAGACGGCATTGGCTCGAATTTTCGTGCCAAATGCCTTTTGTGTGTTCCGTTTCAAAAGTTTTGGTATAAGTCGAGAATTTTTAAGGAACTGAAATAGGAACATAGTTCCTTTTGAGGAACTTTTCAGTTCCTTTTTATTTTTAGGAACTGGAACTGAATTAAGTTCCTTTCAAGGAGGAGGTACTGGAACTGAACTAGGTTTTTTTTTTAAAAGGAACTTAATCAAGACTGTTCTTTAGGCCCAAAACATCTCAATATCACACCATGGCTCTGAAAACAACTACGTGTCAATTCTGTTTTTTTTTTTTTTTTTTTACTTTAGCAACACCAGAAACCGATATTACAAAAGTCCTACGCTGATTTTAAGATCAAATCTGGGTTTCAGTTGATCATCACAGTACAGTGAGGGTAAATCAACCAATTGCATGAAGCGTTACTGAAACCAGAGCCACTAGAATTGGTCCGAATGAATGATGCCAATCTAGTTGGGGAAAGCTCTTCATAATCATAATAATAATAACCTCTCCATAATACTGGTTGCAACTGGTGCTGAAATAAATAACAACACCAAGCTTAAAAATAGCTGCTCAATAATATGACCAAATCTTTTTAAATGTTTTATTTTTTTATTTTACCTATTCGACAGGTTGTGAAGATCACCTTTAACTGTTACACTTCGTTGAAGTCATTGCTGAACTCATCATTTTAAGGTCATCAATAACACTACTGCAAGGTCATCAAGGAAATGGGACTTTAAGGTAATCTGTTAACTTTTCGTTAGGAATATGCATCAGGTAACACCACGTGTGACCATCAAATGTATAATGTACTGACTAAAATAGAGGATACTACAAGGTTGAGTCACTGTCGTTTTACTGTTAGGAAATGTTTATTTGTAATTTCCCTCGGATATATCTCATTTGAGACTGGTTTACACTTATTTAATGTTTTTTGATGCTAACTTCAACGATTGCTTGAAGTGTATTGATTTAATACCTTGTACATATTTAATTTTTTTGGGTTTCCTTTACAGGATGGTGCCTTTGGGTGGCACCTACTGTAACTATATGTTGCCGTCACTCGTTTGCTTGGCAGAAAGTTAAACATTACCTGCAGTCCTACGTCCTATAGTATCATTTAGTTTTAGGAAATGGATAAAGAAGGCTATTTATATAATTATGTATAAAGTTATAGATTTAGTTCTACTTTATATTTTTCGTGAGGTGTCATAACTATTCTTATTAGCAAAGAGGAAAAATGGAAACGTAATATAGTTTATTAATAAGCCATCTTCGCAGTTATCGTTAAGTGTAAGAGCAGATTGTGGGTTGTCAAATTATGTGTACACAAAGTTTCCCAATTTAATTTTTCTAAAATTTTGACTAAGATTTGACTAAGATGTTTATAACACTCTTTCTAGTTTGTAGTATAAATATTCGTTATCTGTATTTTAGGCATACTAATTACCGTGGTGGCTAATTTTCTTCAATGAAGGTGTAAATTTTAAGCCGCTCTTTAAAATAAAAGAAAATAGTGCCAAGCAAATCCATAACATATTTTTACATCACAAAACATCCCCTTTTGATTTAATTTCTGTCCTAATAGCTGTATTTTCCTTGTATTTTCGTGTGAAACTTTAACTTATTTTTCTAATGTTTCACAGATTGTCGTTGATATAAGAGTATTAAATCTTTCCCCTTGGTGAAGTCGGCCCATTCGAACCATTCCACAATTTGCAAAAAAAAAAATAATAATATAATAATAATAATAATAACCTTTTATACTATATTATCTTTAATCTTTAATATATGATCTTTAATCTACTTTCCGCAAAAATTCAAACCTGCAGTTTTACAGGGGCCTTTCTACAGTTTTAGAGTTTTTTTTTTTCTAAACTTTTTGTAACCTCTTGGATTTGACATTTTTCTTTGCTCAGTTTAGGTCGCAAAACCCATGGGAAATTTTTGGGCTCTTTTTGGAAGGGAATTTTGGTATTTTTTTACTTTTAGGCCAATTTTTTTTTTTTTTTTCTTCGTGATGATCTAGAAAGGTTTTGTCCTGTCACACAAAAAAACATTTTACTTGGCAGCCACCACTATTTCCTCTCTGCTCTGTTTATAGTTTAACATTTCAGTCTGGAAGTTCGGGCTTCTGAGGTTTTGCATGCTATTTGGAAGTGTGGTTAATGCTAGTGAAGGTGCACGATACAAACAGTGGCAAAAATAGGTCACCAAAGATGTCCCACAAGGTACAATCTTAGGCCCTGTTTTTTACTTGGCATGTGTACATACAAATTTTAAATGAAAAGACTTATTTATTATCCTTATGTTCGTTGCCAATGCGGTCATTGTGTCAAGCCGAACATATGCCCAATCATATTTTCCGTGTATCAAATATTATTATTCTTATGGAAAAAAATTCTTAATTAAATAAAAATTTAACGCAGCACCTGGATTTTGTTTGATTAAGTGCAAGTTTTTCAGTGGTCCGTTAAGTATTTAACAGTTTGTGAACAAGCAACAGAAATCGTCAGATTGGATGTTCCTAAGCAAATAACGAATTAACGGACTGTTAAGTTCTAAGTTGTTTACTGAAAAATCGACCCTACGTCCTATAGTTTCAGTTCAAAGTCCGTGCAGCTGGAGCAACAAAACTCGTATTTGATGGAAGAAGAGGAAATGTAGTTTGATATCCCGAAAAAGATACGATATATATATATATAGATACAAATACATAATTTTTTATGACTAGATTTTTATGCAGTGGCTTCTGTGCGTTAGAGATCTTCTACAGGGAAGAGGGTGAAATTAGCTTTTTACAAATGTACGTGAAATGTCCATTGAATCGAAAGGTTTGCACTCAATGCTCGACTTTCAATGCTCGGTCATCAACGCTCTTTCCGTCGTTAAGTTAACGGACATGCAACACACACTCTGGCTCTCTCCTACTGGTCGTCAGAAACCGGTTTGCTAAACAGATCTGTTTGTATGACTCGAAATAATTTCGGTAAAAATCTGTTTTTTATTCCTATAATGTGTGTCAATTTGGAAATTGGCTTTAGTTTGTAAGGATTTCTAACAAACCCAAACAACCAGAGTGAATGAAGTACGTGCAAAATTATTATTTCATTAGACAATCAATTTTTATCACAGGAACAGACTATCAATTGATGTTCAATTATTGACACAAATACATCACCCACATCACTCACATATTATGTGGATGCTGAAAGCGACAGACACCAACTATAGCAAGTTCCCGATGCGTGATGCAATTTTTGCATCATTTTTTGCAGTCATAACATACACGTCTAAGATGATGAAGATGAAGATGATGGTTTATCTAACCAGCACTGAGTGGTTTTGACAAAAACGTTTTAAATACAATTTTAAAACCATTTCAACTGGGATTTGAATGCTAAGTGAAAAACAACTAACTTTCCCAACGTTTCGTAACTTGTACCTGTTACTTTATTAAAGGAACCTAGTTCAAAAAGTTTTTGTTGAATGGCAAACATTTTTCGGTTGTTATATAAAAGTTGAAATAAAAAGGGTATCGCCTACTTTTTTGTCAACTCAATCCACCCGTTTCTGAGCCAGCGGATACTAAATGCTATAAACTTGTGTGCATACATATTTTAAAACATTACAAATGTTCTGCTTGCGCCCGTCCAGTATCCGTGTTGTTCTGCATGTAGTTCAGACCGCCCGTGACTTCTCAACTAACAGAGGTGTAATTTATTTAAAATATTGATTAATTGTAAAAACTGGTCGTACCAGAAATGCGTACACATTCACGCGCTTTTCTCTACTGGTCAGCCTAAGAGATATTTCATTTCCAATTACAAACGTTTAATAATTGGAGAAATGAGTGGAAAACAAAGTGCTCTCACTGTGACGTCTGCGAATGCGCTTAATTTAAACATGGGTTCAAAGAAAATTAGTGCATTTAATTTCCACAAGATGGCGGAAAAATTCCGGGCTTGTGTCACAAAAAGGTTTTATTTAAAAAATGTAGTGGACTTATTTCTCGGTCATCTTGTTCGTTTTGGTAAGCTTTTTACAATGTAAAATGGTAGAGCACTCTCTGAGCACTCCGCTGTAAGCCAATAACCAATGGCTTTACTTAAAAAAAAAGTATCATTTTGTAATCCAAGTTTTAATTGTTGTGTCTGACATGCTTAGCTGGCTTAAGGAATCCCTAACATTATAAAAAATATATATATATATATATTTATAAATTGATTTTTGCAGGATTCTTGCCAATTAATCCTGAAAAAACTCGAAAAGGATTTGCTAAAATAAAGAATAGATGGAACAAATTTGTAATGTGCCTTCTTACAGTGTGTACTCTGGTCTTTTTGCCTGTCACTATCCGTCTCAGTTGGGGAGTTGATCTGATGACTACGTCAGAAGTTTCTGGTGCTATTTTTGTGGCGGGGCTTATTGTAGTCCACACTTTCTGCTTACTATACCGGGGTGAGCAATTTGAAAGAGTGATTGAAGCTCTAGAGGAGATGAAGGTTTTGGGTAGGTTGCACCAAGATCGCCCAAAAGAAGTCTTGGAGGCTGGAAAGTGGCTCTCCCTGGTCGCTATGGTGTACTACGTGGGTGCAACAGGAATAACTGTCTTCTCGGGAATCGTGACACCGATTTACTGCTTCAGAAAGAGGGAGTTTGTAGTCAGGTACATGATAATTGTTTACTTTTTCAAACTTGCTTCTTATACCGAGTTTTAAAAGGCTTTTAAGGTCTTTTTTCTTCTCAAGACAATGTGTATATTTAACATCCTCAATTAAAAATAAAAAAATATTTTTTTGAACAACTGAGACTTCATAGATGTATATTAAAATACGAATTGATTTTTTTTAATTGATTTATTTATGACAAAGAAGTGACAATTCTGAAACAGAACTGGTCATGTGAATGAAAGTCACCAAACCAATACCTGACTCAGCGCAGTGTTGATAAAGTTCGGTGTTCTAGAGTTTTTTACACGCCTCATCACCCGGTTATTTTATTTTACATTTTAAAAAGCGACAATTTAAGTGTGATATTAAAGTATGACAGTATTTAAGATGTGAAATTGAATCGTTTTCGCGATATTCCTATTAAAATACTTTGCAGTGCTGAGAGACTTTGTCAATGGCATAACACCGTTTTTAAGAGGGTTGTATCGTCTTCCAAGCGAACCAAAATCTATTTTTTATACTTAAATTGCGGTTGGTAAAAACAGTTTCAGCAACTAAAATAATCTATGTGAGAGCACATTTTTCGGAAAATCCACTCTAAAAAAGTAAGTATGAAGACTAACTGGATTTAACTAACCAAGAAGGCTTTACAAAATGGTTGGCTCAAGCTTTTTTATTTGTAGTTTGGTAGTGTTAACAGATTGAAGAATCTAGTACCGGAAAAAAGCCTTGAATAGACTCTTTTACAACGCGTGTAACTATAAGACGAAGTAATATTTGTGATTTTAAAAAGCATCAATTTGTTTTCAATGCGATGAGTCGCCTAGTTTTTGTTTCGTTGCGATCGGACAAGTGGCATGGCCGATTAGTTGTATCCAGTAAACCTTGACATAGACCTGAGTAAGCTCCCACTCCAATAGACCTGAGTAAGCTCCCACTCCAATAGGCTTGAGTAAGCTCCCACTCCAATAGACCTGAGTAAGCTCCCACTCCAATAGACCTGAGTAAGCTCCCACTCCAATAGCTCCCATTCCATTAGACCTGAGTAAGCTCCCACTTCAATAGACCTGAGTAAGCTCCCACTCTAATAGACCTGAGTAAGCTCCCATTCCAATAGACCTGAGTAAGCTCCCATTCCAATAGACCTGAGTAAGCACCCACTCCAATAGACCTGAGTAAGCACCCGATACAACAGCCTCAAAGCTGACGAGACCCTTTGAAATAAATTGCAATCACAATTTTACCCAACAGATTGTGGTTGCCGTACGACTACAGACCAAGCCCTTATTTTGATCTGACAATTATCACGATATTGGCTGCTGTCGTCTACGGTTTCTGCGTAATCGTCGTCGTCAACTCACTGCTGCTGTCCATCTTTGCGCGGACAGCATTTGAACTCAAGTTGCTCAACCACAACATCGCCAGCATTGTCTGCAACTCGACAGCAACGCAGAGCCAAACGGTTGCAAACCAAATCACTAAACTCGTACAAAAACAATTGCCCGATGCCGAGAAAGCGCGTGAATTAGCGGCTGTTAAACTAACTGTCGATGAGACAGAGCTAACGGTGAATGCAGACAATGTGATAAACTCATTAGACTTGGACAGGAAGGTGCCGCGTAAGATAACATTCGTTCATGGCATAAAAGAGGACATTTTGACGCCAGATAAAACATACAAGATGGCCAAGCGTCGGTTTCGGCATTGCGTGATGCACCATCAAGCTATCACTAGGTACGTTCGAAGGCCAACTGGATTTTTCTGTTTTCCTTAGTTTCACTGCTGTAAGCGGACAGCGTTAAAAAAAACTTGAAGGCAAGGATTTTGTTAAGTTAAATTACCAAAAATTACATACCTTTACATTTTAAAATATGTTCATTTTTTTAATAGTTGTCTTTATATCAAAACACCCATTTGCCAGCAGCTCATCCCATTCTTCAACGCTGTACATGTTACTTACAGATTCATTCCCATGCTCGAAACTGCGTTCGGAAAGATCCTCTTTTTCCAGTTTATCTGCGTTGTGTTTCCCGTTTTTTTGGGATCATCCTCGTCCTCAATGTAAGTTGAAAAGTAAACAACTATTGACAAAAGCTATTTTAACTGGGTTTTCATTCTAAGTGAAGAACAACAAATCGTCCTAACTTTTTTTTTTTACTTTTACTTCTTTCTCTTTTAAGGGTGAAAGCACTTTCACTACCAAGTATCTTTTAACATATCTATAAAACTGAAATGGAGTAACGAACTTTTAAAGCACTGGTTTAAAACTGATCTTAGAACTTTATTTTGTGTGTAAGATTATTTGATTCGTTACTTATTAGTAACTTAACATAAGTGTTAATACAGAATTCTAAGTCTGAGAAAAGCCGGGTACCAATATAAGTAAAGTTTAAAGGTTACAGTAACAGGTACAGTCACGAAACGTTCTTCATTTAATGCAGGGTTTTTTGTTTTTCTGGTGATGGAGCTGAAACCAGCAAGCGATGGTTGGAAGGGGAGCTCCCCTGAAAGGGGGTGCTGCCATTCCGTTCTTCACTTGACATTCAAAATCCAGTTCAAACAGTTTTTTGTCAAAACTAGTTTCTAAGGCTAGATAAAGTAGACATGTGTCTAAAAACAATCATACACTCATCTTGGTTATAAACCTCCCAAATGCATATGACTTGCGTGACGTTCTTTTAAAAAAGAGATGCTTTAGGCGCGTCACGTACCCTGAACATATTTTATCCTATCAAGGTATGACCTAAATGTGCGAATAAATCAAACAAATGCAAAACTGAATCGTTGTCCAAAATCTAGATTTCATCTTAAGAACCCATTCTTGTAGTAAACATATAAAACGTCAAGACGACGTCATGTTGAACGGATTTTAGGGATGTAAAGAATGTTTCTTGTCTGCAGGGTGACGTCATAAACGAAAAGACGTATTTTTTCGCCGGACTCATCATGACGGCGATGACCCAGCAAGGTGTCATCTGTTACTTAGCCGAGAAGGTTACAGCTGAGGTGAGAGAATCAGGTGCATGGATGTTATTTGTACCAAACGACCCTGAAACTAGACTAGGATATCTTTCAGGGACATGGGTCTGGGTAAGGATCCGGTAACTTTCTTGCAAGTGATCATGAACGGTATCTCTGTAAATTCCAGCATGATAGTCCCCGTAGGACAAGAAGGTAATATTGGGAAGCTCTGTCAGGCGATCTCAGCATCTCCATGGCTACCAAACGTTGAATCTACCATTGAATTCCTTTAATAGGCCATGATATATCCGTGATAACATAAGATAGCAGAATTGGGAAGCTCTGTCAGGCGATCTCAGCATCTCCATGGCTACCAAACGTTGAATCTACCATTGAATTCCTTTAATAGGCCATGATATATCCGTGATAACATAAGATAGCAGAATTGAGAAGCTCTGTCAGGCGATCTCAGCATCTCCATGGCTAGCAAACGTTGAATCTACCATTGAACCTCCTATGCTAGGCCATGATATACCCGTGGTAACATAAGATAGCAGAATTGAGAAGCTCTGTCAGGCGATCTCAGCATCTCCATGGCAACCAAACGTTGCATCTACCATTGAACCTCCTATGCTAGGCCATGATATACCCGTGGTAACATAAGATAGCAGAATTGAGAAGCTCTGTCAGGCGATCTCAGCATCTCCATGGCAACCAAACGTTGAATCTACCATTGAACCTCCTATGCTAGGCTATGATATACCCGTGGTAACATAAGATAGCAGAATTAAGAAGCTCTGTCAGGCGATCTCAGCATCTCCATGGCTACCAAACGTTGAATCTACCATTGAACCTCGCATGCTAGGCCATGATATACCCGTGGTAACATAAGATAGCAGAATTGAGTAGCTCTGTCAGGCGATCTCAGCATCTCCATGGCTACCAAACGTTGAATCTACCATTGAACCTGTTGGCAACAAAAATGACCTTAGAAAAATTAGAATATAAAAAAAAGTTCAATGAAAAAAAGATCGTGCGTGATATCGATCAAAAAATGTACATGATTCCTACCCTGGTTTAACGTTTAGAGCAGTTCCTTAGTTTCTAAACGTACTTATAACTGTTTTTTTTTGTTCCGAAGAAAAGTTGTTGGTGTTTTTGTACACACAGAGTGACGGCGTCAAAGAGGCTGTTTATGGATGTGACTGGTACGGTGCGTCTGAAGGTTTTAAACGATCCATGCGTATTGTCATGTCGCGTAGCAACCAACTGCTGGTCGTCAAGTCAGCGGGGATTCCTGTGACTTTGAAGAGTTTTTTCGGGGTGAGTGATAATTTAGTTTTATCATTTAAGCTAGTCAAGTTTTTATTTGTATCCAGAAAATGGCCAATAGACTATTTGACTTATAAAAATGACAGACGATACTAGATGAAGTCACCGTGGTATTGACTATCAAAAAATAATAATATTTCGCAGATAAATAGAATTTTAGACTAGTTTACGCTCAAATTTTTTTAATGACGTTAACCTCAAAGCTTGCACCACCAATTGGCGTTATTTTAGCTCTCACTCACACAACTGACATCACTCATATCACTCACATCGCCACCATAGCTACCATCAATCACATCATCGGTTGTTTTGATAGCAAGTTCAAATACATTTGTTGAGAGTTTTAAAAAGTAAACTAACACATTGTCTTTTTGCCAGGTGCTTAAGTTGACGTTCAATTTCTGCAAGTCTCTATCAGCCATGCTTGACACCTCGCTACAAGGTCGACCGTGAAACTGCATTCTTTGAGATCCCAGGACTGTAGACCAAACGTCAAACTTATATAATTTTCACTTGAAATCCAACTAAACTTACGTTTTCATAATTATACAATTTAAATTATATTTAATAGTTTTCATCTTAAGCTGGATTCAGGTAGCAGAGTATTTTCAAGTCTCGTAAATTTGGGGATTAAATTGTTTTCACCATCGTAACCAGTTTGAGTCTGGAAGCACCGTCTGTGATTGGCTGATGGCCGGGATTATTTGTGGATCCAGCTCAGAGTGAAAAAACAAGAAACACACTTTCTGCTGCATTAGGATGAAATCTTATTTAAATTGCAAACGCTTGCAATGCGCGGGGTATTTTATTATTAACAACACTATAACCGTCTCAAAAATTGATGCCCAAACGGGGACACGAACCCCGATATCCACCTATCGCGGGTGTTGCTCTAAACTATTGAGTTACTTGGACACTGGCTATTTGAGACGATTCTAGTGTTTTTGATGAGAATGACAGTCCTCCAAGAAATAGAACCATGAGTCCCCGTTTGGACATCAATTTTTGAGACGGTTATAGTGTTCATAGTAATAAAATCTCAGCGCGTATTGCAAGCGTTTGCAATTTAAATCAGATTGAAAATATATTATAATATATTCAGGGATTTTGATCAGGTTATAAGAAAAAGGGTCTATTGCCCTTCACAAAGATCCCAGGATGGCAAAGTGGCAAAGTCAGGTCCTCTCACTACAGGCAATTCCCCCGAACTCTTTTGACGATAACTATAAGTACTTAGATCTTCCAATGAAACGTTTTAAAGTATTGTTTATTTGATAACAGCTTATATTTTGTTTGTTTTTTTAAAGTAAAAAAAATGTAAGCACCGCCACCATTTTTCCAACGTGCTTCGCCAGTTTATAGTCTACATGGCACGGCATGCGATAAACCATTACATACAAATGTTTCATGACATCACAAATATTCTGTCAACTTAACACATTTTCATTTATTTATCACCGTCCTGCTTCGTGACTTGAAATTTATAGCTTTGTTCAAAAAGCGTTTGTTTTGTGTTTTAACAACGTTCAAATTTCTTGGAGCAATCAATATTCATGACTAGAAAACTATCCTATGTCTGCGACTAGCATGGAAATAACATAAGTCAAAAAAGTTACTCTCATACAAAATGGTCGTTTAAAAAATCCACGCACGCTCACGCAATTCTCTGCTGCGTCTATATGCGTCAGTGTGAGAGACATTCCATTCCAATAAAATAAATTACAAAAATAAAACGAATAGCGATAATTATGAACTTTGTAGATGAGGTGCTTTTACACATGGTTTCGAAGAAAGTTAGTTCACTTATTTCTAACGAGATAGCAAATAGATTCCAAACAAGTTTTAGAAGATGGTTGTTAAAATAAATTACAGTCGACTTGTTTCTCGATCGCCTTACACTACTCGGTAAACTCAATTTTGATATTAAATAGCATTAAAAGATTTTAAGAACTGTAGTGAACCTATGTTAAGTCCATGCATTGGTATTACTATCAGTAGTACCGTGCTAACTAGCAACACCATAGCACCAAGCAGTGACCCCGACCTAGAGCGGTGATTCGTAACCCTGGTATTACTGTCAGTAGCACCGTGCTAACTAGCAACACCATAGCACCAAGCAGTGACCCCGACCTAGAGCGGTGATTCGTAACCCTGGTATTACTGTCAGTAGCACCGTGCTAACTAGCACCACCATAGCACCAAGCAGTAACCCCGACCTAGAGCGGTGATTCGTAACCCTGGTATTATTGTCAGTAGCACCGTGCTAACTAGCACCACCATAGCACCAAGCAGTGACCCCGACCGAGAGCGGTGATTCGTAACCCTGGTATTACTGTCAGTAGCACCGTGCTAACTAGCACCACCATAGCACCAAGCAGTAACCCCGACCTAGAGCGGTGATTCGTAACCCTGGTATTATTGTCAGTAGCACCGTGCTAACTAGCACCACCATAGCACCAAGCAGTGACCCCGATCTAGAGCGGTGATTCGTAACCCTGGTATTACTGTCAGTAGCACCGTGCTAACTAGCACCACCATAGCACCAAGCAGTAACCCCGACTTAGAGCGCTAATTCCAGACATGTTTTATTTTCAAACCGCTTTATTATTAAAGTTGCATTACTCTAGGATAACATCGTATATTTACTTTAATTGTTCTTTTGTTAATTTTAATATTTTATTATTATTTACCTTCTTATGCATTTGGTCAGTACGTATTTTACCTAAACTAATAAGGTGCTAAGACATTCTTGTTTTTGAAATTGCAAAACTGTGCGAAATTCCATATAACATTAGTTGACATCAATCTATTTCCATAGATTTAACTTTAACAAATAAATGTTTTAAAATTACCCTTTGTGCATTTTCATGAGTAAGTGGTATTTTTTGTAAAAATATCAATATTTGATCACAGTCAAGAGTCATCTGGTAACACGCAAGCCGGAAGTCTCGAAGATTTGTGAGCCAGAAGATTGTGAGTTGTAAAAGTGAAAACATATTTCAAATCTGAAACTAAATTGTTTAAATATATGTATGTAAATATATTTCATAAACCAAAAACAAGTGAGCACAGCCGCCATTTTTTAGCTTCTTCCATGATTTTCTGAGCCAGCTAACACCGCATGTAAGGAAAAAATTAATACGAATATTTTAAAACGTCACAACTGTTGTTTTATCAATCTCAAGTGTTCATAATTTATCACCACCTTACTTCGCGTATTGTAAATAATAATGTCCTCTAGAAAGCGATTGTATCATGTCTTCGGAATCCAACCTTCTCTGAGGCATTAAATTCTAATGACATGAAAACGTCAAAACGCCTAAGACTTCTAAGAAAATAACTTATTTAAAAAAAAATTGTTTCTATAATAGTCCTTTCAAAAATCCATAAACGCAAGCGCAATTCCAGACCACGACTCCTGGGTCGAGCTGAGAAACATTTCATTCAAAATTTGTTGAAAATAGCTTTCGTCATGAACTACATAAATGCGGTACATTATAACATAGTTTTGAAGAAAGTAAATTCACTTACTTTTAACGAGATGGCAAGAAAACTCCAGTCAAGCTTGAAAAAATACTTGTTAAAAGAAAATACAGTCGACTTGTTTGTCGATCGCCTCGCACTGCTCGGTAAACTCCCTTTTGATATTAAAAAGCATTAAAATAATTTAAGAACTGTAGTGAACTTATGTTGAGCCCATGCATTGGTATTTCTGTCAGTAGTACCGTGCTAACTAGCACCACCATAGCACCAAGCAGTAACCCCGACCTAGAGCGGTGATTCGTAACCCTGGTATGACTATCAGTAGCACCGTGCTAACTAGCACCACCATAGCACCAAGCAGTGACCCTGGTATTACTGTCAGTAGCACCGTGCTAACTAGCACCACCATAGCACCAAGCAGTGACCCTGGTATTACTGTCAGTAGCACCGTGCTAACTAGCACCACCATAGCACCAATATGTTTCTAAGATCTAGAGCGGCAACGCTAATAAACACCATTTGCAACGATTTTATGCAATTGGTTGCTTTTTCCTCACCAACAGAATGCCAGTTTACCTTCTTGTTAATTCTTCCATCGTAGTTCCTCAACATTAACGGTTGCTAGTGGCTGCTAGTGCAAGTGGTAGTAGCATTGTTGAAAAGTGAGCAAAAGGCCGGGTTTATATAATACCACTCATCGTTATATGTAATATTAAGTTAACACCGCCAAATGGCCACTCTGGGCTAGGCCTGTTTTCTCTAAGTTTGTTTCTCTAAGTTAAAATTAGAAAAACCAAAAATTGCTGATTTTTTCCAGGATTTTGGCTAATTCAGCCAGAAAATCCTCGAAAACGACTTGTGATCATCCAAAACGGATGGAACTACTTTCAGCTATGCCTTTTAACAGTAATAGTCTTTGTCATATGTCCGATTACCATCTACGACTCTTGGGGAGTAAACCTGATGATAACGACAGAGGCTGCAGGTGCTATTTTTGTATTGGGACTAGTTATAGTGCAGACATTCTGTTTACTTCATCAAGGTGAGCGATTTAAAAAGGTGATAAAATCTCTGGAAGATATTAAGGTTTTTGGAAGGCTGCATCGAGATCACCCAGAAGAAGTTTTGGAAGATAGCAAGTTCTCCACCGTGGTCACTATGGGGTACTACGTGTTTGGATCTTTTTTATTGGTACTCTCGGCAATAGCAGTACCAATTTACTGTCTCAGAAAGAGAGAGTTTGTGATCAGGTAACCAAATTTGCTGTGTAGGGTTACGTTTTATTCGTATCTTGACTATAGGTAACGGTAGATGACATCTTACGGGGCTTGCACTTGTCCTTTTACATGTTTTAGAGGAAAATAACGGCTTCCAAAAATTCTTAAACATAGGCCCATCGCTAGATCGTAACAACTTGATTATAGGTTAATGTTCTGATGTGAAAAATTAGCCGGAAACATGGGTAATGGTAGAAGACATCTAATTAGGCTTGCAGCTGCTCTTTAACATATTGAAGAGATATACATCAACTTCTAAAAAGTCCCCAACAAAAACCCAATGTTTAGATTTAAATACACATGGATTTTTTTAATTATCTTTTAACAACAACAAAACAACATAACTAAATCAGCTTTCATATGGTTTCATATCAACAGATTCTGGTTTCCATATAACTTCAAGGCAAGTCCTTACTGCGAGACGACAATACTTATGCTGACAGCCGTTTGCGCTTATGGCTTCGTTGTAATTATCTTCGTCAACGCACTCCTTCTGTCAATCTTCTCAGAGACTGCATTCCAACTAAAACTACTCAACTATAACATCAGGAACGTTTTCAGCATCTCAAAATCAACGCAAAAATCTACGGTTACCAACCGAGTCAAAACATCTTTGTTAACCGATCGAACTAAACAAAAAAGAAAGCGTTTCGCTTATAAAATAAATGCCCAGCAGGTGCAGAAAATAACAAGTTTAGACAGTGCTGTTAGCACTGCCGACTTTGGCAGCAAGATGCCGGGTAAGGTACAGATTGTTCAGAGGTTTAGAAAGGATATCTTCATACAAGAGAGAATAAATGAAAAAGCCAATGTTCGGTTTCACCATTGTGTAAAACATCATCAATCAATCACTAGGCAAGTAAAAAAAGGTGTGCCAAATTTATTACTATTATTATTATTATAATAATAATTATTATTTTTATTACAACTATTATTATTATTATTAATATTATCATTATTATTATTATTAGTATTGTTGCTAAAAACAAAATTTCCATCCTAATTATTTATTTTATTGTATATGATCATAAAAATTACTGTTTTTATTTATTTATTTATTTAATATTTAATTATAACTATAAAACAATAATTAACTTTTATTATTTAAATATTCACGAAATTAAGTTGTTCTTCACTAACCATTCAAAACCCAGTTGTAAAAAGCTTTTTCTAAAACGAGTGCCAAGTTTAGATAAAGTAGACACGAGTTTAAAAACCACGATTCCTTACTAATTGTCATTAAAATTTCCATAGCAGTATTTCAAAAAGTCAGTGCTCTTTTATGACACTTAGGCTCAGTTTTAAAATGTTCAGTTCAATTAGTGACCGGAGATAAAAAAAATTGCATTCTCTGATCGGCTGAAACCACAGAGATTATACTTTTAACTATTTAGTTGAGAAAAAAAAACCGAGTACGCCCTAAATTTTGACGCAATGCCTATTTTTATTCAGGTTCATCACTGAAATTGAGTCTGCGTTTGGACCGATCATCTTTTATCAGTTTGTCTGCGCCGTTTGTCCGGTTATCATCGCCATTATCCTCGTCCTTTACGTATGTAAAATTGCGACTGCATATTTGATCATCGATTTTAAGTCAAGCTACAGCATAATTTCAATAAAAAAAAAATACTTGAAAAATAATTGTTAACCTGTGATTCAGTTGGTGAAAAATTTTAAAAGAAAAAGGTTATCTGGTGGTTCCTCTAACGCTTGAGGACGATGTAGCGCCTCCATCTTCTTTTCCCAAGAGATCGAGGGAACAAAAACAAAACTATTGTTCTTTAATTGGGGCTAAATATACACTGACTAATCAATAATCTATTCAATTAATTCAATCAATCAATCAATTCAAAATAATTTATTTATTCATTCAAACAATCTAATCAATCCATCAGTTTTTATTTTTCAAATCAATCAATTAATTGATTGTTAATCTTTTAAAATTCGTTTTTCGAAAAGTGCATTTTAAACAATATATATACTGGTAGTGCACCCGCTGAGCACACAGCTACTGTAAGTGATGAAGGTGATCTGAGTTACTTTGGCCTAGAGAAATAAGAATTAATAGATCACTTCTATAGAGTGTAATTTAGAACCACTTTAATCACATTCACTTTAATCACTTTAATAACACACATTTAAATTGCAATTTTCTGAAATACAACAGAAAAACGCAATGCTAAAACTCTTGTAAAACGCGAGAACCATAAGCAAAAATAATATTTTTTATGTTAAAAACCTTTAATCTGATGCCAATAGTGATGAGTCGCCTGGTCTTTGTTTCGTCGCGATCGGACAAGTTGTTTGACCGATTAGTTGTATCCAGTAAACCTAGTTATAAACCTGAGTAAGCTCCCACTCCAATAGACCTGAGTAAGCTCCCACTCCAATAAACCTGAGTAAGCTCCCACTCCAATAAACCTGAGTAAGCTCCCACTCCAATAGACATGAGAAAGCTCCTACTCCAATAGACCTGAGTAAGCTCCCACTCCAATAGACCTGAGTAAGCTTCCACTCTAATAGACCTGAGTAAGCTTCCACTCCAGTAAACCTGATTAAGCTCCCACTCCAATAGACCTGAGTAAGCTCCTACTCTTATAGACCCGAGTAAGCTCCTACTCCAGTAAACCTGAGTAAGCTTCTAATTTAATAGACCTGAGTAAGCTCCTTCTCCAATAGACTTGAGTAAGCTCCTACTCCAATAGACCTGAGTAAGCTCCCACTCCAATCGACCTGAGTAAGCTTCCACTCAAATAGACCTGAGTAAGCACCCACTCCAATAGACCTGAGTAAGCTACCATTCTAACAGTTAAAAGAGAATCGACGTCAAGTAGATTGATTTGTCGTTGAATTGGAGTGAGAATGCTAGAATTGGTATTTATTTTAGATAAAGAAGTAGACTTACGAAAAACAAGATTTTTTTCCGAAATATTTTCTACGTTTTCCGAAATAAGTTCAAAAAAGGCAATTTTAAGCTTTGTACGGGAAAAATTTCAAGTTAAACAAACTTAAAAAATATGAGAAAAAAACCTTCTGTGCCGTAACTAAATGATGTTACTAAAAATGATGGAGCCATAATATCCCTGGAAAGTTGGGGATGCTTCGCTAGCGGCCACAAGAAATCCAGTTAAATCCACAAAAACTTTTTTCTGCAGGCCACCAGCATTGACATTAAGACATACTTTTTCATCGCACTTATGATGATGGCGATGTTCCAGCAGGGTTTGGTTTGTTTCTTAGCCGAGCAGGTAACAGCTGAGGTGAGTTAGTGACAACAATACAAAGAACAACCTTTAAAAGATGCAATAAACACTTCATTCACAAACATAAAATGGCTGATTTTTCTGTGTACACAGGGTGAAAGTGTCCGGGAGGCCGTTATTGCTTGTGACTGGTTTGGTGCGTCCGAATGTTTTAAACGTTCCATGGCGGATTGTCATGTCGCGTAGCAACCAACCACTGGTCGTTAGGCCAGCGGGGATTCCTGTGACTTTGGAGACTTTTTACAGGGTGAGAGACGAATATATTTTTGGCATACGCTTAAGATTCTATTAAATTAATTTGAGGTTTAATGAAAAATTGTCTTATCAAAGTTTGTTTGCAATTTTATCTCTATGGAAAATCGCCAAGACATTTTATGGAATTAAACTGAAACAAGTGTCACAGGGGATAACCATGATTTACCATTCAACAGGTTATGAAGATCACTTTAAACTTTTACCGGTCTCTGTCGGCAATGTTGAACACTTCGCTTCAAGATCATTAAAGCATACAAGATTTCAAGGTCATGCACATTTTATTTCAAGGTTGTTTGTGAATATCATTCAAGAGATCAAATTTTTTTCACTTCGCTCAAGGTCATTCCGAAATGTTGCTTTGATTTGCCTGTCAGTACGGGCCAATTTCACTAAAGCCATTTAAATCTTGCTTGATCGGCGTTTAAGGAAAGTTTCATCCCAAAATTTATTTTCCCCATTTAGCCAACATCCTAAAAGATGTTAAAGAGAATTTTTAGATAATGCATAAAAGGATATAAATTTACATTTGAATTTCGTGAAGCTTCAGGAAGGCTTTGTCCTGTCACATAAAAGAAATTTTGCTAAGCAGTCGTCATTATTTTCTCTCTACCCTGATCGCCATTTAATATTTCAACCTCAGCGTATGGAAGTTAAGTTCTTAAACTGTCATTAAGAGGTCAAATTAAGAAGTCCCATTGATATTTTGTTTGTATGTTACCAAATATTCGAACGTCTAAAACGGCGTGTGTGAAATCGGCCCTAAAGTTTATTTTACCTTTAAGTCCCTACCTCATGAAGATTGTACCGAATAACTAAGGACAAGTTTTTATTTTCAAACCGCTCTCTTATTGTAGTTGCATTACACTAAAAAAAAATCATATGTTTTGTTTAGTTGTTCTTTTGGTTATTTGTATTTTTTTATTTTTACTTTAATATTCATTGAAAGCATGAATACATATCTTACCTACACTATTAATGTGCTAAGACTTTTTTCTTGTTTTCGAAATTGCACAAAAAAAAAACTCAATTCTGTATAACATTTGTTGCCATCAATCTATTTCCATAGATTTGTAGTGCAAACGATGCGTTAACAAATAATAATTACCCTATGTATATTTGCATAATAAAGTGGTAATTTTTTGTTAATATTATAATATTTTATCACAGTCAAGTGTCATCTGTTGACGTCCAAGTGGAAGTCTGTAAGATTTATGAGTCAGAAGGTTGTGAGATGCGTGAGTAAAAATATATTTCCAATATGAGACAATTTTGTTTCCATTATTTCGTAATAAAAAACAAGTGAGCACCGCCCACCATTTTGAAGCTTGTTCCAAAATTTTCTGAGCCAGCTAACACCGCATGCAATGGATGATTGCCTTCAAATATTTTAAAACGTCACAGCTGTTGTTTTATCAATAGCATGTATTAATAATTTATTACCAACTTACTTCGTGTCCTGTAAGTAATAATTTCCTCCAAGAAGCGATTGTTCCGTGTCTTCGCAATCCAACCCTCTCTAAAGCAATAACTACTAATGACATGAAAACGTCAAAACGACTAAGACTTCTAAGAAAATAACTTAATCAAAAAAATGTATTGTCGTATAAAATTGGGCTCGTTCTTATAACACCTATTCTTACAACACCTACGATACCTGCGACCCTTATTTTTCTCACAACACCTACAGACCTTCTCCGGGTCTCTCGCGGTCAAAAGTTTTCTCATAAGACCTATTCTTGTAACACCTACGAAGGGAGGTGGTCACGTGGAGCCGAACATTTCCGAACTCGCCAGCGGCTGATGGTAGAGGAGCCATTCCGGTGTCGGTCGGTTGCCGGGCGTTTTAACACGTGAGTGGCTGCGGCGCGACCTTCCGGGCCTGATTCCGGGCGCCGACGCACTTCAAGGGGACGCTCTCGGCCGCGCACCCCATCTTGGCGCCGTCATCGCCGACGTCGTGCCTTACTCTTCGACTAGAGTCATGCTCACAAACCATAGTGGGGGCGTTGACGACGCTCTCGGCCGCGCACCCCGTCTTGGCACCTTCATCGCCTCTAGTACTCTAGTCGAAGTCGAAGAGTAAGGCACGACGTCGACGATGACGGCGCCAAGACGGGGTGCGCGGCCGAGAGCGTCGTCAACGCCCCCACTATGGTTTGTGAGCATGACTCTAGTCGAAGAGTAAGGCACGACGTCGGCCCGGAATCAGGCCCGGAAGGTCAAGCCGCAGCCACTCACGTGTTAAAACGCCCGGCAACCGACCGACACCGGAATGGCTCCTCTACCGTCAGCCGCTGGCGAGTTCGGAAATGTTCGGCTCCACGTGACCACCTCCCTTCGTAGGTGTTACAAGAATAGGTCTTATGAGAAAACTTTTGACCGCGAGAGACCCGGAGAAGGTCTGTAGGTGTTGTGAGAAAAATAAGGGTCGCAGGTATCGTAGGTGTTGTAAGAATAGGTGTTATAAGAACGAGCCATAAAATTGTCCTTTCAAAAATCTATAAGCGCAAGCGCAAATCCAGACTGCGTCACCTGGGTCGGGCTGAGTAACATTTCATTCCGAATTTCGTTGAAAACGGGCGTTTTTCAACAGGAGAACGTAAACAAAAACATAGTTTTCAAAATTTAACTATATAAATGCGGTACATTAAAAAATAGTTTTGAAGAAAGTAAATTCATTTACTTTTAACAAGATATATATTGTCGTAATATTGTCTAGGATGGAGAAAAATCTTCGTATTTTGACCAAATTCTCGCTTATAAAGCATTAAATCGGTAAGTGTTTGGTACTTTAATGACCGTAGAGAAAACACGCTCATGTTGACCACACTATAAGCCCGCTTTGGTGCCATAAAACGCCCAAAAATGTACAAAAAAAGATTCAAGTCTGTATTTTCTCGTGATATTTTGCATTTTAAACGATGAAAAAAGTGTCGTGTTGCATTTTACTTTCATTTCAGCAGATCTTCGTTTAATTTTGAAGAATCAACCATAAAAGCTTCGCCAAAATTACCTAAAATTGACTAAAATTGTCGTAGACACTTTTTTGTGTCCAAGTGTTCCACCGACTGCACGACTGCATGACTGCCCGACCCACGCGGTAACCAAGGAAACCACGTTTAGGGATTTTATTAAAGGTTAATAAACAAAAATTACAATTTTACTTTGGAGCAAAAAGTTGACGATTCCCTGCACGAGTCTAGAAGGCGATGTAATTTGGAGAAATAACAAACGAAAGCTGTTCAAGATTGTCTACTTTGCTCTGAACAAAAGTCTGCAATTACCAAAATAAAAACTATATAATATTTGTGCTACTATGTCTTGAAAATTATCGTTTGCCAATTAAAAGTAACTGAATAATAAATGTCTGTTTTATTTCAAAACACATCGGTTCTTTCTTCAACGCTAAAAACTATTGATTTAAGGTAGATTATATAACAGGAATGCACTTTGCATGTCCAAACATAGTAAAAAAATCAAATATAATGCTTACTCACCTGTGCAAATATAGTTGCAACAAATCGAGTCGGCGATGAGTTTACTCGAGAATTAGCACATGCATCGTGAAAGCCTTTTCAAATATTCACGTTCTATTGTTTTGGGATGCAGTATCGTTAATTCCTCGGTCAACTAAACAAAGTCTGGTCGTTAAATCTGCTGCACGTTGCACAACACGTGTAGAATATTTCAATCCATTTTGAAAGTACTTTGAACACCGGCTCGCAAAAAAAAACACAAATAATAACTCCGCAGGTTCGTTTTGCCATATCTCCGTAAAAGCAGAAACAAAATATTAATTTTGAACTCTTCATGATGGTGAATCCTGCAGAAACACATTGTCCTTTAATATACATATTTTTTCATTGTCCCTAAATTTATATATATATATTTTTTTTTTTAAACAAGTGCAAAGATTATTTTAAGTGGATATGACCCTCGAAACCAAAATTATACTATCCCAAGTCTGCCTAGCTTACCTAACGTGGAAGTCAAATGTATAAACCACACCATGGCTGTGCTTGCAGCGTGCCAAGAACTCACCCTGTCCCATCGCGCCTTGCCTAACGTGGACCCTGTCCCCATGTCCCATGTTTCGTGTCCCAGCCTTGCCTGGAGGCCGTAGGGTATAAACCACACCATGGCTGTGCTTGCAGCGTGCCAAAAACTCACCCTGTCCCATCGCGCCTTGCCTAACGTGGACCCTGCCCCCATGTCCCATGTCTCGTGTCCCGGTCTTGCCTAGAGGTCGTGGGGTATGAACCACACCATGACTGTGCTTGCAGCGTGCCAAGAACCTACCCTGTCCCATCACGCCTTGCCTAACGTGGACCTGCCCCCATGTCCCATGTCTCGTGTCCCGGTCTTGCCTAGACCCTGCCCCCATGTCCCAAACTTGCCGTTAGGTTCTGCTTAAGTTCTTGTCTACCTGCTTTCGAGAATGGGTCCTTCATTTAATGGATTACTTACTGAACGAGGAGATTCGATCAGAGATTCCAATAACGAGTCGTGGTACCTGGCTCAGCGCCATTTCTCGCAATTCGCCTCTAGCCAAGTAGGATGTGCCGGTCGACGTATTCCAAATTAAAATGCTTGCAATGCAACGCGATGTGCATTCAAATGCATTTCTTACTGGGTCAAACGCCGACAATGTCTACGTATACAAATCGGTTGTTTATAGAGGAGGTAATCACTGATCATGAATCGGAATGTTCCTGTAATGCATGTTGGCGTAACTGAACATTTACTTGCTAGTTTGCCTGTCACTGCTATGTGAGATGCGAATACCAGGATAATATTTGTTATGCTATTTTGGGAGACACAAATTGAGCATTTGGTAAATGGTTGATTGCAATTAACATCTCGTTGCACGGAGGGTAATTTTCTTTGTAAATGCGGAGTTCTCTGGAGATGTATTTAGTTAAACAGTTGAATTGGACGTCGTCGTGATCACTTTGGTTACGTTATTCTCGAAAAAAATGCACCTTTTTAAGAAAAATATAAATAAAAGACAGGAAAATTTTGATATTTTCAGTCTTTTTTTCATTATAACACAACTCATTGTCTATTAGCTACAGGCACTTTTTGCCGTGTGAAGCTTCTTCCAAAATTTTCAGCCAGTTTCACTTATAATAATGAAAAGCCCAAGGTAGGTTTTACTAAACGACTACTGAGGAACGAGCAAAAAAAAAAGGTTAATTGCTTTTTTAATATTATCAAGTGCTAATTAGAATGGCTTTTGTTCGAATCGTGTTTATCTTGTCAGGTGTCAACATTTCAAACTGTCTCGAATAAACCATCTTAGCTGATCTATACCAACTCACGTTCGTGCAATCCTTCCCATCAGGTTTAACACCAGAAACATAAGTTCAAAGCAATTTCTATAACGAAGCCCAATCAATCAATTCTGACAGCTGACATTTTTCAGAGGTAAACATTGACTTCAACAAATTCGTAAACAAATGTAAATTGTTCAAATTCAGTACCGTTTAATCATCTGTAGATCATTTGATTTTAAGAAAATCTAAATAACTAGAACCAAAAAATATTCTAGGGTAAAAAACAGTGATTGCAAGAAATATTTAAAATTTAGTGGGTAGGTATTACGAAAAATTACTATCTTTTGAAACGTCTTCGAGTCAATATGAAAAGGTGCCAGTAAAATAATATTAAAAAAACTTCTTGAATGACGAGTCGAGAATATTATCAAAATCCACCCACCGGGTTTGTTTGTTGTTTTTATTTTTTTTCCAGAGTTTTGGCCAAAAGACCAACACAATTTTCGCCTCTCCGCTTTCCTTGCCAGCACACCGCAAAGGCAAGCCCATAAAAACCTTGTGTTTCGATGCGAAAGATGCCACGACAGTAATAGATCACATAACGACTTACCCGAGCGGTCCAAACAAAATCTAGCTACAAGAATATAAACAAGACCAACCAATAAACATTCGTTTTACGACGATCTATTTCTACGTTTTACGACGCATCATAGGTCAAGGAAAGGCCACTGTTTTTATAGCGACGTAGTGCACATGATATACTTAGGTCAATACATTTTTGTCAAAAGTGTCTTTTATACGAGCACATAAGTTTTATATTGCTAATCGAAGTGAGGGTGGAAATTTAAAGCTGACTTTCCTATGACATTGTGTTTGATTCACTCCACGCAAAGGAGCGGACACTCGCCGTCGCCTCTGTGCTGGACATTCCCTGACAGGCTGCTTGTTTCGCTCCACGCAAAGGAGCGGACACTCGCGGTCGCCTCTGCGCTGGACATTCCGTGACAGGGTGCTTGTTTCGCTCCACGCAAAGGAGCGGACACTCGCCGTCGCCTCTGTGCTGAACATTCCGTGACAGGGTGCTTGTTTCGCTCCACGCAAAGGAGCGGACACTCGCCGTCGCCTCTGCGCTGGACATTCCGTGACAGGGTGCTTGTTTCACTCCACGCAAAGGAGCGGACACTCGCCGTCGCCTCTGTGCTGGACATTCCGTGTCAGGGTGCATGTTTCGCTCCACGCAAAGGAGCGGACACTCGCTGTCGCCTCTGTGCTGGACATTCCGTGACAGGGTGCATGTTTCGCTCCAATCAAAGAAGGGGACCAGCACTAAAATTAGTAATACTTCGATAATTTGCTCATTTGATCTTTACAGGCATTGTTTATGTGGTAACCGCCCTTTTTTAAGATCATAAAATTCCATATCGTTTGATTTTGATTTTACGACAGTGTAAAGACAATTGGGTTAGCCAATTTAAATCAGTTTCTAGAACAAATTAGATTGCAAGGATGCTACCACTCGAAGTAATTCAGCGAAGATTTTAATGCCTTGCAACGCAACGTTTTTTAAAAACTCTGCAATTTTTCGACTGGCTTCCTTGGAGCGACTCGGAGTGCACTGAGCGGCCTACGTGATTTCTTTCATCCCTTTCATCCCTCCAACATCTCTCCCGAACAGAACTGGCCATATGTATGATGGTCACCCATCCAATACCTGACCCAGCGCAGTGTTGTTTAACTTTCATCCCTCCAACCTCTCTCCCGAACAGAACTGGTCATGTGTATGATGGTCACCCATCCAATACCTGACCCAGCGCAGTGTTGCTTAACTTTCATCCCTCCAACCTCTCTCCCGAACAGAACTGGTCATGTGTATGATGGTCACCCATCCAATACCTGACCCAGCGCAGTGTTGCTTAACTTCCGTTCCTCCAACCTCTCTCCCGAACAGAACTGGTCATGTGTATGATGGGCACCCATCCAATACCTGACCCAGCGCAGTGTTGCTTAACTTCCGTTCCTCCAACCTCTCTCCCGAACAGAACTGGTCATGTGTATGATGGTCACCTATCCAATACCTGACCCAGCGCAGTGTTGCTTAACTTCCGTTCCTCCAACCTCTCTCCCGAACAGAACTGGTCATGTGTATGATGGGCACCCATCCAATACCTGACCCAGCGCAGTGTTGCTTAACTTCCGTTCCTCCAACCTCTCTCCCGAACAGAACTGGTCATGTGTATGATGGTCACCTATCCAATACCTGACCCAGCGCAGTGTTACTTAACTTTCATCCCTCCAACCTCTCTCCCGAACAGAACAGGTCATGTGTATGATGGTCACCCATCCAATACCTGACCCAGCGCAGTGTTGGTTAACTTTCATCCCTCCAACCTCTCTCCCGAACAGAACTGGTCATGTGTATGATGGTCACCCATCCAATACCTGACCCAGCGCAGTGTTGGTTAACTTTCATCCCTCCAACCTCTCTCCTGAACAGAACTGGTCATGTGTATGATAGTCACCCATCCAATACCTGACCCAGCGCAGTGTTACTGAACTTTGTGTTGTTCACAGGAAGCGGTGTTTCCAACATGCTTCACCGTTCGGAATGTTGTCACATAGCGTATATTGTAATGCTCTGTACAGTTCAAACAAAGAGACAAGTAATTAGAGAATTGTTGTAATTAAAGCGTAATTAAGCTTTGGGCGATAATTGGTAAACATATTGTTAATTTGTTATTCCACTAGTTTTAATTATTGTAAACAGTTGGATTACAGTAAGTTTGTCAACAATGGTTGCTCTATAATTAGCGTGCTACCGCGCACTACCGAATTATTTGTGATAAACATTCCTATCTCATTAAAATATATAATCATTTTGCGTTGAAATAATTAGACATTGAACTAAATATGTATTTAAATATGTAAATATTTATGTCAGTTATTTATTTGGTCAATACTACATTTAGAACAAAATTCTTTGTACTTATTTTTATTATTAATATATTAATACATTGTTCATATTTTTAAATTTTATTATTTGATACATACATCTGATTTTTTTTACGTCAAAAGTCTGTTAAAAGTCTGTGACAGATAACCAGAGTTTTAAAAATAAATTTCAGATTGTTAAATAATGTTAGCATCTACGTTATGACTCATCTAAAATTATTATCCTGCACTTTTCAATGCATCAACTGCATGTAGAAATAAAATAAAAATTGAATATGTTTCTTATCGATTAAATTTGTTTTCATGCATTTTAGTCACCGGTAAGCAACCCAAATTTTCTCAGCTTTCCAAAGCTGTGTTTTTATTAATTTTTTATTTGTAACAGTTGTTTAGCTAGAAGCCCAAACATTGAGGAAGGCACACCATACAGAGGCACAAAAGTGCCAAAGTTAAAATTAGAGAAAAATTTAGATTTTTTTGTTTCTGTCTAAGGCCTATTGTTTTTATTTGCTGACAACTTTCAAAATTTAAATTTGGGCAGACTAAAATGTTGTGTGTTGATTTGACGCAGAATGCTCGATTTGCAATTTTTTTATTTTACGAAGGATGCCTGCTCGGTGCAAAAGGGTATACTTCATATTCTGTTAAATAATATTTCTTCACGGGCACATCGTTATTGATTGAAGCAATTTCCAAAACGTAATTATCTAGTGGTTAGTTTTCCAATTTAAATTAACGACGGTTAGATTTGGAATGGGTACTTTCCTGCCCTCTGGGGTTTTCTGCATCACCAAGTCTCTGATTTCTCTCGGTCATAATAACACGCTTACAGATTGGGGTGATTCTTGCAATCAACTGTCATTAAGATTAGAATTATTATTTTGAAAAGCGAAGTGACATCTTTAATTTCACTTACCACGCTAAAAATCAGATGTGTGTGCTTGGTTTTTTTTTTGTGGTTCAGTTAGTTTATTTGTGTTTTTGTTCGAAGTCTAGCGGCTTAAAACCTGCTCCGATTTAAACGAAAATTGCCGAGCACACTTTTGTAATCCTAACTTTGACTTCATGTGTTTTTTCAGAAAAATCGGTTGAACAGATTTGAAACTATTCAAAATAAAAAAAATAAAAACAGATTTTTTATAAAAGTTCTGTAGTTGTACAGCCATAAATGTTTGATATTTTTTCACTGAACTTTTCAAACATGCACATTACATAAACATTATGTAAATGTGAGGTTTTTTAGCCCAAATGTGTTTTTTTTTTTTATTCTTAAATTTCCGACATATTTTAATTGATTTTGGCTGTTTTGCATTGATCCATATCATGTATCGGCTTCACATTGTACCATCTCTAAATATCTTACAACGCAATTTCAATTACGTTCGCAAAGCCCAAGCACTTTTAAAGAGACAATACCAAAAATACCATTAAAGCTATTATTAACGTTTTTAAAAAACATGCCAAACCGTTCGGTGGTCACCCACTCAACACCTCATTCAGCGTAGTGAAGCTTAACATTAAAGATCGCACAACACATTTTTTCAAAAACGCACAATCCGCTCTTTAAAGTCCTTTATTCTACTAAAGAAATTTTCTTTGATGAAAATAATATTAATATATTAATGAAATTGTAGCTCTCTTTAAGTAATTTTCTTTTTTGTTTCCATGCGTCGCAAAAACAGCTTAGTATGGAACAAAGCTCGCACTAAAACTCACTGGTAAAGAAAATGTCATTTCAAAAGCAATGTGATCAACAGCTAACACAACAAAACAAAAAGTCCCCAAGGGAAATGACTTCCTGGAAGCTCTGTTCGTTAGCGTTGTCGCGAAGTTAACGAGATTACCGCACAGAGCGCGCCACATTACCTTCAGATCAGATTCAAGATGGCGCTCTATTTGGGGATCGCAGAGGCGTTACATATTAAATCTTGTGCAGCAAAACACTTGAAAGTGTATCATGAATATGAACCTAGAAGCAGTGGTGGACCAGATTAAAGTTATATCGTTATTTTAAGGAGATTCACAACGAAAGTTAAAATTGACTTTAGAGCAAATCTGTTTGCATGGCTCTATTCTCACTTGTTGCTGAGTCAATAATAAAATACTCAACAAATTATTCTACTAGAAATTTGTGGAAATTTCGCAAAAACAATTTTTTTTGTTTTTGCCTTTGGTTTCCTAAGAAGTAATAGAGTTGAGTGATTCGCAATTTTTTCTTACATCAACAATACTTATCTTGAGAGAATAACAAGTGTTCAGACATCTAACTTATCTGATTTCAAATAAAGCAACTGTTTTTTCTTGTGCGAAAATGAGTGAAAAACTCCGCCCGTGTTTCAACGCCGAAATCTCACCAATAAAAATAATTTTGAAAGCGATTATTTGTTATAATATACCTTACAGTACTACGATTTCAGAAATTTTGGTCTTATTTCGATCAGACAAATAGAGTCAATGAAACCGAAGTCCAAGTAAGTCGGTGCGAGGTGCTATATGACGTCCAGTATAGCTACTGACAGCGAGTACCCCTCCTGACAGCGGAGTGGGGGGTCATATGAATCGGCTTAGCTTTAAAATTATTAACTAAATTCAATACATGTTACTTTATAGTTACTCTTTCACTCTAAAGTAGGTTTGTGTATTTGTTTTCTGTAATGCTGTCTAAGTTTTGCTATTTGCAATTATTTCTATTCTCAAAAGTGTAATACATTTGATAGCACAAATGTTAAAAACCTAAAAAGTTCATTAATTAAACCAATGGTTAAAATATAAGAATGTCCAATCAGAACTTTCTTGTTGCTTCTATTTTCTTTCTTTGCTAAATTTGCGAATCGAAAAAATATATTACTTAGTTGAATCTCAATTAGCATTAAGTAGTGAAATTTAAATTTAAATCATAACCTCAAAAATACATGAAAATAAATAGATTTAAATAAAAATCTGACTTTTTAAAATAGATCAAGCAATTTTCGTATATGTACCTTCGTCAAAAATTGAAGTATGCACCATAGCACCAAAAACTCAATGATCTTGTTTCAAAAAACCCTATTCCCCTTTTCACGGCCCCACCCCTACGCCACTGGGCCGCATAATATGCAAAATGTCTTTTCACAAATTAATTACGCCATGCCTGATTTAATTTCAAGTATGGGTACATAAAGCTAAACAAGCGACGACGTCTTAGATTGGGGTTCAACGTTAAATTACGTTAAATTTCGAGGCGAAACTTTATTGTTATTGTCTTAATCGCGTTAACCTGATGGAAATGTGAGGAAAATTGAGGGAGCTTTTCACGGCAAGCAGCGCGTGAAAATCACCTGAACGATAATTTATGGTCGGCAAAGTCTCGGGAGTGATGATGCCTTATGAAGTTACCAAAGAAAATCAAGGATAGCTGGTAATTTTCATCATACCAACTTTATAAAATCTGTATAGTAGACAGCACGGTTAAACTGATTTTTCTCAACTCGCCTTATATTTAAAGTTTTATGTGAAACTATTGCCAAAGCGACTTAAAATCTCATGCAGTGAAATTCAGATGTTTCTGTGAGCTAGAGATCCAACTTAAAGTTGAAAATTTGTTGAAACTGTTGCTATGATGACTTCCAATCACACGCAGTGAAATTCAGATGTTTCTGTGAGCTAGAGATCCAATTTATAGTTAAACATTTTGGTAAAACCAGACGTTATTACGTTAGGAATTTGGATTTATACAATTTATTCTGTTTATTTTTTAAACTCTGTAGTTATGCTTTTAACTCACAGAAACATCTGAATTTCACTGCATGCGATTAGAAGTCGTCATGGCAACAGTTTCAACAAAATGTTCAACTATAAGTTGGATCTCTAGCTCACAGAAACATCTGAATTTCACTGAATGTGATTGGAAGTCGTCATGGCAACAGCTTCAACAAAATATTCAACTATAAGTTGGATCTCTAGCTCACAGAAACATCTGAATTTCACTGAATGTGATTGGAAGTCGTCATGGCAACAGCTTCAACAAAATATTCAACTATAAGTTGGATCTCTAGCTCACAGAAACATCTGAATTTCACTGCATGTGATTGTACGTCGTCATAGCAACAGTTTCAACAAAATTTTCAACTATAAGTTGGATCTCTAGCTCACAGAAACATCTGAATTTCACTGCATGCGATTAGAAGTCGTCATGGCAACAGTTTCAACAAAATGTTCAATTATAAGTTGGATCTCTAGCTCACAGAAACATCTGAATTTCACTGAATGTGATTGGAAGTCGTCATGGCAACAGCTTCAACAAAATATTCAACTATAAGTTGGATCTCTAGCTCACAGAAACATCTGAATTTCACTGCATGTGATTGGAAGTCGTCATGGCAACAGTTTCAACAAAATTTTCAGCTATAAGTTGGATCTCTAGCTCACAGAAACATCTGAATTTCACTGCATGTGATTGGAAGTCGTCATGGTAACAGTTTCAAACTAACACTTCAACTAGGAGGCGAACTTTTGGTAAAAACAGGCCTCACTGGCTTTAAATAACCATTCCATAGAAAGATACCTACAGCCCTAACAGCCAAACATAATATTTTATTTGTTTCTTAACGGTCTGTTAATTAATTAACGAGCTACTGAAAAACCAGCCCTAAGCTTTAATTAACATGATTTTTTTCCTCATGGTACATTGGTTTTATTTTTTTTTTCATATTCGCAAATCCCCTTTTCTTTCAGTATACCCTAGTGCACCATATTTCCAAATTAAAACTGTAATACCTGACCTGAAAAAAAAAACGCAAAACATGTCATGTGAAATGGTGCTTCATATGAAAACAGAGAATTACATTTCCAACAAATAATCCTCCCAATCCGAAACCAACCACTTCGAAAAAAAATGAACTGAATGATCTGACACATCCCATCACTCTTGCGCTAATGATGTCAAACTCGATATCCGATCGCACTGGATTAATGAGATGAGAGCTCACGCTAGTGGATAACCAATTACCCAGTATTAATACGATTGATTGATTGGGTAAATAATTGACATGCCGTCATCAGGTTTTTAAATAATTAAACCAGCACGGGCTTTGATACGCGGTGCCAACAAGGGTATTTATTGCCGTGGTGATCGGTATTTATTTTCAAGTTGATTGTCAACTGCATCGACGATTTTAATTTGCATTTTTCGTATAGAAAACGAGGTGAGAGGTTAATTTGTATGAAGATCAAGTTTGAAGTGCGAACATCAAAAGTATTTAGTTCAAAAATGTCAGATTATCGAACGGTTTGACGTGTTGGAAACACCGGTTCTTGTTAGATAAGTGAAGTTAAGCAACACTGCGCTGGGTTAGGTATTGGATGGGTGACCATCATACACATGACCAGTTCTGTTTGGGAGAGAGGTTGGAGGGATGAAAGTTAAGCAACACTGCGCTGGGTCAGGTATTGGATGGGTGACCATCATACACATGACCAGTTCTGTTTGGGAGAGAGGTTAGAGGGATGAAAGCTAAGCAAAACTGCGCTGGGTCAGGTATTGGATGGGTGACCATCATACACATGACCAGTTCCGTTCGGGAGAGAGGTTGGAGGGATGAAAGTTAGTACATCAACTTTACCCGCCTTGCTTATCAACCTCTCGACAGCATGGATTTGTGGAGGAATCCTGTTGTTCACGTTGTACCGTCCTTCGGAAGAGACATTAAGACGGTGATCCCCTTGGTGCTCCTAGACAGAAGTAGGCTACGTGCTGGCACCGGGTTTTTCCATCCTCTCTTTTAGGCTAGGTTACGTTTAAGAACATGTTTTAGAAAAGCTTAAGCGTAAAAAACAATGATTTTATTGGAATATATTAAAGATAAATTTTCGTGAAAAGAACCTTAATTGTATAAATTTGTCATAACTTAAACAAAAATGCAGAAATTTTAGTTTCACTGATGTTCTGGAATATAAGTCAAAACTAAGAAGTTGAACAGATCAGAAAAGAACCCTTATCCAGAAAAGTATGATATGTTTATACCTTTTTCAGCTAAACATCATCTTCATCATCACCCACTCATTCACCAGCGCCACCAAATCTGTGCCAAAGGATCTCAAAACTATGCGTCGTAAAACTTCACAAATCACGTAGAAGCTATAGGAGAGAACTCCACGCCAACAAATCTATCCATCCACAAGCAACCGCGGCATTAACTAAAAGCTTCAAATTGCTTGAAGTAATTCAATAACCGGTGTCATAATTCTATTTGATGAGCCAGATGTTGTCATTTTGATGACAGTGAATTCAACACTTAATCTGACACGTAGGATCCATTATACGGCAAGGTCCACTCTAATTGAGTGCGTTCTGATAGACCCCTGATAGAGGATAGAGTGCGTTTCTATCGTGTTTTATTTCTAAATCCTACCTTGCATTGCTTAGGTGAATATTTTGCTTGAAAAGTATACTGGAAATTTCACGAAATTTTATGTTTTCAACATGCCTTACCCTTCGGTGGCACGAAGAGGACCACCAGCTTAACGTCCCTTCCGAAGGACGGTACAACGCGAACAGCAGGATTCCTCTACAAATCCATGCTGTCGAGAGGTTGATAAGCAAGGCGAGTGATTTTTCTGTTACTAACTTTCATCCCTCCAACCTCTCTCCCGAACAGAACTGGTCATGTGTATGATGGTCACTCATCCAATACCGGACTCAGCGCAGTGTTGCTTAACTTTCATCCCTCCAACCTCTCTCCCGAATAGAACTGGTCATGTGTATGATGGTCACCCATCCAATACCTGACTCAGCGCAGTGTTGCTTAACTTTCATCCCTCCAACCTCTCTCCCAAACCGAATTAGTCATGTGTATGATGGTCACTCATCCAATACCTGACCCAGCGCAGTGTTGCTTAACTTTCATCCCTCCAACCTCTCTCTCAAACCGAATTAGTCATGTGTATGATGGTCACCCATCCAATACCTGACCCAGCACAGTATTGCTTAACTTCGGTGATCTCAAGAGAACCGGTGTTTCCAACTCGCCAAAACGTTCATATGTAAATCTAATTCAAGATTAGACAACAAAAAAAATGTGTAAAAATAAATCTTTCTGCACGCAAGGTGTCACGTGTCGGGGATATTTACTTTTCTAAAAGCACTCACCGCGTTGCAATGTGGAAGTACTGCTAAAACTGCAATCGCATGACCCTTAACATGATAAAGTGATTAAACAACATGCAATGCATGCATACCGAGTGCGGAAATATCAAGTTTATTTGTAGTGATTTTTTAGTTTCATTATTTGAGACTATATATACTTAATTGTTGTGTTTAACTACGCACTGTTTTGACAACGGGTCCTGTGGCACCGGTGTTAAGGCATCTGTGAATGATTGGATGATGATGTTGTTTAATCAGATAGTTAAGGTTAATCCAATGATGAATATGGTACCGGCACTTAGTCTACTTCTGGAGAAGAGCATCAAACAGACACCGGATTTAAGTCCCTTTCGAAAGAAGATGTAGAAATCATAAGCAGTGGAACCCAAAAATAAATTCATCAGTCAAAGGGCATTAAAGAAGCCACTGGCTTAACGTCTTTTGAAAAGAGCTGTTATATTTTTAACTTTTTTAATCTATGTGTATGTTAACCACCGAAGTATTTCTTAAAATTACAAGTTTAAATATTATCTTTCAAACTGGCACCAATAGCTTCTAGCCAAAAAAACACGGTCAAGCATACCATAAACTGACTGATTCCGCATTTTTCAGTGGCTCGTTAAGTAATTAACAGACTGTTAACAAATAAAAAAGATTTTCTAGATGGTTTCTCCCAAAAAAATTTAACTTTAACAATGTGCCTATAAGAAAAAAACAGCTTTTCAGACCAGTTTCACAATCCCTAGTTAAAAATATAACTAATAGTTAATAGGATTTACCTGCATTTGAATATAAAATCAGTTCTAAAATTACTGTAAACGCACTAACTGAAAGGTCAAGCTAAAACTAAAAAATACTGTTTAAACTTTGTAGAGGCGCTTGAAATTTTCAGTCAAAACCGTTATTTTTTTTAGCAAATTTGCATAGTTTTCGGTAGCCATTTTGTGCATTCACCAAGCCACAGGCTTAAAATAAATATCATTGTATAGTAGATAAAATTCTTAACGGTTCCCTAAATTAATATATCTGCAGTGCTTTTATAACTGTACTAAAAAAAAATTGAAAGTATTTTTTTTTTTTTTTTTTTTTAACAATTTAAGTGCAAATACAGCCTTAAAACCATATGAAACATTTAGAACATCTTTTAATTTGAACCTCAATTTAAATATTGATAAAACCACATTGATTTTAAGCTCAATTTTTAATTTTTTTAAATTCAAATAAAATCCAGCAGAAAACAAATTCCCATTTCCGATTTGAAAATCGCACAATCTTCACTCACCATCTCCAAAATCGCAACGTCCTTCCAGCTTCAAGTACGACAACCATTTCACCGTGCAGTAACGGACACGAGCAACGCCGGGCTCGATCAAAGTGTACTGCGGGGCGAAACGCGAGACCGGCGACTCAACATTTCGATCACGTTCGCCGTCGGAACACCAGTCACTTGATGAATACATAATTAGCAATAGATTGCATACTACTAATTGGTCGGCACATAATTTCCCCCGCTGTCTGTTGGGCTTGTTACCTGGCATGTAATGGTCGATCGCATTTAAAGTTTGCTAAGTCTATATTCTGATATCCGTGAGCTTTGCATTTCATATTTAAAATTTTAGATTATGGATTCTGAATCCTCGATTATCTATTCTGGATTCTAAATGTTTCGTATCTTGTATTTGTATATTATTTGTTTTTGTAATTTAGAGCTACCATGAAATCGTCCACCAGAGGTTAAGAGGTAGATTGTCAGAAAACTAGCTTCAAAACTAGTGTTTCACGAAAATCTAGGTCCCGTTTATACAAAAATTTTCATGAACAGGTCACCAAAATAATACAGAAAAGCAAAAAAAAAGTGTCAACCCTTCAACCCTGTCACGGAATGTCCAGCACAGAGGCGACGGCGAGTGTCCGCTCCTTTGCGTGGAGCGAAACAAGCACCCTGTCATGGAATGTTCAGCACAGAGGCGACGGCGAGTGTCCGCTCCTTTGCGTGGAGCGAAACAAGCACCCTGTCACGGAATGTCCAGCACAGAGGCGACGGCGAGTGTCCGCTTCTTTGCGTGGGGCGAAACAAGCACCCTGTCACGGAATGTCCAGCACAGAGGCGACGGCGAGTGTCCACTCCTTTGCGTGGAGCGAAACAAGCACCCTGTCACGGAATGTCCAGCACAGAGGCGACGGCGAGTGTCCGCTCCTTTGCGTGGAGTGAAACAAGCGCCCTGTCACGGAATGTCCAGCACAGAGGCGACGGCGAGTGTCCGCTCCTTTGCGTGGAGCGAAACAAGACATCTTATCTTAAAAAAAAAATTTATCGAAGTAATAAGCATAAAAAGATCTTAATTCTTGCTCTTGATGGCGATACTAACTTTGTTAAGATTCAATGAATTACTCTGGGGAACTCAACCATATAAGACGATCGTTATGTGGGAGTTTTACGAGATCTTTATAAACTGCAGAGCGGGGCAATTTCGATAATGATATTATCATAAAAATGCAGGGATCGATATTTGCTCGCTATATATGACGCCGTATCTGTGTGAAAGCCACCCTTCCCGTAACCGTACGGAATGTGGCTTTGTTTTAAGATCAATGCTTTCTAAAGATTGTATAGCTGGGATATTGGTCGATCGTTCGGGAGTGGTTGCCAAGCACAACTTCAGAATTAAGCTCAGGTATTGTAGTATCGTATGTTAACATAACCCTAATTTTAAATATTCGTAGCGCAAAATTGCTGCTTTATCTAAAGTTGACGGACAAAAATGGAGTATGGGAGGTGGAGTGCCTGTCATTTCGAGAGATGTGAAATTTTTTTTTTTTTTTTTTCGCAGACATGCTTTTGAAATGCAAAAAACTGATTAAAATTGCTAACGCTTGCAATGCACGGGTTAATTTCTTATCAGGAAAACTAAAAACCTCTACAAATAAAAATATTTCTCACAAAAATGTCGTTTCCAAGTAGCTCAAATGGTTAGAGCAAAACTCACGAGAGGTGGAGATCGGGGTTCGATATCCCGTTTGGATATCAATTTTTGAGAGGTTATTAATGTTCCTAAAAATAAAATACGCTTTCCATATACTAATTGTAAAGTTACTAGTAAACCGATCAATTCCAAAGCTATCGAACGGTTTGGTGAGTTGGAAACACCGGTTCTCATGAGATCGCTACAGTTAAGCAACACTGCGCTGGGTCAGGTATTGGGTGGGTGACCATCATGCATATGACCAGTTCTGTTCGGGAGAGAGGTTTGAGGGATGAATGTTAGATCAGCAACTTCACTCGTCTTGCTTATCAACTTCTCAACAGCATGGATTTGTGGAGGAATGCTGTTGTTCGCGTTTTACCGTCCTTTGGAAGGTTAAGCCAGTGGTCCACTTGGTGCTCTTAGGCTCATAGGCAACGTGTCCGCACCAGGTTTCCCTTCCTCACTTTTATGCTAGGTTCATCATCATCCACTCATTCACCGGTGCCATTAGACCTGTGGCGCTTGGCCCATTGTCAAAACAGTGCGTCGTTAAACAAACAAAAATCAATCAATCAATAATACCAAAGCAAAGTATATGCCTAAACTGACACCCTTCCCCATTCGAAAGCCAACATGCTGAATAGAAAAGTTTGCGCTTGACCAAAAATAATCCAATTTCATGTGTTTAATAATTGTACAGATACACTTCTTAAAGATTGGTGGCGTTGAAGATGTTTATATTTCCATCCTATTGCAAACATATTCCCTTCTCCTTTGGCCAAGCACAGAACCCTGCACACGCCCCTGTTTATACGGTATAATCTCAACAGGAAACTAATTACATATACTATACATTGCAAACACAAACTGCATCAACACAGAGCAATATCACCTTGAGGGCATGCAATGATCCCTCCACCTATTCACGAGACCACTCACTTCAAATATTGATTAGTTGCATCGATAGCAGGTACACAATTGTCAAATGTAGTCACCTAAACTGTTTGGTGTGTTGGAAACACCGGTTCTCATGTGATAACCGAAGTTAAGCAACACTGCACTGGGTCAGGTATTGGATGGGTGACAACCGAAAGGTTTGGCGTGTTGGTAACACCGGTTCTCATGTGATCACCGAAGTTAAGCAACACTGCACTGGGTCAGGTATTGGATGGGTGACCACCGAACGGTTTGGCGTGTTGGAAACACCGGTTCTCATGTGATAACCGAAGTTAAGCAACACCGCGCTGGGTCAGGTTTTGGATGGGTGGCCACTGAAAGGTTTGGCGTGTTGGAAACACCGGTTCTCATGTGATAACCGAAGTTAAGCAACACCGCGCTGGGTCAGGTATTGGATGGATGGCCACCGATCGGTTTGATGTGTTGGAAACACCGGTTCTCATGTGATCACCGAAGTTAAGCAACACCGCGCTGGGTCAGGTATTGGATGGGTGGCCACCGATCGGTTTGATGTGTTGGAAACACCGGATCTCGTGAGTCCACCGAAGTTAAGCAACACTGCGTTCGTTCAGGTAGTGGATAGGCGAACCCCGACTTTCTCTATTCCCTTCTAGACTAGGTTATGTTCATCATCATCATCATCATCCATTCAATCACCGACGCCACGAGACAACTGCCTCAGGACTCTTTGTCAATACAGTGTGTCGTTAAACCTCACTAATCAATCAATCAAAACTGATGCCTATTTCAGCCGCTAAACGTGACAGTTTCAAAGTTTCGCTACGAAACGGCAGCCCGTGTCATTTCTTGATCCTCGCGTAATCCTTTCGACCCTAGGGGTAAATATTAAAACGTTCGTTCCACTAACAGCGTCAGTACCACAGTGATCTTCTAAAGTGGTCTTAATTGTATTTTGATAATCTTATTAACAAGATGACAAATCCGGATTTAGTCACACAGACCGTCGAGTTGATTTATAGAGTCCAATAGATAATGTCTTGCATATGTGTAAATACAACTCGGGGCTCAATTATACGATTCCCAAAATTGCCACGGAATGTCCAGCACAGAGGCGACGGCGAGTGTCCGCTCCTTTGCGTGGAGTGAAACAAGCACCCTGTCACGGAATGTCCAGCACAGAGGCGACGGCGAGTGTCCGCTCCTTTGCGTGGAGCGAAACAAGCGCCCTGTCACGGAATGTCCAGCACAAAGGCGACGGCGAGTGTCCGCTCCTTTGCGTGGAGCGAAACAAGCACCCTGTCACGGAATGTCCAGCACAGAGGCGACGGCGAGTGTCCGCTCCTTTGCGTGGAGCGAAACAAGTACCCTGTCACGGAATGTCCAGCACAGAGGCGACGGCGAGTGTCCGCTCCTTTGCGTGGAGCGAAACAAGCGCCCTGTCACGGAATGTCCAGCACAGAGGCGACAGCGAGTGTCCGCTCCTTTGCGTGGAGCGAAACAAGCACCCTGTCACGGAATGTCCAGCACAGAGGCGATGGCGAGTATCCGCTCCTTTGCGTGGAGAACCAAACTAGACTATACTTCTTCCAAATTGCATATTATTTATGATGAGAGACGCCAACAGATTAACGACGCCTCACGTCGCCAATACGTCGTAAAAACTAACTAATGCATGAGTAATTAAAAGGCGTTTGCCAAAATAATCACGTACCGCGAATCGGGTAATTAGACGGTGCTCGAACTAACTCGTGTGCCACACAAGGTTATTGCGACATCTGTATCATCGCTAGATGAGCACACTGAAGGGGTGTGGCCAGCTGGATTTTCTCACTCGGCCAGATTTGTAATTTAAATATAAACTCGTCAGCAGAGCAGTGTGGCTCTTTTATGCGGCGCGTCGAGCTCGCGAGAGTGACTCGAGTAGGTGGATTAAAATCCTGTCGGTCGCGAATAAACATTAGCAGATTATGGAAGCGAGGCTTTAAAAATTTTCGTTTCATTAACGGAATGAAGATTATGAGGTAAAAAGAGGCCGCATGTTTGATTCAATAAAATTTCATAATCTAATGTTTACACTTTACACAACATTGTGATATATTTTCTTTTGATGGATTATAAAAGGTTTAACTGTATCTCTGCTCTGCTAACATCATCGTTTTCTAAACGTGCTCCGCGGAGCGGATCCTCGCCGTCGCCTCTGTGCTGGACATTCCGTGACAGGGTGCTTGTTTCACTCCACGCAAAAGAGCGGACACTCGCCGTCGCCTCTGTGCTGGACATTCCGTGACAGGGTGCTTGTTTCGCTCCACGCAAAGGAGCGGACACTTGCCGTCGCCTCTGTGCTGGACATTCCGTGACAGGGTGCTTGTTTCACTCCACGTAAAGGAGCGGACACTCGCCGTCGCCTCTGTGCTGGACATTCCGTGACAGGGTGCTTGTTTCGCTCCACGCAAAGGAGCGGAAACTCGTCGTCGCCTCTTTGCTGGACATTCCGTGACAGGGTGCTTGTTTCACTCCACGCAAAGGAGCGGACACTCGCCGTCACCTCTGTGCTGGACATTCCGTGACAGGGTGCTTGTTTCGCTCCACGCAAAGGAGCGGACACTCGCCGTCGCCTCTGTGCTGGACATTCCGTGACAAAGTGCTTGTCTCGCTCCACGCAAAGGAGCGGACACTCGCCGTCGCCTCTGTGCTGGACATTCCGTGGCAGGGTGCTTGTTTCGCTCCACGCAAAGGAGCGGACACTCGCCGTCGCCTCTGAGCTGGACATTCCGTGGCAGGGTGCTTGTTTCGCTCCACGCAAAGGAGTGGACACTCGCCGTCGCCTCTGTGCTAGACATTGTTAGTAATGAAGATGATAGTCTTTTTTCTTGTTTATTTTGTACTTATTATAAAGCTGCCATTATAGTTATTTATATCCAAACTTTTCAGCACACAAAATCTATATTTGCGGATACCGCCTACATACTTAGAATGCTCGGAGAAGCAGCAAAGGCGAGCTCTGTTGAACGATAGACCAACAGATGCAATCATTAAGAATTCATGTTATTAAAAATAATAAGAAATCACACGGTTCATGAATAAATAAGACGTCTAATTTATGAATCCCACGTAACAGGAGCGTTTCAGAAATGTTGGCAAGAAGTTACTAATTTTGTCACCGTGAGTGCTGACAGATTCATTCAATTATTTAACAGATTTAATGGGAAAGATCCCTGCTGTTTTTGCTGTTTTTGTGTATTTGACACAAACTCTGTACAGCTATAATTCGCACCACTATTGTAGAAGAGAATTTACCTAATTTATTTATACCTCTTCTGTGTGAGAGCACTCAACTCAACGTAATCTGCTTTCCGGGAAAATGCTGAGTGGGTAAAAATTCTAAGGCAATATATTTAGATATCTGATAGGTTCGAATTGATGTTTAAACATATTTGAATATCTCTGACCAAATAAATCCCCGGCAAGCTTGAATTGAAGCTTTAGTGTCATATTTACAGATTATAGCGCATGTCCCAGCGCCAAATTTGCTTGTTATTGCTGCACGATTATAATGCCCAACTGAGAAAATGTCAGGGAAATTTTAATTATTGTAATTCCATCCTGTCAACAAACTTACGAACAGTTTGGCTCACGCTGATCGGCGATGTGCATTTCAGGAAGAACAAAGTCGAGTATTAAGAGTGAAAATGTCAAGAAACAGAACCATTTTTCAACACGTTTTCTGCCCGCATTGTTCAAGCTAGAATTCTAGAAATCTAATATGTTGTCGATAAAGAATTACACTTATGAACAACAGGTTCTTTTTTGAAAATGTCTTTCGGAAATGAGGATGGGTGACCATCATACACGTGACAAGTTCTGTTCGGGAGAGAGGTTGGAGGGATGAAAGTTAGGCAACACTGCGCTGGGTCAGGTGTTGGATGAGTGACCATTATACACATGACCAGTTCTGTTCGGGAGAGAGGTTGGAGGGATGAAAGTTAGTACAGCAACTTCATTCGCCTTGCTTATCAACCTCTCGACAGCATGGATTTGTGGAGGAATCCTGTTGTTCGCGTTGTACCGTCCTTCGGAAGGGACGTTAAGCCAGAGGTCCCCTTGGTGCTACCTGCCGGCACCGGGTTTCCCTTCCTCCCTTCTAGGCTAGGTTAGTTCCATATTCATCCTCATCATCATCCACTCATTCATTGACGCCATTAGACTTGTGTCACTGGGCCAGATGTCAAAACAGTGCGTCGTTAAACATAATAATCAATCATTTAACGAGCGACAACGCATAGAATAGAGAATGAAATAAAATTTTAACAGAAATTGAATCATTTATGTTGAAAAAGTCTTAATTATGGCCAGTTTTAATTGGAGATTGAGACTGGAAGCTGGAAACTAAAACTGTTGTCATGGTGAGTATTGAACTAGCAGTTCGATTTTAAACCAGAAATTCTAAAACTGACCCTTTTTGCTATTGGACCATAAGGCTAGGTTTAAAAAATGGGTTTTCTTAGCATCTGATGATTCTAAATTTGGCCAATCTCTTAAAACGGCCAAACTCAAATAAAAATAAAAAAATACACTAGCCAACCATTTGGAAAACCCTCTCTTTTAAGTTGTATTCAGTTTTTTTTTAACCTAACCTTTTCCAGACAATTTGCAATTAAAATTTTTTTCAGTTGCTTTAACAGTAATATCGTTGAGTGTAGGTTATAGGTAGAGTTTCAACGTCAATGTTAAAGTCTCTGCGTGAAAAATGACTACCTTACCGACAAAAATGCAGAGTACCGGAACATCACGTTAAGTGGAGCCACTGTCGTATGAATTTTAATTTCGATATTTCTCGTAGGTTAACTCGCTTTTGAGACTTTTCATGCTCAAAAAATCTTCATCAATGTTTACCTCAACGATTGATATACACGTAACGATATTAAAAAGCGAGTAACCTACTATAAATATCGAAATTAAAATTCATACGACAGTGGCTCCACTTAACGTGATGTTCCGGTACTCTGCATTTTTGTCGGTAAGGTAGTCATTTGGCGGCCATCTTTCACGCAGAGACTGTAACATTGACGTTGAAACTCTAACTATAACTCAACGGTAATACCAACCCCAAATATATAATGAAAAAAAAAAACTTTTTTTTTCTTCCTTGATTCCCCAAGGAGATAGATTAGAAAGACACTACAGCCTCATTAAATTAGAATAATTGAGCAGCTGCAGAATGTGTTCAGTGTTTTGTCCGAGCACGGGATCGATTGCATATTGAAAACATGAGACGTTTGTAGTTTGAAAATATTTCGACAAACCTCAAATGCAAGTGACTCGTCTGTAGTTGCCATCACTGACCTGAAACAATAAAAGTATTTTAATCTAAATTTAAACTAGATAAGTATTTGTAGCTAAGTAAAGAAAAAAAGAAAAAAATTTGAAAATAAAATAAAAAAACTGTTAAAAACGATTTTTTTGACTTCAGCGGCATAATTATTATTTAAGTTGTGTCTAACGACGCACTGTTTTGACAATAAGTCCAGTAATAATGGTCTTATGATGTCAGTAATTAATCTGTAACTTGAAAACCAATCGCGCCATGTGAATTTTGTCGTCTTAAAGAAAATTCAGATCAACCTATCGACAGCATGGATTTGTGGAGGAATCCTGTTGTTCGCGTTGTACCGTCCTTCGGAAGGGACGTTAAGCCGGTGGTCCCCTTGGTGCTACCTGCTGGCATCGGGTTTCCTCTCCTCCCTTCTAGGCTAGGTTAGTTTCTTAATCATCCTCATCATCATCCACTCATTCATTGACGCCATTAGACTTGTGTCACTGGGCCAGATGTCAAAACAGTGCGTTGTTAAACACGAAAACAAATCAATCATTGTCAAGCCTGTTTTATGGAATTGGAAATATCAACTACCAGCTTCTTTCAATTGTAAGAATTTTTCGAGCAACACCCGCGACAGATGGAGTTCGGGATTCGATTCCCCGTTTTGGACATCCATTTTTGAGAGATTATTATTGTTCCCAACAATAAAACACTCCGCGCATTGCAAGTGAACAGTATTTTCCTAACCAATTCTTTAAAGCCATTTTTTTATGTACATTTGCCAATCAGTGTAAATACAACGACCAAAGCACTGATCATGTATTATTGTAATTTTAATCAAAACAAGCGAGCCTTCTAGCCATGAGTCTCGTTTCCATTTTTAAAATAGGACATTGAGCAACAAAAGTTGTGACTTGCTTGTCAAACCCAATAACGCAATGAAAAACAAATAACCTGTCGAACATTTCAACATTTCGATATTGCCAGTAATAGCAGGAGCTTTATAATAATACGATTGGTAGTAATATTGACCGGAAATACATTCTTACCAATGTCTTGCACCCATTGCAAAGTTGCTTCTTTGAAATCAAACAAAATTACTTGTGTTCAGACTGTAACTCAGAAGTTATGAAATACCATTTATTATTATTGACAAGATGATGAGTTTATATTTCCTCCGTCCAGGTTTCTGCTCCTTGGCGGAAAATATAAGGCCTTAAATTCTAACCCCCGAGAGAAGATACCAGCAAAAGGACTATCCCCTGTGTTGCTACAGTCTAGCCCGTGAGAGAAGATACCAGCAAAAGGACTGTCCCCTGCATTGGTACAGTCTAGCCTGTGAGAGAAGATACCAGCACAAGGACTGTCCCCTGCATTGCTACAGTCTAGCCCGTGAGAGAAGATACCAGCAAAAGGACTGTCCCCTGCATTGGTACAGTCCAGCCCGTGAGAGAAGATACCAGCACAAGGACTGTCCCCTGCATTGCTACAGTCTAGCCCGTGAGAAAAGATACCAGCACAAGGACTGTCCCCTGCATTGCTACAGTCTAGCCCGTGAGAGAAGATACCAGCACAAGGACTGTCCCCTGCATTGCTACAGTCTAGCCCGTGAGAGAAGATACCAGCACAAGGACTGTCTCTGCATTGCTACAGTCTAGCCCGTGAGAGAAGATACCAGCACAAGGACTATCCCCTGTACGGCTACAGTCTAGCCCGTGAGAGAAGATACCAGCACAAGGACTGTCCCTGCATTGCTACAGTCTAGCCCGTGAGAGAAGATACCAGCACAAAGACTGTCCCTGCATTGCTACAGTCTAGTCCGTGAGAGAAGATACCAGCACAAGGACTGTCCCAGCATTGCTACAGTCTAGCCCGTAAGAGAAGATACCAGCACAAGGACTGTCCCCTGCATTGCTACAGTCTAGCCCGTGAGAGAAGATACCAGCACAAGGACTGTCCCCTGCATTGCTACAGTCTAGCCCGTGAGAGAAGATACCAGCACAAGGACTGTCCCCTGCATTGCTACAGTCTAGCCCGTGAGAGAAGATACCAGCACAAGGACTGTCTCTGCATTGCTACAGTCTAGCCCGTGAGAGAAGATACCAGCACAAGGACTATCCCCTGTACGGCTACAGTCTAGCCCGTGAGAGAAGATACCAGCACAAGGACTGTCCTCTGCATTGCTACAGTCTAGTCCGTGAGAGAAGATACCAGCACAGGGACTGTCCCCTGCATTGCTACAGTCTAGCCCGTGAGAGAAGATACCAGCACAAGGATTGTCCCGTGCATTGCTACAGTCTAGCCCGTGAGAGAAGATACCAGCACAAGGACTGTCCCCTGCATTGCTACAGTCTAGCCCTTGAGAGAAGATACCAACACAAGGACTGTCCCGTGCATTGCTACAGTCTAGCCCGTGAGAGAAGATACCAGCACAAGGACTGTCCCCTGCATTGCTACAGTCTAGCCCGTGAGAGAAGATACCAGCACAAGGACTGTCCCCTGCATTGCTACAGTCTAGCCCGTGAGAGAAGATACCAGCACAAGGACTGCCCCAGCATTGCTACAGTCTAGCCCGTGAGAGAAGATACCAGCACAAGGACTGCCCCAGCATTGCTACAGTCTAGCATGTTAGAGAAGATACCAGCACAAAGACTGCCCCAGCATTGCTACAGTCTAGCCCGTGAGAGAAGATACCAGCACAAGGACTGTCCCCTGTATTGCTATCAAATCATGAATGAAAGTTTAGTTACAATTTTAATGGCTGGTTTTCTGGTTACTTTTTATGTCAGCAAAATATTTACCACTAATGTTATGACTGGCAGAAAAATACCTACAACAGGTAGAAAAAAAACACTCATCATGGCCAGAAAAAAGCTTTTGAGCACAAAGTAATGGCAAACATCAGCGGAGATGGTTGCCGCTCAATGCCAAGCCCACCAGTCACCCAAAAACGAACGTTGATGCCCGTGGTGGTGGTGCCTCTGCTAAAAAAAAAGTATATTCTCCTGCTGAATGGCGTATAATAAAAATATTAATTGATTATAGCGACTAGCGATTCCAGAAATGCATCAGGCTTATTCGCTTTATTGAAAACAGAAACCAATAATCGAGAATGATGCCAGAACCTCAAACCGATTGCGCGTAGAGACTTGAATTAGTTCCATTTCGGAATGCTATTAACTCTATCGAGAAATATAGACCTGACTGGTGGTCTAAAGAAAATTTATTGCCTCAGCCAAACAGATCTATAGTGCCTCTAGAGAGAAAGAGAGAGATGATGGAGTGGTTGAGGGAGAGGGAGGGAGCTAACACTAGAAGCACCTTTTAACATCCCGTACCGAATGGTCGAACTATGGGCTTAAGATTCAATGCAAAACTTCTATTATAGCTGATCGTAAATAGCTCACACGGGTCTATATCCGTCCAATTTGGTTAAGCAACTTCGAATGTCGATTTCGACTGGCTGTCCCAGTGCGCCTTAGGTTCGACTGGGCATGTTACTCTGTCCCAGTGCAACTTTCACGTGTTTGACTGGGTATGTGACTCTGTCCCAGTGCAACTTTCACGTGTTCGACTGGTCATGTGACTCTGCCCCAGTGCAACTTTCACGTGTTCGACTGGGCATGTGACTCTGCTCCAGTGCAACTTTCACGTGTTCGACTGGGCATGTGACTCTGCTCCAGTGCAACTTTCACGTGTTCGACTGGGCATGTGACTCTGTCCCAGTGCAACTTTCACGTGTTCGACTGGGCATGTGACTCTGCCCCAGTGCAACTTTCACGTGTTCGACTGGGCATGTGACTCTGTCCCGGTGCAACTTTCACGTGTTCGACTGGGCATGTGACTGTGTGCCAGTGCAACTTTCACGTGTTCGACTGGGCATGTGACTCTGTCCCAGTGCAACTTGCACGTGTTCGACTAGGCATGTGACTCTGTCCCAGTGCAACTTTCACGTGTTCGACTGGGCATGTGACTCTGTCCCAGCGCAACTTTCACGTGTTCGACTGGGCATGTGACTCTGTCCCAGTACAACTTTCACGTGTTCGACTGGACATGTGACATTGTCCCAGTGCAACTTTCACGTGTTTGACTGGGCATGTGACTCTGCCCCAGTGCAACTTTCACGTGTTCAGCTGGGCATGTGACTCTGTCCCAGTGCAACTTTCACTTGTTCGACTGGGCATGTGACTCTGTCCCGGTGCAACTTTCACGTGTTCGACTGTGCATGTGACTCTGCCCCAGTGCAACTTTCACGTGTTCGACTGGGCATGTGACTCTGTCCCAGTGCAACTTTCACGTGTTCGACTGGGCATGTGACTCTGTCCCAGTGCAACTTTCACGTGTTCGACTGGGCATGTGACTCTGTCCCAGTGCAACTTTCACGTGTTCGACTGTGCATGTGACTCTGTCCCAGTGCAACTTTCACGTGCTCAACAGTCTTTGTGCTGTTATCTTCTCTCACGGGCTTGACTGTAGCAATGCAGGGGACAGTCCTTGTGCTGGTATCTTCTCTCACGGGCTAGACTGTAGCAATGCAGGAGACAGTCTTTGTGCTGGTATTTTCTCTCACGGGCTAGACTGTAGCAATGCAGGGGACAGTCCTTGTGCTGGTATCTTCTCTCACGGGCTAGACTGTAGAAATGCAGGAGACAGTCTTTGTGCTGGTATCTTCTCTCACGGGCTAGACTGTAGTAATGTAGGGGACAGTCCTTGTGCTGGTATCTTCTCTCACGGGCTAGACTGTAGCAATGCAGGGGACAGTCCTTGTGCTGGTATCTTCTCTCACGGGCTAGACTGTAGCCATGCAGGGTATAGTCCTTGTGCTGGTATCTTCTCTCACGGGCTAGACAGTAGCAATGCAGGGGACAGTCCTTGTGCCGGTATCTTCTCTCACGGGCTAGACTGTAGCCATGCAGGGGATAGTCCTTGTGCTGGTATCTTCTCTCACGGGCTAGACTGTAGCCATGCAGGGGATAGTCCTTGTGCTGGTATCTTCTCTCACAGGCTAGACTGTACCAATGCAGGGTACAGTCCTTGTGCTGGTATCTTCTCTCACAAGCTAGACTGTAGCAATGCAGGGACAGTCCTTGTGCTGGTATCTTCTCTCACAAGCTAGACTGTAGCAATGCAGGGACAGTCCTTGTGCTGGTATCTTCTCTCACGGGCTAGACTGTAGCAATGCAGGGGACGGTCCTTGTGCTGGTATCTTCTCTCACGGGCTAGACTGTAGCAATGGAGATCTGATATAGATGCTTGTATCTTCTCCGACTGTACAGTAAGGCATCAGCCAATTTGAGTTAGACTAATTGCAGCATAGTCTATGCAACTGGTGTCCATGCATAAACCTATTACCTGTCATCGCGAAACATAGCCCACGCTCATGCGCAATGCGTGTCAGCCAAATTATAGTGCCCGTCACTCTTGGAACCTAATGGTTATTGCAAGCTGTAAACTGGGTAGACGTACAGAGAATTACGCTGTTGTAATTGCGCTGTACATAGATATATATATATATATACCCTAGGTTTAAAAGATGTGCACGAATGTTTTATTTTATTTGTGGTTGTGTCGTCATTTGAATGTCACGTGGTTGAAACGTGTCACAGATCTTTATTACAATACACCGAACTTTTTGTCCAGTTTTCAGCATTAAAGTTATATTGTAGCTATTGATTATGTGTTGAAGGTATTTCCACTTTATTAAGATGAAATTTGAAGTGTCTGATTGGCTGTAATCATGGAGGTGAGTTGTTAACTGGCAGATATTTTTTCATCTAGGCATAGTTATTATGGCCCTTGATAAAATAACGGGACATTTGATCAAAAACAAATTTTAGATTTTAGACTAAAATTTCATTTGGGGCCTTCAGGCAAGAAAACCCACTGCTTTCTTCCAGGCTAGGCGGAATTATCAGCCGTCATCAACCATAGCAAGTAATATTCCGGCGCCGGTTTCAATCTCACCTCTCTTCTAGGTAACAGCTACAACATATCGTGTCAAAGTGACAAGGCTAAGCTGTGGCCGATCCTTGGTGCTGTTGGACAGGAGCAGCCAACACAGTGTGTCAAAGGGACAAGGCTAAGCGGTGGCCGGTCCTTGGTGTTGTTGGACAGGAGCAGCCAACACAGTGTGTCAAAGTGACAAGGCTAAGCGGTGGCCGGTCCTTGGTGCTGTTGGACAGGAGCAGCCAACACAGTGTGTCAAAGTGACAAGGCTAAGCTGTGGCCGGTCCTTGGTGCTGTTGGACAGGAGCAGCCAACACAGTGTGTCAAAGGCACAAGGCTAAGCGGTGGCCGGTCCTTGGTGCTGTTGGACAGAAGCAGCCAACACAGTGTGTCAAAGTGACAAGGCTAAGCGGTGGCCGGTCCTTGGTGCTGTTGGACAGGAGCAGCCAACACAGTGTGTCGAAGGGACAAGGCTTAGCGGTGGCCGGTCCTTGGTGCTGTTGGACAGAAGCAGCCAACACAGTGTGTCAAAGTGACAAGGCTAAGTGGTGGCCGGTTCTTGGTGCTGTTGGACAGAAGCAGCCAACACAGTGTGTCAAAGTGACAAGGCTAAGTGGTGGCCGGTCCTTGGTGCTGTTGGACAGAAGCAGCCAACACAGTGTGTCAAAGGGACAAGGCTGAGCGGTGGCCGGTCCTTGGTGCTGTTGGACAGGAGCAGCCAACACAGTGTGTCAAAGTGACAAGGCTAAGCGGTGGCCGGTCCTTAGTGCTGTTGAACAGGAGCAGCCAACACAGTGTGTCAAAGGGACAAGGCTAAGCGGTGACCGGTCTTTGGTGCTGTTGGACAGGAGCAGCAAACATAGTGTGTCAAAGTGACAAGGCTAAGCGGTGGCCGGTCCTTGGTGCTGTTGGACAGGAGCAGCCAACACAGTGTGTCAAAGGGACAAGGCTAAGCGGTGGCCGGTCCTTGGTGCAGTTGGACAAGAGCAGCTAACACAGTGTGCCCGTTCATAATAACGGTCGTTCATGACCACCGTAATGGCGGAAAGCTATGGTGTTTTATAAACCCAATAAAATCCTTACATCTCTAGTGATAACTTAACATTTCCGCCATAAGGGTTCTATTTCGGCTAACTTTGACTATAGCTTGTCATCATCTTGGCTCCTAAACAAGGATCAGCCTTGGTTATACACCTTGACAGTAACAGCGGGTGTCCTTCTGGTCGATTTTACTGACCACTCACTGGGTAATCGCGTGTTAAACCAGCGTTATGTCACTTGCCTCCTATTGGCCAGGCGCTGTAACTCAACGCAGCGTTACAGCGCCCCATGCGGTCAGTTAGTGAACTCTATTGCAAGGTAGCTTGCGTGTGTATCGATAGCGGCAATATTTTGTTGAGCCGCTTTCTTTTGTTGATGTATTTGAAAGTTGGGGGAGTTGTTTATGTTGATTATGGTGAAGCGAGCTAGCTCAACTGATTTCGAAAATAAATTGTGAACTTTGAATTTTTTGTGTGCCTTGCGTTTTTCTGTTCTTTTACACTTTTTGTGTGTTTTACTATCAGAAACAAGTGCCTAACTGGAGACCCCGATCTCCTATTGAGCTTTTTGGACATGGTATTTAAAAAAAATGATTTTAGTGTATTTGATGAGAATGACGGATCTCCAAGGAGTAGAACCAAGAGGCTGTGAATACTCACAGTCACTAACGCTGAACTACGTCATATCACTTGGATATTTTGGACTTTATTATTTGCGAAATCTAATATAAAATTGGCACCGCATTGTATTTAAGAAAACTATTCACCTCTAAAATTAAAAAATAATCATGATGACTTGATAACAAAAACTATTTGAACTGGGTTTTATATGCTAAGTGAAGAACAACTAAATTTCCCGACGTTTCGTAACTTGTACCTGTTACTTCTTCAAGGGTTAGAGCAGTCCTGACAATCTTCCGATAACAAAAGAACCGCACAAAAATTATAACAATGACCTAGTTCAAGCTTCCTAAATGCATCTAAATAAAATAATCAGGGTCAATAACTCAAAAACTAATGTATTTTGTATTTTCTGAAAAAAAATCCCGAACAAATTGGCGTTTTTTATTAACAAACTAATTATATGTATGGAAATCAAGTAGACATGAGTCTAAAAACAATCAAGTTAGGAGAGTTGTTTATGTTGATTTTGGTGGAGCGAGCTAGCTCAACTAATTTCGAAAATAAATTGTGAACTTTGAATTATTTATGTGTCTTGCATTTTTCTTTTCTTTGACACTTTTTGTGTATTTTACTATCAGAAACACTACTAACCTTTTATAAATTTGTGCCTAGCCGGACACCCCGATCTACTATTGAGCTACCTGGAAATGGTATTTTTGAGACGATTTTAGTGTATTTGATGAGAATGACAGTTCTCCAAGGAGTTATACTACATCACAACCTGTCAATCTCGAGTAACTCCAATTTAACGTTGGATGCGTTTTTTTCGGAAATCTTAATTAAATTTGAAGTGCTACAAACATGCAGCGCATTGTATTTTAAGAATTATTAACCCATAAAAGGAAAAAGTAAGCATGATGGCTTCATGATTATTGGTGTTTAACGACGCACTGTTTCGACAACTGGCCATGCGGCATTGGTCTAATGGCGTCGGTGAATGAGCGGATGATAATGGACCTAGCTTAGCCTAAAACGTATGAGGGAAAACCGGTGCGGGCACGTAACCTACTCCTGTTGAAGACCAAGGGGACCACCGGCTTAGCGTCCCTTCCGAAGGACAATACAACGCGAACAACGGGATTCCTTCACAAATCCATGCTGTCGAGAGGTTGATAAGCAAGGCGAATGAAGTTGTTTTACAAACTTTCATCCCTCCAACTTCTCTCCCGAACAGAACTGGTCATGTGTATGATGGTCACCCATCCAATACCTGACCCAGCGCAGTGTTGCTTAACTTTCATCCCTCCAACCTCTCTCCCGAACAGAACTGGTCATGTGTATGATAGTCACCCATCCAATACCTGACCCAGCGCAGTGTTGCTTAACTTTCATCCCTCCAACCTCTCTCCCGAACAGAACTGGTCATGTGTATGATGGTCACCCATCCAATACCTGACCTAGCGCAGTGTTGCTTAACTTTCATCCCTCCAACCTCTCTCCCGAACAGAACTGGTCATGTGTATGATGGCTGCGCTGAATTAAAAAAAGTATTGTTTGGTATAAATAGATATTTTTTAAATGTTCTTTTTGCAGAAGTGAAGAGAATTTACCAGAAACGCGATATCTGCAATTATTACAATATTGTCAAAACCCTTCAGGGCCCTTCTCTTAGGGGCTGGTCCACAAATCAAAGTTTAAATGTAATTACCAGGGTTTAAATATGATCAGATGATCAGTTGTCCTTCACTTAGCATTCAAAACCCATTTTAAATAGGTTTTGTTAAAACTAGTGCTAAGGATAAATCAAGAAGACATGAATCAAACACCATCATAATCACAGAAGGTGTTACCTGATTTTCAAGGCTTGGTACTGTGCTAATAACAACTTTAAAGTTATGAGGGAAAAGCTTAAAATCGGCTTAAAAAGCCCACCTCTTATGAGGTGTAAGTCGCTGATCATTTTTAACGATAATATTTTTACTTGAAAATGTAGTTTTTAATACAAGTTTGTAGGCAGGTGAACGTGCGTGTTCATAAATAAGGAGATCCGAGATGTCTAGTTTCTTGCCACCGAGAATTAACATAATAATCATTTGCAAAGACAGTTTTATTTTTGTGAAATTGTAGGAAATTAAATCGTAAGTCATTTTTGAACCCGTGAATCCACATTCATTTCCCGCCGCCCCCGTCATAGCACGAGTAAATTAGAATAATAATATGCGAGAGAAAAATTGCATAGATTTAAAAGCATTTACATGATTTATGTGAAGGATTTTCTTTTCGCGTGACGAAAAGAAAAGTCTACTTTTCATTCAGGAGAAAAGCTAACAAGAACAAGGAGATTTTTGCTTTTGAGTATAAAAATGTGTATGATTTATGTAGGTATGGAAACAACTTATATACAAGAAAGTGCAAGATGTGTAATACTTGCATCTCTGGAAATCCGAGAAAGACCGTAAATTGGATTCTTTCCAAATTTGTGATTTAATAAATCGTCTCCTTGATACATTTCCTTATTCACGCGCTAGAATCTGTGTCAAATGACAAGAAAAATATGATTTTTTGCAAACTCGTGAGATCCATAATTTACCATTTTAATTTCAATTTACTTGTTTATATATTGCCATATATGCCGGGCATGGGTTACTTGTTTTAGATTGCCATGACAACCCTTGTTTCACCCACCCATTACTATTACATTGTGATGAACTGCCCGATGCCGGGCACTGGTTACTTGTTTTAGATTGCCATGACAATCCTTGTTTCACCCATCCATTACTATTACATTGTGATGAACTGCCCGATGCCGGGCACGGGTTACTTGTTTTAGATTGCCATGACAATCCTTGTTTCACCCATCATTACTATTACATTGTGATGAACTGCCCGATGCCGGGCACGGGTTACTTGTTTTAGATTGCCATGACAACCCTTGTTTCACCCAACCATTACTATTACATTGTGATGAACTGCCCGATGACGGGCACGGGTTACTTGTTTTAGATTGCCATGACAACCCTTGTTTCACCCACCCATTACTTTTACATTGTGATGAACTGCCCGATGCCGGGCACGGGTTACTTGTTTTAGATTGTCATGACAACCCTTGTTTCACCCACCCATTACTATTAAATTGTGATGAACTGCCCGATGCCGGGCACGGGTTACTTGTTTTAGATTGCCATGACAACCCTTGTTTCACCCATCCATTACTATTACATTGTGATGAACTGCCCGATGCCGGGCACGGGTTACTTGTTTTAGATTGCCATGACAATCCTTGTTTCACCCATCATTACTATTACATTGTGATGAACTGCCCGATGCCGGGCACGGGTTACTTGTTTTAGATAGCCATGACAACCCTTGTTTCACCCACCCATTACTATTACATTGTGATGAACTGCCCGATGCCGGGCACGGGTTACTTGTTTTAGATTGCCATAACAACCCTTGTTTCACCCACACATTACTATTACATTGTGATGAACTGCCCGATGCCAGGCACGGGTTACTTGTTCTAGATTACCATTACAACCCTTGTTTCACCCACCCATTACTATTACATTGTGATGAACTGCCCGATGCCGGGCACGGGTTACTTGTTCTAGATTACCATGACAACCCTTGTTTCACCCACCCATTACTATTACATTGTGATGAACTGCCCGATGCCGGGCACGGGTTACTTGTTTTAGATTGCCATGACAACCCTTGTTTCACCCACACATTACTATTACATTGTGATGAACTGCCCGATGCCAGGCACGGGTTACTTGTTCTAGATTACCATTACAACCCTTGTTTCACCCACCCATTACTATAACATTTTGATGAAGTGTCCGATGCTGGGAATGATGTTGCTGAACTAACGTTCATCCCTCCAACCACTCATCCGAACAGAAATATTTGGGTTTTGGATGTGTGACCATAACAAATCACCAGTTCTGATGTAATAAATTAACCATAAAATAACTGACAAATAACGTCAAACATGCTGATTAAAGTACCTAGGTACCGCTTTATAGAAGATAATAATTTATGCAAAATGAAGTATTTCAGATGCGTGTTCGACATATAAGATATATATATACGGTATTATTTCCTATCACAATGCATAAGATAAAGCGATCCCATTTCCCGCTTCCTGTCCCGATACTCCAATATTGTCTAGCGAATAGTCAGTGACAAGAAATCGAAACCATTTCTGCATCGAGAACGCCCCAGGCTATGCACGAATCCAGAGTCAAGCGAAATTGGCATAGTCTCGTTTTTATTGATATTCTATCATTTATGTGTTTTCTTTCTTTCTTAGCTTTTTGAAACAAGCCTCGAATGATGACCATAGCCCTAATCAACGGAATACAACAGTACCGAGTTCGATTCAATTAAATGTGATCATCTTTTACGAGAATTCACAAACATTGAAGACATGAGAACATGAAAACTGTCATTCTCATCAAATACACTAAAATCGTCTCAAAAAGCCAGTGTCCAAATAGCTCAATGGTTCAGAGCAACACCTGGGACATGTGGAAATCGGGGTTCGTGTCCCCGTTTGGGCAACAATTTTTGAGACGGTTATATATAGTGTTGATAATAATAAAATTTAAATAACTCTTCACTTACCTTTAGTTGGACAGTCCAAAACGCCGAACTAATTGTTACCACAAGCACTGTTATAAATTGAAAGGTATACTGCACTTGAAACTTCAAGTTCAAGGTTAATTATTGCTATTGTCAATCGAAATGGAATGAAACCGCACCAGAATGCAAACAATCTAATAATTGTTTATTGCACTGACAACGATTAGTCAGGTTTTCAAGCCGATGGAGTAAAATGTATGTTTAAAACACATGCGCACTGAATCTAATAGCAAAAACACACGGGTTGGTTCACTAGATATGTTAATTTTAGTAAGTTAATCGCAGAAAAAATATATAATAGGTGATACAAAATGATATGAATTTAAAAAAGGACAATGAATTGGCTGTATTGTGTAATATTCATGATCACAAGACAGGTGTATTTAGTTTTAGACCGCGATTTTTAACAGAAATGTGGAGAAAATCACTTTAAATAATAGATCTTGAACTCAAAACGAACATAAAATTGCAGTAACCGTCGTTGTCCACTGTAAAAGCAAGCTAACTGTCAAGTCGAGAGTATGAACCGCACTGACGCACGTGTTTGTCGCCCGAACGGAACAAAAGCAGGCGTGCTCTTGCTTACAGCATCCGCGATCACACTGGCGGGGAAGCGCGCTCTCTCCAGAGCTAGTTCGCAAAGTCGCCAGTAGCCGCGCTGGCGCCACTGCGCAATCTCAATGCAACGGCTGGTTGAAAATTTACGGAATATTTTTGAATGTTTGAAAAAAAAAACGGAATAACTTTAAATGTTTTCTGCGATTGGTTACGGTAGCTGAAAAAAAAATGATATCGAGTTCGTGATCAAATCGATACAGTATTTCAACGATTGTTTTTTTGTTATCAGCTGTTTTGAGATCATTTACCTTTAGTAACCCGGCCACAACTATAATTAAAAAATTATTATAAATACATTTTTAAGAAACCCGTACTTACGACATTGAAATGCATTAATTTAAGGCTAAGGCCAACTGGGAACATAACAAAAAAAAGTTGTTTTAAAATTTTAAAATAAACAAACACCCGGTAGGCTTTCAACGGCTCACGAGATACGAATTGAAACTGACTGACAACCAATCTAAATCGAAGCGAGTGACCATTTCTAAAGGTAAAAACACAGCCAGCCATTCATTCGACGACAATCTTAAGCAAGCCAGCCAGCTGCATCTAATAACAATCCAAATATGACAAAAATTAATCAAAAATAATTGCCAACTGCCATAGATTGCGCCACCTGTGACAGTGATTATAACAAAATTAAGGTCACATGGCAGACCAATTAAATGCGTACCGATATGGCCGTACATTATTGCATCATTCGACCGATAGATTTCGTTACGTGCTCAACGCCAAACGGTTTGCGTTCTAATAAATCATAATATTGCCTTATTTGTGAGCACAATACTGTAGAACAATGGCTATGGTGATCTGCCCAGAGCTACAGCGATTTGATATAAATGTAATTATATGTTATAAACCAGCATGGCTAGGCGACATTACATAAAGCAGGTTGAAAACACGTAAAGATTATGTGTAGGTTGCACCGTCAAGTTGGGTAGCACATGATCAGAAAAGAGATTATATTCCAATTGGAGGAAATATCAGAATTGTGTTTTTGTCTTAACAAAAACTATTTGAAATGGGTTTTGAATGCTAAGTAAAGTACAGCTAAATTTCCCGACATTTCGTAACATAGTTCCTTCTTCAAGGGTGTTTGTTTATTTGTTAGAGTTATATAATTGATTGTTACAAAATGTACTTAAAATTTCGTTTTTTTTTCTGTAATCTAATTAAATTGAGAGTGCATCTGCATCGTAATTGGGTAGTTCCGGGTTCGAATCTCATGCAAGTGACCGGTTTTTTCAGACAAAAAAGTGGTTTCCCTTGAAATACACGTGATTCCGTGATTTAATACACTTCTCCATGCCGGTCGCGTATACGTTGTGCTTCAGGCATTGTTTAGATTTTTAAAAAAGGAGACTGAAACGCTGCTTTTTTCGCTCCGCATACGTGCGGCAATGATCACAGCGAACCTCATTTAATATTCATAATGCAGATATTAAAACGAAAATAATCGCGATTGAAATTATACTTCAAAGTGTATAATTATTGGATTTGTATATATAATTATTTTTTATTTGGTCTAAATATTTAATAATTATACTTACAAGATATTTAATTCATTGCTTTTATCCGATCAAGAAGAAACGTAAATAGATATCGTTTAAGTAGTTAATTACACGCTGCTGATGAGCAGATAGGAAAATATGTTGTAAATTTAAATTATTTTTGTTTTATCTGATTTATTGTTTAAGCTCTATTCGGGCAAACTAATTGTAATTTAATTCAAGAATAGGCCAGTGAAAAAGTGCATGAATAAAAAGCTACAGATGTAACGTGTCCATATAAAAGCGGTCCAAAACGCAAGAAAATATTTTTATGTCCATAACATAAAGTAAAACATGTAAACATGTAATGAAACAAATATCCCAATGTAATGTCACCGAATCAAAAGCACAGATAAAGCTTAAATGCATAATTGATGCTAGAAAATCTTAAATGGAGTATCCCAAAAACACATAGTCATTTAGTTTTCAAATATTTCATTAGATATTAGAAGGGTCTTTGTGCGATTCATGCTCATCTTGTCAGGTGTTATAATTTCAACCCGTCTCGACTGTGCTGGCAACTCAAGCTCACCTACAATACTATGCGGCACTGGTCTAATGGCGTCGGTGAATGAGTGGATGATTATGAGGATGATGATGAACCTAACTTACTTAGAAGGGAGAAGGGGAGACCCAGTGCCGGCACGTGGACTACTCCTGTCAAAGAGCACCAAGGGGACCACCAGCTTCCCATACCTTCCGAAGGACGGTACGACGCGAACAACAAGATTTCTCCACAAATCCATGCTGTCGAGAGGTTGATAAGCATGGCGAGTGAAGTTGCTGTACTAACTTTCATCGCTCCAACCTCTCTCCCGAACAGAACTGATCATGTGTATGATGGTCACCCATCCAATACCTGACCCAGCGCAGTGCTACTTAACTTTCATCCCTCCAACCTCTCTCCCGAACAGAACTGGTCATGTGTATGATGGTCACTCATCCAATACCTGGCCCAGCGCAGTGTTGCTTAACTTTCATCCTTCCAACCTCTCTCCTGAACAGAACTGGTCATGTGTATGATGGTCACCCATCCAATACCTGACCCAGCGCAGTGTTGCTTAACTTTCATCCCTCCAACCTCTCTCCCAAACAGAACTGGTCATGTGTATGATGGTCACCCATCTAATACCTGACCCAGCGCAGTGTTGCTTAACTTTCATCCCTCCAACCTCTCTCCCGAACAGAACTGGTCATGTGTATGATGGTCACCCATCCAATACCTGACCCAGCGCAGTGTTGCTTAACTTTCATCCCTCCAACCTCTCTCCCAAACAGAACTGGTCATGTGTATGATGGTCACCCATCTAATACCTGACCCAGCGCAGTGTTGCTTAACTTTCATCCCTCCAACCTCTCTCCCTAACAGAACTGGTCATGTGTATGATGGTCACCCATCTAATACCTGACTCAGCGCATTGTTTGAGAAGACATATTAGACTACGCAGACAAATGATTAATTCTACACTCACACGTGCTATTGTATGATAATATACCCTACAAATCGCCTGAATAAATGTCATAAAAATAACGGTACCTTTGTGTAGGAGATAAACTATACTAAGCTCCTCCTACATTAAATTGTGCTACTACTACAGTCTTACGCGCCAATGATTCTTGTCTTGGTGTAATAAATTGCCGAAAGGTGGCAGCACTAGCTTCAAAGCTTCAATTGCAGTTCTATAGTCCGAGATCATTAGCGCACCATTATTTAAAACTGCATTAAATCCCCTACATTCTGATAATGATACTGAAAATGGTAAAAAAGCATTTAACAGAGCAGAGGTTTTTAAATGAAAAATTATTATTTATTTTCTGGTGGGTTTCTAGGTGTTTTTTTTTTAATGTTGTAATTTTGACAAAAGCCAACTCTCACCACCTCCTAAACTGGTATGGGAAAATTCGTATGATCTTCCAAAGTCCAAAAAAAAACAGATCTCAAAGTCGGATCAAACGGTCAGCATTTCAGCAAATGCTGACTAGGCCCCTGCCAGCTGGCCCTGTTCGTAGACAATTTTTGATACAAGAAAAGAAATGTTTATACATTTGATGAAATTAAAAGTAAGTTGATAACACCTTATGTACGAAAAATGTGAGACTGACCACTAGGGCCCTAAATAACCACAGCATTATTATTTCAAGTTCTTGATAAAACCATGGTATAAGTGGTAGAACTACCTTCGGCTAAGATCTGCCACTGTCGTCAAGTAAAAGTAAATATTTTCTATGGTTGACATCGGTTATGGATAAATGTTATGAAATTTCAGCAGAAAGCTCAACCTGCGAGCTGTAACTTGTAACGTTAGGTCGTAAGCTTGGCTAGCAGCGTATTCGTATGTTCACTTGAATATCCATAGAGCTCGGAGTACCATCGACTCGCTTATCGAGCTGCTACCCTTTGTCGGTCAGCGCCGACAAAGCAACGCGACAGTATGGAACGAAGACAACTACTGGGTATTGGGTGGTTTTTTTTTTGTTACTCAATGAGAAATTGTAGGCTAAAGAGAACATTTATGATTTTGCTCTGGGCACGCTGAAGGCTAACTAAAGTTGTAATTCCAAGGCAATTCTCGCGTTTTGCGCATATATAGAAGTAAAAAAATCAACCCGTGCAGTCAGTTCGGGTTAGAATTTCACCCGTTTTAAGTTCAGTTTTTGGTTAGTGCCGAGTGCTTTGTAGTGCGATTAGAGAACAGAGTTTTCAACATGTCTGGTAATCAAAAATTTGAGTCCGTGCATCGAAGCGAAAAGAGAGGGCTAAGGTCTTGCTAGCAGCCGCGGCAAGTGATGTTAAACAACGGAAGTTGTCATTCGGAAGTCTGTCCATTGAAATATAGGAAGCCAAAAAATTGAACTTTTCAACCCTGATGGACACTTTTGCCAATGCAAAAAGCCGCCGTTGTGCCACATTTATGTAGATGGGGTGAGTCAACATATAATTACATTGAATTAATAATGAAAAATAATATCACGTCACACTGTGGACATTTTTTTGATACCCCGCACGACGAATTTTATGCTTGACGGAATGTATTGCCGTTTAGGATTTTTTTTGCATAAAATCCCCCCCCCCCCCCCCTTCCAACAAAGGCCCCTTGGAAAGGTTTGCTGATAGCCTATTGAGTCTTAGATCCGCCCCTGATTAAAGGGTGGACATTTTTTTGCTCTGAATTAAAAATGATCCCTGAAAGAGTACGATAAAGGAATGAGTAGATGAATATCAATGGAAACAAACAAAGCAAACAGGTAGATACAATTTGTTATTTTTAATTCAGATTGTATACTACATACAGGCAATGCTTTCAATATAAATCAAACGCTTTGGCATGCTGCAAACACCGGTTCTTATAATATCACCAAAGTTAAGCAACACTGCGCTGGGTCAGGTATTGGATGGGTGACCATCCAATCATCTGTTCGGGAGAGAGGTTGGAGGGATGAAAGTTAGTACAACTTCATTCGCCTTGCTTATCAACCTCTCGACAGCATAGATTTGTGGAGGAATCCTCTTGTTCGCGTTGTACCGTCCTTCGGAAGGGACGTTAAGTCGGTGGTCCCCTTGGTGCTCTTTGACAGGAGTATGCCCTCGTGTTGCCCACCCTCTAATTACTATTACATTGTGATGAACTGCCCGATGCCGGGGACGGGTTACTTGTTTTAGATTGCCATGACAACCCCTGTTTTACCCACCCATTACTATTACATTGTGATGAACTGCCCGATGCCGGGCACGGGTTACTTGTTTTAGATTGCCATGACAACCCTTGTTTCACCCACCCATTACTATTACATTGTGATGAACTGCCCGATGCCGGGCACGGGTTACTTGTTTTAGATTGCCATGATAACCCTTGTTTCACCCACCCATTACTATTACATGTGATGAACTGCCCGATGCCGGGCACGGGTTACTTGTTTTAGATTGCCATGACAACCCTTGTTTCACCCACCCATTACTATTACATTGTGATGAACTGCCCGATGCCGGGCACGGGTTACTTGTTTTAGATGGCCATGACATCCCTTGTTTCACCCACCCATTACTATTACATTGTGATGAACTGCCCGATGCCGGGCACGGGTTACTTGTTTTAGATTGCCATGACAACCCTTGTTTCACCCACCCATTACTATTACATTGTGATGAACTGCCCGATGCCGGGCACGGGTTACTTGTTTTAGATTGCCATGACAACCCTTGTTTCACCCACCCATTACTATTACATTGTGATGAACTGCCCGATGCCGGGCTTGGGTTACTTGTTTTAGATTGCCATGACAACCCTTGTTTCACCCACCAATTACTATTACATTGTGATGAACTGCCCGATGCCGGGCACGGGTTACTTGTTTTAGATTGCCATGACAACCCTTGTTTCACCCACCCATTACTATTACATTGTGATGAACTGCCCGATGCCGGGCACGGGTTACTTGTTTTAGATTGCCATGACAACCCTTGTTTCACTCACCCATTACTATCACATTGTGATGAACTGCCCGATGCCGGGGACGGGTTACTTGTTTTAGATTGCCATGACAACCCCTGTTTTACCCACCCATTACTATTACATTGTGATGAACTGCCCGATGCCGGGCACGGGTTACTTGTTTTAGATTGCCATGACAACCCTTGTTTCACCCACCCATTACTATTACATTGTGATGAACTGCCCGATGCCGGGCACGGGTTACTTGTTTTAGATTGCCATGATAACCCTTGTTTCACCCACCCATTACTATTACATGTGATGAACTGCCCGATGCCGGGCACGGGTTACTTGTTTTAGATTGCCATGACAACCCTTGTTTCACCCACCCATTACTATTACATTGTGATGAACTGCCCGATGCCGGGCACGGGTTACTTGTTTTAGATGGCCATGACATCCCTTGTTTCACCCACCCATTACTATTACATTGTGATGAACTGCCCGATGCCGGGCACGGGTTACTTGTTTTAGATTGCCATGACAACCCTTGTTTCACCCACCCATTACTATTACATTGTGATGAACTGCCCGATGCCGGGCACGGGTTACTTGTTTTAGATTGCCATGACAACCCTTGTTTCACCCACCCATTACTATTACATTGTGATGAACTGCCCGATGCCGGGCTTGGGTTACTTGTTTTAGATTGCCATGACAACCCTTGTTTCACCCACCAATTACTATTACATTGTGATGAACTGCCCGATGCCGGGCACGGGTTACTTGTTTTAGATTGCCATGACAACCCTTGTTTCACCCACCCATTACTATTACATTGTGATGAACTGCCCGATGCCGGGCACGGGTTACTTGTTTTAGATTGCCATGACAACCCTTGTTTCACTCACCCATTACTATCACATTGTGATGAACTGCCCGATGCCGGGCACGGGTTACTTGTTTTAGATTGCCATGACAACCCTTGTTTCACTCACCCATTACTATTACATTGTGATGAACTGCCCGATGCCGGGCATTTGAGACAGGTTTTAATTTATTTAATCTGTATTAATGCTAATTTTAACAATTAATACGCATTTTTCGACATTTCAAACAGTAATTATTATATTTTTAATGGTTTTGAAAAAGGACCAGCACCTTTTTTTGTTTGCCAGAGGAATTCTTTTTCTCAGCAAATAGTACAACGTTAGCGCTGAGACTCTGACTAAATTCGTTTCCAAAAATCACATTAAATTACAAATTGGTACATTAATATCAATCGCCTGCGACAATTTTGACACGACATTTATATAATAACCACTCAGATGAACCTCGTAAAACTGTTCACTTGTTTCAACGTCATCGTCGTCTAGAATCAAACCGAACCTGACACTTTCACCTCGACACACCTTCAGGTCGACGTCGTTTTCAAAAGCAGGCGAGGCAAATCGGCAAACGACCACCGGGTCTCTTCCATGGTTTCCTGAGCATGAGGTTGACATTGTCAAGAGTTTCGGAGTGGTTCTGTTGCTGAGTGTAGTTTGTTTCTTGGTTATGAGGACTATCTTTGAGATTTGCACCGAGTGTGGGATGGTGTATGGCTCGGATTTAAAGTCGGGTGACGTCCATTTGTTGACTACCATACCTGAAAGGAACAAAAAATGTGAATTTTTATTACCAAAATATTCGAAGACTTTTCCTGGTCGTACCATTGAAGCTGACATTTTGGAAATTGAGTTTTTTTGACAAAGAATTACACTTTTGGTGAACAAGTTTTTTTTCCAATATTTTTTTCTCAACTTGCCAAAATGATCCGCCAAAAGAGCATTTTTAACCCAGTTCAGGATAACGCACGCAAGGCAAAATAAAAAAAATTCGAAAAAAAAATACTAAAAATAGTTATGATTTTGTTTTTGACTCATGTCTACTTGATGTAACATGTAACCTTAGCATTGATTTTGACAAAAACTATTTGAAATGGGTTTTGAATGCTATTGGACTGCTCATACCCTAGATAAAGTAACAGGTACAAGTTACGAAACGTTGGGAAATTTAGCTGTTCTTCACTTGGCATTCAAAACCCAGTTAAAGTAGTTTTTGTTAAAATATAAAAACTCTGCTGAGAGCTTATTATTTGTCTACGTCAAACATGGTTTCTAGAATGCTAGAGTCAATGAAAAGACCGGGAAATTCCAGAAAAGATAGGTCTGTTTCTTGACATTTTCATTTTTCTTCTCTGTTCTTTCTGAAATGTGTGTCGCCGATAAGCTTGTAAGTAATAATAAATCGACAGTGAAATAACTTGAAATCCATTGTTGGATTAGAGCCGCACAAAATTCGAGTCAAATAAACAAAAAAGTCCATTTAAATGAGCTACTTGGATTATGATAAAATTAGAAGTATCTAAATGGCTGTGACAATTTAAAAGATGATTAACGAAACAGAAATATAGCAAACCTACCAAAAAAAGAAGACATTCTGTCAAATTTCAATGTCGATTACCACCAAAATAGCTCCGTCAAATTTAAACTTGCTTCTCCATGAAAGACATTTGTAATAATGACCACACAGTTTTGATGTGCATTGTGTTTATTAATTAAACTCAGATGTAGGAGCTCGGTGATAAGATTCCAATCAATGGTACTCTCAACAAACTGCTTGCGTGCATCGATACGCGTTGATAAGAATATTTGAGCTGTAGATTTAATCTTTTTTAACAGATAGCAAAATTATTTTAGCTAGCCAATGCAGTACAAAGAATGACGTTATTTCTTGCTGGATTGCAGTTGAAAATTTGCTATCAATAATTGTGAGACATGCACTTGAGATTGAGGAGATCTCGGAAGCCCGTTGGGCGATAAGAGCGAAGAGATTTTTATAATAAGGTTTAAAAATTTATTTTTTTAATTTCATGACAAGTTTCCGTTGAAAATAGCGGTGTTTCCTCCCCTCATGTGCACTGAAAGTGATTTGCATATTCTAATCAATCAATTATTGAGATAGTTTTTTAAATATAGATATTTATTATATTATTTATTATTATATCGTTTATTAATATATTTATAATATAGATATGGATACAACTAATCGGTCGAACCACTTGTCCGATCGCGACGATAAAAAACTAGGCGACTCATCACACTATTGGCAACAGATTGACGTTTTTTCAAAATCAAAAATATTATTTTTCTTATAGTTACACGCGTTTTTGAAGAGCCTGTTTTCCAGTTTTTTTCAGAAAAAATAATCGGGGTTTTTGTAGCAGCTGTGGATCAATCTGTCAATCTGTGTCAATCTGTTTACACTACCAAACTACACATAAAAAAATACTAGAGCGGACCATTTTCGTATTGTGTGCTAAAATATAATTTTCTTTTAATGAATTTTCCAGAAAATTTGCTCTCAAAGAGATTTTTTTAGTTGCTGAAACAGTTGACACTTACACCAATTCAAGAATAAAAACATTTTTTTATTTTGTTACCTGGATCTCCAAGGAAAAAAATGTGGAGGCGATAAAATTCCTTAAACTGCTTTATCAACAGAAGTCCACGTGGTAAGACGTTTGGTGGTCAAAAATTAATATCAAGTGTTTAAAAAAATAGTGCCTACATGGCGGCGACAATTTGATATTTTGATATTTTGCAAAATGTAGACGGCATGAGCGTTTGAAAAAGAAGAAAATTGCACAACATTTTGTAAGTGATTTTGTGTGACAAGTTTAATAAATAAATATATGTGAATATATTTGTGAAAAATGTACCATAACCACAGCCTTTTTGAAGCAATTTTTTTTAGATGTATTCGAACAAATTTAGAACCCCGACAGTCTGAACGAGTAAAGGTTTGCATCGCCAATTTTTAGTAACTACCTTCACAGAAATTGTAAACGTGAAAACATTATATTTTTTATGAAACTTTTGCATTTTTTTATTATTCGTGTTGTTTTAAAAACAAGTGTATCTCTTATCTATCTCTAATTTGTACCATAAGAAATTTACCACGAGCTTGGTAGTTAGATTTTAGTATGGTTTAAATGTGCACTCTTATGGCAAAGGGCCCTATGACATTGGTCTGATGGAGATGATGAAGATAACGATGAACCTAGACCAGCCAAAAAAGAAGGTAGGAGGCCCGGTGCCGGCACGTAGGCTACTTCTGACAAAGAGCACCAAGGGGACCACCGGCATAACGTCCCTTCCGAAGGACGGTACAACGTGAACAACAGGATTCCTCCACAAATCCATGCTGTCGAGAGGTTGATAAGCAAAGCAAATGAATGCCCTTGGTTTTCTTTGAATGGAGTAGGCTGCTTGCCGACACCGGTCTTTCTCTCCTCCATTTCTAGGCTAGATTAGGATTATTATTATCACTATCATCAAGTTGTCAACGCAACAGTGCGTCGTTAAACAACACTAACCAATCAATTAATCAATTAAAACGTGATGCCTGGAATCTATTACGCTGTCAATAAATGAAGCGGTTCTTTGTGAAATGCAAGTGAAATCGTGCTCTTTTTTAAGTGAAGCTAGCTGAGTATATGATCGTTGATAGTGGAGGATCGCATCCAACATATTCCATAACCCGAATTCGGGCCAGAGAGTCTCGGTGAAGTAGAGGCAGCTGTACGATGTTTGCCAAACCAGGAAGTCACTGAGCCTCACTTCACCGGAAGTCCTGATAAGAAGATCTGGGTGCGAGCTTGGGTTCGTGTACAAGCAGTTGGAGATCAGTTCCTCTGATACATCTTCATGAGCCAGGGCACCGCTGGACACCCCCGTGACGATGGCTGATACCGCTTGTGTTATTTCCTCACGGCCTGTTCGAGCAAGAGATATCCCGGCTTTAGTTTATTTTATCTAGGTATATGAACACAGATGAATAAAGTTGAAGCAATTGGTTTTTGTAACGTATTTTTAGATGTCGATATATGTATGGACTTGGTCATTCCATAACAAATCAACAAAAAAAATAAAAATAAAAGTGAATTGACATATTTAATTCCTTAAATAAACTGCGAGCCCTGCAATAAAGCGGGCCTTGAACAGAATAAGACCTTTGTTTTCAAAATTGTATTTAGCTCAAGAATTTTAGCTCTTTTGTGCGTTCCACAATGTTTGGGCGTTTGATTAACGAACTTTCCAGAGTGTTTTTAATTTTTGGTTTCCTTAAGTATGTCGATAGTTGTGGAAGGTGCAAAAACCTAATCTAACCTACCTAGCTATCAATCATATAAGAACTACATTTCAAATTGAATAGTTACTAGGATTTTAGCTGCTTTTTATGGTTTCAGAATGATCTGGCTAAGAAGGTTTTAAGTGCATGCACTTACCAGTGTACGGAAATGCCATATTCCATGTAAACCTTGTATTATTTTGGGTGACTCGCATGGCTTCAATCATAATATGCTGGAGATCTACCGACAGTAACGAAAGTTTTCCAAAAAATCGAACTCTGATTCCTCGTTCCTTGAACCTTTCCCTAGAACAGAAAAACGTGTCATATTTATTATAATATGTTCCTAAAAAACTTTTAAAAATGTTATTGGAAGTCATATACTAGAGAAAAATATCGAAAAAATAGCTATGGATGATTATATAGAGTAAAGTGCCAGTTTTGGATCAGTGTCCGGTTTCGGATCATTTTTCAAATGAACTTTGAATTTTTTGATGAACCCAAATTTTTCAGAGGAGGAAACAGATATTCTGTTTGCAGTGTAAATAAGCCTAATTTTGATTTTTTGATCCAAAACTGGCACTAAACTACCATGTACATATATATTAATAACTTCTGCGTTTTTTTTATATCTTTAAGCGCCTTTCATAAATATGTTTCAAACACATGGGGCAATGATATATTATCATTCTGATTGAAAATTAATTTTGATCCAAAACTGGCACCAGTGCCCAGTTATGGATAATAACAGGGTTTTTCAATATATTTTTTTTAAGTAGGTACTAAAAAGTTCTAAAAAATCACAAATCTTTTTATTCTGTTGCTTTGTCTATATTGTCAAATGATGACATTTTTTTTGGATTTTAAAAATGATATTTACTGAGTTAAATTAATTAAATTCCGAACCCTATTCCAAAACTGGCACTTTACCCTATTGGTTATTTAGATAGATGAAGGGTGCCGAGGCAAGGTTAGTATTAATATTAATATATTAGTATATTATAATATTATTATTAATATTAGTATTAATATCAGTTGACACCCCAAAAATAAACAGAAATCAGAAAATTTAGGGAAGAATGACATTCTTCCCTAAATTTTCTGATTTCATTGTATTAAAGTTAGTGTTCAAAGCACAATTTTAAATATTGTTCCTTCAGGACTTAAGCTAAGAGTAGATCAAGTACACTTAAATTAAAAAAAAAATATATATATATATATATATCAATAACGTTATGATGGTTTTTAGACTCATGTCTACTTGACTTATCCTTAGCACTAGTTTTAACAAACACTATTTGAACTGGGTTTTGAATGCTAAGTAAAGGGCAACTAAATTTCCCGACGTTTCGTTACATGTACTAGTTACTTCTTCAAGGGTGAGAGCAGTCCTGGCAATTTTCCAATAACAAAAGAACCACATAAAATTATAACAATTACCAAGTTCAAGCTTCCTAAATGCATCTAAATAAAATAATCAGGGTCAATAACTTAAAAACTAATGTATTTTGTATTTTCTGAAATAAGATCTCAAACACATTGGCGTTTTTAAACTAACTAATTATGTGTAAGGAATAATGTTTTTTTTTAACTGTACCTACTTGTCATCCAGAATATATTGGAATTTTATTCGAGCCAATTCCATGAGACCTTCCACTTCTTCTGGACTCCGTTTAAAATTCTCGATGCTGAAAGTGTAGACAGTCACTTCGAGGATTCCTAACTCTCTGCACCATTCAAATGTTTCAACTAGTTCGTTGTAACTGTAATCAAAAAAACAGAAACAGATAACTTACATATATTTTCTAAAGCTCAGCTTATTTTAATCATCGAGCTAGTAAGAGGACCAGCGGTAATGTTAAGCTTGCTGCTGAGCAAACGAGGCCGGCAACGAGTGTCAACGATAATTGTTACCCAATGGCGCTTGCAGCCGTTCTTTTTAACAAAACCAAAATATGGAATAATTACAATTCTCAGAATACCGATACGTGTTTATCAATTATTGAGGTAAATATTTAAAAAAATTAATTCTGGGTAAATCAGTAAGTTTATTTGGCCACAGGGTTATATAGATGCACTTGTGTTATTTTATTATTATCAACACTATAACCGTCTCAAAAAAAAAAATTTGAGACGGTTATTTAGTGTTCACAATAATAAAATACCCGCGCATTGCAAGCGTTTGCAATTTGAATAAGATTTAATCCTGATACTTGTGCTATTTTCTTTAATAAAATGAGCATTGAGTTTAAAACCCTTTTAACAATAATACTTTAGTCAAGAGTTTAAATATTTCATTATTAACCTTTTAGACCAGTGGTTCCAAACCGGTGAAGAATTTGTCAATAAATTTTCAATAAACTGCCCGTTTTTATTAAAGCTGCGACACAACGCAACGTCTTTAAAGACAATCTCGATGAATTTCTTCTTGATAAATTGTTTTATAATGTTAACGAGTAAATTTAGGTAATTAATGTATGTAATGAATTGTTCATCATTAATTTAGCTGAATGAATTAAAATAGTGACAAGGTTAATATTATATTATAGAAATGTAATGTGCTAACCAATAAAATAAATAAAATAAATAAAATAATTAAAAAATAAAAATTTGGTAGTTCTAGGGGGAGAATTTTGAAGATAAATCAATTACAGAATGTTAACCTAAATGTGGATTCCGACCCAAAATTAGCAGAAAGAACAATTCATAAATTACTCACTTGTACTAATTTATTCAGTTAGCCTCTTTGGAAGGGGGGAAATTATATTCTGGGCGTTGATGAAGAGGGAATGGAACAAGAAAGGTTGGGAACCCCTGTTTCAAACAATATGTAAACGGTCAAAATCGATTTAAATCTCTTTTATTGCTCACCCTCTCCAATGTCCTGTATTTCTTTCCAAGTTGTACTTTTCGGCAAACCGCCTGTTGCCATCCATGATAAAGGCGACATGTTTTGGAATCGGGCCCACTTTTAACACTTTTATGCCCATCCGTTTAATCCAACTCAATGAATTTTCCGTAAACCACGACATTGTGGAGGTACTTGCTTGAAATCACTACAGGAAACAAAAATACTATCAATATCAGATTTAAAATTTTTGTTCGAATTGAATTAAGTTTTAAAATACTTGAAATTATTAGCGCACAGATTGATGATATTAAAATTTTGGTAATCAAATAGTGAAGTTACTCTTGACGCTTCCTTAAAAAATTGATCAACCAGTGAGAGCCGATGTCTGCACTAGAACTGGCGCAATTGGAAGACATGCTTTTGATCCTCAAGAAAATAGAGCGTAATTAGTTTGCAAATCCAAAAATAAAATAAAATAAAATAAAATAAAATAAAAAAAGAAAAGCCCACACGCAACAGGACCTAGGCTATTCTCAGTTCATGGTGGAAAGATGTGTAGATATTCAAGGTTGGACATAATTAACCTCAAAGATTGATAAACATATATCATTATATTGAGTCGTTATTATTTATTTGTAAAGATGTATCAAAGAGACGGCCGCTAACGCCTCTGGGTAATGTTCTCCGTCACCACGAGTTGCCGGCTCTTTTGGTCAGAAAAATGTTTAACATTGACTTGTTTCTCTAACTATAACCTAAAAACTCGACGATGCACGTCAGCAAACGTCAACGTCAGATGATCCTCGCCAAAAAAAAGTGGGCGTTTCCATAAGGTAGTTAAAATGGACCACGTTAGTAGAAACCTTGACGATTTAGAAGCTCATTAAAAAAAAAAAAAAAAAATTATGAAATTGTATTAAAATTTCAATCGCTGGCAGAGTGTGGGTTATTTTATTATTATGAACACAATAACTGTCTCAAGAATTGATGCCTAAACGGGGACTCGAACCCCGATCTCCGCCTATCGCAGGTGTTGCTCTAGCCCATTGAGCTATTTGGACACTGGCTTTTTGAGATGATTTTAGTGTATTTGATGAGAATGACGGTTCTCCAAGGAGTAGAACCAAGAGGCTGTGAAAACGCACAGTCACTCTGATTCTAGTGACGCTATATCACGTCACAACCTGTCAAACTCGAGTAACTCCAATTTGACGTTGGATTCGTTGCTTTATTTTGATGAAATCTTATTTAAATTGCAAACGCTTGCAATGCGCTGGGTTTTTTTTATTTTTATGAACACGTCTCAAAAATTCTACTCCTTGGAGTTTAATAATGGCCCACTTAAAATAAAGTAAATGTAGTCTTAGTCCTAGATTTAAAAAATAAACACATATTTAAAGAACACGAAATTTTTACCCTTTATGCTGTTAACCTGTGAACGAAGTTGCCAGCAAAAGAATTTCCCCACAGCATTGCTACTAAAACGGGCATGCAAAATTTGTCTTGATTTTTATAAGCAGGATTTCAAAAAATTTAATAAACAAAATTTGACGTCTGCAAGGAATTACGTGATTTTTTTAATTTTTGAAAAAAAAAAATCTTTTAATTGCTCGCTAAATAAATCATTACCAAATGAAAAATGCTGTTAGACCAAAGTGTCTTTTGTCAACGGAGATGATATGTATTGTTAAAACGTTTTGTAAAATTATTATATATTAAAATTTATTGTAAAAAAATTAGTTTTTTATCAAGCTAAAAGGTAATTTTTGTCTTAAAAAAAGGGTAATTGGACGTAAAGAAAAAATGGCAATGCCTTCCAGACAAACACCTAGCCATTATGAGCATGCAATATCGTATTTTTTTAATACTGAATTTAGATTGTAGGTTGACTTTGATAAGTACTTTCGAGTGCGTCATACGTGAGATTTGCTTGTTTTGTAAGCTAATACCAAATTCCAACAAAATAAATTTGCGTGTAAAAACAGCAGCCTAGTCTACTTTAAAAAATGGTTAAGCCTCGAAATGGCGTGATATCAAAAAGGTAGCCAAGCCAGTGTACATTTCCACTAACACCTTAATCCTCGAAGGATTATGATTTATCAAGTAATTCCCCAACCAATGCAACAACAACAACAAACCTACTAAATCGGGAGTTTCATTATTTTCCTGATATCATTGAGTTCGTGATAATATGCAGATTTCAAATCAATTTCAATCGATTTTCTAGCACAAGAAATGTGGAACGCCAAGTGCGTTCGCGCGCTGTAAAATAATGATTTCTCGTATCCTTGCAAATGAGTCATCGCTATTCGCTAAGCCTTCTTATCGCAAGACTGATGTTTTCATTGCTCTGCGCTTGAAGCAAGGCAATAAAATACTCAGCAAAATCCTTAGAGATAAAAATTAATACATTTAAAATCAATTGATTTTTTTATTCAATTCTTTGTTGATTACTATCGTAACTGCATCGACTTGCAACTGATGATCGTTTTTTGAACGGATTTAGAGTCAATTTTGACTGAGGAATAAAAAAAACCTCGTGAGATGCCGCTGGTGGATGCATTTTAAAAATGTCCAGAATCTTACCAAACTATCATGTGTTCAATGAACGAAAAGTTGGCACAAACTGACGAGGACTCTCGAAGGTGGCCCACCACTGGTAAGCCAAGAATTACACTGCATTTCTTTGTAGAATTATTACGCTGAGCACTTCAAATTCCACTTCTAATTATTTTCCCACGTGTGCCTCACTTAGATAAGAAATAAATTGTGTGTCGATGGTTGCAATGTGAAATATCAGATTCCTGATCGGTTCTGGTAATTGGCTAATTTTTCGTCAAACAGAACATGTTTTGAAGATTTTATATCCTCGAATGACGTTTGCGTACCGTGTTGCAATCTGTGAAGAAATAATGTACAGCTACAATAATATGTAGCGCCAATAAGTCAATCGCGACTATTGGAGAACCCGAATGAAATACATGTCTAATTGCTCCCGCTCCTTCGCAAAATAATAATGTGGAATTGAAGTCTGGCAGGCAAATCATACTTGTTACACGCTCTGAAATCGCGCGCTATGTTTACAAATCTCAGCTCATTCATTAGGGAATTTAAAAAATTCCACTCGAGGATTACAGCGATAAGACCAATTGCAGACTCTCCTGCCTCATGAAAGACTGCAAGGTCGCGCTTGAAGTAGCTGGTACAACTAGCTAGCAGGCACTAGCATCAGCCTGAATGTATGCAATATGCATTTTTTACGACTTCGACTTGTCCGAAAAGTTGCGCCACGCAAGCGTTTACCTGGCTCAAACCAGTACCTACATCGTTCGTCCGATCGTGAAAAAACACACATATTTGAAATCTGCATGCTTCAGGCTTTACGACATCCTTATTATTAGTTTAATGGATCATTTTTTGTGCAACTGACGATCGGTTTAAAACCAGAAACTTTTTTAGATTAAATGAAGAGTTTTTGAAAATTGATATCTCAATCAATTTTAAAGCTGTGACTTCCAAAATTGTTTGTGTGAGAAGACCATGTTGAGGCATTTCTGGAAAAAATCGCGGACTCTTTAACTCGTGTTTTTGCAGCGCTGATTTGCGCCAAGGATTTGATTTTTAATTTTCCCGGAAAACTCACAAATTTTCCGGAACTTATTTTTCCTTGTCGTTAACATAATACAAACACTATATATCCATTTGAGACTAATTTTTAACGATTTTACCCGCAGGAGTGATGGGCCTTAAGCAATAGTTTAAAAAAAACTATTACAAACTAGGTTTTAAATGTCATATAAAAGTATCACTGATTTCCCGACGTTTCGTAGCTGGTACATAATACGAAACGTCAGGAAATCAATTAATCTTTTATTTAGCATTCAAAACCCAGTTTGTAATAGTTTTTTTCAAAATGGTATTAAATGTTCAGCGTCTGCTAATCGTCAAAAACGTGATTAAACCCTTTCAACACAAAAGTAAATACACCCTAGACTTTTAAAGTTCAGTATAAAGAAATGGTTTGTAGTATTATAAACATTGATGTTAAACAATGCAATTGACCGGGGTAATTTAGTCTTTCTTTTCCAGGCTCTGTTTAATGAGATTAAGTAGGTCCTCTTTGAACATCTTATCTATTTCCATCTTTTCTCGGTGGCGCTTTTCCCTGTCGAGCCTTCTCTCCTCTAAAATATCCGGCACAGACTTACGATTCTTAAAAAATGGATGACGATGCCAATGGGACTGGGTCGTCCACTCCTTCGGAGTCTTCAATGGAATAAGCAGTAGGATAAGCACGGGACCCCACAGAACGCTTCTCTGAAGCACAAGACTCAGCAGAGCTTGCAAGCAAGCTACTGCTGCACACTCCGCTGAATTAGCAACAGTTTTCTTTAATACTTCTGTGGCGAATACGAGGTCTGAAAAAAAGACAATAACCATCTGTGGGGTTATGTTGTTGATGGCATGTCACTGACACAAAACTTGAGTATATAAACGTATATTAATCTTTATTATTATTTGTGGTGTTTAACGACGCACTGTTTTGACATCTGCCCATGCGGCACTGGTCTAATGGCGTCGGTGAATGAGTGGATGATGATGAGGTTACTGGTGAACTTTACCTAGCCTAGAAGGGAGGAGGGGAAACCCGGTGCCGGCACGTAGCCTACTCCTGTCGAAAAGCACCAAGGGGACCACCGGCTTTACGTCCCTTCCGAAGGACGGTACAACTCGAACAGCAGGATTCCTCCACAAATCCATGCTTTCGAGAGGTTGATAAGCAAGGCGAGTGAAGTTGCTGTACTGACTTTAATCTCTCTAACCTCTCTCCCCAACAGAACTGGTCATGTGTATGATGGTCACCCATCCAATACCTGACCCAGCGCAGTGTTGCTTAACTTTCATCCCTCCAACCTCTCTCCCGAACAGAACTGGTCACGTGTATGATGATCACCCATCCAATACCTGACTCAGCGCAGTGTTGCTGGACTTCGGTGATCTAACGAGAACCGGTGTTTCCAACACGCCAAACCGTTCGGTGTAATTCGATACATTAAGACAGTAATTCTATAATTAAAACCCCTTTTTTCAACGGAATTTAATTAATTAGACCGCTTCGGGTCAGCCACGACAAAAATAATTGAATTTGAAACCAATCAATTTGAACCAAAATAAATGAATTATTTTTGTTATTAAATATCTCTGGTTGAAATTAATAAACAGTTAAACTCTGAATACGCAAAAGATAGATATTTTTAGTCAGTGTTTTTATTAGTCTTGGGGCGTTTATGGAGGATTAAAAAATCACTTACCAACCACAGTCTCACAAACAGCGTCCAGCGTACACAGACACACCTTCTTATTGATATCAAACGGCGAGCCGTCTGCCACTTCATCCAGTTTGTCCATCAATATCTTCGCCTTCGACCCAAATATCTCTAAATAGGACTCGAGCACTTTAAAATGAAACATAGGAGTAATCAACTTCCTGTGAACTTTCCACACGTCGTCAGCGTTTGAAAATAAACCGTTGCCAAAAAAAGGCTTTGTTATGTTCAACTTCTTATGTAAGTACACAATTGTAGGTACACGACAATGGCGCAACTTTCCTCGTTTACTTGTTAACCAGTGATTTCAGAAGTTTAACTTTTTCCCAGCAGAGAGCAGGTTTTTGCGAGGGTGGAAGGGGTTGGCACCCGAGAGACAATCGCAAGAATTCATCACCCCACTCAATAATTAATTAGCCTACCTCAGATTTATCGGTGTATATACGGTTACTTTTTTCAAGGCGCTTCGTAAATCATCCGTAGGGACACTGCTTTCTTCTCGAGGTAAATGTTTTAGTATTTATAAAAACATCTATGGATAACCAAAAAGTATTTGTCCATCATTTAAGTGTATGGCTTTATGGCCTCACCACTTTTATTTGGTTAATACTAGAGTGTATATTGGTAATATTTATACAAACTGCTCGTCATAAATATTTGCTGTAACCATATTAAACACTTGTCGCATGATCTATACTTCTATATAAACAAACATTTGTACAGATAATATCAACTATAACACAAACATTATTTAAAAGTAGAAAAGAGAAATGTCGACGTGAATGGTTGTATCAATGATAAGGAACCATAAATTACTGGTCTTAAGCTCTTCGATAGTTGATGTGCACTGAATTATTAGAAAACACTGGGAGTTTGAGTTGAGCATAGGTGTGGAAAATTGCAATACAAATGAACACAACTAATAAACCATCTGTATTAAATACACCAGACCAAGAACCGTCTTTGTGAACCAATGAAACCCTGGCTGACTGCCAGCTAACCTATCCGTTTTCTTTTTACAATACTTTCCCAAAAATAACAACGATTTAAAGTCAGATTAAAAAAATCAATACATAAGTACTCTAACTGAGATGAACCTGAGATTAAATGCCCACTAGTTTACTTAGATGTTGTCCAAATATCAGAACAATTTTAGAAACAAGTTTAAGAAACTTGTGAAATAATTGTCAAACTTTGTCAATATGCTTGCCAAAATTTTTTCATTGGATTTAAAAAATTCCACATAACAAACAAAAATATGACTTAATCTAAAAAAATGTGCTGACCTATCGCCACCCTGTCTGCTCTTAGTGAAAATCCCATGTACTCACAAAATGATTAAAACAATAAAGCATTCCACTTTTGTCCTTAACCTTATTGGTAAGAACCCCGCTCTAAACGCTGGCCCTTTTCTCCAGCTTTAACTGATATCCTCCTGAGCACAGCCTTGAAAATATACTTATTTCCAGTTTTTCGAGATCCTGCATGGTGAGGTCGGTGGTCATCTTGTACCGTCGCACCATCTGACTTATTATTGACTTCATCTGCAAGAGTGAGTACTTCTGTCCAATGCAGTGGCGTAATCCGGCGCCGAACGGAAGAAACGCGTAGGAGTGCCTGTTGATGTCTGAGTCAGGTAGCCAACGATCTGGCAGAAATCTGTGTTACACAAATATAATTGTTTCAATTTATGCTTTATTCTATCTCTTTTGATACGCTCATTCTTAATTGTGACATTTATAGCTTTGCTTTTACCTATTTGAAAACAATGTATTACATTTACTCGTAATAAATTTTTCTTTTATAACTTTGTAAATAAAGTCCAGGAGACGACCAAAAACTCTGCCCGAATCGTCCACAAGTTTCTATAACTTCTATCCTGTGTCCGCAAACAATGTATGTACTAAACCGTTGAGTTTGCAGGTTCTAGGTAGAGGCAGAACGGTAATGTTAAACCGTTGAGTGTGCAGGTTATAGATAGAGGCAGAACGGTCATGTTAAACCGTTGAGTGTGCAGGTTATAGGTAGAGACAGAACGTTAATGTTAAACCGTTGACTTTGCAGGTTATAAGTAGAGACAGAACGTCAATGTTAAACCGTTGATTGTGCAGGTTTAGGGTAGAGACAGAACGTTAATGTTACAGTTTCTGTGTTAAAGATGGCCGCCAAATGACTACCTTACCGACAAAAATGTAGAGTACCGGAACACGCCGTTAAGTTGAGCCACTGTCGTATGAAATTTAATTTCGATATTTCACGTAGGTTACTCGCTTTTGAATCTCGTTTCGTGTATATCAATCTTTGAGGTAAACATTGATGGAAATCTTTTCAGCACGAAAAGTCTCAAAAGCTAGTAAACCTACGAGAAATATCGAAATTAAATTTCATATGACAGTGGCTCCACTTACCGTGATGTTCCGGTAAACTGCATTTTTGTCGTTAGGGTAGTGATTTGGCGGTCATCTTTCACGCAGAAACTATAACATTAAAGTTGTGCCTCTACCTAGAACCTGCACACTCAACGACTGAACATTTAATCAATAAATAATCAAATATTACACTTTCTGGTATTCATGACCTTTGCCTCAAAGATCACCCTCCCTTCGAATAGCGCCACCAAAATTTGGTTTTATAAATCCAAGTTCATGATCTGTTAGTCGGTAAATTAGTGTGGGAATTTATTCTCTTTAATTGTGACAAAAGTTTGGGCATCAGTTTTTGAGACTTGTTCATTATAATAAAAAAAAATTGTCCACTCTTTCGAGCTAAATTCGCATCATAACTGAATTGAAAAAAATCCCAAATCCCATATTTCATCCACAAAATTAGCCCAGGTTTACCACCCAACGCACTCATCGTCACATCTGAGAACTTACCTGTTTGGTTTCGGGTAATTCTTGGGATCCCGATGCACAAGGTTAAAAATAACAACCGCCGAACTCCCAGCTGGTAACTTGTATCCACTGGGCAAAACAACATCTTCTTTGATCTCTCGAGGTGTCAAAGTGATCGACGGGTACATTCGCAGCGTCTCTCGAATCACTCGGTCCATGACAAGCATCTTGGAGAGGTCCAGGTGCGTTGCTGGACGGGACGTGTCGTCGCCGAAGATGTCGCTCATCTCGGCGAAGAGGGCGTCTTGCCACTCGGGGTGGATCGCGATCAGGAGGAGCAAGGTACACATTGTTATGCTGGAGGTGATGAGGCCGGCGGCAGTCATTGTTGTTACCTAAAAGGACAAGATTTTTTTTACTTTAATGAACATAGGTAGGGGAGACTGGGGCTAGTTGTTACAATTTTGACATTTGATTTTTTTGTGGACATTTAACAAAATTTTCATGAATTTTAAATTTGGCAATGTATTCGCACATCTTTTGACTAATAGAAATAATTTTTATAACAATGATAATTTTCCTAATAGACACGTGATAACGTAAAATTTGCCAGATTGCAAAGTGTAACAACTTGCCCCTTGTCGGGGCAAGTTGTTACAGGTCAGGGGCTAGTTGTTACAGTACCTAGTTAATAGGGGAAAAAACAAAAATGAGCTGATTATAAATAATGTTCAATAGATAATGCATCTGAGGTTTTATTTTTTAAGTGAAACGTTATATTTACTGAATAAACATTCAACTGTATCAATCGTTTACGTGCAATCTACACAGATATATTCTGGTGTGAATACAATACACTTCACATGCGGCTTAACCAAACACTAAATGCACTGAATCCTGTCGAGTTCAGCGGGGCCTGATTTGGAGAAGAGTCGAGAACAGACAAAACAAACGAAGTCTTCGTCGTCCTCCTCCTCCGGCGGAGAGTTCTCGTTGACGTTTGTTGTCTCTTTTCGCTTCTTATCTCATATTATGTCAATATGTCAATGTTCCTCCTATAAATTCGCATTTTATAACCTGGACATCTAATGGAAACAATCATATTATATTTTGTACAAACGAAATATGAAACCCAAAAATATATCCAGCGTAAAATAGAAAAGGCAGTGTCCCATAACCTCACATCATGTCCAGACCCACACAAGAAATGAACAGTAACAACTAGCCCCAGTAGCACTTCAATTACATTAGTGCTATTATTTCACGACCTATTTGATTATCAGCCCGGAGATAACTATTGGCATTACGAGAAAATGTGGGGCTAACAGGTAACACAACTCATTTGGGGATTGCATTAAACTAAAACAGCTAGGAAGGAAAAAAGAAAAAAATTATATCTAGCCTCGTGGTGTCAAAATCGTTTTATCTCAAATAATTTCCTTACTTTGGCGCTTCGGACTAGTTTTGCAGTTTCAGACTGACGAGCGACCTATTAGTTAACACTTATATTTATGACACCGCGATTTTTCAAATCCCCTATTTTTATAGTGGATTGTAACAACTTGCCCCTGTAACAACTAGCCCCTGTAACAACTTGCCTCTGTAACAACTTGCCCCTGTAACAACTTGCCCCTGTAACAACTTGCCCCTGTAACAAATTGCCCCAGTCTCCCCTACTTACTTGTTATAAAATTATAATTTCCAATATAGTGAAAATTTAGATTTTTTGCCCGTTTTTTAAATTAAAATTTCCAAATTAAAAACGATATAAAAAAGTATTAACAGTAATAATCTCGTAAAAAGCAGCGTTCAACCGAAATTTGCGATCAGGAGTAGCAAGGAGGATATTGAAATGCTGTTAGTGATCAGGTCTCGAGATGTCAATGTTGATACCCGGCGGAACGACATTGTTAATTAATTAAACATTTGGTAACACGCTATTAGGTGTGATGGAGAAAAAAAAATCTAAAACGTGCTTGCCTGACGTTTCCAAAATGTCATTGAATAAGGGAATAAATAAACTTAAGCTTAAACTAAGTGTAAGCCAAGATAGCTGAAAGCACCCCTAGAAAAGCTGGCTGGATGCAATGCTCCTGTCCAGGTATTGCCTCACCTCGTCCAAGATTTCTCGCTCAGTAAGAACGGACCCCTGTGTCTTTGAGGCCTCGATGAGCATGTCTAGAAAGGAAGTGATGATCTTGCCAGTTCCCGTCTCAATCCCTGGGCGACGATCCCCCTCGCGGTAGGAGGCGACCTTTTGAGCAATGATACCGTTGTTGAACTTGTCGATGATCTGTGAGTACAAACAACACATTTATATATTATTTTAACAGAACTTATCATTTTCCGAAAAAAAAAATCCTTTGGAAAAAATGTCCAGCCTTTTTGAGAGAAGGTCACTTTTAGGATTCCAAGGTTGGCAGTAATTCGAAAACAAATGTAGATAGCGGTTGAAAATGGCCGTCAACATTTCCTAAAATGCACTTTGATGATATAAAAACAAATTGAATAGCATTTAGTCAATATTTTTCTTTCAATAAGCAGCATGAACACACGCCAACAGACTTTAAAATTACTAAAATAAATTGAAGCCACTTAGAAAATATCTTACCTTGCCATCAACTTATACATAAAATACTTCATTGATTTTCATGTCGCTATTATAAAAATGTCATGTTTAGGGTAATTCTCACAAGTGACGTACAAATTAAAACTTTTCAACCGTTTTCAACCAAATTTCTAATGTTACGAAAAACAACCCTACGTGCCCACTACCCATTTTACATGAAAATTGCTAATTTTTTAAGAGCTAAGCATAAGTGAAGAACAACTTCAAAGAGTAGCATCTTTCGATAGTGACAAACTAGTATCATGTTTCAGTAGAAATACTAAAAAGGACGGTGGTACCGCTATCTATGTAAATAATGTTTCGAAGTTGGTCTGCACTCCCAGAAATGACATCAATCTAAGGGCAATCGAATCTGAATTCGAAATATGCGCAATTGAGTTGAAGTCTCCTTTTAATATTATAATCGTTACTTGCTACAAGCCCCCAAAAGCCTGTATACTGACTTTTATGTCACGTCTGCTAAACCTGTTGAACCACATAGGGCAACAAAACCTCTTGATCTGTGGAGATTTTAATATAGACATAAACGATCAAAAACTATCCTACATGTTTTCAGAAGCGGTACTGTTAGGAATCTGCAGGCTCCTCAATAAAGAACCCACAAGAGTAGCAATAATGCAACAGAAAACTACGTCTTCCTCAATTGACAACGTCATTACGAATAACAAGTACGTTAATCTAGATGCAAACGTGGAATTAGGGCTGTCAGATCACAAGGATCAATTGGTATTTATTGATACCCCCAATCCTCCAATCACCGGTAACAACAACCATGCATCGGAAGATAACGTTAACCTCATCAAACGCACATTTAAACAAAATCAAATAGATTATTTCGCCTTTCTATTAAGCGAGATTAATTCGGACTCCCTATATGCAGAAGCTGATATGAATGAAGCTTTCAACGTCTTTCATTCAATTTTTATGAAGTCCTTCGATAGAGCCTTTCCAAAAAAATAAATAATAATAAACACAAACATAGTCACCATAAATCAAATAAAAAACGGAAGTTTAGTCCTAATATTATCTCTATGTCACTGGAAGTTAAGAAAATGTATCTAAATTATAAATCTACAAAGAAAGAACAAGACAATATCATTTACAAAAAAATGAAAAAGGCTTATCACCTCGAGATAGCTAATGAAATAAAGCGTGCCAACATAAATAACATTAGAAAATCCACCAATAAAGGAAACCAGCTTGGATAATTATCAACAAATTTAAAAAAGAAGCTGACACGTCCCCCAGTAACCTAAAACATAATGGATCCCTAATAACCTCGGGTAGAGAAGTGGCTGACATATTTAACAACCACTTTAATGACACAACTATAACAGTTCCAAACATCAGACAGAGCGAGCCGTTCGCCAACAATAACAATAGCACCTCTGCAACTGGCAGTAATTATCATAACATCTTTCTAAGCCCCTTAAATGGTAAAGAATATTAAAAAAATACTCATGAAAATTACAAGAAAAAAATCAGCTGGCTATGATGAAGTCCCGGCTTTTGTTCTTAAACATGCTTCAGTACATTTGATGATGCCCTTACTTTTCCTTGTAATCATGTCTTTTGAGACCGGTATCTTTCCTGAACAACTGAAGCGAGCGATAGTAATCCCCGTTTCTAAAAAGGGCGACAAACAAAAACTTAACAACTACAGACCGATCTCCAATCTCTCTGTTTTCTCCAAACTGTTCGAGAATGCTTTCTGTAATCGCTTGCTTAGTCACCTCAACAAATTCAATATACTGGATAACTGTCAACACGGCTTCAGAAAACAAAGGTCAACTATAAAAGCTGTGTCAAATTTTGTCAATGAGCTACTCCTTTCCTTGAAAGAGAGTAATTCTGCCAATGGCATTTTTTATGACTATATCAAGGCATTCGAAAAAATCGAGCACACCTTACTCATAGGAAAACTGAAAAGTTATGGGATACGCGGAACTCCTAATGATTGGATAAGTTCATTTCTATATAAACGTAAACAAACAGTCAAAATTACTAATAAAACAGGCACGCATTTCTCGGAGGAAGCTACCCTAACAATGGGAGTCCCACAGGGCGCTACTCTCTCCCCTATCTTGTTCATCCTTTTTACCAATGACTTAAAAAAGTCAATCAATCGTGGGAATCTGACCACTTATGCGGACGACACCACTCATCGCATCTCAGAGAACACTCCGCTCATTCACTCGGCCTGTACAGAGGCCATATCCCAAATGGTCACCTGGAGTTCAGCTAATGGGCTCAAGCTCAATAACAGAAAAACTGTGCTAATCAACTTCAAACAAAAACACAAGACCATGGAGTCTAACGCCTCCCCTCTATAATACCTAGAGGGAAAAAGTATTCAGGTACTCAATGAAACGAGGTTCCTCGGTCTGATCATTGATCATAGGCTAAAATGGGAAGCCCATATTAATAAATCCGCACTATCGGTTGCCTCAGGTTGCTACCTAGTGAGCAGGACAATGAAAACTTGCGACTTCCATTCAGCTAAAGCTGTTTACTTTGCGTACGTACAGTCCAAGTTACAATACGGCATTGTACCACTAGCCGAAAAATTATTCAGGTTGCAAAAAAGAGCCATCAGATTCCTTGCCAATGCCAGTTTTGACCCTACGACCCCTGGTATGTACTATAAAGACTCTTGTAAACCGTTTTTTCATAAATTTAAAATAATGCCACTTCCTTGCCTTTACATCTACTATATCGTAATGTACGTCATCAATAATAACGATGTCATAAAATATTTGGGAAACCATAACTACCTGTTAAGAGGTAACGCAGAAATAAATCTAACAGCATCAACTAATGACATTAAAAGTCCTGTCTCTGCTGGGATAGTTATCTTTAATAAACTACCCAACATCTTAAAAACCAGATTATACAAACAAGACTTTTCAGTAAAACTTACAGAATTCTTGTTGGAACATTGCATGTATTCCCTAAAGGAATTCTACAATATATCCACACTGTAAGACAATTTTGTGATATATTTTCTGTATGTTTTTATGAATATGTTTTCATGTATCTGTTTATATAAAGTCCTAGTGTCTGGACAATCATGTGTATTCATGTGATTCATGTATAAGACTCGCCCAATATTACATAATGTAATCGATCTGGCAAAAATAAAAATTATTATAATTATTAACTACATTTCCCAACAATTTGTAACTTGTACCTGCTAAGTCAAGGGTAAAAGCGGTCCTGACAATTTTCCGATATAAAAAAACCTCAAAAAATTAAAACAATTATCTGGTTCAAGCATCCTAAATGCATCTAACTAAAATAACCAAAAACTCAAAAACCAATATATTTTGTATTTTCGAAAAAAAATTACCCCGAACGAATTGGGTTTTTTTTTTACTAACTAACAAATTATGTGTGGAAATATATTTGAGTGATCTTAAGATCACTCTCTCTTTGATCTTAAGTTGGTACCTTCATGATTTTCTTGGCTTTCCGGCCGTCACTAGTGAGAGGGTACAGCCAGGGTAAGAGTAGCCAGGGGTAGATTACCCGGCGATAAACTAACTCGGATGTGGAGTAATGGGCCTCCTGAAATTCAAGATGCCCGGTATTTTGCATACTCGTTGTCAAGCCTGTGTGATAAAAAAGAAATTACATCTCTATCAGTATATTTTAAATCATTTGGACACCTTTGACCAAAATCCGTAAAATTTCAGGTGGTAAGGCACTTTTGTGTGGAAAGGACACCAAATAAATAAACTTTCTATTCGTTTCACCGATTTGAATATATATTTTTTAAACTGTAGCAATCTCCTGGAATTTACCTTTTACCAATGATGAAAGGTTTCAAATCGGGGACCTGTGGCTCGTAGTTTTTGTAATTAAACTTCACTTTTAAAAATACTGTATCATAAATTTAAGGTATCATATTTCCAATTAGTCATTTTTCAAGAATTTTTTTATGTATGCCATGATAATAGGCTTTCTAGAGCAAGTCCTGGAGTTTTGAAAGGCATTAAAGCTAGTTTTCAAGTTACCAACGCTAAATAAAGTTCGCTTACCAACGAAAGTATCGCAAATTGCGTCCAGTGTGCACAAACTTATCATCTTGTTGATATTAAACGGCGAGCCATCCGCAATCTCGTCCAGTTTTTGTATCAAGATCTTCGCCTTTGCCCCGAAGATCTCGACATAAGACTCCAGAACTTTAAAGTGGAACATAGGCTGTATCAACTTCCTGTGAACTTTCCACACGTCGTCAGCGTTTGAAAGTAAACCGTTGCCAAAAAACGGCTTTAGCGCCAGGGCTAAGTTGTGATCCCTGTTGATTATATTTGGATTCCCAAAAACACACTGAATATCTTCAGGATCGTTAAGTATCACCATTAACTGATTACCCAGCCACACACGGGCAATGTTACCGAAATCGGCATGAATTTTTTGAAGTTTCGGAAGAGTATCGCGTATGTCGCCCCAGAAAATCGTTGCGTTCCCGATCAGCGGTAACGGTTTCGGGCCTGGAATAAGACGGGCGGCGGCCCAAATCTTGCGACGTGGATGCCAGTAGAAAATGCACCAAATACAGAAGAACGCCAGGAGGAGGATGACTAACGTGAGAATACTAGCCATGTTGAGGACTGGAGTCTTAAACTATCTCGTCAATCGTTTTATAGATGTGATATCTAAGGTCGAAACACTAAAAAGACGCACGGAACCGTTAAAAAATTGTTCATGATGAAGACTAGAGTCAATGTCTCTCTCGTCGTTCATTATATAGTTTGTTTTCTGCGAAGGTCAGCTCTTGTGAGAAAGACCTAAATAGCTTAAGATGTGTGTGCAACACATGTAAATCAATTCACTGTAAAGAAATGGACGCACATTTAGTGTTTGGCAATCGTATTACAACTATAGAATAATTTAACGTTTTCTCAAGGTTCACACACAGCTAAGCGATTTTAATAACTGCAATTATATTTTGGTACTTTTGTTTGGGTCGATATCTTACGCAAACTGGTAGTTAAATAAATTAATAATTTGTTTTTTATAATTGTTTTATTTTTCCCAATTACGGAATGCAAATGTCTTCTCAAATGAAAATACCAGGTTTTGAATGAGAAACTTAAAATAATTGTTATTTTACCAACATGCCCAAACCGTTCATTAGATGCAATTACATCATATTATGTGTAACATACTAGTTCAGTGGATCATGATCGATCCGTGGTAAATATTAAATAGCTTTTTCGACTTATTCACCTGTAATAATTAAGTATTGGTCAAAAGTTGGCTATAGCATGTGCAGTTGCTTCAATCCACATGAGAACTTTGTAATAAATTGAATTAATTACTGCGCTGCTTTATCATCGTTGCGCTTGAGGTGATGGAAACGCCGGTTCTAGTTAGTTGACCAAGTGGGCTCCTGGGCTGGGTCAGGGATTCGATAGTTGACGTTCACTTTTTTTATTATTAAGTGGTGTTTTAACACGCGCTGTTTTGACTACGAGTCACTAATCTAAAAGCGTCGATGATGATTGGATGATGATGAGGATGATGATAAACCTTCAGAAGCATAAAAAAGGAGGGGAAACCCGGTGCTGGCACGTAGCCTACTCCTGTCGAAGAGCACCAAAGGGAACATTGACTTAACGTCCCTTCCGAAGGACGGTACAACGTGAACAACAGGATTCTTCCACAAATCCATGCTGTCGAGAGGTTGATAAGCAGGGCGAGTGAAGTTGCTGTACTAACTTTCATCCCTTCAACCTCTCTCCCGAACAGAACTGGTCATGTGTATGATGGTCACCCATCCAATACCTAACTCAGTGCAGCTTTTCTTAACTTTAAAAATCTCACGATAGACGCTTTTCTTCGATTTTTTGGTGATCTTCAATAACCATCAAAGATAGGGTCATCTAATGGAAATAAAAAAAGTTCTTATAAATAACATGCTCATAGCACTAAGGTTGATAAATGTACAAAATAATAAATATTTTAATGCAATGCGTATTTTTTTTAAGCTAAATTTGGAAACCTTACCCCGGTATTTTTCTTTATCTACTATTAGATCTACTATTTAGATCTTTATTAGAACAATTGCTTCAGTAAAATCACTTTTTTATAACTGGGTGAGATATTTTAATAAATTATCTTTAAATTTAAGATATGCTAAAAATATAAAAGAATTTTTAAGAGAAATGCGGAAAATATTGATCGGTTAGGTTTGTTTAGGATCCGTAAAATGTGTTGTAAAATGTAAAATGTGTTTTGTAAATACAATTTTTTTTACTGTCCCAATTCATGCGAAAAATAAACGAATAATTATATTTTTTTAACAATATAATAAAGAAAAATAAATACTCTCACTAAAAACACATCACAGTTTCCGTTCATGCTGATGAAGTATAACCTTGTAAACCTTACCTATATAAAAAAATTAAAAATTTAATTATAACCCGCTCAATCAATTTTTAATTCGTGTGAAGCTATAATTAGTAGTTCTCAACAATTATGATTTTTTTTTTTTCAAGAATATCTTTATAATCGTACCTACTTTAGGCTAATTCCACTAAAAATCTAAAATCTAAAACTTAAAATTTGTTTTTAGTTGATGAAAGTAGCTTGTGAAGAGATTCTTTAAAAAGTAGCATTGATTATTTGTGTGTTTCTTGGCGTTCTACCAGGCCAATTGGCAAGTCCGAATTTTTTACAAAAATTGCAAAATAAATTTCAATTTTCTTTACTTAGTTCCAGTCTTCAATTTTACTTGTCCATAAAAAATCAAAGTGTTTTTTTTTGCCCAATCGGTCAAGCAGCTACTCTTTTTTTTTTTTTCACTGAACAGCGAAATTAACGGTGGTTTTTCCAGATATTTTGCTAACCGACCGTAATTTTCAGGATTTTGTGCAAACACCTTTTCAGAAAAGCAGAGGCAGCCAATGGTCTTGGTTAATAGGGATTTTTTCCTAATTTTACTTTTTTTTTTACAGTGAATGCACAGACATGAATGCTTGGCTGTGCAAACAAACATAAAAAAATCTGCAATTTCTTTTTCTTTTCGATCCCTAAGACTGTAGCCTGATTTTAGTGTTAAATAAAAAAAAATATAATAATAATTTAAATAAAGTTTTGCGACCGATGTTACCACCGACCGCTAGTAACGTCGCGTTGCTTTGGAATTTTTGCGTGCTACTGGTGGAAGAATGAGTGGAGAAGGCTAAAGAATCTGCGAATTGTTGATCTGTAGACCTATAAGCTTTACTATTTTTACTTAAAAGGACCAGACGTCCGCACAATGCCAATCCCATACATATACCTAAGTTTATCTTAGAGGCTTTTTCTGTCGATTGTCTCAAATGCTCTTTTAAAGTCTAAGAATACTGCCAGGATTGACCGATTTTTATCTCTGTGCTTATTCCATTCAGATATTAATAATTGAACTGCTGATTCACACGAGTGTGCTTTTCGAAGACCAGATTGGTTTGCTAATATAAAATTATTTGAATAGAAGTATTATTTCAATTGTTTGTGGACAACTAATTCCAATTTTTATGGAAGACTTGTAGTATATTGATCGGTCTAAACTCACCCATTAACCTTGTGTCCTTGACTTTGGGAGTTTGAATAATCGATGATTCTTTCCATTTCTCTGGGAATTTGCCTTTGTACAATGAGAGGATGATTACATTAGGCAGTCTATCCAGTGTTCCTCCTCCTTTATTTTGTAAGCCTCCCACCAAATTATTTAAATCTAAAATACTAATCTGGCAGAAGTCTTTTAACTTTTTTAACAAGTTCGTTATGCATATTATTCATATCCACCATCTGTATGTTAGCCACTATTTCTGGTACGCTTTTCCACAACATTTTTATGAAAGCTTGTTGCTATTCGTTTACTATCACACTCACAGTCAATCATTTTTGCTGTCGCTGTATTACAAACATTCATAATTCTTTTCATAAGGTAGCACCCTGGTAAGTTAAACCTTCATACATATTTTAAGGATATGGTTTTCCCACTTCATCTTGTTGTCTAAAAAAAGCCCTAAAAATTTCACTTTATTGTGTTCTTTAATGGTACAACCTTTCAATAATTTGAGAGGGCTAGATTTTAACAGTACATTCTTAGTGGAAAAATACAGTTTTCTGTTTGTTTATAAAAAGATCGCTATTGGTGTTGGTCGGAAAAGAAGTTTATATTACATCAAGATTATGTAACGTGTTTTAAAACGAAGAATAAATGCCGTGCTTTCTTTATGGAAACATCTTCAAGATGTTTTTCAATAATCAGTCTTGCATTTCACTGGGCATTAATCTCCGATGAATATACCCCATCATCAACGCCCACCCTTTTCTCAAGCTTCAACTGGTAGCCTCCTGAACGCAGTCGAAGAATAAAAGTCATCTCCAGTTTCTCGAGGTCCTGCATGGTGAGGTCGGTGGTCATCTTGAATCGCCGCACCAAGTGGCTAATTGTTGACTTCATTTGAAAGAGTGAGTACTTTTGTCCGATGCAATGACGGGCTCCAGCGCTGAAGGGGAGAAACGCGTAGGGGTGTCTGTTGATGTTTGAGCCAGGTAGCCAACGATCTGGCAGAAATCTGGGGGAAAAATAGAAAAATATTGTAGTATTTGCTGTGGTATTTGTAAATATTTAAAACGTCTGCAAAACGTGTGATTGCTAGGTATCCAGTTCACGACGGGCGAGGAATCCACCTGTTTCAGTCGGAATACTCGACATCTTTAAGACTGGCAAGCCACAAGGACAAATTCTCCGAGGATTGCGAGTCTATGGACATAACTTCAATGTGTCGCTTGATGTTTTAGTTTGCCAGAAAATTGACTCGAGTTGATGTTTTTATAGTTTGTTTTTCAGTTTGTGTTTATGTTTGTGGCACTGGCAGAGAGAAATTATTATTAAAAATAAAAGTTAAAAATACTTTGAAAGTGACAGAGTGGGTGTTTTGATGCAAGAAGGTGCTTGAACTTTTTGAAGGCACCTTTAACTCGACGTTTTGGTCAAGTCCGGCCATCCATCAGCTGATTTTACATCGGAGAAAAGCAGCTAAAGCGTACACACAATTCATTCCTGGCTTAGGAAACGATCGATAGCAGATATATTTTTACACTGTGCAAAATATTTACGTTTTTCTAGTTAAAATTTGAAACTCTTCTAGGCTTTCTCATGCTCACAAATTACTATCAAAAGTGTTTGGCATTTAATTTCATCGAGCACTTGAACCACTGCACAGGTTTGTTTTACACAAAATCGTTAAAATCGGTTAGTCTTCATGTAAAGGGACATTCAATTTTCTGAAGTCTTATTTATTTTTCGGAAAAAAAATTATAAATTGTATAAAAAGCGTCAGCGTTTTGCGTGAAACATTTTTGCTACTTAAATTGTTCAAGAACTGCATATAAAGCATGGGACGCTTAGAGTTGTGCACCATAATGCTCCACCTTTCCCTTGCCAACACCACAGTTAATCCATTTATTTATTTAGTCACTTGATTTACAGATATCAGGTAGCTTGTTCAAAATGGTACGGCACGCTCTACCAATTTGTTTGATGAACATGGTGGTTCAATATTTTGTAACAAATATATCAAGAAACATATTACCACCCACCGTACACTCTTGTGCAGGCCTGTTCGAAGCGTGATTTGGTGTATTTTTGCTATGATGATAATGAAATAAATTGATTATTTTGGAACATTATGGTAGTAATGAAATTCAAAAGTTTGAGGTGAATTTCAACATGTCAATAATCAATAAAATTCATACATAAATTTTTGCATATAGTTTTCTCTAGGTCAAAACTTACTTGTTTGGTTCTGGGTAATTATTGGCATCTCTATGCACGTTGAAGTTGATTACAATTGCCGAACAGCCAGCTGGTAACGTGCATCCACTCGGCAACACGACATCCTCTGTGATCTCACGCGGTATTAGACCAACTACTGGATACATTCGCAGGGTCTCTCGAACCACTCGGTCCAAGACAGGCATCTTGGGATAGTCTTGGAGTGTTGCCGGACGGGACATGTCGTCGGCGAAGACGTCGCACATCTCAGCGAAGAGGGCGTCTTGCCACTCGGGGTGGATCGCGATCAGGAGGAGCAAGGTCGACATTGTTATGCTGGTGGTAATGAGGCCGGCTGCAGTAATTGTTGTTACCTAAAGAGAGCAGATTTTTTTATGAATATCATACAAGAGATACTGTGGGACTGAACAATGGTGGTCAAAGTGGAAGAGAACACGTCGATAGAAATCCCAGTCACCTCAGGCGTACCGCAAAGTAGTGTAATCGGCCCCCTACTATTCATAATCTTTATCAACGACATTACAGAAAAGGTCATGAGGAGTAAACGCCTCTTTGTGGATGATTGTGTAATTTACAGAGAAATCAAAAATCCTGAAGACGAGTCAACACTGCAACAGGACTAAGACAGAGTATGTAAATGGATCACCTACTCGCAAATGGAGCTGAACGTGGACAAATGCAAGACAGTGAGATTCAGCAGGAGACATAATGGGGAAGATAAGAAATACAACCTCCAAGAAAAGTAACTTACAACTGTAAAGGAGTAAAAATACCCAGGAATCTGGCTAGACAGCACCTTGAACGGGAGGACACAACACGAAAAAAAAACACAGGAAAAACGACACGAAATCTAAACTTCGTGACGAGGGCAATTAGAGGAGCCACCACGACCACAAAGGAAAAATCTTACCTCACCCTTATTCGACCAATGATCGAATATGTAGGTGCTATATGGGACCCCCATAGGCAAAAGACATCACTTACATAGAAAAAGACCAGAAAATTGCTGCTCGGAGGGTCACTGGCACAAACAGAAAGTGGAGGACAGAGCAGGGCTTGGGTGGGGAACCAATCAAAGTATGAGAAAGCCCCTCAGAAATTGTACAGATGCTAAGGTGGGAAACGCTACAGAACAGAAGAAAAACGGCGAGACTCTGCAACCTCAAACGGACGGTAAACGGCCACTCGGGATGGGTAGAGTGAAGGACCAAACTAGACCCCTCAAGAAAAGAGAATAACATAAAAGAGAGAGAGGAGCTAGAGGCGACGTGGACAAAATCTCCCAAGTCATCAGGACCATAAGGGAATGGAATGCCTTAAAGCCTGAACGTAGAGCCAAAGGGCTAAGTATTGCCAAATGTAGATATTTAATTTCTAAAAATAGTTTATTCCCAACCAAAGTCATAAAACTAGTATTAATAGTAAAAAATAAAAATAATAGTAATATAATAATAATGATATTTTTTTATATTACTACAATTATAATGAATTTACCATTATAGTTATTATTATATTATACTATTATTAATATTTTCTTACCACGAACCATACCATGCACAATCGTATGATGAAATAAAAATATCAAATATCAAATATCAGGATAAACGATAAACAATAAGAAATTCGTCATTGGTAAGAGTGTGTATTTATTTCCTACGTTTCTATAAACTAAATACGTTGGAGCCAATAAGTAAAGCAATATTTAAAATGTTCGTCACCTCATCCTGCATCTCCTTCTCGGTCAGGATGGACCCCTGCGTCTCGGAAGCCTCGATGATCATTTCCAGGAACGACGTGACGGTCTTGCCGGAAGCTGTCGCGATGCCTGCATGTCGATTTCCCTGTCGATAGGCTGCCAGCTTGCGAGAAATCACGTCGCTGTTGAATGCATCGATGCTCTACAAAAAGAACATCTTCAGTTATTTTTCAGGTTTCAATGTTGTCTGTATTTGCTATTAGGAATCCTAGTATCTTCTAAAAAATGTATGTCCAAAAAGGACATGGACACCGATCTCCACCTATAGCGGGTGTTGCTCCATCCAATTGAGTTTAATTGGACATGTCATTTTTTAGAGGATTTTAGTGTATTTGTTGAGAAAGACGAATCGATTCATGGGTCTCCCCACTATGCTGTTAGGAGGATCTACTGGGAGCTCGTCTAAGCGATTTATGGATCTCCCCACTCCACTGTTAGGAGGATCTACTGACAGCGCGTCTAAGCGACTCATGGGTCTCGCCACTCTCCTGTTCGGAGGATCTACTGACAGCGCGTCTGAGCGATTCATGGGTCTCCCCACTCCGCTGTTAGGAGGATCTACTGACATCGCTTCTGAGCGATTCATGGGTCTCCCCACTCCACTGTTAGGAGGATCTACTGACAACGCGTCTGAGCGATTCATGGGTCTCCCCACTCCGCTGTTAGGAGGGGTAATGAGTAGCTACCGACAGCGAGTCCAAGCGCTGGACGTAATTTCATTGAAACTATTTGTCTGATCGAGATAAGACTAACATTTCTGAAATTGTCGTGCTTTACGGAATATAATTACAAATTATCGCTTTTACAGTTGTTTTTACTGGTGAGGTTTCGGCGTTGAGACACGGGCAGAGTTTTTTAGTCATTTTTACACAATTATAAACACTAATGTTATTGGAAGAAGATAAGGAAGATGTCTGAAAAAGTTTTTTTTCTCTCTCAAGATTAGTATTGTGCTTGTAAGGAATAAAAAATTACGAAATTACTCAACCCTATTACTTCTTGAAAAACCGAAGGCGACAGCAAAAAAAAAAAAAAAAAAAAAAATCCGAGTTTCCCACAAATTTCCAGTAAAATAATTTTTTGAGTATTTTTTTGGAGACTCAGCAACACGTGAGAATAATAAAATGCAAACAAATTTGCTCATATTTCAAATTTCAAGTTTTCGTACCAAACGATTTGGCGAGTTGGAAACACCGGTTCTCATGAGATCACCGAAGCTAAGCAACACTGCGCTGAGTCAGGTATTGGATGGGTGACCATCATACACATGACCAGTTCTGTTCGGGAGAGAGGTTGGAGGGATGAAAGTTAAGCAACACTGCGCTGAGTCAGGTATTGGATGGGTGGCCATCATACACATGACCAGTTCTGTTCGGGAGAGAGGTTGGAGGGATGAAATTTTGTACAGCAACTTTACTCGCCTTGCTTATTAACCTCTCGACAGCATGGATTTGTAAAGGAATCCTGTTGTTCGAGTTGTACCGTCCTTCGGAAGGGACGTTAAGCCGGTGGTCCCTTTGGTGCCCTTCGACAGGAGTGGGCTTCGTGCCGGCACCTGATTGAACCTCCTCCCTTTGAGGCTAGGTTATGTTCATCATCATCCTCATCATCAACCTTTCATTCACGGACGCCATAAGACCAGTGTCGCAGGGTTAGTTGTCAAAAAAACGTGTCTTTAAACACCACGAATCACTCAAGTCTAGTATGAACCACCTTAAGTTTGTACCTTGATGACTTTCTTGGCTCTCCAGCCGTCGCTCGTGAGAGAGTACAACCAGGGAATTAACAGCCAGGGGTAGACGACCCGCCGATTTATGAGCTGCAGTGCAGTGTAATGCACCTTCTGGAATTCACTGTAACCTGCCTCTTGGGTGCTCGTTGCCAAGCCTGTGTGACAAAAGAACACTTCAACTGGTCCCAATACACGAATAACGCAAATACAGATATTTTTTAGAGGAGATTTCGGTTCTCTACCAAATTAAAGGATTGACTGATTAAAATTATAGAACATGACACTTTCTAATTATCGACATTTGGATCTGCTACTTTTTTTTTAATAATCGGCTCAGTTAACTTGTATTAAAAATGAAAGAGAACATCAAGCCGTTTGGTATTAACAAATATTAATTAACGTTTTATTAACAAATATGCTATTGACAATTGATTTCACCCTTGATAAAGAATCAGGAATAAGTTCGAAAATTAGTATTCTTTTTACTAAGCATTTAAAACCAAAGAGTGATTTTGTATTCTAGCTCATACTGGATGAACGGCTTATCGAAACCTGCCTATCGCCGGTCATTGAAATCACTTACCAAGGACCGTCTCACAAACAGCGTCCAGCGTACACAGACATAGCTTCTTGTTGATGTCAAACGGCGAGCCGTCCGCCACTTCATCCAGTTTGTCCATCAATATCTTCGCCTTCGACCCAAATATCTCTAAATAGGACTCGAGCACTTTAAAATGGAACATTGGAGTAATCAACTTTCTGTGAACTTTCCACACGTCGTCGGCGTTTGAAAATAAACCGTTGCCAAAAAACGGCTTTAGCGCCAGGGCTAAGTTGTGATCCCTGTTAGTTACCCCGGGAGTCCTTAAAACACACTTAATATCTTCAGGATCGTTAATTAACACCATTAACTGATTACCCATCCACACACGGACAATGGCACCGAAATTGGCCTGAAGTTTCCGAAGATTTGGAAGTGTTTCGTGCATGTGGCCCCAGAATAGCGTTGCGTTCCCGATCAGCGGTAACGGTTTCGGGCCTGGAATAAGTCGGGCGGCGGCCCAAATCTTAAGACGAGGACGCCAGTAGAATAAACACCAAATACAGGAGAACACCAGAATGATGAACGGAACCGCTGAAAAGCTATCCATGATGAAGACTAAAGTCGCCTACCCGCTTGCAATTTATTTTATAGTTTGTTTTCTGTGAAGGTCGGCTCTTGTGATAAATACCTAAAATGCTTAAGGTGCATTTTTTGTAAGTTACTGAATAATTGCATTTTTTTTTTCAAGATTTAACGCAAATTTGCGATTTTAATTCCTGTAATTATGTTTTGGTACTTTTTTTTGGCTATACCTATGACAAAAACCGGTAATTAAAAAAAAATATATGTGTAATAATAATTTCTGATGGTTTTTAGACTCATGTCTACTTAATTTATCCTTAGCACTAGTTTTAACAAAAATGGGTGTAGCTGTATCTTATTGATACGGCCGATATTTAAGCGTGACTACGTTCAACTACCGCGTAGGCACGTAGGTCAACTACCGTACTGACCATACTTCACATGCAAGAAACCATAAAACCATAAAACTCATTATCTGAGACGATTCAACAAGTCATCAATACGTGTGCTTGTTCAACGCCACTGTGTATTGGAAATGTTTCCCACATCTAGTTCACATGCCGGGGGTCGGCGCCGTTGTTTGAGTGGCGGGTTCGCTTGTACCAGGACTGGAACCTTAGACGGAGTCCTCGAAAATATGTCTGTTTTACGTCTCTCTTTATTTGGGTTGTGTTTACATATCAAATCTACATGCTGAAGGACTATACAGATTGGGATGAAAATGTCATCTTGCAATAGATATATTTTATTTTGCATTAGTCTGATGACGAGTGCTAAAAACGTCGCCTTCTCCCCCGTCTCCAATATTTAGTTTAGCAAAAATTTAAAAAAATAACTCTAGAGAATTATCTGAACTATTGAATGATAATTAATCGCACTCTGTCCTTTGCTTCCTGTAGGCCAGTGGCGTAACTACCGGCAGGGCAGGCGGGGCGACCGCCCCCGGGCCCAGAGGTTTTTCCCTGAAAGGTGGGCCCACGAGCGGTGGCTCGCGGTGGCACCAAAAGGGAACAAATGTGACGCGTTCCGTACTCAGGCCGGCCGACGAGCCCGTGCCCACGACCACGTTAAAAGTATTTGATGTTTTTGCCAAAATAATCTTAAAGTTAATAGTTGCATTTCAGGCACTCTCACTACCCCATTGAGCCTACTCCTGGTAATGGTTACATAGTACGTTGTTACTGCCGCTGAGTGCGTAGGCTACACACTAACGCTACTGCCCTACTCTTTGTCGGCGCAAAAGACCGAATTTGCGTTATTTTTGAGGGTATAGTTAACTTATTTTTACCAATTGTGGGAAAAAAATGCTTTTACACAATACAATAAGTAGTTTAGTTGTTACTGTTCACTGGGCTACAGTGGCTGACGGCAGTCACCGCGGGGACATCGCTAGGTCAAAAAAGGCGTATGAAATGTGACAATTTACACAAGATAGTGAAAAAACTTTCTAAAACCAGTAGCTTTTTTCGTGTCTACTGGTTCAAGTTTAACCGTATGTCAGACGTTCACTACGAGATAGTTCGGTGAGAATATATTAGATAACATTTACATATGGCGGGGGTTAATTAATCATAATCCCAGTTTCAGTTATTTTCAATCAAATTTGGCGCAAGGTGCCTTCTTTAATTTCCTCCCATATAAAGTTTAGCATGCGGTCCCTTGGATCTTAAATCTATCATACTTTCTCAATCTGTAGTCACTTTGATGTGAATATCACTGCATATTAAGTTTGATAACGCTATCTTTCAGTTGTTTCAGAACGTGAATGAGACTGAAATATTTGCGTTCTCGTCGTGTCACGACAGCCCAAATTTCCCGACACGCAGAAATAATGAATAATCCAACTCCTCGCAAGCATGACCCGGACATCGTTGTTGTCCGTACGAAATATTTCCTTGTTGACAAGGGCTTGTGTCGTACTTCGTTGTATTTGCCTACTCGTACTGAGTCAAAACAAAGATTTTCTGCTAGCTACTAAGAAACTAAATCCAAGACGGGGCTTGGCTAATCAACTGCACTTGATGACGCACATTGTCAACTGTGTTGGCTATTTGCTGACAGAAAAACTACAAGTAGCCGTTAATGACAAAGGCAGCTACCCCCGGGGGCAAATGGAATTCGTATCTGGAAACATCCACACGTTATTTTTCACCTTGGATCGCCTTCTGCGATCTCGAATAATTACTTAATAGCAAAGAATTGTTTATTTCTAGTAACCATACTTATTGTTTGTATCTTTTTCAGCACTCGCAAGTGAACGTATAGAAATGTGTGCATTACAGAAACATTAAACTGGTAATTTTTTTCAGACCACTTCTTTAGTGTGGCGGTGGAGGGGGGGGGGGGGTATGGGGGGGGAATCTTACCCCCGGGCCCAGGGATACCTAGTTACGCCACTGCTGTAGGCTCTAGGGCTTGTTACACATTGGCCATTTTGGAGAGCAAATCCGTACATGCCTCCCTATATACTGCGCAATAAGACGTAGTCACGTCAAAACTATTTGAAATGGGTTTTCAATGCTAAGTAAAGGACAACTAAATGTATTGACGTTTCGTAACATGTACTAGTAACTTCTTTAAGGGCTAGAGCAGTCCTGACAATTTTCCAATAACAAAAGAACCACATAAAATTATGACAATTACCTAGTTCAAGCATCCTAAAAGCATCTAAATAAAATAATCAGGGTCAATAACTTAAAAACTAATGTATTTTGTATTTTCTGAAATAAAATAAAACTTTTTCATTTTTGAAAAAATGTATTAGACAGTTAAGACTACCAATAACGTTGATCAATTTGATAGAAGAATGTTTAAAGTGCAATTATTTCTTATGGGATGGTAAAATTCATCAACAGAAAGAAGGAATAGCAACGGTGTCACCTTTATCTCCAACATTAGCGAATATATTCATGAAACATCTAGAGACAATAGCGTTGAATAATGCAGAACTAAAACCTAGATGCTTCTTCAGACATGTAGATGACACTTTTTTGGTTTGGCAACATGGGAGAGAAAATTTGGATACATTTTTAGAACACATGAATAGACAACATGATAAGATACAATTCAGTATGGAGGTAGAAGGGAATAGATGTTAAGCTTTTCTTGATGTTTTAGTTATTAGAAAAGAAGATGGCTCATTAGGGCACACAGTCTCCAAAAAGAAAACAAACACAAAAAGAGTCTTACACGCAGATTCATGTCATCATCCTAGCCAAAAACAGGGGGTACTAAACACATTAGCGACTAGATCAGCGAGATTAACAGAAAAGAAGAAAGCAGAAAATAAAACACTAAGAATGGTTATAAAACTAGGGAAATGAGAAGAGTACTTGAAGAAATGAGCCGGTTAAAAAATAAAGAAAGTAGGGGAATAATCTCTGGGATAGTTGAAAAAGGAATTAGTGAAAACAGTTTAGATGAAATCAAATCCGTCGCAGTTTTACCATACGTACCTAAAGTAGGCGTCTAGAAGATAAAAAAAGAACTATCAAAAAACCAGATTTTTACAGCATTTAGGGCAGATAGAAAAATAAGTACAATGGTAAGACCGGGTAAGGATCAGGTTCCATTAGAATGCAAAGGCGTTTATAAAAAGTTGTGAGTGTGGAAAAGTTTACATAGGAGAAACAGGAAGGAAAATTAGCACTGTAATGAAGGGGGCCTCAAAATACCTCTGATCGCCTCCGATGCCTCAAAAGTGTCGCCGACACACTCAGTGTGGTCATACGAGGGAGAAGAATGCGGGATACAAACTTTAACTTACCCAAAATATGTTTACAAACAAACAATTTACTCTAGGTAATAAATTGGCTACACTCGGAATACAAAACCCACAATGATATTTATATATGATACGACAGAAGATCCCTAATTCCCTAGCTAGCTGTCTGGCCAGAATAAAATTATAAATGTTACTTGAGTACGATAGCGTCGATTTAGCCGTGTGTCACGGTCGGTCAGGCGTCTTAGTTCGCGTTGACTCGTAGCTCAAGGCGCAGTCGAGCAGGCATCGTGGTATCAAGGCGGCTCGCAACTCAGGCGTCGTAGCTCGGGACAGCGTCGCAACTCCAGGCGCAATCGAGCAGGCGTCGTGGATCGAGACAGCGTCGCGAATCGAGTGACGTCGTGGTATCCAGGTGGCTCGTAGCTTAGGGCGCGTTAGAGCAAGGCGTGGTACTTCCAAAACTTCGCTCCCCGACCGTCTCTTTGTTGGTCAGACGATGGTAAAATCACGTCCGCTCAGTCCAGGGGCCTCCACTGACTTCCTGCTCCTACGTCCGCTCGGTTTACTAGCCTCGGGCCGTCTCTTTTGACACGTCTTGTCACGTCCCCGGCCTCGGCCCGTCTCCTTGCTTCTTCCTTGGTCTTCTTCTCGCGTTCCTCAAGCTCCCTCTCCATATTCCACAACTCGTGGCTCCATCGACCAATCGTTAGCTCGAATTTAGTTTGTGACCAGATTTGGAGATGTTCGTCCACAGGGATCCCTCATACTAGCCAACTTACTTAAATATTATTCTATTTCACATTTAATGAACTGCAACTGAGGATAAGTAGATTAAGAACTAAACGTAATGGATAAGGAAATTTTGATTGTATCACATAACGTTAGGACAACCTTTAAAAAATAGGCGTTTTTTCCATACACATAATTGGTTAGTTAGTAAAAACGCCAATGTTTTCAAGATTTTATTTCAGAAAATACAAAATAAACTAGTTTTTAAGTTATTGACCCTGATTATTTTATTTAGATGCATTTAGGAAGCTTGAACTAGGTAATTGTTATAATTTTATGTGGTTCTTTTGTTATCGGAAAATTGTCAGGACTGCTCTTACCCTTGAGGAAGTAACTAGTACATGTCACGAAACGTCGAGAAATTTTTTTGTCCTTTACTTAGCATTCAAAACCCAGTTCAAATAGTTTTTAGTTTCCTTTTCTCTGATTACGGCAAGAAAAAATCTTCTGAACTTAAAATGTCTGTGATGTCTTTGACAACAGCAAATCGTTGTTTTACTACCTACATGCAGAGAGCTTTAATTAGACAAACAATATTATTACGTGTAAGAAACATAGTTTATAATATATCAAACCACATGAGGGTATGGAGATTATTTGCATTAACTACCGCACTGTTTTTTATCGTTCTGCTTGAAGTGATGGAAACGCCGGATCTAGTCAGGCAATCAAGAGCACCTCTGGGCTGGGTCAATTATTGGAAAGTGGATTTTTTATTTATTTTTTGTTATGTGGTGTTAAAAGATGCGCTTTTTAAGACAACAGGCCGTGCGTCACTAGACTAAAGGCGACGGTAATAAGTGGTTAATTATGGGGATTATGATTTATCTTAAGAAGTATAGAATAAAGGAGGAAAACTTGGTGCCGGTACTTGGTTTATTTCGGTACACATGACCATCATACACATAACCAGTTCTGTTCGGGAGAGAGGTTGGAGGGATGAAAGTTAGTACAGCAACTTCACTAGCCTTGCTTATCAACCTCTCGACAGCATGGATTTGTGGAGGAATCCTGTTGTTCACGTTGTACCGTCCTTCGGAAGGGAAGTTAAGCCGGTGGTCTCCTTGGTGCTCTTCGACAGAGCCCGTTGCTAAAAGAGTGCGTAACTAAAAACCCGACAATCCTTCAGTCATACTTATCAGGACCTGGCATGTTTATGATGATTAATTTGCTAGTAATTTTTCATTTGACATTTTACATTTGTTAGTATATTTTTTAATGAAAACTTCACATTTTTTGTACGTTTTAAATTCGAAAATTAATATTCGTTAGTACGTATTTCAGGAAGCTTTTTACATTCATCCGTTCGTTTTCTTTGGCAGTTTCACATTCAATTGCATGTTTTGACAATCTCTAATCCTGAGAGTGATTTTTTAAGAGGTTTAGAAGCTACGGAAGATTAAGCCCTTTCTGTCTTAAGAAGAACAAAAAGAAGTCGTTAATGGTTTGATGATGTCGGTCGGAAAAGAAGTTTATATTACATCAAGATTATGTAACTTATTTAAAAAAAAAGTAAATGCCTTGCTTTCTTTATGGAAACATTTTCAAGATGTTTTTCAATAATCAGTCTTGCATTTCACTGGGCATTAATCTCCGATGAATATACCCCATCATCAACGACCACTTTTTTCTCAAGCTTCAACTGGTAGCCTCCTGAACGCAGTCGAAAAATAAAACTCATTTCTAGTTTCTCGAGGTCCTGCATGGTGAGGTCGGTGGTCATCTTGAATCGCCGCACCAAGTGGCTAATTGTTGACTTCATTTGAAAGAGTGAGTACTTTTGTCCGATGCAATGGCGGGCTCCAGCGCTGAAGGGGAGAAACGCGTAGGGGTGTCTGTTGATGTTTGAGCCAGGTAGCCAACGATCTGGCAGAAATCTGGGGAAAAAAAAGAAAAATATTGTAGCATTCGTATAAATTTAAAACCCCTGCAAAAAGTGTTCAAGGACGACGGATGAGGAATCCACCTGTTTCAGTCGGAATACTCGACATCTTTAAGACTGGCAAGCCACAAGGACAAATTCTCCGAGGATTGCGAGTCTATGGACATAACTTCAATGTGTCGTTAGAAGTTTTAGTTTGCCAGAAAATTGACTCGAGTTTAACTTTAATTAGATGAAATCTTATTTAAATTGCAAACGCTTGCAATGCGCGGGGCATTTTATTCTTATGAACACTACAACCGTCTCAAAAATTGATGCCGTTTTGTCCCCGTTTGGGCATCAATTTTTGAGATGGTCATAATGTTCATAATAATAAAAAGATTCTAGTTTATGTTTTTATAGTTTTTTTTTTCAATTTGTGTTTATGTTTGTGTCACTGGCAGAGTGAACTGATTTTTAAAAAATGTTAAAAATACTTTGAAAGCGACAGAGTGGGTGAGATAAGTATCGGCATACAGTTCGGATGATGACAACGCCAGTGAAGTTGAAACTTCGCCTAAATCTTAGTTCCTTTTTAGGACAAATAAATAAAAGATAAATAAATAAACAGTAAAATAAAAACAGTTTTAAAATATTTGGCTCGTTAAATACGAAGTATTGATCATCGAAATGAGTGTTTATGGTAAATCGATTTTGTTTTGATGCAAGAAGGTGTTTGACCTTTTTAAAGACACCTGTAATTCGACGTTTCGGTCAAGGCCGGTCATCTATCAGCTAATTTCACACTGGAAAAAAACAGGTAGATAAACTTTTCATCATATCTAAAGACGTAATTCAATACTTTGAGGACAATTATTCTATAATGATCACCTCATATCACAAATTCAAGTAATTAGACCGCTTCGGGTAAGCCATGACAAAAATAATTGAATTTGAAATCAATCAATTAGTTCCAAAATAAATAAATAATCTTTGTTATTAAATATCTATGGTAAAAATAAATTAAAATTTAAGCACTGAATACGCTAAGGATATCTATTTTTTGTCAGTGCTTTTATTCGTCTTGAGGCGTTTATGGGAGTTTAAAAGCCAAACCGGGATCCGAACTCAGAACCTGCCTATCGCCGGTCATTGAAATCACTTACCAACAACAGTCTCGCAAACAGCGTCCAGAGTACACAGACAAAGCTTTTTATTGATATCAAACGGCGAGCCGTCCGCCACTTCATCCAGTTTGTCCATCAATATCTTCGCCTTCGACCCAAATATCTCTTAATAGGACTCGAGCACTTTAAAATGGAACATTGGAGTAATCAACTTCCTGTGAACTTTCCACACGTCGTCGGCGTTTGAAAGTTAACCGTTGCCAAAAAACGGTGTTAATGCCAGGGATAGGTTAGAGTCCCTATTAGTTACCCTGGGATTCCCTAAAACACACTTAATATCTTTAGGATCGGATAGTATCACCATTAACTGGTTATCCATCCATGCTCGGCCAATGTTACCGAACTCATTCTGAAGTTTCAAAAGTTTAGGCAAAGTATCTCGTATGTCGCTCCAAAAAAGCATTGCGTTCCCGATTAGCGGTAACGGTTTCGGGCCTGGTATAAGTCGGGCAGCGGCTCAAATCTTAAGACGAGGACGCCAGTAGAAGATGCACAAAAAAAAAAGAATATCATAAAGATAGTCGGTACCGTTAAAAAACTATCCATGACTAAAACTGCAATCGTTGGCTCTTTCGTTAGACATTTATAGATTTTCCCGTGAAAGACGGCCCTTCGTGATAGTTATACATTTCTTTATAGTTTGAAGTTAACGAGTAACGTGGATAGGTCAATTTTCGGCAAAAGACCGAACGTGCAATAAATATTTCATGCATACAGGAGAATATAATATTTCTCAGTACACAACTTTGCGATTTGAATTATGCCAACGATGTGTTGTTATTTTTGTTTAATTTTGACAAATTCAGCAATCTGGACATTAAAAGAGTAATCTTTGTTGTTTTTTATGTTAATTATTTTTATAATTGTCGCATAAAAAACATTTTATCAGCAGAAAAAAACGTTTTTCGTTGTTTTTTTTTTTTTTGCTTCCAACCAATTTGGAGCATTTAAGTAAATTACAGCATAACATGCGTACTTGCGTTCGCATGTTCAGCCTTATCGTTTCACGGTATATGTTAAATAATTTTTTAATTAATTAAACCTAATTATTTTGATTCTTTGTCTCAATCAGATTCTTCTGGCAGAGTTGTACGCCAACAGTTGGTAACAATCTCATATGTAAAGATCTGCAACCATCTGATGTCCTTGCAATTAAATTTATTGAGAATCCTATGAGATCCACGCTTTCGAAGCCTTAAAAAAATTATTTTTCCAATCACGACTTTGTTGCCGATCGTCTTCTAGGCTGGAGATCAACGGCCTTGTTTATGTTCCACCTTTTGCTTTTCCCACTGCAAGGTACTGCAATACTACAGATTGCTTACAATACTACAATACTACCAATGAAACCCTGGCTGACCGCCAGCTAACTTGGGATGAAATCTTATTTAAATTGCAAACGCTTGCAATGCGCGGGGTATTTTATTATTATCAACACTATAACCGTCTCAAAAATTGATGCCCAAACGGGAACTCGAGTCCACGTTTGGGCATCAATTTTTGACACGGTTATAGTGTTGATAATAATAAAATGCCAGTTAACTTCCTCCATTTACTATTTACAATACTTTCCCAAAAATAACAACGATTTATAGTCGGATTAAAAAAACCAATATATAAGTAATCTAACTGAGATGAACCTTAGATTAAATGCCCACTAGTTTACTTAGATGTTGTCCAAATATCAGAACAATTTTAGAAACAAGTTTTAGAGAAAAAACGGGTGTAGCTGTATCTTATTGACACGGCCGAGATTTAAGCGTGACTACGTTCAACTACCGCGTAGGCACGTAGGTCAACTACCGTACTGACCATACTTGACATGCAAGTTTTACATCTCTCTTTATTTGGGTTGTGTTTTCATATCTAATTTACATGCTGAAGGACTTTACAGATTGGGATGGCAGTGTCATCTTGCGATATATATATTTTTTTTTCCATTAGTCTAATGACGAGTGCTAAAAACGCCGCCTCCTCTCACGCCTCCAATATTTATTTTATCGAAAAAAAAAAAAGTACTTCTAGAGAATTATCTGAACTTTTGAATGATAATAAGTCGCACTCTATACTTAGCTTCCTGTAGGCTGTAGGGCTTGTTACACATTGGCTATTTTGGAGAGCAAATCCATACATGCCTCCCTATATAATGCGCTTTAAGACGTAGTCAAGTCAAAATTAAAAAATTAACACGAAACGTAACACGCTGTGGAATAATTGTAAAACTTCGTCAATATGCTTGCCACAATGTTTTCATTGGACTTAAATAATTCTCCAAAACAAACAAAACTATGACTTAATCTGCAGAAATTTGCAAACCTCTCGCCACCCTGTCTGCTGTATGCGAAAATTCCATGTACTCACAAAATAATTAAAACAATAAAGCATTTCACTTTTGTCCTTAATTTTACTGGTAAGAACCCCACCCTAAACGCTCTCTCTTTTCTTCAGCTGTAGCTGATATCCTCCTGAGCACAATCTGGAAAGTAGACCTATTTCCAGTTTCTCGAGGTCCTGCATGGTGAGGTCAGTGGCAATCTTGTACCGTCGCACCATCTGACTTATTGTCGACTTCATCTGCAAGAGTGAGTACTTCTGTCCGATGCATTGGCGTAATCCGGCGCCGAACGGAAGAAACGCGTAGGAGTGCCTGTTGATGTCTGAGTCAGGTAGCCAACGATCCGGCAGAAATCTGTGTTACAAAGATATAATTAATTCAACTTATGCTTTATTCTATCTCTTTTGATACGCTCATTCTGAATTGTGACATTTCTTGTTTTCATTACACCTAGATAAAGACAATCTATTACATTTATTCATGAGATGCCAAAAAATTTGCAATTATAACTATCTAAACAAAGTCCACGAGACGACCAAAATCTCTGCCCGACTTGTCCACAAGTTTCTATAACTTCTATCCTGTGTCCGCAAACATTGTATGCACTAAACATGTAATCAATAAATAATCTAATTTTACATTTTTTGGTATTCATGACCGTTGCCTCAAAGATCTCACTCCCTTCGAATTTAGTTTTATAGATCCAAGTTCATGATTTACTTGTCGGTAAATTAGTGTAGTCAGCGAAGCCCCATTATTATTACCCTAGAGCGAATTTACTCTCTTTAATTGTGACAAAAGTGATCCACTCGTACGAGCATGAACTGCATGAAAGAAATTCTAAATCCCATATTTCATCCACAAAATTAGTCCAGATCTCCACTCAACGCACTCATCGTCACATCTGAGGACTTACCTGTTTGGTTCCGGGTAATTCTTGGGATCCCGATGCACAAGGTTAAAAATAACAAGTGCTGAACTCCCAGCTGGCAACGTGTATCCACTCGGCAATACGACATCCTCTTTGATCTCACGAGGTGCTAAAGTGACCGCCGGGTACATTCGCAGCGTCTCTCGAAGCACTCGGTCCATGACAGCCATCTTTGAGAGGTCGAGGTTCGTTGCTGGACGGGACATGTCGTCGCCGAAGATGTCGCTCATCTCGGCGAAGAGGGCGTCTTGCCAATCGGGGTGGATCGCGATCAGCAGAAGCAAGGTCGACATTGTTAGACTGGAGGTGATGAGGCCGGCGGAAGTCATTGTTATTACCTAAAAAGAAAAGTGTTTTGTTTTACTATAATGAACATAGGTACTTGTTTTAATTATAATTTCCATTATAGTAAAAATTTACATTTTTTGCCCGTTTTTTTAAATGAGTTAAAAATAAAAACGATATAAAAAATGATTCACAATACTTCTCAAGTATTCGCAACCGAAATTTGCGATCAGGAGAAGCAAGGAGCATATTGAAATGATGTTAGTGATCAGGGCTCGAGATGTCAATGTATGTATGAGATATCATGGGCTCGAGATATGGGAACGACATTGTTTATTAATTTAACATTGGGTAACGCGCTCTTAGGTGTGATAAAGAAAAATAAATTTGGTATTTATGAATGTTTTTAGACTCATGTATACTTGATTTAACCGAAGCTCTAGTTTTAACAAAAACTTTTAAAGCTGGGTTTTAAATGCTAAGTAAACAACAACTAAATTTCGAAATTTGACAAAATTTCATAAAAGAACAATGAAATTTAGTTTTCCTTTACTGAGCATTCAAAACCCAGTTCAAATAGTGTTTGTTAAATTTGGTATTTATTCAAGAAGCCACTGTTCAGTCACAACAAACAAATTTTTTTTGTGTCAGTCAATATTTTCTCTTTGTGCTAATCTCTGTTTAAAATTAAAAAAAAAATTCACCAGCTCAAAACCGTGGTGTATTTCTATTTCACAAAACATTTCCTTTTCACTTTAACTCTATGCTAAAAAAAATGTTTTTCTTGTTTAACTTGAGCTGCTTTTAAAACGTGCTTGCCTGACGTTTGCAAAATGTCATTGAATAAGGGAATAAATAAACTTAAGCCTAAACTAAGTGTAAGCCAAGATAGCTGAAAGCACCCCTAGAAAATCTGGCTGGATGCAATGCTCCTGTCCAGGTATTGCCTCACCTCGTCAAAGATTTCTCGCTCCGTAAGAACAAATTTCTTCGTCTTTGAGGCCTCGATGAGCATGTCTAGAAAGGAAGTGATGATCTTGCCATTTCCCGTCTCAATCCCTACACGACGATCCCCCTCGCGGTAGGAGGCGACCTTTTGAGTAATGATACCGTTGTTGAACTCGTCGATGATCTGTGAGTACAAACAACACATTTATATATTATTTTAACAGAACTTATCATTTTCCGAAAAAAAATTCTTTGGAAAAAATGTCCAGCCCCTTTGAGAGTAGGTCACTTTAAGGCTTCCAAGGTTGGCAGTAATTCGAAAACAAATGTAGATAGCGGTTGAATATGGCCGTCAACATTTCCTAAAATGCACTTTGATGATATAAAAACAAATTGAATAGCCTTTAGTCAATTTTTTTCTTACAATAAGCAGCATGAACACACGCCAAAAGACTTTAAATTTACTAAAATAAATTGAATCCGCTTAGAAAATATCTTACCTTGCCATCAAGTTGCACATAAAATACTTCATTGATTTTCATGTCACATTTAAGGTAATGGTCACAAATGACGTACAAATTAAAACTTTTTCAACCATTTGTAACCAATTTGCTAATGTAATAAAAACAACCCTACAGATCCACTCCCCATTTTACATGACAATTGACAGTGACCTTTTTATTTCATTTAAAATGAGCTAAGTATAAGTAAAGAACAACTAAATTTCCCATCATTTTATAAATTGTACCTGTTACTTAATCAAGGGTAAAAGCAGTCCTGACAATTTTCCGATAACAAAAGAATCACAAAAAAATTACAACAATCATCTGGTTCAAGCATCCTAAATGCATCTAACTAAAATAACCAAACACTCAAAAACCAATATATTTTGTATTTTCGAAAAAATGATCCCGAACGAATTGTTTTTTTTTTCCTAACTAACAAATTATGTGTGAAAATATATTTGAGTGATCTTAAGATCACTCTCTCTTTGATCTTAAGTTAATACCTTCATGATTTTCTTGGTTTTCCGGCCGTCACTAGTGAGAGGGTACAGCCAGGGTAAGAGTAGCCAGGGGTAGATTACCCGGCGAAAAATTAACTCGGATGTGGCGTAATGGGCCTCATGAAATTCACGATGCCCGATATCTTGCATATTCGTTTTCAAGCCTGTGTGATGAAAAGGAATTACAAATATACATATATTTATATTTTTTTTCACATGTGGACACCTTCTTTGACCAACATACGACAAATTTCAGGTGGTACGGCGTCAACTTTTGTGAGGAAAGGGGACCAAATAAATAAATTCGCTGTGCGTTTCACCGATTTGAATATCTCTTTTTTAAACAGAAGCAATCTCCTAGACTTGACCTTTTACCAAAAATTTCAGATTTTAAGTCGGGGACCTGTGGCTCGTAGTTTTTGTAATTGGAACTTTACTCTTGAAAATAAGGTTTTATTAATTTAAGGTTTAATAAATAATAGATAAATCAAGTAGACATGAGTCTAAAAACCATCATTAAGGTTTAATATTCCCAAATAGTCATTTTTCAAGAATATTCTGATGTTTCACATTATAATAGGCTTTTAAGAGCAAGTCCTGCAGCTTTGAAAGACATCAAAGCTAGTTTTCAAGTTGACTTACCAACGAAAGCATCGCAAATTGCGTCCAGTGCGCACAAACTTATCATCTTGTTGATATTAAACGGCGAGCCGTCCGCCACTTCATCCAGTTTTTGTATCAAGATCTTCGCCTTTGCCCCGAAGATCTCGACATAAGACTCCAGAACTTTAAAGTGGAACATAGGCTGTATCAACTTCCTGTGAACTTTCCACGCGTCGTCAGCGTTTGAAAGTAAACCGTTGCCAAAAAACGGCTTTAGCGCCAGGGCTAAGTTGTGATCCCTGTTGATTAAATTTAGATTCCCAAAAACACACTTAATATCCTCAGGATCGCTAAGTATCACCCATAACTGATTACCCATCCACACACGGACAATTTTACCGAAATCGGCATGAATTTTTTGAAGTTTCGGAAGAGTATTGCGTGCGTCACCCCAGAAAATCATTGCGTTCCCGATCAGCGGTAACGGTTTCGGGCCTGGTATAAGACGGGCGGCGGCCCAAATCTTGCGACGTGGATGCCAGTAGAAGATGCACCAAATACAGAAGAACGCCAGGAGGAGGATGACTACCGTGAGGATACTATCCATGTTGAGGACTGGAGTCAATGGCTCTATCGTCGTACATTATATAGTTTGTTTTCCGTGAAGGTCAGCTCTGGTGAGAAAAACCTAAATTGGTTAATATATATGTGCAAAACGTATACATCAATTGACTGCAAATAAATGGAAGTGCAATTAGTGTTTGGCAATTATTATACAATTATAGAATAATTTAAATTTAACTCGGGGTGCGCACGCAACTAAGCCCTTATATTTTATGTAATTAAGTGTTGGTCCTTTTGTTTGGGTCAATATCTGAAGCAAAGTGTTGGTATAAAAAATAAGAATTTGTTTTTTATAAAAGTAGGATCTATAAGTTTTAAGAAGGATTCTAAAAAAAAAAGCCTATCACGTAATAAAAGCATGACTCCACCATTTTAACCGTCACCCTAGCACATAGACAAAAACGAATCAGTTTTTTATTTCAGCCATTGTTGTTAATGTATTATTAACTCGTATCAAAGTTTATATACATACAATTTTTTTTTTATATTCCTAACATTTATAAGTATATATGTTTTTTTTTTTTTTAATGGGAAAGAAGTCGCTCACCAATTGTACCAGGCAAATCGATAGAGGGTGTACCTTCATTAAATTGTGGTACATTTACGCTAGACCGAGAACGGCAACCGAACCTAACAAATAAAGTGAGAAGTGTTAGCATAAAAAATTTGTGAAAATTAAGAAGAATTTTATGCATCTACAATAAATGTTAACTTTTGCTAATTATCCACTTGAAGTGCGTTAATCTCGTTAGGGGTGCAGAGTTCGCAGTTCGTGGTGCAAAATGGTGCGTAATTGGTGGAAAATTACTGCACAAAGGATTTCACATTTTGACCTTGAGTTGGGCTGGCGTTAAGTTAGCCCAACCCACTTAAACTGTGTTTATCTTGTGAAGGGCGATGGTGCAGAGTTCGCAATTGGTGGTGCAAAGTGGTTCATAATTAGTGCAATAGTCTGAGACAATCAGAATTGACATTCGTTTCTGGGCAGGGCTTACTCCCATTGCCGGGCATTGGCGACGGAAAAAGTTAGTGAATAAGGCTCTTGGTAACTTATTGATCGGTCTAAACTCCCCCATGAACCTTGTGCCCTTGACTTTGAAAATTTGAATAATCAATGGTTCTTTCCTTTTTTTGGGAATTTCCCTTTGTACAATGAGAGGTTGATTACACGTAGCAGTATATTTTTTACTATTTTTTTCTTGTAGGTAAACTCGCTTTTGAGACTTTTCATGCTTAAAAAATCTCCATCTATGTTTACCTTAATTCCTTAAGTTCCGGTACTCTGCATTTTTGTCGGTAAGGTAGTCATTTGGCGGCCATCTTTCACGCAGAGACTGTAACATTGACGTTGTTTCTCTACCTAAACCTACACTCAACGCTGGAACCGAGCCTCTTGGAGCTGCGGCGATCGCAGCTCAGCGCATTGATACTAGACTGCAGTCAGTGTCCAGTGAATTGCCGCGTCACATTTGAATAAAAAAAAAACTTCTTTTCGAATAATTTCATAGCGATTTTGTTGCTACTTACGGTATTTTAAAGCTGATTAAAAATACATCCCTTGGCCGAAATCTAGAGGTAGGGTCGCAGCTCAGCAGACCAATAGCACGAGCCGCACCTGAGTATTTGTAAATATTTAAAACGTCTGCAAAACGTGTGATTGGTTAGTAGCCAGTTCACGGACGACGGACGAGGAATCCATCTGTTTAAGTAGGAATACTCGAAATCTTTAAGACAGGGATAGACAACCCGCCGATGTACGAGCTGCGTAGCATTGTAATGAACCTTTTGGAATTTACTGTAACCTGCCTCTTGGGTCCTCGGTGCCAAGCCTGTGTGACAAAAGAACACTTAAAGTGGGCTCCAATACACCAATAACGCAAATACAGATAATTTTTTGTAGCACATTTTGGTTCTCGACCAAACTAAAGTTTTGACTGAATAAAATTAAATTTGCATGACACTTTCGAGATCTGCCTGGAAACGATACCTTGCCTTCGATACCTGGATTTTTTAATAATCAGCTTAGTAAACTTGTATTAAAAATCAAAGAAAATTTTCGACTAGTCCACTGATTTCACATTTTATTAACAAATATGCTATTGACAACTGCTTTCACCCTTGATAAAGAAACAGGCACATATTGGAAATTTTTTCTTTTCTACTTAGAATTTAAAACTAAATAGTAATTTTGCTTTCTAGATCAATACTGGCTCAATGGCGTACCGGGAGCAGCTGGTACCCGGGTACCAAAAAGAAGAACCAAATAATTCCCACGTGCCGAACCGGGATCCGAATTCGGAACCTGCCTATCGCCGGTCATTGAAATCACTCACCAACAACAGTCTCGCATATCGCGTCCAGCGTACACAGACACAGCTTTTTATTGATGTCAAACGGCGAGCCGTCCGCCACTTCATCCAGTTTGTCCATCAATATCTTCGCCTTCGACCCAAATATCTCTAAATAGGACTGGAGCACTTTAAAATGGAACATTGGAGTAATCAACTTCCTGTGAACTTTCCACACGTCGTCGGCGTTTGAAAATAAACCGTTGCCAAAAAACGGCATTAGCGCCAGGGATAAGTTTGAGTCCCTGTTAGTTATCCTGGGATTCCCTAAAACACACTTAATATCTTCAGGATCGTTAATTATCACCATAAACTGATTACCCATCTACACACGGACAATGGCACCGAAATTGGCCTGAAGTTTCCGAAGATTGGGAAGTGTTATTCGTGCATGTGGCCCCAGAAAAGCGTTGCGTTCCCGATCAGCTGTAACGGTTTCGGGCCTGGTATAAGTCGGGCGGCGGCCCAAATCTTAAGACGAGGACGCCAGTAGAATAAACACCAAATACAGGAGAACACCAGAATGAAGAACGGAACCGCTGAAAAGCTATCCATGATGAAGACTTAAGTCGCCTACCCGCTGGCAATTCATTATATAGCTTATTTTTCCGTGAAGATTGGCTCTTGTGAAAAATAACTAAAATGCTTAAGGTGCATTTGCAACACGAAAAATGCAATTCACTGTAAAGAAATGCACGTGCATTAAGTGTTCTTTATTTGCAGAATAATTGCATATTTTTCACGGTCCAAACACAACTTTGCGATTTTAATTTCTGTAATTATGTTTTGATACTTTTTTTTGGTCGATCTACGACCCATCCGGTAGATTAAAAAACAAGCATATTAATATTTTGTTTTACACGTTAGATTCCTTTTCTCTAATAATGGAATGTAAATGTCACCTGAATTAAAAAATGACTGTTATTGCATAAACAACTTAAAATCGTTGTTTTACTACCTACATGCAGAGAGCTTTAATTAGACAAACAATCATATTATGTGTAAGAAACATAGTTTATAATAAATAAAACCACATGAGAGTATAGTAAATACTTGTAACCACTGTTAATTGCACTGTTTTTATCGTTCTGCTTGAAGTGATGGAAACGCTGGATCTAGTCAGGCAACCAAGAGCACCTCTGGGCTGGGTCAATTATTGGAAAGTGTTTTTTTTTAATTACTTTTTTGTTAAGTGGTGTTAAAAGAAGTGCTTTTAAGACAACAGGCCCTGCGGCACTAGACTAAAGGTGACGGTAATAAGTGGTTAATTATGGGGATTATGATTTATCTTAAGAAGCATAGATAAAAGGAGGAAAACTCGGTGCCAGTACGTAGTCTATTCCGGTACACATGACCGTCATACACATGACCAGTTCTGTTCGGGAGAGAGGTTAGAGGGATGAAAGTTAGTACAACAACTTCACTCGCCTTGCTTATCAACCTCTCGACAGCATGGATATGTGGAGGAATCCTGTTGTTCACGTTGTACCGTCCTTCGGAAGGGAAGTTAAGCCGGTGGTCCTCTTGGTGCTCTTCAACAGAGCCCGTTGCTAAAACAGTGCGTCGCTGAGACTCAACAATCCTTCAATCATACTTATCAGGACCTGGCATGTGTATGATGATTATTTTTTAAGTAATTTTTGATCTGATATTTTCCATTCGTTAGTATACTTATCAATAAAAATTTCACATTTTTTGTACGTTTTTAATTCGACAGTTAATATTTGTCAGTACGTATTTTATAAAGCTTTTTACATTCATCCGTTCGTTTTCTTTGGCAATTTTACATTTGGTGACATGTTTTGACAATCTCTAATCCTGAGAGTGATTTTTTTAAAAGGCTTAGAAGCTACTGAAGATCAAGCCCTTTCTGTCTTAAGAAGAACAAAAAGAAGTCGTTAATGGTTTGATGGTGTCGGTCGGAAAATGAGTTTACATTACACCAAGATTGTGTAACTTGTTTAAAACAAAGAGTAAATGCCGTGCTTTCTTTATGGAAACATCTTCAAGATGTTTTTCAATAATCAGTCTTGCATTTCACTAGGCATTACAGTGAACCCATCTCAACCTCCGATGAATGTACCCCATCATCAACGCCCACCCTTTTCTCAAGCTTCAACTGGTAGCCTCCTGAGCGCAGACGAAGAATAAAACTCATCTCCAGTTTCTCGAGGTCCTGCATGGTGAGGTCGGTGGTCATCTTGAATCGCCGCACCAAGTGGCTAATTGTTGACTTCATTTGAAAGAGTGAGTACTTTTGTCCGATGCAATGGCGGGCTCCAGCGCTGAAGGGGAGAAACGCGTAGGGGTGTCTGTTGATGTTTGAGCCAGGTAGCCAACGATCTGGCAGAAATCTGGGGGAAAAAGAGAAAAATATTGTTGTGTTTGTATATATTTAAAACGTCTGCAAAACGTGTGATTGCTTAGTAGCCAGTTCAAGGACGACGGATGAGGAATCCACCTGTTTCAGTCGGAATACTCGACATCTTTAAGACTGGCAAGCCACAAGGACAAATTCTCCGAGGATTGTAAGTCTGTTGACATAACTTCAATGTATCGTTAGAAGTTTTAGTTTGCCAGAAAATTGACTCGAGTTTAACTTTAATTAGATGAAATCTTATTTAAATTGCAAACGCTTGCAATGCGCGGGGCATTTTATTCTTATGAACACTACAACCGTCTCAAAAATTGATGCCGTTCTGTCCCCGTTTGGGCATCAATTTTTGAGATGGTTATAGTGTTCATAATAATAAAAAGATTCTAGTTTATGTTTTTATAGTTTTTTTTCCAATTTGTGTTTATGTTTGTGGCACAGAGTGAAATGATTTAAAAAAATAAGAGTTAAAAATTCTTTGAAAGCGACAGAGTGGGTGAGATATCAGTATCGGCATACAGTTCAGATGATGACAACGCCAGTGAAGTTGAAACTTCGACTAAATCTTAGTTCCTTTTTAGGAAAAAGAAATAAATGTTAAATAAATAAACAGTAAAATAAAACAGTTTTAAAAGATTTGGCTCGTTTAACGCGAAGCATTAATCATCGAAATGGGTGTTTATGGTCAATCGGTTTTGTTTTGATGCAAGAAGGTGTTTGACCTGTTTAAATACACCTGTAACTCGATGTTTCGGTCAAGGCCGGCCATCCTACAGCTAATTTCACACCGGAGAAAAACAGCCTAAGCATACACACAATTAACTCCTGGCTTTGGTAAGCCAGGAGACAGACGATCGATGACCAGGACGATCAATGACATATAACGCGCCAGTTTGTGAGATACCATTTTATGTCTCGATTGAATATGTGTAGCAGGTAAATCAGCACATCTCATAAATTGTGATATTCCTATTCGATTCCGAAATAGTGAAAAAAAAATATTGGAAAAACTTTCACATATTCCATCACGAAATTTTCAGATAAGCTCAACCAGTTATTTTGTGATGTTTTCTTAAATGTTCGCTTTGTTAAAAGCAGGGTTAAAAGTTTTTCTTCTAAATTTAGGGGATGTTTGTACATTAAGGGTAGTTTTTATATTTAAAAGTTTTTTTTTTATTTCACGTTACTCAAATTACTCAGCTTATTATCAATGTTTTTATTTTTTCATTATCTTTAGCGGGTCGTTAGCTAGAAGCCCAAACGTCGCGGAAGGCGAACAAAAACACTGAAAAGTGCTGAAGTTTGGACTGCTACTGCGCATGAGCGGTGCGAGACAAAATTTTGAAAAAATTAGTGAAAGTCTGTTCCAAGCCGTAAGCATACTTTTTTTCACATAAAAGTTGGTCAGGTTTAATGATGTGTTGATTTTGTGTGGACTATCCCATATACGCGTAAACACATGTAAAAACATGCAATCTTTTACACACGGCGATACTTTTTAACTTTTATCTAAAAATTCCCTCGTTGTCTCACTCTGAAAATTCAAAAAAATTGAGTTTATACGTATAGCTATAAAAGAAGAAATTTCAGCAAAAAAAAAAATATTGTTTTAAAATATAATAGGGGTAGAAAAAATAAAAAGGTTGAATGGGGGAGGGGGTATTTTTTTATAAAAAAAACATTCATATGTTATGAAATAACATTTCAACACCTGTTAAGAACTTTTTTTTTCCATTAATCTATCTTAACTACAGCCGACGCAATTTGAGAAAGAAAAGCGGCGCGTGCGTCCCAAAATTCACTGCCGTCCCGCCGTTTCGGTGCCGTACCGGGCGAACCATTTGACTCAGAGGCAAACAAAAAATGCAACAACAACAGAAATGATGTGGTCACCACCGTAAAAAGTTTGATCGATTTCTGAGAGATGACGGTTTTTTTTGTTGGTTGATTTGACATGGATTGACATATGTTATTTTACACGACATGTCACATCAATAACATTTGAACATACATTTTTGCATTTAGTTTTCTCTTGGACAAAACTAACTTGTTTGGTTCTGGGTAATTATTGGCATCTCTATGCACGTTGAAGTTGATTACAATTGCCGAACAGCCAGCTGGTAACGTGTATCCACTCGGTAACACGACATCCTCTGTGATCTCACGCGGTATGAGACCAACCACTGGATACATTCGCAGGGTCTCTCGAACCACTCGGTCCAAGACAGGCATCTTGGGATAGTCTTGGAGTGTTGCTGGACGGGACATGTCGTCGGCGAAGACGTCGCACATCTCAGCGAAGAGGGCGTCTTGCCACTCGGGGTGGATCGCGATCAGGAGGAGCAAGGTCGACATTGTTATGCTGGTGGTGATGAGGCCGGCAGCAGTCATTGTTGTTACCTAAAGAGACCAGATTTTTTTTTACTACATTGAACATACTTATTATAAAATTATAATTTTCAATCGAAATTTGCGCTCAACCAAAATTTGCTATATAAAAAAACACAGCAATAAAATATCTAGCATCGCATTTGAGTCGCTGGAGATTAACAGGTTGTGATGTGGTATAGCGTCACTAGAATCAGAATGACTGTGATTATTCATAGCCTCGTGGTTCTACTCCTTGGAGATCCGTCATTCTCATCAAATACACTAAAACGCCTTTCATAAGCACATGTCCAATTGTTTCATGTTTCTAATTTGATAAAGAGTACAGTAAGGCACGAAGAGATAGTGCAAGCTCAACGATAAAAACAATAAAACAATAATAAAGTCATCATTTGAAAGAATTTGTATTTTATTTTATTCGTTTCTATAAGCTGAATACGTTAGAGCCAATAAGTAAAGCAATATTTAAAATGTTCGTCACCTCATCCTGCATCTCCTTCTCGGTCAGGATGGACCCCTGCGTCTCGGAAGCCTCGATGAGCATGTCCAGGAACGACGTGACGGTCTTGCCGGAAGCTGTCACGATGCCTGCATGTCGATTTCCCTGCCGGTAGGCTGCCAGCTTGCGAGCAATCACGTCGCTGTTGAATGCATCGATGCTCTACAAAAAGAACATCTTCAGTTATTATTTCAATATTGTCTGTGAGGTGCACATAATGTACTCAGGCTTCTAGCCATGTGCTTCTAGCCATCTGGTTAAGATCTCTGATAGGAATCAATAAGGGTGGCAAGAATGCACACAAGCTTCGCGCCACGCGCGTCTGGATTATATCTCCGATCAGTATTGAAAAGGGAGACAAGTGTTCTGGCATCGGTTTATGAAAGGCACCTGGGTAGCCACATGCATCGCAGGAATGTGTTGACGCTCGCAGTGAGGTCCTGTCCCTATTATCCATTCCAAAGTGCCTCTCCCAATTAGTTGCAGTTCATTAAATGTCACAAACTAAATTCGAGCAAATGATTGGTCGATGAAGTCACGAGTTTTGGAATCTGGAGAGGGAGCGTGAGGAACGGGAGAAGAAGAGCAAGGAAGAAGCAAGGGAGAAGGCCAGAGGCCGGGGACGCGACAAGACGTGTCAGGAAGACGGCCCGAGGTCAGTAAACCGAGCGGAAGTACGACGCCTGGAGTTGCGACGAAGTTTTGGAAGTACGACGCCTTGCTCTAACGAAGCCTGAGCTACGAGCTGCCTTGATACCACGATGCCTGCTCGACTGCGCCTTGATCTACGAGTCAACGCGAACTAAGACGGCTGACCGACCGTGACACACGGCTACATCGACGCTATCGTACTCAAGTAACATTTATAATTTTATTCTGGCCCAACAGCTAGCTAGGGAATTAGGGTCTTTTTTATGTATTATCATTTGTAGAGTAAATTATTTGTTTGTAAGCATATTTTGGTTTAGTTAAAGTTTATATCCCGCATCCTTCCCCCTCGTAGGACCACACTGAGTGCGTCGGCAACACTTTCGAGGCATCGGAGGCGATTTAAAGGTATTTACAGCGCAGTACCTTACATGTCTATGCTAACTATTAGGTGTTATAGAATATTTTTAAGTATTGATGCCCAAAAAAGGACATGAACCCCGATCTCCACCTATCGCGGGTGTTGCTCTATCCAATTGAGTTTAATAATAGTCCTTTAGGTTATTATTTAATTTTTATCATTGTATTCAAATACGCATTTAAAATAAAATCTGAAGTATTATTATTTATTCTTTTTATAATCCGATCATAACTTTTCTATTTATATTTGTTTTAAGAATGGCTAAAATATGAATTCTCGTGGCGGGATGGAAACGGGCCATGACGTCAGACGTACTGTTCTGACGTCATTTTGGGTCTCCTTTGCGTTCGCCACTGTTTCTTGGCGTTTTTTGACGTCATTCTGACGTCAGATTTCACTTCATGTCATAAAAAATTGGCGACTCTCGTTTTCGTACGAGATTGAAACGCAAACATTTTAAACAGGTATATTTTATTCAAAATTGGATTTAGAAGAAAATAAAAAAATACGTGTTCATTATTTTCTCACAAAAAAATAAATGAAACAAAAGTTTCAAATTTTAAGAGATTTCCCTATTTGCTGATTTGTCATTTTTGTGAGAATTTTAGTGTATTTGATGAGAATGACAGATCTCCAAGGAGTAGAACCACGAGGCTGTGAATACTCACAGTCACTCAGATTCCAGTAATCTCCAGTAACAATAGTTTTTACTGTGGATACGTTATTGCGATGTAATTTGATTTCAATTGAAAATGCTTGCTATAAACTAAGTTTTCGGTTAAAACGAAGAGTAGTAGCCTCACATAAATTCCCTGCCAACCTAAACAACTAACAGTTCTAAATCTAACAGATTTGCGTAACTTCTCTGGATGGTTAGCGTCCGTGGTGCGCAAGGGACAGAGCTTCTAGCAATAAAACAATTAAATGTCTTAACACTCTAAACGATGGTGGCTCTACCTAGAAGAATCCTTCATTTTAGGCGCGGTTAAGTAGTCATTTGGTGACGAAGACAGGTATACACCTTTTCACCTTTTCAAATATACTTTTCAAGTAACTTTCGTATACGGATTATATTTGCAAACATATTTTACTCTCGTGTCGATTTTCAAGTTGCGTATGAACCACCTTAAGTTTGTACCTTGATGACTTTCTTGGCTCTCCGGCCGTCGCTCGTGAGAGAATACAACCAGGGAATTAACAGCCAGGGGTAGACGACTCGCCGATGTACGAGCTGCGTAGCATTGTAATGAACCTTCTGGAATTCACTGTAACCTGCCTCTTGGGTGCTCGTTGCTAAGCCTGTGTGACAAAAGAACACTTGAAGTGAATACATGTTTCGGTTCTCTACCAAATTAAAGGTTTGACTGATTAAAATTAAATTACATGACACTTTCCAGATCTCGCCACTTAGAATTGCTACGTTTTTTTTGTTTTTTTTTAATAATCGGCCTAGAAAACTTGTATGAAAAATTAAAGAAAATGTTCATTAGTCCACTGATTTGATATTTTATTAACAAATATGCTATTGACCCTTGATAAAATATACCCTTGATAAAGAAACATGAATACGTTGGACAATTAGTATTCTTTTTACTTAGCATTTAAACCCAAAGAGTGATTTTGTTTTCTAGATCAATACTGGCTCAATGGCGTACCGGGAGCAGCTGGTACCCGGGTACCAAAAAGAAGAACCAAATAATTCCCACGTGCCGAACCGCGATCCGAACTCAGAACCTGCCTATCGCCGGTCATTGAAATCACTCACCAACAACAGTCTCGCAAATCGCGTCGAGCGTACACAGACACAGCTTCTTGTTGATATCAAACGGCGAGCCGTCTGCCACTTCATCCAGTTTGTCCATCAATATCTTCGCCTTCGACCCAAATATCTCTAAATAGGACTCGAGCACTTTGAAATGGAACATAGGAGTAATCAACTTCCTGTGAACTTTCCACACGTCGTCAGCGTTTGAAAGTAAACCGTTGCCAAAAAATGGCATTAGCGCCAGGGCTAAGTTTTGATCCCTGTTAGTTATCCTGGGATTCCCTAAAACACACTTAATATCTTCAGGATCGGATAGTATCACCATTAACTGGTTTCCCATCCAGACCTTCACCACCGAACCGAAGTCTTCCTTAAGTTTTCCTAATTTGGGCAGTGTTTTCCGCAGGTCACCCCAGAAAATGGTTGCATTTCCGATGAAAAGCAAAGGTTTTGGTCCTGGAAGTAATGCGGCAGCGCAACACTTGCGACGCATACACCAGTAGAACGCGCACCAAAAGTTAAAGAACGCTAGAATTATGAATGAAACTGCTGCAAAACTATCCATGATGAAGACTAAAGACGATGGCTGTCTTAACGAACCATTTATAGATTCGATGAAGGATGACCCCACTTTACCTAAGTTTATTGTTGAAGGTTAGCCCGTCTCACGGTTAGATCAATTCTCTGCGGAGGACCAAACGCTATTACATGGTAATATGATGTTATTCAGTGATCACACACAATCTTGAAATTTTAGTTAATGTATTTTTATGTTGGTACTTTTATTTCGGTTCGATATCTTACGAAAACAAATCATTTAAAAGTATTAAAAAAAAAAGTTCATACTCATTACTCATTACGGCATTTAAGATTCTTCTCAGTTAAATAAATCGGTGTTGAAGTAAAAAACTTTGTACAATTGTTTAACTTCCAAATAGTCTAGGCAATTTAAGTGAAAGTCATAGTATAGCTACATAATAACTGTAATTATGTAGATCCTTATCGACCTAATATAATCATGGTATGAATTATACAGTTTAAGATGCAATCATGTACCAATTATTTCAATCAGATTCAGCTGGCTGTTCGTCGAAACTTGGCTACAGCATGTGCCGTTGCTGGAAGCCATACGAAATCTACCTTGAAATTAATTGAGTAAATCATCGTTTTGTGTGGCTTATTGGATAATCCGGTTTTTGTGTGGTAACGACACGCAACGATGCGCTAGATCAAGAATTTGTTGCGTAAACTTGTGAATAATAATTTTTTTTTTCATTGTTGATTATTGTGGCTTAAAATGCACTATTTTGACAACGTGACCTCTGGCGCTGACCTAATGGCGTAACCTAGCGCTGACCTAATCTAGCCTAGAAAAGAGAAGAAGCCTGGTGCCAGCACGTAGACCCTCCTTTACTAAGAAATGGGAACGTCACTTACTAAGGACGGTACAACGCGAACAACAGGATTCCTCAACAATTCCATGCTGTCGAGAGGTTGATAAACAAGGCGAGTGAAGTTGCTGTACTAACTTTCATCCCTACAACCTCTCTCCCGAACAGAACTGGTCATGAGTATGATGGCCACCCATCCAATACCTGACCCAGCGCAGTGTTGCTTAACTTTCATTCCTCCAACCTCTCTCCCGAACAGAACTGGTCATGTGTATGATAGCCACCCATCCATTACCTGACCCAGGGCAGTGTTGCTTAACTTTCATCCCTCCAACCTCTCTCCCGAACAGAACTGGTCATGAGTATGATGGCCACCCATCCAATACCTGACCCAGTGCCGTAACTACCGGCAGGTCAGGCGGGGCGACCGCCCCCGGGCCCAGAGGTTTTTCCCTGAAAGGGGGGCCCACGAGCGATGGGTCAAGGGCCCACGAAAAAGGGAACAAATTTGACGCGTTCCGTAATTAGGCCGGCCGACGAGCCCGTGCCCACGACCCACGTTAAAGGTATATTTTGTTGTATTTGCCAAAATAATCTTAAAGTTAAAAGTTACATTTCACGCACTCTCACTGCCCCATTGAGCCTACTCCTGGTAATGGTTACACAGTACGTTGTTACTGCCGCTGAGTGCGTAGGCTACACACTAACGCTACTGCCCTACTCTTTGTCGGCACAAAAGACCGAATTTGCGTTATTTTTGCGGGTATAGTTAACTTATTTTTACCAACTGTGGGAAAAAAATGCTTTTACACAATACAATAAGTAGTTTAGTAGTTACTGTTCACTGGGCTACGGTGGCTGACGGCAGTCACTGCGGGGACATCGCTAGGTCAAAAAAGGCGTATGAAATGTGACAATTTACACAAGATAGTGAAAAAACTTTCTAAAACCGGTAGCTTTTTTCTGTCTACTGGTTCAAGTTTTCCCGTATGCAGCGATAGTTTGGCCGTAAAAAAAGACCTTCTATAATGATACTGGAAATTTGTCAGACGTTCACTACGAGATAATGCGGCGAGAATATATTAGATTATACTTAAAAATGGCGGGGGTTTATTAATAATAATCCCAGTTTCAGTTATTTTCAATCAAATTTGGCGCAAGGTGCCTTCTTTTATTTCCTCTCATATAAAGTTTAGTATGCGGTCCCTTGGATCTTAAATCCATCATACTTTCTCAATCTGTCGTCACTTTGATGTGAATATCACTGCATATTAAGTTTGACAACGCTATCTTTCAGTTGTTTCAGAACGCGAATGAGACTGAAACATTTGCGTTCTCGTCATGTCACGACAGAGTCGACATTTCCATTTGTGATATCCGGAACCTTTTTGTTCAGATTTGAACTTATTTCTTGCGAATCGGTGTTTTAATTCGAGGACAATCGAGACAAGTTCCGAGATCGAACAGCACAGCGCACCCTCTTCGGTTTTGGTGTATTTTTTGAGTAACAATATCGAGCAGTCGAGTTACTTGATTGCCTAAGTCTTAAGAAAAACAAGTCAAAATTATGATGTTGACATAACATAAACATATTCATTGTTGATGTTTTTCACTTATCTCGACACTTTTTATGATTGATGTAATAGTGAATTTTCAAGTTGATTCAAGTAATTTTTTTTCATTAATCTATCTTAACTACAGCCGACGCACTTTGAGAAAGAAAAGCGGCGAGTGTTACCCAAAATTCAGTGCCGTCCCCCAGTTTCGGGACTGTACTGGGCGAACCATTTGACTCAGAGGCGAAATAAAATAAGACTACAATATAAATGGTGTGGTCATCATGCTACCAAGATTGATCGATATCTGGGAGGTGACCGTTTTTTGGTCGGTTGATTTGACATGGAATGACCCTATAGTGTTCATAATAATAAAATACCCCTCGCATTGCAAGCGTTGGCAATTTGAATAAGATTTCAACGAAATCGGAGCTATGTTTTTTTTCTCAAATTATGATTCTTCAAAGATCTTTTGGAAAAAGTCAGATAAATAAAAATACTAAAACCACATGCTAGAAAAAAAAATAATATTATAAAAATATAGATATATAAAGATTAGAAGAAAAAATATTTGTTAAAACTCGTCGTCCTTCAAAAAAAAAAAATCTTAAAAACAGTCAGGCGACTCCAGTCTGTACCATGGATCCTACTCTAACGCTTGTGTTCGTTGCTCTTGTGCTCTCCTGTCTTCTGTGTTTCTTCTCCTGGCGTCCCAATCGCAAGATCTGGATCGCTGGTCAATCAATTCCAGGCCCAAACCCACTATCTCTGATCGGGAACGCATTCCTTTTATTGATTCATAAACGAGAATTATTTACCACGCTATCGAAATATCGAAATGAGTTCGGTGACATTGCCCGAGGTTGGTTGGGCAATAAGTTATATGTAGTCCTAAACGATCCTGAAGACATTAAGTGCGTTTTTGGGAGTCCAAGGATAATTAATAAGGACCGTTATTTTTCCGTGGCGATCAAGACATTTTTGGGCAGTGGTTTGTTTGGGAGCTCGGGCAAGATTTGGAAAGTGCACAGGAAATTGTTGTCGCCCATGTTTTCTGTTAAAGTGTTGGAGTCTTATGTTGAGATTTTTGGGGCAAAGGCGAAGATTTTGATGGAAAAACTGGATGAATTAGCGGATGGGACACCGTTTAATATCAACGAAAAGCTAGGCCTGTGCACACTGGACGCAAATTGTATGACTCTAGTTGGTAAGTGAAATTTAACACAAAACAGAAACACAAATTTAATTTGGAAAAAATATGGAGATTGTATTGTATTGTTCCTTTATTTCCATTTTTCCGAAGAAAACACTCATAGTACATATTATGATATGTACTATGAAATAACCTAGACGAAGTCGTACCAAATATTTAAAAAAATATTTATGGTTTTTAGACTCATCTCTAGGTACTTTATCTAACGTTAGCACTAGTTTTGAAAAAACCTATTTGAAATGGATTTTGAATGCTAAGTGAAGAACAAATACATTTTCCAACGTTTCGTAACTTGTACCTGTTACTTTATCAAGGGTTAGAGCAGTCCTGACAATTTGCCGATACATTTTGGATTGCATTTAGGAAGCTTGAACTAGGTAATTGTTATAATTTTGTGTGGTTCTTTTGTCATTGAAAATTAGTCAGGACTGCTCTTACCCTTGATAAAGTAACAGGTACAAGTTACGAAACGTTGGGAAATTTAGTTGTTCTTCACTTAGCATTCAAAACCCAGTTGAAAAAGTTTTTGTCAATCCTATTTAAAAAATAAGAGTAATATTTAACTAGGTTAACTTGGTTAGTACTAAGAATCAAAACATTAAAATTTGCTGTAATACAATTACAATATCGTATTTTAGTTAATTTTTAATTAAGTTTTCTAAGAATATCTGGGTTTTTTTTTTTTTCTAGACGCATAATTCGTTCCCCATATTTTTTTTCTATGAAGTTGTTTCTTAAATGTGAGACTCGACTTGGAGACGTGTTTTTAATTTATGATTATCCAACTTTTTATGAATCGCAGAAAATTACTAGTGAATGCAGTAAGATTTTTTTTTTTTACCCGTAGAGTTGCAAGGTGATCCTAAAAAAAAAGCGTATGCCATTTTTGGTAGAGGCCTCTTGGCCTCTATGCTATGAAATATTATCAAGCTATAAATTATTGAAAATTTATTCAGGAGTGTTTGGAATGTGTAGACCAAAGCCCACTTCAAACTTACCGAGAGAAATACACCTCCTCGATTCGGAGAGCTTTTAAATTTCATATCTTTTAATTTTGTTTTAGTTTTTTGTTTTTAAGGTTTGATTTTCTTATAATCAACGTTTTTCCAGAAAACTTCCAGAAAGTCAATTTTGTCAAAACACGTAAAAACAAGTTAATATTGGCCATACACATGACCAGTTCTGTTCGGGAGAGATGTTGGAGGGATGAAAGTTAAGCAACACTGCGCTGAGTCAGGTATTGGATGAGTGACCATCATACACATGATCAGTTCTGTTCGGGAGAGAGGTTGGAGGGATGAAAGTTAGTACTGCAACTTCACTCGCCTTGCTTATCAACCTCTCGACAGCATGGATTTGTGGAGGAGTCCTGTTGTTCGCGTTGTACCGTCCTTCAGAAGGGACTTTAAGCCGGTAGTCCCCTTGGTCTTCGACAGGAGTAGGCTACGTTTTTGCACCGGGTTTCCTCTCCTCCTTTCTAGGCAAGGTTAGGTTCATCATCATTCTCATCATTCACCAATGCCATTAGACCAGTACCAAAAGACTAGATGACAAACCCCAAATATCAATCAATCAATATAAAAATCCAGCGCTAGGTATCATCAACATCTCTTACAGCTGTTATATTTTCATCCCACAGGTTCGGAGTCAAACACCCAAGAAGCCGGATACAGCGAGTTAAAGATGCTGCATAACGAATCTGCTGAATTAATTTTCAACCGCGCTGCCTACCCCTGGCAGCTAATACCTTGGATCTACCCTTTAACGAGTGACGGACGGAAAGCCAAGAAAGTCATGAAGGTACAAACAGCTTAATCGTATTTAAATTGCAAACGCTTGCAATGCGCGGGGTATTTTATTATTATGAACACTATAAACGTCTCAAAAATTGATGCCCAAACGGGGACTCGAACCCCGATCTCCACCTGTCGTGGGTGTTGCTCAAACCGATTGAGCAATTTGGACACTGGCTTTTTGAGACGATTTTAGTGTCATTGAGACGTATTTTTGGAGATTTTTTAGTGAATTTTTGAGACGTTTATAGTGTTCATAATAATAAAAAAGCTTTGACTCGTACTTAGATTAATTGGTTTGTGGTCTTAAACGATGCACTATTTTGACAACGTGCCCCGTGGCACTGGTCTAATGTATTCGGTGAATACGTGGATGATGATGAGGATGATGATGAACTTGTGGGGGATGCCTTCCGCCTAATTTCAAACCATGGCAGGATGCGCGGCAGGAGCGAGTAGTGTTCGGGAAAGGAGCCGACCACCTCATCATCTCATCAATTCGCATCTACGGTTTTACGACCCATATGGTAACAATAAACTAAGTAAATACTAACTGCCACTTGGTATAATATTGTATTCCGTCCGCACCTCCACATACCTAACCTAGCCTAGAAGGGAGGAAGGGAAACAAGGTGTCAGCAAGTAGCCTACTCATGTAAATGGTACCAAGGGGACCACCGGCTCAACGTCCCTTCCGAAGGACGGTACAACGCGAACAACAGGATTCCTCCACAAATCCATGCTGTCGAGAGGTTGATAAGCAAGGCGAGTGAAGTTTCTGTACTAACTTTCATCCCTCCAACCTCTCTCCCGAACAGAACTGGTCATGTGTATAATGGTCACCCATCCAATACCTGACCCAGCGCAGTGTTGCTTAACTTTCATCCCTCCAACTTCTCTCCCGAACAGAACTGGTCATGTGTATAATGGTCACCCATCCAATACCTGACCCAGCGCAGTGTGGATTAACTTTCATCCCTCCAACCTCTCTCCCAAACAGAACTGGTCATGTGTATGATGGTCATCCATCCAATACCTGACCCAGCGCAGTGTTGCTTAATTTCGGTGATCTATTGAGAACCGATGTTTCTAGTACGCCAAATAATTTGGTGACTAAGTGAGTGTTGTTTCACTGAGTAATTGAAAATCGAACATGAATCTTGATCGATTTCAAGTTGGGTCCCATAACGATCACAGACCAACTTTTTGCAAACTTTTCCTGAAATTGCCATTAAAATCGCAAACAAGTTATCAGGTTGCATTATTATTAATATAATACATATTTATTGTTTATGAAAAAAAAATTAACCAAAAAACTCAGCACCTTTTACCAAAAACAATAAAAATCATGTATTACTTTTCAGCTGTAGTTTGCACTGAAAATCGTTCAATTAAATTTGATTAAAAAGTAAAAAGTCAGTTGATTTAAAACTGTCTATGGTGTCGATCTGTGCAGAAAAAGAGGCTCGATGGTATAAAGTGATATTGTATTTAAAACTTAAAAATGAACATGAAAAAAAAAATTAAATTAAAATCTTTTTACAAGTCGATTCACCGAACGGTTTGGCGTGTTGGAAACACCGGTTCTCGTTAGATCACCGAAGTTAAGCAACACTGCGCTGAGTCAGGTATTGGATGGGTGACCATCATACACATGACCAGTTCTGTTCGGGAGAGAGATTGGAGGGATGAAAGTTAGTACAGCAACTTCATTCGCCTTGCTTATCAACCTCTCGACAGCATGGATTTGTGAAGGAATCCTGCTGTTCGCGTTGTACCGTCCTTCGGAAGGGACGTGAAGCCGGTGGTCCCCTTGGTCTTCGACAGGAGTAGGCTACGTGCCGATACCGGGTTTCCCCTCCTCCCTTCTAGGCTAGGTTAGGTTCATCATCATCCTCATCATCATCCACTCATTCACCGACGCCATTAGACCAGTGCCGCAGGGCCAGTTGTCGAAACAGTGCGTCGTAAAACACCACAAATAATAATAATAAATAATAATAACAAGTCGGTTCAAGCCTAAGCAAATAGTATTGTGATGCCTAAAGCAGGTTATAATCAATACAGGGTCTTGAAAAGTACAACGCCGGCATTGTTGCTCGGAAATTGGCCGAGTACCGCCATGCATCGGGTGATCGCCACGAAGAAACCGAGACTGGGACCGGCAAGACTTTCAAGTCCATGTTAGACTTACTCATCGAAGCATCCGAGACGCAGGGCTCCATCCTCACTGAGCGGGACTTGCTAGATGAGGTAAGACACTTTTCCAATTTAATTCGTTTAAAAGAGATATCCACCAAGTTAAACTTGTCAACAGACTAAATTTTAAAAAACAAAATGGCGATACTTGCCGTGCGTAGCTCTTTTTGTTAGAAAACGTTTCGTGTACAACAGGAGGCTGTGTGTAGCCTTAATCTGACGATTGTAAGGCTCCTTTTACTGCACCCTTTTCCCATCTGTACGTTTTCAAAACGTTTTGGAAAACAACGATCCCATAGATAGATAATTTTATTGTCTTAAAAACCATTACATTACCACCTAAGTTAAGGAATACTGCGCTGGGTCAGGTATTGGATGGGTGACCATCATACACATGACCAGTTCTGTTTGGGAGAAAGGTTGGAGGGTCCGAAAGTTCAGCAACACTGCGCTGGGTCAGGTATTGGATGGGTGACCATTATACACATGACCAGTTCTGTTCGGGAGAGAGGTTAGAGGGATGAAAGTTAGTACAGCAACTTCACCCGCCTTGCTGACAGCATGGATTTCAGCATGCAATTCTGTTGTTCGCGTTGTACCGTCTTTCGAAAGCGACGTTAAGCTGGTGGTCCCCTTGATGCTCTTCGACATGAGTAGGCTACGTGCCGGGACACGGTTTCCCCTCCTCGCTTCTAGTCTAGGTTAGGTTCATTATCCTCATCATAATCCACTCATTCACCGACGCCATTAGACCAGTGCCGCATGACCAGATGTCAAAACAGCGCGTCGTTAAAAACACCGCAAATCAATCAATCTATGAAACATAGATTAAGCAACATTTTCGACCTTCTAGTATTTGATAAAACTTATCAAAGACGCCAAAAATATTACATCTTTTCCCTTTAGGTAACAACAATGACTGCAGCCGGTCTCATCACCACCAGTCTAGCAATGTGTACCTTGCTCCTCCTGATCGCGATCCACCCCGAGTGGCAAGACGCCCTCTTCGCAGAGATGAGCGACATCTTCGCCGACGACATGTCCCGTCCAGCAACGCACCTCGACCTCTCCAAGATGCTTGTCATGGACCGAGTGATTCGAGAGACGCTGCGAATGTACCCGGCGGTCACTTTGATACCTCGCTATGTCCCAGAGGACATCATTTTGCCAAGTGGATACATGTTGCCAGCTGGGTGTTTGGCAGTTGTTCTCAGCTACTTCGTCCACCGGGACCCTAAAAATTACCCGGAACCAGAGAAGTAAGTTTTTTTATTAGTAACAACTCTCTAACCGTCTCAAAAATTTATGCCCAAACGCGGACTCAAACCCCGATCTCCACCTGTCGCGGGTGTTGCTCTGAATCATTGAGCTATTTGGACGCTGGCTTTTTTAGACGATTTTAGTGTTTTTGATGAGAATGACAGTTCTCCAAGGAGTAGAATCATGAGGCTATGAATACTCACAGTCACTCTGATTCTAGTGACGCTATATCACGTCACAACCTGTCAAATACATTCTCATCAAATACACTAGAATCGTCTCAAAAAGCCAGTGTCTAAGAAGCTCAATGGTTCAGAGCAACACCCGCGATAGGCGGAGATCGGGGTTCGAGTTCGCGTTTGGGCATCAATTTTTGAGACGGTTATAGCGTTGTTAATAATAAAATACCCCGCGCATTGCAAGCGTTTGCAATTTTAATAAGATTTCATCCTAACAGAGAATGTAGGTCTTCCGATTTTGTTATCAAAGGCTAGAAAACGTTCCTTGTTCACGTTTCTTGATGGGATTTTGTAAGTTGACAGACAAAAAAACCGCTACGGTGGTTTTTAGACTCATGTCTACTTGATTTAGCCTTAACACTAGTTTTAACAAAAACTATTTGAAATGGGTTTTTGAATGCTTTTGGGAAATTTAGTTCTTAGCATTCAAACCCCATTTCAAATAGTTTTTGCTAAAAAAGCGCTATTTAGTCTATTTTGGTAATGTTGTTATTTTACAATTTTCACTCTTAAAGTATAGATAGCGAAATGTTCGTCCTCATGTGTGAGCCAAAAAGGTATTTCTATTTTTTGGTTTGAAAAGTTGCTTTTATGTGCTGATATTTTCAAAACTTTATAACGATGTAAGCCCTGGACCATTGTTTTCTCTCAATCGAAGCCCTTAGAAACCGTTAGCCCTTAGAAACCGTTAGCCCTTAGAAACCGTTAGCCCTTAGAAACCGTTAGCCCTTAGAAACCGTTAGCCATACTTAGATGTGACATCACCATCGGCTATAGCACTAAGCTGACATAAGGTTAATGCGGTTTCCAGTATTTCAGTAAATTGGTGCTTCGAGTCAATGGTAATCACAGCATTTGTGGCACAATTGTTAAATATGAGACTTACAATTGTGATTTCATCTGTTGATTATGTTGCTTTAAAATTCGTTTCAAGTTGAACTCACACAATAGCACTTGCAATTTTATTTTGATATTTGATAATTAAAGGTTTTATGCATAAATCATCTGCATGTCATGGCCAGATTTTTTACATTTTTGTTTTGGTTTGGGTTTTGTTTATTTTATTTGTAATTTTTTATGTTTACACATTTTTTTAAGACGGTTTTTACATTCACTTCTTCTTTATTTAAGCTGAGAACTAATTATTAATACTGTGTTTTTGAATGCTTCGTAAAAATCAAAAAAATCCAGATGGTTCAAGGGTGAAAGCAGTTTAATATAGCAGTAGTCAATTTAATTAATTAATTTAAAAAAAAAATAATAAAGCATACCACAAATCATAATTAATTTGTATTTTAATCATTATACGTCCATCGCATTTGGTCCGCAATCTAGACAAATAAAACAATGTTTATTATTATTATTATTATTAGCATTAATTAAAATATATCTGTATTTTCTTACAGATTTCTGCCAGATCGTTGGCTACCAGGATCAAACACAAACAGGCACTCCTACGCGTATCTCCCTTTCGGCGCCGGAGCTCGCAATTGCATCGGACAAAAGTACTCACTTTTTATAATTAAGTCAATAATCAGCCAGTTGTTGCGACGATTTAAGATATCTACCAATCTCACAATGCAGGACCTCGAGAAACTGGAGATAATGCCTTTTTTAAGGCTGCCCTCAGGAAGCTATCAGTTGAAACTGAAGAAAAGAGTTGATGTTAGGTGAAGAAAATTGAAGGGATTGGGATGAAATCTTATTTAAATTGCAAACGCTTGCATACCTCATGGTGCTACTCCTTGGAGATCCGTCATTCTCATCAAATACACTAAAATCGTCTCAAAAAGCCAGTGTCCAAGTAGCTCAATGGTTTAGAGCAACACCTGCGATAGGTGGAGATCGGGGTTTGAGTCTGCCTTTGGGCATCAATTTTTGAGACGGTTATAGTGTTGTTAATAATAAATTGATGCTACTTTTATTTTCACAGTAAATCGTTTAAGCTTACCGATATTTTTCCAGTCGTTATCAAGGTAATAATTGGTCCAGAATTCAGAATCCATGTGATCATTTTCAGTTTAGCGTTGTACCACGCCTGGTAAATGGCAACTTTTACAAACTCGATAAAGCGATCCGAATTCACTTAAAAAATAAAACTTGTATTTGAGAGTAATTTGCAAATAATCTAAGAAAACAACTAATCAATTGGAGGACGGTTTAACCGATTAGAATCAAACTTAAAAGACAATTTAAAATGTCTAAGCTTTAATCTTCTGCTGTTTTTAAAACAATCGGGTTCATGGCTATATTTTAAATCAAGTTTTACAATAATATCGATTTATTTACATAGTAACACTTCCTGTCAACGCTATTCGTCAAGACCCTACAATCTCTAGACATGCATTAACCATTTCCGGTCTTATGTCGAATGTCAATCGACATTTTCTGTATTTTTTTGTTCATGATAGTTAAAATCCAAACTACAAATTCTTTCACCATTATTATACTTTAAAAGTGTTTAAACTGTCCATTTAGTAAGGTCATTATTGCATACATTTCGAAAATAAATTGTAGGTATATATGAAATTGTAAAAATCGTTTTTTTACTAATTTTTTTATTAAAATGCGAGGCTACTTTTGAATACTGTTCATTTATTGTAGACCAGAAAAGGTTTATATTTCTATTAATTTCAATTATGCTCACCTTTCAAGGGTCCCTAGTAGACTTCCTAAACTACATATGTGTACGTAAAGATGCCTATGCGTAAGGCGTTCTAGCACATCCAGGCATTGACTCAACGAACGGTTTGATCGATTTGGATGAAACTTTCAGAACACCTTCTAAATCATGTAAATCAATTAATTTTGCAGCTAACCTGGCTTTCGACAAAATTGCAAACAGGGATCTGCAAAGTTTTAGTGCTCGTATAGTTATATGAGGCCTTTAAAGCTGCTGAATCGGGTGCTTACTCAGGTCCATTGAAGTGGGAGCTTACTCTGGTCTATTGGAGTGGGAGCTTACTCAGGTCTATTACAGTGGGAGCTTACTCAGGTCTATTGGAGTGGGAGCTTACTCAGGTCTATTGCAGTGGGTGCTTACTCAGGTCTATTGGAGTGGGAGCTTACTCAGGTCTATTGGAGTGGGAGCTTACTCAGGTCTATTGGAGTGGGAGCTTACTCAGGTCTATTGGAGTGGGAGCTTACTCAGGTCTATTGGAGTGGGAGCTTACTCAGGTCTATTGGAGTGGGAGCTTACTCAGGTCTATTGGAGTGGGAGCTTACTCAGGTCTATTGGAGTGGGAGCTTACTCAGGTCTATTGGAGTGGAAGTTTACTCAGGTCTGTATCAAGGTTTACTGGATACAATTAATCGGCCAAACCACTTGTCCGATCACGACGAAACAAAAACTAGGCGACTCATCACACTATTGGCAACAGATTGACGCTTTTCAAAATCAAAAATATAATTTTGTCTTAAAGTTACACGAGTTGTAAAAGAGCCTGTTAAAGGCGTTTTTCCGGTGTTATTCAGAAAAAATAATCAGAGTTTTCGTATCAGCTTTGGATCCCAAATTTCTTCAGTCTGTTAACACTACCAAACTACAAATAAAATAAAATTCGAACCAACCATTTTGTAAAGTCTCCCTTATTAGTTGTGCAGTTTAGAAAAGATTTTCCTGAAAATGTGCACTTAAAGAGATTTTGTTTTAGTTGCTGAAACAGTTTTTACAAACCCCAACTAAAGAATGAAAAATATGATTTTGTTCCCTGGATATCCCAGAAAATAAAGATGGAGACAACTACAACCCAGTTAAATTTTAGATAAAGTGGAAGTACAATTTCAATAGGTGACTTCAAATAGCGTGCAGTGGCAAAATACATTTCTGTGGGTAAAAAATCCATCTCAGAGTTGAAAAATATTGTAAAACTTCACCTCGGACATGAAACGGTTCTACTGACGATGAGTGAACTCACGACCTGTTACTGTCAGCACTTCGTGTGGGAGAACAACGAAGTGGTTAGCAGCCAAAAACCGGATTATTTAACGCCCTGTTATGTAACGTACACCGAATCTTGTCTTTGATATTATACTTGCGGATTAAAATATTATATACATTTTTTTATTGAAATTTTTGTAGATTTTTGTCAGTAAAAAAACCTCAGTGTCGATTGTTTTAAGAAAAAATTATCTTAGTTAAAAGATTCCGAATGTTTGCTGTATATTAAATCTGAATCTGTCGAATTGTTTGGTTGGTAGGAAGCAATTTAATTTTACAAACATAATAATAAATGTCTAAATAGATTTCCCTGATATTTAAATTTAGTATTCGCCCAAAAACTCTCATTCAAGTATTTTAAGTATTTTTGTAGTTAGTTTAATTTTTTTTCGTTATTGTATTAAACTTTAGTGTCATGCCTTTTAATTTTCATACTTTTAACATTTTTGAACGCCGATCAAAATTGACTAATATTTTCTAAAATACCTGTCTGTTTACCTTTGAAAAATTATGATTTTATGACAGTGAAAAGTATAAAAAAAAAATAGTGGATACCTATATGCACTGTCACAACTTTTAGATTACCTTTAGTCGAAATGGTTAAACGAACTGTAACGGGTGGGAGGGGAACAAATATATTTTTTTGTTCGTGACGAGTACAAAACATAATAAAAGTATAAAGTAAATAATTATTTTGAAATATCTCATATTTTTTATGTATTTTTGATATGGCAACAAAAAAAAATCCCAAAACCAAAAACAAAAAAAAAATACTAAAAACGAATTACAAGTCCGAAATAAGTTGCGTCTTATTAATAATTTTTTTTGCTATTTTTTTAAGTACCCTTCTTAAGCACTGCTATTTTTTAAAATCCTGAAAGCACTATTTCCTAGCCTCTCCTAAAAAACGGACACTTACTAGTTTTCACAAATGATATGGTCATATCAACAGTTATTATTTCCGTGAAAAAAATATTCGAACTCGCAATCCGTTAAATTTTCACGAGAATATTTGAAAACACTCGTACTGCGAGCGTGCGTCAAAGCGTACCTACCACCCTAGTATCAGAGACCAACGCATGAACTTTCAAGCTGTTACATAACGTAATGCCAAGCACTAGAACAAGCGGCTTCTTCACTGCATTGCCTCGAGAACCACTACGCTGTCAACAACGTGGTCCCAACGGTGCTACTCCAACCAACAGCACAACCTTACCTTTTGTATTGGAAGTTAGGGGAGTTGAATAGGGTAAACATTTTGGTGAAGTTCAGAGTGAAAGTCGTTAATTCAAAAAGAATAACACGGTGCGGCAAAAGTGGTATAAGATTTTTTTTCTTGTTCATCTTACTTTGTCGAATTTGGTGTGTGTTTAAAAAAAAATATTGTGAAATTTCATAGCGGTGCGATTTTTTTTTATATATCTGTGGTCAAATTGGTCAAGTTTCAGTTCGATTCTGTCAAATTAAATGCAAGTTAATTGTATTTAAAGCCTTGTTACATCTTCGCTGCGTGTGTTTTTGTATTTTAGTTTTTGATTATAATTGGTACAGTTGATTTATATGTATATGTATTTTAATTTCATTCCGTGAAGCTTAAAATTGTAACAAATAACGATTTTTTTAAAGCCAAACGAACAAGTTTAGCGGGATATTTTGTGGACTGATTCGTAAATTCGTTACAGTAATTCATATGCTTACAAATGACGTATTTCGCAAGTGCAGTTAACATTTTCGTGTGGATTGTGATGGTTACGGTAATCATGATTTTTGTCATTTGATTTCGAGATCCAAAAGAAATAAAATTTATCAAATATAAAACTATGTATAACATAGCCTTGTTTCTGAGCTGAACAAAATTTTATAACCTAACAAATCAGCTAGTGTCGTTCTTCGGTGCCGTGTTCTATGGACAGTGCAGTGCAACTTAATTGGTTTTTCACATTTTCCGCGCTTGTCGTCTTGTTTTTCCGAACCATCTTCGAGTACTTCACGATGACCGTGACCCAGGAGGAGAACGAGCCCTTAATGGGCAAGAGGAACACCTCGTACAGCGCAGTTTCATACGTAAGTAATTACAAAATTTTGATAAACTTCATTTGCCACAGTATTGCAAGCGGTATTTTTTAAACAACTGACTGCCATTGAATGACAGGATGAGTAACAACCTAGCCTAGCCTTGCGGGGAGGCGATAGTGTACCTGGTGTAATACGTAACCTGCACTAAGGACCGGCCAACGCTTAGCCTTGTCCCTTTGACACACTGTGTTGGCTGCTCCTGTCCAACAGCACCAAGGACCGGCCAACGCTTAGCCTTGTCCCTTTGACACACTGTGTTGGCTGCTCCTGTCCAACAGCATCAAGGACCGGCCACCGCTTAGCCTTGTCCCTTTGACTCGTTGCATTTATTTGATGTCGGCGAAAGGATGGTAATGTAGCTACTCCCTGTCTGGCAGTAAGCCGAGGGTAATACCGGTCTTATTTATTACTTTACCGATATCTGCTGCACACATGAAAGATCCACCTAAATATTCGGATCATTTAATTGAAAGAACTATATATTAATTTGTTATAGATGGAACGTTTTAACGACAAACAAATTTCTAGAATACATTTTAGAGTACTTTAAGACATTAGCTTTTTGGGTATTTATATTCATTTTCAAGGTGTTCCACCGACTTATATAAGACAAGAATATAGACGACATTTCTGAAGCTGCATAAGGTCTCAACCAGTAATATTGACATCAAACAGAATTCATATTTACTGCAAGGCTCTAAATGTGAATTACGATGTTAAACTTATTAATCTGTCTCATGTATGTATACATATAAATTTCATAATAAGAAAATATGATCTATAATATATAAATAATAATGAAAACGTCTTAAAACTACATTAACCATTGCGCATGGAACTTTTGTTGTACTTAATTCAATTCGATCAAACCTGAACGCAGCAACACGACGTCGTTTAGCAAGGTTTGTCAAGGAATGCCGTCCTGCACTTGCTTCTTAGCGTATCTTCCAGTATCATCTTTGCAGATCGTGCCAAGATGCATTCATACAAGAGAAACTCACGAACAAGCGACTGCAATCCTTAGAACGCTATGTTGAAAATGACGCGCAAATTATTGCCACCTTGGTAGCTTTAAGTTGATAGCTAACCCTGACTTTTCAATCCGTCTCGATGTACAGTTTTAACAAACTGAAACGTAGTTTATCAGTAACTCAGTTCTTGATATGTGTTTAACGACGCACTGTTTTGACAACGGGTCCTGTGGCACTGGTCTAATGGCGTCGGTGAATGAGTGGATGATAATGCGAAAAACGTAAAAATTTGCATGTAAAGGGAAGAGGAAAAACCCGGTGCCGGCACGTAGTCTACTCCTGTTGAAGACCAAGGGGACCACCGGCTTAACGTCCCTTCCGCAGGACGGTAGAACGCGAACAACAGGATTCCTCTACAAATCCATGCTGTCGAGAAGTTGATAAGCAAAGGGAATGAAAATGCTGTATTAACTTTCATCCCTCCAACCTCTCTCCCGAACAGAACTAGGCATGTGTATGATGATCACCCATCCAATACCTGACTCAGCGCAGTGTTGCTTAACTTTCATCCTTCGGTCGGGCGAGCTCATAGGAGGAGTTACCAAAGCAAACTAAAGCGAAGATAAACTATAAAATTATTTGCAAACATCTGCATTCAAATTAAAATTCTCTTGAGTTGTTCCTCATCTGCATTGCCATTATAATTGCTTCATTATTTCAGCGTCAACAATTACTCGTCTACCTAAAGATAACACTTACATTCTAGGTACACTAAGATAAATGTCTTCATGAAAGATAATAAATCACAACTTCACCATACCACCTAACTCCATATACACGATCGGCCTTAACAGTAAATGCAAATACAATAAAAAATGCCTATAAGAAAAAATTCGCAAAAGAGATTGAAAAAAAAAACTGCATGCTAGAACCAGTTTGTTTATATAACCAAGAGTTGTAGATCCTCGTTATGTAACCATCGAGAGACGCTCGATGTGGTTTTTCGTTGAACTCGTCTTGAATCCTGGCGCCTATTTCTTGCTGGCCATTCTCTTCACACTGAGAAAGAATTGGAGTGGGTTTCAATTTTACACCTCACTGCTTCAAAGTGTAAAAATTCATGTTTTTTTTTTTAATTAAATAGGACACAGTTCAAGATAAATAATTTTAACGAACGGTTTGGCGTGTTGGAATCACCGGTTCTCTACTATCACCAAAGTTAAGCGACAGTGCGCTGAGTCAGGTATTTGATGGGTGACCATCATACACATGACCAGTTCTGTTCGGAAGAAAGGTTGGAGGGATGAAAGTTAAGCAACACTACGCTGGGTCAGGTATTGGATGGGTGACCATCATACACATGACCAGTTCTGTTCGGGAGAGAGGTTGGAGGGATGAAAGTTAAGCAACACTGCGCTGGGTCAGGTATTTGATGGGTGACCATCATACACATGACCAGTTCTGTTCGGGAGAGAGGTTGGAGGGATGAAAGTTAGTACAGCAACTTCACTCGCCTTGCTTATCAACCTCTCGACAGCATGGATTTGTGGAGGAATCCTGTTGTTCGCGTTGTACCGTCCTTCTGAAGGGACATTAAGCCAGTGGTCCCCTTGGTCATGACATGAAATGAAATGAAATGGTTTTTGTTGCCATTGATTTAACTTCTACTTTGCTTAGGAGTTTCAATTGTAATACTGGTCATAAACTTCACTAATCAAGCAATCGAGTTCTCTTACGTAAATCAGTAGCTGGCAATATTAACGTTAACAACGCTATACTTTACTTCGTCTGGTTCCGAATCTTGGGCCGGCCTTCCGATCTCTAATTTGCTGCTCGTAAGACGAGAGCCGTCAGAGAAACGCGATATTTGCGTTCGAAATTTGACACTTTTCAGGTCCAGTCAGAATCGATCGGTTGCCGCGATGTTAAATTCGAAAACAAAACCTTGGCATTTTTAGAGTTTGCAGACGATGGTGGTGTCTTTTTATTATTTGTGTTTCTGATAAGAAAATACCTTTGAAAATACTTTTGATGAAATCTTATTTAAATTTCAAACGCTTGCAATACGCGGGGTATTTTATTATTATGAACACTATAACCGTCTCAAAAATTGATGCCCAAACGCAATACCTATCGCGGGTGTTGCTCTAACCCATTGAGCTACTTGGACACTGGCTTTTTGAGACGATTTTAGTGTATTTGATGAGAATGACGGATCTCCAAGGAGTAGAACCATGAGGCTGTGAATACTCACAGTCACTCTGATTCTAGTGACTCTACATCACGTCACAACCTGTCAAACTCGAATAACTCCAATTTGACGTTAGTCGCGTTTGATTAAGATGAAATCTAATTTAAATTTTAAATGCTTTGCCCATTGCAAGTAATTGGAATTTAAAAGAAAAAATTACTGCACTTTTTTTCTTTTTTGTTTATTTGACTAAAACTTTGTGCAGCCCTCAACCAACAATAGATTTCAAGTGATTTTAGGGTCAATTAATTCTTACTAACACGCTTATCGGCGATGTGCATTTCAGGGAGAACAAAGTCACAAAATTAAAGATAAGATATGTCAAGAAACAGTCCAATCTTTTCAGACTTTTACTGATTTAAGCACAGGAGCCAGTGAACGGTGATGATTACACCTGGTAGCATTTTCTATTTTTCTTTTGAAGACCGTTTTTCACGATGACGGTTAAACACTAGCGCTATGGTAGCCTACGGTGAACATAAAGTGGCAAATGGTAAGCTCAATGTAGACCAACAAAACATGACAGAAGAAAAAGTATTCAAAATACGTTGTTTCAGAAAAAAAAAGAGTGATAGAATTGCACTTAAACGAGCGACTGTTATGCTTAATTGATTTTTCAGATGTGTGAATTACATTTGCACAATAACTGCTTTATTGACGTCGATGTATGTGGTAATGAGAATTCTAATTAACCTAACCTAGCACGGACGGAATTAAAATGAACACGGTGCTGGCACTTGGCCTACGCCACGGTATTACTCCACAAATCCATGCTGTCGAGAGGTTGATAAGCAAGGCGAGTGAAGTTGCTGTACTAATTTTCATCCCTCCAACCTCTCTCCCGAACAGAACTGGTCATGAGTATGATGGTCACCCATCCAATACTTGACTCAGAGCAGTGTTGCTTAACTTTCATCCCTCCAACCTGAACTGGCCATGTGTATGATAGTCACCCATCCAATACCTGACCCAGCGCAGTGTTGCTTAACTTTCATACCTCCAACCTCTCTCCCGAACAGAACTGGTCATGTGTATGATGGTCACCCATCCAATACTTGACTCAGAGCAGTGTTGCTTAACTTCCATCCCTCCAACCTCTCTCCCGAACAGAACTGGTCATGTGTATGATGGTCACCCATCTAATACCTGACCCAGCGCAGTGTTGCTTAACTTTCATCCCTCCAACCTCTCTCCCGAACAGAACTGCCCTGCTGAAAAATCTTACGTAAGATCTTGTAAGATCTTACCAAGATCTTGTAAGATCTTACCAAGATCTTGTCAAGAAAAACTTGCAAGATCTTGTGACAAGATCTTGCAAGATCTTATAAGATCTTGCAAGATCTTGAGTCAAGATCTTACAAGATCTTGCAAGATCTTATAAGATCTTGCAAGATCTTGAATCAAGATCTTGTAAGATCTTGCCAAGAACTTGCCACGATTGTTTAAGATCTTGCCAAGTTCTTATAAGATCTTGTAAGATCTTGCCAAGAACTTGCCACGATTGTTTAGGATCTTACCAAGTTCTTATAAGATCTTGCCACGATCTCATGAAATCTTACTACGATCTGATAAGATCTTGTTTGAATATCTTGCAAGATTTCCTAAGATTCACTGTAAAATGGCACGGAAAGGCAAAGTAGGTTTACAAAAAAATGAATGCATATTAGAGATGCTACCAAATTTATTTTAAAATTGCAAAACTGTATGCACTGTATAACAAATTACAGAAATTGCAGTTTAGATATACTTTCTTCTTTACAACAACTTCAAAACAGCTTCAAAACAAAACAAACAAAAATCAAATAAGAATTAAAAATCTGCGAATACAAACTATCAATGCCCTATCTTTTGTAGGATGTAAACATGAAACAAAATTAAGAAAAAAATTGTCAAATAGAATCAAAGCTCTATTAATTGAAAAATATAGTATAAGAATTTTATGAATGCAATTCAGTATACCTATATAGGTGTTCCCAAAAATAAAAATAAAATACTTTAAAACTTGGCAAATAAAAATCATGAATGCCTCATATAACAATAAATATTTTAAACAATATTAAGATAAAAATGGTAAAAAAGAACCCTGTAAGAAACTCTTGATTGAGAAATATAATAAGTATGCAAAAATAATAACCTAAATCAGCACAAAATTCAAACAAGGTACTTAATGAACATGAAGAGAAGAGAGGAACAGCCGGCCAGGAAGTACAGTGCACCCTCTGTCAATTAGGATGTCTTACTGTATCTGTAAAAAAAAAAGTAAATGTGTAAAAGCTTTGTCGCCAGACAAATAACAGCCAAAACAAATAAATAAGAGCATCTGTTTTCTAAATTTTTTAAATCTGTGATATACTTTTTTTTCAATGAATCACTGATTTTACAGAGTAAACAAATTTGTTTTTGTTGTACTATCACAGAATAATAACAGAGGTGGTAAGTAAATGGATTTAGATATGCCATTTTTTGTGGTTTTGGGATTTTTTATTCAAAAAGCCTCATTTAGCTGGATTAATTATCGAACTATTTTGATTCAAGGAATCATTGGGAAATATATAATTTCTTCTTGATATTTTGTTTATCCTGTCAAATCCATCAAACATTTTACCTTGAGAAAGCAACTAGCAAAGGTTACAAAATGTTGGTAAAGCAGTTAAAGGGGCCCACCAAGTAGTTTTTTGGAGTACTTGTATATTACGTGAAAAAATTTGCGTCTAAGAAATCGCATATGTTAACAAATGCTATTTAAATAGATAGTACGAACATAGATTTTGGAGGAAAATTCAAATTAACTTACCATAATCATTTTTCTTCCAATGGAGCTTGGAATGGAGGGCAGAAATAAGTTGGGACATCACACCATGGGCATGGAATCTCAGAGGTTGTTGCCACCAGCCAGGAGAGATTCACAGCACTGCAATAAAAAATTTGCGGTTTTAAACACATGGAAACAAGCATCATTTGTACTAGCACCTCCTGATCAATAAATGCCACCATAGGTTACTGAAAATTAATAGATTATTGTAGTTGCATCCTAGCAAACTTACCAAGAGTTGTGAAATTGTCCGTTGACATCGCAACGCCATCTTCAAGCGATATAGCTGCTTCTACTGTGGACAAGGGCAGCTTGTCAGGGAATAAAGTGGAGCATCTGTCTTCCAATTCAGTACTGATGAACGCAGCAACGTTTTGAGCTCCAAGACTGAAAAAGTAGGAAGCATGTTGATAAGGTGATGTTTCCAATTTGCTTCTAGACAAACGATATTCAAGAAGTGATGCGTTTGAATGTAACAGTGATGCGTACCTTCAAATTACACGAAACAAATCAATTGAAAGGTCTCCCCTATTAACTTCAAACCCCGAAGACAAAAAATGCCACAGTGCAGACGGTAAAAACGACTTCCTATTTCTAACAATCACATTGCCGAAAAAGACAAATAATTTGTGCAATTAGAGACTAAATAAAGCAACGCGACGCGACGCGACACATCTCCACCAGTCGAAATCTAGTTCATACTGAGGAACGCTGCTCGCTACGAGTATCATTTTGCAAGTCTGCTAAAATGCATATATAGCCCGGCTAATAAAGAATGAGTCGTTGGAGTCTAGTTTTCTTATCTGCAACAGCAACTCGAGTATGAGTTCAACTTGAGTAGACGCACTACATTTCAGCATCAGCACATTTTTTCTCTTGACAGAAAAGTAAAGAATTGCTGTTGAGATAAATGAAAGAACTATAACAAGGTATTGGTCCATCGCGCCACTCTTTGTCAGCCGAATGTTTCACACACATGTCACCTATCACCAATGACCATGTTATGATTATAAAATGACAATTATTATAGCCGAGCGTTAAATTGGAATCCAGTCATTTGTTTTGTTTATACCTGAGATTCACTGTGAATGAAAAAACACAGTAAATTCACTGTGATTATAAGAGCGTTTTCAGAGATAATCGAGGGTATTTTTTGTTCTTACCAAAATAACAACTTGCATAACAGCGAAACGTATACACAAAATAACCAATATTGTATAGGTTCGCCAAAAGAAAATCTTGAGTGCAAAGTCTACAAAGTAAATGTATGTACCGTATTGACTATAAGTTTGTTTCGTACTTACTTGTGAATTCGAAAGTCTTCGTTGGTCGAAAACACAGAAGAAAGTACGCTTGTACATCAAGCCAATTCTTCGAATTTGGGAGTTTAATTCTTCGGAAATCACATAGGGCCCAGCACCAATGTTTGATAAAGCTCTCATCCACGTAGAGAAAAGCACACGAGGCATTTTTGAGAACAATACCTTCCGTGATATTTGCTATAGTTGCATAATAACACAGTTGATTGATCAAAGTGTTCAACGACGCACTATTTTGCAAACAGCCATCGTTGTCAGCGGCCTAAAGACGTCGGTTAATCAGTGGATGATGATGGTGTTTATTGTAACTTAGGATTGAAAAGGTCGTGCATTGCTGAATGCAATGCAAAATTCCTGTGGAGTTTCAAATAATTCCGTAGAATCCTCGGATTGAAATAAATATAATTAAACATTTACAATAATGTGCATCTTGTGGTACAAAATGTACGACTCTGTGAGAAAATAATAAAATGTAAATTTATTAGTAGAAATATTAAATATCAGTTGAAAGGCCAAAATTCGGTCCCAGTCCAACAATTGCCACATACCTACTAAACAAAACTTAGCATGAGTATTTATCATTTAGAATGAAAAATAGATATATTGCAATACTATAGAGCCCGAATGGAGAATCGCATCATATATTCACATTAAACCGACATTCAGCTTATCACCGAACGATTTGGCATGTTGGAAACACCGGTCCTCGTGAGAACACCGAAGTCAAGCAACACGCGCTGGGTATTATATGAGTGACCATCACACACAGTTCTGTACCGGAGAGAGGTTATAGAAACAATGCGTCGTTAAATTTCACAGTTTTACGAAGTATTGTTGTCACAACGACCCCTAAGTATAATGACGTTGTAAACCTTTACGCAGAAAAAGTTACAACTGGATCATGGTCCAGTTGTCCAGAAACTCAGAATCAGAGGGATCAGATCCAGAACTAGAGCATTCAACAAGACAAACATTAATCTCATTTGTGTGCTCTCCATTCACGAGTGCGTTTTCGCACCGAGCAAGATCTTGCAGTTATCAATTATTATTTTAGAAGACTTTAAAGTCGGAAACGCAGAATTCTGCGTGCAAGATCTTTCAAGAATCGCAACACAAAAAAATTATTTCAAGAACTTGCTAAGAACTTGCCAAGATATCGTTTCCTTGCCAAGATTCCAAAAATCTTGCAGCCATGTAAGATCCCACGGGACCGTGTCAAGATCTTGTCAATTTCTTACCAAGATCTTGAAAAAATCTTGTCTGAAGGGAAAAATCTTAAATGTTTTCAAGAAATTGCCAAGAAATTGGCAAGATCTTGCAAGATCTTGCAAGATCTTGCTAAGAATTTTCAGCAGGGTGGTCATGTGTATGATGGTCACCCATCCAATACCTGACTCAGCGCAGTGTTGCTTAACTTTCATCCCTCCAACCTCTCTCCCGAACAGAACTGGTCATGTGTATGATGGTCACCCATCCAATACCTGACTCAGCGCAGTGTTGCTTAACTTCAGTGACCGCTAGGAACGATTGCCAATATTGTAATGATGATGAGGATGCTGTAATATCTAACCTAGCCTAGAAGGTGGGAGGAAAAATCAGTGCCGGCACATAGCCTTCTCCAATCGAATAGCACCAAGGAGACCACCGGCTTAACATTCCTTCCTAAGGACGTTACAACTAGAAAAACAGGATTCCTCCACAAATCCTTGTTGTTGAATGGCTGGTACGAGAAAAACGAGCGAAGCCAGTGGTCCCCTTGAAGCTGTTCGACATGAGTAGCCTATACGTGCTAGCACCGGATTCTCCTCTTCCATTTTAGGCTAGTTACTCATCATCATCCACTCATTCGCCGACGCCATAGGCCCGTATCAAATTGCCAGTTACCAGACCATAATAATAATAATTGTTTATTTATCACGATTGGCCGCTTTTGACATGAGACAATACGTCGAAATATTCAATTCACAATTCACATTGTACAAGACAAAAATTCTTGACTTGAATAGAATGCGTTTTGAACAAGAAAGTTTTTTACTATACTCTTACATTATGATATATTCACATTTGTTGGTTTGACATTGCAAATTACCACGGCTTTATTGTAAAATTTAAAACCAATGACTCGGGAATTCTTAGTGTCGTATTTTCTCATTATTTTTTCTGATTTTAAAAGGTGACCATACCTTGTTTTTTCCTTCTTTTTGGTATTCTCTACGCAAGAAGATGCGACTCTTTTTCCTAAAATCAGACAAATGTCACTATAAATATATATACATGGTAAGGTGAGTATCTGAAATTTTTTGAAGTGCAATCAGCACGAATCTTTGAAGAATATGCCCGTTGTACATGGATTTCTGTTAGCTCCTGCTACAGTCGTGTTAGCCTTACCTTGCCACAACCTGGTGGACTCTGACTACAGTTGTGTTAGCCTTACCTTGCCACAACCTGGTGGACTCTGACTACAGTTGTGTCAGCCTAACCTTGCCACAACCTGGTGGACTCTGACTACAGTTGTGTTAGCCTTACCTTGCCACAACCTGGTGGACTCTGACTACAGTTGTGTTAGCCTTACCTTGCCACAACCTGGTGGACTCTGACTACAGTTGTGTTAGCCTTACCTTGCTACAAGCTGGTGGACTCTGACTACATATTGCCAACTTTAGAATGCAAAATAAATCTAGCATTCACCGAGGAGTTTGAAAATTAACCAGAAAATTATGATCGAACAATGCATTATTCACTTAAATTCTTTGTGAATTTATCAGTTTATTTACGTGAAATAATTTCTATTGAAAAATAAGAACTTAAATGCAAAACTAAAATTCCTAATGGCTTCTGCTAAATACCTACCGTACACTAGCGGATTCTAGCAATGGCTGCCAAAAAGCAGTTTGCGAGCTTGGTTTCCTGCCTAAACCTGATAAAAGTTAAAAGTAATCCAAAATATATTAATTTTATCTTTGGTTGATTAACATTTATTGTTTTTCATTAAATATTTTGTTTTCTTGAAGTTATAAAATGTTTCAACCAAAGAAAAACATTATTTTGTTGCTTTTAAATCGGATAGTTAACAGTAGCATCATGGTGTCATGTTTTCTAGGTTGGTCCAAGCGCCCCAGAAAGTGGCAAACTCAAATTAATCCTAGTGTAACAGTAGCATCATGGTGCCATGTTTTCTAGGTTGGTACAAGCGCCCCAGAAAGTAGCAAACTCAAATTAATCTTAGTGTAACAGTAGCATCATGGTGTCATGTTTTCTAGGTTGGTACAAGCGCCCCAGAAAGTAGCAAACTCAAATTAATCTTAGTGTAACAGTAGCATCATGGTGTCATGTTTTCTAGGTTGGTACAAGCATCCCAGAAAGTGGCAAACTCACATTAATCCTAGTGTAGTTACCGTATTACTCGTTTTTTTTGTGTTTTTTGTCGCTAAACACAAAAAAAAATGGATCAATCAAACGGTGAAGCCGGAACACGTGTTATTCATTGCCCTGGACGTGATGTCGACTTCACGCCGTGTTAATAGACGTGGGGTGGATGAAACCCTTCAAACGCAGCGCCGAAGGCAATGGGTCAGATCCCATACCAAGCACCGAACGACAAATATCATTCGTAGCTCTTCTTTCAACGGCTTCAGATTTGAATTGTTGCCACATTTTGAAAACGCGCCCGGTTTCCCGAGAGAGTTTCACGTCAAATATTAGCTCTTTTATTTATTTTTTTATGTGAGGGGGAGTTATGGGATGGGGAGGTGCCAGAAAACATTCAAATGTTTATTAGGATGAAATCTTATTTAAATTGCAAACGCTTGCAATGCGCAGGGTATTTTATTATTAACAACACTATAACCGTCGCAAAAATTGATGCCCAAACGCGGCCTCGAACCCCGATCTCCACCTTTCGCGGGTACAAATAAACTAAAATCGTCTCAAAAAGCTAGTGTCCAAGTAGCTCAATATTTCAGAGCAACACCCGCGACAGGTGGAGATCGGGGTTCGAGTCCGCGTTTGGGCATCAACTTTTGAGACGGTTATAGTGTTGTTAGTAATCAAATGTTAATTCTTCTAATTTTTTAAATGAAAATCGCATAAAATAGTTAATTTGATCTAAATGCGGTGTGAAGTACGTTTTACTTCACTTGTCAGCATCTAGTTGCACAATCTAATTACTAAAACTTTGCAGACCCCTGGAAAATGGTGGAAAACAAGTAAACTGTGCCCGGCATCGGGCAGTTCATCACAATGTAATAGTAATCGGTGGGTGAAACAAGGGTTGTCATGGCAATCTAAAACAAGTAACCCGTGCCCGGCATCGGGCAGTTCATCACAATGTAATAGTAATCGGTGGGTGAAACAAGGGTTGTCATGGCAATCTAAAACAAGTAACCCGTGCCCGGTATCGGGCAGTTCATCACAATGTAATAGTAATGGGTGGGTGAAACAAGGGTTGTCATGACAATCTAAAACAAGTAACCCGTGCCCGGCATCAGGCAGTTCATCACAATATAATAGTAATGGTAGGTGAAACAAGGGTTGTCATGGCAATCTAAAACAAGTAACCCGTGCCCGGCTTCGGGCAGTTCATCACAATGTAATAGTAATGGGTGGGTGAAACAAGGGTTGTCATAGCAATCTAAAACAAGTAACCCGAGCCCGGCATCGGACAGTTCATCACAATGTAATAGTAATGGGTGGGTGAAACAAGGGTTGTCATGGCAATCTAAAACAAGTAACCCGAGCCCGGCATCGGACAGTTCATCACAATGTAATAGTAATGGGTGGGTGAAACAAGGGTTGTCATGGCAATCTAAAACAAGTAACCCGTGTCCGGCATCGGGCAGTTCATCACAATGTAATAGTAATGGGTGGGTGAAACAAGGGTTGTCATGGCAATCTAAAACAAGTAACCCGAGCCCGGCATCGGACAGTTCATCACAATGTAATAGTAATGGGTGGGTGAAACAAGGGTTGTCATGGCAATCTAAAACAAGTAACCCGTGTCCGGCATCGGGCAGTTCATCACAATGTAATAGTAAAGGGTGAGTGAAACAAGGGTTGTCATGGCAATCTAAAACAAGTAACCCGTGCCCGGCATCGGGCAGTTCATCACAATGTAATAGTAATGTGTGGGTGAAACAAGGGTTGTCATGGCAATCTAAAACAAGTAACCCATGCCCGGCATCGGGTAGTTCATCACAATGTAATAGTAATGGGTTGGTGAAACAAGGGTTGTCATGGCAATCTAAAACAAGTAACCCGTGCCCGGCATCAGGCAGTTCATCACAATGTAATAGTAATGGGTTGGTGAAACAAGGGTTGTCATGGCAATCTAAAACAAGGTCTCTGCCGACCAGCTAACAGATTTCATGCTCGAGTACTTTTAATTATGTGGAACTGTTAATATTTTGCTAATAATCCTCTGTTGACAGCCGTGAGCTCAAAAAAAATGCAGCTCACTGCTCACCTTGAAAAGAAAACGATTTTGTCGGCTTGAACAGAACAACTTGCATCAGTAAAACAAGCACCGCCACTTGAAGTCAGTATTGAGTAACGGAATTACTAATTATTATTATTATTATTTTTTATTTATCGACAATGAAGGCAAGTTCACATGTGATATAATATAAACATGGGCAAATAAAAACATTATTTACAAAATTAAGCTAAAAGAGGTAACACAAGATAATGCTTGTGTTACTGCTGCTGAACGATATTTTAAAAACTAAAATGGGTCAGTTAATATTTATTTTTGAGTAAACCTCATGTTCAGTTCAGTCCCAGTGGGAATACGCTTTATGAAGTTACGTACAAAACCAATTATTGAGTGTGGGAAAATAAATCCGGTAATTTTATGTCGAAAATACTAAATTATATTAATTCCAGGATTTTTTTAGGAATTTAGGAAGCTTGAACTAGGTAATCGTTATAATTTCTTGTGGTTCTTTTGTTATTGGAAAATTGTCAGGACTGATTTAACCCTTGATAAAGTAACGAAACGTTGGGAAATTCAGTTGTTCTTCACTTAGCATTCAAAACCCAGTTGAAATAGTTGATTTTCTCATCTTAGGTCCATTTCACATCGCGGATCGTAGCTTATTAAATTCAAATATTGTAAATACCGTCTAAGGTTAAACTGTATTCTTAAAAAAATTGCCCGCCAAATTACTTCTTTACCACAAGGGTGAGTTTTAAGAAATTTAATTTTGTTATTTCTCGCAGGTAAATCGCATTTGAGCTTGGTTTACACTCAATTGATCTTTATTAATGCTAACCCCAACAATTGATAAACATGTATTGATATTTTGAGTCATTATTCTTTTATTGTCGAGGTTTTTTACAAAAAGGACAACCAAAAAAAAGGTTGCATATGTCATAACCACAAAATTCCGGCTCGTTTCAGATTAACGCTGGCCCTCTACTTTACCTATAAACTCGATGGTAATGCCATATGTTCATTCTCAACCGCTGACAACATAACGCGTATAATAGGGTGCGTTACCTTTTAGGGCTTCCCTACGCATTATTCACTTCGTTTTACACATATTACCTTACCTTCCTGTTATGGAATCGTGCTGAGAATTAACAAACAAAAATCTCCTCCACCAAAAAACAAATACTTCGACAAAAACCTGGCATTAGATAATCAAATCAAAGCGACATGCCCGGTGCCGGCACGTAGCCTACTCATGTCGAAGAGCACCAAGGAGTCAACCGGCTGAACGTCCCTTCCGAAGGACGGTACAACGCGAACAACAGGATTCCTCCACAAATCCATGCTGTCGAGAGGTTGATAAGCAAGGCGAGTGAAGTTGCTGTACTAACTTTCATCCCTCCAACCTCTCTCCCGAACAGAACTGGTCATGTGTATGATGGTCACCCATCAAATACCTGACCCAGCGCAGTGTTGCTTTACTTTCATCCCTCCAACCTCTCTCCCGAACAGAACTGGTCATGTGTATGATGGTCACCCATCCAATACCTGACTCAGCGCAGTGTTGCTTAACTTTCATCCCTCCAACCTCTCTCCCGGACAGAACTGGTCATGTGTATGATGGTCACCCATCCAATACCTGACCCAGCGCAGTGTTGCTTAACTTTCATCCCTCCAACCTCTCTCCCGAACAGAACTGGTCATGTGTATGATGGTCACCCATCCAATACCTGACCCAGCGCAGTGCTGCTTAACTTCGGTGATCGCATGAGAACCGGTGTTTCCAACACGCCAAATCGTTTAGTGCCAAACAAACTTTTGGTATAAGGAAGTGTAACGTGCAAGTCAAAACAGAAAGTCTATTGACAGAAGTGCTTAAACCAAAAGAATTCAAATGAGTTTACTTGAAGCGTACATGAAATTGTGGAGAATTTGTAAGCGGTGGAAAGAAATAAGATAGGAGATGGTTGGGCCATAATTTTAAATGCCAACATGCGATGCTGGTGTGCCTAGTAGCACAGTTCGTACCTGAATGTAATTGTGTTTGTTGTAATTGTTGTTTAAATATGGTCCATAGCTTCTTGATAGTGAAATGAGATAAAATTACTTGAGGTGTTTTGACAGAATGTAAATATTTAAATGAACAAGATGAGTAAAATTTCTTGGTCATAAAAATGAGTGAATACTAGATGTAAATAATTGTGCAGTAAGTTAGGTAAAAGAGAGTAAAAATCTGATTTTAATACCAATGCAATTTAATTGCACTCTTGCAAAATTTTCTGATATATCTGGACGGTAGAAAATCTACTATTGAAGATGTTTAAAATTATCTGTCAAATTATTTGTCTCCACATTAATTCATAATCCTGTACCAAAAAAAAGTAATCGCGTATTTTATTATTATCAACACTATAACCGTCTCAAAAATTGATGCCTAAACGATACCGCGCGATAGGTGGAGATCGGGGTTCGAGTCCCCGTTTGGGCATCAATTTTTGAGACGGTTATAGTGTTGATAATAATAAAATACCCCGCGTATTGCAAGCGTTTGCAATTTAAATTAGATTTCATCGTAAAACTACTCCCGTACTTCTTTGTGTATAGAATTTCCTCTATCTTCTGTTTCATTATAATTTCCTCCTCATTCCTCTTAGCTTCTTCTTCTTCTCTCGTATGCCAAACTTAAAAAAGTCCTTTTCAATCTTTCATCGTCAATTTTCATATATTTTTTAAACATTTTCAGTCTTTTATTATTATCACCGTCTCAAAAATTGATGGCCAAACGGGGACTCGAGCCCCGATCTCCACCTATCGCGGGTGTTGCTCTGAACCATTGAGCTACTTGGACACTGGCTTTTTGAGACGATTTTAGTGTATTTGATGAGAATGATTATAGTGTTGATAATAATAAAAATACCCCGCGCATTGCAAGCGTTTGCATTTAAAATAAGATTTCATCCTAATTTCAGTCTTTCTTTCCGAATTTTTAATCATAAACCCTATATTCATATAATATTTTACCTCAATAGCATATGATACTATGATATTACCAGAACGCTTTACAATTTAAAACAAATAAAGGTACACTTGCGGAGGTGTCGGTTGTAAGTTCAATGTGCAATCAAAAACAAATAAAAAATCTAGTCCCACGTTTCGGCTACGAGCACACGTTATGCCGCCAAGGAACGAAAACCTGTTGTAAAACCACAGAATAATTATGCTTTTCGCGACTTACTCAGAGATGCACCGAGGCGTAATTGCTCTCTCTCTGTCTGGCACATGATACGTGGTAATTTAATCTGTCTAGGTACTTGCTCATACCAGTGGCGTAGCACAAAGGTGGATCGCGCCCTTTTTAGCAGCTGTTTTTTTTGCTGGTATAATAAATAAGACTTCAGAAATAATTTAACGCCGGTAGTTTAACTGTTTTCTAAAACAGGACTAAATAATAATTAGCAAAAAAATATGTACCTCTTTATTAACATGTTTATCATCTTTTTCTTGTAGTTTTCAGCCGGTTCCGGTTACCCTATCCCCTTTTCTAAAATCACTATCCATCTGAATCCTTTCTTCTTTATATTTAACTTAAACTTATATTCATTTAAATTTAGACTTTTTTCATATATTTTGCCCTGAAATTTTATTCGCAAAGATCTCAAAAGCAGTGGTTTCAGCGAAAAATCAGAATAAATATCTGAAATCCTAGAATTTAATTTACAGACTTTAGAAATCGGATTGAGTTAAGAGTTTCAAATGTTTGCTTGACATGTGCAGATTTTCTCTAAATTATCAGAATTTATTAAAAACTGCCCACCAATTCCATCGCCACTGGCTCATGTGGTTTACTTACTTGAAACGTGAGAGGTGGAGTTGAAACACATGTTTCTTTTGATAGCGTTCTAGAAGAAAATATCATTAACGCGTGTACGTATTATAATTACCTGCATGTTGATGAACAAATCTATGCAATAATGGAGACGCAATTAGGTGTACGTAGCTTTAGATATATATTTATTTTTTTCTTCTTGGGGTGCCGCCCAAGCTTCAAAGCGTTAAACATGTGTAGAGAATGCATATGGGTGAGATTTTTTATAAAAACTCTTCTGAATAATATAAATAAACACCTATACATAACATATTTTACCGGTAGGGGAGCCACCGGTCGTTCTGGGCCAACTGTCATTTTTCAAAAAAACATTTCAAATTATCTCCGCTAACGTCCGTAATTTGCCTTTTGCTCTAAAGTTTTTGTCGTATTGTTTTTTCAAGCTATTAGAACAATCTAGAGAATTAATTTGCAGTTATAAAAGTATTTGAAAATACTTTTTCTCACACGAGCAAAAGTCTATACATTTTTCTATCTGTTTTGCAAGAAATATGAATAAAAATCACTCTGAAAAATGATATTTTTCAGAGTGATTTTTACTTGGAGGTCTGAAATAAGAGCCATCTTTACTGATGCTTTTTCCCACTGCAACAATGCAGTCTGCGTGAAAACCAATAAAAATCTCCGTGTCTCGGCAGATCAGGTTATTTTGTGGTTAGGTCGGTTACACCAGCAAGAACCTAACCTAACCTTCATTTCTTAAACATGCAAAAAACATTGCTCTTCAATGCGACAACTTTAGCATGCATCTACAGAATATTCTCGAGAAGGTAGTTTTTATTGAATATAGCTAAACCTGATATAATCCATCTTATAAACATAAGTTAATAAAATAAACATACTAAATTATAAGCTAATTCTTATAATAAAATATAACTTTTATTATATTCCGTACGATTACATAACCGAACGATTTGGCGTGTTGGGAACACCAGTTCTCATGGGATCACCAATGTTAAGCAACACTGCGCTGAGTCAGGTGTTGGATGGGTGACCATCATACACATGACCAGTTCTGTTCGGGAGAGAGGTTGGTGGGATGAAAGTTAAGCAACACTGCGCTGAGTCAGGTATTGGATGGGTGACCATCATACACATGACCAGTTCTGTTCGGAAGAGAGGTTGGAGGGATGAAAGTTAAGCAACACTGTGCTGCGTCAGGTATTGGATGGGTGACCATCATACACATGACCAGTTCTGTTCGGGAGAGAGGTTGGAGGGATAAAAGTTAGTACAGCAACTTCACTCGCCTTGCTTATCAACCTCTCTACAACATGGATTTGTGGAGGAATCCTGTTGTTCGCGTCGTACCGTCCTTCGGAAGGGACATTACGCTGGACAATTCTTGTAAATCAAGTCATTATTATATACACTTTTTTTTACTGAATTATTCAATTTTTTTCATTTAAATCTTGTCTTGTGGTGGATTTTGCGTAAGTAGGACACTCCTCTTGAGAAGTGGTTTTATTATGCGGTTTCCAGACCTGTTTTTTGGAATTTGATTGAAAATCAAAGATTACTTGATTACGCGTAGTTGCCATTCAACGATGACTTGTAACTGATCGATTTGCTAGTTTTACGATGCATCTACTCAGTGAAAATAAAAAAACGATAACGAGTATCAGAAACACCGGTTCTCGTGAGATCACCGAAGCTAAGCAACAACGCGCTAGGTCGGGTATTGGATGGGTGACCTTAATGACCCTATTCGGGAGAGAAGTTGAGAAGGGACTGAAGATATTACAACTTTACTTTACGCTCCAACTTCAAAGATTTGTGGAGGAATCCTGTTGTTCACTTGATACTTCACTTAATATTAGCGCTGGGGCTCTGACTAAACCTACAAACCCAATGGTAAAATCTATACCTGAGTCCCATCCCTTTGTTGGAAAGTTAAAACAACTTATAGTATACGTTCCAAAAACTCAGAAGCATTGTTTTTTTTTCAACTGATTAAAAGGAGGATTGATGTTCAATTCAAGTTAATCTGTCAAGTTTCATAATTTCAACCCGTCTTGACTCGACCATCTAAGCTGTGTTGCCAACTCACGTACCTACACCCACTCCTTCCCATCAGGAGGGTCTTTGTTCGATTCATGTCCATCTTGTCAGGTGTCAACATTTCAACCCGTCTCGACTCGACCATCTAAGCTGTGTTGCCAACTCACGTACCTACCCCCACCCCTTCCCATCAGGAGGGTCTTTGTTCGATTAATGTCCATCTTGTCAGGTGTCAACATTTCAACCCGTCTCGTCTCGACCATCTAAGCTGTGTTGCCAACTCACGTACCTACCTCCATCCCTTCCCATCAGGAGGGTCTTTGTTCGATTCATGTCCATCTTGTCAGGTGTCAACATTTCAACCCGTCTCGACTCGACCATCTAAGCTGTGTTGCCAACTCATGTACCTACCCCCACCCCTTCCTATCAGGAGGGTCTTTGTTCGATTCATGTCCATCTTGTCAGGTGTCAACATTTCAACCCGTCTCGACTCGACCATCTAAGCTGTGTTGCCAACTCACGTACCTACCCCCACTCCTTCCTATCAGGTAAACACCAGTAATATAATATTTTTTAGACTCATGTCTACTTGATGTAAACTTAGCACTAGTTTTGACAGAAACTATTTAAACTGGGTTTTGAATGCTAAGTGAAGAACAAGGGATATTTAATTGTTTCATTCATTCATTTAGCATTCAAAATCCAGTTCAAATAGTTTTTGTCAAAACCAGTGATATGATCGCATTAGATTGAAATACATTTGACAACAAGGTCCAATCAATTAATTCTGACAGCTGACATGTCTCAGAGGTAACTATTGACTTTTAAAAATGCGCTGACAAAGATCTGTAGTAAGAAAAAAAATTCGCTTAAGTTTTTGAGCCATACTATAGAACCTGGTTTATGTTTAGCCGTCGAACCAAACAAGTGGCTTTCCTTGACTAACATAGGTGAACGTCTTCGCATTTTTGTCGACATCTTTGCGTGCCTGAACACTTGCCAAGAACACTCTGTTACTGCGAATTATTTCATTCGTAAAATTCTTGAGCTAATGAGAAACTGGATCAGGTGCTTTGCTGACCAGCTCTTTTAGATCATTATTACGATAACGCTTATAAAAGATACTTGCTGGCTGCTTTTCAGTCGTGAGAAAGTTTAATATTGACATTTCAATCATTTCACTGGAACTTGTTTTGCAATTTCTTATAATCGCGTGAAAGGTTAATAGTTATTTTCAGTTTTATGACAAAAATTGTACCATAATTTTTATTTAAATTGAGCTTGTCATCAGATCTTCCCTAAGCTTGGGTGATTATTTGGTATTTGTGTTTAACGACGCACTTTTTTGATAACGGGTCATTTGGCACTGGTCTAATGGCGTTGGTGAATGAGTGGATGAAGATGAAGATGATGATGAGCTTAAACTTGCCTAGAATGGAGGAGGTTAACCCTTGATTATTTTATTTAGATGCATTTAGGAAGCTTGAACTTGGTAATTGTTATAATTTTATGTGGTTCTTTTGTTATCGGAAAATTGTCAGGACTGCTTTAACCTTTGATAAAGTAACAGGTACAAGTTACAAAACGTTGGGGCAATTTAGTTGTTCTTCACTTAGCATTCAAAACCCATTTCAAATAGCAAAAGCCAATTTTATTTGCAACCCTAAACTTATCTTTTTTATATCCAGGACCGCAAAGTCTCAATCTCAGAAAACCACGCCGACAACGAGTTTTGTCTGGACAACCTCAACCACACAACCAACCTCAACACGAATGGTACCAAGAAGACAACCGACCTGAACGGTACCCACTACACATCCGACGATGGGGACCATCCTCAATCCAACGGGCACAACGGCATCACCATCAACACAGATCGCATCAGTTATAACTGGCATGATATGAATGTCTTCACGACGGTGGTGGACTCGAGGAGAAGAGGATGGTGGTGGGCGAGGAGGGAGATGGGAACCGGATTGAGGAAGCACATACTCAAGAATGGTAAGTGTTCGGATAGGTCTTGTTTGGTTAGGTGTGGTGGCAGACGCAAAAAGTGCAGAGACTTTGGTATAGGTTATGGTTATGTTTAAATATCTAAATAACTAGGATGAAATCTTGTTTAAATTGCAAACGCTTGCAATGCGCGGGGTATTTTATTATTATGAACACTATGACCGTCTCAAAAATTGATGCCCAAACGCGGTCCGCGTTTGAGCATCAATTTTTGAGACGGTTATAGTGTTGTTAATAATAAAATCTAAATATCTGGTGTCACAGTTTTTGTGCTTTGTATCCGAGATTGGATTCTGAAGGTGAGTTTGGTTAAAATCCTATTCTGTTTTAAAAATCTATTCCAGAAATATGTTTGAAATTTTGAGATCGTTCTTTCTTTACCTGACATTTTCAGCTAAGAACCATATTTTCTTTTTTTTCATTGAATTTTTATCGACGTTCCGGAAATTTTGAGTTTTTTGTGCCATATCTCTTTTTTCCTTGATTTGTAAGCTTTTCCCAGCTTTTCCAAAAGGATTCTAATTTTAACCACCTTTGCTAAAAAATAGACAAGCTAGGGCAATAACCTACAGGAAAACTACAGTAAGCTGTCATCACGAAAATTTGCCACCAAATTATCACTTTACCGACAAAAAAATCACACGCATAAATTGTGACAGGCTAAAGCTCGATTAATATTTATCAATTCTAACCTCAACGATTGATAAACATGTTTCGATATTTTTAGTGGTAATTAATTAATTGTAGAGATTTGTTAAAAAAAGGACGGCCACAAGCGCCATCGGGTGGCACCTACCGTTACCACAAGTTGCCGGCCTCGTTTGTTCTCTGACTATACCTGCAAATTCAACGCTCTTATTTGCAAATGCATTTTACGTCACATTAGCTGATGGTTGAAACACAACGCAATAATTAAAAAATGCTATTGCGAAGCTAACATAACGATTTGATTTACGTAACAGGGATAAAAACATACCATTACGATAGTCAGATGTCAAAACAGTGCGTCGTTAAGCCACAATAATCAATCAAAAACACCGTTACATCTTGAATTACAGCATGCGATGACACTTCTTACATCTGGCAAGTGGCAACCCTAATGACACTCTAGAAAATTGTATCTGCAGACCTAAAGAACCATTCTCGTCAGCAAGAATCATCCGTTTTTAAAAGTACTTTAGGACAATTTTTTTTCAATTGACAATACCGGGCAGAGACTGATATAAACGGACACTTTGTTCTTTGATAACTGTGTACTGCTGGTAAGTGTGTTTATTTTTAAGCGAAATGTATGTAATCTAATGTACAACAAGGTGTAATAGTACCTAATTAGCAATGTTTAATAGGAATGTAATTTTAGCATTTAAAATCTATCATGACTCTCTTGTATCAACACTCTGATCGCTAAACAAGAAAGTAATTACACTAATTAAATTCTAGTGTGCGGTGCCGCGTATCCTGGAGAGTTGCTAGCCATCATGGGCTCTTCGGGCGCCGGCAAAACGACGCTTCTCAACACGCTCATGTTCCGGTCGCCGTCGAGTGTCGCTGTCACGGGACAGAGGTCACTGAACGGTGTGCCTGTGTCCAGTTCGGCGCTGACAAGTTTGTCAGGCTACGTACAGCAGGACGATTTGTTTATTGGAACGCTTACCGTTAAAGAGCATCTCATATTTCATGTAAGTTTGTAAAGTGATAGTATTTTTTAACAAAAACTATTTGAACTGGGACTGCTCTTACCCTTGATAAAGAAACAGGTACAAGTTACGAAACGTTGGGAAATTTAGTTGTTCTTTACTTAGCATTCAAACCCCAATTCAAATAGTTTTTGACCGGCCACCGCTTAGCCTTGTCTCTTTGACACACTGTGTTGGCTGCTCCTGTCCAACAGCACCAAGGACCGGCCACCGCTTAGCCTTGTCACTTTGACACACTGTGTTGGCTGCTCCTGTCCAACAGCACCAAGGACCAGCCACTGCTTAACTTTGTCACTTTGACACACTGTGTTGGCTGCTCCTGTCCAACAGCACCAAGGACCGGCCACCGCTTAGCCTTGTCTCTTTGACACACTGTGTTGGCTGCTCCTGTCCAACAGCACCAAGGACCAGCCACCGCTTAGCCTTGTCCCTTTGACACACTGTGTTGGCTGCTCCTGTCCAACAGCACCAAGGACCGGTCACCGCTTAGCCTTGTCCCTTTGACACACTGTCTTGGCTGCTCCTGTCCAACAGCACCAAGGACCAGGGACCGCTTAGCCTTGTCCCTTTGACACACTGTGTTGGCTGCTCCTGTCCAACAGCACCAAGGACCGGCCACCGCTTAGCCTTGTCACTTTGACACACTGTGTTGGCTGCTCCTGTCCAACAGCACCAAGGACCGGCCACTGCTTAGCCTTGTCACTTTGACACACTGTGTTTGCTGCTCCTATCCAACAGCACCAAGGACCGGCCACCGCTTAGCCTTGTCACTTTGACACACTGTGTTGGCTGCTCCTGTCCAACAGCACCAAGGACCGGCTACCGCTTAGCCTTGTCACTTTGACACACTGTGTTGGCTGCTCCTGTCCAACAGCACCAAGGACCGGCCACCGCTTAGCCTTGTCCCTTTGACACACTGTGTTGGCTGCTCCTGTCCAACAGCACCAAGGACCGGCCACCACTTAGCCTTGTCACTTTGACACACTGTGTTGGCTGCTTCTGTCGAACAGCACCAAGGACCGACCACCGCTTAGCCTTGTCCCTTTGACACACTGTGTTGGCTGCTCCTGTCCAACAGCACCAAGGACCGGCCACCACTTAGCCTTGTCACTTTGACACACTGTGTTGGCTGCTTCTGTCGAACAGCACCAAGGACCGACCACCGCTTAGCCTTGTCCCTTTGACACACTGTGTTGGCTGCTCCTGTCCAACAGCACCAAGGACCGGCCACCGCTTAGCCTTGTCACTTTGACACACTGTGTTGGCTGCTTCTGTCCAACAGCACCAAGGACCGGTCACCGCTTAGCCTTGTCCCTTTGACACACTGTGTTGGCTGCTCCTGTCCAACAGCACCAAGGACCGGCCACCGCTTAGCCTTGTCCCTTTGACACACTGTGTTGGCTGCTCCTGTCCAACAGCACCAAGGACCGGCCACCACTTAGCCTTGTCTAAGGTTTCATCAAGTAGACATGAGTCTAAAAATAATCATGATAGTATTTTTATTTTTTTACTTGTGATGTTCTGGTGGGATGTAAATAAAAGGCCAGATAATTTGTAAATGAAATGTTCGTCGTTTATCTAACTTATCTTTGCTTGTTTTTTGGTCAATTATCATGCTTTTTCAATGCTAATTCAAATACTAGGTGCTCCTTTATTTTTGTTCTCCAATACTTTTGAACGAGCGTAGCGAGCCAAGGAAAGGTTCTGTTATGTTTTTGTTTTGTTGATCACATTGTAATGCCACATTTTTTACTAAATTGCTAAAAAATAACTTTTCATAACTGTATCAAACTTATCTATCCGTGACATACATGAAGTAGTTTTTGCGTCCCGTTTTTATTTCATGATAAATCACTGTTTTTTACAATAATCTAATCAGAATATCGATTCCTATGACATTAGAAGGAAACATGCAATTTTCTGTTGCATCAGTTTGGTAAACATCTGGTCGTATCAGTCGATGCGCTCATCCTCCAACGCGACGCAATCTGTAAAGCACTGACCAATGTTCTAAGAGAAATGTCTTCTTTTCCAGGCGCTGGTGCGAATGGACCGAGGAATCCCGTACAAGCAGAGAATGCTGCGAGTAGATGAAGTCATCTCCGAGGTAATTACGATATTTACTGAATGTGATAATTGGAAAATAAACGAATAGTTTAAATTCAAATTCAAAAAAATCTACAAGACATTAAAATAGCCTGACAACCCAACCTGTAAGCTCAATGTCAGACTTTTTTAGCTTCAGCACTAAGACTCTGACTAAACCTTTACAACCTATACACGATTAGAACTATAACCTGCAACTTGTAGCCTGGAAACTGGAAACCTGGGACATTTGCACTGAGACTCGAACTAAACCTGGAAATCCATTGATAACAGGTGAGCTGTGTTTGAATTGTCACTGATTCCTACGGGACCTCTGCTCTTTCCAGTTGGCGCTGACCAAATGTCAGGACACAGTCATTGGAATCATGGGAAGGATAAAAGGGATTTCCGGCGGTGAGATGAAACGGCTCTCATTTGCCTCCGAGGTGAGTACGGAAGTCAAAAAAAATTGTCTTAAAAAAAATAGGAGATTACTTTTGATCCAATAACAGAACTGTTCTGAATGTTATCGTTGATGTTTAAGCATAAATCACAGCATAAACTAACGCCAATTTATTTCCGGGCAGGTTTTGACCGACCCGCCATTGATGTTCTGCGACGAACCGACCTCAGGGCTGGATTCCTTCATGGCGCAAAACGTGGTGTCTGTTATGAAAAGCATGGCGCTAAAAGGTGACTTCCTTAGAGTGCTAGTAGTTACCCTTATTAACTAATAGTGCTATAATAGTGCTAAGGGCTAATATACCATTCCTTTATAGGTCCTAATATGAAACCACGACCTCATCTATAGTTTCAGAATGAAATAAAAATGCTTTAAAAAAGCTCCCCAAGCCCTTCTCTTGATATCAATGTGTTTTTTTTTCAGGCAAAACTGTGGTGTCAACAATCCATCAGCCGTCCTCCGAAGTCTTTGCCATGTTCGACAAGGTGCTGCTGATGGCCGAAGGACGCGTTGCTTTCCTTGGCACATCTGAAGCTGCATGCGCCTTCTTCGACGAGTAAGTTCACCCTCAAGGTCAAAGTCATACTCCTTTTGACACACTCCTGTCCACATTCCTGTCCAACAGCACCAAGGATCGGCTGCCGCTTAGCCTTGTCTCTTTGACACACTGTGTTGGCTGCTCCTGTCCAACAGCACCAAGGACCGGCCACCGCTTAGCCTTGTCTCTTTGACACACTGTGTTGGCTGCTCCTGTCCAGCAGCACCAAGGACCGGCTACCGCTTAGCCTTGTCCCTTTAACACACTGTGTTGCCTGCTCCTGTCCAACAGCACCAAGGACCGGCCAACGCTTAGCCTTGTCGCTTTGACACACTGTGTTAGCTGCTCCTGTCCAACAGCACCAAGGCCCGGCCACACCTAAACGCTGTTGGCGCTGTCCCTGTGGCTGTCGGAGAATGGGATGCTGATAATGAAGCTAGCTTGGCTAGAAGCACGCAGATAGTTAACCCAGTGACGGTACATCAACATCAATAGCACCCACGGCCTATTCTTTATCCTTTGACACATTGTGTTGGCGCTGTACCCTTAAAACTGACAGACGAATTGACAATTTAAAACTGATTATTAGCATTTCGGCCACCTGTACAATCCCGACCCATGCACTATGCTGCCTAACTCTAGCTTACCGATTTCTAGACTCGGGGCTCCGTGTCCCAGTAACTACAACCCTGCCGACTACTTCATCCAGCTGCTAGCGGTGGTACCTGCCAGGGAGGACTCGTGTCGGGAAACGATCGAGATGGTGTGCGACGCGTTTGACAGATCTGACGCTGGCATTAAGTTGGCCGCCGAGACTGAGATTCTGCCAGAAATTCAGGTAAATTTTGGTTTGAGAACGACTGTCAGGTCCTAGGGGTATTGTACATCAAGAAAAAGGGAGGACAATTAGATTTGTTTCAGTGAGTGGCGTTGAATTGTGTATTTTTAGTGATACTCAGTTGCTTTAAATGCAAAAATTCTTAAATTGAAGCTTAAATTGCCTGAGGCTTTTCTATTGCTGCGTTTAAGATATTCTCGGTGTAAGCTGTGGGTGGCAGACTGTTGTGCAGAGGGTGGGTAATCTAAACCAATTCACTTTACGAAAAAAATCCCACTACAATTGGCGCCCGACGGTGGGTGAATTAAAAACATTTTTAAGGAAATCTTTGGGTCTTGAAAAATGCATTTACTATTATTTTTGGCCAAGATGGGTAAGCTTAAAGTTATGGGCACACGACAGCTGGTGCTGGTGGTTTTAAAAAAGTATTTGCACGTCATTTGGGAGCCGAAGGTGGGATTGAAGACATTTTTACACAATTGCTGGCCAATTTACGTATCTTGATGAATATTTGCACCATATTTGCGTTTTAGGGGTAGGTTATTAAAGTTAGATGATTAAAATATGACGTCTTAGCAATTTTACTAAAAGAGATAACAAGTCAAAGCTGCAAATCACCTTATCTTGTGAAAAGCATACAAAAAAAAAACATCTCTTTCCAAAAAAAACAGGCTGCTTTCAGTCAAATTGTTCGAAACACAGTAGCCGAACTAAATTGATAAAAATCAGAACCTAAAAGCTGTTTCAATTTCCAGGCCAAGATGGCGCTGAACGGTGGTGGGCTGTGGGGAGACGAGTACTTCCAAATGGGCGGCGGTGATCGCACCCGAAGGTCGCCGTACAAAGCTTCGTGGTTAGCGCAGTTCCGAGCCGTGCTTTGGAGGTCCTGGTTAAGCGTAATCAAGGAGCCGATACTCATCAAAGTCAGGATTCTGCAAACTGTTGTAAGTTTACTTGAAACCAAGAATTGTATGTTCATTAAACATCAGTAATTGAGTACAATTCTCTGATTTATGGCACCGTAAAACCTAAGTCCTATAAAAGTCTTGCAGTAATAGCATGTGTGGAATATTATATTTATTTATTTGTGGTTTTTAACGACGCACTGTTTTGACATCTGGCCATACGGCACTGGTCTAATGGTGTCGGTGAATGAGTGGATGTTGATGAGGATGATGATGAACCTAACCTAACCTTGAAGGTAGGAGGGGAAACCCGATGCCGGCACGTAGCCTACTCCTGTCGAATAGCACCAAGGAGACCACCGGCTTAACGTCCCTTCCGAAGGACGGTACAACGCGAACAACAGGATTCCTCCACAAATCCATGCTGTCGATAGGTTGATAAGCAAGGCAAGTGAAGTTGCTGTACTAACTTCCATCCCTCCAACCTCTCTCCCAAACAGAACTGGTCATGTGTATGATGGTCACCCATCCAATACCTGACTCAGCGCAGTGTTGCTAAACTTCGGTGATTTAAAGAGAACCTGTGTTTCCAACACGCCAAACCGTTCGGTTGTGTGTGTGTGTGTGGCATATGTGACAACATTTGAAAACTGGTGGCCACTTGACCATACAAGAGAGGATTGTAAACCAAATTGTAACAATTTCACAACAATCAATCAAATGAATAACTAACATAAGCAGTGCCAGGCGAGTGTACAACCACCAACTTCTGCTTTACAGATGGTTGCTGTTCTAGTCGGCATCATCTACTTCGGCCAGAAGAACAACCAGGAAGGAGTAATGAACATCAACGGTGCCCTTTTCATCTTCCTTACGAACATGACTTTCCAAAATGTGTTCGCAGTCATTAGCGTGAGTCAATAATTGCAATTCGCTTAAATCTTGCTATGATGGTACCACTGCAGTTTTATCATTTTAATACCAGGGCTGTGTTGATTGATTTATTTGTGGTGTTTAACGACGCACTGTTTTCACAACGAGCTCTGTTGCTCTGCTCTAATGGTGTTAGTAATTGAAAAGACGATGATGAGGATGATGATGAACCTAATCTAGGCTTGAAAGGAAGTGGGGAAACTCAGTGCCGGCACGTGGCCTATTGCTGTCGAAGACCAAGTGGACCATCGACTTAACGTCCCTTCCGAAGAACGGTACAACGCGAAAAACAGGATTTCTCCACAAATCCATGCTGTTGAGAGGTTGATAAGCAAGACGAGTGAAGTTGCTGTACTAACTTTCATCCCTTCAACCTCTCCCGAACAGAATTGGTCATGTGTATGATGGTAACCCAATTTTTAAACTTTAATATTGTGACTTTTGTCTTCTAAAAATCTCAAATACCTGGGTAGAGCACAGGACCTAGTCTGCTGATAGAATTCAAATCAGGCAATTCATTTTTGGCTGTGGGCTGTACAAATTTAAGTCGAATAACATGAAAATAAAGAAAACTGTAGCTTTATTCTCAGGACTTGGACATAACAGATTGTCAAAATTTCCAGGTGTTTTGCTCTGAACTTCCTGTATTCATGCGCGAACATTTCAACGGGACGTACCGGGTGGACATCTACTTCCTCTGCAAGACGCTCGCGGAAGTGCCGATATTTGTACTCATACCCATCATCTTCACGGCCATCACTTATTATCTGATTGGACTCAATCCGGACATAAATCGCTTCTTCGTGGCCGGCTGTATCATCATGCTTGTCGCTAATGTCGCTACGTCTTTCGGTCAGTATTTGTTGCAGTGTTTGTTCTGTGTTTGCTTGAAGTAAAGTCCTTAACTACCTGATTTACCTTAAATTAGATCCAGGGGCCAAATTCACAGAGCAAAGTTTAAACTAAGCCTTCATAAATTTAGGATCGCCATGGTAAAAACTCCTAAAAATCTGGAAACACAATCTACGATTGGGTGATCTTTTTTAAACTCTCCTTTGAAGATTCGGCCCCAATATTACAAAGTCTGGATGAAAATATTTTTATTTGTATTGATTGCTGCGGACAGGTACATCATTTCTGTGTGAGGTTTTAATAGATTTATATTTTATTTATTTGTGGTGTTTAACGACGCACTGTTTTGACATCTGGCCATGCGGCACTGGTCTAATCGCGTCGGTAAATGAGTGGATGATGATGAGGATGATGATGAACTTAACCTAGCCTAGAAGAGAGGGGGGAAACCTGGTGCCGGCACGTAGCCTACTCCTGTCGAAGACCAAGGGGACCACCGGCTTAACGTCCCTTCCGAAGGACGGTACAACGCGAACAACAAGATTCCTCCACAAATCCATGCTGTCAAGAGGTTGATAAGCAAGGCGAATGAAGTTGCTGTACTAACTTTCATCCCTCCGACCTCTCTCCCGAACAGAACTGGTCATGTGTATGATGGTCACCCATCCAATACCTGACCCAGCGCAGTGTTGCTTAACTTTCATCCCTCCAACCTCTCTCTCGAACAGAACTGGTCATGTGTATGATGGTCACTCATCCAATACCTGACCCAGCGCAGTGTTGCTTAACTTCTGTGATCTTATGAGAACCAGTGTTTTCAACACGACAAACCGTTCGGTGTTTGAATAGACAATTTTTCTCTAATATAATAATGATAGTAATAATAAAAGTAAAAATATAATATAATATGATATGATACTACACATGGTAAGATAATTGTATACTACTGGTAGTAAATAATACAATTAGGGGGAATGATTAGAAAATGACATCAATGACACCTGGAGGTTGAGACAATATTTATAATTTAGTGACCGTGTTTTATAATCAGTTTATTTAATCCTACATACCTTTCTTGAGAAACCATTTCTGGTAATTCACGAGATGTGTATATTTAGAGTTACAAGCATTTTAAATAAAATTACTTTTATAAGTCAAAGCTGACAAAGCTAAAATCAAATAATTATTATATTCGTGCCATTTAAAGTGAACTAGACCATTGCAGTAGGATAATTACATGGCATGACCATTCCAAAGTTAAGCAACAGTGCTGATGTCAAGACAGTGGATGGGTGACCAAGTCGAGGTTCTGGAAGCAGCATGGCGAGAACTGCAGAATTTTAAGTCGGTGTTTTTATTCTGTTTTAGGCTACTTCATCTCCTGCATATCTTCAAGCGTATCGATGGCGCTATCCATCGGACCTCCAGTCGTCATTCCATTCCTCTTGTTCGGAGGTTTCTTCCTCAACACCGGGTGAGACAATAGGTCATGCCCCCCCCCCCCCCCCCCCCCCCACAATGATCTTAAATAGTTGTTGCCATATTGAGAATCCCAGATTTTTAGTTCTCTAAAAGGGCCCGATCAGTTTTGATAGTTTTCATCGGTGGATTTTGTGGTTTTCGTAGTGTTCACCACTTGAATGGTCAAAATTGGTTGAAAACGTGTAAAAACTCTAAAATTAGCATTAAATTCATTGGGATACGTTGGATTTATGTAATCTTACCTACTGTCAACAATCGATCACATAATTCAATTTTGATCAGCTGGCTGGATCCAATGCTCTATCCAGGTTATTTGAGATCAACTGGCTGGATCCTATGCTCTAACCAGGTAATTTGAGATCAGCTGGCTGGATCATATGCTCTATCTAGGTTATTTGAGATCAGCTGGCTGGATCCTATTCTCTGTCCAGGTTATTTAAGATCAGCTGACTGGATTCTATGCTCTATCCAGGTAATTTGAGATCAGCTGGCTGGATCCTATGCTCTATCCAGGTTATTTAAGATCAGCTGGCTGGATCCTCTGCACTATCCAGGTTATTTGAGATCAGCTGGCTGGATTCTATGCTCCATCCAGGTTATTTGAGATCAGCTAGCTGGATTCTATGCTCTACTCAGGTTATTTGAGATCAGCTGGCAGGATCCCATGCTCTATCCAGGTTATTTGAGATCAGCTGGCTGGGTCCTATGCTACATCCAGGTTATTTGAGATCAGCTGGCTGGATCCTATGCTCTATTCAGGTTATTTGAGATCAGCTAGCTGGATCCTATGCTCTATCCAGGTTATTTGAGATCAGCTAGCTGGCTGGATCCTATTCTCTGTCCAGGTTATTTAAGATCAGCTGACTGGATTCTATGCTCTATCCAGGTAATTTGAGATCAGCTGGCTGGATCCTATGCTCTATCCAGGTTATTTAAGATCAGCTGGCTGGATCCTCTGCACTATCCAGGTTATTTGAGATCAGCTGGCTGGATTCTATGCTCCATCCAGGTTATTTGAGATCAGCTAGCTGGATTCTATGCTCTACTCAGGTTATTTGAGATCAGCTGGCTGGATCCTCTGCACTATCCAGGTTATTTGAGATCAGCTGGCTGGATTCTATGCTCCATCCAGGTTATTTGAGATCAGCTAGCTGGATTCTATGCTCTACTCAGGTTATTTGAGATCAGCTGGCAGGATCCCATGCTCTATCCAGGTTATTTGAGATCAGCTGGCTGGGTCCTATGCTATATCCAGGTTATTTGAGATCAGCTGGCTGGATCCTATGCTCTATTCAGGTTATTTGAGATCAGCTAGCTGGATCCTATGCTCTATCCAGGTTATTTGAGATCAGCTAGCTGGCTGGATCCTATTCTCTGTCCAGGTTATTTAAGATCAGCTGACTGGATTCTATGCTCTATCCAGGTAATTTGAGATCAGCTGGCTGGATCCTATGCTCTATCCAGGTTATTTAAGATCAGCTGGCTGGATCCTCTGCACTATCCAGGTTATTTGAGATCAGCTGGCTGGATCCTCTGCACTATCCAGGTTATTTGAGATCAGCTGGCTGGATTCTATGCTCCATCCAGGTTATTTGAGATCAGCTAGCTGGATTCTATGCTCTACTCAGGTTATTTGAGATCAGCTGGCAGGATCCCATGCTCTATCCAGGTTATTTGAGATCAGCTGGCTGGATCCTATGCTCTATCCAGGTTATTTGAGATCAGCTGGCTGGATCCTATGCTCTATCCAGGTTATTTGGGTTTAGTGTGTTAGCCCCTTATCTAATCTTGTGCCGTTCTTCAAGATCTGTCAATTAACAGCAGTATCTGTATTCATTACAGATCAGTGCCGATCTACTTCAAATGGCTCAGTTACCTATCGTGGTTTAAATATGGTAACGAGGCTCTACTAATCAACCAATGGGAAGGTGTCGACAACATCGACTGCACCAACTCCAACACCACGTGTCCGAAGAACGGTCACGTGATTCTCGAGACTCTGAACTTCTCTGAGACACATTTCGCTCTTGACCTTTGGTGTCTGGTAGCGCTGATTTTTGCGTTTAGGTTGATGGCGTTTTTAGCATTGCTTTGCAGAACATACCGAAAGGACTAACTAGCGCGTCAGGATATGAACGACAAGTTAAAATGGCCGACCACGCTGTTGAAACAATAAGATTAAAAGCAGGTTTTTCAGTGGTCTGTTAAGTTCCTAACAGTCTGTCAAATGAATATTTGCCTAACAAAAGCGAATCACAATGTTTTTAACAATCTTTTACTAACTTAACAGGCCGCTAAAAAAAACAGCTCTAAAAATGTTAAGAGGTTATGTTTCTATTGTGTGATTAGCCATTTTACTGGTAGCTTTTGAATTGAAAATACTATTCAAAGCAACAGGTTCCATGCTTTCCGGTTAGATTCCGAGACTTATAGGATTTACTGACCGTTTGGTCCAGGAACTCTTAGGTCCAGTATTAAAAAAAGTTCTCCTAGATAAAGTGAATTGCCATGGCAACAATTCCAATCGCATGCAGTGAAAGTCAGCTGTTTCTGTGAGCTAGGAGCTTAACTATCAGTTAAAAAATACTGTAATACCGAGCCTCAGTGCTGTGACAGAAGGTTCGGGAACGCCCAGTACAGAACTTGTTTTTGGTTCCAGTGAAACTAGTAGATTTATGAACGCGCGATATGGCAGACGAATTTGCTGGATTTTTATGAAATCATATGCTTTGTTGAGTCAGCATTAGTTTAGTAGTTTAGAATCTAGCTTAATCAACTGCTGTGCTAGATGATAGAAGGGTAATGACATAAATAAGCTGCGTTTAGTATCTAAATGTTTTTTATGTAAAACCTAATTAGTTTACAATGGATTGTACTTATTTTGTAATAATAATAAGAAAGATTGTTTAGATATGAGGACTGGCTAATTGATGACAGCGGAATTTTATAAAACTGCCAACGAATGTTTACAAATGTCTGTTTTACATTTGTATTTATGGGTGAGGTTTTTTCTGTATTCCTTGAATTTTTTTTTCCTGAGTCAGCCATCGGAAATTAGTGATTAAATGGCATACGATGAACCGTGACTGTTAAGCCTGTTACTATTAGTTCAGAGTCTCAGCGCTAATGTCAAACTGTGTTCGCGACATTAAAATGGCCGCCAAATGATTATTTCTCGCAGATTACTCGCATTTCAGTCTGGTTTACACTCAATTAAACTGTATTAATCTTAATCTCAACGATTGATAAACATGTCTCGCAATATTTTGAAGCGCAATTATTTTATTGGGTAGAGGTTTGTTAAAAACAACGGCCGCAAACGCCATCGCGGGTGGCCATCTGTGTTGCCGGCTCGTTTGCTCGGCAGAAACTTTAGCATTAGCTCTCAGAATTTTTTTTATTATTAGGAACACTAATAACCTCTCAAAAATCGATGCCCAAAATCGATTTTTTTATTTGTAATACATTTTTGAGACGATTATAGTGTTCCCGATAATAAAATACCCCACGCATTGCAAACGTTTGCAATTTAAATCAGATTTCAACTAAAATACAACGAATCCAACGTCAAATTGGAGTTATTCGAGTTTGACAGGTTGTGACGTGATATAGCGTCACTAGAATCAAAGTGACTGTGAGTATTCACAGCCTCTTGGTTCTACTCCTTGGAGAACTGTCATTCTCATCAAATACACTAAAATCGTCTCAAAAAGCCAGTGTCCAAGTAGCTCAATTGGTTAGAGCAACACCCGCGACATGTGAAGATCGGGGTTCGAGTCCCCGTTTGGGGTTCAATTTTTGAGACGTTTATAGTGTTGTTAATAATAAAATACCCCGCGCATTGCAAGCGTTTGCAATTGAAATCAGATTTCACTCAGCTCTTAAACTCTTGAGCAAATCTGTTAACCTTGTGCTGGTAGGTAGTGACTATATCTAGTTTAATTTCTTAAATCTGTGCCTAGATTATCTAATAATTGACATATAATCGCTATTGTGTTCATTCGATGTAAAATAAGAGTGCAATTATTTGCAATGGTACTTTTCACTCTAGTGTACAGAGGATCAAGCAAGTTACATATATATGCCAATAAAAATAGATTATATTTTAAACATTTTTATATCGTATTAAAAACTTACATAATGTGCTACTATATAATTATAATTTAATTATAAAAATCATTGGACGTTAGAATTGTTCGACAATGATATTTAATAAACAGATTTTGAAATCACATAAACATTTGATTAGTGTACATTTTTTTTTTTTATTTCCTTATTATTTCACCCAAAAAAGCGACATCCAACGTCAAATTTTAGTCACTCAAACTGGCATTGTATCTCATTCTTTTCGTTTATCCCGAATCGATCTCCTCCCAAAACTTCGGCTCCAAAACCCGTTCGCTTCTTTTTTCCCCTCAACATCTCCACCCTCATCTTCCAGTTTCGCAATACCTTTCTTCAACTTACCCAACTGAGCGTTCATACTTTTCAAGGCTGCACTCAAATCCTCAGCACCCTTACCCTTACCAATCTTAGGCCTCTCAACTTTATCCTCCTCATAAAAACCAGTTATTTGCACTTCAGGGCTATTCAAACCTTTACTGAAATTCTTTTTATAAAACGCTACTCGTTCCCCTTTCTTCACGTGTAGATCCAGTTGGACTTCGAATCCCTTGCGTCCCATAATCGAGCAAACTTCCATCGGGTGTTTTTGCGACTCGAGGGTGACCAACACGGACACGTCGACAAACTCTGGGTTTACAAGACGGTGAAGTCCGGTGACCCGCGCCTTGGTGATGTGGATCGAACGCGCGAGCGGCGTGGCTTCGTGACGCTTGTCGGCTGATGCGTCGTCAATCTCGTCCAACGCCATTCCTGAGCGATAAAACGCACGATTTAATTTTCAGACTCATGTCTACTTTATCTACCCTATTTGAAATGGATTGTCAATGCTAAGTGAAGAACAACTAAATTTCCCGACGTTTCGTAACTTGTACCTGTTACTTTATCAAGGGCTAAAGCAGTCCTGACAATTTTTCAATAACAAAAGAACAACACAAAAATTATAACAATATCTAGTTTAAGCTTCCTAAATGCATCTTAATACATGATTTCTTTTACTTTTTCTTGCCAGCACTGGTTGAACTCTTAGTTACGACGAGGATTTGTATAAGTAGTTTGTCAATCATTACTATGATCTAGTTGAGTCGTTTAACCTAGCCTAGCAGGCAGTCGAGAGTGAAAAGGTGCTGTAACCCGGGCTAGCCACCGAACCAGTGTCACTTTTATTAAATTTAGTTGTCCGTGGTTTTTTTTGCACCCCGTTTATTTGGTTGATTATTTGTGTTTAACGACGCACTGTTTTGACATCTGGCCATATGACACTGGTATAATGGCGTCGGTGAATGAGTGGATGATGATGAGGATGATGATGAACCTAACCTAGTCTAGAAGGGAGGAGGGGAAACCCGGTGCCGGCACGTAGCCTACTCCTGTCGAAGAGCACCAAGGGGACCACCGGCTTAACGTCCCTTCCGAAGGACGGTACAACGCGAACAACAGGATTCCTCTACAAATCCATGCTGTCGAGAGGTTGATAAGCAAGGCGAATGAAGTTGTACTAAATTTCATCCCTCCAGCCTCTCACCTGAACAGAACTGGTCATGTGTATGATGGTCACCCATCCAATACCTGACCCAGCGCAGGGTTGCTTAACTTTCATCCCTCCAACCTCTCTCCCGAACAGAACTGGTCATGTGTATGATGGTCACCCATCCAATACCTGACCCAGCGCAGTGTTGCTTAACTTTCATCCCTCCAACCTCTCTCCCGAACAGAACTGGTCATGTGTATGATGGTCACCCATCCAATACCTGACCCAGCGCAGTGTTGCTTAACTTTCATCCCTCCAACCTCTCTCCCAAACAGAATTGGTCATGTGTATGTTGGTCACCCATCCAATACCTGACCCAGCGCAGTGTTGCTTAACTTCAGTGATCTCATAAGAACCGATGTTTGCAACACGCCAAACCCTTCGGTTATTTGGCCAATGGGTTTAAATTTTGGTAGCAGAAGTAAATACACAACAATTGCCTGCAACTTTATAGGTGTATGTACGATGGTGACGGCATCACGCGATAAAAATGGGGCTAACGGGTAAAGTAAAATCTGTTGTAATTTTAGAAAAATTAGAAGGAAAATTTTGAATATCATATCATAACTGCCCACCTCTCGACATCTTTCACTGAGTGCATAACATTTTTTGTACAGAGAAGGTAATTGATCAAACTAGTAATAGATAAAACAACAAAAACTGTCGTGATAATTACAAAAGTTTGACAGAAACTGAGAAAAGCCAATATTTGTGCCTAATTGCACGGTTAAAATCAAACTCAAAATGAAAAAAACACTCACCCCAAAACGATTTGCTTGCCATAGCGTCTGTATATTTAAAATTTCAAATCTGTATTCAAATTTATTTTGTTTAAATTCTTTATTCTCCCATGAAGAAATAAACACAGGTGGCTCTGACTTCGACTTGAAACAAAATGATTCTTACAATCAAAAGCATACGACAAACTGTCAAACTGAGATCACCAAATACAATTTCCACGAAGCTCTAAACAATGTCCTTTATGTCCGATTGTAACAAAACAGTCATCACTTGTTAACATGTAATTAACTGAATTAACAAAGCAGTAATTGATTTCCTTTGATCAGCGGCAGGATGTGTTGATTGAGAGCTATCGCATAATTACATAGCCCATGTTAAGCGGAAGTAACCGGTCATCGTGCATTGATTACCGCGCCAGTAAGTGTAGAATGGGATCTTGACCTGTTATCCTAACTGTCAAATAGTTTGATGGACGTTCTATTATTCAGCTCCAAGCATTCTGCCAAATAATTCTGTTGACTAGCCTAGTCATGTAGAAGACCAAGGGGACCACTGGCTTAATGTTCCTTTCTTTCCGAATGACGGTACAACGCGAGCAGCAGGATTCCTCCACAAATCCATGCTGTCGAGAGGTTGATAAGCCCTAAACAGTTTTTCGTGTTGGAAACACCGGTTCTCATGAGATCACCGAAGTTCAGAAAAACTGCGCTGAGTCAGGTATTAGATGGGTGACCATCATACACATGATCAGTTCTATTCGGGAGAGAGGTTGGAGGGATGAAAGTTAAACAACACTGCGCTGGGCCAGGTATTGGATGGGTGACCATCATACATATGACCAGTTCTGTTCGGGAGAGAGGTTGGAGGGATGAAAGTTAAGCAGCACTGCGCTGGGTCAGGTATTGGATGAATGACCATCATACACATGACCAGTTCTGTTCGGGAGAGAGGTTGGAGGGATGAAAGTTAAGCAACACTGCGCTGAGTCAGGTATTGGATGAGTGACCATCATACACATGACCAGTTCTGTTCGGGAGAGAGGTTGGAGGGATGAAAGTTAGTACAGCAACTTCACTCGCCTTGCTTATCAACCTCTCGACAGCATGGATTTGTGGAGGAATCCTGTTGTTCGCATTGTACCGTCCTTCGGAAGGGACGTTAAGCCGGTGATTCCATTGGTACTCAGGCACGTGCCGGCACCCGGTTTTCCCTCCTCCATTCTAGGAAAGGCTAGGTTCATTATCATCCACTCATTCACCAACGCAATTAGACTAGTGCCACATGGCCCGTTGTCAAAACAGTGCATTTTTAAACCCCAATAATCATCGAGGTTGATAAGCAAGGCGAGTGAAGTTGCTGTACTAACTCTCATCCCTCCAATCTCTCACCCGAACAGAACTAGTCGAGAGAAGGGTGGGAATACGGTCTCAAAACCTATTTAAGCCTGAAAAAAATTACTGACTTCTTATTTTAATGTTAAGTGTGAAGTTATCGTAATTATTTAGGTGTAGATTATAAATTGTAATTTATTTATTTAAGTTTCTCTTGCAATTGTACAGTTATGTAACGGTGGTAAGGTAATATAATATAATATGATATAATGTTAATAATATAATAATAAATATAATAATAATAATAATAATAAAGGACACATTGGCAATGCTGAGTCAATAATTAGTTAACCTTACTCTACTTATAAACTTGATTGTTAAAAGTTTTCATTTTTGTAACCTTTTTCCTAGAACAAACATTTAGTCTCTGGTCTCATAAACCTAGAATGAGAAGCAAGAAAAAGAGTCACAAAACGCTGCTTTAATTGAAAATTAGCAGAAATTTAAATCAATGTGTGGGTTTTTTTTTGTAACCGCTTGCTTGGCAAATTGAATGGGAAGCAGTCAAGAAACTATTTTAACATGACATATTTTTTTGTCAATTTATCATTTTTAGATTAATTTAATGATAGCGTTAATCCGTCCACTACGAAGTGGTTAGAGCTATTATATGTATTCATCAACCCCACAACTGAGCCCCAAGGGCTTTGAGGAATCATAAAAAGCAAAAAAAATCATCTGGTAACAATGTTAATCTCAAATTACAGTTAAATACAAAAATATTATAAATACATGTAGTCATACTCAATTTTCAATAGGTTAATTGTTATTTATTTTTCATATACGGTTCAAAAGCTAATAACGGAGCATTTCATATTATTCGATCTGAACTTCTAAGAATATAATGAAAAAACAACACACAAAAATCAAATTTTATAGTTTCAGAATCACACATGCACAGGTTTCTTTATAACACTACAGTTTCTCAAGAGCAGTTTCCAAATGCTTTGTTTGTTGCAAGACTCTCAAGTATTCTTTCAAAAGCATCGTGTACGTCCCATCTTTTTCCAGCTCTTCATATTCTTCCTTGCACTGCTCCGCTTTCCTGACGGCAGCTTCACTTTTCTCGGACTCACTTTCCCAGAAAGCAGCCAGCTTGGCAACGGCTTGCGGCAAGTCTTTGTCTTCGTCTAGCAGCATGACCTTCTGATAAGTCAGCGCTTCAACCCTGAAAGTAAAGGAAAACGGTTACTAACAGGCTAATAACTGAGATCCCTATAGTCGGCACCTTGACAGAGGAACAAACCAGGGAAAAAATTGTTGGTTTCTGGCACGTGATCACTAGCTGTCAAGCATTCATTTGTTTTCCAATTATACCTTTGAAATTTTCGAAGCAAGAAAAGTGCACTGAGAGTGACCCGAGAGTGAGCAACTCTGCCAGTCGAACACGTGAAAGTTGCACTGGGGCAGAGTCACATGCCCAGTCGAACACGTGAAAGTTGCACTGGGACAGAGTCACATGCCCAGTCGAACACGTAAAGCCAGTCAAATATGCCATTACATGCTATCTAAACATCCCCTCCAAAAAACACCCACTTACTTCGATTTAAGTGCCAACAGCCTATTTTGTTCAGCTAGAAAGTGTGCAGAATTTTGCAAATCTTCTAGTGATTGTTGTCGCAATTCAATCAGATTCGCAAGTAAGTCCTGCTCTTCTCGCAGCAATTGATCTGCTTTTTGAACTTCCATCTGGTTCTCCATAAGCAGTTTGATTTTCTCTTCATCAGCATTAAATTCCACTGATGGTCTTTCCTTTAATTTGTTAAATTTATCAATTATAACGTTGCAATTTTTTGAAAGTATTCCCTCAACTGTTTTTTTAAATGGACCAGATGCTGAGTAACTTAATTTAGCAGCAGCATTCTTTTCAATTACACTGTTGCTTAGGAAATTCTTGGGCGATCCATTTTTAACAAAAGCCGCATGAGCAAGCACACGATTAACAGTGTCCTTTACGGATTCTTCAAGGGTAGGATCGGTGCTAGCTTCTTTGACAGCAGAAAGAATAAGTTGGTGTTGGTTTAATACTATCTGCTTTTGTTTGCACTCTTCAAGGAGAGCTTCAATAGCTGCTTTTTCGTTACCTAACGATGTATTTAAATCATTTCCAGCAGGAGCAGCATTTATTAGGGGTTTTATATCCATGTCAAATTCTGAAAAGACACAAACATTTGAAAAATGCAGTGACATGATACCAGCAAATTAAGCTAAAAGCAACTAAAGTGAACTGCGTGATAAAAGCATTGACAAAGCCATAGAATAAAGAAATCCTTAGCTATGTTCATAGCATACAGCAATGATTAATAGAAAATTTAATGACAATCGTGTAATGGTAAATAGGTATTCTTATTCTATGCCTATAACTATGTTTGACACTTACCTTTTATTTTATGCTTTTATTTTACTTTTCTAGCTTAAGTCGAAATTTTAAACCACTTTAATTGCGAACCTGGTATTGTATGCATCAGTCCACTTCCCATCAAATATACAAATCAATTAACAGCAAAAATGACAAGCATCGATCATAACCTAACCTTCATGCTGCTAAAAGCCCGCCGAAAACTCAGCCACCAAGGTTATGTTAGGTCAGGTCAGCGGTAAATTCAAAGATTCATTCAGTAAACTGAACCGCAGAACATTAAATACTGCATTTGAATTTGAACTAAATTGTTATTATGTATTAGAAAATATGATCTTGAAAGTATAATATATTTCGGAAATGGCTGGGGTCGTGGCCAAGGAAAATGGTTCTTGTTGATAGCAGCCATAGAGCTAGGACCATTTAGGTATTTCAAGTTTAAAATACAAATCTTTGCACAATAGCTGAATTGTGCAATTTTGATTCAGTTGAGTTTAATTGGATGGCTCTTAAGCAGACCTGCTTCGCACATAAATTACTTATATAAACCGCATCCATTAATAACGAAAACAGCCACGATGCTAATTGAAAAACAATAGAAATCAGTGATAGCATTGAGTGTTCAACAGTAATAGTGAAACTTTTATTGTAATTGAATGACCTTATTCCTAAACAGAGCACGATTTAAAAATTTCAATAGTACAAACACCGCTTTTCTGGAAATAACAAATAAAAAAAACATCACATTCCAAGAGTTTTTTCCATAATGAACCCAAAGACCCACATCTGCGAGTCCAGATCCTTATAACGAACAAAACAAAAGTTCCTCGAGTTAAGAGGGATCGACGAGCGGTTACGCTTTTTGTTTTCCGAGCGCCCGTCCGGCGACAGAAGCGGTTGGTACGATGGAGCCGTCGGCAGCTTTGACGGGAAGGTTCGTCGTGCATCCGGGGCAGGTGTGAAGCGTGTCGTGCACGAAAAGGTCGCAGTCCAAGCAGAACATCATGTGGCACAACGGACACTCGAACACCTGCGACAAAACATTAGAATTTATACACATTTTATCTTAAAATGTTTGTAACGGAGTTTTTAAATGTCGAATTTATGTTGACTTGAGTAATTTACGTACATTTCCACTACTTGAACCCCGATCTCCACCTGTCACAGGTGTTGCTCTAACCATTTGAGCTACTTGAACCCCAATCTCCACCTGTCACAGGTGTTGCTCTAACCAATTGAGCTACTTGAACCCCAATCTCCACCTGTCACAGGTGTTGCTCTAGCCAACTGAGCTACCTGGCATCGTATTCATGAGATAACCCAACTTTAAACTAATCGACTCACGTGCTTGTCGTGGTCTGTGAATGCCTTATGGCACGCAAAGCAGTGTCCGACTTTCTCGACAGCGTTGTCTCGCTCGATGTAAATGTCCACGGGGAAGAGGTGGTGGTACGAGCGAGCCAAGTGCGGGGCCGAGACCAGGGTGAGCCCGCACACGATGCACTCGATTGGCAGCTCGCAGTATTTACTGCAGCACTGCGGGCAGTAGTAACCCGCGGAGCTCAGCGTCACTTCGGCAGACTCGACGTGACTGCAATGCAAAATTTAATTGCTTAACACCGAACGGTTTGGCGTGTTGGAAACACCGGTTCTCGTTAGATCTCCGAAGTTAAGCAACACTGCGCTGGGTCAGGTATTGGATGGGTGACCATCATACACATGACCAGTTCTGTTTGGGAGAGAGGTTGGAGGGATGAAAGTTAGTACAGCAACTTCATTCGAGCCTTGCTTATCAACCTCTTGACAACATGGATTTGTGGAGGAATCCTGCGGTTCGCGTTGTACCGTCCTTCGGAAGGAACGTTAAGCCGGTGGTCCCCTTGGTCTTCGACAGGAGTAGGCTACGTGCCGGCACCAGGTTTCCCCTCCTCCCTTCTAGGCTAGGTAAGGTTCATCATCATCCTCATCATCATCCACTCATTCACCGACGCCATTAGACCAGTGCCGCATGGCCAGATGTCAAAACAGTGCGTCGTTAAACACCACAAATAATAATAATAATTGCTGAAGAGAGAGAGAAAATCAATTTATTTAAAAATCAACGATTGATACACACGTAACGATATTAAAAAGCGAGTAACCTACGATAAATATCGAAATTAAATTTCATACGACAGTGGCTCCACTTAACGTTACGTTCCGGTACTCTGCATTTTTGTCGGTAAGGTAGTCATTTAACAGCCATCTTCACGCAGAGACTGTAACATTGATGTTCTGTCTCTACCTATAACCTACACTCAACGCTACCGTCATCCAATAAATTAAAAACCGATACCTCGAACTTGTCGATATTCTCGTACTCACCACATGCACATGCTGAGTGGTGCCTCCTTGCCCTCGTGCATCTGATGATGCGGGAATCCCATGCGGATCAGCGAAGACTTGAGCCGCACGGCTGCGGGTGGAGGATCTACGTGGGCCAGCACCTGGTCGCGGTAATGCGAGTCGTCGAGGACGACGCCGAACCTGCCTCCGGTCTCCTTGGCGAGCAGGTGGCAGACGTGCACCTCGGCCGCGAGACCGATTACCGAGCAGCGGATCTGAGATGAATAATTAATCGGAAGAATTTAGCGAACGTTTTGATATCAGGAAATGTCGCACTGGTCTGATGGCGTCGGTGAATGGTGATGAAGCTACAGTCGTGTTAGCCTAACCTCACCACAGCCTGGTGGACTTTGACAACATATTGTCAACTTTAGAATGCAAAATAAAGCTAGTTTTCACCGGGGAGTTTGAAAATTAACCAGAAAATTATGATCGAACAATGCATCATGCACTTAAATTCTTTGTGAATTTATGCACCACAAATCCATGCTGTCAAGAGGTTGATAAGCAAGGCGAGTGAAGTTGCTGTACTAACTTTCATCCCTCCAACCTCTTACCCGAACAGAACTGGTCATGTGTATGACTGTGACAGTCACCCATCCAATACATGACCTAACATAGAGTTGCTTAACGTATCTCACAAGAACAGGTGTTTCCAGTACGGCAAAACATTCGGTCTTATAACGTTTGATGGAGTAACAAATTACTATTGCTAAGCCTCCTTTGATCAGTGCAATTCAACATTAAAATTCTTTTTCAGATTATTTAGTTGTTTGTAGCGAATAAGAATCTTAAAAGAATTGCTAGGTTCCGAAGAGTATTTTTGATTGCAGGTTAATCTCTTATTTTCAATAGATTTATATTGTATTACTATACCTAGATATATAGCAGTTAAGTTGATCAAGTAAAAGAAAACATGAAATTGCCTCCAGTTTGAATGAGAATTAACAGAATTGCCAAAAGGGAAGTGGAAAGTTGAGTAGTTAGGGAACCTAACAAGAGAAGCAAAGCTATGATGGTAGTCCTGATATTCTTAACTTAAAACTATTGCAGTTTATCACCACTGCTTTCCTTGGTACGTTAATAAAGACTTCACTTCCTTCTTCCCCTTACGCAAGTCCAGCCCTTTGAGACACCACTCAACAAAATTTTTAATTCATGAATCATAGGGCTTACGTTACTCACAGACGACTTACCCCTAAGGTTTTGCACGAGCGAATGGACGTGGTGATGTCGCCGGGATCGCACGTGGTTAGGCTTCCCATCAGGACGAGTACTTCTCGGCTTGCGTGCGACGGCACGTTCTTAAGCGACCCGATCGCAAGCTCCAAGCTGTTTTGCAATGACATTTCACCACTGCCTGTCTGGACTTTCATGTCGACCAATGTCTGCAAATTTCAAGTTTACTCGAGGGTTGCCATGACTAGATTAAATAACTTTGGTCGATAAATAGACTAGCAAACTATAACTATAGATGTGTTGTCGTTCGATGGACATAGAACTGATTAATTGGTTATTGGTGTTTAACGACGCACTGATTTGACAGCGGGCCCTACAGCACTGGACTAGTGGCGTCGGTGAATGTGTGGATGATTATGAAGTTAATGTAGAACCTAATCTAGCAAAGAAGGAAGGAGGGGAAACCCAGTGCAGGCACATGGCCTACTCTTGTCGAAGAGCACCAAGGGTATCACTGGCTTAACGTCCCTTCTGAAGGTCATATAATTGCTGCTGTCTTACCTTAACATGTTTCCGTGGATTACCAGCAAGCTCACTGATTTTCTCTGCACGTTTATTTCTTGCTATGATGATGCCAAGTTGACTAATTGGATTTTGATCGAAAAACTCCTCTATAAATCCCTCTAACAACTAAAAAGACAAACAAAAATTCCAGTCAGTACAATCTCGTTGCTTTGAAATGCAAAAAAAAATTAAATATAATGTTACCTTGATAGTACACAAGAGTCTAGTGGGTTTGAGATCTTGATTGCTCATGCATTCTGACCAATCTATGACAAGGTAGAGATGCCGCATCATTCCTAATCGATTGTGGTTGCATTTCGCAGCTTGACGGTTTCGTTTCGCTTTTTGAATGATGTCTGCTACTGATGCTTCCAGCATCCCATCGTCGTCTTCTTTGATTGCTTCCCTAATTGGTGCGAAAATAAAATGAACAATAAGAAAACAAGCTCTCATATGAAATCAAAAAAGACTTACGAGAATTTAAAATTAAGCTCTTACCATGTCTTTTCATAGCCTGTTTCCCACCGATATTCATTACCATCTTCATCATCACCCATTTTTTTGCTATTAAATGGGGGTTACCTGCCAAATGAGTAACCAGTGAGCTAAAAGCGGAATGTCATCATCTAATACATCTGTTGCATGTCATTTTTTACAGTCAGATTTGAAATTTTCACAGATATTGGCATACACTGGCATAAATACCACAGGTACCAGACAACCCTAACCTGCAAAACAATGTTTTTAATTTTTTCTTATCGTCGCAGAAGCAATTTTCGAATTTTTAACTCTATAAACTTTCAGCAAGCATTAACGCCTCTCAGATTCGTACCTCGGTTAAATAGACACTTTCCTCATTGGGATTATACACTGAGTTTTTGGACAAAAAGCGTACCGGCTCCTAGCGCACCCCAATTTCCCAACAAGCAGCGTTCGTGGGAAGTTAGCATCAGAGAGGAGTTAGGTTAGCATCAGCCTTCGCCTCCAATAGGTCGGAATTGATTCGCAGTGAACTAACAGCAGTAAAAATAGTGTATACAAAAGTAGCAAAACAAAATATTCTACCCTTAATACCGCATTAACGCACAAGGGAACATCCTTGAATTTTTCACAGAAGATAGAGTACGTGAAAAGTTATCGACCTGAGATAGTAACATTTTTTGGCCCAGCCTTGGACAAAAAAAGGCTACCATTTACACAAATTTGGTTTTCATTTATTTGTGCGAAAATGAAGAGGTAGATTTTTGTAATTGTTAAGTCTTTTTTGTCTAGGGCTGGGTCAAAAAACTAAAAAAATTGCGGATCGATAGCTTTTCATGTACTTTATCTTTTGTAAAAAATTCAAGGAAGTACTCTCCTTCCCTTCATTTTCGCGCAAATAAATGTAAACCAAATTTGCCTTTTTTTAGGCCAAAAATTAAGACTATGACATTTGCTATGACGGGTCGATAGCTTGTCACGTACTCTATCTTCTGTAAAAAATTAAAGTGTGTTCCTTTTAGCGTTTATGCGGTAGTAAGGGTGTAATATTTTGGTTTTGTTCCTTTTATATACACTATTTTTACTGCGGTTTGTTCACTCAGTTTGTGAAGTAATTCCGAGCAATTCCAAGTTAATAGCGGTGAAGGCTGAAGTTAACCTCCACGAACATTGAAACGTCTTTGATTGACATAATATGTTGAAGACATCATCCCTGATTAGCAAGGAAACTTGATTATTGAGGCGATCTGTCATTAGATCTGTGGATTTAACGTGAGTAATGAGAAATAAGTGCTCAGTACTGTTGATTACGTACACGGTTCACTGGATTAGTTCACGGTTATACCTGGTTATACCAGAGAATGGTGGCAAAGGTTATAACATCTTCATTCCACCAAATTCACACGAATTAAGCATCAAATCGGCATGTTTTTGGTACCTTCATGACCTTAGCGACACCGCGCTCATTTAAATGCTACTTTTAAGTCTTTCTGTGTTGAAAGGTGTCCGAAACTCTTAAAAAACATGTTTTGTAAACGTTTTTATTGTTGCGGTTGTCATCCATCCCATACCTGACCCAGCGGTTTGTTTCTTATTTGCAGTGATCTCACGAGATCCGGTGTGACTAACACCTTAAACAATTGGTGGGCACCTATCCGATTCCTGATCACGCGCAGTGTTGCTAAACTTCGGTAACTGGTGTTTCCAGCTCGACAGAACGGTAAGTTGTCATTCTTTCCAATGCCCTATTTCCTGTAGTCTGTATGCTGTACATTCCACTTTAATAGGAATGCCCAGACAATTCCTAGAGAAAACAAAATGAAATAAATAATTACCCAACTGCAATGCTACTCATAATAATAAAAATAATAGTAAGTTTATTGTCGATATTAATGAAGTTACAAGTTTATAAAGTTTATAACAGCACCAAGAACCAGCCACCGCTTAGCCTTGTCACTTTGACACTCTGTGTTGGCTGCTCCTGTCCAACAGCACCAAGGGCCGGTCACCGCTTAGCCTTGTCTCTTAAACACTTGTATTTTGGCTGTAAGTGAATGAATTCTAATGGTGACGACTTGCATTTGACAGGTAATGGCTGACCTCGACACAAATATGGAGCCGACGTCGAAGCTCCCTCGTAACATGCCGTCCGATTGCCTACCCGGTAAGACACCAAAGATTAGATTACATTTCTCACTGATCGCATCATGTACTAGATAGCATTCTGCTTGGCACACGATCTTAACAGCGCAACAACAGAGTAGTGTTCCAAACCCAGGACGTTTCAAGGGTCATAGCAACCCACGACCTAGACGGGATTGATTCTCATTTTCTATGGAGTGGAACACCTTTAACGGCCAAAGCAGCCATAACAGCGTTTTATACTTTCACTCTTCCCTCTGAAAAGCTTGACCTGAAGTTGGGCTTGATAGAGCAGAGAAACCGTTGAGTGTAGGTTATAGGTAGAGTTTCAACGTCAATGTTACAGTCTCTGCGTGAAAGATGGCTGCCTAATGACCACCTTACCGACAAAAATGCAGAGTACCGGAACATCACGTTAAGTGGAGCCACTGTCGTATGAATTTTAATTTCGATTTTCTCGTAGGTTAACTCGCTTTTGTGACTTTTCATGCTTAAAAAATCTCCATCAATGTTTACCTCAACGATTGATATACATGTAACGATATTAAAAAGCGAGTAACCTACGAGAAATCGAAATTAAATTTCATACGACAGTGGCTCCACTTAACGTGACGTTCCGGTACTCTGCATTTTTGTCGGTAAGGTAGTCATTTGGCGGCCATCTTTCACGCAGAAACTGTAACATTGACCTCTTTGGGGTTTATTAGTTAGTGCCACCCCTCTCTGGCCTTATGATCGGCAGCAGGGCCAACAAAGCGTGACGTGTGTTTGACTCTGTTTCCCAGATCCAGAGATGGAAACGTTGTTGAACTACAAGAAGATGGCTGGCTTCGCGACGATGAAAGGTCAGGAGTTGGAGGTAAACATCGCCGCCCTGCTCTTCCTCCGCGGCCTGAACAGCGGTCTGCAGTTCCAACTCGGCACCAACGTCGAGGGCGCCGGAGCATTGGACGACGTCTTTCGCTTCAAGTCCCCGACCGAAGCAAACATCTGGACGACAGTGTATGTACAGCTGAAGTCCAAGGAAAATAAGTCGGTCATGCGTACCATGATGACAAATCGGAAGGGAGACTTTTTTCTTAGGAAATATTTCGAGTCGTACCTGGAAGTCAAGCAGGCCATGTCGAGAGCTGTCAAGGGGACTTAGTGTGACGGGACCTTTGAAGAGAGCTTGTTTGTTATTTTTACAAAAGCTGGGGCCGGTGACTCCTGAGGGTTTGAGTGTCGTGAGACTTTGTGTCAAGCGGAGAAGCTCGTTTGGTGCGGCGAGGGAAATGTCTTCAACTTCAAAGGAGATGAGGAGATTTTGAAATATTTGGGTGAATGCGGCAAAGAAGGGAAGGAGTTTTTGAGCAGCCTTCGATTGTTTTGCGGCCAGCCGGATGCAAAGAAGTTAGAAAAGTCAATCCGAGAAGAACTGTGCAAGGTTCATGCCGAAATCATCCAGGGGGTTGACTCTAAAACTCTGTTGGATTGTTTTCTGCGTCGCACGAAAGTTTGGCGGGAGAAAAGCAACGAGGTTTTATGCAGGGGAAATGACATGCTCGGAGCAAAAGAGGAAGAAATTCTGTCTTGACTTTGAATTTGAAGAAGCCGCTCTTGAGCAGTTAAGAGACTCTGTCGCGGGAAATCACAAGGTTGTCATTGTCCAATCCAGTGAAAGCTTGAGTCTCACAAAACTTTGTCAGGAGCTAGGAGGTCAGCCATTGTAGCTTGGCATTGAGGCCAACAAGTGCTGGCCAACAAGTTTGCACTTCTTACGCAGTTGCAGAAAGGAGGCGTAAAGAGTCTTATAATCTGCACCAATTGCACCAAACAGATTACTTCAACGTTGTCAAAGCCTTGCCTGCCATTCGAGACGCTCCTCCTGTTGTGTTTTTGTGCAATACTCGTCAAAGTAGTCGGGCAATACGTGGCGAGTTCCTAGAGTCGGCTAAAAGTTGCGCGGACGAATTCCTGTTCTCGGGACTGGCGTCACGAGAGAAAGTCTTAGCCGAGAAAGTATCCTTCCAAGGTCACTCGACCACGTTGCATGAGTTACTTGACGACAATCCAGGAAGCCCTGACCTCGTACTAGACGCTTGTTCGGTGGTGGAAATCTTGGAATGCGCTGACAGTTTGACCCTCGGGTCTGCATTCAAAGAGGACATCGGCTTCTACGTTGACCGCCGTCTCGAGCGGGTCAATGTGGTGAAAGCCAGCGTGTTCCAAGACGGCACCTTTCGAGAGTCTGTCACCGTTTGGGTGACGCAGTGTGAGACTTCGGCCGTCCTAGGACATGGTAGAAGTGACGTCAGAGAGTCTGCAGGGTTTCCAAGGGGCTCAGCCATCAACAATGAAACTGGACTTTTTGCAAAGGCAGCTCGATTTATCTTTCCACTGAGTGGCTCTCAATCTGTTCACGATGTCAATGTGATGAGGCTGCTGGTTGCCGACAAAGGAAATCAAGAGGTTTTCATTGGTTCAAAGTTTCGGCAAGGAATGTTCGAGTGTAATTCGGTAGGATTGCGTTTTGGCCAACAAGACGCAGTCACTGCCTTGTGGGTGCGCACCAGCAAGGAGAATACACAAGCAGGCTTTCTCTTTATCTCTAAAAAAACCGATAAAAACGATTTAAAAATCTTATCTGACATCCACCAGTCGAAGCAATTGTTGTCGCTAGATGATGGCAAGCTGCGTTGGATTCAATCCCGTGGAGACATCGAGGACAGATGTCGAGGACAGATTGGTGCTGGTCTGCGCCAAGCCGGGCCTTGGCAAGTCGACGCTGATGGCTCGGCTGGCGAAGAACACCGAGAAGGCTCACCCATATTATTTTGTTTTCTTGATCACCCTCAACGACCACTCCACGTTGTTTGCCCAAGATAAACACAAGGATGCGCTGGAATTTCTGTGTATTGTAAACAAGATCGAATCGCATTTCCATCGGTCGTTGCTCAAGTACGCGTTGGAAGTTTCTGGCAACGTCGTAGTGCTCTTTGACGGGTACGACGAGGTTGCCCCGAAGTACGCCGAGCAAAGCCGTCACTTGCTATCAAGTCTCTTACAACAACACTCCATTACACAATGCGGCTAGAAACAAACAGCCTGACACAGTGAGTGCCTTACTGGAGGCTCTAAACGAGGCTGACAGAGCTGATGCTGTCAACGCCACTGGCTTCTTTGGTGGCAGTGTGTTGATGCTGGGGGCGGAGGGAGGTTGTGTGGAATGTGTTAAGCTGCTGGTCGAGGCTGGCGGGAAGATGAGTCAAGCGAGAGGTGATGGTCGCACAGCATTGATGTTAGCGGCGTGTGAAAGTCATGTTGATATTGTGAGTTATCTGCTAGACAACTTTAGTGCAGAGAATGAAGGAGTTGGTCTGGTGGACTTCATCAACTTGGCCGACAAGTTTGGCGACACTGCAATTTTTCTCGCTCCACGTAAAGGTCGCTCACAAATCGCCAGTCTTCCGAGACGCCATGCCGACTCCTCCGCTTGGATTGGTCGGCTGGATTGAAACATCGTGGCGCAGTGAGTGGCTTGTTACTGGAGGCATGTGATTGGACGTCGCTACGGCAACTGGTTTTACTTGACACACATCATACAAACTAAATCGTTTGAAAGTTTATGACGAGTTAGTTATCTATTTTATATAGTTTAATTGTTTTTTTAATCAATATTCTAAGAAGATGAAGACTCCGCATTTATTTTATTTATTTGGTGAACGGAAATGTCTGTGAGTTAGAGAAATGTTTGTTTAATTAATTCATTGAAAATGTTGTATTCAAATTTGTTTTTGCTTGCCATAAAACAAAATAATAAACAAACATTGTTTTGCTTTCCTATTTCAATGTTTCGTTTGACCAGCAATTAATTGTCTGGAGGAATAAAAGAAAAACTTGTAAAAAAATAATCCGCCACTGTCCTTCCACTGTCCTTTGCAGAAAATGGGGTAGAAAATAGGCGCGGAACATGGGGCAATACTTGGTTAACTTGGAAATATCTTGCCACTTTCTGTTTGTAAATCAGCAATTTAATTGTAAATCAAACTTCAGCTTCATTTGGTAATAAGACAATATGATCGCAAGGTATGTCCACTATTCAATTAACGTCCGCACAAGGCCTGATATTCGATCATTAACGTGTAAATGCATTGCAATAGTTACCTATGGAGCATTGAGGCAAGCTAATAAACTATTCAAATTACAACAGAGGGCAACGAAGTATTTAGCCAATGCCAGCCATGATCCAGGCGAAAATGGAGCGGTACATTTTTGTGTATGTTGGCCTTTGTTTTGTCCAGGGCTGGGCCAAAAATTGAGACTATCACGGGTACTCTATCTTTTGAGAAAAATTCAAGGACGTTCCTTTGTGCGTTTATGCTGAAATACGGTGGAATATTTTGGTTTTGTTACTTTTGTATGCACTATTTTTACTGTGGTTTGTTCTTTTCGTTTGCGAAGCATTTGGAAGCGATGGCTGAGGCTAACTTCCTACGAACCTGAATATGGCGCTGGCAAATGAGCTGTCAAATCCGATATTTTTCCATAACCAACCTAGCCCATCCTTAGTTGCATTGTGGTGATTTGTTTACAAAATAAAGGAAGATACTATATATGTGATTTTGTAACACCCAATGTATTGTGCGCAAAGCTGATCAAACTTAAAGATATCCATACAATAATTGACGTGAAATGTTTAAGAAAAATAACAAATCAATTCTCAATCCTTCGCTACCAAACTCTCAGATTCGAAGTTTAATGACCACACCAACACCGTTATCGATGCCCACTGCCTCGAAGGGACCCTCAATCACGAAGCAGCTATTAGCAAAATTTGAAAATAAATATTCTGGTAAAGTCAAGACAGCCGAATCAACCGACTCGGATATTTCTAATTTAGAGCCAAGTGCTGGAAAGGAGACTTTAGTAGAAGTCAATAAAGAATTTAATAAACTTCCCGGTGAAGATGTAGACGAGGAAGCTATCTACGAGAGTGATTTTGAGACCTCAGACTCTGATGTGCCAGAGAATGAAAAGTCTACGAACGTCAGTCAAACACGGTTTCAAAACTCAAATCCACCAAAAAATACTGGTGAGACACCTGAAGAGTCCATTCATGAAAACATTTTGACTTTTGAAGAACTAATGAAACTAAATGGTAATCCAAAAGAAACTCCTGCTGTTCAAATTATCAACAATGAGCAGGATGACATCTCTGAACTTTTGGAAAATGAAATGGAGGAGATATCCATTTCTTCAAATATACAGCAATACAAAAGCCGCAGTACAAAATCTAACAGTCAAGAGGTCTCATTAAATGGAAAAATTATCATTCCTAGTGAACTGCTTCGAGATGATAAGAAATTGATTACAGTTTCTAGAAACCAAGTGCCTATAGAAAATGTTATAAAAGATACAGAAATTGTTAAGGAATTGAAGGAAGAATCAAGCAAACAAAGTGTAAACATTGGTTTAAATGCGCTAGAAAGATCTGCCAAAGAAGTCAGTTCTGCAAAAAATATTTCTCCGTGTATAACAGAACAAGTAGTAATCAAAAAACTGTCTAGTCCAGATAAAACTACAGAAAATATAACACCAGAAAGAGAACTTCGCTTGAAGTCGAAATCAAAACGGAAAAGTAATGCACGGTCCTTGGAAGAGAAACGTCGTTTGGAACGTATGTATTTCTTGGTGGAGAAGCAGTCTCTACAGGGTGTTGTGCAACAGCCCGTGCTCAAGCCGCTAGTCATGTCCTGGGAAAGAGAAGCCGAAACGACTGAAGAAGCCTTGCACACTCACCTCGCTACTCCCGAAGGTGAGATCTCAAAATATGTACTGGTGTAGCAAAAATCACAGAAAAACAGAGTTCTAATTCAATCCAAAGTAAACCTTTCTTACAACATTGGGTTGGTTACAACATTTTTACAACACCAAACCCCCTTTATCTTTGACCAAAATATATCACCAGCCGCTACTGTTTCAGTTAGTGCTGCTCTTGTATTATGAATCTTGTTAAATTGCTTTCAAGTGGTTCAAGTCGTATGGTCCCTTAAAATTTTGGTCTTAGTCAGAATCGGTTAATGCCGGGATCTATTTGTCTAGAACACAGAACCATTAAGACTTGGATGGCATTAGATTTGAATTTGAGTCCTCTTTTCTGTGTTCCAATGATGCAGCCTTCTGTTATATAATGAAAAAACAGAATGTGGCTCTCATACAAGTTATTAATAAGATTACATTTGTGATCTTTTACGATAATTTTACATGATCGATACCCTCGCCTAGATTAAAAACAAATATTTGAATGGAAATTCTTGTTAAAAAATTAATAAAAATTATCAAATTGTACACATGATTATTGAGAGCATTTTAGTGCCCAGAGTTACCTGGTTTAATGAACTGAAAACAATAAAGCATCATAATAATAACAACAATTTGATTTTATTATTATCACAACTATAACCGTCTCAAAAATTGATGCCCAAACGGGGGCATCAATACCCCCGTTTGGGCATCAATTTTTGAGACGGTTATAATGTTAAAAAAAAACTATTTGAACTGGGTTTTGAATGCTTAGTAAAGGGCTACTGAATTTCCCGACGTTTCCCAACATGTACTAGTTACTTCTTCAGAGGTTTGAGCAGTCCTGACAATTTTCCAATAACAAAAGAACCACATAAAATTATAACAATTACCTAGTTCAAATTTTATCTACAATCTAAGGTGGTTCTCTTCTCTCGGGGTCTCGCCAATCTATCTACTAACTTCCCACGTTTCTCCCCATAGAGATTCTTTATGATGGTTTTTCGACTCATGTCTACTTGATTTATCCTTAGCACTAATTTTAAGAAAAACTATTTGAACTGGGTTTTGAATTTACTGGGAAATTTACTGGGAACTGGTAAATTTAGTAGCCCTTTACTTAGCATTCAAAACCCAGTTCAAATAGTTTTTCTTAAAACTAGTGCTAAGAATAAATCAAGTAGACATGAGTCTAAAAACCATCATGGTTATAATGTTAATAATAATAAAATACCCCGCGCTTTGCAAGCGTTTGCAATTTAAATAAGATTTCATCTTAATACAACAATTCGATATTTTCCAGACGCATTTGCCGAGATGCTGCGCCTCCGGCTTCGTCTGACTCGAGACAAGATGGCCGCTGAGTACGCCGCGTACCGTTCGTGTTGCGAAGCCACGCGGATCCTTGCGTTGTCTCACCAGCCGGTCACGCTGGCAGCGACCAGACAGGTCAGTCTTGGCAGTCTCGTAGGTTAATTGACGATCATAGCGATATTTTATTATTATCAACACTATAACCGTCTCAAAAATTGACGCCCAAACGGGAACCCGAACCCCGATCTCCACCTATCGCGGGTGTTGCTCTGAACCATTGAGCTACTTGGCTACTGGCTTTTTCAGACAATTTTTAGTGTATTTGACAAGAATGCCAGATCTCCAAGGAGTGGAACCATGAGGCTGTGAATACTCACAGTCACTCTGATTCTAGTGACGCTATACCACATCACAACCTGTCAATCTCGAGTAAATCCAATTTGACGTTGGATTCATTGCTGTATTAGAATGAAATCAGATTTCATCCTAATCATAGCGATATCTTCAATTTAACTTACCCCAGAAAAAATCAATTTTCTGAAATCTGATTTAAATTGCAAATCTTTGCAATGCATCAGGTATTTTATTACTAGGAACTCTACGACCAATGAGTGTGTATTCTTCAACCCTCTCACAACGAGGACTCGAACACTGATCTCCACCTGTCGCAGGTGTTGCTCTAACCAATTGAGCCACTTGGACACATCAGTTTTGAAAGAATATTAGTGTGAAAAATATTGGCTGTGACTTTTAACAGCCACTTGGTTCCACTCCTTGGAGATCTGGCATTCTTGTCAAATGCACTGAAATCTTCTCAAAAATTATACGTCCAAGTAGCTCAATTGGTTAGAGCAACACCCGCGATAGGTGGAGATCGGGGTTCGAGTCTCCGTTTGGGCATCAATTTTTGAGACAGTTGTAGTGTTCCTTGCACTTGTGTTTTTTTTTTTTTTTATTATTTTTTTTTTTTTGTTCTTACTCTTAACGGCCAAACACCTTTTTCGATTTGAACGAAATTTGCATAGCATACTAACATGTCCTCAGCGTAAATCTCCTGCATTTTTCAGAAAGATTAGTCAAATAGTTTTGTAACTACTCAAAATTTACACTATTTTTCAGATTTTGTAACCACTTTTTGTAGCTATGCCGCAAAAAGTGTTTGATATTTTTTCTTCAAACTTTGCAACAATGCAAAATACACCAAAATGAAGTATTTCTGAAATTTTTGAGCCCGCAGTGTTTTCTTCCTCTATTGGTCACAAATTACTGCTTTTATTTTTTTTAATTTTGGCTGTTTTGCTTCGATCTTTACTACGGACCGGCGTCACATTTTGGCATCACAAAATAACGCTTCCCTCATCTCACAACGCAACTCGAATTGCGTTTGCGAAGACCTAGTAATAATGATAATGCAAATAAGTGCACCGCCGATTTGACTCAATGATATGTTAGTAATCGATAAAAACTACGTTTGATTCCAGATTATTTCTCAATTGAAACAACCAAATCAACCAGAACTAGACCCATAACAACTGAGTGCACGCAAAACTCGCCACCAGAGATACCTGAACACTGTCAAAAATCCACATCGAGATGACATTAACCTGCCTGGCTCTATTCCTGTGTCGCAAAATACACTAGGCACCATTTTTTAAAAACAGTCCCAGCTTTTTTTTCTTTTATATGAACTCTGCCAGTCATAAATTATATGTGATATAATCAAACATGATTTAATTCAAATAAACGAACATAGAAGACATTTATTTACGTTTCAATTAAGTTTCAAAAAATCTAACCACCTCCCAGCTGCTGATTCGATCATCTCCCAGCTGAGTCACCCCTGTTCTAACGCAACCCGCATCCCACGTATGCATCGCCGGTTGTCTACCACCCAGTCGACGCGATCTCGCCGCGCTGCATTCGGGGGTCAACAAAGGATAGTACCCGCCGTGAATGACTCAAGCGGAGGGTAACATGGGATGACATCACACTGCCCCCCCCCCCCCCCCCCCCCCCCCCCCCCCTTCCGCCACCCGTTATGACGTAACGCTGCGTCACGTGGCCGTTACGTCATCCCACCACCGCCACCTGACAGCGTGACAGGGGATGGAACGTTTTGTCAGAATTTAAAAGTGAATCCAGTACACGCTGTGCGAAACAAGGTGATTTTTGTTTAGAGAAAAGTTGTGGTCTAGGGTTTTTGTGTATGAACTCGTTTATTTTCTTGTCAGTCGTTTTGGATAAACAAGACTTTACTTCAATTGTGATAATGACGCAGTGTTTTGACAACAGCTGGTCCTGTGCCTATTGTTTCTACTGAGATTTACGTCGATGAATAAATAGGCGAAGATAGACTTAGCCTACTCTAGAAGAGCAGAGGGGAGATCCTGTAACGCCATACTGTCGACACCAAATACATTCAGGCAATGTTTAATTGACGTTTGAACCACACAAGATGTTTTTCAGATATATATAATACGAACGTCTCATTGCGGATAAGCAAATTGCCACAAAATTCCCTGAAAATGATGTAAGAAGAGGATGTTGTGATAGCGTCAACGCGTCTAAAATGTTAGTAACTGGGCTTTACTTTAGAGAATAAAAGCATAATAAAATATTCGATTTGGTGTGCGAACGCTCAAGTTAATTTATCTGCAATCTACCAAATTTTCCGATTCACCAAAAAATTAATTCTTTCTGCCATATGAATCAGCTCTATACTGCATCCCACGCATACAGATGATATCTCCTGTCCCATTGCGCCCTGCCTAACGTGGACCCTGCCCCCATGTCTCGTGTCCCAGTCTTGCCTAGTGGTCATGGGGTATGAACCACACCATGGCTGTGCTTGCAGCGTGCCAAGAACCCACCCTGTCCCATCGCGCCCTGCCTAACGTGGACCCTGCCCCCATGTCCCATGTCTCGTGTCCCAGCCTTGCCTGGAGGTCGTGGGGTATGAACCACACCATGGCTGTGCTTGCAGCGTGCCAAGAACCCACCCTGTCCCATCGCGCCCTGCCTAACGTGGAACCTGCCCCCATGTCCCATGTCTCGTGTCCCAGCCTTGCCTGGAGGTCGTGGGGTATGAACCACACCATGGCTGTGCTTGCAGCGTGCTAAGAACCCACCCTGTCCCATCGCGCCCTGCCTAACGTGGACCCTGCCCCCATGTCACATGCCTCGTGTCCCAGCCATGCCTAGACCCTGCCCCCATGTCCCATGTCTCGTGTCCCAGCCTTGCCTAGAGGTCGTGGGTCTTTATGATTCGTTTTTCAGTTACATTTCTACATTACAACCAAAAAAAAGTGTCATTCTGCAATTCTGACAGTAAAACTTAGTTTAAAAGTGTTCTCAGAGAACAAACGCTAAAGTTAAACTTCCTGCTGAGCAAACGAGCCGGCAAAACGTGGTAACGGTAAGTGCCACCCGATAGCGCTTGCAGTCGTTCTTTTTAACAAACCTCTAAAATTCCCAAAAAAAAAAACTTAAAATATCGATACATGTTTTTCAATCGTTGCGGTCTCGATCAGTCTCAAACGTAAGTAATCTGTAAAAAATATCGAAATGAATTGTTTAATACTCAAAACGACGGTGACACCATCTAGTAGCATCCTCCATTTTTGCCGGTAAAGTGGTCATTTGGCGGTAAATGAAAAGTAAACCATTTTAAGCTTTAAACGCTTAACGTTAGTGATCTCATGAGAACCGGTGTTTCCATCATGTCAAACCGTTCGGTGGCCACCCATCCAATACCAGACCGACCGCAGTGTTACTTAACTTCAGTGATCAAACGAAAACCGGTGTTTTGAACACGCCATACTATTCGGTGGTCACCCATCTAATACCTGACCCAGCGCAGTGTCGCTTAACTTCAGTGATCGAACGACCCCCAGTGTTTCCAACACCACAAACCGTTCTGTGATCAACCATCACCTCTTATAGGTTAATATTGATAACAATGTCACGTCGTTACACGAGGAAGTGTGACCCGTGAGTGCAAGGGTCCCGTGACCTTGACATTGCTGCCCTCTGATCTCAGTGGTCGGCGAGGGGTATCGAGAGTGCAAGAGAAAACGAGAGAGAGAGAACTCGGCTTAGCAGGGGTGGGGCAAAGGGGTCAGCGAAAACAAACGCCGGCAATCTGACGTCAATGAACAACTCTGCAAGCACCTGGTAACTTTGTATGTTCAAGTGTATTTTATTTTGTTTGTTGGCTAATAACAGGTTAGTTTCGTGTGACGGGCCATGGCTTCTACAAAATACCGGCTCTTGCAAGCGGGCAAGCGATTTTGGCATTACCTATTTTTCACGAGTCGCTGTGTGCACTGACCAAAAGAAATAATATTATTTCACTATAGACCTTGAATTTCAGCAATATGTTGATTTCTTTGCAGCATAACAATGCCGGTGTATTGAGAGTAGCGATTAGTTCTAGCTTGTACAGGAATTTTGCTAAAATTCAGTTTCGAACTCATGTACATTTTCGTGTTTTTATTTTATTTTTTATTATTTTATTTTACTAGGGCGTTGCAGAATATAATAAAGATATTTTTGTGTAAACGACCTTTTTCTTGCAAATTTTGCTTCCAGCACAGACTTTCAATGTGTACTGATTTCGAGCTTTTGACGCTAGGAAGAGGACTGGTATTTTGATGTTTTCCCATTTTTATATTTTCATAAAAACATATGAATTTTCTGAAAAAAAAAACGCACTTATTGATGTTGTAATGAGAGTGCGTAGGGACCTAATTACTACACTACGACCTTTTGTAATAAGATTAATATATTTGGCAAAATATTAGTAGCTCTCAGCCAAAACTAGAAGCTTAATTAGTTGACAAATTTCCATTCCTCGAGGATCAGTCCGATTGACGTCACAGAAATTCTTATTCAAAACGATACGGATTTTTTAAATGCTTCGGGGGTTGACATCAACTTTTTTCTCGAGCCTGCTCTGACGTCGTTTGCCCTGTCAAGAACACGAAATCTCTGGCCACGCGTGTGTTACTGAGCCCACAATGAAACGACCACGGATCTGCAAAGACCGCTGCACTCTACGCTTCAATCTTCTCCATACACTCTCTGGGATTGTCAGCGAAGGGCAACCGAAGGGCAAGGGCGGCGGTAATGACGTCAATCGATGACGTAATAGCCGTCCGAGACGGTTACGCAAGCGAGAATCGTTTGAAACTTGAAAATGTCGAGAAACAACGACGAAACAAACAACGTTTGCTGTCGATGCATTTGACAGTCAGATTTCTTGGCTTCCTGTAGCGATTGATTGACCTTTTTTGTCAAACAATACAAGCAGAGAAGAGTTAATTAAACTCGCTTGTAGGTTTTCAGCGCGGTTAACGGAAGGAATGAATAAATGATTAGATTTTCTTATCCCAAGTTCATTTGTTTCAAAATGGGCGCTCTTGTTATCGATCGGATGACGTAATGCTGGCAACAGAAAATAATATTTTGCTTTTCTTTCTGCTTTTTCAGCAAGTTTGCTACTTATCAATGGCGTTCGCTGACGTGCAAGGTGTTTTCGCTTGTTTCACTGATGGCTTGGAACGATTTTCAAAGCGTAATATGCCCATTTTGTGCGATATTGAGTCATATAATGACCTCGGGAAGCAGTGATAAAATCATAGTCTATTCGTGCACATAGATACAACACTCACACATTATTTTCTAGAGGTATATTTTAGTTCAGATAAGTTCCGCCGTCAATGTGTAAGAGCGAGACAACAAAAGGCTGGTTTGTGTTTGTGTGAGAGAGAGATATGCAACTAGAACGACAATTCATAGCGCTACGCCTAGTGAGAAAAGAGAGACGGACAAACGAGGTTGTCACAAGAAAAACAGAGAAATATACAATGTGAGTATTTCAAAATGGCCGTCTAGTGGAGACAAGCGAGAGCGAGTATACGGATTGACTACTAGAGAAAAAGAGAACCAGATAGGTTGTTGTTCAGCATAGTTCATTCGAAGTGAGTGTAGTCTCTATGCTCCGTGGGTGTTCAATGCGAATGACGCACCCCTACGTCTCGCCTCTCCGCGCCGACCCCTTGCCTTGCAGTGACGAGGCCCTGGTATTTTGACGTGGACTGCTACGTAGATCAGAGTATTGCCCAGTCCCGTAGCAGCAAAACTTGTGACGACAAAGCCCTACGTCGTCGTAACTGGTAAGTGAAGTCGTCGGATAAATACACTTCGAAAACGTGGGTCATTCTGACCTGACTAAACGGATTGGAGAATTTAGTGTGAAAGGAGCCGCCGAATTAGTTGAAAATGTTGCGAAACAGTTCAGTCTGGGTTGTTAAGTATAAGGTAGATAATATGGCGTCTATACGATGAAATGTGTAAATTTAGATTAGAACTTCGTCGGGATGAATTTTTTTCCCCCGGTTCGGTGCATTGTCATAATGTGGTCACGTGTTTTTGGTATCGAGAATTCGTATTCTTTTTTAGCTTTATTTGGAATTGCTGCGTGTGTCATATGACATTCTGTCAAAAATAAAGTGGCTTTTGTCTGAAGGCCATTTGAATAGGTGGCTATCTTTAACAGCCTAAAATTTATGCATATTCAAATGCACTACACAATTATCAAAACGCACGATAAAGATAATCTCCAATGAGAATCAAAAGATTATTATGGTATATATACCTACCACTGTATTTACTGGTAATTACAATTATTTATACACTGTAGTTACCATATACCTTGGTTATGTTGTCCATTTTAGGAGAGACAGCCCTATGTTGGCAATGGAGAGTGGAGGAATGGTTGAAGAGAACGGAGGAAGCTCTGGTAATTCGGCAGGAGATCCGTTGGCGCATTCGCCAGGAGATCTCGGTCAATCTGTTGTCACAGTCACGTCGGTAAGTCTATCGCATCTCTTCGTTTTCTTCCTCTACTTCGACAGTCGGCAAGTGAGGCAGTGATAAACAATCTAACTTCTTACCCATTTACTTTCAAATAAAAAAGGATGATAATAATGAGCTTTACCGCCTCACGGTTAATCCTTGTTGGATCGCATTTTCCTTGGTTTTGTTGTATTCCTTGTGCAATTTCGAGTTAATATGGGTCTGGATGTATTTGCAGCGACGTCTTTTTAGGGTGTAGTTTTTGTGTGAATTCGATGGTTTGATTGTTGTTGGTTGATGGTATAATTCAAGCATTTGTGTTTTTTTGAGACAGTTGGTGATGTTTCTGTGTAACGAATCGAGCTCTATTCGTGTTTAAATAACTAAAGATCTAGGCAACGACAGTTTTTCATTCTAGTGGAGAAGTAGACCATATTGCTTTGAAATTTGACCCGTAGGTAAATATTTCGGTAATATTTGAGGTTTGTATTTAGATTGCTTGGTTTAGTAGATCCAGGAAAGTTTTTCAAGCTCCAATGCACTTGTTGTAAATGATCAAAAGTGCCAAGTTGATTCAATTTTCTAAGAAATCAAAGTAATTTGATTCCCAAGGTCTAAATTGTCCTTGGTGTAGGGCAAAGAAAGATTTTCTTGTAGTAAACCGACAAGAAAAAGTGACACACTATTTACTATGTCAACTAATTCAGTGCATTAATGATAAATGCAGGAATTAAATTATTATTATTTGTGGTGTTTAACGACGCACTGTTTTGACATCTGGCCATGTGGCACTGGTCTAATGGCGTCGGTGAATGAGTGGATGATGATGAGGATGAAGATGAACCTTACCTAGCCTAGAAGGGATGAGGGGAAACCCGGTGCGGCACGTAGCCTATTCCTGTCGAAAAGCACCAAGGGGACCACCAGCTTCACGTCCCTTCCGAAGGACGGTGCAACTCGAACAACAGGATTCCTCCACAAATCCATGCTGTCGAGAGGTTGATAAGCAAGGCGAATGAAGTTGCTGTACTAACTTTCATCCCTCCAACCTCTCTCCCGAATAGAAGGAATTAAATGGCTAGTTAAATATTCAACACCAAAGTTGCAATTTATTTCCCTTCGTTGCAAAGTAGCACGGCAGATAGAAAGGCACTTGGCACAGCCATAGTAAATATTATGATTTGGTAAGCAAATACCTAATATAGGCAAAATTAGAATCAATATATTTTTTCTTGGTTTATCTTATCAATTGCGCTTTGGATTAATAGCCAACTTTTATTTTTACATTAACTTTGTAAAACAACTGTAGCTACTCATTTGTTGAACTGCCTACGCAGACAATGCACAGTAGACTCATGATTCTTTTTTATTTGTTTATTTACTACAAATTGTACGTTACGAAACACAATTAAGTTTTTACTGGCCTGAGAGTGGTAATTAAAATGAAATTTTAAGTGTTTGGTAGCAACTGGACTTCCGACATTACTAGTTACAGACATACAATCCTGTCCTATCAACTTTCTGACTAAAATAGCATAATTTTTTTACTCAAGTGTACAGGTTTATGCTACGTTAGAGATCATTTAGACATCACAAGAGAACCTAATATTTTAATTTTCAAAAAATCACAAACATTAATTTTCAAAAGCATTTGTCAATTACTTGCATCGTAAACATAATGAAAAAAAAAGGAGAATGTCGAATGATTTTTTATTATTATTGTTAGGAACACTACTTATCCTCTCAAAAATTTTTGTCCAAATGGGAAAATTCTCATCAAATTGCACTAAAATCCTCTCAAAAATTACGTTTCCAAGTAGCTCAATGGGTTAGAGCAATACCCGCAACAGGTGGAGATCGGGGTCCGTGACCCCGTTTGGACATCAATTCTTGAGACGGTTATTAGTGTTCCTAATGATAAAATCATCCGCGCATTGCAAGCGTTTGAAATTTAAATCAGATTTCACAAACGCCAAATGACATTTGACAGGGAAACGGAAATGGTTAACGCTAGTTACTTTTAGTTCAGCCTTGCAGCTAAAATCAAAACCCAAAAGAGAATTATATTTTCAGGATCTAAGCATCTATAATCCATTCAACCACGTGTTTCCAGCATTTGGCTATTTTAGAACACTTCTAGTAAATGTTGTAATTGCTAAAGAAATAATTTAAATGCCTGTTCAAGTTTTTCTTTTTAGTCATAAGAACCAGAAACAAATTCATATAGGTCTTTTTAGGTATAGAGGGCTTTGATATAATATCTCCTTCTTATTTACTTATACCTACTACTTATTAATTACAAACCAATATTTTCTTGTCAATTTTGCTTATTCCAAAGCTCTCAAAAATTGGTGCCTGATCAGGGACTCAAACCCCCAACTCCACCTATTGCAGGTGCTTTCCAATTGAGCTCCTTTGACACATAATTTTGAGAGGATTTTAGTGTATTTGATGAGAATGACGGATCTCCAAGGAGTAGAACCAAGAAGCTGTAAATACTCACAGCCACTCTGATTCTAGTGACGCTATACCATGTCACGACCTGTCAAACTCAAGTAACTCCTGTCGTTGGATACGTTTTATGCTGTGAAATCTGAATCTGTTTCGTTCTCAGGTGCAGTCCGTGATCCAACCAAACCAGCAGCAGTCAGTTATCCAGACGCCATCGAACCTTGGATCCGTGCAGTTGGCCAAAGGCAACATCATCCTCGTACAGAAACCAAACTCCGTAATACAGACAACGGCAGGCAGCCTGCAGACCCTGCAAGTTCAGGTATGTCGGTTTCTTGAGGTTATTTTGAAGTCGGAAGGTCGTTTAATATGTTCCAAAACTACGTGGGCCGTTAAGTGAGCTGCCAAACAAGGTTGGGGTTTCTTACTTGAGAAGCCGAAGGTTGATTTGTTGAGTTTAACGACGCACTGTTTTGACATCGGGTCGTCTGGCACTGGTCTAATTGCGTCGGTGAATGAGAAAATTATGAGGATGTCGATGAACCTAACCTAGCGTAGAAGGGAAGAGGGGAAACTGATGGTGTCGGCATGTAGCCTGTCCCTGTCAAAGAGCACCAAGCTCACCGGCTTAACGTCCCTTCCGAAGGACGGTACAACGCGAACAACAGGATTCCTCCACAAATCCATGCTGTCGAGAGGTCGATAAGCAAGGCGAGTGAAGTTACTGTACTAACTTTGATCCCTCCAACCTCTCTCCCAAACAGAACTGGTCATGTGTTTGATGGTCACCCATCCAATACCTGACTCAGCGCAGTGTTGCTTAATTTGCTTTGAATTCTCGTTTCTACTAACCCACTGGTTGCATTCGATTCGACGCACCAACGCCTCACTTCGACGCTTGTGCTTTCGTCACCGTTCCTCTTGCTTTCTGTGAAAGTGATTTTTTTTTTTAAATAAAGAGAGAGGGAGCGCAACTTACTGGAGAAGGAAATTGGCGTCGCATCGTTCATTTGGTCCTGGGTCCTGAGAATTGAAACGTTTTGCGTCGAAAAACGTTTTTCATTTTTAGAGAAAGTATGCTTATTTTGTGGTTTTACTTAGTATATAACTTCTCTTACAATGACAAAGGCAAGACTTCGGAGCGTGGAAATTCTCTCGATTTCTTTACATTTCTCGACAAGTGCACCACGCGACGCCAATTTTCTTCTCAGCGAAGTTGCGCTCCCTCTCTCTTCCATTCTTAACTGCAATCAATATCTAGCCTCTTGGCACTTAGGATGCATTGTGTGAAAGTCTCATTGCTTATTGTTTGTCCTATTGTTCCACGGTTTTAACAAGCTAGAAGACCTTGGAAACAATTAAGATGAAGTAGGCATCGCTATAGGTGGCTCTCCACAATCTTACTGCCACTATCGTCACTGCAATACATTAATTAAATGCTCATCAAATCGTCAAATTCTCATTCTCATCAAATACACTAAAATCGTTCTAAAAATACCAGTGTCTGAGTAGCTCAATGGCTTAGAGCAACACCCGCGATAGGTGGAGATCGGGGTTTGAGTACCCGTTCGGGCATCAATTTTTGAGACGTTCAAGTTCATAATAATAAATAACTTTCTAAGCAGTACTGCGCTGGTATTCGCGATAAGAATTTTCTTTTCTTCAATAATAGACCATATTGCCGAGTGTAAAAGTGACTTCCTTTGGGGAAATATGTTCACTGCCAGATGGCACTATAGCTTTGAACTGTGGCTAGCCTATGGAGAGAATTGTACTTCATCCTGGGTCCCTGAAAGACTTTGAAAGGTACCGGTTTTAAGGTAATTGGTACCTTTCGTTAGGGCTTTTGAGCACCCAGGCCAAAGCTGCTATCTACTAAACCTGCTTAAAACCTAAAGCAAACCTGTTAACTAATTACCTGCTCCTTTAAATTTAATAGAATTGACGAACTGTTTTGGTCGTAGTGGCAATAGTGGTAGCTGGTGGGAGGAGATGTGCGATCTGTCGAGAGTCCTAATCGTAGTCTGTCCGTTTCTTTCCCACTAACGCCCCGTCCAGTCACCCGGAGGAAATCTCCAGACGCTACAAGTGCAGGTAATCACTTCACCGTCTCGGTACAAGCGCAATGCAAGAAGACGTTTCTTTATGGAGTTTAGTTTTTGCCGTGCGATTATTTCTGTTAGTCGACGCTGAGGATAATCTCTGGCCTGATCTTGCGAACCATGTTTAAAAAGTGTGTTTTTGGTTTCGCTGGATGTCCGCAGTTTTTTTTCGATTGCTTTTGTTAGAAGCGTCAACGATTTATCAGGAGTTATTTGTTGTGCACTCGTCGTTAAAATTATATTTTGGTTAAAAACATAACAAAAAGAAGCGTTTTCTTCTATATTCTTGCACTGTTTATCTTTAATTTTTGTGAAATTCTATCATCCCCTCACTTTGCACACAACAAACATTGCTTTTGCTTCATCTCTGGTGTATTTGGGTCTGCGTAAACGGGAACTGTCGCAAAGCGTCCGCCACAGAAACATCTTTGTATTTTTTAACGAGTTTTGAATCTTTAAACAGTCAGTGCTTCCACTAATATTATAAAGTTAAGATTGATAATTCTTGAAGAAGAAAGTTTAAAACTTTTTAAGAGGCAATCAGGAGGATATTTCTTTGATTCTTTTGTCAACATTTTTGATCCGATTTGGATCGACAGTATTGCCAACTCAGACACACTCATTTCACATTAGTGAAATTCTTGCCCGGGAAACGGTTTGCGACAATTGGCCGGCTACGCGCTCGCAAGCTTCCACGTTAACACCGCTAATCGTCTGTCGATTTCTTTCTCACCGAACCTACCAGGCGGGATCGCTGCAAACGATTCAGGTCCAGGTACTGTCTAGCTTGATGTCCTAACTTTATTTCCGTCTTTCATTTGCCGACCTGCATTTGAAACTTCAACTCGATTGGCTTTACCCGTAATGCTGCGCTTTTAATATGATTTTCTGCTTACTGTAAGGAAATAATAAGTACATTTGCCATTGTCAAATCTTTATCAGATCAGAGAGTTATTCTGTTTCTCATTCAGTTGATAGAATCAGATGGTTGGCTTCATTCCTTTCATTGTTAGCATACAAAAAAATTGCCTTTAAATCTCATTCCATTGGAAAAAAGTTACCAGACCACATCTGGCAGAGTACAAAACAGAGTTGGTCGTCTGTAAACATTTTCGTTTGTTCCTGCTCGAACTCACACTTCCTGCAAGAAAAAGCGAGCTATTATGCTTGAATTTGGTCTGTCGGAACGGATCCAATTCTTCCCAACGCTAGGTTAAATGTGCTGTTCGCTGAAATTATATTTCAGAACTGAAAATCAGCAAAAATGATCAACACTGCCATAAAAAGTGTGTTTAAAAAATATCGATTTGTCAAGTGAATATCTGGTTTGTGGAAAACGTTACGCTTTTTTTTCTGAAAGTCATTTTCATTCGGGTGTAAACATGGCTTGAAGTAGACTGGAACGCTTAAAGAAAAACTATTTGAACTGGGTTTTGAATGCTAAGTAAAGGGCTACTAAAATTGTAGTTACTTAATAAATTACAATTAAATAAATCTGGCACTAAATGACTTATTTACTATAATATTAACAAGTAAATATTAATAATTAAATTTACTGCTTACTTAACATTAGGGAAATTTTAGTAGCCCTTTACTTAGCATTTAAAACCCAGTTGAAATAGTTCTTCTTAAAACTAGTGCTAAGAATAAATCAAGTAGACATGAGTCTAAAAACCATCATAGACTGGAACGCTCGTTAGGAAGATAAATACAGCGGTTATTTTCATTGAAAAGTCTCGGTAGGTCTTTGGTCAGATGGATGTATGGCCAGGCTTGCCACTAGTAGTAACTAGGTTGGCACTACACAACGTGACCGACTACACGACTTAGCCGGGTTCTCTAGATCGGGCATTTCCGTTGCCAGTGACCTTAGTAATACCAGCCCACTGTATTACGCGACATAACCTCTAAAACTATTTTATTGTCGCTTCGATTGGTTTTTTTGTCTCTTACCAACATTAAGTAATTTTTTCTTTTCAGTAACTGAATTTTATACAATTATACCTACTGTTATATTTTTTTTTTTTATTGTTTAATTGTATGTTTTTGATGTTTCTCATAATTTTGTGTCTAGATGTTCTAGGCTAGTCAGCCTAAAGTCAAAGGCTTCTTGGCTTGTTCATTTATGCTTGCGGTGATGTGTCGATGGTTTGACTGTATTATGCCGTTCGTCCTCTGATCTTAAATTACCTGTATAGCGGTTGCCATGGAGAGACTTCTAAGCCAAAGCTGCCATCTTCAGAGTTCCTTATTTTGAGTTCTCTCAAAGAGCCTGTGCTTTTTCAAGTGTTTTCATTGGGTAGTTTTTTTTTGTGTAGTTTTACAACACTGTAATGGCCGAAATTGGTTGAAAACATATTTCAAAAACTCTAAAATTACCATTGAAATCATAAGGACACCTTGGATATATGGATTCCTACCTGTTGCCAACTACAAATTGCCTGGCTAAATCCCAATCCAGGTTATTTGAGATCAGCTGGCTGGATCCTATGCTATATCCAGGTTATTTGAGATCAGGTGACTGGATCCTATGTTCTATCCAGGTTATTTGAGATCAGCTGGCTGGATCCTATTCTCTATCCAGGTTATTTTAAATCAACTGGCTGGATCCTATGCTCTATCCAGGTTATTTGAGATCAGCTGGCTGGATCCTATGCTCTATCCAGGTTATTTGAGATCAGCTGACTGGATCCTATGCTCTATCCAGGTTATTTGAGATCAGCTGGCTGGATCCTATGCTCTATCCAGGTTATTTGAGATCAGCTGGCTGGATCCTATGCTCTATCCAGGTTATTTTAAATCAACTGGCTGGATCCTATGCTCTATCCACGTTATTTGAGATCAGCTGGCTGGATCCTATGCTCTATCCAGGTTATTTGAGATCAGCTGGCTGGATCCTATGCTTTATCCAGGTTATTTGAGAACAGTGTGTTAGCCGTGTCCTATGCTTCGCTTGCTTATGCTTCTTTCCGTGTTCCAGGGGTTAAAGCTAGAACATCCCGGACATTCGGGCCAGCTAACATGCATGGTATGTACTAACGCTGCTTGCGCTCTATGCTCCTGTAACCATTTTGAGCCTTTGTACTGCCAGAGAGTTGTGTCATAGTCCCAGTGATACTCGGACTAAATCTATAAAGCCAATGGTTGCGTGATATCTGCCCGATGTGGTATTGAAGTTGGCGTGGGTTCGTTGGCTGCAATGTCACCTGACTTGCATCAAACAGTTGTTTAAAAATGCCAAGGCTTGACCAGGGGATGGTAAGGTGACTTTTTTTGTAAAAATACTGCGGTGTCCATTGGTGGCCATTGTCACCGATGCTGTTTTAGGGTGATTTTAACTGGTGCAGTAATTTGAAAATTTGGTGACCTAGAAATGCAAAAACAAAATATCATTGGGACTGCTTACTTTTCTAAATCATGGGTTAAAAGTTAAACCCCCATGATTCTAGGCTCAAATATTAAATGGTCACGGCTGTAAATATAAAATTTCTTTAAAGTTACAGCACAAAACGTTCTTCAATCATTACCAAATTGCAAATTCAATTTTGTCTTTTTTGTATCATCATCTTCACATCCGTTTTTAAATTTTTACACACTGTCCATCACAGCCATCTAGATGGAGTTAGTGGCAACAGATTTATTCAGTGGGCTGTGGCAAGGTGTAAAAACACTCTTCTCTCACAGTTTGAAAAAAGCTACCTGCCACTTAGGTTAACAAATTCTCCATAACATTCACACAATTCAGCACTAATATTTCCGTTAGCCATCTGCACAGAACTTAACAGATTTCAATCCAAGCAGTCCATAGAATTATTGTAAGGTCCATTGTTGAATTATTGCCACTTCAAGTTTGACAGTGACTTCAATTTTCAGGTTAATTTTTCTAGATTTTAGTTTTAATATTTGTATTATCATTTGACAGCATTCTTTTTATTTTCTTATCATCCTTGAAATTAATTTTGATGCAATTCTGTGCTCATTTGCCATGTTCCTCATCAAATGTACCAAGCCGCTTAGCTGGTCTTCTTTAGACTCTTTATAGCCGATTTCACCAATTGTATAAATCTTGTTCAATATGCATTTACGAGAGTTTTTTAGGTACTGATTATATATTCACTATTTCACTATTTTCTCTCTGCTCAAATCACCGTTTATTATTTGACCCTGTAAGGATGAGGGTTTCATTTTTAAACCACGATTCAGAGGTCAAAGTACGAAGTCCCATTGATATTTCCATGTAACCAAATGTTTTGTGTCATAGCAAACACATTGTTATAAACGACTTATAAAAACCTATTTTTTACTCGTTCTTCATGTGTTGTCAAAATTTTTGGTTTGCAATTTTCTTAATAACTGTCATGCCTGAACTTGACCGAGGAAGTGGTGTAGAGGAAGTGGTGCTCCAATTACTGGAATTTGTTTTGTTGGTGGCCTTGGCACTCCCTGATAACAGGAGTAATCAGCTGTGCCCTTGCGTCAATTCATTTCAAAACGGTGTATTTTATCAAAGGCGTAACTGCCGCAGTGGTTGTAACATGAAAACCAGAAAGAAAGGGATGAAGTCGACTTCATTTTTATTATGATAGCTGGCCGCCAGGATCAAACCTAGGACCTCCCGAATGCAAGGCAAGCATGACTCTCTCACTACCAGGATAGCCGGCCACCAGGATCAAACCTGAGACCTCCCGAAGGCTCTCATTACCAGAATACCAACCTAACTTGCAAAACGTATAGCAGCTTTGTTCTCGCTGCGACACCATAGTAAAGATAAAACCGCTAGACACAGGCTTAATACTGCCGAGGGATTCTGACAATTTTTCCTTCCAGGTTGTGGGTGCGGCCAGCGACGACAGTCTCGACGAGGAGGAAGACGACCCCGATCACCAAACCAAGAAGCGTCGAGACATACTGACGAGGCGACCCTCCTACAGGAAGATTCTCAACGATCTGGGCGGCGCCGAGATTGCCAGTATGTTGGACACTCTTTTGTCACTTGTTTTACTCTGAGGTCTTTCCTAGATCAGTAATTCGTAACCCTGGTATTACTGTCAGTAGCACCGTGCTAACTAGCACCACCATAGCACCAAGCAGTAACTCCGACCTAGAGCGGTGATTCGTAACCCTAGTATTACTGTCAGTAGCACCGTGCTAACTAGCACCACCATAGCACCAAGCAGTAACCCTGACCTAGATCAGTAATTCGTAACCCAGGTATTACTGTCAGTAGCACCGTGCTAACTAGCACCACCATATCACCAAGCAGTGACCCCGACCTAGAGCGGTGATTCTTAACCCTAGTATTACTGTCAGTAGCACCGTGCTAACTAGCTCCACCATAGCACCAAGCAGTAACCCCGACCTAGAGCAGCATTATTAATTAGAATCATTTGCAGTGCCTCTGGCTTCAGTAACGCTTCATGTAATTGGTTGCTTTGTCCTCACTGCACTGTGATGATCAACTGAAACCCAGTATGTCTTCTTGATAATGCTTCCGTCGTAGCACCTTCGTAATACCGGTTGCTAGTGGTACTGAAGTGCCGCTTTAGGCTGGGGTTATTTGGTACAACCAGTCGTATTATGTAGCATTTGCCAAACGTTGCTAGCAATTGCGACTTCCCGCAACGTGTAACGACTGTTTTGTTTCCGGCTTACAGCGAATCGCGGCGAAACGACTTCGGACGAAGACGACAGTGAGTTATCGACTCATTCTATCTCGGGCCAGTACCAGACAGGTGTGTGGCTCAAACGAACGCCGGCTCCCACCCCCATGCCCTGCCGTCCTCTTCGGATATCACCAATTACACGCTTCGATTTTTGAAACTTATTCGAAAGGATCCCAAACCATTTTTGGCGAGCTTTTTCGAGGAGCAAGCGGATCGATTGTTGACGAGTACCGTGGTATTTTCTTAAAAAATAAGTAAATTCATGGAATAGAGTTTAGTATTTTGTGTGAAAAAATATTTTGTATATCAGCAGCGATGCATATTTTCAACGACATAGGTTCTGTGTTGACGCGCCTCATAGAATTGCTGGAAACGATCTCGTTTTGTGTTGATGCCACCGTGTAGGCTAGAACTTGCAGTTTCAAAGACAAGTAGGAAGACGTAGACCAGTGTCATTCCAGTGCACTTGTAATATTTTCATGATCACCAGTCAAATTGTCGCGACAGCGAAGAAGATTCAAACTATTTTTGTTCGTGGATCTTATCCTGAAAATACTAAAGATATAAGAAAAACTATTTGAACTGGGTTTTGAATGCTAAGTAAAGGGCTACTAAATTTCCAGACGTTTCGTAACGTATACTAGTTTCTTCTTCAGAGGTTTGAGCAGTCAGGACTGCTCAAACCTCTGAAGAAGTCAGGACTGCTCAAACCTCTGAAGAAGTAACTAGTATATGTTACGAAACGTCGGGAAATTTAGTAGCCCTTTACTTAGCATTCAAAACCCATTTGAAATAGTTTTTCTTAAAACTAGTGCTAAGTTTACATCAAGTAGACATGAGTATAAAAACCATCATATACTAAAGCTATCTCTCTTTATCCACCACTCTGTCTCTTTCACTGTCACTTTGATTTTGTTATTTTTTTGTGCTATAAACGATGCTACCCTATCATCCGACTTCAAAATCCACTTGCGTTATCAAAAAACAAAGGAATGGCGCAAATAGTGTTGCTGTCGAGTCGATTATCCAATACAAATCGATTGATCAGCGTGTTAATATCACGCGATATTAATAAAGGTATACATAGGACGGCTTAAGGTTGCTGCCATTAAAACAAAACTTGTAGGTATTTAGTGTAATATGTTGTTTAATTCATTCATTCATTGGATTAAAAAGACAATTTGCCAATTTTATCATTTCCAAATCTTGGATAACACTTTGAATACATTTGGAGTTTAACAGATAAGAAAAATTACCCTCGTTTCGGTTGTCGTGTCCGTTTTTCTTTCAAAGAGGTAACAGTTTCGGAGTTTTCGCTGAACCCGTTTCAACTCAGAATCACGTTCAACATCTAACCTAACCTCGCAATGGTTTCTTGTAAGCGTACAGGTTTACTTCGTTGAGATTTCTTGGCAAACGGACGAGTTCTTTTACGATTGAAAAGCAATTTCGACGGGAGAAAACAGTTCGGGTCAAATGGAGCTGATATGACTCACTTGGAATTAGGATAAACTATGAGATGGATAAAAAAATAAATGTTCATACTTGTAATTTAATTGAAACAAAAACATAATTGGAAGTTCATAGATAGAACTACATAAATATCTAAAAAAAAAAACCCAACGATGAAACCGTTGAGTGTGCAGGTTATAGGTAGAGGCTAGGACGTTAATGTTACAGTCTCTGCGTGAAAGATGGCCGCTAAATGACTACCTTACCGACAAAAATGCAGAGTATCGGAACATCACGTTAAGTGGAGCCACTGTCGTGTGAAATTTAATTTCGATATTTCTCGTAGGTTAACTCGCTTTTGAATATCGTTACGTGTAAATCAATCTTTTAGGTAAACATTGATGGAAATCTTTTGAGCATGAAAAGTCTCAAAAGCGAGTTAACCTACGAGAAATATCGAAATTAAATTTCATACGGCAGTGGCTCCACTTAACGTGATGTTCCGGTACTCTGCATTTTTGTCGGTAAATTAGTCATTTCACACAGAAAGTTTAACGTTAACATTCTGCCTCTACCTATAACCTGCACACTCAACGATGAAACCAAAGCAACTGTTTTTTTTTTTTTCGGCTTTAATTCACCTTCACTAACGTCTCTGTCTCGCCAATATTTTCTCGCACGCAACTTGCACGCTTGAAGTCTGACACGCTCTCGTTCAACGCGTTTCCGTCCTCGTTCCGCGGTCGTGAAGTCTTATCGTGAGGGTAGCAAGGGTCTCGGCAGTGTCTTTATAGCCGGCCACGTTTAGTTCCACCTGTCCGTTATACGCTCGAATATTTTCTTACCTGGCAACGCATGCATACCGAGATGAATCCTTGTCATTTATTTGCTTGTCAAGAACAGATATGGCCAATTTCATCATAGCTACACTTTGTTTAAACTGATTTTAAAGGCCAAATCCAGTTTTACACATTAGGGTCATTCTATGTGAAAATGCTAATTAATTTTGACCATGACGGACTGTCAATTTCATGAAACTCGGCTCACTTGTTCAGAATGTTGGTTTGAGTTACAGTATTTTTTTTTTTTTTTTTTACTCGAAGACTTCAAAAGTTATAGGGGATTGAAGTGGCGTTTTTTGAAAATGCATTTGTAGAAAATCAAGATAAAATTGCTGTCAATCAAGTGCTAAATATTATTTTATATTCAAGTAGAGAATTGAATTATCTTTCAAATGAGCTCTCCTGGAACTCTGTAGCTGTCATACAACCCTAGATAATGTTTATAATGTGACGGTAATACGAACGCGGGGGGTGAAAACGCCCGAACTTCAACCCCCTATAACTTCTAAAGTCTTCGAGTTTAAAAAAATAATAAAAAATAGTTTTACTATAACCAACATTCTGCACAAGTGTGCCGAATTTCATGAAATTCCCATTTGGTCATGGTCAAGGGTGGTCCTATTTGACATGGAATGACCCAATAATGATGTTTTGAAAGGTTCTAAAGAAGTTAAATAAAGAAAAAAATTGCATTTACATTCAAATGTGGTTGCATTTCATAGAACCAAAAAACAAACCTAACCTCATTCCACCTGCGGCCTCTATGCTGGAACGTCGCTGACGCTTGTCCTTGCAGTGCTGCCGCCGGGCGCGATCCAGATCTCGAGCCAGGACGGCGTCCAGGGCCTGCACACGCTCACGATGACAAACGCGACGACCGCCGGCGGCACAATCGTGCAGTACGCGCAAGGACAGGACGGGCAGTTCTTCGTTCCCGGGGAATATGGTCAGTCCGCTATGCTAGGATGAAATCTAATTTAAATTGCAAACGCTTGCAATGCGCGGGGTATTTTATTATTAACAACACTATAACCGTCTCAAAAATGGATGCCCAAACGCGGACTCGAACCCCGATCAACTTTCGCGGGTGTTGCTCTGAACCATTGAGCTACTTGGACACCGGCTTTTTGAGACGATTCTAGTGTATTTGATGATACACATGATACACATTCTCATCAAATACACTAAAAACATCTCAAGAAGCTAGTGTCCAAGTAGCTCAATGGTTCAGCGCAACACCCGCGATAGGTGGAGATCGGGGTTCGAGTCCGCGTTTGGGCATCAATTTTTGAGACGGTTATAGTGTTGTTAATAATAAAGTGCGCTATGCGATCGGCGAAATCATTTTCAGGGCTGCTAGGGCTTCGTTGTGTTTGCGTCATTATATTGTGTTTAACAACGCACTGTTACGGCTTTATGGCACTGGTCTAATGGCGTCGGCGAATGAAAGGATGAAGAAACCTTAGAGGACAGATACATATTAACCTAAACTTCGCGAACGCAATTTGTGTTGCGTTGTGGATGAGCGTAGCAATAGTTGTGGCTGGTAAAACTAAAATAATTACATCTTAAGTTCAAACTGCACTCCGTAGCGACAAGACGAAAGGCCGTGCCGTAGTCAGGTGATCTCTTTGGAACCCTAATTCACGGTTTTCAAGCAGATACTTAGATTTGTTTATCCTATAAACAGCAAAAATGTATCAAATTTTGCCTGAAAATTCCAAATAAAAAGTACATGAAACAACGTACGGTCTTAAAAGCTATGAAGTAGCTTTATTTTTATGCGTTTTGCATATTAGAAAAGATTGGTACAAAAATGTAAAATACTTTTGGCGGAACAACCCATCAAAGTTACCCCAAAATCTGGACATTTTCGTAAATTTTGAATAGTGTAAAAACTATTTGACGGATTTTGCTGAAAATCAAACTCGGTCTAAGTTGAGAACACGAAAATGCGCCGCGCAAATTTGGTCCAAATCGGTGCTGGCGTTCGGACGCTAGAGCACGAACAAACAAACAAAAACAAACAAATAACCTATTTTTTTCTAGGGTAAGTGAAATTGGAGATTTAACTCGCTACGCTTATCAATAGGGAAATCTCCTTTAGATTATTATTTAATTTTTATCACTGTGTTCAAATATTCATTCAAAATAAAATCTGACATATTTTTTCTTTTTATAATCCGATCATAAATTTTCTATTTATATTTGTTTTAAGAATGGCTAAAATATAAATTCTCGTGGCGGGATGAAAACGGGCTGTGATTAACTACAGGTAGTTCTGACGTCATTTTGTTGTTTCCTTTGCGTTCGCTTCTGTTTTTTGACGTCATTATTCACTATACGTCATAAAAAATGGCGACCCTCGTTTTCGTACGAGATTAAAACGCAAACATTTTAAACAGGTGTATTTTATTCAAAATTGGATTTAGAAGAAAATAAAAAAATACGTGTTCATTATTTTCTCACAAAAAAAAATAAAAAAATAGTTTCAAATTTAAAAAGATTTCCCTGTTATGAAATCAAATTTTGGTAACAGCCTCACTCACTTAGCAAAAACATCAGGACAAAAAAGGTGCTGTCCTTAAAACGCTGCATAGTCGGCCGTTTCCACCCTGCAAATCTAATAGCACTAGCAATGCTAGAGCACGAACAAACAAACAAAAATGAAATTGGAGATTTCACTCGCTACGCTCATCAATTATGAAATATCATTTTGGTAACCATTTCATTCGGTGAAAAGGTCATTAGAGCCTCACTCACTTAGCAAAAACATCAGGACAAAAAAGGTGCTGTCCCCAAAACGCTGCATAGTCGGCCGTTTCCACCCTGCAAATCTAATCGCACGTTTTCCGTTCCCCACGCAGTCGTTACGCAGGGCGGTGGCATCTCCGGCGGCCCGATAATCGCCGAGGACCAGCAACGCAAGCGAGAGATGCGTCTCCTGAAGAACCGCGAGGCAGCACGCGAGTGCCGGAGAAAGAAGAAAGAGTACATCAAATGCCTGGAGAATCGAGTGGCCGTCCTCGAGAACCAAAACAAGGCGTTGATCGACGAGCTGAAGGCGCTGAAGGAGCTCTACTGCCAGCAGAAGGTCGAGTGAATCGCGAACGACGAAGAAAGTGGGGAAATCGACGTCGAAGTGTCGTGGGCTTTATCGATTTGATCCTTTCGTAAACTGATTCGGACGATTTTTAAGTGCGTAGTCGGAGAACTGTCTACCTCGACGGTTACCCCGGGCGATAGGTTTAAAATGGTTACCGACTTTCTTGAATTGTTTCATCAGAGTGGTTTGTGAGGTACCATTAAATGAACCACCCAGATAAGTTTATACCTTTCTTATAGGTGTCTGTGATCTTAATCAACTTATTGCTGTTACCTTTAATATTTTTGATCTGGTGGTTAATGGTGCGAGTGCCAAAAGGCTGGTTTGCGTGATGGCGAAGAGGAAAGGTGGAACGCAATTTACTGAGGTTGAAAAAGTTAGTAGCGATGGATGCATAGGTGTACTGAGTTTTAGCTATGTTGCAAGAATAAGAGAACATTAGTGAATTTGAGGAACGTGGAAAAACCCCCTGCATTTATGGCAAACTGGTTTTTTACTTTAGTGTGTTGCGTTCCGTCTTTCCTCTCCTCTGTTGCATTTGATTAGATAAAGCGTTGATTGCCAATGTAATCGTTTTTCAGTATCACCATGAGAAGATTGCAGTTCAAAGTTGCGTTGGTATTGAACGGAAATAAATATTGTAAAGTCTATTAAAAGTGTATAATCGGTGATAGCTTGTGTAAGCTTTCGCCGGACGAGTCAATATTACAGAGCTAATCATTGTACGATATTGTATAATACTGCAAATCTTATCGTGGGTGTATGAACGCTAAGTGCCGTATTTCGAGCAGCCAGGAAACCGCGTTCGATTCTCACGATTGGCGGCGGACGGAATGGGTCGTTTGCGGATGATTTTTAAAGAAGTAACGGAACTTTAGCTATGGAAATCGGCGTGGACGTTCATGTTATTTTCAGTGGATAGTGGAACATGTGTGAAAAATATCCCGTGTGCCATTCTATCGTCGTGCGAAGCCTTTTGTAAATAAAATTCTACCTTTTTTTTTTGTCGTTCGCCCAGAAATCGATAGCATGTGAACACGAGAACCGCACTTAACTGTGTCGTTGAAAGTTTACTATTCTGCTTACAAAAAAAAAATATACTAAAGATTATTTTATTTGTAAGATAAAATTGAAATATTTTTAATAAAATGATGTTGATTATCATAATAAATTTAGTCTCTGAAATAAATTGCAGTACAATATTTGTTTAAATTGTGTGTCCTTGTGAGAGACAACCCGTGGTTCTAGTTATGGTCACAAGATTTCAGACTCAAAAGAAAATTGAGCCGTCTTTCTGCTTTATCACATTCTTCCCTCTTTTTCATAGGTTCACGCCGAACATACATTTCATTGCGTGTCTCTTCTTTGATTTTAGCAAGCATTCTATTCACGTCTTGCGACATACGCTCATCAATCGCGGCCTTCGTATTGAACTCTTGCTTCCTCAATAAACCATCACTTCTTTTCAGGCGATATCGATAGACCAAAGAATCAAGCTTGCGATCAATGTCTTCATGGCTTCGTTTTGAACGGCACTTGGACTGTTCGTCATTTTCCAATTGTACCTTTCTACGAATTGCATTGACTCGATTGTGAATGCTGGTTGGACCGCTCCTGTCTGTCATCATGTCAACATTGTCGTCGTGTGTTCGTCTACGTTTTCTTGCAATTGTTCGGTAAGGTTCGTCGTCGATATTGACAGTATCGGCGTTGGTGTAGATGTCAGACACTCTGTGTCTCCAGGGAAAAACCCGGCTGCTGACATCAACTTCAGAATGTGGTTGCAGAGGTTGATAAATGTACAGGTTGTCAAGATTCTGAGTACTGAAAGAGAGATCAATTAATTGTTATTTAAATTGCTAACTTAAAATTGAAGAATTCAGTTCTCCATCTTTCGTAAAAGTTGCTTCTATATATTCAGCATACGCTAAGATTTAGTGATTCATAAAATGGTGAACGCTGGGGTAGGTAAGTAAACTTCCAAAGTTGACTTACAATCGTCGACGCCGTGGATAGTGTTTGCAGGAACAAAGATTTACGGTTAGAAGCAAAATTATTACCAATAGCTTCAAGCTATATTTGTAAATCATTTTTATTATTCCTGACGAACATTGATAACAATAGCAAAAGTGGGAGTATCCAAAGAAATACCTGATCATTTTAATGTTCTTTTCTGTTTCTTGTTTGTGTTTGAATTCACCGCCATCTTGAGTGTTGATTTCAAATGACACGCACAGAGTGCACTAGTCACGTTCAAAGACAGCAATAGCACGTGCGTGCAGTTTCTACTTGTTTCTTTTATCGTTTACTGGAAACGAAAAACCAGACGGAAGACTTTGAAAACTGTTAAGATCTACTAAGTGAGTGACTCTTCAAGCAAATAAACAAGGTAACCATATGCCTTTGGCGGAATCGAAATTACACGGGAATATTCCCCCCCGACGTCGCTAACTTTTGACAGAATTGTACGATTACGAAGGTCGGGGTCAGTGGATTTGCTATGGGTGGCTTCAATCATCTTTGGTTGGGGAAGAGCCAATAGGAAGAGGTCCCAGAGCTTTCCGCGAAATTTGAATATCGTATAATCGTTCCGACAATTAGCTATGGCCGGTCCCTTACAGAAAAATATCACCGAGGAGCAAAAGTATGTGATGGTGCAGTATCTAGAGGAGCATCCACAAATGATCCACACAAAGATCACCACTAATTATACAATGAGCCAGCAAATGGAAGATTGGGCCGTATTGGCTGAGCAGTTGCACCACTGCGCAGGAGCGAAAAAAACCGTGCAGCAGTGGAAGAGGGTAAGCACCGCAAGAAGTCTTACAAAATTCCCTCAAATTTTTCTCGTATATGCATATTCCCGGATGGGGTAGTGATCTCTTATATAATGTGTAAGGCTTGCGAAAAAGTGCAACATAATCAGTGGATGAAATATTTTATTATCATATCACAATTTATATTTTGTATTGTATTGTAGTATTGTTTTTTGTATTTTGCTATGCTTATTGATGAAACACTGTTTCTTAACAAACCCATACAATACTTGCAGTCGTGGGGAGACATCAAAAGTTCCACTAAGAAGGCAGCTGCCAATGCCCGGAATTGCCAAGCTACCAGAAGCAGCACGGTCGTTGTTAATCGGTCAGGTACACTGCAAGAGCGAATTATTGCAATCTGCAGCAATAAGTTGTTGTACGGAGATGAGGCAGGGGCACAGGAGGAGGGATTTTCTCCAGTTGTAAGTGCTTTGGTTTACTTCTCCCACTTACCTACATACCTGGGCCATGTCAGACATATCTCTAAATGGCATCTTCATTTAGGAAACAACCTCTGTGGAACTGGAGGAACAGATCGAATGGGCCAATGTTGAGGTGATAGTTCATGAAAACGCTGAGAAAATGTTTGACGAAGAAGAACTAGAAACACTGGAAAAAAAAGGTAATAGGATACTGCTGTAATTAATACCTACATATCACGGTTGTGTAGCAAAAGCATTTGATCAACTCATGTCCAACGAAATTGCTTCCAGCTCGTTTAGGATCATCCAGCCCGCCTGCTTTCCAGCCTGAGAACTGTGCCAGTGGTGGTGAGTTGCTAAAAAACATTAATCAAATGGAAAATCTTTGTGAAATCAAATTTTACACAACTACACAACTGAGGCTTGCTTCCTTTGTGCTTCTAGCTGCTTTTGGATCAAGCCAGCAGAATTTCAACCTAACACCACCAGCAACTGGCCACAGTGACAGCGCCGGTGAGTTTAAATACCAGCGACCAGCGATCCTGGTTGTAACGTACGTAGAATAAAATATTCCTGTTCCATTCTAGCTCGTATTGCATCAGTGACCACCCCTGTTAACCGGCTGTGCCCTATACCTGGAAAAAGTGGCAGTGTCTGTGAGTTTCTAAAAAGACGCTTGAGCAGTATGTGAAATCTGATTTAAATTGCAAATGCTTGCAATACGCTGGGTATTTTGTTATTAGGAACACTACTACCCAATCAAAAATTGATACCCAAATGGGAACTACTGTTATTATTCACAGAATCTCTCATTCTCATCAAATGCACTAAAATCCTTTCAAAAATAATGTGTCCAGGTATCTCAATTAGTTAGAGCAGCACCCGCAATAGGTGGAGATCGGGATTCGATTCCCCGTTTGGGCATCAATTTTCGAGAGGGTCGTGGTGTTCCTAATAGTAGATCACTACTGCAGTATTTTCTACACTTTTACTATACCAGCTGCAAACACTGTAGAATCTCAAGAAATTCTGCTCTAAAAACTAACCTTCCTTATTGCCAAGTCAACGTAGTTTCCCATGCCCAGCAATTTCCCATGCCTAGCAGGGTCACCGACCCTGCTAGGGCCAGTGAGTTTTTAATCTCAGATACTTGTTAGCTAAATTAAAAAACATGCAACACCACATTCATTAATAATGCCCATCTTGTGTTAGGTAGCCGAGCTGCTGCCCCCGTGATAACTGTTACCTCGGACATCTTTGATGTAAATCAGGCGCGCGCCTTGGACATACAAGAGCGAAAACTAGCCTTTAAGGAAAGGAAGATGCTACAGCAAGAGCATCACCATCAGCAACAGCTTCAGCTCCAGGAAAGGAAGATTTTACAACAGGAGCAGCAGCATCAGCAGCATCTTCAACTGCAGGAAAGGAAGATTTTGCAAAAGGAGCAACACCACCAGCAAGAGCTTCGGCTGCAAGAACGGAAGATGCTACAGCAGGAGCAGCAGCATCAGCAACAGTTCCATCAGAATGAAGATCAGTTTACCAGGTTTTATCAGCAGAGGACAGAACAGTTCAATGCAGCTCTTGAAGCTGTTAAGGAGATTTCGGGAACGTTTCTCAAACATAAAAGTTGAGTTTAGACGAAATCTTGTTTAAATTTCAAACGCTTGCAATGCGCGGGGTATTTTATTATTATGAACACTTTAACCGTTTAAAAATGTATGCCCAAACGGGGACTCGTCCCCAGATCTCCGCCTGTCGCGGGTGTTGCGCTAACCCATTGAGTTACTTGGACACTTGCTTTCTGAGATGATTCTAGTGTATTTGATGAGAATGACAGTTCTCCAAGGAGTAGAACCAAGAGGCTGTGAATACTCACAGTCACTCTGATTCTAGTGACGCTATACCACGTCAAACCTGTTGAGTGTTTTTACGGGGATATGAGAATCGCTGAGCAAATTTTAGTTAAAACTTAAAATGTATTTATTTATTTACTCAAAATACAGCTGGTAAGACACAAAAATGTACCTATATTTACAATTTACACAGTATTTACATTTTTTTTTTTTGTAGAAAACTGAACATTCATTTCTAAGTTAAGCCAAACAGACTGTCCATTGTAATTTCGATTGTAAAATCGATGAATCTGTGTGTTTATATATCAAGTTATTTAATCTTAATCCATAGTAAATTATGAATTTTGAGCAATACACATCTCTGACCAATTATCTCCACATAAAACATGATTGTATTTTGTATTTTGCATTTCAATGTCAGCATCAGGAATGTGATAGTTGATAAGTGGGATTAAGTGGGCTGACCTAACCTAAAATGAAGTCGAATTAAACTAGCCAGTGTAATCTCGAAGAAACTTTCACGCAAAGAACCTTTATTTATTGTCGAGCAACGCAGATAACTTTCCACTGCCTTCTTGGCTGCTTGTTGGAGTGGTGAAGAAAAAAATTCAACCCACCTTGCTTGCAAAAATTCAGTAATTGCATTGCTAACTAGTAAAAAAAAACGGTTTCTTGACTTCTGACTGACAAGGATAGAGGGATATTTTGTTAGTTTGTGGTAGACATTTTGACAATCAAGCAAAATGTTGTACATAACAAATAAAATTCATGTATCCAACAATAATTTTGCAACAAACAAACAAATTAAAATAGATCTCATTGGTTTCCATTGCAACACCACATAAAAAATAAGGATTTTAATTAAATTGAGGCTAGAAAAATTGTTAGCAAGTAGTAGCTTAATAACTGAGTGCAAGTGACCTAAATGAAATGAATGGAACCAAAGAAAATAGAACGAACACATGGACTTCTTAGAATGCTGTCATCAGAAAACACAACGGTAAAGTTTACGATAAGAATTCATAAGTAGCTATGTTTAGTGGCTAGTTCTTAGAATGAAGTTCTAGAGTAGAGCAAGTTGTTTACACTCATAACTTCATGATCACCGATCTTCTTGTTTTAGCAGCCAGCTGATGATGAGATCGAGGTCTGCAGACCGTCGTTTCAGACTCCGCTCCACCTGAAAGTCGGGTCAACCGCTTTCCTCGGGAATCCTAAACCTCCAGACGTCTCCAACCAAGTCCGTGAAGATGGGCTCGTTTTGTCCACCTGGTTCCCGCAATCTTGGCCAGCGAACGCTGCCGAACAGGTGACTAAAATTGCTAAGCTCTTGTTGTGACAGCGGAAGATTAATGAAATTAAATGAAAATTATTCAGAATGAATCTGTTAAAAAGGGCTAGGTAAGATAAAGATAAAATCAAGATAAAACAAAGTTAAGCAACACTGCGCTTTAGGTATTGGATGGGTGACCATCATACACATGACCAGTTCTGTTCAGGAGAGAGGTTGGAGGGATGAAAGTTAAGCAACACTGCGCTGGGTCAGGTATTGGATGGGTGACCATCATACACATGACCAGTTCTGTTTGGGAGCGAGGTTGGAGGGATGAAAATCAGTACAGATACTTCATTTGCCTTGCTTATCAACCTCTCGACAGCATGGATTTGTGGAGGAATCTTTTTGTTTGCGTTCTACCTGCCTTCGGAAGGGACGTTATGCCGGGGGTTACCTTGTAACTCTTCGACAGGAGTAGGCTACGTGCCGGCACTTCCCATCCTTCTAGGCCAGGTTGATTCACCCTCATAATCACCCGCTCATTCACCGAAGCCATTTTACCAGCGCCACATGGCCCGTTGATATAACAGTGTGTTGTTAAACACAGCAAATCATCTCGGAAATAAGTCCAGTCTTCAATCTTGAAGATAACAAATGTTTAAAGATGAATTGTCTTGCAGCCAACTGTGCAAATGCTTGCGGACGGTAGCTCGGAGTCAGCGACACCGAACTGTGAGACCAGTGTCATTATCGATGACGACGACCTTTCTTGGACCACAGATTCAACTGTCAACGGTAAGCCTCCATAAAGCGTAGGTATTTCCCCTTAAAGAGTAATTTTTTTAAATAGCTAATGAAGAAGTGGCTTGCCAATTGGTGAATGTTATAAAAAGCTGTGTAGTTGGCTATTTTAAATGGAATTGATAAGTTGTACACGTGATTCACAAGTGAAGTTGCTCTGCCATCAATTAAGTATACTTAACTCTGGCCCGCAAGAGAATATACCTACCGGTACAAGAACTGTCCCCCAGCTTTGCTACCAAGTCATGAATGAAATGTCAGTTAAGATATCAGAGTGAGACTTTCAAAATACCTGTTATATCTTCAGAATTACTTTCAAAATTTACTAAAATTGGTACGAAAACTCTTACAATAGCTAAAAAAAAAAATCATCTTGGCACAACAAAGCTTCAGAGCTAAAAAAAAGAAAGTCGAACATGAGCGGAGTTGATTTTTAGTGTTTTTGAAAGTGACAGTTGGCCATCATGTCACCCCAAAACGACTGGTGGTGCCTCTAACAGATGTAACGTGCGGAGGGAATTGCAATAAACTCAGACAACAATATATTGTCAGACAGTCTTTATTCTATAACTGTAAACGCTTCCACATCTCCGGCCAGGGCTAGACTGCCCATACCTCTTCCTGATAGGAAGAGGTTGGGGCCACAACAGGGGGATTGCACAGAGTAGTATTTTCTCTCGCTGAACAGAGTATACCTCTCAAATGGTTGTGCCGTGGTTTTCATTTGATAATTCGACTAGAAACACATTTTTGCACAAGGTATAATTGTACCTGTTATTAAAAAATGTCCATTCCAACTGCAAAATCTCACAAACCTTTTCAGAAATAGTAAAACTACTGTAAATATTGTTAAGAGGACAACAAAATAAAGTTAACGAAATTGGTGAGCAATTACGACGGTTTCAGAGCTGGTAGAGGCGATAGCCAAAATGGAGTGCCAACGAGACGAAAGCATCCGCGGTGACCACAGCGACTCAGAGTGGCCAGAGGAGACGGACTCCGATGCTGAGGTAATTCAGGATATAATCGTCAACATACTTTTTAAAAGTTATGTTTTAATTTAATTTTTGGTTTATGGTAGCCATGGTTTGGTTCATACCCCACGACTTTTAGGCAAGGCTGGGGCACAAGACATGGGACATGGGAGAAGGGTCCAAGTTAGGCAGGGCGCGATGGGACAGGGTGTGTTCTTGGCACGCTGCAAGCACAGCCATGGTTTGGTTCATACCCCACAACCTCCAGGCAAGGCTGGGACATGAGACATGGGACATGGGGGCAGGGTCCAGCTAGTCAGGGCGCCATGGGACAGGGTGGGTTCTTGGCACGCTGCAAGCACAGCTATGGTGTGGTTCATACCCCACGACCTCCAGGCAAGGCTGGGACATGAGACATGGGACATGGGGGCAGGGTCCAAGCTAGTCAGGGCGCCATGGGACAGGGTGGGTTCTTGGCACGCTGCAAGCACAGCCATGGTGTGGTTCATACCTACAAGATAACATAAATTGTGTAGCTATAAATACATAATTGTAAATCTATCGTTGTGTAGGGCTGGATCCTATCCAAGGTCACTCGTCGGCGTCACCAATCTTCGGCAACGTCTGATCAGGAGTCTCAGGAATCTCGTCTGCCAGCCGAAGGTTCTTCGGACTTGACAGCTGCAGCTGATCGGGATACGAGCCCAACTCGGGAGGCAAAGCATCTCATTGGAGACAACGTCAAGGTTGATGGTGTTACAAGGTTAGAAAAAAATGTAGAAATCCAAAAAGTAGCTTCACTTTTTTAAGAATGCCGTAAAATCGGTCATTTTTACTGGTGGTTTATTTTATGAGCGTAGTAAATCTTCGATTTTACTACCCTGTAAAAAAGCTCTATACACTTTAAATGCCAAACAGCTGCTCTGATTTTGACAAAACTTTCAGGACTCTTTTATATGTTCTCATCGTAGATCCCCTGCATTTTTTCAGGAAAATCAGCCATCAGGTTTGCTATCCAAACAATATTTATGTTGGCTTTAATCCATTTTCATCCATCAAAATTGCAGACACACAATTTACAGACATTTTTTTGATGCTAAATGTTTACAGTTAAAAATATAATGAGTATTTGGTGAGTCAAAACTACTAAAAAAAGCATGATGGTATGGCAAGGGTGGTGGTGAAGAGAACTTACTTATCCCTGACTCAGTGTTGCGTAAGTTAAGCGCTTACTATTATTTCTTCTCGATAGGATGGACTTTGCCCACGGGGACTTCCAAACTGAAAACAGAGATCCTCTCGATCCTGAAACAGAGGGTGCTGTTGATCCTGAACCGCAGGGTGTAGATGCAAGGCTGAAGGCTGCCGTCTACGCGTGGATCAAAGCAACTGCCGACACCGTACTCGAGAAATCAGTCGACATTAAAGTCGAAGCAGCCGTCGATGTTTGGATCGAGGAGGCAAAGATTGAAGCAGAAATTTTGAAAAAAAACATGGGAAGAAGTTTTTCTTGTGGGCAGGAATATTCAGAGGTATATATGCCTTCTTTACGTAATTTTAGGAATGTCAGTCGAGGCTTTCTGTACATACTGGTTCAGCTATAACTTACGCAGATATTTCATCCTTATGATGCAAATACTACCACAGATAAACCTTGCACAGATATTCCATCCTTATGAGGCAAAGACTACCACAGATAAAGCTTGCACAAATATTCCATCCTTATGAGGCAAAGATTACCACAGATAAAGCTTGCACAGATATTCCATCCTTATGAGGCAAAGACTACCACAGATAAAGCTTGCACAGATATTCCATCCTTATGAGGCAAATACTACCACAGATAAAGCTTGCACAGATATTCTATCCTTATGAGGCAAATACTACCACAGATACAGCTTGCACAGATATTCCATCCTTATGAGGCAAAGACTACCACAGATAAAGCTTGCACAGATATTCCATCCTTATGAGGCAAAGACTACCACAGATAGCTTGCACAGATATTCCATCCTTATGAGGCAAAGACTACCACAGATAAAGCTTGCACAGATATTCCATCCTTATGAGGCAAATACTACCACAGATAAAGCTTGCACAGATATTCCATCCTTATGAGGCAAATACTACCACAGATAAAGCTTGCACAGATATTCTATCCTTATGAGGCAAATACTACCACAGATACAGCTTGCACAGATATTCCATCCTTATGAGGCAAAGACTACCACAGATAAAGCTTGCACAGATATTCCATCCTTATGAGGCAAAGACTACCACAGATAGCTTGCACAGATATTCCATCCTTATGAGGCAAAGACTACCACAGATAAAGCTTGCACAGATATTCGATCCTTATGAGGCAAAGACTAGCACAGATAAAGCTTGCACAGATATTCCATCCTTATGAGGCAAAGACTACCACAGATAAAGCTTGCACAGATATTCCATCCTTATGAGGCAAATACTACCACAGATAAAGCTTGCACAGATATTCTATCCTTACGAGGCAAATACTACCACAGATACAGCTTGCACAGATATTCCATCCTTATGAGGCAAAGACTACCACAGATATTTGTATATTTGTATATTTGTTTATTAGCTACTGACAAGTACATAGTATTTGTATGGGCCTATTCTAGTAAATTTTTTTATATGAAGGTAACACGGTAATATTGCACCGTTTATAACATAAAGTAAATAAAGGTGGTAAAATAGTAATAATGGTAGAGATGTATCTACTATAATATAATATACTAAAATTATAAATATAATGGTGGTAGTAGTGGTAAAAAAGTAGCTTAATGGTATAGTATTGGTAATATAATAATCTTAGGTTCTAATATGACAATAACTTATGTATAATGTCAATAATAATGGTATTGTCGTCATTGTTGGTGGGCCAGGGGGAGATGGTGAGGTGTAGAGGTTAGGTATTCCTCGAGGTTGTAGAAGGGGTTTTGGATGAGGAAGTTTCGTAGGTAGGAGTCGAAGGTGCTGCGTAGAGTGGATTCTTTGATGTGGGTCGGGAGGTGGTTGAATATTTTTGTGCATAAGTAGAGGGGACTTTGTGTGAAGAGGGAGGTGTGGTGCGGAACGATGCGAATTTCTTTTCTACTCCTGGTTGCGTGAGTGTGGATGGAGGAATTCAGGGGGAAGAGTTCAGGGTGGGATCGTACGAGGGTGCTGGCTATCTGGATTATGGTACAGGTGAGGGTAAGGATTTTATGGGTTGTGAAGTGAGGTCTGCAAGTTTTGCGGCGGGAGATGCCTGCAATGATGCGTACTGCCTGTTTTTGCATTTTAAATATTCGTTGTGCATGGGGTGAGGTTCCCCAGAAGAGGAGGCCATACTCCTATGGGGGAGTGGGAGTGGAGGTGGGCATGGTACACAAGTTTTAATGAGTGGGTGTTGGTAATAGGTTTTAGTCTACGGAGGAGGAAGCAGCTGCTTTTGATTTTGTTAAGGGTTGTTTGAATGTGTTGGGACCAGTCTAGGTTGGGGGAAATATGGATTCCCAGGAATTTGGTGGTGGTTGCGCTGGGAACTACCTTGTTGTTTATTCGAATGAGTGGTGAGGAGTCGGGGGTGTTGTTTTTTGTGTGGAAATGGATGTAATGGGATTTGGACGGTTGAATGGCTAGTCTGTTGTGGAGGCAGTAGGAGGATATGTTGGATGTTTGGGCGTTGGCCGTTTTGGTGAGGGTGGAAATTGATTGGGATTTGGGGCAGGTAAGGAGGTGGGTGGTGTCGTCTGCGAATTGAAAGAGTTTGCCTTGGTTGATAAATTGAGGGAGGTCGTTTACATAGATTAGGAACAGCAGTGGGGAGAGTACCGAGCCTTGGGGTACTCCTTGCAGGATTTCAAGGGGGGTAGAGAGGGAGGGTGGCAAACCGGGGGTGGTGGAGTTGATACTGACTATTTGGGTGCGGTTGGAGAGAAAAGAGGCTATCCATTTGTTAGGAATGCCCCGGATCCCGATGGAGTGGAGTTTGGAAAGGAGAAGGTTGTGGTCGATCGTGTCAAAGGCCTTACTTAGGTCATAAAATATGCCTATAGCTTGGTCTCCTTGATCTAGGGCGGTGTGGAGGGAAGAAAGAAATTGGAGGATGGCAGTAATGGTTAGATAAAGCTTGCACAGATATTCCATCCTTATGAGGCAAAGACTACCACAGATAAAGCTTGCACAGATATTCCATCCTTATGAGGCAAAGACTACCACAGATAAAGCTTGCACAGATATTCCATCCTTATGGGGCAAAGACTACCACAGATAAAGTGTGCACAGATGTTCCATCCTTTGTGTTTCAAGTTTCCACATTCCAAGTTTTGTGTTGTTAGGTCCCAAGTGATGTCTCTGAATCTGGCCACGAGTCAAACCTTGAAGGAATGTATACTGCAGATTTGCTATCGTCAGAAATCAGTTCCACTGATATCCATACAAGTATTTCTTTAGAGAGGAAACTTGAAGAAGAAAAGCATTCTGGCATTGACTTAGCCGAAATGAATTATACAGAAGAAAAGTTCTCCGATGTAATAAATTCAGAAGAAACAAGTTTGCCTGAAATTGATTCTACTCAAATAAATGGCCCTGATTTGGAAACTGCTGAAATTGTGTCTGCCAGCATGAAATTACCTGAAATTTGCCTGAAATTTGCAGACATAATATCAGATCAAAATCAGAATCTCAGGCCGTGCAATGAACAAACGAACTACGATTCGATATCTGCCGATGGCACATATGGTTACAAACTGACGTTGCCCGGAACCGTCGAAATGAAAACTGTGGAGACACAAACCACCAACTTTGACATTCCCGATTCAAGACCTGCGAGTATTAAACGTTCTGATTCCGAGATTTCTGTTCCGGATTGCTCAAGTTCGAGCTCTGAAAAGAATCAAAGCTACCATAACTCGGAAAAATCGAATTCCTTCAATAAGTGTTTTGTCAAAATGGAATCTGCAGACAGTGACACCGACGTTGAATCGGAATTTGATGGCTCGCATTTAGTTGACGCTGACTTTGTGGGAAAATCTGCTGTAGCTGAAGATATTAGAGAAGAGCAAAGGTGAGAAAATAATTTTCTTCAAGAAATTAACTCGAACGACTAAAAGGTTTCCTAAGATTTCAACAAAATAACCTTTATTAATTCTTAAAAGTGTCATTGTGGTTGATGCTTTTTTTTCTATACCGATACAAAAGCAAGGACATAGTCATAGCCAAGTCAAAGATACTGCGACAGATAAATCGTGCATGGATCAATATAGGGGAACAATTTATGCAAAAAAAATAGCTGTTACTGTCTAATTTCCAAACCAAATGCAGGTGCTAGTTAGCGTTCCAAATTCTGTGTGAGCGTAGCTGTGATGCTACCACATAACCTACGATCATAGTTTAAGATACAACTATTTAACCCTTAGTCTTAGCTCTTCAGTTACTAATCGGCAAAATGGAGCGCGACGGGAAGGAGTTCTAGCTTACCTAACTATTAACCTAACCTCTCTTTCCCCCATGAAACTAATTTGAAGCATGAATTTTGCAGTCTGCACGTTCGACTGACCCACAGCATGGGAATTCATAGACTTAATTTATAAAAAAGTAAATCTTGTCAAGTGCACCAACAACCGCACTACTTAAAAGCGTTTTACATTGAACTTTGTCCAGCAGTCGCAAGCTTCAACTACGACAATCACCATTGATATTTTACTCCCGTTGATTTTTGCAGGTCTGCTTACTGCCGCAACCCACTAATCATCTTGTTGCGCTGTACCTTGGGCTCGTGGATGCATTTTTGGGGGCCCATGTATTTCTCCTAACATCGCACAGTGAGTTACTTGCAAACTATTATGTGAATGCCAAAGTTTTGAAGTTTTGAAGCTAGTGGGGTCTTCGATCTCCCCTATTCTACCTGTGTAACCCACTGGTCTGTACACACTTGCGTGGATAGCGCATCCCGTGGACTGGTTTCCAAGCCAGTGGGGCCTTCGATCTTCCCTATGTGTCGTTTCTTTACTTCTAAATTCTACAAATCATGATTTTTATTATTTTCCTTAACCTTTCTTTCAGGAAGAAAACCTGATTTCCCAAAATTCCTACGACATATGTGGAAAAAAAAGTTGTTTCTGTAAATTTCTTAATGTTGGTTGTGCTAATTTTGTGACATTAAAGGTATTCAAATAAATCCTACAAACCAATGGATATCAATCTTTAATATTTCATGATTTTTAAATAATATCAAACCTACATTTTTCTTTTTGGCCTTTTGTAAATGATTTTTGGTTCATGTTGAAACATTACTACTACCATAGGTAACGGTAGGTGCCACTCGATGGCGCTTGCGGCCGTTCTTTTTATCAAACCCCTACAGTAAATTATTTTGACTCGAATCGCTGAGCTGAGCAACAATCGAGATAAACTGATCGTAAATCGGTCTTAAATGCGAGTAATCTGCGAGGAGTAAAGAAATTAAATTTCTTAACACTCGAAACGACGGTGACTCCATCTAGAGCATCCTCAATTTTTGTCCATATAATAGTCATTTGGCGGCCATTTTTGATGAGACAATTTAACCATCGACTTTCATGAGAACTGGTATCTGCTACCTACCTGTGCAAGCGTCTGAAATTCTGCCCCCAACACAACGCCATTTGCGACATCTGTCACCACCGACATGTATTGTCTAGAGAATGTCAGGACCTCGATTCGACTTTATTTCATTTATAAGAAAAACTATTTTAACTGGGTTTTGAATGCTAAGTAAAGGACTACTAAAATAAAAAAAAGCCAATATTTTCAAGATCTTATTTCAGAAAATACATAATACATTAGTTTTTAAGTTATTGACCCTGATTATTTTATTTAGATGCATTTAGAAAGCTTGAACTAGGTAATTGTTAAAATTTTATGTGGTTCTTTTGTTATCGGAAAATTGTCAGGACTGCTCTAACCCTTGAAGAAGTAACTAGTACATGTTACGAAACGTCGGGAAATTTTAGTAGCCCTTTACTTAACATTCAAAACCCAGTTCAAATAGTTTTTGTGAAAACTAGTGCTAAGGATAAATCAAGTAGACATGAGTCTAAAAACCATCTTTATTTCATTTATGTTGCAAATAATATATAACTACTGATATTTTTTAACCAAAAGCTCGAAGATCTAGCCCAGAACACAGAATAGAAGCGAGTCTGAGAGATCTTGGGCTGTCAAAGATGGCTGCCAATATGTGGCCTACTCTATTCACTGCCAGTGATAGTTGCTAGTACTTACCTTTACTTCTGTGGTTTAACCATCAATGGTAGTACCGTTGGTAGTGGTAGTACCTAAGAAAAAAGAATGACATCAAAATACCCTTTTAAAGATAAATACTAACCAGCACCATCAGCCATTCATACAATCATATCAAAGAATCCTCCAAACGTAGCTCCTTCGATTTGAACCTTCAAAATTTCCTTCTCCAGAACCCTTTCTACAGCCTCGAAGAACACCTCACCACAACATCACCCAACCATTTCTCATTCGACTCCAAACTCCGAACCTTCCCCCATTATCATGACCTGTTGGCCTGCATGACCTGCATGACCTAGTAATTACTATTATTATCAATTTATCGTAAACCAAAAGCACATACAAATACAATGTACTTGTCTGCCGCTTCAATTAAATACAAATACAAATACTGAGTTTATTTCTAGGACCATTGTTTACATTTTTTGTCATTGGGAATTTTCTGCATGACTACTTAGTTTAGTATTTGCTTGACGGGAAAGCATTAAAGGAAGGTAAAGCAAAAAGGATGCATGCAAAAAGAATCGAGTCTGAAATTGTTCAAAAACACATCAACAGACTTGGAGAGTATTCAATATTCAAATCAGTCCTGAAAAAAATTCTGTTTAGTGTTCTATATTTTGTTCAATTCCTCGAAATACAACAAAAATATTTGTCCACATATCTAAACCCTGCGTTTGCAGATCCCAATTAATGTAACAAAGCGTCGATTGAAACCTTCACAGACATCGTAGAATGTTCTGAAATCGTAATCGATATCGCTTGTACCCCTATCAGCATATTTACATATACATATCCAAAATATTAAATTCTACTAGAAGTATCTAATAGCTAGTGAGTGTTTGAGAAAATATAATTTTTTTCAATTCACCTTTTCAAACAATTTTGCTCGATTGTTCACATATTTAAATAAATAATACACATATATTTAATAATATTTCTTCTCGGGGAAAGCACGAACAAACATTATTGTAATAATATTGTAATAATTTAATAACAATATTGTAATAATTATTCAAATATGAAATAATTTCAGGTTGTATTTTTCAACTGCTCACAGAACTTTGTCAACAAAAAACAGTTAAGCAGCTTACTTAAGATTAAGAATCCTTTTAACAGTAAAAATACTGTTTCGCATTTGTCACAACAACGTGGTAAGAAATAAGGAAAACGCCGAAAGAATACGTGAAAAAGTCTGCCTTTTTCAACCTTGATAAATCACATTCTTTCTTCCCTGTGCCCCATTACACATCAACCTTTAAAATGCACTTGATTTATAATAATAAAGAACAGATTTTTATAACAGTTAACACACCATACAAACGATATGGCTCTTTTCCGTTTCCGACCGTTCGTTTCTGACGTCGGCGTTACTTGAACGTGAAAACGGCAGCGAGAGGATAGTGATCCGACGGTACGGCGATGTTTGGGATCGGACCGATGTACTCCGCTTCGACCGCTCGAGGCAATCGCAATCGGCTGACCACTTTCAGCTCTCCCTCGATGATGCAGTCCTCGTCCTCCAAGTACCGACCGCTAGAACGTTCGCAGCACAATTTTGTTAGAGATGAGCAAACTGAATGATTGACCGTGTTGAAAACACTGGTCCTCGGAATACCAAAGTTAAGCAACATTGCGCTGGGTCAGGTATCAGAAGGGTGACCACCGAACAGTTGGGCGGTTGGAAACAATGGCACTCATATCATCGAAGTTAAGCAACACTTTGCTGAGTCAGGTATTGGATGGGAGGCCATCGTTCACACGACCAGTTCTGTTCGGGAGAGAGGTTGGAGGGATGAAAGTTAAGCAATACTGTGCTGAGTCAGGTATTGGATGGGTGACCATCATACACATGACTAGTTCTGTTCTGGAGAGAAGTTGGAGGGATGAAAGTTAAGTAACACTACACTGGGTCAGGTATTGGATGGGTGGCCATCATACACATGACCAGTTCTGTTCGGGAGAGAGGTTGGAGGGATGAAAGTTAGTACAGCAACTTCATTCGCCTTGCTTATCAACCTCTCGACAGCATGGATTTGTGGAAGAATCCTGTTGTTCACGTTGTACCGTGGTTTAACTCTGCTTTTTACACCCTTGGTATTGCATTCTTTATTTCGCCTTCCAAATACATTTTCAAGTCTTCCAACACGCTAACCATTAAAAACACTACAAACATATCAACAAATAAATGCAACAAACCCGTAGAAAATGTAGTCCACCGTTCCCCAGCCGTCCTGGAAGGTCGTTACGTCGTTGCCTGAACGCCCCATGTTGCGATACACCGAACGGAGATTCAGGTTGTGGCTCAGCAAGCCCGTTGAAAAGCTGTGCCCGTTGAAACGAAAGAACGGTGAGTTAATACTGACTTTTAACTTTTATCAGGTATTGGCAGGAAACCAAGCTTGCAAACGGCTTTTTGGCAGCCGTTGCTAGAATCCGCTAGTGTACGGTAGGTATTTAGCAGAAGTCATTAGGACTTTTAGTTTTGCATCTAAGTTCTTATTTTTCAATAGAATTAATTTCACGTAAATAAACTGATGAATTCACAAAGAATTTAAGTGCGTGATGCATTGTTTGGTCATAATTTTCTAGTTAATTTTCAAACTCCCCGGTGAAGACTGGCTTTATTTTGCATTCTTAAGTTGGCAATATGTAGTCAGAGTCCACCAGCTTGTGACAAGGTAAGGCTAACACAACTGTAACGGCGTTGAGTGTAGGTTTTAGGTAGAGTTTCAACGTCAATGTTTCAGTCTCTGCGTGAAAGATGGCCGCCAAATGACTACCTTACCGACAAAAATGTAGAGTACCAGAACATCATGTTAAGTGGAGCCACTGTCGTATGAATTTTAGTTTCGATATTTCTCGTAGGTTACTCGCTTTTTAATATCGTTACTTGTATATCAATCGTTGAGGTAAACATTGATGGAGATTTTTTGAGCATGAAAAGTCTCAAAAGCGAGTTAACCTACGAGAAATATCGAAATTAAAATTCATACGACAGTGGCTCCACTTAACGTGATGTTCCGGTACTCTGCATTTTTGTCGGTATGGTGGTCATTTGGCGGCCATCTTTCACGTAGAGACTGTAACATTGACGTTGTCTCTACCTATAACCTACACTCAACGATAACAGCAACGTAGCTCACCCGTCAGACGGCAGTTTTTCCGGCGGCAACGTCCGCCGATGCAACGGTATCTCGATGTGCGGCCGCGGCAAGAAGCAGTTGACGAGACCGCGCTGTTGCATCTCATCCACGTACTGCCGGAAAGATCCCCAACGGTTCTGCTCACTGTGGTAGATCTGGAAAGCGTTGGAAAACAACGGAGTCTTTGCTGATGGTTTTTAGACTGATGTCTACTTGATGTAAACTTAGCACTAGTTTTAAGAAAAACTATTTGAACTGGGTTTTGAATGCTAAGTAAAGGGCTACTAAATTTCCCAACGTTTCGTAACATGTACTGTAGTTACTTCAGAGGTTTGAGCAGTCCTGATAATTTTCCGATAACAAAAGAACCACATAAAATTATAACAATTACCTAGTTCAAGCTTCCTAAATGCATCTAAACATCGGTTTTATGGTATTATTATTATTATTTGTGGTGTTTAACGACGCACTGTTTTGACATCTGGCCATGTGGCACTGGTCTAATGGCGTCGGTGAATGAGTGGATGATGGTAAGCTATGAGTCCCAGTGCTGCCTGCTAGCCTGTGGCCTGTGTGCCTGTGGGACGATCGGCAATGGAAAAAGCTTTAAAATTAAAGCTAAAAGCATTTTATAGTATAAACAAGTTTTTAAACAGGTGAAAAATGCTTTCATTTACCAAAAAGCAATTTTTTAGAAAAATGCAGATGAGTTGAGAACACAAAAATGCAACAAAAATGCAAACTTCGTTCAAATCGAAGCAGGCATAAGGCCCCAACAAAAAAAAATGTGACCAAAAAAAAACGCATTTAACTTCAAATAGGAGTTACTTGAGATTTACAGGTTGTGACGTGATATAGCGTCACTGGAATCAGAGTGACTTTGAGTATTCACAGCCACTAGGTTCTACTCCTTAGAGATCTGTCGTTCTCATCAAATACACTAAAATCGTCTCAAAAAGCCAGTGTCCAGGTAGCTCAATTTGTAAGAGCAACACCCCCGATAGGCAGAGATCCAGATTCGAGTCCCCGTTCGGGCACCAATTTTTTGAACAATTATAGTATCATAATAATAATATCACAATTTTTTTTTTTTTTTTGGGGTAGGTGATATTAAAGTTTTTGCTCTGATTGCTATGGTCATCAAAAGGCAATAATCGACGTCTTACCATAAGCCTGTCTCTCTGGTCGGCGCTCTTCTCCTTATCCGGCCGCCTGCATATGACGCTGAAATGCTGACAAGTGTCTGTAACCTCCAACTGCCTCGGCAACAGATTGCGGCTCAGCGGTGCTCCTTTCCTGCCGATCGGCGTGCCTTCGTAGCGCACGCAGCTCTCAGATAGAAGGCGGTGCACTTCGGAGCCCGGTCGCGTATTGAAGTCCCCGGCGAGGATCACGGGCACGTAGAGGGGGCGTCGTGTTCTATGCAGAAGTCGTGGCGATTTGCCAATTAGAATATTTTGATAACGGATCAGTTTTTCCATATATAAAGGAAACACAGATATTCCGTCCATATTGGGCAAAGACTACCACCGATAAAGCTTGCACAGATATTCCATCCTTATGGGGCAAAGACTACCACAGGAGCAAATGTGTGACCTTTTCTCCATTACGTTCACCACTTTCTTGGCACTGTTACTAACAATAAACGACTTTGCCTAACACTCAAAAACTGTGTGTAAAGTTAGTTTCTTTGGCCGCACCTTCTGTCTTCGCCGTAGAATGTCATCCGATCGACCTCCGCCAGCAGCAGCTGCGTCTGAGCGAGCCTCACGTCCTCACGCCGCGGATTGTAGAGCAGGTGCGTGTTGGCGACCACTAGCTGGCGCTGGTTGCCGCGGACATTCTTCAGCGTAAGCTTGGCCAATAAGCCGACGTTGTCGCGATTCAGCAGCTGAAAAAACGACTTGATTATGATTTTTAGACTCATGTCTACTTTATTTAACCTTATTACTAGTTTTGAAAACACTTTTAAGAACTGTTATACCCGCAGTAACATAAGAAAGCATATTATAGAATCTCTGTCAGGCGATCTCAGCATCTCCATGATCACCAAAAGTTAAATCTACCTCATATGCTTGAAAGATCTTTTGTTTTCAAGGTGGGCAACAAAAATTATCTTAGAAAAATTTCAGTAAAGCTATATGAATTTAGCAAGGTATTAGTTTTAATTTTAGGAAAACTTAGTTGTTCTTCAATTAGCATTCAAAACTCAGTTGTATTTCTTTTTAAATGTCAAGATAATTGTTTGATTAATTTGTAGTATTAAACTGGCCTTGTTGCACTAGTCTAATAACGTCTGTAACGATAGGGAGATGATGAATCTAATTTCAAGTTTAACCTGCAAACCTGCCCTATATACTAACAGAGGCACAAACATATTTCAGACTTGCCAGAATTATGAACCACTTACGTTGCAGTATTGGCAACCAATGGATGCAACTAACCTCGACTCCCGGCTGATAGAACTCAACCGAGCAATGGTCTTCCAGCGTGAACCTCGACTTTCGGAAGTAGATGGCGAGACCGTCCTTCTTTCCTCCCGTCCGTCTCTTGTAAAGACCCTTGTATCCTAAAAGCAACGCACGTCATTTACCACAATCAAGAATCACAATGTCAACGACGCAATCCAGAAACTATCTGGATTGTTGGCAACCTGATAGGGAAGTTAAGTTCTTTCTTTCCTCTTCTCCATTATATGTAAGTCGGTTCGTGACTCACCTAAACCATTGAGTCGGTTGTAGAATGATTGCAGATGGTCTTCTTGAACTTCTTGCATGCAGATGATCTGTAGAAAATAAATACCGCTCTAGTTAGGGGTTACTGCTTGGTGCTATGGTGGTGCTAGTTAGCACGGTGCTATTGACAGTAATTCCAGGGTTACGAATCACCGCTCTAGGTCGGGGTTACTGCTTGGTGCTATGGTGGTGCTAGTTAGCACGGTGCTACTGACAGTAATGACAGGGTTACGAATCACCGCTCTAGGTCGGGGTTACTGCTTGGTGCTATGGTGGTGCTAGTTAGCACGGTGCTACTGACAGTAATACTAGGGTTACGAATCACCGCTCTAGGTCGGGGTCACTGCTTGGTGCTATGGTGGTGCTAGTTAGCACGGTGCTATTGACAGTAATTCCAGGGTTACGAATCACCGCTCTAGGTCGGGGTTACTGCTTGGTGCTATGGTGGTGCTAGTTAGCACGGTGCTACTGACAGTAATACTAGGGTTACGAATCACCGCTCTAGGTCGGGGTCACTGCTTGGTGCTATGGTGGTGCTAGTTAGCACGGTGCTATTGACAGTAATTCCAGGGTTACGAATCACCGCTCTAGGTCGGGGTTACTGCTTGGTGCTATGGTGGTGCTAGTTAGCACGGTGCTACTGACAGTAATACCAGGGTTACGAATCACTGTTCTAGGTCGGGGTTACTGCTTGGTGCTATAGTGGTGCTAGTTAGCGCGGTGCTACTGACAGTAATACCAGGGTCACTGCTTGGTGCTATGGTGGTGCTAGTTAGCACGGTGCTACTGACAGTAATACCAGGGTCACTGCTTGGTGCTATGGTGGTGCTAGTTAGCACGGTGCTACTGACAGTAATACCAGGGTCACTGCTTGGTGCTATGGTGGTGCTAGTTAGCACGGTGCTACTGACAGTAATACCAGGGTTACGAATCACTGCTCTAGGTCGGGGTCACTGCTTGGTGCTATGGTGGTGCTAGTTAGCACGGTGCTACTGACAGTAATACCAGGGTCACTGCTTGGTGCTATAGTGGTGCTAGTTAGCACGGTGCTATTGACAGTAATACCAGGATTGCGACTGCTGCTAGGCCTCTAAATGCCGACGTAGCTTATCCACTCACGTCTGCGTTAATATTCGCCAGCTCTTTGAGCAAGATCTGGCTGCGGTGCTCCCAGCCGAGTGCTCGTGGGTCGTTACGCTGATATAGATGAAAGTGCGTGTCTAGCAGTTGTTGGGCGAGGACGTTGTATGAAAGGAAGCTGAACGTCACGTCTTTGGTCAGGTGGGCGTTTTGTGACATGCCTGCGCCAAGATTTGTCAGCTCCCATGGGCGGTACTGCTCTACGAGCTCTCGCACCATTGCGACTGTAATCAGAGGAGTTAGGTTAGGTTGCAGAGTTATTTTTGTTTGCTAAGCATATAGTTTGAAAAGTTTTTTATGTTTAGAGTAAAATGTATGATCCAAGATTTAAAAATATGTTGTAATGAACAGTAATCTAGTGCTTTCATAATATGAGATATAAGTGTCCTTTCACATTCTGGGGTAACAGGCACGTCGGCCTAGGTATAATTTGAGAATCTGAAATTTCATAAAAGAAGCACTCATTCTAAAAGCGAAGATTAACTTGTGACATAAAAACACTTTGTGACTTGCCTTCAGCAGGATTGTTCATTATTTGCGGTGGTGGTTGTTGCACTACGGTTTGGGCAGTGTTTGATACGTGATTCCTCGTATATTGTGTGGGTGCCGACTGGACTTGGGCTGTGCTAGTTTGAGCCTCTTCGCCGTCGTCATCCAGTACAATTTCAATCGCCTTCTTTGCACGCTCTTGCAAAGCATTGAATTCTCCGACTATCGCAATCTCCTCATCGGAATCATCCACGTTTACAGTGTTGCTAGCCATTTCTAACTTGTCATTCAAGGATTTGTTCCTTTTTTTGGCAAAGCATACGCAAGCTAGATGAATAAACTTGGTTGTTCTGGGAAGGTTTTTGCTGCTCTGCCGCTTTTTTGAGTCGGATGAATCACAGCACAAGATTTGTTTGGTGTGATCGATCTTTAGAGAATGCAGCACAGAACAAACGCAACGCCGACAGTGAGATTGAGTATTAGTTGGTGACAAAATGTTAAGAAAGAAGTAGATTTTAAATGCGTTTAGCATTACAAAATAATTATTTGTTTAGGTAATCGTAGCATCAAAGATAGCATCAGAATAGCATCTTTACTCATTTCTTCCTCCAGAAGGGATTTATAATTCGCACACCTAGTCAACCTTCGCTGACAGCCGAAATAGTAAACCAGACATTTTTAAGCTATCTAGCAAGAACGATTATCCTTATTAAGTACCTGCTCTTTTACAATTTTGGGAAATACTCCACAATTTTCGTGAAAAACAAGGAAATTACATCACCATGTGCTGGCAGAAAAGCCTTGGCTTCTGACAGCAACAGCTGTTTTTACGAAGGTCATCGTCGCCAAGAAATTCAGCCAGCGCTCTCTGAAGTACTGTTTCGAACTATCGGCATACCTGTTTTTTTTTTCAAATTTTTGTGCATCATATATATTTAGTGAAATTTTCCCTGTTGTGCAGAATAAAATTAATGTGACAGTTTGCAAATGCCAAAATTTTTGGTAAAATAATCCATGTATATTTTGGAAGAGATTGCAGTGGTTTGAAAGTGAAAGAACACAAAATTTAAAAAGAAAGGAAATATTAATTTTGATGATATAGAATGCTGAAGAAATGGAATAGATAAAGTAAACAGTTAAGAAACTGCTAAAAATTTTGAAGATCTTGAAAAGATTTAAAAAAATGTAAGAATGATTTTATTATGGAAGTTTGGAATGTATTGTAAACAATAATTTTATATTAACAGCGTCAAGTATCACAGATTGTACTGATTATTTTGTACTGACATGTGTTCATTGTTCTCCTTCAGAAATTTCATTTGTAATAGCAGTTTTCATTGTTGCAGGTTCTCTCGCAGAAGGTTTGCTGTGTTATCCCAGTGTCTGTCATTGAAGGTTCACTGTTAGAACATAGTAAATAGTAATTCAGATATTATTAAAGCATTTGAATTGTATTTGATGGCTATATCATTGTCATTCTATATATTGTGTTGCGATATAAAAAAATTTACAAACCTCTAGCTATTTGATTGGAATTCCTGGATGAAAAGGAATATTATGAGTTTGTGTGCTTTTAAAACTGAGGACTTCCTGTTGGTTCCACTTCCACTTTGCATTCCCTTTGCATTTTAAGCAGAGTTTTGGGAGAGCTAGAGGTACCAAATTTTTTATGATTAGAATTTTAGTTAAATAACCTCTAGCTCTTAAATATCTCTGGCTTGGAAGAAAGTGGCAATCTGAGCAGCAGATACCTTTTATCCCTTCCGAGCTGGGTAGTTTGCCAGTGCGTTTGCACCGAATGTTGTGGACTGTGCAACAGTACATTTTTTGTATTCTATCAAAGATTATTGATAACTGGTCGAAATGGTTTAGGACATATGCGTGAACAAGCCATTAATTTATCATAAGTTGGCATGGAGAGTGCCATATGGTTGGAATGTAATGAAATCAAATCGTTTGATCCTTGAATCGATGATAATTTCACTTGCCATTTCAGATGATCTTGCTGTTTAACTTTGAATCGGAAAAGCTGGGCCAAATTTTCCTGTTATCTCATGGAGTCTCTTTATGGTCTGAACAATTCACAAGGTTTATATGTGGTTTTAATAAAGTGCTGTTTTGCTGCATTTTTGAATGGTTTGGCGGTGCTGCGATTGTATGTAGCCTCTTAAAGGGTACTTATATATACGCCATATTCAATCTGAATATGCCGCTAAGTGGAGTCCTGTAACGACAGCGCTCGTTGTTCGTGGGCATCATTTGCATGACTTTTAAACGATTTGGATTGAGTTGATTAAAACACTTTAAGTTAACTGTTTAATCGTTTCTAAAATAGTATAAAATGGCAGAGACTAAACCGCAAAAAATGCCGAAGGTGGCCAAGGTGAGTAATTTGTTTGAGTAGAAAACACAGATTGTCAAACGTAACCTAAAAATAAAGTTTTCCTTCTTACAAAAATTATTCATATTTTAGTTTCAAATGTCGCATTTTAGTCCTGCTAAATGCCTAATTGTAAATATGAAACATTTTTTTTTAAATCGCAGGTTAAAAACAAAGCACCAGCTGAGATCCAGATCACTGCTGAACAGCTTCTTCGTGAAGCCAAAGAACGAGATTTGGAAATTCTACCTCCGGTAAGTGTTTTCAAAGTTGCCTGTGTGTTTCCTCATTCCATCAAGGACAAGTTTTGACTTTGTTTCTTGTCACTCAGCCACCGAAACAAAAGATTTCGGATCCAGCCGAACTCGCTGACTACCAACATAGAAAGCGAAAAGCATTTGAGGACAGTCTACGCAAGAATCGAGCAGTTATCACTAACTGGATAAAGTATGCACAATGGGAGGAGAGCCAGAAGCAAGTGCCAAGGTAAAAACTTTTGTCTATTTAAACCCATTATCTGGAGTTTCACTCCCAAGAAATGTCTTAATTTCTCATTATAGAAAAACCAGAGGTTATATGTATAAATAGGTGTAATTTATCAAAAACCTGAAAGTGTATTTAAAAAAAGCTACTGTCCAGCCAAATCTTGTCAGTCTTTCATAGTAACTCACACCGTATCTCATCTTTCAGAGCTCGATCCATCTACGAACGTGCGTTGGACGTAGACCACCGAAATCTAACGCTATGGCTCAAGTACACCGAGCTAGAGATGCGAAACCGGCAAGTGAACCACGCGCGCAATCTGTGGGATCGAGCCGTTACCATTCTACCACGTGCCAACCAGTTCTGGTACAAGTACACGTACATGGAAGAGATGATTGGGAACATAGCAGGTGAGATGCCTGGAACTTACATGAGTATTGAAATGGTTTTAGAAAGATTTTGACTAAACACCGTTGCCTGTGGTTTAACTTGCACACTGTAATCAACTATTTAAGTAGAGTGTCTTTAATTATCAGAATGATACAATTAGGGTGCCAAGAGACTGCATATTTATTGTGGTTACGAAGGAAAGACGGGGAGTGCAACTTAATAGAGAAGGAAATTGGGGGCGTGTGGTGTAATGTCGAGAAATGACTGAGAAGTGTACCACACAAAGCCAATTTTCTCTCTGGTTTCACTTCTCTCTTTCCTTCTGCTTCACAATTGTCAGAAAATAAAGTAGGCACCAAGTTGGGGCAGACATACTTGAAGAAAACAGAGCTCACCAAAATGTAAATAGCCAACTGTGACAGATAAGAGGTAAATGCATAACGGCATTTCAAACTCTTTTATTCATCTATGAATTGTTAAACCACGAGACTGTAAATAATTGACAGTTATCAATTTTTTTAGAGAAAAGAAGTGTTCATAATAATACACAAACTAAAAAAAAACAAAAAAAAAGCTTCTTTATGATTGTTTTTAGACTCATGTTTACTTTATTTATCCTTAGCACTTGTTTTAACAAAAACTATTTGAACTGGGTTTTGAATGCTAAGTAAAGGGCTACTAAATTTCCCGACGTTTCGCAACATATACTAGTTACTTCTTCAGAGGACTTCAAACCTCTGAAGAAGTAACTAGTATATGTTGCGAAACGTCGGGAAATTTAGTAGCCCTTTACTTAGCATTCAAAACCCAGTTCCAATAGTTTTTCTTAAAAAAAAGCTTCTGCTTGTTTTCACTGTGCCGTTGGTCGCTAAGAGCTTGTTGTCGTTGTTTAAGGTGCACGAGCCGTGTTTGAACGATGGATGGAGTGGGAGCCAGACGAGCAGGCCTGGCAGACGTACGTCAAGTTCGAGCTGCGCTACCAGGAGATCGATCGCGCTCGCAACATCTACGAGCGATTTGTCTTTGTGCACCCCGAGGTAAGCATGACACTCCCAACAAAGGTTTTACCGTTGAGTGTAGGCTCTAGGTAGAGAAACAACGTCAATGTTACAGTCTCTGCGTGAAATATGGCTGCCAAATGACTACCTTACCGACAAAAATGCAGAGTACCGGAACATCACGTTAAGTGGAGCCACTGTCGTATGAAATTTTAATTTCGATATTTCTCGTAGGTTAACTAGCTTTTGAGACTTTTCAAGCTCAAAAGATCTCCATCAATGTTTACCTCAACAATTGATATACACGTAATGATATTAAAAAGCGAGTAACCTACGATAAATATCGAAATAAAATTTCATACGACAGTGGCTCCACTTAACGTGATGTTCCGGTACTCTGCATTTTTGTCGGTAAGGTAGTCATTTGGCGGCCATATTTCACGCAGAGACTTTAACATTGACGTTGTTTCTCTACCTATAACCTACACTCAACGGTTTTACTGATTAATATTCAGTCTAAAGTCGAAATTGAATGGATGTGACGCAATATAGCGTCGCTGGTTTTAGAGTGACTGTGAATATTCACAGCCTCTTGGTTCCACTCCTTGGAGATTCGTCATTCTCATCAAATACACTGAAATAATTTCCAAAAAGCCAGTGTCCAAGTAGCGCAATGGGTTAGAGCAACACCTGCGATACTTGAATATCGACCGCCGATATTTAATAGTAATAGGTTATAAGTGTTCCTAATAATAAAATATTTTTCCCGTTGCAATCGTTCGCAGTTTCAGTAAAATTTCACATTGTTCAGCTCTCTGCACCTATTGTCATCCATTATTTGGTAAGACGCATTTGTTTTTGCCTCTTTCGCATTATACCAAACAGCCATTTGGTGCTCATACCTTTAATATCCCAATACAGTCTATACAATTCTTGAAAGCAATTTCTCTACAACAACGCAATTTATTGTTCTGCTTCCGTTCTCCGCAGGTCCGTATGTGGGTCAAGTTTGCTCAGTTCGAGGAGACACACAGCTTCGTTCAAGGCTCTCGCAAGGTCTTCGAAAGAGCCGTCGAGTTCTTCGGCGAGGAAGACGTCGACGAGAAGCTCTTTATCGCTTTCGCACGATTTGAGGAGCGACAGAAGGAGGTACGGTCGGCTTGCACTTAGTCAGGATAGCACCCTAGGGGACCAGTGGCTTAACCTCCCTCCCGAACGACAGAACAACTTATGCAACAGAAATACTCTACAAATCCATGCTGTCGAGAGGTTGATTAGCAAGGCTAGTGAAGTTGCTGTACTTTCATCCCTCCAACCTCTCTCCCGAACAGAACTAGTCAAGTGTATAATGGTCACCCATCCAATACCTTATCCAGCGCAGTTTTGCTTAACTTTCATCCCTCCAACCTCTCTCCCGAACAGAACTGGTCATGTCTATGATGGTCACCTATCCAATACCTGATCTAGCGCAGTGTTGCTTAACTTTCATCCCTCCAACCTCTCTCCCGAACAGAACTGGTCATGTGTATGATGGTCACCTATCCAATACCTGATCCAGCGCAGTTTTGCTTAACTTTCATCCCTTCAACCTCTCTCCCAAACAGAACTGGTCGTGAGTACAATGATCACTCATCCAATACTTGACCCAATGCACATCGCTACTTTACTTTGGTTATCTCACGATAACCGGTGTTTCCAACACAACAAACTGTTCGGTGGTCACCCATCCAATACCTGACCCAGCACAGTGTTGCTTAACTTCAGTGATCTCACGAGAACCAGTGTTTCTAACGTTAGGTGAGACAAGCTATACATATTGTAAATTACCAACCTAGCATTTTCGAACTGATCGGCGCAGTTGGTTTTATTTATTTTATTTTTTTACTTATTAATTCTTTAAAATTTTTCACAAATTTCACAAATTTTCCATAATACAGGTTAGGTTTATACAAAGGTAACGAAAATAAAGCTTCGTAAAAACGTTTCGTAACCGACCTGTCCTTGCGTGTCTTACCAGCACGATCGCGCGCGTGTCATCTACAAGTACGCCCTGGACCACGTTGCCAAGGACCACGCGCAAGAACTTTACAAGGCGTACACGATCCACGAGAAGAAGTACGGCGACCGTTCGGGCATCGAGGACGTCATCGTCAGCAAGCGGAAGTTCCAGTACGAGGAGGTACGTACGACACATTGGCATGGAAAAATAGCACACCATCACATTCATTTTGTACCGCACATGCTATCACATGGGTTGGGTAATAAAAACTGCAAATTTTTCGAGGTCATTTAAAATTTTAAATAATTTAGTCGTTTGATTTTTTTACAATATTTTTTTATTTAGTTAGATGCATTAAGGGTGCCCATGCATGTTGTGGCAGCTGATTTGTAATGTGTCAAAGTGCTGGGATAACGAATATGTTGATTTGTAATGTGCCAAAGTGCTGGGATAACAAGAATATGTTGATTTGTAATGTGCCAAAGTGCTGGGATAACGAATATGTTGATTTGTAATGTGCCAAAGTGCTGGGATAACAAGAATATGTTGATTTGTAACGTGCTAAAGTGCTGAGATAACAAGAATATGTTGATTTGTAATGTGCCAAAGTGCTGGGATAACGAATATGTTGATTTGTAATGTGCCAAAGAGCTGGGATAACGAGTATGTTGATTGGGAAAGTAAAGGGAGAGTACGGAACTTACTGAGAATGGCAGGCTGCGATAGTGAAGATTTTTTATTCAACGTTTTGGCCGTTTCCTTTATCGCCGGAGAAAAGAGCTCTTCTCTTTCCTACTTCTGGTTTCATGAGTGTGGATTGAGGAGGTGAGGGGGAAGATGTGGGGATGAGTTCAGACACGGGGGCAATCTATTTCAATGAGGGCGAAGGTAAGGGTTAAGATTTTGTGGGTGACGAAATGGAGCTTGCACGGGAGACAACTTGATGAGGTAACAGGCACAACTTGCGGTAAAATTGAGCTCACGGATGCCTGTAGGCACAGTGTGGTACTAGGCTTAAAAATACATAAGCTTTATTCAGTTGCTTCAGACTTTTGTTAAATCAGAACAGTTAATAGTGAGATATTTCAGAGCATCACAGATCATGTTTATTAGAATTCAATATTCATTTGTTCTGACTCCAACTCAGACCACCTCCAAGACTGCTCCAATGCAATCTGATCTAACACAAACGAACACAAAATGGCAGCGATGTTTTCACCCTAAATTTTACATGAACAAAGCTATCTTCGCCCTTGCCATCCGAGATCCCTAACCCCTCGGCCTAGACAAGCTAGTTACGTTGTTTTTCTTTTTCGCCGCTGACAGGAAGTGAAGGCAAACCCGCACAACTACGACGCTTGGTTCGACTACCTGCGTCTTGTCGAGAGCGAGGGAAACTTCGAGGACATCAGAGACACGTACGAGCGTGCCATCGCAAACGTTCCCCCCTCGAAGGTACGTCAGCCGTTGCCGTGGACTGGTTCTGTGACTCGGACACTTTGAGTAGAACAGTGGCGTTAGGCTCATCACTTGCAATGTAGCCACTTGTTGGTTTCTAATGATTATAGTATTTTGATTTTAGACCTGTGGATCTAAAAAAGAATTTAGACGACGTTTCAACTATTATTATTATTATTGTAGGGTTTAGCGGCAAGTCAGCTACTTGGCTATTTGTGCCGAATACATGATTAAAAATTAAGATGTTTTAAGATAGACATGAAGTCTTTCTAAGTCAATGTGTTAAAATATGAGTCGTTCCTATCGCATTCTTTACAAATACTTGCGAAAAGAATCAAATTATACACTATAGAAAGTGCATAATGTTTAAAACCATTTGCTAGTGACTCTTAAAGTTAAAGTTAAAATTAAATCCTATCATAAAAACCAGAACTGCAGCAACGACGTTTCAAGTCAGCCATCGGACAGCAAAACCGTCTCACCGTCCGTCCGTCTCTGAAGCCGCATTGTTCCGATTGTGTTTGACAGGAGAAGCAGTACTGGCGGCGTTATATCTACCTGTGGATCCACTACGCCCTCTTCGAGGAGCTCGAGGCCGAGGACGTGGAACGCACGCGGCAGGTGTACCGCGCGTGTCTCGAGCTCGTTCCGCACAAGACGTTCTCGTTCTCGAAGCTCTGGCTGTTGTACGCGCACTTCGAGATACGACAGAAGGAGCTGGGGACCGCGCGGAAGTATCTCGTGAGTGGCATGTCAATTTGTACAATTTTATTATTATGAACGATATAACCGTCTCAATGATTAAATAAAACCAAACGGGAACTCGAACCCCGATCTCCACCTATCGCGAGTGTTGCTCTGAACCATTGAGCTACTTAGACACTGGCTTTTTGAGACTATTTTAGTGTATTTGATGAGAATTACAGTTCTCCAAGGAGTAGAACCACGAGGCTGTGAAAACTCACAGTCACTCTGATTCTAGTGACGCTATATCACGTCACAACCTGTCAATCTCGAATAACTCCAATTTGACGTTATAATAATAATAATAATAATAATAATTTTTATTGCTCCAAATTGAATTACACTGTAATATTGGGTGAGTCATTAAAATATACAATTACAATTACAATTAAAATACAGTATACAATTATTCATTAACTGATGTTAACTTATAGCTTACGTTGGATGCGTTTGCACAGGTTTAAAGTTTCTGAAATGGTTGAAAGGTTTGTGCTGCTAGCCATACGTTGCGCTGACAGCGTGGTATATTGTTAGTTTATTTTTGGGGCGTAGTGTGCCTTAAAGCGACTTTTACCGGCCAATCCAAACATTTTTTGTCGATTAAGACTTCAATGCTAGGGATTTTGAGGGGCAAAGGGAAAAAATCAAAGAGAAAATTTCCAATGACAGTATTTTACAAATAGAATAATTTTACAAATACTTTACTTAAATATTGAATTTTAAAACAGTAGTTTTACAACACTGGGAATCGTACCCCGATCTCCACCTATCGTGGGTGTTGCTCTTACCAATTGAGCTACTTGGACTCGTAATTTTTGGTAGGATTTTAGTGCATTTGATGAGAATTATGGAGCAACACCCGCGACAGGTGGCGATCGAGGTTCGAGTCCCCGTTTGGACGTACATATTTGATACATATTTTATTAGTGTCTCAATAATAAAATACCCCGCGCATTGCAAGCGTTTGCAATTTAAATTAGATTTTGCATATCTGACTAAAAACCCTGTTTCCGTGGTTTCAGGGCATGGGTCTGGGCATGTGTCCGCGGGACAAACTGTATCGAGGATACATCGATCTCGAAATACAGCTGCGAGAGTTTGACCGCTGTCGCCTGCTTTACCAGAAGTTTCTCGAGTTCGGCCCTGAAAACTGCGTCACCTGGATGAGGGTGAGTCGTTTAATATCAAGGCTAACGAGTCATGAGCTGTAGGTTGTTGTTGAAATTAGTATGTAGACAATAAATTCTGAAATTCTGAAATTTTGACGTGATTTTGCTGGTCATTTTATAAAGTCTTATGCTCTAATGCTGTTTTCTACCTGATTTGATGAAAAAAAAATAAAAAGAAATGAAACATTAAAGAAAAATTCTTTTAAAGTACCATTCAAAGTCCAACCATTGTAAATGCCAACTACATCCTAGTTATGAACTGAACTATTTGAACTGGGTTTTGAACGCTAAGTGAAGGACAACTAAATTTCCCAACGTTTTGTAACTTTTACCTGTTACTTTATCAAGGGTGAAAGTAGTCCTTTGTGAACTTCAAATATTTTTTGGTAAAAATTATGAAGGACTTTCCATTTAAAAATATTTTTTCACAATAATCTAATTTTATATGGAAATTTAAAGCCTTATTTATAGGCTTTATAGGCTAACCAATATTCAAGCAACTTATTTATTTATTTTTAAATAAGTTTAAAATTTCTGTTGACCAAATCGACAGAGTTCACCAATTTTCCTCGAAGATCTGTCACGATTAGCCAAAAACATGCTAATATATTTGAGTAAACCCAAACCCTCTGCCCCGTTGCTCGTAGTTTGCCGAGCTCGAAACGCTGCTCGGAGATTCGGAGCGAGCCGGCGCCATCTTCGAGCTGGCCGTTCGGCAGCCGCGACTCGACATGCCCGAGCTGCTGTGGAAGTCGTACATAGACTTCCGCGTTGCCCACGACCAACGGGAGCAGGCTCGAGAGCTCTACGAGCGACTGCTAGAACGCACGCTGCACGTCAAGGTTAGGATGGTCGACTTGCAGTCCATGCTGTTGTCCAGCTCAAGACATGGCTTGCCAAACAAAGCTTGCAGTCCATGCTGTTGTCCAGCTCAAGACATGGCCTGCCAAACAAAGCTTGCAGTCCACGCTGTTGTCTAGGTCAAGACATGGCTTGCCTAATGTTAAAAACAATTCATGCCCCAGCACAGCGCCAGTGGCTAACCGCCAGTAATTTCTTTACGTCTTACGTCATTTCTTCTAATTCCCCAGGTATGGATGAGCTATGCTCAGTTTGAGCTGTCGTCTGGCGGCGAGGACGCCACGCCGCTTGCGCGGACCGTGTACCGTCGCGCGGCGGAGGCTTTGCGCCGGGCGGGCGACACCGAGGAACGCGTCCTGCTGCTGGAGGCGTGGAGGGACTTCGAGGCAGCTCACGGAGATGACGATTCACAAGCGGACGTCGCCAGTAGAGCGCCGAGACGGGTCAAGAAAAGGCAGCGGCTTCAGGCGGAAGACGGGGTGAGGAAAGCGGATGTTTGCTTGTTGTGGTTTTTGTTCTCATGTCTACGTTATCTTACCTTAAAATTATTCAAAAACACCCTTTTTAAATGGTTTTTCTCAGGGTGTTTTCTTGTTGATGGATTTTTTTGAGGTTTTGCTGCAGGGTATGTGCGAAGTAAATTTGCCGACAAAAAACAATCGGAACGAAACACTTAAAACCTTGCGACTATCTTTCTATCTAGCACCGAGCCAGTGACCCTAGTACTGATTACTTAGCATACTTACTTATGGCACATATTTTATATGACTAAGGTGCCATGAGGCAAAATATTTCTTGTGGTGAAGAAGGAAAGAGAGGAGGAGCGCAACTTACCAAAGAAGAAAATTGGCATCGCACGGTGCACTCATCGAGAAGAATTTGAACGTTTTGGCATTTAGCCTTTTTCGTTAAAGATGTTATTTTGATTTACATATTTGCAAAGTTGTAACTTTGGTCTATTTATATATATTTCATCTACTAGATACCATTTTCATTAATAAATATATATTTTTGCTTATCTGAAAATCCGCAGTCATCGTTGTTTCGAAAGTTTCAAAATATTTGTTGCTTGTTCTTTGCAGACGGAGGAGGGCTGGGAAGAGTTCTTCGACTACATCTTCCCAGAAGACGAGGCCACCAAACCTAACCTCAAACTGCTTGAGATGGCCAAGAGATGGAAGAAGAAGCAAGTGGAGGAACCGGAAGAAGAAGTTGCTGCGCCGTCAGGAGAAGCCTTGGGTAAGGAGGGCGCAAGAAACGAAGAGGAGATTGATGTGGCCGAAAGAGAATCTTCCGACGAAGAGGCAGAAGCGCCTTCCAAGTCTTCAGATGAAGAGGTGGAAGCACCCAATAAGAGGAAAAAAGTTGCCACCCAAGAAATTGAAGAGGAGGTTGAAAAGGAAAAATTGTAGCATTTTATTCTCATGTATTTGATATGACCTATAGGGAAATAAATATTTTTTTTTGCAATAGCATAGGTATTTTGTGTTCTTTCCTGCCATCCAATATCCACTTATTTGAGTATTCCTGGCACGCAGGTATAAACAATTCTGTGTTTTTTGCTTGGTCCTTTCTCACCAAAATACATTGGAATTAATTTGGACAAAATTTGCTAAACACCTTTAAAAATTGTTAAGCTTTGGTCTGCCTTCTTTTTGTAAAAGATCAGTCAAATATTCTTTTGTAAAAACCAACAAATTGAAAAATTAACAATTCATTTTTTTAAATATTTGTAAAACATTTCGATCCGTTTTGCCCTGAGCAAATTACAAAAAAAAAGTGAACACTTACAAAACAACGTACAAGTAGGTAATTTGGTTAAAAAATATCAACTATATGTATTCTTTCTTTTAAACTCCAGATTTAACAGCCTTGCAAAACATTTACTCTTAAACAAACTAACAACTAGTTTAACATTCCGAAGTAGAGTAACAAAGAGAGAGAGCAGAAACATCACCAAAAACGTGGTGCACCATAATACTTTTCTAGGAGTTGAATTAGACTCGGAACTAAAATGGAAATTGCATGTGAAAAATGTAAGCAAGAAAGTTAGTGTGGCCTGCTTCATGATGAGAATAATAGCCAACCAAGTAGATAAACTGACCTTAAAAATTGTATATCACGCTCATGTACATTTGATCTTATCATATGGTATTTTAGCATGGGGGAATGCCCCCGAGTCGCACAATATTTTACTTAAACAGAAAAGAGCGTTAAGAATTATGGGAAAAATCAGAAAAAGGGGAACATGTAGGGGAGCATTTAAAAAAATGTTATATTCTGACTTTACCGAGTGTATTTATTCTAGATGTAATTTTATTTGTTTATGACAATCCCATGTTGTTCAAAAAAAATGAAGATGTTCATGAACAGAACACAAGACGGAAAGGGGAGCTGAGAAATAATAAATGTAAATTACAATTAAGTAGAAGAAATGTAATGCACTTAGGTGCCTTATTTTACAACGCAATGCCTTTGCGGCTTAGGAAATTAAATAAAAGCAGGGATAACTTTACAAAAGAAGTAAAACACTATTTAATTATGCATTGCTTTTACACTATCGACGAATTTTTAAAGACAAAAGATTGTAAGTGCAGGGAATGCACATGAGTATATAGTTTTAAGATCTTGACAATTTTCAAAGCTTGTAAAACATTTTTTAATGATTTACGCAAGGGCATGTGCAGAAATATGTACAATGAAATGTATTGTAATAAATAAATAAATAAATAACAACTACGCCCGGCATCAATGTTAAACTTTCTGCTGAGGAAACTTTTAAAACCAGAAAAGGCATATCGGTTTAAGTTGAACGGAACTATGGACCAAAAATTGTACGAAGTATATAACGTAACCAATAGAAGATGACTTACCATTCACCGTTTGAGTTGTGATCTTCTGACGAGCACTCCCTTTACAGTCCCGCAGTTGGCAACCGATCTTGAAGAATCCGCCAGCGACGTTGGCAAGACTGACTCCGCAGTGTCCGTTAGGGAGGACTTCACCGGCATACCGGGCAATTTACGTCGTCACTCTGCGACTGTGATCGGCTTCGTTTTGGAGCCTTCGCTAAAATCCAGCGCGTCGTGGTTGTTGATCTTCAACTTGCATTCGATGATTGGTCTCCTCGTTTGTCACATGGCATCCAACACAAGCATGTTTATATTTAATTTCGCCACCCTCTGTTTGTGTGACTGCTATTTATTTGGAAACTAGCGTTGAAACCATTCAAAATGCAAAGCATCAATGCCTTAAAAGTATTTCTCAAATAGACAAATACGACCATCAGGACCCTGAAACATCTCGAAAACAATGAAACGAAGTGCAACAATGCCTCCAGACATGAGTCAGGTAGATTATATTTGACTAAATGACAATATTGTTTATGTGTTTATGGATTTTTAGGAAATATATATTGAATTCAGCAGCCCCTGTTATTAGAATACTAAAAATGTTGGTACTTTTGGTGCGCTAAAAGCTATGACTGACTATGACCGTTGCTATGACACAAGATCTTGCAAGATTTTCTTGAAAAGATTGACCCTATGGCCTCACCGCTCAACTACAATAGCGACTGTTATAATCTGGAGTTTTAACAAAGGAGATAATTACATTCGGTAACCGATTTCGAAAAGAGAATCAGTATCAGTGGCATCGAAGATGTTTTCCGAGTTTAATATTTTCGTTTACTCAAAGCTTCCAGATGTTTCATCTAGCAGAACAACTGCCATCCCTGGTGACCTGAAATTGGTCGACTCATGAGAGTCTTGGCCTGTACCATCACCACCAAATTCTGTGACCCGGAGGACTTCATTGATACGATGATCCTAATGATGATACGAACGTAATCCTAATGTTAAAAAAAAAACTTGTACCTAACGGGAATCGATCGCGAATCGTACTGGGCGTAATTCTGCCAGCTCAACCACTCGACCACGAGAGCGACTGGTAACTGTAATCGGTTTATGATGGATACTAATTGCAGATGAACTACCTGCAACAGGTACTATACCGATTACCGACCGATGGTCGTGATTTATCGACATTTTAATTGATCAAGTACATTTGATATCCAACAGACTGCGTTTGAGATCTCAATGTGCTTTAACTCGACTGCTGGTTCGGTGATACTTGTTTGGTATGGTTGACCAGGGAACCTACTTTCGAGCAACGGAGTTCGACTGGCGTTCCTCCAGTCGGGCTCTAAGGCTTGCGTTTTCGCGTCAGATCGTGGCAACTGGTGAAAGCCCAGACTTTTTTGGAGTGGCTCAGTGCCGCAGCACTGCTTGGTGTTGGGGTCCGGTCCGGCATTTACACATTGTGTAGAAGCGAATCCTTCTTCCTCTGGTTACCCGTAGTTAATATGTTGCTGGATGTATGTTAACTGTATTGTGTACCTGTTGAATTAGCTACTGATCGTTTCAATTTGTGTATATATACTTTATGTCATAGTTGGTCATTTGTATTTGTTAAATTTATTTGTCTGTGGTACATCGATTATGTTTATAACAATTTGTGAACAAATGTTTTGTAGTGTTTTGTTATATTTTTTTGTGAGATTATACTTATTTTTTGTTACTCTTAATTTAATAATTTTAAATTGAACCGTTTTTAACTGCTATTTTACCTGCATTTGAATTTTTACACCTGCAAACTTTGGAAAAATACTTTGGAAAACGTTAGAACAGTACAATTTCAGGATCTTTCAATTTTTGGTCGTACACCTAAACCATAAGTAATACAAAACTATGGTCACAGAGCGGGAATCGACCTCTGGACATGCTGCACTTGAATCACGCAACTTGACCAATCGACGACGAGAATGGCCACAAATTAGCTTTGATTTTTATTAAATATACATTTCTGCAATACAACGATATGTAAAGAGATTGTAGCTACATCGAATCGTTGACATTTTAGTTGCTTTATTTCAGTTCACATTCATCAGTCCATCGTGGCTCTGTGGTGAGCGTGCTTGCTTCATGTCGTGGAGGTCAGGCGTTCGAATCCCGGCCGAGCAGCTTTTTGGCAGCTCTGAGTAGCTAATAATCAAACTCGATGAAGCTGGATAAATATCAAAAATGTTACAAGTCCAGAACGTAGTTCAATATTCTGCCAACAGGTGGCAGTTTAACACTAACAGCTGTTCCTATATACTTGATGCTAGACTTAGGAGCCGCACACGGGGTTAGGTGGGGTCTGGGGTCGTGGGAACGTCCCGCAAAATTGGCGGGTGCGACTGGCGCGAAGCGCCAGGAGCTCCCGGCAATTTTGCTACTGTCTAAAACATACGCCCAAAAAAAATGGAAAAGTATGATACTGCGTCGAGACACGAGCGTGATTCGAACCCGGTACCTCGTCAATTCGACATCAATGTGATCGATTAATCCGATGCCTTTAACCGCACGACCACGCGGATAAACATTTACATCTTGATTTTTTGAGGTATAGAAGTCTCCTGACCGCAGGTCCCACGGGTGGATGTTGCATTTCAACAGTCAAAAACTTCCTCCGTCGAGTGGGTTCGATCCACGTAGCGTAACAATTAGTCACTGCCGAAGCAGCGACAATACCAATGTGCCACGCAGACAGCCATTTCTTGGGAAGATAGATGAACCTATTTGAATTTCATGGTTGAAAACCCGCTTACTGGGTCGGTACATGACATCGACCGCAGCTTCTGATTAGTTCGGCGCGAAGTACAGTCATGTTAGCGGTCCGGGTATCTAGCTTTTATAATCAAGAAAATATCATGGAGAAGTATTATTCGTCCTCGCAATCAAGAGCTAGAACCCGGCCACCACACCAAGCAGTGCAGAGGTACTAAGTCGCCATACCTAGCAGTGCAGAAGCACTCAAAACTCCAAAATATGGGCTTTCACCATTTGCAACACGCTAACGTGAATGCAAGCTTTAGAGGCTGACAGGAGGAACACCAGTCAACGCCTGATGGACGGTCGCAATTCTCCCAATTACTCTTATCTATAAAGTTTCACCGAACACGCAATCGTGTTAAGACGCACAGTGACCCCCAGCGCATTCTGTTGGATATTAAATGTACTCGATCAATTAATGCTGCACTTCGGTCGGTAACCCGGATGATGATAACAAAAATATATGAAATCATCGCTTTGTCGGGATTTGATCGTGGACCCTGCACCACATCGTCCAAACGATCTCACCGCTCGACTACAAGAGCGGCTATTATAAGCTAGGGTTTTTACAAAGAAGATAATTACATATAATACATACCTACATACCTACATACATACCTTCTTCAAACACAGAATCAGAATCAGCAGCATCGAAGATATTTTCCGAGTTTTATATTTTCGTTTACTTAAAGCTTCCAGATCTTTCATCTAGCAGAACAACTGCCGTCCAGTGGCGGCGCCGGGATTCGAAACTGGTGACATGAAATTGGTCGACATACACTAGGATTAATTTGAGTTTGCCACTTTCTGGGGTGCTTGTACCAACCAGGAAAATATGACACCATGATGCTACTGTTAACTATCCGATTTAAAAGCAACAAAATAATGTTTTTCTTTGGTTGAAACATTTAATAATTTCAGGAAAACAAAATATTTAATGAAAAACAATAAATGTTTATCAACCAAAGTTAAAATTAATATATTTTGGATTACTTTTCACTTTTATCAGGTTTAGGCAGGAAACCAAGCTCGCAAACTGCTTTTTGGCAGCCATTGCTAGAATCCGCTAGTGTACGGCAGGTATTTAGCAGAAGCCATTAGGACTTTTAGTTTTGCATTTAAGTTCTTATTTTTCAATAGAATTAATTTCACGTAAATAAACTGATAAATCCACAAATAATTTAAGTGCATGATGCATTGTTGGGTCATAATTTTCTGGTTAATTTCAAACTCCCCGGTGAAGACTGGCTTTATTTTGCATTCTAAAGTTGGCAATGTGTAATCAGAGTCCACCAGCTTGTGGCAAGCGTGTAGACGATCGCCCTGTCTTTAAGTATACTAGGTAACTTAAAGAAAGATAGTTAACTACAGCATGTAGCCGGGGCATAACACAACTGTATGAGAGTCTTGGCCTGTACCAACATGACCACGTGTAGTTGAAAACAACCGCCGCCACCAGATGCTCGTCAGCACACTGGCTCAGTTTGATCCGAGCACTGCCATCCTGACACAGACCCCCGCCATTGTTTTACTCGAAATATCAGGAAACCCTTCACTACTCCTTAAAAACTGCCTTTCAGCCAAATGCCAAAACGGTACAAAAGTGAAAATCGCCTCTGATGGTGACGGCGGGATTCGATGTCGGCATCTAAACAGGGTTGCTATGACTACGCTGTTTATTTTAATTTATTCTTTAAAAACTATTATTTTTTCTTGAAATTTTCCGCTTGTATCACTGAGGGTCACTGCATTGTGGAAACTCTGTAAAGTTCGTGGTGGGCAAGATCTTTAACTGGAAAACAAATGACAGTAACTGTCAAAAGATTGTTGTCAAAAATTTTCAAATAATCAGCTTTTTTAAGAGCAATGTTAAATACGTGTTAAGTCTTTACTAAATATAATGAATAAAAAATCAGAATAAACACACGCCAGAAAGACAAATTGACGCCACATTGACAAAAAGGTATTATTAAGATGAGTGCTCTTGTTCTTCAACTAGTTAGTTGTTCGTCACTTAGCATTCAAACCCAGTTCAAATAGTTTTTGTTAAAACTCTATCTAAGGTTACATCAAGTAGACATGAGTCTAAGACATGGGAAGTTAGTAGATAAATCGGCGAGACCTTCAACCTAAAGTTTTCTGATTAGTTGTAGATTTTATTTAGATGCATTTAGGAAGCTTGAATTAGGTGATTGTTATAATTTTATGTGGTTCTTTTGTAATTGGAAAATTGTCAGGACTGATTTTACCCTTGAAAAATTAACAGGTACAAGTTACGAAACGTTGGGAAATGTAGTTGTTCTTCACTAAGCATTCAAAACCCAGTTGAAATAGTTTATGTCAAATTCATACCATTTCCAGCTTTACGTACAAATATGTCAATATTTAATATGTATGTGTCCAATTTGCATATATGTTGCATTTTTTATTCTGTTATTGTATATTGCATTATATTCGTATATTAGGTACCTAGTGTTATTATTTATTCATTAATTAATTATTTAAATAATAATTAGACATGGATAGGCCGTGTCGACTGATTATATTTTTATCATAAAGAACTTCTGCTATAGCGCAATACCAGGATAATAAAAGACCTCGCCACGAACTGGTTTACCTAACATGCACGGCGTTTCATCTTTTGCCGAAGAAAAGCCCCAACTCCAACAAGCCACCCTGAACCTGAATTCCGACCCTGAATTCCTCCATTCACACTCACGCAACCAGGAGTAGAAAAGAAATTCGCATCGTTCCACACCACACCTCCCTCTTCACACAAAGTCCCCTCTACTTATGTACTAAAATATTCAACCACCTCCCGACCCACATCAAAGAATCCTCTCTACGCAGCACCTTCGACTCCTACCTTCGAAACTTTCTCATCCAAAACCTCTTCTACAACCTAGAGGAATACCTGACCTCTACACCACACCGTCTCCCCCTGGCCCATCAAAAATGACGACTTAGAACAACCACCTAACTAATGATGCTAGTTCCTAATCATTACTTTTAGTATAACATTATTATAGACATTATACATAAGTTATTGACATATTAGAACCTAAGATTATTATATTTTACAACCTATACTATACCATTAAGCCACTATCCTTACCATTACTACAACTATTTTATTTGTACTTTTATTATATTATATTATAGTATATACAACTCTACTATTATTACTAATTTATCACCTTTATTTACTTTATGTTATAAACGGTACAATATTACCATTTTACCTACATTAAAAATCTTTACTAGAATAGGCCCGTACAACTACAATGTAATTGTCAGTAGCCAATAAACAAATATACAAATATAAAAAAAGTCCATCATTAGGTGACAGTGGAAATAGCAAGGCTATGGTCACACTCGCTGTTCGAAAATACAAACAAAGGCAAATGTGTACGACCCAATGTTGATTAGAAATGATAAGCGACCGGTACCGCACCTTTGAACGATAAGGTGTGTCGACAGCAACAGCTCGACATTTAATTAGGGGACAATACTTTTAAAATGTCACCATTACATTTGGTTAATAACATGTGAGTAGAAAGAAAAAAAACACGCAGGGCTAAAGACATGATAACAGCACATGCCAGTCCCTCCTAGGATATTTTGTAACACGTACCTTTGAAGAAACAGTGCCATCCAAGATGTCGTCGTATCTGCGCGCTTTGCTGCTAGCAATGCTGGTGATAGAGCACTTAGCTTTTGAAGAAACGTTAAAAACCGCATTGGATGACGATTGGGGTCGGATGCTTTCTGAAAACCAACCAAAAACCGGGCAGAAAGGTGACCTTTTGCCTTCGCAAGCCGACGACGGGTTACAAGGTGATGCACGAAGCCGTGAAGAGACCGTAGACGTCACCTCATCTGTTCAACATGCTGGGAAACTTTCAAAGGAATCTATCGAACAAGATGGAGATAGATTGCGGGCCCTAGCAGAAATTAAAGATGGGATGCTTAAACTACTGGCGAAAAAATCTGTCAATTTCAACTCATCGCTCTCTAAATTTTCTACCTTGCTTGACAGAATAACACAACTTCCTCCGCTGCAGGATCAATTAATTGTGAGTGTCAACGAATCAAATATAGTTTTAACTATACAGACTAACATGTCAGCAGTTTTTGATTGGCTTTTTTCTGATATTATGAATGCGACCTCTGAGAGAACAATACCGAACAGGTTATCTTCTGGAATCTCGATGATTGTAAAGACTAACACGGAGACAAACGACTTTCTGCTAGGATACCAAGTTTACTCGGACGAAGAGTTTCAGATACGCTCAACACAAATGAATGTTTACAAGTTTTTTAGTTACTTGGTCTATCCAACGAATACTTGCTTGCTGCGAACACCACCTGCCTCCGAGTTCCCAATGATACGGTGGCAGTGCGTTGACACATTCAGACCTTTCAATTCTGAGGAGGAATTAAACGGGGTAATAGCTATGATAAATATCCAATTGACTCCGACGAAACAAATTCCAATGTTAAAACACGGTTGTGGACAATGGGTATTTGCCACGAAAACGTGGAAAACAGACGACTGCATTGTCGTAGAGTCTTTGGAGATGCCATCACATGTTTCTTGCTCCTGTGCCTTGCCAATAGATCAAAAGTCCACAGGCGAAGGATACATTTTGTTTTCGTACGAGGAAGATATCGTTTCGACAATTTACTTGGAAAACAGCAAGATGACGAAATTGTTGAACGATACTGCTGACTTTTTGGAGGCAAAGAAATACCGAAAGATCATGGAAGATATCTTTGTTGAAGACAAAACCAATGCAACGAATTTTGTTGAATATCTTTTACAGTTTAGCATTGTGATGAGTTTTGACAACCTTGCCTTAGTGAAAATCTTCGACGATAAGATTATCAAGGACATTGGCACGGTACTCGAGACAGTGCAGCCAAAAGAAGGAACGAGTACCATTGGAGTAAGAAACAACGATCTCACAAGCTTCGTCATCAACTTGGACAGCTACCAGAGGGGTCCTCCGATTGGATTCGCAGTTTACAAAAACTTCACTTACGCGATAAAGTACTGTAGAGTGACAGAAGAGATTGACTACATCTACAATGCATTGTTTTCGGTTAAAGTGTTCTCTTCTTTCATGTTTTCAAAGTCATTCATCAACCAGAATTCCAGGTACGCGTTTCTTCTGTACCCTCCAGATAAGTTTTTCAAGCCAGCGGCTCTCATCGACGGGCACAAGGTATTGAGCATGCGCGTCTTAGACCTCGTCCTGACTCCGAAAAATCAAACCAGCCAAGACCAGTTCGTGCACATGTTTTTAGGTCAAATAATCGACACCAATCGATTGGTAGGTTGTGCCTATTGGAGCTTACCACTAGGGAACTGGACTTCGGAAGATTGTTTCCCAAACCCCAGCATCCACGATGGCGTGTGTACTTGCAACATGACTGCCAACATTGCAGAGTCGCTGACGAGAGGCCAGTACATCGTCTACACGTATGCAACGGAGCTGTTTGTACCCAAGCCTCCAGTCGACCCCGATGCTAAAGAAGTTCAGCTCCGCGCAGAGCTTGCCTTTCATCGCATCCACGTGCTCGCGCGAACATGCCAGGAAACTAAAAGACCATACGATTGCAGCAAAGTAAGTGAAGTGATCCAACTATTGAGTGCTGCAGCGAAAAACTTCGGGGTTCGTGAAAGTTCCTTGAAAAATGTCACTACTGACTTAAATTACCTGTTAAAAATTCCCGACGGAAACTACATGCAACGAAATATTCTAAGTTTAGACTATTTTTTTGGCGGTCAACTGGCACATACTGATCGGCAGTTGACATTTGCTTGTAATCTGAAGACAAGTGAGTGTAAATCGATTACAAATGATGATTTTCTCTCGTCAAACGGCACCGTTGCGTATGCATTTCGCATAACGTTCACTTCCAGGCAAAAAATGGTTGGTTTCTTTCTTTTCCCACCACGAGTGTCATTGCACCGAGTCTCTTGGCTAACGGAATACAAGATAAGCGACTTCCGGGTGGTGCAGTTGGCTTTACCTCCCAAATACAACTTTGTAGAGGAGGTGCAACTCGAAGTCTACTTAGACCATTCCACAAGCCACAAAATTGGATGCGCCAACTGGAACGACAAGCAAGGAAATTGGACGACTGATGCCTGCAATGTAGTCTACGTCAATAAGGCTGCAATGTGCAACTGCAGTTTTCTTAAAAATGCTGGGTCTCTGTTTGTTATTTACAGTTTTTCAACCACAACATTTGAGCATGAAATGTATTTAAAAATTGTAGCAGAGACCAATAAGAGCGTCATCTTGACACAAGGATTAGATTTTATCAAAAATGCTTCTCTGAATTTAGATGTATTTGATGCAGATATGGTAACAAACGTCTTGCGCATTTATCACAAAATTATATCCGTCATTGGGGATATTTCACAAAACCAAGCTTCGCTGCAAGATATTTTAGACAACTTGGAACAGACATTTGATCGTTTCTATGTCGACCTATTGTTCCCGGTCTCTTTTATCTACGACATACAAACCTCTTCGAGTGTCAAGAACTCCGAAGTGGCCACTGAAATGTTTTCAAACGCAGTCCTCTCTTCGGGTGACATCGGCAGCGAGCACTCGGAGGCGTCAGACTTTGCAATGACAGTCATCGGGCATCTGCATGGAAGTGCCGACATCATGATGCACGGCATACAATTTACAAGAAAAAACAGCAACGAAGGCTCGTATTATGAATCTAATACCACTACCACACTGACAGAAGATAACCCAACATTTGCGTGTTTTGTGACTTGTTCATCTTTACTTGCCCAGCAAAGATTTATTTTTGCCGTCTACCCAATGAACTTGTCGCCCTATTCGTATTCGATGACCAATCGTTCGATGTTCAACTCCCGCCAAGTCGACGTCTACGTAGATAGCGACAATGTGTTTAAATTGAGAAACCAAGCACCAGGCAAATGTCAGAAAAGTGTCCAGGTGTACTTCCAACCAACCGACAATCCGAAGACTTACATCAAGATTGCGTGCGCATCTTGGAACAAAACCATTTCTAACTGGACTGAAAACCTGTGCAAGATTGAAGTTCTTGACCAGAACGGATTTGTGTCTTGCAAATGTAATTTAATAGAAGGCAGTGTTACCAGGATCATAACGTACGAGTACACAGACTTGGTCAACTTTTCCCTCTTAAAACTTTATGAAGGTACTAGCGTCCTGTTTATTGCTGCATCTCTATTTTCTTTATTTGGCTTCGTTCTTATAGCGATGACGGCCATTTTATTTCCGACCTGGCGAGAGGAAAATAGCAACAAAGTCATGATGCATCTTGCTTCATCTTCATGTACCTACCTCTGCTTTACAATGTACCGTGAAACCCATCTCATCTACGCAGAAATGAAGAACCTTGACCTAACGTTGGTGGCCTTCACAGCTTGTGTCCATTACACCCGGCTCGTGCATCACTGCTGGGGACTGGTCATGTCAGTCCTCCAGTACAGGAAGTGTTCAAGTATTGTTGGGGCTTCGGCCACTTCTCACTTGCTACTTAAGGTCAGTGTTTTTGCATGGGGTGTCCCGTTGGTACCTATTCTCATCCTGCTCTCGTGGAACTTGAGGGCACACTTCTGCAGTGCGGACATGCTAACGCACGTCATTTTGTATTTGGTGCCCGTTGTTGTCATCACCTTGCTCAATCTCGGACTTCTTGCTGCGATCATCCGCAACATGACCAACGGATGTGGACTCTGGAACGATGATGAACTCAAAAAGCACGGTGGGTCTGAGAAAGACGTTATAAAACGGCAACTGAAGCAGACCGTCATGATGTTCTTTCTCTTCGGTATCCCCACTGTGTTCGAGATGTTTAACGACATCGCTTCCCACAGCATCGTGTTGGACTACATCGACAAAATTTTAAATCCGATCCAAGGTTTTGTGATGTTTCTTTTCTTTGTGGTTATGAACGATAAAACTAGAGGACTGTGGAATATTCGTGTGTTTGGAGATGCGCCTGCTGTTGTCAATGCTCCACAATTAAAGAAAATTCTTTTTAAACCAAAGGTCTTGAAGTTTCCTAAAAAGCTTAAGGTCGTTAGCAAACAAGTATTAAGTCCCGAAGCTAAGATTTCGACTCCTGAAGCGAAGCAATCTACAAACGCTGAGATCATCACGAGTAGTGAGTCGTTAGGCGACAATGCCGTGAAAAATGTGGTACAGAAGAGCAATGCAATGGCGATCGACGAGAACCTCTGTGCCGAAACGGAGGTCGGGATTATCCAGGAGTTGAAATGTAGCGAAATACCTGCACAGGACACGGAGGTCGGAAAGAGCCAAGTGGATAAGGAAAGCGGAGATGTCAACGACATTGTCCGAAAGTATGTAAATGATGTCAAAGGTAGAATTGTTTTGATTACAGAGTGTTTAAGTAAGGAATCAGATTCTGTTGGTAGTCGGGTCGAGTCAAAAGGCCTTGTCGACCAAAGTAGTACGATTTTGCTGCTTACTTTGTCACTTCATGATAATTTAAATATTGTCAGGAATGACATTTTATTTTTACTAGCGAATTACCGGATAGATGATGGTGAAAATGTATAAAACAGTATAATTAAGGTTTTTAGACTCATGTCTACTTGATTTATCCTTAGCACTAGTTTTAAGAAGAACTATTTGAACTGGGTTTTGAATGCTTAGTAAAGGGCTACTGAATTTCAGTAATTAAAGTGCTCACGTTAGTTAAATAGGTTTTACCCTCGTTGGGTTTTACCACTTTTGTTTTTAAGTTTGTTTCGGTTATTTATGCTCTTTATTACAAAAGTGGCCGTGTATTTGCACTTTTTAAACTGAATCGTTTTTTTTTAAACCTTTACGTAGCGGTATATTTCTTTCTGTTCTGTTCTGTTCTTCAAGATACAAGCTGGTACGAACTGGTTGCTGGAAAATTGTCAGGACTGCTCAAACCTCTGAAGAAGTAACAGGTACAAGTTACAAAACGTCGGGAAATTTAGTTGTCCTTTAATGGCATTCAAAACCCATTTGAAATAGTTTTTCTAAAAACTTGTTCTTGGAATTATCAATGTTTACAAAGTTATTGCCTCGGTGTCCACGTTATTTTTTCATGTTTGACCATTTTGTGACCCACATGGTCCGGAGCATTACACAAAAAATATTTATTTTATAAACGTCATTAAAAATAATCAGCTTACGCGGTATTTACGCTATTTTTAAGCCTGATTTAATTTGGTATATTTTCCCTACATTAATCACGGATTGAACGCGGTTTTAAACTTTGTACGACTCGTTTGATTGTGTCAATTGATCTAATTATATCTAGACTTGATTACTCGCTGTTCGTTATTTAATTGTTGACTGTACTCTTCACTTACACTTTGCGTTGCTTGGTTGGTCTTGGTTTTTAAACTCTTTTAACAGAGAGATTATTTATTTTATTCAAAGGTTTCTTCAACAAGTTTGATCTTCATTTGTTTCTTGATCAATTAATCACACGCAACTTTTCTTCCCATATTTTAATTTTTACTCGTCACATTGTATTTTGAACACCTCATAAAAGAAAATAGTTCTGAAGTTTTTCATGAGCGATTTTGTAGCGATTTTGGCTTGTAAGTTTGAACTAAATCATTAAAAAAGTGTTTAAACTTACCCTAACCACATTTGATTGAAAAATTATTTTAATTGCCAATTGGCAATATTTATTTTTCGTTATCTCACAAAGTGTGTTTTTGCTACCAGGCCACCTTGGCACATCACTTTAGGCTTTTTGACCTTCACTGAAAATCAGAAACACTTCGCTGGGCCAGTTATTGGATTGGTGACAATCATACGCATGATCAGTTGAGAGAGAGTTTGTAGTCAAAACCTTTCCTTGCAAGTCAGTTTTAGATACAATTATCTACAAAAATGCGCTCAAAACGCCGTATAAATATTTTCCTTTAGGATGAAATCTTATTTAAATTGCAAACGCTTGCAATGCGCGGGGTATTTTATTATTAACAACACTATAACCGTCTCAGAAATTGATGTCCAAACGCGGACTCGAAACCCAATCTCTACCAAATACATCAATTACCGATCTCCATCAAATACACTGAAATCGTCTCAAAAAGCCAGTGGCCAAGTAGCTCAATGGTTCAGAGCAACACCTGGGACATGTGGAGATCGGGGTTCGAGTCCGCGTTTGGGCATCGATTTTTGAGACGGTTATAGTGTTGTTAATAATAAAATATTTTCCTTGGTCGTGCTCACAAATAATGTGCAAATTAAAACTATTTCAATTAAATGTTGATTATCTTGTGAATTCTTATTCCTTAAATCCCATTATTTGTATTTGAAATTTGGCGCCTGTTGGTCACTGCATCATGGAAACTGTGAAGTCCAAGGTGGGCAAAAACCCTTTATATAGCTCGTTGGGGCAAAATGATGAATTTGAAAACAAATGAAGTAAGCTGTCAAAAACTTGCCGTCAAAAACTTGCGAAACTTTACGTAAAGTATACGAAACGTGAAACGTGTACAATATGTATCAAATCCCCACCTAACTATTACAAAAAACATAAAAATCACACGCCAAGAGACTGTGCGAGGACTGAAAGTGATTTTAGTATTAACAACACTATAGCCGTCTCAGAAATTGATGCCCAAACGCGGACTCGAACCCCGATCGCCACCTATCGCGGGTGTTGCTCTAACCCATTGAGCTACTTGGACACTGGCTTTTTGAGACGATTTTAGTGTTTTTGATGATGGAGAACTGTCATTCTCGAGATCGAAGTTCAAGTCAGCGTTTGGGCATCAATTTTTGAGACGGTTATAGTGTTGTTAATAATAAAATACCCCGCGCATTGCAAGCGTTTGCAATTTAAATAAGATTTCATCCTAATACTGAAAGTAAGTTTTTTTCTTTATTCACTCCTTTGATTCCGTTTGATATATGTCAAAATATTCTCTTGCCAGCACCGGGTATTTTGTACATGCTATTTTATACCATAGGTTTAGTTGTAATATAATTTTCAACCTCACCCAATTATTCACCGACGCCATTAGAACAGTACCGCATGGCCAGATGTCAAAACAGTGCGTCGTTAAACACCACAAATCTCATTGCAACCATTGACTAAAATTATAGATAGTTATCGACACAGCCAAATAACCTAGAATCGCATTAAAAACATTCTATTTCTGTCCGAACGTGAGACAAACTTGTTATTCCAATTTCACAACTCGTTGTTATCGATTAGGCGTTTGTTCTTCCGTTCCGTTTGTTGTTGTTTCGATTATTCGCAGAGTAATTTCACCAAATCGAGTTTTGCGAGAAAAAGACGCTACGATTCGCTCACGCTGAAATCACGTGACAAATTTTAGCTGACAACAGACAGCCTCTCGGGTTCCTATATTTAAGGTGGCTGCAGATACAGAAAAGTCACCATAACTTCTTCGTCTTCGAGCTTAGCAGCAGCTAAGAAAACAGCATCACCATGCAAGCCGTGAGTTCTAGCACATGAAATATTTTTTAGATCCGTTCACTGTAAAAGCATTAGCCTTGTTTTAAAGGAAGCTAGACTGCAAGAATGTGCAACCGACCCGGGATACGAACCAGGGACCGGTGGGTGCCTTAACTACTGAGCTATCCGGGAACATATATTCCAGCTTTTGGGGGTGGGATAAGGGATCCCCTCAAAGGGGGGATTTAATTATTTATTTTGCTACTGAAAAGTACATGGTCATTGTATGGGGCTTAATATAATGTAATTTAGAGATGGAGAAATTCACATTAAAATGTGATATTTTGTCAAGAATGCTATATATTATTATACATAGATGTAATAGTAGTTCATAAATTGAAATTACTTGCCCATTTTCAGGATTTTCAGTTGAAATTTATCGACCACTAACTGAATTTTTTCTTCCAACAACAGGTGTATATTTTGGTTGCCCTGATGGCAGTAGCCGCTTCCGCTCTGCCCGAGGCACCTCTTTTCTCGCGCCCAATCATCCCCTTGATCTCCCGCACGGAGAGCCGCGAGTTGGATGGAAGCTTCACACTCAAGTAAACAGCAAAATACATTCTAAATATACCCTGGCATGCCATCCTAGTAGCTCTAATAGATAGATGTATGATGGACACCCATCCAATAACTGACACAGCGCAGTGTTGCTTAACTTTCATTCCTCCAACCTCTCTCCCGAACAGAACTGGTCATATGTATGATGGTCACCCATCCAATAACTGACACAGCGCAGGGTTGCTTAACTTTCATCCCTCCAACCTCTCTCCCGAACAGAACTGGTCATGTGTATGATGGTCACCCATCCAATACCTGACCCAGCGCAGTGTTGCTTAACTTTCATTCCTCCAACCTCTCTCCCGAACAGAACTGGTCATGTGTATGATGGACACCCATCCAATACCTGACTCAGCGCAGTGTTGCTAAACTTCGGTGATCTTACGCGGACCGACGTTTCTAAAACGCCAAACCGTTCGGTCCTTGTTTGACTTGAATAATTTATAAAAAAACAAAATAAACAAAGTATGTATGAATGAATCAGCTAACCCTGTTCTGCATTTCGGCAGGTACCTGACTGGAGATGGCACCACTTTCACCGAACGTGGACTCTTGAGGCCTAGCCTGGACCGCAAGAGCAGCGTGCTCGTCAAGGAAGGATCCTACTCGTACACCGGCCCCGACGGCATCTTGTACGAACTCTCCTATGTCGCTGACGAGCTCGGTTTCCGTCCCATTGGCCGACATCTGCCTGTGCCGGTCGAGGCCATCCCAGCCATCTTCTAATTTTGTTGATGAGAGTGAACCGATATGTCAGCCTGTCTGAGAAGTTGTGCGATTCTTTGTAAATAGTGTACACTTTATGTGTTAAAATAAAAATTTTATTTGAATTAATTTTTTATGTTCTTTCGTTGCGGTTGTTTTCAATATGTGCTCTAGCAGGAGATATATATTTATTTGTTTGCAGTGTTTAGCGACGCACTGTTTTGACATCTGGCCATGCGGCACTGGTCTAATGGCGTCGGTAAATGAGTGGATGATGATGAGGATGATGATGAACCTAACCTAGTATAGAAGGGAGGAGAGGAAATCCGGTGCCGGAACGCAGCCTACTCCTGTCGAAGACCAAGGGGACCACCGGCTTTACGTCCCTTCTGAAGAACGGTACAACGCGAACAACAGGATTCTTCCACAAATCCATGCTGTCGAGAGGTTGTTAAGCAAGGCGAGTGAAGTTGCTGTACTAACTTTCATCCCTCCAACCTCTCTCCCGAACAGAACTGGTCATGTGTATGATGGTCACCCAACCAATACATGAGTCAGCGCAGTGTTGCTTAACTTCGATGATCTCACGAGAACTGGTGTTTCCAACACGCCAAACCGTTCGGTTATTGCATGGGAGATACGAAAGGACTGCTAACTAGAATTGTATAACTCATAATGAAGAGAGAGGTTGGGAGGGTAGGAGAAAGCGGGGTCAAAATGGAAATACCACTGTCAGTTACAATCATTTCCATTTATCGCTAGAAATATTAACAACATTCATAGAGCAAGATAATGGATAAAACTAAGAAAAATTGATAATAGAAGCTGTAATTAATTTTGTCGGTGAGTTTCCGATTTTTAATTTGATTCTAATGTAAAACTTGCCAGAAGGTCAGATCTAGTCTAGAATATGTCAGCTATAATTGAGTGGTGGACTTCATGCTGAGCCATATAACAGTGTACGTTGTGACAGTAGCACCAACGCTCAAAAGCAAGGTTAAATTCAAATCAAACACCCCAGACGCGGTCAACCCAACGTTGGTGCCAATGATTTGTTGCCCAAAGTCAATCAACTCCTGCTTCAACACTTCATTACCAGTCTCATCGATGTTGTTCAAGCATCGTTGCACGATCAGCGCCGTTTCACCATTAGCTTGCTCACTTAATTCGCTACTGACGGTGACAACAAAGATCAGAGAGATCGAACACAAAGCACAACTAGCGCCATTCGAGAGTGTGGTAGGAAGGTTATAAAACATAGTTTGTTTCTCTACTCCTGTCAGATAGGCAATAACAATTGAAATGTTGGCTGTAATGGCAATCAAATATAATCCTACCAAGACCATCAACTGAAATCCAAACGTAGAGTTTATCAGTGTCGTGGCTTCATATAAAAGTAAATGAGCAAGTCGCATTGCATTTAAAGCCACTGCTGATTTAGTTGAAGTAAACCGGCTCGGTGCTACGAAAACCTTTGCCACGGGCTGATCACGAGCACGCACTTTGTAATTTTGAACCAGTGTTCCTTCAGCGTAAAATATTCTTTCAACTTTTGGCTTCTGAATAGCCGTGTTATTCGTGCCGTACGCAGCTAACAAATTATTGTTAATGAGCAAGTAGTTTGCACTTAAATAATACGCAATTCTACAGTACAGTGTAGCTACCATAACGCTGCAACAACTGCCGTAGTACTTGAAAATGAAAGCAAAAATGTCAAATGGTATATGCGTGGGTGCGCAACGGACATCGACGAGTACGTAAACTAGGAAAACTAAAACTAAGGTGAAATGTTTCAAACACGGAACTCGAGTTGAAGAATTCCGAGGCTTTGTGAACAAGGCAATACGGTAGTCGACTTCGGCGATCAATTTTGTCAATGCCTTCAATCCTAGGCGAACTTTCTTGAAAGAAGATAAAACGAATACTACTGTGGTCGTAACTGAAGTGAATGCGTATAACGCAGCTGTGATCTTAAATTGTACAGGCATTTGTAGAGCAATCAACGACATTATCTTTGTCAAACTGTGTAGACCAACGAAAAACACTCCCAGAAGTGCCAGACTGTAGCAAATACCGATTGTAGATACTTTAAAGTTGAAATCAAAAGGAGCCAATCCTACAAAACGACTCAAATATAAAACAGGCTTGAGAGAGACAAGAAATTTGCTTTTTCCTGATGTATCCATTATCTAGGATTCAGTTGAACGAAATTCAAAACCCTGTTTTCCGAGCAAGTGTCTAAAGAATTATCTAACCAAATGTTATGTACTTCGTAAGTATATACCTAAAATGGGAACGCAATTTCTTCAATTAGATAAATATTATTGCTTATTGCGCAAATATTTTCTTATGTTTGTTTTGTAAAATTGTCTCGTTGTCATGAAAGAGAACACATAAAATATCGACAGAAACGAAAAAAGCAAACATATTTAAACCATTACGATGATTGGTTTTGTTAAATATCTAGGTTTCATACTTTAATAGATAATCGATTAATGGGTTAAATATACGTACATGGTTTTTTACTCGTCTGCGCCTGTCCCTATTGTCACCTTTACATTTAATCTTTGATCGATACGTTCTTAATACTGCGTTCAGCTAGAGAACATATGTTTCCGGTAGAGGCGCTACCGGTCGTTTTGGGGGGACATGTGGGCAAACTGTAATAATTAACCAAGTCATGGCATTCGTTGGTGATCGACTGGCAAAGTTCATTTGAAAATCCTACCGATCAAGTATCGAAAAAGTCCACAGCTTTGTATGCAGGTGTCGCTAGCTGGAAATGGAATCTAGTAGTGTCCGAGCACGTAAGCGCACCACCATTGTACCAGTCAAATCCAAAGCCCATATTGTCATATTTCATATTCCACCTTCACTTGTTTGCAAACGGCCATTTCAAATTTGGTAAATTGCCTTTTTTGACGTGACTACGTCTTAAAGCGCATTATATAGGGAGGCATGTACGGATTTGCTCTCCAAAATAGCCAATGTGTAACAAGCCCTACCGCCTACAGGAAACAAAGGACAGAATGCGATTTATTATCATTCAATAGTTCAGACAATTTTCTAAAAGTGTTTTTTTTTTATTTTTGATAAAATAAATATTGGAGGCGTTAGAGGGGTTGGCGTTTTTAATGCTCTCCATAAGACCAATGTTAAATTACGCAAAATGGCAAATGTGTAACAAGCCCTACCGCCTACAGGAAACAAAGGACAGAGTGCGACTTATTATCATTCAATAGTTCAGACAATTCTCTAGAAGTACTTTTTTTATTTTTGATAAAATAAATATTGGAGGCGTTAGAGGGGTTGGCGTTTTTAATGCTCTCCATAAGACCAATGTTAAATTACGCAAAATGGCAAATGTGTAACAAGCCCTACCGCCTACAGGAAACAAAGGACAGAGTGCGACTTATTATTATTCAATAGTTCAGACAATTCTCTAGAAGTATTTTTTTTTATTTTCTATAAACGTGAAACGTGAAACATAGATTTTCTATCTATGGGGCGTGAGAGGAGGCGGCGTTTTTAGCACTCGTCATTAGACTAATGCAAAATAAAATATATATATCGCAAGATGACACTTCCATCCCAATCTGTAAAGTCCTTCAGCTTGTAAATTAGATATGAAAACACAATCCAAATAAAGAGAGATGTAAAACTTGCATGTGAAGTATGGTCAGTACTGTAGTTGACCTACGTGCCTATACGCGGTAGTTGAACGTAGTCACGCTTAAATATCGGCCGTATCAATAAAATACAGCTACACCCGGTTTTGTTTCTTTCCACTACTTATTAATGTAACCATACCTCTAATAGGACCAGGTTTATCTGTACACGCAGTAAGATAAAAAAATGATTGCCTGTTGTTAGCTTTATTTGCACCTTACTAGGAAAACAAGCATAAAATGCATTGCCAGGTGCCCCAAAATGTTTGTCGTCTCATAAGTAAATCCTTCTATCTCTCAAAGAGTGATAAAGTTACAATTGCCGCATTATGCAGCAACGAATTGATACTTAAACAAATATTTATTAATAAATCCGTAACTTAGCACAGAGGAATCGCTAGGGGAGATAAACGACAAGACCACAGAGACAGATTCGATCATTTTATTTTAAAAACATGTGTACAGATATTTGAAACAAAGTTAAAACATACTTCAGAGCTTACACAGTACAGGCAGCGTACAGCTCGGATTGATTAAATTGATACTATTTGTAGAAAACAACACAGACCTTTTATATACAATTGGGGGTTTGGTTCAATGACAGAATAGAATGTTGACCGCTTCGAGCGAGAAAGTGCGGTTATTTCTCGAAGTTCCGACGACTTTCCGTCTGTAACTTGATGAACGGTTTGATATTTGATTTGTTTAACACTTCATGCTGGCACTGGGATTCGTTGCTTTAAAACCAACTCTTAGACTGCTGCTTGGGCACAACTTTGTGCCCTCCAACTCGGTAGTAGAATTCGTATCGAGAAAGTGCGGTTGCTCTCAGAATCCTAGGGCTTCGTATTGCTCCTCGTCGATCTCCGTGAGCGTGATGTTTCCGTCGGGAAGTAGAAGGACGATGCGCCGTGTTGGATCTGGTAATCGGAATCAAACGCTGTTATGTTTATGATTACGCTCATTACTTATTCTGTTTAAGTATTTTGTATCGTATTTTTGTATTTAATTAGCTGTCTATTACATTTTTCAGTGTGTATACATTGTCATCTAGTTTTCAATTTCTCTCACTTAATAATCTTTATTATAAAATTAATCTAAATTATAAAATTCTCCTAGTCCAATAGGCTTCGCAGGCAAGCCAACAAAAGGCCGATTACACAGACGCCGTTAAACAAGGGTGGTTATTTTGACCGGCGCATTAATTTGCTTTAAAAAGCCAATATTTTGACAAATGCATACTGGAAAATAAAAAACAACATGCAAAAACCAAAAAAAGTTGTTTTTAACAATTTTCGCTTTTTCGAAACGGTTCGGCGATATAAAAAAATAAAATACAAACAAAAATCAATGGGACTACTTAATTTAAGCTGCAAATGACAGTTTAAAAGTTAAGCCTCGATTCTTCCAGGTTCGCGTTTCCAGGGGGGCGTTTGCAAACGACAAGAACAAAATCCCGCTCCCGACTTGATTCAGACAAGGACTTTGGAGACTCGCTCGCTCGTTTCCACTCACCGACTCCTTCCGGCGGATCGTCGATGACCTGCGCAACGACCTGCGCCTCCACATCCGGTTGGTCGTCGTCGCTGGCCGTCATTACGACCGTAGCGACCTGGGTCATCAGGATCCGGAACTTACCTACGAAGCACGAAAAAACACGAAGCTATAGCAGCGGTAAGAAGGTCATCGACTTTCAAACTATTATTAAAACATTCTTAATCTTAGGGCAAAATTATTGGGGTTGATATGGACACATAGGTCATTATTGAACTTTCTGGCAATGACACTGTGGTAATGACTGGATAATGATCATGATGAACCAAATGATCTTTGAAAGGTGGTGGGGAAACCCGGTGTCAGCACATAGCCTAACCCTGTATAAAAGCACCAAGGGGACCACCGACTTAACGTCCCTTCCGAAGGAAAATACAATGCGAGCAACAGAATTCCGCCACAAATCCACGCCGTCGTGAGGTTGATATTCCATTGTCCAGTCCTCAGCGACGATGTTCCACTCACCGTCCATGGGCAGCGTCTGCGAGACGGCTTCCGCCACCGCGGCCTCCAGCTCCGACATGTCTGCCTCGGCCGTTTCCCCTTTCAGTGCCGCCTCCAGAAGCGAAGGCTCCTCCTCCATCTCTGCGTCTGTACAAGAAGGAGGCAAGGTGTCACACGACAGAAATTTCGGGCACTTGTATTTGTTCTGACTTCGTGGCACTGTAGTTGTTGAACGCTTGACTGGGTTAGCATAGCAGAGAGCGGAGGGTAAAACCCGTGCCAGAACAAAGCCTACTCCTGTCCCAACAGCACCAAGGACCGGCCACCTCTTAGCCTTGTCACTTTGACACACTGTGTTGGCTGCTCCTGTCCAACAGCACCAAGGACCGGCCACCGCTTAGCCTTGTCTCTTTGACACACTGTGTTTGCTGCTCCTGTCCAACAGCACCAAGGACCGGCCACCGCTTAGCCTTGTCCCTTTGACACACTGTGTTGGCTGCTCCTGTCCAACAGCACCAAGGACCGGCCACCGCTTAAGAACACCAATAACCTCTAATAACCAATTTTTTAGAGGTTGTTAGTGTTTCTAATAATAAAATACTTTGCCAATTGCAAGGATTTGCAATTTAAATCAGATTTCATAGCACTAAGTTCGGATCGGCGACAGATCCGACCGGCAATATACTAAAGCCTCACCTTCCGCGGCCAAGCGGTACAGCTCCCCGTTCTCCGACGTGATGGTGATCAGATCCTCGGCCTTGACAGTCGAGGCCGTGGTCGACTTGGCAGGAGACGGCTTCGAAGTAGCGGTTCCCGCCGGCGAAGGCGTGGTCTTCGTCGGCGACGCCGCCTGCTTGGGGCCCAACGTGATGGTGACACTTTCGGCATTCGCTTCCGTCTGGCGGGCATTGAAACGATGGAACGATGCTTTTAGCAGATGGAGACTTAATTTTCAGATTGTTTTTAGACTCATGTCTACTTGATGTAACCTTAGCACTAGTTTTAGCAAAAACTATTTGAACTGGGTTTTGAATGCTCAGTTAAGAACAACTAAATTTCCTATAACTTAATTTTCTATTTTTTTTTTGAACACTTGGGTATTATATTTCTCTTGGGGCCAGTTTTTCAGCGGTCTGAAAAACCCTCAACCAATGCAGTGACCCAGACAAGAGGGTTTTTGCCCAAAAAAAAAAACTTACATCCATGATACCTTGCAAAAAAACTAAAAAAAAAACAAACTAAATGCAAGCATCGTCGAATGTTTCAAGAGGGATCCTAACCCGTTCTAAAAACTGCGATAGACAACTTACAAGTATTTTATTTAAAAAGCTACGCACATAACCACAAAAATCCTTTGAAAAATGCAAACCGCGCCATGTAGTGGCACTTTAAAAGTTTGTTGATTTCATCACTACTAGCAACCGGTATTGCGTTGGTGCTACGCCGGTAGCATTATCAAGAAGACATACTGGGTTTCAGTTGATCATCGCAGTGCAGTGAGGACAAAGCAATCAATTGCATGAAGCGTTACTGAAGCCAGAGTCACTGAAAATTGTGTTAATTAAAACTGCCGCTCTAGGTCGGGGTCACTGCTCTGTGCTATGGTGGTGCTAGTTAGCACGGTGCTAGTGACAGTAATACCAGGGTTAAGAATCACCGCTCTAGGTCAGGGTCACTGCTTGGTGCTATGGTGGTGCTAGTTAGCACGGTGCTACTGACAGTAATACCAGGGTTACGAATCACCGCTCTAGGTCGGGGTTACTGCTTGGTGCTATGGTGGTGCTAGTTAGCACGCTGCTACTGACAGTAATACCAGGGTAACGAATCACCGCTCTAGGACGGGGTTACTGCTTGGTGCTATGGTGGTGCTAGTTGGCACGGTGCTACTGACAGTAATACCAGGGCTACGAATCATCGCTCTAGGTCAGGGTTACTGCTTGGTGCTATGATGGTGCTAGTTAGTACGGTGCTACTGACAGTAATACCAGGGTTACGAATCACCGCTCTAGGTCGGTGTTACTGCTTGGTGCTATGGTGGTGCTAGTTAGCACGGTGCTACTGACAGTAATACCAGGGTTACGAATCACCGCTCTAGGTCAGGGTTACTGCTTGGTGCTATGGTGGTGCTAGTTGGCACGGTCCTACTGACATTAATACCAGGGTTACGAATCAACGCTCTAGGTCGGGGTTACTGCTTGGTGCCATGGTGGTGCTAGTTAGCACGGTGCTACTGACAGTAATGCCAGGGTTACGAATCACCGCTCTAGGTTGGGGTTACTGCTTGGTGCTATGGTGGTGCTAGTTAGCACGGTGGTACTGACAGTAATGCCAGGGTTACGAAGGACTGCGATAAATAACATCCAACCCTTGTCAGGATTTACCAGGACACCAACCTGCAGCGAAACAAGAAGGGCGTCTCCGAGTAGCTTCCCCGTCTCGGGGCACAGCGTGAGGGGTGGGGGGCTGGATGGAGGGGAGGGGGCAGTGGGCGGGTCGAACGTGGGCTCCTCCTCTTCGCTCTCTACCTGCAAGACGAGCGGAGCTTTCTTAGAATCGCGGCACACAAACATTAGACAGAGTAAAAACAAACATTTTTGGGTAGAAACTACAATTTGTAATCTTTTTCCATTTTAATTTTGCTAGAAAATGCAGTATTTTCTGCGCTAGCAACAAGTAAGAGGGATCTTGGATCTCAAACGGTGAGGCAATGGAATTGTGAAATGAAATTGTTAACAATATGTGATTATGATGATGAACCTAACCTAGCTTACAAGGGACAAGGGGAAACCCGGTGCTGGCACGTAGCCTACTCCTGTTAAAGACCAAGGAGACCATCAGCTTAAAGTCCCTTCCGAAGGACAGTACAACGCGAACAACAGGATTCCTCCACAAATCCATGCTGTCGAGAGGTTGATAAGCAAGGCTAGTGAAGTTGCTGTACTAACTTTCATCCCTCCGACCTCTCTCCCGAACAGAACTGGTCATGTGTCACCAATTCAATACCTGACTCAGCGCAGTTTTTGTAACTTCAAGGATTACACGAGAACCAAGGTTTCCAACACAACAAATATGTTTGGAATTTGGGAAAATTTGTCTACCGAACCATTACTTTGAAGCAGCCCAAAATCCTAGTGCCTTACCTAAAGCAGTAATTTGGCAGTGCTACTATGGTGCTATTACATAATACTGGTTAAGTTAAATAATTCTTGAAATTGAGCATTCATTTAATGTACGATTACATTTTTTAATTAAAAAAAAAAGGTAGAAGCATGATGTGAGCTTGGAGGACTGCGTTCCCAGTGAAAAACAGACGGTATTTTCTTAGTTTTTTTTTCTTCATTTTTAAACTTATTGCCAAGTGCTATTAATACGAACACATTGGTACTACAGTGATTTCCTAGCTCTCATTTCGGCTGCATGCGCTTTTGAATTTCGTTACGTGTATATCAATCGTTGGGATATCAATTGATGGAGATCTTTTCAGCATGAAAAGTCTCAAAAGCGAATAATCCTACGAGAAATATGAAATTAAATTTCATACGACAGTGGCTCCACTCAAGAGCGTGTTCCAATACTCTACATTTATGTCGGTTAAGTAGTCATTTAGCGGCCATCTTTCACGCAGAAAGTTGAACATCAACGTTCTGTCTTTACCTATAACCTGCTCAACGATAGTAGTTCTGAGGGCCAGTTTTTTCAATGACTAGTTCAATAAGTAATCGGAGGTTTAGATCAAAATGAAAGTATCAACTTCGCTGTAACAATGCTAATCAGTTTTTTTATGCTGGTTGCAAAGATTAGGTTAAAATCCAACGATCACAGATGGTGTTTCCAGGTTTTCAGTGGATTTTATCACGGTGATAACTACTTTACCCCCTGATTATTGGTGTAAAGCAGAATTGATATAAAAAATCTGGATGCCAGTTGCCATAGGGAATTTGAAGCCAAGACTGCCATCTTGAGAGTCCCACATTTTGAGTTGTCTCGCAGAGCCGTGGCTATTTTTACCATTTTCATCAGTATTTTTTTTGTTTTCACCACTTTATTTTGTCAAAATTGGTTGAAAACAAGTTTAAAAAAACTCTAAAATTGGCATTGTAATCAAAGGGACATCTTGGATCCTATGTTATATCCAGGTTATTAGAGATCAGCTGGCTAGATCCTATGTTCTATCCAGGTTATTTGAGATCAGCTGGCTGGATCCTATGCTTTATCCAGGTTATTTGAGATCAGCTGGCTGGATCCTATGTTCTATCCAGGTTATTTGAGATCAGCTGGCTAGATCCTGTGTTCTATCCAGGTTATTTGATATCAGCTGGCTAGATCCTATGCTCTATCCAGGTTATTTGAGATCAGCTGGCTAGATCCTATGTTCTATCCAGGTTATTTGAGATCAGATGGCTGGATCCTATGCTCTATCCAGGTTATTTGAGATCAGATGGCTAGATCCTATGTTCTATCCAGGTTATTTGAGATCAGCTGGCTGGATCCTATGCTCTATCCAGGTTATTTGAGATCAGCTGACTGGATCCTATGTTCTATCCAGGTTATTTGAGATCAGCTGGCTGGATCCTATGCTCTATCCAGGTTATTTGAGATCAGCTGACTGGATCCTATGCTCTATCCAGGTTATTTGAGATCAGCTGGCTAGATCCTATGTTCTATCCAGGTCATTTGAGATCAGCTGGTTGTATCCTATGTTCTATCCAGGTTATTTTAGATCAGCTGGATGGATCGTATGTTCTATCCAGGTTATTTTAGATCAGCTGGCTGGATCCTATGCTCTATCCAGGTTATTTGAGATCAGCTGGCTGGATCCTATGCTCTATCCAGGTTATTTGAGATCAGCTGGCTGGATCCTATGCTCTATCCAGGTTATTTGAGATCAGCTGGCTGGATCCTATGCTCTATCCAGGTTATGTGAGATCAGCTGGCTGAATCTTATGTTCTATCCAGGTTATTTTAAGTCTTACTATAATAAAGTGGAACCGCCCCCCGCGTTTCTAATTAGACTGGAGATTGTGAAACTGGCAACAAGTAGTTCAGATGACACAGAATCCAACGGGAAAAAAGCACATGTAACAGATGAGCGTGTTCTACCATATTAAAAAAAAGTTTCGTCATCACTCACCTCCGGCAAACTGATTGAGTCGTCGTCGAAACTGTCATCGGCTTGTTTTGGCGCTTTGCTTGGTTTCCCCGACTTGAGTCCAGGTTGGCTTTCTGTCGGACAAAAACGACAGTGTCGCATGATTCTGACGAGAGAGTATATTTTTCATGCAAACACGCTAGCGACTACAGGAAAAAATGGCACCCAACTTGTTTCGGTCCATTGCTCTCAAAATTGGATACAGGTTAAAAACAGCTATCGAAGTAACAGGCATAAGTTGCAAGGCGTCAGGAAAATAAGCTGTTTTGCTCACCATTTAAAAACTTGTTTATTTTTTTTTCTACTATTACGAAGGTTAGATAGGGTATACAAGAGTGCAAAAACCATTAAATCTTTCATTCCTCTGAACTAGAGATGTACATTTTTAAATTACTGGTAATATTACCAAAAAGCAACGACCTGTCCAATCAGCTTAATTAGTTAGAGCAACACCAACAACAGGTCGAGATCTGAGTCCCATTCAGGCACCAATTTTCGAGAGCTTACTAGTGTTACTAATAATAAAACGAAAGAGCTCGAAGTTAATAGCAAGTTGGGTGGAGTTTCCAACTATTTTTCTTATGTGCCAGCAAAATGATTTCCATAACATTCCTCGAAGACATTCTCCAACTGTATGATTGTTTTTAGACTCATGTCTACTTGATTTATCCTTAGCACTAGTTTTAAGAAAAACTATTTGAACTGGGTTTTGAAGCTAAGTAAAGGGCTACTAAATTTCCCGACGTTTTGCAACATATACTAGTTACTTCTTCAGAGGTTTGAGCAGTCCTGACAATTTTCCGATAACAAAAGAATCACATACAATTATCTACAATCAAGTAGACATGATTCTAAAAACCATCATAAAGAATCTCTATGGGGAGAAACGTGGGAAGTTAGTAGATAGATTGGCGAGACCCCGAGAGAAGAGAACCACCTTAGATTGTAGATAATTTTATGTGGTTCTTTTATTATCGGAAAATTGTCAGAACTGCTCTAACCCTTGAAGAAGTAACTAGTACATGTTGCAAAACGTAGGAAAATTTAGTAACCCTTTACTTAGCATTCAAAACCCAGTTCAAATAGTTTTTCTTACGTTCTCCAACTCACCAGGCGAAAGATTCTTCTTGACAGCGCTGGGCAAACCTTTCGGTGGCCGGCCTAGAGGTCCCGCTGGCCTGGGGCCTGCCGGTCTCGGCACTCCAGCGACCCTGGGCACTCCTTGAGGTCGCAGAAGTCCCGGCCTGGGAGTTCCCGTCGGTCGTTGGGCCAAAGTGGCTTGTGGACGTGCAGGCAATGGTCGCGGACCTACGATTGGAAAAAAAGGAATAATATTTTTGAGACACATGTCTGCTAATCTCTTGATTAGTATTAGTTAAAGATTAAGTGACGAAAAAAAAATAATTTGCAGTGAAACTCGATTGAATTACTAATTAAGGTCAAGTTAAACTCTGACCTGGAGTTTCTAAAGCCAACTTTTTGTGCATAAAGACGATATTTATTGTAAAATTTATAGTTGACGGATGCAAAAAAAAAAAAAAACTATACGAATGCCTAAAGGCTGGTGGAAGGATAGACCTGGATACCCAAAGGGGTCGTTGCCCCGAAAAATTCTAATTGGTAAGCATCAAATTTTGTCCTATGATATCACTTTTTTTAAATCTTAATTAAATTGCAAATACTTGCAATGCTCGGGTTATTAAATTAATATGAACACTACTAGTCTTCAAAATTGATGCCCAAACAGGGACTCGAACCCTGGTTTCCACCTATCGCGGGTGTTGCTCTGAACCATTGAGCTACTTGGACACTGGCTTTTTGAGACGATTCTAATGTATTTGATAAGAACAACGGATATTTGTTTGGTTGCCACAGCTTTCGAAAACTGACGCACAATTTACGCTCGATGCCTTGAAAATGTTTGTGGATCTGGGCCCAAGGGTTAATCAATACAGCCGACATAGTTACCTCTTTGCGCAAGTATCCGCGGAGCAGTGGGTCGTTGGGGCATGACCGGTCTTGGCTGCGTTGGCCGAGGTCCCAGCACTTTCGGGGTCACTGGCCGCAGGGGCGGTGGATTCGTGCCAGTTGCCTGAAAGATATCATCGGACATTTATAGATGGTGTAATGTGAGTGTTGAATTTTAAGTAAATAGCAAGAAGTTGATTTGTAATGTGTCAAAACGCTGGGATAACGAATATGTTGATTTTTAATGTGTAATTTAATAATTTGATCCCATGCTCTATCCAGGTTATTTGAGATCAGCTGGCTGAATCCTATGCCCTATCCAGGTTATTTGAGATCAGCTGGCTGGATCCTATGCTCTATCCAGGTTATTTGAGATCAGCTGGCTGAATCCTATGCTCTATCCAGGTTATTTGAGATCAGCTGGCTGGATCCTATGCCCTATCCAGGTTATTTGAGATCAGCTGGCTGGATCCTATGATCTATCCAGGTTATTTGAGATCAGCTGGCTGGATCCTATGCTCTATCCAGGTTATTTGAGATCAGCTGGCTGGATCCTATGCTCTATCCAGGTTATTTGAGATCTGCTGGCTGGATCCTATGCTCTATCCAGGTTTTTTGAGATCAGCTGTCTGGATCCTATGCTCTCTCCAGGTTATTTGAGATCAGCTGTCTGGATCCTATGCCCTATCCAGGTTATTTGAGATCAGCTGGCTGGATCCTATGCCCTATCCAGGTTATTTGAGATCAGCTGGCTGAATCCTATGCTCTATCCAGGTTATTTGAGATCAGCTGGCTGGATCCTATGCCCTATCCAGGTTATTTGAGATCAGCTGGCTGGATCCTATGCTCTATCCAGGTTATTTGAGATCAGCTGGCTGGATCCTATGCTCTATCCAGGTTATTTGAGATCAGCTGGCTGGATCCTATGCTCTATCCAGGTTATTTGAGATCTGCTGGCTGGATCCTATGCTCTATCCAGGTTATTTGAGATCAGCTGGCTGGATCCTATGCTCTATCCAGGTTATTTGAGATCAGCTGGCTGGATCCTATGCTCTATCCAGGTTTTTTGAGATCAGCTGGCTGGATCCTATGCTATATCCAGGTTATTTGAGATCAGCTGGCTGGATCCTATGCTCTATCCTGGTTATTTGAGATCAGCTGGCTGGATCCTATGCTCTATCCAGGTTGTTTGAGATCAGCTGACTGGATCCTATGTTCTATCCTGGTTATTTGAGATCAGCTGTCTGGATCCTATGCTCTATCCAGGTTGTTTGAGATCAGCTGGCTGGATCCTATGCTCTATCCAGGTTATTTGAGATCAGCTGGCTGGATTCTATGCTCTATCCAGGTTATTTGAGATCAGCTGTCTGGATCCTATGCTCTATCCAGGTTGTTTGAGATCACTGAGGTGAATTTAGGTCAGTGACATGGTTGACCATGAACAAAGCTTTGTGTGGCACTGTGCTAAGTAACGTACTAATCTCGGCGCTAGCGTCGTCTTCTTGTGGACTCCTGGAGGAGGTCCATTAAGCCGGACTACACCAGATTGCCCGGACACGACGTAGACCCCGGACGGCAGGCTGGGCACCTGGGCAACATAAAAAAAACAGGGGCATAATGGTAGAGAAATTCAGTGGCACTTTAAGGATGTTCGATTTTATCGCCACACTTTACATAGCATATTTTTATGTTGATTGGATAAAGAAATGAATCAATTAAAAAGGCCAGAGCAAGTGACTTCAAGTAGGGGTGTGCGAAGCTTCGAACTTGACGAATAATTCGGCTCGAATCGAATCGAATTATTCGACTTCGATCGTCGATTAGTTGTTTTAAAATCATTCGAAAATACTTTGGTTCGAAAGAAAATTATTCGCTGTTCGAATACTTCGAGGTCAACTTCGAAGTTGGTTCATGTAATGGCTACTAGGGAGCAGAACACGTCACAAAATTGATTTCCAAACATGAAATTCAAAATGGCCTTTACTCTGGTTCTTGCTAACTTAAATCTTCTATTTACGTACTTTTGACCCCTTCTGGCTTCTACCATGAATATTGATATGAGCGAGGCAGAAACGGAAAGGCAAGGTGATAACAATAACATCAATGATAATAAGAGGAGTGTAATTTGGGACCACTACAAAAAGCTAATTTTTGTTATTTTATGATCATGCTGTTTAAAGTGTTTATCATGCTATGGTTATCTGTCACAACTCACCCTGATTTGATAAACATGAGATTTATGGGTAAACTTTTTAGTAGTACATAAAGGAAAGAGACTGGAGCTATAAGTATGTACCTTACGGAATGCTGTTTAACTGGAAGTTAAAACATGCTAAACTTGCTAATAAATACCAAAGTGACAATAAAAATTCAGAATTCTGCGTTTTGAAATTGAAATGAAGTGATAAAAGTAGCAATTCGAAAATACTTCGATCAAATGAAATACTTCGACATTCGATTCGATATTCGACGTTTTTGTAAATAATTATTCGAAATTCGATTCGGTTTGAAACTGTTGACAATAATTCGATTCGATATTCGATTCGAACTCAAAAACCACTATTCGCACACCCCTAACTTCAAGGCGTTGGTAACCTTACCTCAGTATCTACCACAATAAGATACGAAACCGTTGAGTGTAGGTTCTAGGTACAGAAACAACGTCAATGTTATAGTCTGTGTGAAAGATGGCCTCCAAATGACTACCTTACCGACAAAAATGCAGAGTACCAGAACATCACGTTAAGTTGAGCCACTGTCGTAGGAAATTTAATTTCGACATTTCTCGTAGGTTACTCGCTTTTTAATATCGTTACGTGTTTATCAATCGTTGAGGTTAACATTGATGGAGATTTTTTGAGCATGAAAAGTCTCAAAAGCGAGTTTACCTACGAGAAATATCTAAATTAAAATTCATACGACAGTGGCTCCACTTAACGTAATGTTCTGGTACTCTGCATTTTTGTCGGTAAGGTAGTCATCTTTCACGCAGGGACTGTAACATTGACGTTGAAACTCTACCTATAACCTACACTCAACGGTAATACTAAACTACCAACATTAAACAAACTGCTAACAGGTGATTTTAACAGATGATTAAAGACAGAGAATTGAGTGAGAATTGTGTCCTTTTTTGATAATTAATTCAATAAAGTTGGGTTTGAACTTATTCAAGTCTTTTACAATCCTGTTAAGTACCTTGTTTCCAGGTTTAACCGGGCCGCCGGTCGTCACAGCGGCCGAACTTTGCCCGGGCAACGCTGACTTCTTGCCGGGCGGCCGGCCGCGAGCTCGCTTCACTCCGTTCTCTGCCGGTCGAGGAGCGGGCTTCGACGACGTCGCTTTGTCTTCTGCGGAAAAATGGAAAACCGTTTCATGTTTGAAAAAACCCGTTTGATGGACCAGTCTTTCCTATCAGGAACACTAATAACTAGAGCCACGATTATATGGTGATGCGCGAAATCGCGAATTGTTCTTATCTCTTGTTATTCTTACAAATGAGTGCGATTCATTGAATTCCCAACTCAAATATGTAAGAAGCTCATCGCGACAAAACGCGAAATTCACGAAAAATCATCCATAACAACGAAATCAACTATTTCCCGCGAAATCATCGCGAAATGAGCCTTTTCCCATCCAAGTATCTTAAATTTCAGAAAATCTGTTATTTTTTTCATTTTTATCAAATCATATTTCACAGAAAATAAATAAACAAACAAAATAACCCATTTGTTTTTATTAGGGGTGTGCGAATAGTGGTTTTTGAGTTCGAATCGAATATCGAATCGAATTATTGTCAACAGTTTCAAACCAAATCGAATTTCGAATAATTATTTACAAAAACGTCGAATATCGAATCGAATGTCGAAGTATTTCATTTGATCGAAGTATTTTCGAATTGCTACTTTTATCACTCCATTTCAATTTCAAAACGCAGAATTCTGAATTTTTTTTGTCACTTTGGTATTTATTAGCAAGTTTAGCATGTTTTAACTTCCAGTTAAACAGCATTCCGTAAGGTACATACTTATAGCTCCAGTCTCTTTCCTTTATGTACTACTAAAAAGTTTACCCATAAATCTCATGTTTATCAAATCAGGGTGAGTTGTGACAGATAACCATAGCATGATAAACACTTTAAACAGCATGATCATAAAATAACAAAAATGAGCTTTTTGTAGTGGTCCCAAATTACACTCCTCTTATTATCATTGATGTTATTGTTATCACCTTGCCTTTCCGTTTCTGCCTCGCTCATATCAATATTCGTGGTAGAAGCCAGAAGGGGTCAAAAGTACGTAAATAGAAGATTTAAGTTAGCAAGAAACAGAGTAAAGGCCATTTTGAATTTCATGTTTGGAATTCAATTTTGTGACGTGTGCTGCTCCCTAGTAGCCATTACATGAACCAACTTCGAAGTTGACCTCGAAGTATTCGAACAGCGAATAATTTTCTTTCGAACCGAAGTATTTTCGAATGATTTTAAAACAACTAATCGACGATCGAAGTCGAATAATTCGATTCGATTCGAGCCGAATTATTCGTCAAGTTCGAAGCTTCGCACACCCCTAGTTTTTATGCTAAATTGAGAGATAATGAAGCTATTTCACCACAATATGTGTATTTTGCGAAATAGCCACTTATTTCCATGCAAAAATTTTAAATGTTTATTTTATCTCTCTAAACACACATTTCCATGGATTTGTCATATTCAGGTCTGTTTCTCATCAAATGCTGTCAACATTCCTAAGCTTAGGGGGTAGAGATAGTGGGGCAAAATGTTTTCTGTAGGAAACCATTGCCATTGGTTGGCTGAATCTTCCCCTCCTTGCCATGTGAGCACCAGCACCACATGCATTCAGTCTATATAGAGATTAGCTGGGATTTCAAATTTCAATGGGGTGTAATAAATCTTTGACTTTTGAGGATCAAGCAAAGCAACACTTTGTGAGTAATGGATATATTTTGATGTGTGGAATCTGGAACACCGACTTGTCTGGGAGAAAAAAGACAATCTTGTAAAGTATGTTACTACCAGGCAGTGGGTCTAATTCAAATTCTAATGGACATAAAAATATCAAACCCCTCATTTGCAGTTCTGACTTTACAAACTATTTGAGCCCCTGTGTTGATGCAGAGAGGTTTTTTAGTCAATAAAACCTTGTGCTGACTGACAAAGGAACAAGAATGAAGGAAGCTATCATTGAAACTTGTTCAATGTTAAGTTTTAACAAGTAGTAGGTGTTGCTCATACTACCATACAATGTATTTCATGGTGGCATTTATGTAAAATATTGATTTGTGCTATTCATTTTGTTCCAAGTCCCTAACAAATACCGATGTTGGAACCTACACTAAATATTTGCTCTATTGTAATTATTATTGATCACTTCTTTATTAGAGATCCCAGTGCTTACCCTAAATCTTCATTCCTTTCGAATGTAGATCGCAAAAGCTCTTTTTTTCTATTTAGCTATAAACGCTAAAATTCAAATAATTAGCACTAAAATTTCGATAAAACTAATGCTAAAAACACGTTCCTTCTTTTTTTCGTCACCTATGTCTGAAATCTGTTATAGACATGAAATTCTGTACTTTTTCCATAACACCGCCATAACACCGAAATCCAAAAAGCTTACCGCGAAATTATCGAAATCATAACACCATAAAATCTTGGCTCTACTAATAACCCATCGAAATTTGGTGGTGAAAAGCATTTGCGACCGTTTGCGATTGAATCAGATTTCATATAGACCAGTTATTCCTCGACTGTTAAACGGGGCAAATAAAAACTCGTGTCGTTTTTGACCGGTTTGTAACTTGCTCGATGACGTCATGGTCTCCACGGGGTTTGCACCAGCTTCGAGCGAGAGCGCTTCCACCCGAACATGTGATCACTAGCTGTCAGTGCTGTGTTATCTTATTTAAATTACAAACGCTTGCAATGCGCGGGGTATTTTATTATTATCAACGCTATGACCGTCTCAAAATTTGATGCCCATACGGGGAATCGAACCCCGATCTCCACCTATCGCGGGTGTTGCTCTAACCAATTGGGCTTCTTAGACACGTCCTTTTTAAGAGGATTCTAGTGCATTTAAGGGGGCGGCGCTCATGAGCAAATGCCCCCATTCAAGACAAAAACCCTGCCTGCCCTGCTGGTAGTTACGCCACTGCCAGGCGCAGTGTTGCTTAACTTCGGTGATCTCATGAGGACCGGTGTTTCCAACACGCCAAACCCTTCGGTGGTCACCCATCCAATACCTGGCCCAACGCAGTGTTGCTTAACTTTCATCCCTCCAACCTCTCTCCGGAACAGAACTAGTCATGTGCATGATGGTCACCCATCCAATACCTGACTCAGCGCAGTGTTGCTTAACTTTCATCCCTCCAACCTCTCTCCCAAACAGAACTAGTCATGTGTATGATGGTCACCCATCCAATACCTGACTCAGCGCAGTGTTGCTAAACTTCGGTGATCTCACAAGGACCGGTGTTTCCAAAAAGCCACACATTTCGGTGTATTTTTCAAGAATGTTTTAAAAAAATGTTTCCAAGTTTCCAAGCAACACGGCCAACGAATGCAAGACGCAGGGGACGGAAACGAACCTGCCATACCGTCGTCCTCTTCGCTGTCAAGGTCATCCACACGCAACCTTTTCGCTGCATTCGGGTCGTCGTCGTTGTCGGAATCTGGGTCGCTGTCGGCTCCCGGCTTGCGCTTGCCTGGAACATGTACATTTGTGTCAGCCCTACGTGGCTAATTGTTATTTGAAATCTGATTTAAATTGCAAACGCTTGCAATGCGCGGGGTATTTTATTATTAGCAACACTATAACCGTCTCAAAAATCGATGCCCAAACAGGGACTCGAACCCCGATCTCCACCTATCGCGGGTGTTGCTCTAACCCATTGAGCTACTTGGACACTGGCTTTTTTAGATGATTTTAGTGTATTTGATGAGAATTACAGATCTCCATACATTTTTGAGATGGTTATAGTGTTCATAATGTTCAAATACATTGCATTGAAGCGTTAGCAATGAAAATAAGATTTCTAATAATTGAAACGCATCCAACGTCAAATTGGAGTTATTTGAGTTTGACAGATTGTGACGTGATATAGCGTTACTAGAATCAGAGTGACTGTGAGTATTCACAGCTTCTTGGTTCTACTTCTTGGAGATTTGTCATTCTCATCAAATACACTAAAATCATCTCAAAAAGCCAGTGTCCAAATAGCTCAATGATTCAGAGCAACACCCGCGATAGGTGGAGATCGGGGTTCGAGTCTCCGTTTGGGCATCAATTTTTGAGACTGTTATTAGAGTTCAGTAACCCCATGCTACAATCATATCAAAACTTGCAAGTATCTTTCTTATCTCCTCCCAAAATCCACTTATTTAATTTTGGAGAAATGAAAATATCGGTAGACTCACGGTCGCCGATTGATCCACACCAGGTCTTCACGTTGGCCATCGCCTTGGTCTTGCTGCTCCGGCACGGACGACCGCTGCAAGCAAAACAAACGGTCAGACTAACAATGATCTTGTTGGTTTGGTGTCGCCGTTGAGTGTAGGTTATAGGTAGAGAAACAACGTCAATGTTACAGTCTCTGCGTGAAAGATGGCCGCCAAATGACTACCTTACTGACAAAAATGCAGAGTACCGGAACATCACGTTAAGTGGAGCCACTGTCGTAAGAAATTTAATTTCGGTATTTCTCGTATGTTACTCGCTTTTTAATATCGTTACATGTATATCAATCGTTGAGGTAAACATTGATGGAGATTTTTTGAGCTTGAAAAGTCTCAAAGGCGAGTTAACCTACGAGAAATATCGAAATTAAAATTCATACGACAGTGGCTCCACTTAACGTGATGTTCCGGTACTCTGCATTTTTGTCGGTAAGGTAGTCATTTGGCGGCCATCTTTCACGCAGAGACTGTAACATTGACGTTGCAACTCTACCTATAACCTACACTCGACGGTATCGCACTGACGTTGGCACCACCACTGCACCCTTGCAGCACCTTGTGGCCATGTCTCTTTAAGCACGTAAGTATTTTTATTTATTGTCACATTCATTGCACATGGTAATATAAACGCTCTTTATGGCAAACGATAAGTTTTTCCAAAGGTAAAACATCATCTCGCAAGCATAGAAGTTCGTCAAAGATTAAAAACTATAGTTAAACTATTCCCCCATGCAGTACATACATCTGCAAGTCCCAATTTAAAAACTCGTCTGTGCTCTAAGAACAATGCTAAGTGTAGGAGTATCTATACACCGATGACACAAATGAATACAACATCTATAACGCGTGCCAGATCGCCGCAAAACTCTCTGCGGCTTTTGCATCCAGCTTTCACAGCCTCGGCACGTTCCATTCCTTCTTCACGCATGCAAATTACAGCTTCTAAGCATCGATCCGCATCAGAATCGCGGCACTGGGCACCTTAAAAAAAGCTCGTTAAGCTGAAACGCTTAAGAACTCGTCCAAATCCTAGCGCTCACCTCTCCCCGCTGGGCCCGGGCGTGTCCTGCCTCCGTGCGACAGCCGCTTTCACTTTCGGTCCGGGCGTTCTACCCGGTGCACCGATCTTCGGACTCTGCGGGGCCTTTGCTGGGCCGGGAGGTCGTCCCGGTGGCCTGCCCGATCCCGGTGGCCTGCCTGATCCCGGTGGCCTGCCCGGACTGGGAGATTTGACGAGACTGACAGGTATCGGGGTGCTGGGAGACTTGGGAACGGCTTCAACCTTGGTTTCGACTGCGTCAGGCTGCGCGGCCGCCTGCAGAGCCTTCTGCCGGGCGAGGCTCCGCTCGAACGACTCGAGGAGGTGGTCACACGACGACATGTGCTTCAGAGGTTCCCACGTGTTTTGGTCGCTGAACAAACGGGAAGGCGCAGGCGTTAATTGATGTCGGGTATGTTTCATGCAGTGAAATGTGGTTTAAATTGTTAACGCTTGCAATGCGCAATGAATTTGATACTGTGAACATGCGATAACCTATCAAAAAAATGATTCTCAAACGGGGACTTGAACCCCGATCTCAGCCTGTCGCGGGTGTTGCTCTTACTATTTGAGCTATTTGGATGTATAATTTTTGAGAAGATTTTAGTGTATTTGATGAGAATGACGGATCTCCAAGGAGTAGAACCAAGAGGCTGTGAATACTCACAGTCACTCTGATTCTAGTGACGCTATATCACGTCACAACCTGTCAATCTCGAGTAACTACAAGTTCAAACTTATGAAAGACTGTTTTATTTTAGTTTAATACAAATAGGATGACAAGAGACTTGATATTGATTGTGGTGAAAAAGGAAATAGAGAGCGAAAGTAACCAATTGGAGAAGAAAATTGTCAATTGCCGAGAAATTTCTAGAATTCCCAAACATTCGACGTTACGGCGAAATGCTTTCGTCGTCGATGTTATAATCTAAAGAAAAACTATTTCAACTGGGTTTTAAATGCTAAGTAAAGGGCTACTAAATTTCCCAACGTTTGGTAACATATACTAGTTACTTCTTCAAGGGTTAGAGCAGTCCTGACAATTTTCAAATAACAAAAGAACCACACAAAATTATAACAATTACCTAGTTTGTTATTAGTGCTAAGGATAAATCAAGTAGACATGAGTCTAAAAACTATCACGATGTTATTATCTTTTATCGATTGCTTGCCATCCCCCGTTTTCCATGGGCAACACCGCCCGACCTTTCCGAGACTTACTTGGGATATCCCTCCCACTTGAGCAGATATTCGTACTGGTGCTTCTTCGGGTTGAGCCGCTTGGCGAGGATCTTCTCCACCGCGTAGTTCACCAGCTCGTCGGTGCCGCTCTCCTCCTGCTCCTTGCGGCTGCGACTCCGTGTAGCCTTCATTACAAACATCTTTGCATTGAATTGTATCGCATAACGTAAGGACAACCTCGAAAAATTGGCGATTTTTCCATTTTCATAATTGGTTAGTTAGTAAAAAAAAACGCCAATTTGTTCAAGATTTTATTTCAGAAAATACAAATTACGTTATTAGGATGAAATCTTACTTAAATTGCAAACGCTTGCAATGTGCGGGGTATTTTAATATAATAAACACTATTACCTTCTCAAAAATTGATGCCCAAACAGGGACTCAAATCCCGATCTCCACCTATCGCGGGTGTTGCTCTGAACCATTGAGCTACTTGGACACTGGCTTTTTGAGACGATTTTAGTGTATTTGATGAGAATGACGGTTCTCCAAGGATTAGAACCAAGAGGCTGTGAATACTCACAGTCACTCTGATTCTAGTGACGCTATATCACGTCACAACCTGTCAAACTCGAATAACTCCAATTTGACGTTGGATTCGTAGCTGTATTTGGATGAAATCTTATTTAAATTGCAAACGCTTGCAATGCGCACCTTAAATTTGCAATTTAAGTGTTGTAACTGTTACAACTACAACTGTTGATCTGCACGTGTGCGTGTCTGACCTTTGGCTGTTCTTTTATCGCGTCGACCGGGATGCGTTCTTCTTCGTCTCCCGAGCTCGACTCAGGTACGACGGCGGTGAATCGGACTTTCTTCACCTTCGCCTGGAACAGCGAGGTCAACAAGTTGAATCAGCATCTCAACCCAGAGTTGCTAAGAACTGTGAGAGGATCCCTTATCCCATTCTCAAAAACTGGATTATGTGTGCCCAGACAGCTCAGTTAGTAGAGCACTTGATCGTGCGTTGAGAGGTCCCGGCTTCGTATCCCAGTTCGGTTGCACATTTTTGCAGCCTAGCTCCCCATCCATCCGTCGCTAGCTGGAATCACCTGAAAAACCCTGCAATTCTAAAATACTCACCGCGTCCCCGATCGGGCGTTTGCCTTTCGCCGGCGACATGATCGTAGCGGCGGATATCAGAGCTCGACCGGCGGTCACCCACGTGGTCCTCTCGTCTTCGTCGAGCTTCTTCCACCGTTTGTACAGCGACCACGAGTTGCTCACCTCCGACGGCTGGACGCCGCAGTTTGCTTTCCAGAGCAGGAAACCCCAAACCAACGGCTTCTTGTCCTGGAATCAAAACACAAAGTTGGGTTAAACCAGCGGCTCAAGACTGACAGCACGAAGAGGGACTGAAAGAATCCATGGAATCCGTAGCATCATCGACAATCAGAATAATAAAAATAATAGAATACAAATATAAAATGGTTGCCAGACAGTATTCAGAGCCAAGGTTTGATGATGGTTATGAAGAGGTCTACGGCCATAAAAAGGGGCAAACGTCTGGAAATTTTGGCGAGGATTCGATTTTTCACGCCTTTTTTGGGCTGCAAACCTCTTCTGACCAGAGCTCAACTGTCAAATCACTTCAAATCATCGCGATAAATATCAATAGCAACAAATTCCTCGACCCCTATTGGCCGTCAACCGGTAACTGCATGGCAGTAGAAACAGCCTTGATGCTGGGGCCCAGGGTACAATTCGCTAAATGTGAACAATGTTTTAAAAAAAAAAATCTTTTCAGCATGATTTTTTTTAGACTCATGTCTACTTGATGTAAACTTAGCACTAGTTTTAACAAAAACTATTTCAACTGGGTTTTGAATGCTAAGTGAAGAACAACTAAATTTCCCAACGTCTCGTAACTTGTACTTGTTACTTTATCAAGGGTAAGAGCAGTCCCGACAATTTTCCGATAACATTAGAACCACATAAAATTATAACAATTACCTGTTCAAGCTTCCTAAATGCATCTAAATAAAATAATCAGGGTCAATAATTAAAAAGCGGTCGATTGCATTGTCAGGACTGCTCTTACCCTTGATAAAGTAACAGGTACAAGTTACGAAACGTTGGGAAATTTAGTTGTTCTTCACTTAGCATTCAAAACCCATTTCAAATAGTTTTTGTTATAAGTTTTTCAGCGTTTCTTCAAAGCTACTCACCGTGATGTTGAACTGTATCTCCGGCTTGAGACAGAAGATGTCTTGCTTGTGTTCGAGAAACTCTTCGGTGAAGTGGAAAACCTTCTTGCACTTTCCGCAGATGAGAACGTCCAGCTTGTCAGCATCGGCCAGCGCTTCTGCAACGTTGACGCAAAGGTTAGCGCAAGCGCAGGCCAAGCGCTACCCAAGATAGAGCGCTAAGCACACGATAGTAACCGGTTGACATCGATGTTTTACTCACTGTTTACGACATCGGGGTCCTCGACAATTTTCGATGGAACTATTTCGGCGTCTTCTGTCGTGCTTGTGGCAGCCATAGGCTTCGGCATTTCCGTCGAAGAATCGGATGCCGCCGCCTCCTCGTCTGGCGTCGTCGAACTTGCTGCCGGCTTTTCGTCTGCAACGGGAAGAAAACACGACGCTGATCAATACTGGCATGTTTAAAACGAAGAAAACTCTATGAGAACAAAGATACTAAAAGCCTGCAAAGAAAATGTAAAGAACAAGGCTTATTGATTTGTGGGATTTAACGACGCACTGTTTTGACATCTGGCCATGCTGCACTGGTCTAATGGCATCGGTGAATGAGTGGATGATGATGGACCTAGCCTAGCCTAGAAGGGAGGAGAGGAAACCCGGTGCTGGCACGTAGCCTACAGGCAAAGTTCTTTTAACCGATTGGTGGATTGTAACGAGGCAGTGTTTTGACAACAGTCCATGCGGCACTGGTCTAATGGTGTTGAAGAAATAGTGGATGATGATGAACCTAACCTAGCTTAGAAGGGAAGATGAGAAAGACAGTGCCAGAGCATTGCCTCCTGTTGAAGAGCACCAAGGGGACCACCGGCTTAACGTCCCTTCCGAAGGACGATACAACTCAAACAGCAGGATTCCTCCACAAATCCGTGCTGTCGAGAGGTTGATAGACAAATGAAGTTGCTGTTATAACTTTCATCCCTTTAACCTCATCCATTCAATTGAAAAAGAACTGGTCATGTGCATGACGGTCAACTTTTCAATGCATGTCCTAGCGCAGTGTCGCTTAACTTTGATGATCTCACGAGAACTAGTTCTTCTGACTAGCCAAACAGTTTGGTCATGTGCTTGGTACCTACCTCTTTCCATTGTACTATTTTCAATCTAACGTACTTCAGACTTTACCGTTAAGATTCGACCATTTTAAGAGCATATTTCATATAAACTGAATTGAAACAAATTTTACATATCACTTCCCTTCCACCATCCACCACCAAAACCATGTTTGCCTCACTGAAGACTTAATTTTTTATTTTATTTTAGTTTTCTGTATTCACTAGAGTTGAAAAATAACAACCTTTAATTGCCTCGGGAATCTTTGGGCTGGCAACATCGTCAGCATCATTTGTCTCTTTGATGTCTGTTTTCGTCTCCGTCAATGTCGCCATGGCCGAAGCCTAAAGTAATATCAGCGTCAGTGTGCCGATCCAGAATATCTGTAATAATAAATTATTCATGTTATTAAAATTGAGTGTGTCAAAGAAATAGAGGTGCAATGAAATGAATAACTTAACCGCATCTTTAAAAAAATATTGACTAATGTCACATATTATGTAAAGGTATCTTTGATTGAAATCATTTAAATCTATGCTAACGTTTGTGTTTATTCAAATAGTACGACAAAGAAAGTAAGGTTAAGATACCACAACACAACTGATCAATACACTGGCATTAATAGTTGACTTTCTTGTTCGAAGTCCAAAATAAAGAAAAAAGTGTCTTTAGAACTGTTAGATGACAAATCACACCGCATTAGTAATTTAAACAGCAATCGAAAGAAAACTTTGGGTACAGAAAGTCGGGCAATCAAGCGTCAGATTGGGAAGTAAATCGATCTTAGCGGAAAATGAAAGAACGATATAACCAAATATAAGAATTACGATATCTGAAGAAAAAATGAATTCGAAATGTTAATAATCAACCACATACGGTATCTATTTAATTGGAATAATAAATTGCTTACCTCGCGTTCCCTCCAAGGAGTTTTCTCAACGCGGCTTCACAAAAATCGCGTAGCGCCATCGACTAAACGAACATGTCTGTACCGCCAAAGTACCGCCAAAGTCAAAATAGCAAGATTGCACGAAAAACTGGAACTTTTAAAATTAAAAGCAAATAAGACATGTGAAACGAACAGTGATGATGCAATGTTGGAAAAATTTTCTAATGCAATGGATTAAAAGCAAGCTTTTGAAATAGTTTTAGCAAGAAATCATTTGGAAGGTTGGTAATTAAATTAATTCCATTTCGTTCTGTCAGTGTCAGTCATTACCCGAAGCTCAGCTGCGAAACTCAGCTGTTCCAACCTTTTGTTTCAAAATTCTCTTTAGGCAATTAAAAATCATGTCAAATGACAAGTTCGAAGAAATCAAAATTCCAGTACCTTGGGGACATGTCAGCGGTAAGAATTAATTTGGAACACATTCTTTTTGTACAATTTTATTAGGAAATTTGGAAGTTCTGACCTTGCCTATGCATGACATTGCATTTTCAGGTTAACTAGTTCCTGATATGTGTAACACAATTTTTCCCAATTTTGTTACTCTTTTGTAACCCCATCGTTCTTTCTTTTAGGTAAATGGTGGGGTCCACGAAACAAACAGCCTATCCTCGCAATACACGGCTGGCAAGACAACGCCGGAACTTTCGACACCCTTGCGAAAATTTTCCCTGCCAATGTTTCGCTCCTTTGCATAGATCTCCCGGGTCACGGTTTATCGTCCCATTACCCTCCCGGACAGTTCTATTACCTCTTCTGGGATGGGTTAGTTCTTGTTCGTCGGATAGCTACACATTTCAAATGGAAGAAAATTACGCTTATCGGTCACTCGCTAGGTGGAGCAATAGGTTTTTTATATGCCGCTACATATCCCGAAGATGTAGAAAGCTTGATTTGCATTGATATTGCATGTCCAACTGTAAGAGAAGTAGCCACTATTACAGGAGATAGCGGAAAATCTATCGATCGATTTTTAAAGTATGAAGACCTAACTGAAAATGACATGCCTTGTTACTCTTACACAGAAATGGTAGACTTGGTTTTAGATGCATATAAAGGTGCTCTCACGAAAGAATCCTGCGAGGTAAGCAACGACATTATGTTAAGCAGATCTTATCACTTTTTTGATTTTGAGTACGTACTAAAATGGACAGTCTTTAATTATTTAAATTAATATCTATGTGACAAGCAAAATCCAGGCTTAATTACTGCTTATCCTTCATCTTAATTTCAAAAATGAAAACATGATATAGTAAATAAAAAATACTATTATCTTAAGACTTGATAATAATAATAATAATAATAATAATAATAATAATGTCTTTATTCCATGAACAAATTGTACATTGTAATAGAATGCGTCATAGATTAGAAAATTAAAATATATTTACATTAAAAGGTTTAAAACAGCCTTTCCTTGGTATGATTTTAGTTTAAAAAGGAGATAAGATATATTGTTCCTGCTTTTCTAACGAGTTCTACAAATTAATGAATAATACAGTGATAATAATCTTTTAAAAAACTATCTTGGCAGAGATGGGACATGTGACCTTTGGTTGCTTCAAATCTCTACAAAGATTCAGAATTTTGCTTTGCCAAGAACGAACTCGGATGTCTGACAAAGCCTTGTTGTTTGCAGGTGTTAATGAAACGAGGAATGATGCCGATTCACAAGTCAGGCAAGCTTGTCGGTTATCACTTTTGTCGAGATGTCAGACTGAAAGTCGCTGGCCTCGGATTTCTCTCCCTCGACCTCGTCTTGGATTACGCCTCACGCATCAAGTGCAGGTTATTGTTTTGATTATTCTCTGATCTCACTTTCACTTTATTTATCTCACAAAAAAGTGATGCAAGCAAAAGTTTTGTGGATATTTTATGGTAATTTAATGATTATTCTATCAACAAGAGAGGTTGATTGATTTGTGGTGTTTAATGACGCACTGTCTTGACATCTGGCCATGCGGTACTGGTCTAATGGCGTCGGTGAATGAGTGGATGATCATAAACATAGCCTAGCCTAAACCCGTGCCGGCACATAGCCTACTCCTGTCGAAGACCAAGTGGACCACCGGCTTAACGTCCCTTCCGAAGGACGGTACAACGCAAACAAAAGGATTCCTCCACAAATCCATGCTGTCGAGAGGTTGATAAGCAAGGGGAGTAAAGTTGCTGTACTAACTTTCATCCCTCTAACCTCTCTTCTGAACAGAACTGGTCATGTGTATGATGGTCACCCATCCAATACCTGACCCAGCACAGAGTTACTTAGCTTTGGTGATCTCAAAAAAACCGTTTCCAACACGCCAAACGGTGGAGGAGGCTTTGATGTGACTGGGTAAATGTGGTTGTAGATTTGATTATGTGAGACGATTAGAGTACGGATGTTATATTTAAATTCAAACTCTTTCGCATTTTCGTAGGTACATGAACATCAAAGGAAAACCGGGCATGCATTTTGACAGACCCGAATACTACAAGATGGTTCTCGATCGTATCGAACAGTCGGCGTCCGTTTACGTATTCCAGGAAGTGGAAGGAACGCACCACCTACATCTCAACAATCCAGAACGTCTCGTTCCGCTCATAAAGAATTTCTTGCAAATCTAAGCTGTTCGATTGAAGAACCAGCAATGAGCCAGAGTCGTTCACGCTTTTTAGACCGCTAGCGACTAAATTCCTGAGGCTTTTCTGCATTTTTATCTTACAAATCTTTTATAGTTCCATTTTGGCTCCAAGCTTTTTTTAATAGTTTACTTTTCAAAGAATAAGAATTTTAAAAATATTTTTGCGTACATCAACATAAATACTGACACAATGTTAGTGAGATTTCGACAGGTTTATTATGGTTAAGTTTTCAACGAGTTTTTGTCCAAGCCATTAAAGGTGCTGATTTAGTATGAGTATAAAACTACTCATTTAAAAAAATGTTTTCTTTTACGGTTGACCTAAATAAGGTTTGTGAACCTTCCTGTTTTTGAATTTCTTCAAGTTTGTTGGTGTTTTTATTTTAGCTCTGCCATATTCCACAAATACGTTAAAGTACCAAAACTCTAAAAGTATTATAAAATCTATTCCAATTTAAAATGTAGCTCTAATAACTGACATAACTATCATAAAAGCACAAGACACAGGATTGAAAACTTGTAGATAAATTTAATCAAGTTGATATGTATTTGCATTTTTTGAGCTTTATGGCTTTTTCGATTGGCTGCCCCTTGTGGACATTGGGGTTGATCAATGTGTTCAGCTGGGCATGTGACTCTGTCCCAGTGCAACTTTCACGTGTTCGACTAGGCATGTGACTCTGCCCCAGTACAACTTTCATGTGTTCGACTGGGAATGTGATTCTGTCCCAGTGCAACTTTCACGTGTTCGACTGGGCATGTGACTCTGCCCCAGTACAACTTTCACGTGTTCGACTGGGCATGTGACTCTGCCCCAGTGCAACTTTCAGGTGTTCGACTTGACATTTGACTCTACCTCAGTGCAACTTCCATGTGTTCGACTGGGCATGTGACTCTGCCCCAGTGCAACTTTCACGTGTTCGACTGGACATGTGACTCTGTCCCAGTGCAACTTTCACGTGTTCGACTGGGCATGTGACTCTGTCCCAGTGCAACTTTCACGTGTTCGACTGGGCATGTGACTCTGTCCCAGTTCAACTTTCACGTGTTAGACTGGACATGTGACTCTGCCCCAGTGCAACTTTTACGTGTTCGAGTGGGCATGTGACTCTGCCCCGGTGCAACTTTCACGTGTTTGACTGGACATTTGACTCTGCCTCAGTGCAACTTCCATGTGTTCGACTGGGCATGCGACTCTGCCCCAGTGCAACTTTCACGTGTTTGACAGAATTTCTCCCTCTCGAGTCACTCCCGGTGCACTTTTCTTGCTCCGATAATTTCGAATTTGGGAGTGCTCTCGCTCGAAGCTGGTGCAAACCCGGTGGAGAGCATGACGTCATCTAACAAGTTTCAAACATGCCGAGATGCAGGCCAGTCGAAAACGCCATAAACAATCCGGTATGTTTCTGTGATATCTTTTGTTTTTACAAGTGATTAATTTGCAGTCAGCATTGACAAGGTTAGTAAAATACTGTTTAAAAAATGTTTGTAAATTCTCAGTTTGTTACGTCATTGCTATTTTTTGGATAGTTTAAATTTCTTGTTTCGAATGATTTACGATATTTTTGAGGGCCATATATGTAATTCTGTTCCTTGCCCAAAGACATTCTATGTAATTAGTTAATGAAATTATGAAGTTGTATGCTGTGACTGAGCTCCTTTTTTGTCTAGCTTAAGTATATAAATAACTTCACTGCCAAGTGGCTTGGTTTTTAAACAGAAGGATATTTAAGGAGATTTGCAATTTTCCAAGACCAACATTTTTGTATTTACAGGAAACGGTTTCTGTTTCCTTTGTTTCGGTTGAAGCAACCTACTTAATTTTGCAATGAAATTTTGCAAACCTGTGGCAAGAGATTATTTTGTTTGGAATATTACCCAAATCAAGCTTTGAATTATGTAACTCTTTATGTTATTTATTCAAAAATATTATTTAATATTTACACGGTGTAGAGATTTTGATAGAATGGTGCAGGCACCAAATATTTTTTATGGTTTTTTTTTAGGTATATTTATAATTAAGGCTCTAATTTACAAAACAAACTTAATGCGTAAGCTTCTGTGGTTAGTGGCACTGGATTAGTTCCTATACAGAAAATAGTTGCATTCAGTTCGATCGAGAACTGCCATCGTAAAGAAAACGCAAAGAACAAACACCTAAGCATTGCCAATGATCTATAAATTTTTTTTTATATTATTGCCAATAGCTCAACGCTTTGTGCATTTGATTTGCTTTAAAAATGACTATCAACTTTGGGCATTACTGTAAATAATGAACATGTTCTGTCAAATCATGTTAAGATCAAATAAAACTGACTCTGTGATCATGAAGAATTGTGTTTTTTAAGCTATATGTTTGCTTACACTCAATGTGCAAGTTAAAATTAGTAGAGAAATATTAAGTATGTCAGGCACTTCAATTTTTAGGTTATCATATCTGAATTGAATTGCATCTTATATGAGTTAGTAAATCCTTGCTAGTTTTTTGTATTTGTATTTATTGTTTCCTCTTACAATTGTACATTATTGCACATTATTGCACGCTATAGTGGTTATCTCACTGGAAAAACCCAAGTTGGATTCTGTTGTTTAAATTTCATTTTGATTCCAATGCCTGGATAGTTCTCAGTACCTACCCCAAGATATTTTGTTGCAAACCCACTATGTCTGTTAATGCTTATTGTGGAATCAATGAATTTGAAAACATAATAATTAATCAGACAGTGGAACTGGAGTGGGTTCACTGCTAGTTAAATATTGATTAGGATTAGATTATTAGTAATTAGTGAATTATTATTGATTAGTGAAAGGTGAGAATGGGAAAAAGTGTTGTCTAGGAATTAGGATTTTTATTTACATCGATTTTTTTTCATCCTGTGATGGAAATGGGGATAACGGGTAAATAGAAATTAAGTTAATGCTTGGAATGAGTTAAAAGTATGAAGAAGAAAGAGCATTGTAAATATGGATAGACCAAGTGAGTAGAGATATTGGAGAAAGAGTTGAGAGATTGAGTAAAATAAAGATAAGTCGTTAAAAAAAAAAGTTAACCCAGTATTTGTAGCCAATTTATCAAGTAGTATAGCAGATATTATTTTATCGCACTAGAACCTGGCACGAAACAGATTAGTATGATTCAACATAGAAGCAGAGATAGAAGCATTTTTATCAATTTCCATTCTAGGTAATTTAAAGTAGCCACACTGCACTGAAAATAAATTGTCATTATTGTTGTGGTTTGATCAATTCAAAATAGCTTTCTTAATAACTTAATGCAATTTTTTTAAAAGTGTTCAGTTTCGTTCAGATTAGCTTTAACCGTAACAACAATAACATCACAAGCATGACGTGTATCGCTCTAAAATGTCATAGATTCTTGCTCCTGCTTTGTACAGGCAAGTCTTCTGCAGCAACGAATTGCCCGAACCGAAACCGATGGCTATTCTTCGCATACTTCTGAGTCTCTTAGCGCTCATTGCGATAACATCGGCAGACCTTGAGGCACCCATTGCCAAGTTGCAGGTATGTTGTCTTATCCTGACAAAAATTCCAGGCAGTTGACTTAATTAGCGTATTATATATATATATAAAGCAATTCATTTATATTTTCCAGTTAAAAATTACGTTATTTCTCTGACCAACTGTTTTCGACCCATTTTTTGGCATTTTTTTTTTTTTTTTTTTCTGTAACCTCATGTCATGTCTAGCAGTATTTGTCAATTAACTGTCAAAACAGGTGTCTCAATTAAAATATCAAACGGTTGGGGTTGTTAGAGACACTGGTGCCTGTGCGATCATTGAAATTGATCAACACTTCTCTTGGACAGGAATTGATTGGGTTATCATCATTGGTTATCATCATACTCTAGCTCTCAACAAAGCTCCCGAAGCTACTCAAAGCTCTCGAAAGCATAGATTAACCAAAAAAAAACTGTTATTCAAGTTGTTCGTAAAATTTTTTTGAAGGGGTAGGGAACGTGCTGACACCAGGTATCTAATTCTCCATTCGATTTAGTCTGGATTTATTAGAACTCACCCATATACCAAAGCTGGTATAAAGGTAGTGCAGCAGCAGGATTGTGTGGCTTCTGTGGTTATTTTTTAATTTTTAGTATTATAGTCAAACAGCAAGTGATCGATTATCACATCTTTAGAATATAAGAATTGTACTATGTTTTAGGGGAAAAAAACAAATTTTAACAATGTTGCTTTTCTTTTCAATTCTAGCTATAACGTTTTATTTTGTCACAGTGTACGTTTCAGTTGATATTGTAAATACAATTTGAAAATATTTGCGTCACATGAAATCAGATAAGAACAAAGTAGGTTACTAATTACCGTAAGGAACAAAGTAAAAACCCACAGCAAAGTAAATGCATACACAAAATTGCACTGGGATTTTGAAGATACTAAGAAACAACTTTATACAGAAATCAAAATACTGGAGAAAAATAGAGGAAAATATTTCAGTTTCGATAAGTTACAATCCAACAGTCTCAAAACTAAGCGTTGTTCGTTTTCCAACAATTGCGGTTATCAACTATTAACTGGTGAGTGCGTTTCAGGCCTATTAAAGATAATAATATAACCGTTGAGATATAACCTATGACATAACCCTTGAGATAAAACCTATGGTATAACCGTTGAGTGTATATAACCATCAACCCGTTGGAACTCCAAGCTTGGGTGAATTCTCCCTGTCGGAGATGTGCTCAGGCCCAGGGGCGAATACCGTAGTTTTCACTTTGGTACTTTCTAACAATGGTTTGCAGCGTTATTATAAAGGAACTAAACTAGCTTAACAAGCTTACTGGGGCTTACAGTCTTTTTGGTAGAATGTGTGAAAGTCCTTTTTGAAGTTAGTCGTAAGATTTCGTATGCTACATTTTTGCAGCGGTTTCTCATTTGTGCCATGGCTGGGTCTGGGTGAAGGTAGTTTCCCCACGGACCATTTTGCGACGAATCGCGTTGGGAGACTGGAGTTCGCTACTTAACGCAAAAATAAACGTTAATTAGTATTTGTTTCGATTCTTGAACACTGCGAGAATGTGCATGCGAGAATGTGCATTTAACATTACAACAATTTTCAATTCATTGTTTTTTTTTTATTCACGTTCTTATAGTAAATATCAATCGTAATTGCTTAACGTTCGGTTTTCGAAATAACCTCAAAATTTCCTGAGGATTGGCAGGATTGTCATTTGTGAATGCTTTGATTGGTTTGATGGGTCCTGAGAAAAAACTTCAAAGGCGAAGCCGCAGTCGGGAGCGTGTTGACCGAGAGCGTGACCGCCGGGATCGGAAGGTACGAAAGTCGGCCAGCCCGGAAGGTCGGCCAAACTCTAATTATCGCAGTAAAGACAGAAACAGAAAAAGAGTGAAAGATGAAGAGAAAACTGACAAAGTGAAAAGCCAAAATGAAGGAAAAGATCATAACACACAACAAAAAACAAAGAATCAGAAATCAACAAGTTCTGTCTCGCTCGAAGTTGTGAAACCTGCCATTAAAGATGAAGGTGACGAAGAGGCTGGAATCAAGAAGGAACCATTGTCGTTGGAAGAGTTGCTGGCCAAGAAACAGGCTGCTGAAATAGCTAGGAGTAAACCCAAGTTTCTCACTAAAGAAGAGCGAGCTGAAGAAGCTCTTAAAAAGCGGCAACTAGAAGTTGGCGAGTTACGGCGAAAGCAAGAAGAAGAGAGGAAGAAGCGGTCAGAGTTTGGTAAGGAGTCTTTACGAGGTCATGATGGTCGAAAACAAGGTATGGATTTGGATAGAGAGAGAGAAAAGGAAACTTTGAGGCGGCGTGAAAGAGATAAAGAGTTGAGGAAAACCGGTAAGGAACCTTCAGATGGAGTCACGTCGTTTAAAGACAAAGAGAAAGAGTCCGAGGCGATCAAAGAACGCTACCTGGGCCTGTTGAAGAAGAAACGCCGAGTGCGAAGACTCAATGACAGGAAGTTTGTGTTTGACTGGGATGCATCTGAAGACACGTCTGTCGACTACAATCCTTTGTACAAAGAAAGACATCAAGTGCAATTCTTTGGACGTGGAAACATCGCTGGGATTGACATCAAAGCTCAAAAGCGGGACCAATCTAAATTTTATGGAGAACTCTTGGAGCGTCGGCGAACAGAAGTGGAAAAAGAACAAGAAAAGATGCGTTTGAAGAAAATAAAGAAAAAAGAAGAAAAGCAGAAATGGGATGACCGGCATTGGTCAGAGAAAGCAAAGGAAGAGATGACAGAGCGTGACTGGCGTATTTTCCGTGAGGATTACAACATCACCATCAAGGGAGGACGCATTCCGGACCCTATTCGACACTGGAAGGAATCTAGTTTCCCGAAAGAAATTTTGGACATCATCGAACAGGTTGGCTACACTGAGGCAACCCCTATCCAGAGACAAGCAATTCCGATTGGATTGCAGAACAGAGACATCATCGGTGTCGCAGAAACAGGATCTGGAAAAACACTGGCATTCCTTATTCCGCTTCTGATGTGGATCCAATCTCTTCCGAAGATCGAGAGGGAGGAAGATGCTGATCAGGGTCCCTACTCGATAATCTTGGCGCCCACTCGCGAGCTTGCTCAACAGATCGAAGAAGAGACCAACAAGTTTGGAACACCGCTGGGCATTCGTACGGTGGTGGTTGTCGGTGGACTTTCAAGAGAAGAACAAGGTTTCCGTCTGCGTCTGGGATGCGAGATCGTCATTGCCACGCCCGGTCGACTGATTGACGTGCTGGAGAACAGATACCTGGTGTTAAATCAGTGCACTTATATTGTTTTGGATGAAGCTGATCGGATGATCGACATGGGCTTTGAACCAGACGTGCAAAAGATCCTGGACTTCATGCCCGTTACCAATCTGAAGCCAGATACGGAAGATGCCGAAGACGAACTAAAACTGCTCGAACATTTCTCGAAAAAAAAATACCGACAGACTGTGATGTTCACCGCAACCATGCCCGCGGCGGTTGAACGCTTGGCGCGGACGTACCTGCGTCGTCCTGCAGTCGTTTACATCGGCTCGGCTGGAAAGCCGACCGAGCGAACGGAGCAAATTGTGTTCATTCTCTCCGAAGCAGACAAGAGGAGGAAGCTGATGGAAATTCTCAGCCGAGGAGTCACGCCGCCAATAATCATCTTCGTCAACCAAAAGAAGGGAGCTGACGTCTTAGCCAGAGGCTTGGAGAAGTTAGGGTACAACGCTTGCACCCTCCACGGTGGCAAAGGACAGGAGCAGCGAGAATACGCTTTGGCAAGTCTCAAAACAGGGACCAAGGACATTTTGGTGGCCACCAACGTCGCCGGACGTGGTATTGACATAAAGGACGTCTCCATGGTCATCAACTATGACATGGCGAAGAGCATCGAAGAATACACCCACAGAATCGGACGTACAGGGCGAGCCGGGAAAACGGGAGTGGCCGTTTCGTTCTGCACAAAGGACGACTCGGAGATCTTCTACGACCTGAAGCACACGATCCTGTCTTCGCCTGTTTCAACGTGTCCGCCCGAACTGCTTAACCATCCGGATGCACAGCACAAGCCGGGCACTGTCGTCACAAAGAAAAGGCGCGAAGAGAAGATTTTCGCCTAGGGCGTCTACTTTTTTGATTGAACTTTTATTTTCTATGCATATTTACAGTTAGTTAAGTACATTCATTGGGGTTTTAGCTAGTAAGAGTATCAGCGCTGATGTTAATCTAATGTTAACGTCCTGATCAAACAAAACGCCATTGCAGCAACCCCTAATATTTTCATCACAGGGCCGTGTGTATATAAAAAACGTGAAACTACAAAATTACCTGATCTTCGATCCGCTGTCGACTGAGTCGGAACCGAAGGCTCTCGTGTGGAACGTTCCACAAGTGATACCTCCTCGAGGGGGTGCCTGGTTTCACTTGGCAAGAAGTCCGAACGATATCCGCGAAGACTACAACTTGGTGGGTGGCGCAAACTGGAACTACACGCTGTGTGTTTCGATGGTACAGCCGAAGGGAGAGAATGGCTATCACTACGTTCATGGGTATGTAAGGACTCGGTGGTGTTAATTACCATACTAAGCCAGTCACACTGAGCTGGGTCAGACATTTATTGGACGCGTGACCATCGTACAGATGGTCAGTTCTTAAGTTTGGTACATTCAAACTCTCGACTGCCTCTATTTGTGGATCGAGTTGTACGCTCTTTCGGAAGGGACATTAAACCAGTGGCCCCTTCTGCTCTTCGACAGGTGTAAGCTACGTGTTAGCGCTAGATTTCCTTGGTTAGGTTTATCATCATCCTCATTCATCGAAATTTCTCTTTCACTGCAGCTATTAGACCAGTGCTGCAGGGCAAAGAGTATTAAGAAACAAAAATCAATCAGTCACGAAAATAACGGAAACAATTGTAAAAAGTACCATTGGTATTTTAAAAATTAGGTAGGTAGTGCTCGATAGCAGGACTTCTAGCCTCTTAGCTTTAAGCGAAGGGAATACACGAGGAAATTCAACCCCAAGGAAATAATGAAATGAGAAATGACAGCAGTAAAAGGATAGGACAAACAACACATTAAAAAACTAACTTATTCATCGTCAATAACCCTGGTTTCCAGCTACATCGACAACGACCACATGGAAGTTCCCGAATGTCGATGGAAAATCGCTTTGAGTTTCGACAAGCAGAACTATTGGCTGATCAACAGGTTATACGGTGGTCACTTAAAGGCTGTCGATGAATCGTTGGAAGTGGATCCTCTGCGCAGACCAGTCTTCTTGGCTGTTGGGGTAACCACCTTTAGCTTTATTCTGGATGCGAATCAGTGAAAGAAATCCGTTGGTTTGGGAAAAAAAGAGAGGTAGAGCGCAACTTACCTGAAACTTGGGTAAATGGCTTAGGTTTATTTTTACACCACTTTCCGTAAAGCATAGGGCTCTGGTATTTCATGCTGATAAAGGTTTAAATTAAGAACAGTTAGCAATGCAGTTAAAGGTTTAGTTCGAAGGCTAATGTTCTATTGTCTTAGTGAAAAATTGCAGTCGAGCAACCACTTAGCTAATGAAAGTAGTTCCTTCTAGATGGCGTCGCTATCGTTACTAGTTGTGAAATGAAACCGTGATTGAACTTTGTTATCAGGTTATATCTAATTTTAGAATAACCATAAGAATTTATGTACTTTTTTATATTATTTAATCCCTAATTAATATTGTAGGTAATTATTTGGAAATCTGTTTAAACTATTAAAAAAAAGAAGTTAGTTAGCATTTTATTATTAACAACACTATAACTGTCTCAAAAATTGATGCCCAAACGTTGACTCGAACCCCGATCTCCACCTTGGAGAACTACTCCTTGGAGAACTGTCATTCTCATCAAATACACTAAAATCGTCTCAAAAAGCCAGTGTCCAGATAGCTCAATGGTTCAGAGCAACACCAGCGATAGCAGGAGATCGGGGTTCGGGTCTGCGTTTGGGCATCAATTTTTGAGACGGTTATAGTGTCGTTAATAATAAAATACCCCGCGCATTGCAAGCGTTTGCAATTTAAATAAGATTTCATCCTAAGTTAGTTAGCAAGTGCCATCGAGTGGCATATGTATCGCCAGCTTCTTTTGTTCAGCAAAACATTTATTGTCAGAGCTGGGACTCTGAGAAACTAAAAACCTGATGGTCTTTTCTTGCAGGTGGAAGGAATAGATGACCGGGAGAAATGGCAGATTGGTAAGGTGCTCGAACCAAACGATTAATGATTTCATCTGACATCGCGGCTAAAACTCGCACAAGACCGACAGCGTAGCGAGATCAAGTAGTTTTAGAAATAAGTTTCATCGTTTATTGTAACACAGTGGTCCTATTGTGTTCATAAATCGTGCATGCACGATGTAGTTTTGTTTGCACAATTTTCGTCTACATACATGCCCTGTAATTTGCACGAAAAATAAACAAGGTTCTTTCAGTTATTTTCTTTATTTTTGAAAACATTCTTTCCATTCTTCCAGTATAAAAATTTACTTCTACATTTTTGTGATGCATAGCAGTGTTAGATTAATGTTAATAAGAAATGTATTAAAGAATAATTTACAATTCATGACAGTATGTGAACATGTATTGAAAAGTAAAAATGAAAATGCACCAAACTTGGAATGATTGTAATTACCTAAAATATTTCATACAAAAATGTTGCAAAACTAAATTGCAAATTTACCTTTTTTTTTATAACATAAAATAAATTGCGTATTGTAGGTAATTGCAATCCAAGTCCGATTTCAAGTGCTCTCCTTCCTTTTTTAAAATATATAATAAGAAATAATCAGACACACCTATGCTTTTGGCAGTCACTTCCACATGAACAGCATAGGTTTATAACCTAACCTGAGCCCACATGAATCACTAGTATATGATTTGTGATGTATATGATTCCTTATATTGTAAGCAAGGGTGCTAAAAACAATAAAAACATACATACGTACACAAATTCAAAAGACTACTCCACTTTATCTTAAAGCTGAAGACTAGGTCAGTCTCAAGAAGAGCAAAAAGTAAAAAAAAAATACAAAAAACCACAGAGTTGACTCGGTAAGTTTCGTAGTCTCCTACCTTTCCAATAATCATATTTGTCAACCAATTTTACATAATTTTTTTTAACGTAGTTGCATTTGTGGACGTTACTTTTTTATCTCCTTCGCCTTTTTCTCCTTCTCGAACTTCAGTATTTTCCGGATTTTCAAGATTGCCAGGTTTCTTATCAAGCTGGAAACAATATAACCCCAGAATTTTAGAATATAGTGGTTAATTTGGAGTTGGACTATTCGAGGGTACTCTGTTAAGGGCTACCCATTTGAGGTTGTATTGAAATATATTATTCTAACAATAAGATTGGCACACAAATCTACTTTTAATTTTAATTGTTTGCTGATGGTTATTGACCATCTGTACTGGCACATAATCTAAAAACAGCCAACTAAGTCCCACTTCAGCCAAGATCATTTCTTCAGCGTCCGCTATGTTTCTTAAAGTGAAGTTGGAATATTTCAACTTTGTTTCAACTTTGAGCTATGCACGTTGAGTCCCAAAGGATTCGGAAGTTCTAAGTGCTATGTTTATGATTTCTGCTATGTCAATTTTGGGTAGACCTCAAGCTTGGTAACAAACCTTGCCCTGTAATGATTAAGACCACACAATTGACAATTAAGCTTAAAATGAAAGTCTGCTAATGGCGTGAGAATGCAATTTTAACCCAGCGAACTTTACCTTGAGCAGCCCACAGCAATTCCATATTAATGCGTGTTTATGAGAAAACAAGGGTTAGTCTTTGGGATGGCTTAGTCTTTCAAGGGTTAGATTTTAGCAATGTATGGGCAATTCCTTGGGGTGGTATCTTCTCTCACGAGCTAGACTGTAGCAATACTGGGGGCAGTTCTTGTGTTGGTATCTTCTCTGATGGGCTAGACTGTAGAAATTCAGGGGGCGGTCCTTGTCTGGTATCTTCTCTTATGGACTAGACTGTAGCAATGCTAAGGGCAGTTCTTTTGCTCGCATCATCTCGGACTGGTTTCATTGAAAATACCTTCATCCGTTCAAACTGATCATATGTTGGTATGACCGCAGTATCCTCAGCCCACTGATATTCAAACTCTTCGATGAAAATCCTCACAGCCTCCGAGTCACTCCTTTGAACCCAGATGTCCCAGTTTCCAGCTAACGCCTAGGAAAAAAATATAACTTGATAGATTGTTGTTTGTGTAGTGCGACTGGGGTAACTCACTCAAAAATAATTGTCAACTCAGAGTTAAGCTCCTAAGTTGCAAAAGCAGCTGACTTTCACTGTCTGAGATTAGTTGTTGCCATGGCAATTGTTTAACTAACACTTCAGGTAGGAGTTACGAAACTTGTCGTACTGGACCTTAGTGAATTGCTGCCAACCACAACACGATGTTCGTTATACAGTGCCTGTCTTGTAGATTTGATGTCTAATCTAACTTAAGGGGGAAAGCATCTTAAAGCTGATGATAGTTTTTAGACTCATGTCTAATTGATTTATCCTTAGCACTAGTTTTAAGAAGAAATGGGTTTTGAATGCTAAGTAAAGGGCAACTAAATTTCCCGACGTTTCGTAACTTGTAGTAAGTCTTAAAGCTTATGGGAAGTTAATTATTAACAGTAGATGGATGGCATTAGGGGCCGGATCTGCAAATCACAGACGGTGTTTCCCGGTTTGTACTCCCGTATTTGTGGGGATTAAGCTTAAATTTGCTTTGAGGATTCGGCCCAAGAGTATGAACCTAAATTTCAAATACAATCGAGGAGACATAGTGTTTAGGTTAGTGAAAGGCTGTGTAGAATTCAACCAATGCCATTTAAAAGTTAAAATGCTCTTAAGCGAAGTTTAGGATCGACTTTAGTCGGTATTTGCTTTAGAATACAGAAACTTTGATAATTTGCAGTATGCTTCAAGCGTACTTACCTGCATAGTCCAATTTCCCGTGCCCATTAACACTCGTGATTTGTCAGCTACTGCTGACTTCCGGTGCATCATTCGAGACAGCTCTGTCATGCTTACAGGAATACCTGTTAAGAAAATTATAATTTTATTGTAGATTGAGAGGTAGGTCATTTGAAAGTGAGAGATACACCTTGATAAATAAACACACAAATGGAAGGCTACTTTCCAATTATGAAATTACCCAGCTATGGTAACAATGAATTGATCAAATTATAAAACTGAAAGTAGCTTACCATGTTTAATAAACATTCCGATTGCACTGCCACTTCCTTTTGCCATGATGAAATCTGTGCATATTCTGACCTTAACTCCACGGTTGTGAGCGTCCATAATCGCATCACGAATGGCTTCACAAGTCACAAGATAAATAGCGATATCGAGTGTTTCTGTGGCAGAGTTAAAAAAATCGACTAACCATCTGAAAGAAGCATTTTATTTGTTAGCTAGCACAATATTTTACAGGGTTTTCTTCGTTACAATTGAGAAAAAGGTTACCTAGTGAAATGATAGAAGAAAATTTGTTGGAAATGTAACATTGACAAATAGATTCTGAGAGTTTCTTACATGTCTGTCGAAAACGACTGTCATGAATCATGATGAAGAGAATAATAACACTTATTAAATTTTAAAGTTTATATATGCTTGGCTATGGTAATGTTATATGCCATAATGTTTTTTGGTATGTTATTTGTTATATGCTATGGTAATGTTATTATATATAATGTTGCTATGCCTCTGTTGCCGATAAATAAATAATAATAATAATATAATGATTAGGTTAGGTTAGGTTATAGTAAATAGATGTGATTTTGAAGCATAAGCTTCAGTATCGAATTAGGTACTTACAACAATACGAACAGTACTTACATAATTATCGAGTATGAACACTCAAAAATAGGGTCAACTTCTCTGATATCTTCTGAGCAAATTATCTTAGCAAACACGTGCCCTTTGCAAATTTTATTTGAGTATCGTACACATTTGATTTCTGTGCGTTTAGGTGCCCGGAACACCCTCTTAAACCAATATTTACCCAAAAAAACGGCTTGTGCAACAACAACTCCACCAACAAGGAACACGGCTCTTTCCTTGAGACTATACACCATAATTATTGTCAATGAGTTACATACTGCTGAAGATATATTAGAAAATAACTATCCTACCAGAATTCTACCCGCAATGCAAGTCTACTACTATAGCGGGCTCCAACCAGCGGCATATTCATATCGAAATTGGCGAATATATAACTACCCTTAAAGAGGCTACGATGCTGTCGCTGCACCGCCAAACCATTAAAAATTTTAGCAAAAGAGCGTTTTTTGTACATCACAGACCATACGCAAAAATTAAACATGAAACCCTTTTGAATTGTCAACACCATGAGATCACAGACCTTGAGATAACAGGCAAATTTGGCCTGGCTTTTCTGTTCAAATTGAAATTGCTAGATCATCTGAGACAGCAAGTGAAATGATCATCTAGTCATTTAATGAACCATTTCATTTTCCCCGTTCCTTTTACACTCCAGTCTTATAGTGCTCTCCATGCCAACAAATGACAAACCAATTAGCTTATTTACACATCTGTTCTAGGCCATTTCGATGCAACCTCCAGTACAACGTCACCGGCAACCTACAAGGCTCGGAAACGATCATTTGCGCTCGGATTGGCTCCCTTTTGCGATGCTGAAAAAGCCAGGGATCATTTCTGGCTGAAGGTTTTGTAACTAAAATTCTAATCATAAAAATATGGTAACTCTAGCTATCACAAAACTATGTTTTAAATAAAAATGAAATGGGAAATGGAAGTAACAGGAAGTTCTCAATTTTACAATGACTACAAACTCGTTATATTCCTTTTCATCCAGGAATTTCGATCAAATGGCTATAGGGTTGTACATTTGTATATCGCAACACAATATATAGAATGACAATAATATAGCCATCAAATCAACTCTCAGGCTCTTATAATATCTGAATTACTATTTACTTGTTTGTGTTTGTGTAAATCTGCCAACTGTGAGAGTGATCCATTTTATGTTTACAAGCGTTTGTTCCGTGAGGTCAGTGGTCATGGCCAATCAAAATCTACAATATACCTACCTTATATTTAGACTATAATTAATCGCCCAGCATTCGCTTAGCATTTATGTCTGGAAATCATGAAAAACGAACGTCGGGGCGAGCCCCACGGGTGCAAACAGGAACATTATGCAGGCGAGCGATAAAAGTCCGATGGCACATGCATCTCAAAGCACTTTGCCTATTTTTATTGGACTTAAAAATGCCATTTCGCACGTCTTTGCTGATAGCATCGATCGGCTAGTGGATAGGGTCGCTGACATTCCAACCGTAAGGATACATACTAGGATAAAACTTTGATATCGTTGGTCTAATATCAAAATATTAAACCAAATCGTATGCGTTGTTAAGGGGGAGTTAGTCGTTGCACTCGTGAAATGTCTCCAATATCTGCTTCATGCTTTTAGATAGTATGTCTTATATTCAAGGTTTAATTCGATATTAGTAATCCCCTTGAGCTATTTCTCTGCGAATTCACTGCCGATCAGTGCTGGCCAAATCCAAACTGTTTTGAACAGCACATGTCTTTGCCTCAGTAGCACTCGACAAAGTGATCTAATACTTCTCGCCGAGGAGGGATGGGGACTACCGCCCCTACTCCAGTCAAAACTCGTCTCACGTTTAGTACTTTTAAATCATGTAGCGAATTCAAGGCAATCAGCATTTTTCATATTTAAAAAAAATCGTTGAATAACCTCTAGTCTTTTAATAACCACGACGATTGCCCTGGAATAAGAACAGCTTGAATTCACTTTCCTGGAATACCTTTGTAAACATCGGATGGTCCCGGGGACTTGTTTTAAATAAATGCAATTCGTTTGTCGGCTGTCTATAAAGAAACATGCATTTGGTGGTATGATTTTTAGAATACTTTTTTAAAAGCATGGACACTGGAACGACCAAACACAATCATTCTGACAAAATGAGCTTTGAGCCACTATTTGGCTTACATTGCCTGGCGTTTTGGTATTTCGATTGTCTAACGCTTCGCTGCTCAGTTTTAGTTGGAGCACGTTCATGTTAATTAATAATTATAAATTATTATGTCTAGCTATATATGTGCAGTGATTGAAATCGGCGAGTTGTCATCGACGTGGCAAATGGATTGGCTTGGTAGGGTACAGTTTAAATTGAGTGGTTTGTTGTGTTTAACGACGCACTGTTTTGACATCTGGCCATGCGGCACTGGTCTAATGGCGTCGGTGAATGAGTAGATGATGATGAGGATGTTGACGAATCTAACCTAGCCTAGAAGGGTGGAGGGGAAATCCGGTACCGGCACGTAGCCTACTATTGTCGAAGACCAAGGGGACCACCGGCTTAACGTCCCTTGCGAAGGACGGTACAACGCGAACAACAGGATTCCTCCACAAATCCATGCTGTCGAGAGGTTGATAAGCAAGGCGAGTGAAGTTGCTGTACTAACTTTCATCCCTCCAACCTCTCTCCCGAACAGAACTGGTCATGTGTATGATGGTCACCCATCCAATACCTGACCCAGCGCAGTGTTGCTTAACTTTCATCCCTCCAACCTCTCTCCCAAACAGAACTGGTCATGTGTATGATGATCACCCATCCAATACCTGACCCAGCGCAGTGTTGCTTAACTTTCATCCCTCCAAACTCTCTCCCGAACAGAACTGGTCATGTGTATGATGGTTACCCATCCAATACCTGACCCAACGCAGTGTTGCTCTGTAATCGGCGCTCACCTTCCCGTCGCGGCGCTGACCTCGGAACTCTGTTTTCATTCACAACGTCCACCCTCACGACATGGAGGCGCAATTTTTCGAGCTGGGCCAGGTTGTCGTTGGTAGTAACAGCCTGTTAAGTAACTTACCTAAACTTTTCTGTCAATTTCTTTATTTTATTTGTACTTAGAATATTTTATATGTAATCAGTGCATTCTTAGTTCATAAGTATTTGCTCTTTGTGGTATTTGATGCATTTATTTCCTTGCCTGTTGTCAATTTTGTTTCGTGGCGTTTTTAAGTTTTTTCAATGTTTGCTAGGGTTTTGTTTAGTTTAGCGGGAACTTTGTAGTCTCTTAAAGGGTACTTAAATATCCGGCATGTTCAATATGAATATGCCGCTGGTTGGGGTAAGACGGGCAGCCCGCTCTGCGGTGCTGTGGCGCTATCTATTAAGACTGAATTTACCCAATCACAAATTTCCAGAATTCAAAATTAAAATACAGCATTCTTGCTGGCTCTGGCGAGCTTGCAGTAAACCATTTCATTGTCTCCTAATTGGTTGTTTGTATTAAAAATAATATTTATAAAATCACGTTACAGCATCAGGTGACGTCAGATTATGTCAGGAGATGGTCGGGAAGTTCTTGTAATTCTGGAAATAAATGTGAGATGTCATAGCAAATTAATTATAACAGAACCAGTGATTAAATCGATTTAACAATGCGAAGTTTCCACTCGGTTATCAATAGATGATAAGAAAGTATACAATGAGTCTAGGTAATGGGAAATACTACAATTACTTGGCCAACGCATGTTGATATATGATCTTCCGCATTACTGATTGCTGCAACTAAAGTAGGTAAACTTCTGTAAAAGCATGCAAATGGCCAGAGGAAATCTAACACCAGCAAATGTGTGTAAATAAAGCTAAGTCCCTACCACATCTCAAAGCATTCCTGTCTAGAAAACCCATCAAACAAAACATTCTGATTCACGATAGAATGACAATCGTTCATTCACTTCTCCAGTAGCCACGCATCAGACTGGCAGCAAACGGAACAAGGTAAGCCGTGATTATTGTTTTCTAATTATAAATTTGTAAGCATTATTAAAACTTGGTCTTTTCAAAATGATATGGTTTTAACCAAGAATTAAAAGCATATAAGTGCAAAGATAGTTTCGTGGGACCATTGCCATAGCCTAAGTTGACTTGGTAAAGAAATCAAGCGGCTTTCTGCGTTTCGTTTTTGTATGTAGGGTTTTTATTTTGAGTTTTAAAGGAATCTGCTTTGAATTTGAGCGAGAAACTCGCTGAACTTCTGCGTTTGGCGTGATTAGCATGTGAACATACTGGCACCGTGTAACGAATCTCTGTAAGCCGAGGCTTGCCAACTTCACTTGCCAGTTTTATAATAATTCCTCACACTATCTGATTTAAGGAATTTTTTCCGTAATGTTTGTTTAGTTGGCTCTCCCGTCCCAACACGACTTAACAGAGCAACAGTTTAGCGGATTTCTACTGGAAAATAAGCAGCCACACACATATTTTTCCTTTATTTTAATTTTGGACCCAAACCACGCGCTTTGAAAAAATTCGTTGGTTCATTACTTCAAAATGTGCCAGTGCGTCATCATAGTGGTTTTTAGAAATTGGGATCAACGCATCCCGCAAGAAAAATAATATGCAGCGTAGAATTTGAGTTGCATTTTTTATGAAAGTGTTTCCCTTTTTACTTGTCTTTCTTTAGTTTTTGTACCAATCATGCAATTGTTATCGCATGTCTCAAATACTCGGACTGTCAATCAACATGTAAAATGGTCAACATCACATCATAATACATCACATCTCATTACTTTCGGTTAATTTAAATGTTCTTTCAAATAACCATTGAAACTGTATTTATATCTGTACACCTAACAATTTGTGTCTGGATTTTTCGGCAAAAGTGTTCGGACGAAAGATTTCATAAATCTTGATTAAAAACTAAACAGATCAACGTAAAGGGAATTCGAAGATGTCCTACACATTTCGTCTAAATATTTGGCTGGTAATGTTTTTGTTTCTTATACGCCTATGGATCGGTGAATTGATTTAGAACCTTGGGTAGATTGTGCTCTGTTTAATTTGACTTGCGTTCCTAAAAAAGCCCAAAAAAGTCGACATTATTCGTCGGCGTTCGCGCCAACATCTTCAGAAATCATATACTAATACATGTTGATCCCTGCAGTATATCAGCAAGTCTCCGGTCAACCATTAAGCGATGGCCAACTCAAGACTCATTCTTATTCTTCTGGCCTTCGTTGCGATGACGTTGGCCGACTCTTACGATGGCCGGAACGCGATGACCGCTGAGGAATTAGAGGTAAAGTTTCTCAGCAATGAGTTTCGAGACCTAGTCAGTGTCCTTGTGCTAAAATTCGCTAATATTCTATATTTGATATTCTTACAGCGCTATATTTCATCGCTAGTATTTTTGTAAGACTGCAAGACCACAATCGGTGGTAACGGTAAGTGCCACCTGATAGTGCCGATTTTTAAAACACCTCTACAATTATTTATTTATTTATTTTATTTATTTGTTGCCAACTGACAAAATACATTGTTTTTGTATGGGCCATAAGAACTAGAGATTTAGGAAATGTAACATAGTAACTTATAATATAATGTAATGACTATAAAATATAGTATTTGAAATTAGATAATAGTTTATATTGTAAAGTGACTAAAATTTTTAATAATAATTATAATTGCACAAAAGTTAGGGAAAGCATTAGGGTAGAGGGGCCAGGAGTTCTTTATTAGTAGTGGAGGTGAGGTATTCCTCGAGACTGTAGAAGGGGTTTTGGATGAGGAAGTTTTTAAGGGAAGTGTCAAAGGAGCTGCGTTTGGTGGAGTTTTTGATGTGGGGTGGGAGGTGATTATAAATTTGGGCACAGGTGTGAGAGGGGCAGTGAGTGAAAAGGGTGGTGCGGTGTGGGACAGTGCGAATTTCCTTTCTTTGTCTGGTTTCGTTTGTGTGGATGGAGGAGTTTAGTGGGAATAGGTGGGGGTGGGAACGGACAAGGGTGCTTGCTATTTGGATAAGGGTGCATGTGAGGGTTAGGATTTGATGGGCGATGAAGTGGGGCTTACAGGTCTTCCGGCGGGATAATCCGGCAATGATACGTATTGCCTTTTTTTGGGCAATGAAGATTCTATGGGCGGGGGGGGGGGAGGTGCCCCAAAAGAGAATGCCGTAGGTGAGATGAGAGTGAAAGTGGGCGTGGTATACTAGTTTTAAGGTGTGGAGGTTGACTATACGCTTAAGGCGGCGTAGGAGAAAGCAGGTGCTTTTAATTTTGGATAGGGAATTAAAATGACTCAAAATATCAATAAATCACCTAAAGGAGACTGTGGTCAACACAAATTTTTGTATCTATTCAACTTAACTTCAATTTAAGCTAAACCTTAAATATACAAATTGTATTTCTTGAATTGTACAAGTTAGAATGGTCGACCACACAGCTGTCTTGCAACATTAACCCATAAGAGCAATGGTGAAGTCCACCAGTTAGAATGGCCGACCACACAGCTGTCTTGCAACATTAACCCATAAGAGCAATGGTGAAGTCCACCAGTTAGAATGGTCGACCACACAGCTGTCTTGCAACATTAACCCATAAGAGCAATGGTGAAGTCCACCAGTTAGAATGGTCGACCACACAGCTGTCTTGCAACATTAACCCATAAGAGCAATGGTGAAGTCCACCAGTTAGAATGGTCGACCACACAGCTGTCTTGCAACATTAACCCATAAGAGCAATGGTGAAGTCCACCAGTTAAAATGGCCGACCACACAGCTGTCTTGCAAAATTAATCCATGAGCAATGGTGAAGTCCACCAGTTAGAATGGCCGACCACACAGCTGTCTTGCAACATTAACCCATAAGAACAATGGTGAAGTCCACCAGTTAGAATGGCCGACCACACAGCTGTCTTGCAACATTAACCCATAAGAGCAATGGTGAAGTCCACCAGTTAGAATGGCAGACCACACAGCTGGCTTGCAACAGTAACCCATAAGAGCAATGGTGAGTCCACCAGCTAGAATGGCCGACCACACAGCTGTCTTACAACATTAATCTAATAAAGCAGTAACAAACTAAAAATAATTTACTATACAATTTCCCCAAATTTTTTTCGAATTAGAGTCTAGACTAACACGCACAATCTTCCCTTTTCCCTACAGGGTCGAGTGTACATCAAAGACTCAAAGTTCAACGATTACCTATTCTTCGATCCTTTATCAATGGACTCCAATCCCAAGGCGTTACTCTGGAACGTACCAAACACGACACCACCTCGAGGCGGCGCCTGGTTTCACCTGTCGAAGAGTCCAGTCTACAAAGACGTGGTCGACTACAACCTGCTTGGCGGCTTGCAATCGAACTTCACACTTTGTGTTTCAATGTTGCAGCCGGAAAACAACGACTCACTTCACTTCATACACGGGTTTGTAGAATTGTGACGCTTGCATTTGAGACGTCTCACTTCCCTAACTGCGATGTTAAGCGCTAACTGATCTTCTACCCGATGAATTCTTTACTGGGGTTACATGATTGTCGACACAGATTACTGTTCAACTTCACTTTTATTGTTAAAAGTTTACTTTTAAAGTTTGCTTAAAGTTCCTCCAAACTGCCGGCCACCTACCCTTCCTGCAGAAAAACCCGTGAGTGAACTGCCAAATATTGTTACGACCAGAATTCAGCCTGTTACTTGTGCTAGGCCGAAAGGTCTCGCTTGGCAATGTCGTAACTTGCCGGGATATAATTTAAATCCTACTTGGCCAGAAAGGAATGTAAAAATGCGCTCACCAAAGCTGTAGTCTCTAGAAGAACCGTCCAAACCAGGAGCTGGTTTCTCTCTGACACACTTCTTGACCACATGAATCCAGCTGGACATAACCAAAAAACCCTTTAAAGAACAAAAAAAAACTCCTTAACACAGAGCAAAACCGCAAAACCCATTTCAACATCATACCACGGCTCTGAAAACAAACACGAAACCCTTTCATTTTTGCACAAACCAGACGTCACACCATTTAAAATCAGTAGTTGCATACTCGATCATTGCACTGGTACAAGGAATACGTTGAATCTGCACTTTGACAAAAGCTGTAGAGAACATTCACCATTGCTTGATCCTGCCAAACCCAGCAGGACCTGACCTGTCCTAAGGGAACACGTAACACTAAAGTAGTAAAGTCCCGGTGAACTAAGAAAGCTCGAAGATGACTCGATCTTGAAAGAAAGCCAAATTGTGTTCAATCACGTCGAAGGCTAAATGGTGCCGTTTTTAACGGGCGAAACAGCTGATCATGTATACTCTTCGTCTTTGTTAAGCTTTATCTGTGGTAGTCTTTGCCTCATAAGGATGAAATATCTGTGCAAGCTTTATCTGTGCTAGTCTTTGCCCCATAAGAATGTAATATCTGTGTTATCAGTGATATAATTGATGTCAAAACGTCAACAGGTACATCGACAATAACCATCTTGAGGCACCCGAATGTCGCTGGCTGTTAAAGGTTTCTACTTACACGACAAGTTTCTGGTTGGTGAACAAGCTCTACAATGGTCATTTGAAAGCCGGCGGGGACAGGGTCGACCCTCTACGCAGAAATGTCTTTCTTGAAACACAGGTGACCAAGAACTTGATCAGTCATGAAGTTACTATATTCCAACCGATCGTTGATAATTCGAATGCTTATGAATATTAAATTCTGAAACTTTATATTTTACTTTATTATCAAAAACACTAACACTCCCTCAAAAATTGATGCCCAAACGGGGACTTGAACCCCGATCTCCGCCTGTCGCGGGTGTTGCTCTAACCAATCGAGCTACTTGGACACTGGCTTTTTGAGGTGATTTTAGTGTATTTGATGAGAATGACGGATCTCTAAGGAGTAGAACCACGAGGCTGTGAATACTCACAGTCACTCTGATTCTAGTGACGCTATATCACGTCACAACCTGTCAAACTCGAGTAACTCCAATTTGACGTTGGATACGTTTTAAAAATGTGTTTAAACATTTTTTACATTTGTTTTTCTACTGTTTTAAACATTTTTACTTGTATTAATGTATGTTTATAAGACTGCCATTTTTTTTGCCTACCTGAATTTTCAAATTTGCCAACATTTTCGAAAGGTTTCGAATAATCCTGAAAAGTGTTCTTTGATTCCTTGCTTCACTGAATTTCCAATCCATGACAATTCTTGTTTTTGTTTCAGGACACGGAATCAGATGAAAGGGAGATGTGGATGATTGGCAAGGTGCTCGAACCTAACGATAAAAAAGAATACTACTACGACGACGACGACAGTTAAAACCTCACATTATTCATGGTATAAGGTCAGGTCAAGCCAACTAATCATATACCACGGGTTTTATCGTTCAGTGTAGGTTCTAGGTAGAGAAACAACGTCAATGTTACAGTCTCTGCGTGAAAGATGGCCGCTAAATGACTACCTTACCGACAAAAATGCAGAGTACCGGAACGTCACATTAAGTGGAGCCACTGTCGTATGAAATTGAATTTCGATATTTTTCGTAGGTTAACTCGCTTTTTAATATCGTTACGTGTTTATCAATCGTTGAGGTAAACATTGATGGAGATTTTTTGAGCATGAAATGTCTCAAAAGCGAGTTAACCTACGAGAAATATCAAAATTAAAATTCATACGACAGTGGCTCCACTTAACGTGATGTTCCGGTACTCTGCATTTTTGTCGGTAAGGCAGTCATTTGGCGGCCATCTTTCACGCAGAGACTGTAACATTGACGTTGTTTCTCTACCTATAACCTGCACTCAACGGTCCTACTGGCTCCACTATCCTAGCTCACCTTTGCATTGCAACACATTTTAGATTCAAAACAACACGTTATTTAAATGTCAACAATATGTGAAGTTGTTTCGAATTGAGATTAATATAAAGTAGAAATAGATCCGATTTTACGGTCAAGTTCAACATCCGCAAGCGCCATCGGGTGGCACCTGCCGTTAACACATATTGCCGGCCTCATTTGCTCAGCAGCAAGTGCCATCGGGTGGCACCGACCAGTACCACGTGTTGCCGACCTCATTTGCTCAGCAGCAAGCGCCATCGGGTGGCACCTGCCGTTACCACATATTGCCGGCCTCATTTGCTCAGCAGCAAGTGCCATCGGGTGGCACCTGCCGTTACCACATATTGCCGACCTCGTATGCTCAGCAGCAAGCGCCATCGGGTGGCACCGACCAGTACCACGTGTTGCCGACCTCGTTTGCTCAGCAGAAAGTTTAAAATTAACGCTGTGACTCTGACTTCACCTTTACAGTCAATGGTTTTATGGAATGAATAGGTATAATTTATGTTGACACATTTGTGTTTGAACACGCTTTATTTAGAGAAAGTCATGAGTTTCTATGTAGTTAAATATTTACACAGGAGATTTAGACGTAGCAGGTAACTCAAGCCTAGAAGATGGCAGAGCCACCTTGTGTCAGGTATCCGAAGCCGATAGAGATTAGTTTTGTATACGAAATATTATCTAAGCGAATTGCCACGTGGGCAGCTTTCTTTTCGTTAAAGAATGGCAACTTTGATAGAAAAGCATTTTTGGCGCTTATTTGAAACAAAAGTATTTTCCATGTCAAGAGTCATGGATTTTTTCTGTAAATTCCAACGGTCAGTGAAAAGATAAAAAAAATAAAATCGAGTGACATTTCTATTTTATTCAAATTACCTTTGCCTGCAATCAAGGTATGACCCGCTTGGCGAGCTTAAACTTGTCCCTTCAACATTTGTTTCTTCATTTACATCTTCATTCTTCTACGCCTGGTATCTTGTCTTATCCAATTGAAAAATAGAGCTCTTAATACACTCTTAAAAAACCGCGAAACTGACCAAACGTGATCCAATATTCTTGTGAATCAATGTTCATTACATAGTCATTATCAAATCTATTGACAAACCAAAGTATGAATTATATAATTACTAACTATCTACATAGATATGAAATATTAGAGCATTTGATGCTCTTACCCTTTCTCAATCACTTGACCCAGAGAAAGTCTCTCCTCTGTTTCAGAATTCCAATTTAAAAGTCAGTTTTAGGAAAATTGCCCCCAAGAAAGACCATCAAACATTGTATAGATATCATAAAGAGAAATTCCAAGATTTTCTCAAAATTGTTCCTATTAATCTTGCACGCACAAGTGAAGACAAAACGAAATTGTCGAAGTGAGAATGCCAAGTCTGGATTTCATTTTGTAAAACCTTTAGTTTTACCCTGAATGACACGGTTTTTGTGATTTCCATGATAGCTCCTTCAGGCCATTTATCGATTATGTCAATTTTTAAAGACAATTTAAAAAAGTTTTTTAACCGACCAGCTTAATTGGCACAATTATCTTTACTCTATTACCAAGCAATTTGTTTCCAGCCACAAGGATGTTCTGTCAGAGAAAGAAGACGCAATTTTGGACGCAGGGGCTTTCTGTGTTTTTCCTCTGAGGAGAAATAAAATAAATTCGCTTGCTTTTAATTTCAAGTAAAACAAAAAACTAAGAACTTTTTATGAAAGCGCCCAATTCTTGAACTTAGAAACTTTTTAATACGTTTTCACTGTTCAACCACTACTTCTTTCAACCACTAGCATTTTACAAAGCTAACTTAGTTATCTTGCAAGTGTTCGTTAAATTTCATTTTCATAAAAAAAAAATGTTCAGATCCTGGCTTCGCTAGAAATAATTATATTCCAACATGGCGTCCAAAACATAAAGAGTCTCTGAAGTGGCTACTAAATACCCTCTCGAGTACTATTGTATTTGTAAGATAAGACCCAGTGGTAAACATGGCCGACAAAACAGCCTTCAAGCAACGTTAACCTAGAAGAGCTAATAGATTCATGTTTCTAAAAGACAGGATGAAGTTCATTTTTACTAGTAGTCCTAATCCGGAAACTCCATCATTAGTTTCTCCTCAAAACCACCTTTCCACCACTGATCTTAAAAACCTGGATGAGCATAGGATCCAGGCAGCTGATCTCAAATAACCTGGATAGAGCATAAGATTCAGCCAGCTGATCTCAAATAACCTGGATAGAGCGTAGGATCCAGGCAGCTGATCTCAAATAACCTGGATAGAGCATAGGATACAGCCAGCTGATCTTAAATAACCTTGATAGAGCATAGGATCCAGCCAGCTGATCTCAAATAACCTGGATAGAGCATATGATCCAGCCAGTTGATCTCAAATAACCTGGATAGAACATAGGATACAGCCAGCTGATCTCAAATAACTTGGATAGAGCATAGGATCCAGCCAGCTGATCTCAAATAACCTGGATAGAGCATAGGATCCAGCCAGCTGATCTCAAATAACCTGAATAGAGCATAGAATCCAGCCGAAACGAAATTTTTGAATCCATTGTTGGCAACAGGTCTCTAAGTCCGAGGTGTCCCTATCTTTTCAATTCTAATTTTAGAGTTTATGGAAAACACGTTTTCAGCCAATTCTGACCATTAAAGTAGTGACAACTACGAAAAGTAGTGATAAAGTCACTTACAACAGCACGGGATCTTTGAGAGAACTGAAAATCAGGGATGCTAAAGATGCGGTCTTGGCTTTAAAGTCTCTCTAAAGGAACCGCTCTGTAGATTCTTTGAGATCAGTGCTTTCCACCCCAACCGCTTTGCTTCCCAAATGAAATCCAGTCTGGGCCCATCTCCGCGGCGAGTGATCTACCAGACTGAGCACTTTCTGGTCGGGTTCATCGGCGATCCTAGAGGACATTGAAAAGCCCGCGCAAAGTCCCACGAGTTGGAGAGCGGACCAAGCACCCGAACCGGTCCGGGGGAATGGACCGCCGATCGGATCTTGGTTCGGGCATCTTCGGGTCGCATCGAGCCGCACCAGATTTGCGCGTAGTTGAGGAAAAACAGCTGATCGTGTGACAGTTCGAGGCCGGGCAGGCCGGGTTCTTCACCGTGGGCGGAAACCCACTTACGGTATGCCTGAGAAAGAAGAGTAAAATCAAGATGGAGGTTAAGTATGGAAAAAATGGATTGAGGTTAAAGTCGATAATTCTGAGGCCGACAATCCATAGGAAGAACATAACTCTTCTGAGAGTTATTTGGTAGGTATGTATATTTTTACTATTTTTAAAGATTTCGGCTAACATACTTGAGCTGTGAACAGGGCAGGACTGCAAACGGGGCAAATTTTTACTGACAATAATGGTTTTCCAACAATATTTTGTTTCGCGTTTAATGTAAAATATTAAAATCAGTGAAGGTCCTCACGCCTAAAGCCCCCTTACTGTGTCAACAAACCACCAAGAAGAAGCTCCGGAACGACGGCAATAATCATTGAAGATTTCTGTAGCCTCCCCAATCCGTCCTCCTAGTCGTCGGCTATTGTTGAAGCAGTAGTTCTTGCAAAATTATAATCAAAATTTTTGCTCCACTTACAGTCTAACATCGATCAAGTCTTATCTCTGAGATACCAAACCACATAGAGAACGGATTCTCGAAGAATTTGTGAATTTGAAGAATTCAGATTTTCAGAAAAACAATTGTTTCTTCCACATTTTTAGGGGTTAAGCTTAACTTGTAATAGTTTTTAGACTTTTTATTATTATCAACACTATAACCGTCTCAAAAATTGATGCCCAAACGCGGACTCGAACCCCGATCTCCACCTATCGCGGGTGTTGCTCTAAACCATTGAGCTATCTGGACACTGGCTTTTTGAGACGATTTTAGTGTATTTGATGAGAATGACGGATCTCTAAGGAGTAGAACCACAAGGCTGTGAATACTCACAGTCACTCTGATTCTAGTGACGCTATATCACATGAGTTTTTAGACTCATGTCTACTTGATCTAAACTTAGCACTAGTTTTGACAAAAACTATTTGAACTGGGTTTTGAATGCTAAGTGTCCGGCCCACCTACAGAGCTATGGCACTCACCCTGAACGATTGCTTGAGCCCACCATTGTCGGCAATGTTCTCCCCTTGCGTCATCCGGCCATCAACATACAACTGCACATCGTCCAGCTTGTACCTAGAATACTGGTCGACAATGCACTGGGCTCGGTCACGGAATGCCCGGATAGTCGCGTTGTCCCACCATTGCATCATGTTGCCATCCTTGTCAAACTGTCGCCCTGTAATCGATTGGATTGTGATGGCCCTACATCGGTGACAACGCCGACAAAACGTCGACATTTTAGGTCTTTTTTAGAACCACAATAGGGAAATCTCTTTAAAGTGAAACTATTTTTTTTTGTGAGAAAATAATGAAGACGTATTTTTTTATTTTCTTCTAAACCCAATTTTGAATAAAATATACCTGTTTAAAAAGTTTGCGTTTGAATCTCGTACGAAAACGAGGGTCGCCAATTTTTATGACGTATAGTGGTCTCTGACGTCAGTGTGACGTCAGTATGACGTCAAAAAACAGAAGCGAACGCAAAGGACACAAAAACTGACGTCAGAACTACCTGTAGTTAATCACGGCCCGTTTTAATCCCGCCACGAGAATTCATATTTTAGTCATTCTTAAAACAAATATAAATAGAAAAGTTACGATCGGATTATAAAAAGAAAAAATACTCCAGATTGTATTTTGAATGCGTATTTGAACACAATGATCATAATTCAATAATAATCTAAAGAAGATTTCCCCTTTCAATCTCAACATATCAGGTCCGTCACTCACCACAACATATTCACCCATAGCTCTCAACCACTTCACCAAACTCTCTTACCTTATGATGGTTTTTAGACTCATGTCTACTTGATTTATCCTTAGGACAAGTTTTTAGAAAAACTATTTGAACTGGGTTTTGAATGCTAAGTAAAAGGCTACTTCTTCAGAGGTTTGAGCAGTCCTGACAATTTTCCGAATTTACCTTTGTCATAATCTTACCTTTGTCATCGAAGCCGTGCGTGATCTCGTGTCCGATGACGACTCCGATGCCGCCGTAGTTCAACGACTTCGGGAAATGCTGACTGTAAAATAGCGGCTGCAGAATTCCGGCAGGAAAAACTGCAAGAACAGACCGGTCATCAGCAATGTACCATAGCAACTTGTTGCAGGTACGAGAGATATGTTTTATTGCCACTTTTTAATGCACCGCACTTTTGTATTCGTCGGCCATATGTTTCCCAAAGCCCGAATTCAAAACATTTTATTGAATGTATTTAAGAATAATTTAAAAAAAGATTGACTCAAGAACTAATTTTAATTGTTAATTGTTTACTAGTAGTTCTAATCCAGAAACTCCATCATTAGTTTCTCCTCAAAACCGCCTTTTCACCACTGACCTCAAATAACCTGGATAGAGCATAGGATCTAGCCAGCTGATCTCAAATAACCTGGATAGAGCATAGGATCCAGCCAGCTGATCTCAAATAACCTGGATAGAGCATAGGATCCAGCCAGCTGATCTCAAATAACCTGGATAGAGCATAGGATCCAGCCAGCTGATCTCAAATAACCTGGATAGAGCATAGGATCCAGCCAGCTGATCTCAAATAACCTGGATAGAGCATAGGATCCAACCAGCTGATCTCAAATAACCTGGATAGAGCATAGGATCCAGCCAGCTAATCTCAAATAACATGGATAGAGCATAGGATCCAGCCAGCTGATCTCAAATAACCTGGATAGAGCATAGGATCCAGCCAGCTGATCTCAAATAACCTGGAGAGAGCATACAATCCAGCCAGCTGATATCAAATAACCTGGATAGAACATAGGATCCAGCCAGCTGATCTCAAATAACATGGATAGAGCATAGGATCCAGCCAGCTGATCTCAAATAACCTGGATAGAGCATAGGATCCAGCCAGCTGATCTCAAATAACCTGGAGAGAGCATACAATCCAGCCAGCTGATATCAAATAACCTGGATAGAACATAGGATCCAGCCAGCAAAAATAAGAGCAAAAACTAATACAAACTACATCATTCAGAACATAGTCATGCTTCTTTTGAGAGATTTCGCAAAACTTAAGACGCTATTTGATCGCAGTTAATCTTGGTTAAACACCCTGTTTATGTTGATGTCACTAAATGAAGTTTAGAGCTGTGGTCAAAATGAAGTCATACCGATGTCGTTCTTGTTGGGATTGTAAAACGCGTTGACAACGGCTGGCTCCGTCGACCATTTGTCCTTGTTGACGGGCTGTCGCAGCTTCTGCAGATTGTGGTACGCCTCGTATCGCAGGACATTCAGGATGTTCACCAGAAACTCGTCCTCGGTAATATTTAGCTGCAAATAAGATTGATTAATTGATTAGTGGGAATTAACGACGAACTGTTTTGAAAACGGGTTTTTCGGCACTAGTCTAATGGCGTCGGTGAATGAGAGGTTTCTGATTTACCTAATCTAACCTAGAAAGGAGGAGAAAAAAAACGGTGCCGGCATGTAGCCTACTTCTGTCTAAGAGCACCAAGAGGACCACCAGCTTAACGTCCCTTCCGAAGGACGGTACAACGTGAACAACAGGATTCTTCCACAAATTCATGCTGTCGAGAGGTTGATAAGCAAGGCGAGTGAAGTTGCTGTACTAACTTTCATCCCTCCAACCTCTCTCCCGAACAGAACTGGTCATGTGTATGATGGTCACCCATCCAATACCTGACTCAGCGCAGTGTTGCTTAACTTTCATCCCTCCAACCTCTCTCCCGAACAGAACTGGTCATGTGTATGATGGTCACCCATCCAATACCTGACCCAGCGCAGTGTTGCTTAACTTTCATCCCTCCAACCTCTCTCCCGAACAGAACTGGTCATGTGTATGATGGTCATCCATCAAATACCAGACTCAGCGCAGTGTTGCTTAACTTTCATATCTCCAACCTCTCTCCCGAACAGAACTGGTCATGAATATGATGGTCACCCATCCAATACATGACCCAGCGCAGTGTTGCCTAACTTTCATCCCTCCAACCTCTCTCCCAAACAGAACTGGTCATGTGTATGATGGTCACCCATCCAATACCTGACCCAGAGCAGTGTTGCTTAACTTTCATCCCTCCAACCTCTCTCCCGAACAGAACTGGTCATGTGTATGATTGTCACCAATCCAAGACCTGACTCAGTGCAGTGTTGCTTAACTTCGAGGATCTAACGGGAGCCAGTGTTTGCAACACGCCAAACCGTTCGGTCAAAGAATATTCGAGATAAGATTTATTTTTGTGGGTTGTTCAGATTGAGGTGATTAAGTGTAGTGGGATTTTGGCAAACGGCCAGTACCGTAGCTAGAGTGTATATACGTACTAAATCAAAGGGATGGTCAATATTTTGAGTTCACCAGCATAAAAGGTCATATTAGGTCATGTTGGTAGTTACTGAAATCGAAACGACAACAATCATGCAAGTAGTTAAAACAGATTGTAATGGCATTTTATTATTATGAACACTCTAAGCGTCTCAAAAATGTATGTCCAAACCGGGAATTTGCAATTTAAACATTTTCAATTTCAATTTCAATTTATAATTTATATTTATGAATTGCGTTTGCAATCTAGATTATAATGGTGATTTAGATAGGGGTTCTGTTGTGATAGACTTTTTTTCCCTAAAAAAGGCCGTGGAGTGACTTTTTGCCAGCGTTTGGGCCGCCATCTTTAGGAACAGTCAGGAACAGGAAAAGTACCGTTGGTAGTACTGCGTCGCCAACGCAGACAAAACTTCAACCAAGGTGCTTTTAGGCATAAAAAGCCTATTAAAACAGAGCACAACCCCAATCTACACCACCATATGACAGTAGCTCTGAACCAATCCGCCATTTCACAGATAAAAATTACTCTTGGCCAGTTAAAATAGATTTTGTAATTCGAGAACGAATTTCAAGAACGATTGATTTGACCAAAATATCGCCTCCTAGGTGAAGTGTTAGTTTGAAACTGTCACCATGACGACTTCCAATTTCATGCAATGAAATCCAGATGTTTCTGTGAGCTAGAGATCCAACTTATAGTTCGACATTTTGTTGAAACTGTCGCCATGACGACTTCCAATTTCATGCAGCGAAATACAGATGTTTCTGTGAGCTAGAGATCCAACTTATAGTTGAACATTTTGTTGAAACTGTTGCCATGACGACTTCCAATCACATGCAGTGAAATTCAGATGTTTCTGTGAGCTAGAGATCCAACTTATAGTTGAACATTTTGTTGAAACTGTTGCCATGACGACTTCCAATCACATGCAGTGGAATTCAGATGTTTCTGTGACCTAGAGATCCAACTTATAGTTGAACATTTTGTTGAAACTGTTGCCATGACGACTTCCAATCACATGCATCGGAATTCAGATGTTTCTGTGAGCTAGAGATCCAACTTATAGTTGAACATTTTGTTGAAACTGTTGCCATGACGACTTCCAATCACATGCAGCGAAATTCAGATGTTTCTGTGAGCTAGAGATCCAACTTATAGTTGAACATTTTGTTGAAACTGTTGCCATGACGACTTCCAATCACATGCAGTGAAATTCAGATGTTTCTGTGAGCTAGGGATCCAACTTATAGTTGAACATTTTGTTGAAACTGTTGCCATGACGACTTCCAATCACATGCAGCGAAATTCAGATGTTTCTGTGAGCTAGAGATCCAACTTAAAGTTGAACATTTTGTTGAAACTGTTGCCATGACGACTTCCAATCACATGGAGCGGAATTCAGATGTTTCTGTGAGCTAGAAATCCAACTTATAGTTGAACATTTTGTTGAAACTGTTGCCATGACGACTTCCAATCACATGCAGCGAAATACAGATGTTTCTGTGAGCTAGAGATCCAACTTATAGTTAAACATGTTGGTTAAACCCGACCTAAGTCCCACGACCGCTATGGCTTGCCACTCACCATGACGTACTCCTTCTCCAACTCGACCGCGTCGGTCAGAAGATCAGGGTAGCCGATGCGTTCATTCATCGCGTCTGCCTTCTCTTTGGCCACCGCTCGAGTCACGTTGTCCATCCAGTGATTCTCAGCCAGCAGATCGTTGAACGCCTCTCGAATCGTGCGGATCATCTCGAGGGCTGTCACCTGCATGATATACCCGTGGTAACATAAGATAGCAGAATTAAGAAGCTCTGTCAGGTGATCTTAGCATCTTCATGGCTACCAAACGTTGAATCTACCATTGAACCTCCTATGCTAGGCCATGATATACCCGTGGTAACATAAGATAGCAGAATTGAGAAGCTCTGTCAGGCGATCTCAGCATCTCCATGGCTACCAAACTTTGAATCTACCATTGAACCTCCTATGCTAGTCCATGATATACCCGTGGTAACATAAGATAGCAGAATTGAGAAGCTCTGTCAGGCGATCTCAGCATATCCATGGCTACCAAACGTTGAATCTACCATTAAACCTCCTATGCTAGGCCATGATATACCCGTGGTAACATAAGATAGCAGAATTGAGAAGCTCTGTCAGGCGATCTCAGCATCTCCATGGCTACCAAACGTTGAATCTACCATTAAACCTCCTATGCTAGACCATGATATACCCGTGGTAACATAAGATAGCAGAATTGAGAAGCTCTGTCTGGCGATCTCAGCATCTCCATGGCTACCAAACATTGAATCTACCATTGAACCTCCTATGCTAGGCCATGATATACCCGTGGTAACATAAGATAGCAGAATTGAGAAGCTCTGTCAGGCGATCTCAGCATCTCCATGGCTACCCAATGGGGGGGAAAATTATCAGAGATACTGTTTTTTGGCTAAGTGCGCATAAAAAAGCTATTCTCGTGAGACCAGCAAAGTGGCATATTTTGATCCGAAGCACCTACTAGATTGAACTTCTTGAAAAAAAAAACCATTAATTCTCGGTATACATTTACTTGCTCATCCAATGACGCGTGAGGCGCAAATAAGAACGAAAAAAAGTCGACCTTAACGATATTAATCATTCAATGACCTTGACCTCATTGTTGTAGACGTCCTTGATGTCCACTTACCTTACTGTCGTGGTTGAAATTGTCCTTGATGAACAACGCCCCGACAGCCATGCCCATCTTCTTGTTGGTCCAGTCAACGCACTGCGACCAGCGGAGGCGTTCAGACAAGATCCCCTGCAAGATCTTGCGGAACTCAACGCGCTTCTGCTGGTACTCGCCAATCATGTGGGGCACCATGTTCATCACCAACCTCCAGAGCACGTAGTTGTGAATCACTCTGAGGGCAAGAAATTGTTTTACTAGCAAAACTCATGAAACCACTTACACTTTGAATAATACTTTTTGCCCGATGCCAGGCACGGGTTACTTGTTTTAGATTGCCATGACAACCCTTGTTTCACCCACCCTTTACTATTACATTGTGATGAACTGCCCGATGTCGGGCACGGGTTACTTGTTTTAGATTGCCATGACAACCCTTGTTTCACCCACCCATTACTATTACATTGTGATGAACTGCCCGATGCCGGGCACTGGTTACTTGTTTTAGATTGCCATGACAACCCTTGTTTCGCCCACCCATTACTATTACATTGTGGTGAACTGCCCGATGCCGGGCACGGGTTACTTGTTTTAGATTGCCATGACAACCCTTGTTTCACCCACCCATTACTATTACATTGTGATGAACTGCCCGATGCCAGGCACGGGTTACTTGTTTTAGATTGCCCTGACAACTCTTGTTTCACCCACCCATTACTATTACATTGTGATGAACTGCCCGATGCCAGGCACGGGTTACTTGTTTTAGATTGCCATGACAACCCTTGTTTCACCCACCCATTACTATTACATTGTGATGAACTGTCCGATGCCGGGCACGGGTTACTTGTTTTGGATTGCCATGAAAACCCTTGTTTCACCCACCCATTACTTTTACATTGTGATGAACTGCCCGATGCCGGGCACGGGTTACTTGTTTTAGATTGCTATGACAACCCTTGTTTCACCCATCATTACTATTACATTGTGATGAACTGCCCGATGCCAGGCACGGGTTACTTGTTTTGGATTGCCATGAAAACCCTTGTTTCACCCACCCATTACTTTTACATTGTGATGAACTGCCCGATGCCGGGCACGGGTTACTTGTTTTGGATTGCCATGAAAACCCTTGTTTCACCCACCCATTACTTTTACATTGTGATGAACTGCCCGATGCCGGGCACGGGTTACTTGTTTTGGATTGCCATGAAAACCCTTGTTTCACCCACCCATTACTTTTACATTGTGATGAACTACCCGATGCCGGGCACGGGTTACTTGTTTTAGATTGCTATGACAACCCTTGTTTCACCCATCATTACTATTACATTGTGATGAACTGCCCGATGCCAGGCACGGGTTACTTGTTTTAGATTGCCATGACAACCCTTGTTTCACCCACCCATTACTATTACATTGTGATGAACTGCCCGATGCCAGGCACGGGTTACTTGTTTTAGATTGCCATGACAACCCTTGTTTCACCCACCCTTTACTATTACATTGTGATGAACTGCCCGATGTCGGGCACGGGTTACTTGTTTTAGATTGCCATGACAACCCTTGTTTCACCCACCCATTACTATTACATTGTGATGAACTGCCCGATGTCGGGCACGGGTTACTAGTTTTAGATTGCCATGACAACCCTTGTTTCACCCACCCATTACTGTGCTTCATTTTCAAGAATTTTCTAAGAAGTATATACATTTTAATCTGAATATCTAAGTATCTGAATTTATGAATTGTTCTCATGGCCAGTCCAACACTGAAGAATAGAATACCACTGACCTCCTGTCTGTGCGCTCTAAAATGCGTCCCATTTGCGCAAAGTACGGCATTGCGTACGCAACGACCGGTTCGTCGTTGCTAACGTCGGCGTCTAAGAAGCTGTTAAGATATTGGAGCCAATCCAATTGTGGGACGGCGCGTTGAAGTTCGGCCAGCGTCAGTTTCTGGTAGATAGCGCTAGTGTCGTGTCTGTCGGCAGCTGGTAGCGACGCCTAGGAACAGGGATCGCAAGCTCGTCATGCGGTCTAAATCTGAATGTTTGGCGCTTTGTGAGATCAGCCAATGCGCTAATTTTTATCATTGCATGGCTGAGCACCGAATGGTTTTGATTACAGATTCTCGTGATAGCACATAATAAAGCAACACTGCGCTGAGTCAGGTATTGGATGGGTGACCATCATACACATGACCAGCTCTGTTCGGGAGAGAGGTTGGAGAGATTAAAGTTAAGCAACACTGCGCTGGGTCAGGTATTGGATGGGTGACCATCATACACATGACCAGTTCTATTCGGAAGAGAGGTTGGAGGGATAAAAGTTAAGAAACACTGCGCTGGGTCAGGTATTGGATGGGTGACCATCATACACATGACCAGTTCTATTCGGAAGAGAGGTTGGAGGGATAAAAGTTAAGCAACACTGCGCTGGGTCAGGTATTGGATGGGTGACCATCATACACATGACCAGTTCTATTCGGAAGAGAGGTTGGAGGGATGAAAGTTAAGCAACACTGCACTGGGTCAGGTATTGTATGGGTGACCATCACACATATGACCAGTTCCATTCGGAAGAGAGGTTGGAGGGATAAAAGTTAAGAAACACTGCACTGGGTCAGGTATTGTATGGGTGACCATCATACACATGACCAGTTCTATTCGGAAGAGAGGTTGGAGGGATAAAAGTTAAGAAACACTGCACTGGGTCAGGTATTGTATGGGTGACCATCACACATATGACCAGTTCTATTCGGAAGAGAGGTTGGAGGGATGAAAGTTAAGCAACACTGCACTGGGTCAGGTATTGTATGGGTGACCATCACACATATGACCAGTTCCATTCGGAAGAGAGGTTGGAGGGATGAAAGTTAAGCTACACTGTCCTAGGTCAGGTATTGGATGGGTGATCATCATACACATGTCCAGTTCTGTTCGGGAGAGAGGTTAGAGGGATGAAAGTTAGTACAGCAACTTCCCTCGCCTTGCTTATCAACCTCTCGACAGCATGGATTTGTGGAGGAATCCTGTTGTTCGCGTTGTACCGTCCTTCGGAAGGGACGTTAAGCCGGTGATCCCCTTGCTTCCAATTGTTTGATCCCTAACAGTGCGTCGTCAAAATGCAATGGATCAAAACTACCCTAAATCCTAATTACTACTAACATTCGCTAGCTCTCGTTCGAACTGAATCACGTGTTGCAATTCATCTCCAGCGCTACTAGCGTTGGCTCCGAGAAGTACAGCGACCTCGGTCATGTAGCGGTGGTACGCGCGGAGGTCCTCTTCGGAATTAGTCTTCAGGTAGAAGTCACGACTGGGCAGCGCCAACTCCATCTGGTCCAACTAAGCGAGCGAACATTGCGAGGTTTAAGATGTCAGCCATACTATCTCTGTCGTCTACTAAACACTGATCTTAAAATTAAGCTGGATAGAGCTTAGGATCCAGTCAGCTGATCTCAAATAACCTGGATAGAGCATAGGATCCAGTCAGCTGATCTCAAATAACCTGGATAGAGCATAGGATCCAGTCAGCTGATCTCAAATAACCTGGATAGAGCATAGGATCCAGCCAGCTGACCTCAAATAACCTGGATAGAACATAGGATCCAGCCAGCTGATCTCAAATAACCTGGATAGAGCATAGAATCCAGCCAGTTGATCTCAAATAACCTGGATAGAGCATAAGATCCAGCCAGCTGATCTCAAATAACCTGGATAGAGAATAGGATCCAGTCAGCTGATAAAAATTGAAGTCAGGCAATCATAGTTGGCAACAGGTAGGAGTCCCTTAATCTGAATTGTCATTATGATTTCAATGCTAATTTCACAGTTTTTGAATCACGTTTTCAACCAATTTTGAACCACGAAAGTATGTCTTGCTATGGCAACCACTATCCAGATTATTTGAGATTAGTACTTACTCATATTCTTTTTTAGATTTCAAATCCTAGTCCACAATACTTTTCTCCATTTGTCATCAAACTTGCAATTTTCATTTCATTGAGGTCCAGTTTTAGACAATTTTTTCTACTTTTGAGTTGATCTGGCAAAAACCTGTGAATTTCAATGAATCTGACTTCTTTCAACAAAGATCTGTGAAAGTTGTAAAATCGAGTCTTGAGTCAATCAAATAATCAACACTTCAAACAAATGGCACTTGTTGGAAAAAAGCAAGAGGGGTAACCCCTAGTTCACCCAAACGGCACTTAGACTCAGCAAAAAAAAGAGAACAAAAAGTGAAATTTATGAAACTATACCAGAAAGCTTTTAACCACTTTAGAAAGTACTAAAAAAAACCATGTAGAAGATAAAAAAAAAGTTTTTATGCTTAGGGTAAGTGTATTAGGTACTGAAATGTTACTGGACTACTTTGGATTGCCATGCCTGGGAAAACCTACAGCATGTGTACCCCGTTAAGCTTGCAGTAAAAATAAATTAACCCAGCTTAACTGTCTAACGCTCAATCATATAATCTAATTTTTCTGCTAAAAATGTAGGGTAAATGTGACATGAGTAGCTTTTTTTCTTGTTTTTAAAATCTAGTTATCGATTGACATTTCTCTTATTAATTTATATATTCAAACTGGTGGACTTTACCATTGCTCTTATGGGTTAATGTTGCAAGACAGCTGTGTGATCGACCATTCTAACTGGTGGACTTCACCATTGCTCTTATGGGTTAATGTTGCAAGACAGCTGTGTGGTCAGCCATTCTTACTGGTGGACTTCACCATTGCTTTTATGGGTTAATGTTGCAAGACAGCTGTGTGGTCGGCCATTCTAACTGGTGGACTTCACCATTGCTCTTATGGGTTAATGTTGTAAGACAGCTCTGTGGTCGACCATTCTAACTGGTGGACTTTACCATTGCTCTTATGGGTTAATGTTGCAAGACAGCTCTGTGGTCGACCATTCTAACTGGTGGACTTTACCATTGCTCTTATGGGTTAATGTTGCAAGACAGCTGTGTGATCGACCATTCTAACTGGTGGACTTCACCATTGCTCTTATGGGTTAATGTTGCAAGACAGCTGTGTGGTCAGCCATTCTTACTGGTGGACTTTACCATTGCTTTTATGGGTTAATGTTGCAAGACAGCTGTGTGATCGACCATTCTAACTGGTGGACTTCACCATTGCTCTTATGGGTTAATGTTGCAAGACAGCTGTGTGGTCGGCCATTCTAACTGGTGGACTTCACCATCGCTCTTACAGGTTAATGTTGCAAGCCAGCTGTGTGGTCGACCATTCTAACTGGTGTACTTCACCCTTGCTCTTATGGGTTAATGTTGCAAGACAGGTGGGTGGTCAGCCATTCTAGCTGGTGGACTTCACCATTGCTCTTATGGATTAATGTTGCAAGACAGCTGTGTGGTCGGCCATTCTAACTGGTGTACTTCACCATTGCTCTTATGGGCTAATGTTGCAAGACAGGTGGGTGGTCAGCCATTCTAGCTTGTGCATTGTATAAATTGAATTCGTATACTTGAAAGGTTTGGCTTGGAATATTGCTGACATCAGACAACACCCTTAAAGTAACCCTGTTATGAAAGCTCTTTTATCCTAAGACACTATTTCCCTGATAAGACGTCAAACTAATTCCCTGCTGCATCATCTGTTCATATTCTTACTTTTTTTATCATCGCACCTGTAGGATGTTCAGCGAGGAATTCTTGTCGTCGGGTCCCACCCACTGCTCGACGAGCACCCCCTCGTTGTACTCGCCGCGGAGACGGCCGAGCAACGCCTCAACTGAGAACGACGGCGGCGTCCAAGATTCTTGCGTCACCGGCCACCCGCCGAGAGAGTCTAGGACCTTGCGCAAAGGTGCATCGCCCAGCGCACGGATCTGACCTGAAGGTAATTTCTGGATAATTCACTAATTTATCTAATTGCGAACGAGAAGTAGTTGAAATATACTATTCGCTATTTAAACTTAACTTGACTTACAGTTTATAAACCGTACTCAACTGCTAAATAATCTTAAACCGAACTTTAAACAAGTTAACTCTAAACTATGGAGAATCTTCCAAATTAATTTGTTTTCAAAGTTATAAAATATCGTGCTCTCTGTGCGAAACATGATTCAAATTGCAAACGCTTGCAATCCGCGGGGTGTTTTTATTATTAGGATTATATTATTAGGAAAGCCGATCTCCACCTATCGCGGGTGTTGCTCTTACCAATTGAGCTACTTGGACACATCATTTTTTAGATGATTTTCGTGTATTTAATGAGAATGACGGATCTCCAAGGAGTAGAACCAAGAGGCTGTGAATACTCACAGTCACTCTGATTCTAGTGACGCTATATCACGTCACAACCTGTCAAACTCGAATAACTCCAATTTGACGTTGGATGTGTTTTATTAATGAGATTTAAAAATATAAAACACGGCGATGCTAATTCATTACTCACTGACGTTCATGCAGGATGTGTAGAAGCGCTTGGCCTTGAGAGTTGCTGTGTTGTCATTGGCCGTCTCCGGTTCCTCAAGGACGCCTAAAACAACCAATCACAGAACGAGTTGTTAGAGAAATGTTTTTGGTGGGCGGTATTTTGTGTTGTTGGACAGCAGAAGGCTGTCAGACGGCACCGGTATCACTCTCGGCTCTTCTCTGTAACGGGCTACATTCTTTACCAGCTTGTCATTCACCGACAGAAAATAGATCGGTGCCACAGGAATAGCACCAACACAGTGTGTCAAAGGGACAAGTCTAAGCGGTGGCCGGTTCTTGGTGCTGTTGGACAGGAGCAGCCAACGCCGTGTGTCAAAGGGACAAGTCTAAGCGGTGGCCGGTTCTTGGTGCTGTTGGACAGGAGCAGCCAACACAGTGTGTCAAAGTGACAAGGCTAAGCGGTGGCCGGTTCTTGGTGCTGTTGGACAGGAGCAGCCAACGCCGTGTGTCAAAGGGACAAGTCTAAGCGGTGGCCGGTTCTTGGTGCTGTTGGACAGGAGCAGCCAACGCAGTGTGTCAAAGGGACAAGGCTAAGCGGTGGCCGGTCCTTGATGCTGTTGGACAGGAGCAGAAAACACAGTGTGTCAAAGGGACAAGGCTAAGCGGTGGCCGGTCCTTGGTGCTGTTGGACAGGAGCAGCCAACACAGTGTGTCAAAGTGACAAGGCTAAGCGGTGGCCGGTCCTTGGTGCTGTTGGACAGGAGCTAACACTGTCGATAAGTGATTAAAATAGTGCTTTAGTTTTATTTAAAAAAAGGGTGAACTGCAAGCTTCTTACCTTTGAGGATGACTTGCAGTTGATCGGCCATCACCTCGAAGGTGCTGATCGAACTTCTGTCTTCAGGGATGACGTGCTTTTTGTTCCAAGTGCCGCATGCGTACTGGAAGAAGTCTGTGCATGGACTTGCCGTTTGGTCCATCGCTGCCAGCAGCGAAGAAGCTGGTGGCAGAACGATTACCGTTTCTTTTGAGCTGTATTTGCAAATTCATTTATTTTATCTTTACAGGGAAAATTGTGTGTCCACAAACACTAAAAACTATTTACAAAATATATTAAAATTAAATTAAAATTCTTTCAATTTTAGCCTGTGAGAAGTGAGAGAGTGGAAGGATGAAAGTAAGTACAGCAACTTCATTCGCTTTGCTAATCAACCTCTCGACAGCATGAATTTGTGAAGGAATCCTGTTGTTCGAGTTGTACCGTTCTTCGACAGAGGTCGGATACCTGCCGGCACCGGGTTTCCCCTCCAACCTTCTAGACTAGGTTGGGTTCATCATCATCATCCACTCATTCACCGACGCCATTAGACCAGTGCCACATGACCCGTTGTCAAAACAGTGCAATGCTTAACCACACTTATCAATAAACCAATGACCGCAGGGACTGCAACGCCTAGTTTCACCATTGTGACAAGTAAAGGTATTTTAGTCAAAACGCGATAGTGCCTAATTGACTCCAGCTTACACCCTGTCTGCGTTTGCCAGCGAGGTGCGTGTCCACTGCACATTAATCATTCACACCACAGCACGAGATACACCCCCAGCGCCTTTAATAAGCTGCCTGGATATTTACACATTTCATTCCACGCAAAGGAGCGGACACTCGCCGTCGCCTCTGTGCTGGACATTCCGTGACAGGGTGCTTGTTTCGCTCCACGCAAAGGAGCGGACACTCGCCGTCGCCTCTGTGCTGGACATTCCGTGACAGGGTGCTTGTTTCACTCCACGCAAAGGAGCGGACACTTGCCGTCGCCTCTGTGCTGGACATTCCATGACAGGGTGCTTGTTTCACTCCACGCAAAGGAGCGGACACTCGACGTCACCTCTGTGCTGGACATTCCGTGACAGGGTGCTTGTTTCGCTCCACGCAAAGTAGGGGACACTCGCCGTCGCCTCTGTGCTGGATATTCCGTGACAGGGCGCTTGTTTCTCTCCACGCAAAGGAGCGGACACTCGCCGTCGCCTCTGTGCTGGACATTCCGTGACAGGGTGCTTGTTTCACTCCACGCAAAGGAGCGGACACTCGCCGTCACCTCTGAGCTGGACATTCCGTGACAGGGTGCTTGTTTCACTCCACGCAAAGGAGCGGACACTCGCCGTCACCTCTGTGCTGGACATTCCGTGACAGGGTGCTTGTTTCACTCCACGCAAAGGAGCGGAAACTCGCCGTCGCCTCTGTGCTGGACATTCCGTGACAGGGTGCTTGTTTCACTCCACGCAAAGGAGCGAACACTCGCCGTCGCCTCTGTGCTGGACATTCCGTGACAGGGCGCTTGTTTCGCTCCACGCAAAGCAGCGGACACTCGCCGTCGCCTCTGTGCTGGACATTCCATGATAGGGTGCTTGTTTCGCTCCACGCAAAGGAGCGGACACTCGCCGTCGCCTCTGTGCTGGACATTCCGTGACAGGGTGCTTGTTTCGCTCCACGCAAAGGAGCGGACACTTGCCGTCGCCTCTGTGCTGGACATTCCGTGACAGGGTGCTTGTTTCGCTCCACGCAAAGGAGCGGACACTCGCCGTCGCCTCTGTGCTGGACATTCCGTGACAGGGTGCTTGTTTCGCTCCACGCAAAGGAGCGGACACTCGCCGTCGCCTCTGTGCTGGACATTCCATGACAGGGTGCTTGTTTCGCTCCACGCAAAGGAGCGGACACTCGCCGTCGCCTCTGTGCTGGACATTCCGTGACAGGGTGCTTGTTTCGCTCCACGCAAAGGAGCGGACACTTGCCGTCGCCTCTGTGCTGGACATTCTGTGACAGGGTGCTTGTTTCACTCCACGCAAAGGAGCGGACACTCGCCGTCGCCTCTGTGCTGGACATTCCGTGACAGGGCGCTTGTTTCGCTCCACGCAAAGGAGCGGACACTCGCCGTCGCCTCTGTGCTGGACATTCCGTGACAGGGTGCTTGTTTCGCTCCACGCAAAGGAGCGGACACTCGCCGTCGCCTCTGTGCTGGACATTCCATGACAGGGCGCTTGTTTCGCTCCACACAAAGGAGCGGACACTCGCCGTCGCCTCTGTGCTGGACATTCCGTGACAGGGTGCTTGTTTCGCTCCACGCAACGGAGCGGACACTCGCCGTCGCCTCTGTGCTGGACATTCCGTGACAGGGTGCTTGTTTCGCTCCACGCAAAGGAGCGGACACTCGCCATCGCCTCTGTGCTGGACATTCCGTGACAGGGTGCTTGTTTCGCTCCACGCAAAGGAGCGGACACTCGCCGTCGCCTCTGTGCTGGACATTCCGTGACAGGGTGCTTGTTTCGCTCCACGCAAAGGAGCGGACACTCGCCGTCGCCTCTGTGCTGGACATTCCATGACAGGGTGCTTGTTTCGCTCCACGCAAAGGAGCGGACACTCACCGTCGCCTCTGTGCTGGACATTCCGTGACAGGGTGCTTGTTTCGCTCCACGCAAAGGAGCGGACACTTGCCGTCGCCTCTGTGCTGGACATTCCGTGACAGGGTGCTTGTTTCACTCCACGCAAAGGAGCGGACACTCGCCGTCGCCTCTATGCTGGACATTCCGTGACAGGGCGCTTGTTTCGCTCCACGCAAAGGAGCGGACACTCGCCGTCGCCTCTGTGCTGGACATTCCGTGACAGGGTGCTTGTTTTGCTCCACGCAAAGGAGCGGACACTCGCCGTCGCCTCTGTGCTGGACATTCCGTGACAGTGTGCTTGTTTCGCTCCACGCAAAGGAGCGGACATTCGCCGTCGCCTCTGTGCTGGACATTCCGTGACAGGGTGCTTGTTTCACTCCACGCAAAGGAGCGGAAACTCGCCGTCGCCTCTGTGCTGGACATTCCGTGACAGGGCGCTTGTTTCGCTCCACGCAAAGGAGCGGCCACTCGCCGTCGCCTCTGTGCTGGACATTCCGTGACAGGCTGCTTGTTTCGCTCCACGCAAAGGAGCGGACACTCGCCGTCGCCTCTGTGACAGACATTACGTGACAGGCTGCTTGTTTCGCTCCACGCAAAGGAGCGGACACTCGCCGTCGCCTCTGTGCTGGACATTCCGTGACAGGGTGCTTGTTTCACTCCACGCAAAGGAGCGGACACTCGCCGTCGTCTCTGTGACAGACATTACGTGACAGGCTGCTTGTTTCGCTCCACGCAAAGGAGCGGACACTCGCCGTCGTCTCTGTGCTGGACATTCCGTTGAACAATGTTTCTTAGACTTCAATAGTTAAATAAGAAGGTGTTTTAATTTTCAGTGTTTTTTTTTACCCTTTTGACAACTCACACTAGGAGAGAACCTTTAATAAGAAGAGATCACGTGTCGGTACCGGTTGTAAAATACTTGTAGGCTAGGCTAAGATTTTTACCTTATCTATGATTACCTTGTCACCAGCTAAGTTTCAAATAGCAGGCTACTCAAAAAAATTAATTTTCTAAAATAAATAATAGTATCAGAGGGACTTTTTATGGTACATATTCTTCATCTGCTTCTTTTCATTGAGCGAAACAAGTGGCAAGTCTAGGCTCCTTAGGGACAAACATCCCCTAGCGTAAATGGTAGCAATTACCGCTTGGTTTTTGGGTCAAACACTGCCAGCTGCTGCCAACGGGAACATGGGGTGCATTCAGAATAGAGTCACGTGTTGGGGTCAGCAGGGGTCGTCGATATGTGACGGTATTACTACACGTGGTTCATATTGTTGACATAGAGAACTGAACGTTTAAAAAAAAAACCTTGCGTAGTACAAATGAATGTACTGTTCATTAGACATATATGTCGCTGCAACCCTAAGCAAAAATTAGCAAGAGTTTTAAGTCTAAGAAATTAGAAAAACGGAGGTAGTACTAACCTCATATTAAGTCATTACCTCTTCAAATTAAATTGCTACAACCTTATCTTTGTTCACAAAATATGAACTTCCTTTTTTGCCCAAATCTCTAGGAAAAATGATTAAAATTACGAATTTTCGCCCAACCCCTAGCACCTAGTACATTGGGCTGCTTGGAAAAACATAGCCCATAAAAATAACACAGAGACATTTTAAGGATGGAATATCTGTGCAAGCTTTATCTGTGCTAGTCTTTGCCTCATAAGGATGGAATATCTGTGCAAGCTTTATCTGTGCTAGTCTTTGCCTCATAAGGATGGAATTTCTGTGCAAGCTTAATCTGTGCTAGTCTTTGCCTCATAAGGATGAAATATCTGTTCAAGCTTTATCTGTGATAGTCTTTGCCTCATAAGGATGGAATATCTGTGCAAGCTTTATCTGTGCTAGTCTTTGCCTCATAAGGATGAAATATCTGTGCAAGCTTTATCTGTGGTAGTCTTTGCCTCATAAGGATGAAATGTCTGTGCAAGCTTTATCTGTGGTAGTCTTTGCCTCATAAGGATGGAATATCTGTGCAAGCTTTATCTGTGGTAGTCTTTGCCCCATAAGGATGAAATATCTGTGCAAGCTTTATCTGTGCTAGTCTTTGCCTCATAAGGATGAAATATCTGTGCAAGCTTTATCTGTGGTAGTCTTTGCCCCATAAGGATGAAATATCTGTGCAAGCTTTATCTGTGCTAGTCTTTGCCTCATAAGGATGGAATATCTGTGCAAGCTTTATCTGTGATAGTCTTTGCCTCATAAGGATGGAATATCTGTGCAAGCTTTATCTGTGGCAGTCTTTGCCCCATAAGGTTGGAATATATGTGCAAGCTTTATCTGTGCTAGTCTTTGCCTCATAAGGATGGAATATCTGTGCAAGCTTTATCTGTGATAGTATTTGCCTCATAAGGATGAAATGTCTGTGCAAGCTTTATCTGTGGTAGTCTTTGCCTCATAAGGATGGAATATCTGTGCAAGCTTTATCTGTGGTAGTCTTTGCCCCATAAGGATGAAATATCTGTGCAAGCTTTATCTGCGCTAGTCTTTGCCTCATAAGGATGGAATATCTGTGCAAGCTTTATCTGTGATAGTCTTTGCCTCATTAGGATGGAATATCTGTGCAAGCTTTATCTGTGGCAGTCTTTGCCTCATAAGGATGGAATATCTGAGCAAGCTTTATCTGTGATAGTATTTGCCTCATAAGGATGAAATGTCTGTGCAAGCTTTATCTGTGGTAGTCTTTGCCTCATAAGGATGGAATATCTGTGCAAGCTTTATCTGTGGTAGTCTTTGCCCCATAAGGATGAAATATCTGTGCAAGCTTTATCTGTGCTAGTCTTTGCCTCATAAGGATGGAATATCTGTGCAAGCTTTATCTGTGATAGTCTTTGCCTCATAAGGATGGAATATCTGTGCAAGCTTTATCTGTGGCAGTCTTTGCCTCATAAGGATGGAATATCTGAGCAAGCTTTATCTGTGCTAGTCTTTGCCTCATAAGGATGGAATATCTGTGCAAGCTTTATCTGTGGTAGTCTTTGCCTCATAAGGATGAAATATCTGGACAAGCTTTATCTGTGATAGTCTTTGCCTCATAAGGATGGAATATCTGTGCAAGCTTTATCTGTGGCAGTCTTTGCCCCATAAGGTTGGAATATATGTGCAAGCTTTATCTGTGTTAGTCTTTGCCTCATAAGGATGGAATATCTGTGCAAGCTTTATCTGTGCTAGTCTTTGCCTCATAAGGATGGAATATCTGTCCAAGCTTTATCTGTGCTAGTCTTTGCCTCATAAGGTTGGAATATATGTGCAAGCTTTATCTGTGCTAGTCTTTGCCTCATAAGGATGGAATATCTGTGCAAGCTTTATCTGTGATAGTCTTTGCCTCATAAGGATGGAATATCTGTGCAAGCTTTATCTGTGGTAGTCTTTGCCGCATAAGGATGGAATATCTGTGCAAGCTTTATCTGTGCTAGTCTTTGCCTCATAAGGATGGAATATCTGTGCAAGCTTTATCTGTGCTAGTCTTTGCCTCATAAGGATGGAATATCTGTGCAAGCTTTATCTGTGGTAGTCTTTGCCTCATAAGGATGGAATATCTGTGCAAGCTTTGTCTGTGGTAGTCTTTGCCTCATAAGGATGGAATATCTGTGCAAGCTTTATCTGTGCTAGTCTTTGCCTCATAAGGATGGAATATCTGTGCAAGCTTTATCTGTGGTAGTCTTTGCCTCATAAGGATGGAATATCTGTGCAAGTTTTATCTGTGAAGAACTCACCTGTCCTCACGCACTCTTCAGTAAGGCAGACCGCCCTGCTTCCAGGGAAGTCACCTGAAACAAACAAAACAGACAAGATTAGAATAATTTTTTGGTTACGAAGCAATGCTACGTTCCACTTTGAGAAGGAGAGTTTAAAAACGCTTGCAAAGAAACATTTAGAGTGAGATGCCATGTGTGACACAGATTGAAAGTCTTAAAGCTCACATATTAGAATATAGCGTAGATTAACCAGGATTATCTAAATAACAGGCTAGATTAAATTAATTAAGATGAGAATTATGTTAAACCCTAATTAATTTAACAGGTTTTATTTGGTTGATCATTAAAGAAACTCGTATTTGTGTCACTTTTCTTTGCAAATCGTCATTCTTTAACTGGTAATTAAAAGCTGAGACGAATTTTTCTGCTCTAACTAATAATTGCTTGTGCAAATATATTAAGTGCAACATTAAAAAATAAGGAAACACAGTTTTAAGCTGAAGTTTTGAAAGCTTCTTAAGCGTTAACTACCTATTTAAAATAAAATTTTCCACTTATTTACTTTCCCTAGTTCAGAATTAGGAGAGTTTTTAAAGAATTGCCATAACTCCGCGCAAAACTGATCGATTTTGACGTTTATTCACTTATTTGCTTATTCATATATCGTTTATAAAATTTACACACAGAGATTTTTCGATCACCTGGTACATTGGGCTAATAAAAAAAATCATAACAAGTGTTCATTTTTATTTTGTAAACAGCATATACAAAAAAAAGTACATTTCAAGTCTAAGTTTTGTTCAGAAAGCCCGAAAAATTAACCAAATCGATTATGCAAATTTTGAGTTAATTTCTATACTATTTCGGCGTCGTTGGCGGTGCCGAGCGCTCGGACGGAAATCTTAGATCATTTCTTAAAAATTAACAGAATGCAAGCGTGTAAAATGTGTACCAAAAATGTAGGTGCTTCGAATTCTAACAATGGCCGTTGATCATGCAATTGTAGAAGTCAATGTTTACCTCTGAAACATGTCAGCTGTCAGAATTGATTGATTAGACTTCGTTGTCGAATTTATTGCATTTCATTTCAATTATATTTATGGTGTTTACCTGTAGGGAAGGGGCGGGGGTAGGTACGTGAGTTGGCAACACAGCTTAGATGGTCGAGTCGAGACGGGTTGAAATGTTGACACCTGACAAGATGGACATGAATCGAACAAAGACCCTCCTGATGGGAAGGGGTGGGGGTAGGTACGTGAGTTGGCAACACAGCTTAGATGGTTGAGTCGAGACGGGTTGAAATGTTGACACCTGACAAGATGGACATGAATCGAACAAAGACCCTCCTGATGGGAAGGGGTGGGGAAGGTACGTGAGTTGGCAACACAGCTTAGATGGTCGAGTCGAGACGGGTTGAAATGTTGACACCTGACAAGATGGACATGAATCGAACAAAGACCCTCCTGATGGGAAGGGGTGGAGGTAGGTACGTGAGTTGGCAACACAGCTTAGATGGTCGAGTTGAGACGGGTTGAAATGTTGACACCTGACAAGATGGACATGAATCGAACAAAGACCCTCCTGATGGGAAGGGGTGGGGGTAGGTCCATGAGTTGGCAACACAGCTTAGATGGTCGAGTCGAGACGGGTTGAAATGTTGACACCTGACAAGATGGACATGAAGCGAACAAAGACCCTCCTGATGGGAAGGGGTGGGGGTAGGTACGTGAGTTGGCAACTCAGCTTAGATGGTCGAGTCGAGACGGGTGGAAAGGTTGACACCTGACAAGATGGACATGAATCGAACAAAGACCCTCCTGATGGGAAGTGGTGGGGGTAGGTACGTGAGTTGGCAACACAGCTTAGATGGTCGAGTCGAGACGGGTTGAAATGTTGACACCTGACAAGATGGACATGAAGCGAACAAAGACCCTCCTGATTACTCATTGATGCAAATGAGTTTCTGGAAAACACTACAATCCAGTAATTATTATTCAGCAACGTTTACCATAACAAGCACATTAATGTAACAACACAAATGTGATAAATTACCTGTGATTTATTTAGCTAAAAAAACAAACGGTATTAACTCTTTGAATTCCGATACGTGTATATGTTTGTATAGGTATCTCTTCTCTTCCTGTTGCAGAGGAAACGGTTGGATAGGGGATGGGGCGGGAGGGTGCCAGGGGTCGGTGGTTCAATCGATTGTTGTAAACCTCGTGAACTCCACTCGAAACTTTGTGCATTATCGCGCGCAACCCCACAAGCACAGTGTCGAGGGGCTGTAGGGGTTTGAAGCTTTGCCAGTGGTGGTCTAGGTATATGTCATGATTTTTTTTTTATGTTTGATTGATTTATTAGAAGTGTTTCACGACAAAGTACCCTGTAGTATTGGTACAATAGTTTTGATTAAAGAGTGGGTGATGATGAGGATAATGATGAACCTAGTTTAGACTAGGACGGAAGTAGGAAAGCTGGTGTAGGTAAGGAGGGTCTTCCTGTCGAAGAGCACCAACCGGACTAACTATTTAACTTCTTTTTCGAAGGACGGTACAACGCGAAGAACAATATTTCTCCACAAATCTGAACTAACTTTCTTCCTTCCTACGTTTTTCTTTCAATTAACTTTCTGACAACTAAACCCCCAAATGAATGGGGGTCCTGGCCACAGGTATCGGTAAATAACGTCACAAGCTCTGTTAGTAAAGTAAAGTGGCCGATACCAAGTCATCGATCGAGTGCAAGTAAAGAGACGGTGACCATAAGGTATTGGAGAGACTTTGTGTCATTTGTAAAAATTTCCTGGGACAATCAGGAGGGTCATTGTTCAATTCATGTCCATCTTGTCAGATGTCAACATTTCAACCCGTCTCGACTCGACCATCTAAGCTGTGTTGCCAACTCACGTACCTACCTCCACCCCTTCCCATCAGGAGGGTCTTTGTTCGATTCCTGTCCATCTTGTCAGGTGTCAACATTTCAACCCGTCTCGACTCGACCATCTAAGCTGTGTTGCCAACTCACGTACCTACCCCCACCCCTTCCCATCAGGAGGGTCTTTGTTCGATTCATGTCCATCTTGTCAGATGTCAACATTTCAACCCGTCTCGACTCGACCATCTAAGCTGTGTTGCCAACTCACGTACCTACCCCCACTCCTTCCCATCAGGAGGGTCTTTGTTCGATTCATGTCCATCTTGTCAGATGTCAACATTTCAACCCGTCTCGACTCGACCATCTAAGCTGTGTTGCCCACTCACCACTTTCGTCAAAGAGGTGAAATTTAACTGCAATGCAAAGCAAAAAAATTCGACAACGCAGCTCAATCCATCAATTCTGATAGCAGTCATGTTTTCAGGGGTAAAAATTTACATCTAAATATTCGTGAATATGCACCAAAGTTTTTTCGATACACTCTACCACAATCTTTCGGGTTAAAGCTGACAAATCAAAGTCAACTCGCTTAAAATTCAGAACTTAAGCCTGAAGTCTCTCACGATAAACCATAGTCTGTTAATTCGATTGTTTATCTAAAATTTCAAGTTGAGAGAGGCAATAATAAGGGTCTTTACTCATGTTGATTTATTCAGAATCAGATTCCACTTGAAAATACAAGCATTGGTTGCTACTAACGTGCCGACCCCTTCTCTTCAGGTAAACAATTGTAATTGGAACAGAAATGAGGATGCATTTAACAACATTAATCAATTATGTAAACAGGTTTCAGAGGTAAACATTGAAGGCAAAGCTTGCACAGATATTCCATCCTTATGAGGCAAAGACTACCACAGATAAAGCTTGCACAGATATTCCATCCTTATGAGGCAAAGACTACCACAGATAATGCTTGCATAGATATTCCATCCTTATGAGGCAAAGACTACCACAGATAAAGCTTGCACAGATATTCCATCCTTATGAGGCAAAGACTACCACAGATAAAGCTTGCACAGAGATTCCATCCTTATGCGGCAAAGACTACCACAGATAATGCTTGCATAGATATTCCATCCTTATGAGGCAAAGACTACCACAGATAAGGCTTGGACAGATATTTCATCGTTATGAGGCAAAGACTGTCACAGATAAAGCTTTCCCAGATATTCCATCCTTGTGAGGCAAAGACTACCACAGATAAAGCTTGTACAGATATTCCATCCTTATGAGGCAAAGACTACCACAGATAAAGCTTGCACAGAGATTCCATCCTTATGCGGCAAAGACTACCACAGATAATGCTTGCATAGATATTCCATCCTTATGAGGCAAAGACTACCACAGATAAGGCTTGGACAGATATTTCATCGTTATGAGACAAAGACTGTCACAGATAAAGCTTTCCCAGATATTCCATCCTTATAGGACATAAGGAGCTACATAGACCCTACGCCACTGACTTTCGCCGTCGTACCTAATATACTGTTGAGGCGGTAAGAGTGTGATGCGAATCAGGTTAACGAAGTTTGCCATTTTGGGGTGACGGTGCTGTTTGGCAGCTAAAAGGGTTGTTTCTCTCTTGGCGCCCAAAGTGGTGGTAATTTGGAAGATTGGAGCGGTTTAGTTCAGGGTTCGGCATTAAGTAGAAAACTACTTAAGGGGGTTGTTTTGCCTCCATCTTATTTTCCTGGGGGATCTAGCGTACAAAATACTATTTGCATACTTTAATTAGGGTTGGAAAAAAATGTTTCAAAAACTAAAAAGAATCCTTTTAGTGTAGGTATATATTTAAAAATAAATGATATTTTATTTTATACACTTCGAAGTAGCGAAGGATTATGCTTTGTAGTCAACTTTTTTAGGTCATATAAGAATGGGTGTGATTATAAAATATGATATTGAAATTACCTATGTTGATATTTTCTATGACTTGCCTTCATGCTTATATGGGTATCCAATCATGTATCAAAAGTGTTTTCTTTGAAAAAAGTTAATAAATTACCAATTAAAATTTCAATTACCCATCAATTCGATGATGATTCCACAACAATTTCTTAGTGAAAGGTGAAAACGCGTGGAGTATCCAACTATTGTATTTCAAAGCGAAATACATTTTTTTTCCTAACGCTTTCTTCTGTGAACTTGCCCGATAACTCTCTACCCTTACACAATCCACTAAAGAAAATATCTCTGAATTCTTGCAGGCTTCAGAGAAAAATACTAGAAACGCTTAAGGGTGTTTTTTGCGGGTCGATGACATTCCAGAAAGCGAATATAAAAATTCCTAGAGTCCCTTCTATAAAGACAAATATTGGTAACCGATAGAAATGGTCCAAAGACTCACCGCCGAGAGTTCACTTCAGAAAACCAGATATTGAAAGCCCGGAAAATGCGCACACAGATTTCCGGTAAAAGATATGTTGAAGAATGAATAACTATAGTATACCACGCAGAAAAATGGGCGTAATTCTCAAGCGAATTAGAGAGATGATTTATAAATATAACTTCCGTCCTTACAGGTTAAAATATTAAACGATGATTCAAGCAAAGAGAATAAGTAAAGTGACGGCTGCTAAATAACATTTATTTTATTATTCATTATTATTTTTTATTATTTTATTATTTTAATTTATTTTATTTGATGTTATTAATTTTATGTATTTTCTGTTAAGCCTTCCGGAATCATCAGCAAATTTAAATAAATTTTTTTTTTTTTTTGTGTATATATCTAAACTTTCTCTTTGAAATCTTTCAAAATGTTGGCTAAACGAGGAAAATCAATTTGCCCTAAAACCTTCTCCAAACGCAGATTAAGCAAGATTTAAACGGCGTTGCTAAAATGAGTCACAATTAAAAAAAATTAAAAACACTGCCATCCCCATTCAAACAAATAAATACGCAACGTTTGTAAAGAAATACTTGAAAACTTACAAACAAAAGTTTTTACTATAAAACCTTTCTCAAAATAATAAACTCCTTACGCTCTGAATTTCACGGATTCTATTTCATTGCTATTCAACTTACACTCCCAAAGGACAATAAAAAATTGTCAAACTTTTCATCCCAAAAAACCCAGTGTCAAAGTCAGCTGGCAATTAATTATTCCCCTAAATTGTTAACGGTTGTACTGTGTAAGAACGTATGTGTCGTGAACCCAACTCGGCTATCCAGACTCCGTTATTCATCCCACGGGATCACTTGGTCTCCATCTTGTTGCATAATGAACGTGTCTTCCCCAGGGATCTTGTTATGTACGGGTTCGTGTGTTTTGTCCGTTGTTTGTTTAGTATTCCTGAAGGAGCTACGTTTGTGTTGGTGTTTGGACTTAACCAGTGGTGTAGTCCTACAGTTTTTTTGGGTATACGCTGGGTTATCAGGCTGTGAGTACCAAATACCTTGGTCATCACTTGGTTAGGTACTGGATGGGGTGTTTCTAATTCTTTACCTTTAGTCTATTCACTAGTTATGGTTCATACAGTTGTGTTAGCCTTACCTTGCCACAGCCTGGTGGACTCTGACTACATATTGCCAACTTTAGAATGCAAAATAAAGCCAGTCTTCACCGGGGAGTTTGAAAATTAACCAGAAAATTATGATCGAACAATGCATCATGCTCTTAAATTCTTTGTGAATTTATCAAGAACTTAGATACAAAACTAAAAGTCCTAATGACTTCTACTAAATATCTACCGTACACTAGCGGATTCTAGCAATGGCTGCCAAAGAGCGGTTTGCAAGCTTGGGTGCATGCCAACCTGATAAAAGTTAAAATTAATCCAAAATATATTCATTTGAACTTTGGTTGATTAACATTTATTATTTTCATTAGATATTTTGTTTTACTGATTAAATGAAATGTTTCAAACATTATTTTGTTGCTTTTAAATCGGATAGTTAACAGTAGCATCATGGTGTCATGTTTTCTAGGTTGGTACAAGCACCCCAGAAAGTGGCAAACTCAAATTAATCCAAGTGTAGATAGTTCATTGCTATCAACACTAAAACTACTACTTGGTGTTGGGGTAGCTGCAATCGCGCTTTCCTCGGGTGGGTTGAATGAGTACGTTGACTGCTTGGAAAAACCATTGCACACCCATCCAGATCATACGAACCGCTACCATACACGGACTACCCACTTTTCGGAATAAACTTTGCTTTTCGAGTTTTTATAGTGCAGGTTGTAGGGAGATTAAGAATTGTCGTTGCATAACGCATTTTAAAGTTTTGCAAAGAGTATTTATTAGGCGTATACCCTGTATATATTTTTTGGGTATACGCTCGGTGTCAAAAAGTTTTTTGGGTATACAGCTAATACCCGCGTATACCCTCGACTACACCACTGGACTTTACTAAGGTAAGAACACTTTCCAAGTCGTTGTGCTGCGAATTTCTTCAATCTGGTATATAAATATTCTTTTTTACTCGGACGTTAGGGAATGTCAGCTACTGACGTTTAAGAAAAGGTAACAAAGCCTTTTTCTTTCGCTCAAAATCACATCAAATATTGGTGAAATCTGAAACATTAAGGGCTAGTTTTCCAAAGTTTCAGTTTTCAGTATTTTTTCTGTGACCTAGGGTATTCTTTAACTGACCGTTATCTTTTTAACTGGGCATTGTTTAAGATACGCACAACCCTTTTTGATACTCTGTCATGTTTGTGTTTACTCATTTAAATTAAAAATACCTGCAATGGTAGGACATTTTCTTGCTAGAAAATCTGATGCGGTTTTTGACAAAAGTAGCCACATTGCTTTTGAGTTATTGCCTAATGGGAAGAGGTGGGAGAAGGTTGGTGAGTTGTCAACACAGCTTAAATGGTTTAGTCAAAACGGGTTGAAATGTTGACACCTGACAAGATGGACATGAATCGGAAAATTGTCAGGACTGCTCTAACCCTTGAAGAAGTAACTAGTACATGTTAAGAAACGTCGGGAAATTTAGTTGTCCTTTACTTAGCATTCAAAACCCATTTCAATTAGTTTTTGTTAAAACTAGTGCTAAGGATAAATCAACTAGGCATGAGTCTAAAAACCATCAATGCACCCGAGTGTTTATACCTTTATGTGTTCATACCTTTTTATGTGCCAAAAATGGTCGCGTGGAAACGTTATTTAGGCATTGAAACGTTTTAGATATAGTTTTTTTACCACGGTTACCGCAGGTAAAGTGAAACAATGGACAGAACTGGTATCAACTACCTGTGCGTGCGAACGAGATTCCGTCCCAACACAGCGCTATTTGCGACATCCCATTTGGCATCACTAGAATACCAGGACCTCAATTCGACTTTATTTTATTTATGTTGCTAATAATATATAACGAATGATATTTTTAAAGCAGAAGCTCAAGGATCTAGCCCAGAACTTAAGATAAGTAGCAAGTTTAACAGATCTCGGGCTGTAAAAGATGGCTGCCAATGTGACTCATATCTACTTGATTTATCCTTAGCACTAGTTTTAACAAAAACTATTTGAAATGGGTTTTGAATGCTAGTAATTTAGTAATTAGTAATGCTAGAATTTAGTTGTCCTTTACTTAGCATTAAAAACCCGTTTCAAATAGTTTTTGTTGAAACCTACTCTAGTCACTGCCAGTGATAGTAGCCGGTACTTTTACGAAAATGGTCAAGCCATGGTATTCTCCCCGTTTAGTTCCAGAGACAGCGAAGGGAACACACAGGATTGTTTCGTGTTTATACGCAGTTCGTTATCCTTGTTTTGTTAGAACAGCCATGGGATAAGGAAAAGGAAGTCCATTTGTTTTGCAATAGGAAACGGCTGACGGGAAGAGATTTACTCTGTGTTTTATTTAACGTTCTGTGCAATGAATTTCCTGCGACTTTACCGAAGAAATACTCACGAGATGGAGTCTCTGTCGTTTCGAGTGTTAAGAAATTGAATTTCGTTATTTCTCGCAGATTACTCTCATTTGAAACTGGTTCACTCTTCATTATCTATATTGAAATAAACCTCAACGATATATGTAATGCATCGATATTTTAAATCACTATTATTTGATTGTAGAGGTTTGTTAAAAAATGCAGATGCTAGTGCGGTCGGGTGGCATCTACCGTTACCACGTGTTCCCGGCTCGATTGGGTAGGTATGTAAGTTGGCAACACAGCTTAGATGGTCGAGTCGAGACGGGTTGAAATGTTGACACCTGACAAGATGGACATGAATCGAACAAAGACCCTCCTGATGGGAAGGGGTGGGGGTAGGTACGTGAGTTGGTAACACAGCTTAGATGATCGAGTCGAGACGGGTTGAAATGTTGACACCTGACAAGATGGACATGAATCGAACAAAGACCCTCCTGATGGGAAGGGGTGGAGGTAGGTCCGTGAGTTGGCAACACAGCTTAGATGGTCGAGTCGAGACGGGTTGAAATGTTGACACCTGACAAGATGAAAGATGTGAAAACCAATGACGAGGTATTTTTTGGGACGCACCATACCGAATATGACCGCATATATGAATTACCTAAAACAATCATTTTATGTCGTAAAATGTCCTTTAGAAAATGCTTTTTTGTGTTACTTAAACGATGAAAGAGTAGTTAAAGTTATAGCATAATTAAACCTTTTTGTTCTTTTTCCTCCCTTTTTCCACCCTATGGTAAAACAGGCTTGTTCAATGTTAGGTCTGCGATTTCATGGTTCAAGGTCGCTTCGTCAATTTCATCAGGCGATCAATTTTTATGTGTTATTGAAATTGAACAACACAACTTTCGACAAAATAAGATGTTTATGTCGTTTTTGGATTTGGTAATCACCGCTAAATAATGGGAAGAAGAGTGTTTTTATTACCAAAACTTTTGGCCGTATAAAACAAACGCTTCCGACATTGTTGTGCCTATCTTAAATTAATTCTAGGGAGCCGTGATGGTCACATATATTTCTTCTCTTGTTTTATTGGTTGCCCATCCCATGACAAGTTGTTGCTCAACTTCATTATTTCGAATATTTCTTTAGAAGGTAACTTGTGGTATATTTGGTGGGCAGCTATAAAAAACTATTCACTTAAACGACGAATCACTCTACAATCTCAAAATGTATAGTGAACTCGCATGGCTGCCCCGATGCACTCAGGGGGGCGATTCGCGTGTTCGACTGGGCATGTGACTCTGTCCCAGTGCAACTTTCACGTCTTCGACTGGGCATGTGACTCTGTCCCAGTACAACTTTCACGTGTTCGACTGGGCATGTGACTCTGTCCCAGTGCAACTTTCACGTCTTCGACTGGGCATGTGACTCTGTCCCAGTACAACTTTCACGTGTTCGACTGGGCATGTGACTCTGTCCCAGTGCAACTTTCACGTGTTCGACTGGGCATGTGACTCTGCCCCAGTGCAACTTTCACGTGTTCGACTGGGCATGTGACTCTGCCCCAGTGCAACTTTCACGTGTTCGACTGGGCATGTGACTCTGTCCCAGTGCAACTTTCACGTGTTCGACTGGGCATGTGACTCTGCCCCAGTGCAACTTTCACGTGTTCGACTGGGCATGTGACTCTGTCCCAGTGCAACTTTCACGTGTTCGACTGGACATGTGACTCTGTCCCAGTGCAACTTTCACGTGTTCGACTGGGCATGTGACTCTGTCCCAGTGCAACTTTCACGTGTTCGACTGGGCATGTGACTCTGTCCCAGTGCAACTTTCACGTGTTCGACTAGGCATTTGACTCTGTCCCAGTGCAACTTTCACGTGTTCGACTGGGCATGTGACTCTGCCCCAGTGCAACTTTCACGTGTTCGACTGGGCATGTGACTCTGTCCCAGTGCAACTTTCACGTGTTCAACTGGGCATGCGACTCTGTTCCAGTGCAACTTTCACGTGTTCAACTGGACATGTGACTCTGCCTCAGTGCAACTTTCACGTGTTCGACTGGGCATGTGACTCTGTCCCAGTGCAACTTTCACGTGTTCGACTGGGCATGTGACTCTGTCCCAGTGCAATTTTCACGTGTTAGACTGGGCATGTGTCTCTGTCCCAGTGCAATTTCCACGTGTTCGATTGGGCATGTGACTCTGTCCCAGTGCAACTTTCACGTGTTCGACTGGGCATGTGACTCTGTCCCAGTGCAACTTTCACGTGTTCGACTGGGCATGTGACTCTGTCCCAGTGCAACTTTCACGTGTTCGACTGGGCATGTGACTCTGTCCCAGTGCAACTTTCACGTGTTCGACTGGGCATGTGACTCTGTCCCAGTGCAACTTTCACGTGTTCGACTGGGCATGTGACTCTGCTCCAGTGCAACTTTCACGTGTTCGACTGGACATGTGACTCTGTCCCAGTGCAACTTTCACGTATTCGACTGGGCATGTGACTCTGTCCCAGTGCAACTTTCACGTGTTCGACTGGGCATGTGACTCTGTCCCAGTGCAACTTTCACGTGTTCGACTGGGCATGTGACTCTGCCCCAGTGCAACTTTCACGTGTTCGACTGGGCATGTGACTCTGTCCCAGTGAAACTTTCACGTGTTCGACTGGGCATGTGACTCTGTCCCAGTGCAACTTTCACGTGTTCGACTGGGCATGTGACTCTGCCCCAGTACAACTTTCACCTGTTAGACTGGGCATGTGACTATTTCAGTGGCTAAAACAAACAATGGCTAAAAGCTAACCAAAAGTGCCAAAAGTACAATGAGCAATCTATTAAAAAAAAATATATATAAAAAAAATATAAAAAAATAAATGACATAGTAAGTATGCGTACCTACAAAGCAAATCAAATGATAAATCCAATGACACTAACTCAACGGCACCCGTCGTTACACAGTGACAACCAATAACTCAGTGCGCAACAAACATTGACCAGTAAGCTAGCTTCTGACCCATGCAACATTGTACGTTCTAAGATAAGGTGTTCAAATCATCCCAATACATCACCCTTCCCATCTCTTCCCTTCTCAACTAAAACAACCACCTGGTCTCGTTAAAAAGTAACATAAAACAGGAACTGCTCACGAGCCATCTTGCCATCAGGCGATTTACGATGCAGTATTTCGTCTCTGTCCATCCCCCGAGACCGATAATAAAGCGTCATTACTTTTCAATTTCGATTAGTAGCTACGCCACAAAACGTACAATAAAAGGTTTTAAAGGTATAGAACAGTGGCGTAGTGGGATTAGATATTCGTCAATGTCAATTGTGTGCAGTCCCATATGATAACAAAGTTTTAAGATCCTTGTGTGCTTATTGCTATGTCAATTGTGTGCAGTCCCATATGATAACCAAGTTTTAAGATCCCTGTGTGCTATGCTTGTGCTTATTGCTATGTCAATTGTGTGCAGTCCCATATGATAACCAAGTTTTAAGATCCTTGTGTGCTATGCTTGTGCTTATTGCTATGTCAATTGTGTGCAGTCCCATATGATATCCAAGTTTTAAGATCCTTGTTTGCTATGCTTGTGCTTATTGCCATGTCAATTGTGTGCAGTCCCATATGATAACCAAGTTTTAAGATCCTTGTGTGCTATGCTTGTGCTTATTGCTATGTCAATTGTGTGCAGTCCCATATGATAACCAAGTTTTAAGATCCTTGTGTGCTATGCTTGTGCTTATTGCTATGTCAATTGTGTGCAGTCCCAAATGATAACCAAGTTTTAAGATCCTTGAGTGCTATGCTTGTGCTTATTGCCATGTCAATTGTGGGCAGATATAAACAAGCAAAGTTTGTAGTGCCCGAAGGATCACTTTCTCTTCCATTTTACTCGGCCCCCACGAGTCTCATTATACCCCAAGTTTATTCATCCGCCACTGAACTGGCAGGCCGACTTGAAGGAAGGCGAAGGCTTATCCCGTTAATAATGCATCCAGCCAAATTGGTTTTCTCGACTGGCTTTTGTTTGAGAGGCTCTTCTACCCAACCGACATCACCGTCGTGGCTCATGGACGGGAGAGTGCCACGAAGGAACTTGATACGTTAAGAGTGGACGTTTCGCAAACCTCTACTGCTTTTTTTTAGAGAGCCACTGTATAGTATTTCATTAAAAGAAACAATTTGAAAGCCATCTTTATGCATTTAGTTATTGTGTCATTCCATGTCAATTCAACAAATTGTTTTGGAAAATTGACCGTCACCTCTCAGAAATCGATTAAACATGGTACGACAGTGACCACACCATTTCTATTGTTGATTTTTTGTTTGCCACTGAGCCAAGTGGTTCGCCCGGTACGGCCCCGAAACGGCGGGATGGCACTGAATTTTGGGGTGCACACGCTGCCTTTCTTTCTCAAATTGCGTCGGCTTTAGTTAAGATAGATTAATGGAAAAAAATGGTTTGTGAGGTGTTGAAATTTTGTTTCATAAAGTGTAAATTTCGTTTATTAACCCCCCCCCCCCCCCCCCCTTTTTGTTTTGTTTTTTCTACCCCTATTATCTTTCAAAGCGTTTTTTTATTTTCTTAAAAAAATAATCTTCGATAGCTGTAAGTATACACTCCATGTTCTGAAAGTTTCAGAGTGGGACAGCTAGAGAATTTTGAGATAAAAATTAAAAAGTATCGCCGTGTGTAAAAAATCGCATGTTTATAAATCGGATAGCTAACAGTAGCATCATGGTGTCAAGTTTTCTAGGTTGGTACAAGCACCCCGGAAAGTGGCAAACTCAAATGAATCCTAGTGTATCTCTCCCAACACCAAAGCTGTCAGTGCTGACACAATTTATCGACGGCCGTGACCTCTACCATCTAGCAGTGATACTGCACAATCGAATGTACACCAAGCGATCTCTCAAAACTTCAAACACACCGCCTCTATATTATGTTTGTACACAATACCTCCATCGAGTGCTAGTTGATAACAATGCAATCCAATCAAGCGATTGATTATCTGAGGGTCACAGGTATAATTAAACTCATGGTGTCGACTTACTTGCGTCGTTCAATGAAAAAGATGCGACAGCTTGGTACTTTTGTTACCACATAGCATTTTATGGTAACCTATGTCTTGGTACTTCTTATGAGGTTTTTGATTTATCACAAAATGTGCAACACATACCGTTATTTTAAACGATGCCTTTAGATATCTCTGGCTTTAAGTCTCATGTCCCAGCCTTGCCTGGAGGTTGTGGGGTATGAACCACACCATGGCTGTGCTTGCAGCGTGCCAAGAACCCACCCTGTCCCATCGTGCTCTGCCTAACGTGGACCCTGTCCCCATGTCCCATGTCTCGTGTCCCAGCCTTGCCTGGAGGTCGTGGGGTATGAACCACACCATGGCTGTGCTTGCAGCGTGCCAAGATCCCACCCTGTCCCATCGCGCCCTGCCTAACGTGGACCCTGCCCCCATGTCCCATGTCTCGTGTCCCAGCCTTGCCTGGAGGTCGTGGGGTATGAACCACACCATGGCTGTGCTTGCAGCGTGCCAAGATCCCACCCTGTCCCATCGCGCCCTGCCTAACGTGGACCCTGCCCCCATGTCCCATGTCTCGTGTCCCAGCCTTGCCTGGAGATCGTGGGGTATGAACCACACCATGGCTGTGCTTGCAGCGTGCCAAGAACCCACCCTGTCCCATCGCACCCTGCCTAACGTGGACCCTGTCCCCATGTCCCATGTCTCGTGTCCCAGCCTTGTCTGGAGGTTGTGGGGTATGAACCACACCATGGCTGTGCTTGCAGCGTGCCAAGAACCCACCCTGTCCCATCGCACCCTGCCTAACGTGGACCCTGTCCCCATGTCCCATGTCTCGTGTCCCAGCCTTGTCTGGAGGTCGTGGGGTATGAACCACACCATGGCTGTGCTTGCAGCGTGCCAAGAACCCACCCTGTCCCATCGCACCCTGCCTAACGTGGACCCTGTCCCCGTGTCCCAGCCTTGTCTGGAGGTCGTGGGGTATGAACCCCACCATGGCTGTGCTTGCAGCGTGCCATAAACCCACCCTGTCCCATCGCGCCCTGTCTAACGTGGACCTGCCCCCATGTCCCATGTCTCGTCTCCCAGCCTTGCCTGGAGGTCGTGGGGTTTGAACCACACCATGGCTGTGTCCAAAATATACTCTCTTTATTATATATGTGACGTTTTTCGGTTTAAATTGAAAAGAAAAAGTCGAGTAACCATCAAATTGCTTTGGGATGAGATCTCCAACAGTAATTTTTCATCTGCAAAATTTTCCCCTACCAACCATGCTCATCGCGTTTTAACTAACACCCGGAAAACTAATTGGGAAATCACCCGCGCGCGCTTTCCGCTCACCCTTGCGATTTTCCATCCGGATGGGTACGCGATTTTCCGCTGCAGGAAAATTGTGCCATGTCCAATTATTTTTCCACTCATATTACCGCTGGTGGTTGCAATTTTCCGGCTGGAATGCTTTCGGTATTTCGCGCCCAAACGCTGAGCGGGATTAAGCCCTCCGGGAAAACGGAAAGATTATTCTTGGAAAATATCTTCATTTTCACCCCGGAATTTTCTGAGCATCCGAGTTTTCTGGAGTTTGGTGTAAGCTTTCCATGATTCAGATCTCGGGTTATTTTAATCCAACGAAGGTATACCGTGAATTTTCATCTGTTTTTATTATGGAAAGCCCTAGAGCTCGAGAAAGATGCTTCAGGTGTGATACGGTCTTTTCTAGTGGTTTTTTTTTGGTTTAGTCAACGTCCTGCTGAGCAAACGAAGCCGGCAACACGTGGTACCGGTCGTGACCACCCGATGGCGCTTGCGGCCGTTCTTTTTAAAAAACCTCCACATTTTAAAAGTAACGACTCAAAATATCGATACTTGTTTATCAATCGTTGCGGTTAGCGGCAATGAAGATTATTTGAGAATAATCCCTTTTAAAAATAGCACAATCTGGGAGTAAATTAACAAAATAAGTTCATATTAAACTAAAAATACGATCTCAATTATTGCTTCCAGCTCATACCTGAACTGACACTTGTGATTTTAGTGGCTAAGTTTCAAAATCATTGTTTGATCAGCAAAATACTTCACAATATTGTCATAACTGGTAGAAAAATGCTTAAAACAACTTGAATAAAACATCTTGGCATGACAAATCTTAAAAAACAAATGGAACACGGTGAATATCAACGGAAACGTATTGAAGTGTTTTTAAAAATGACAGTTCGCCGATACGTCATCGCGAAACGACTGGTGGCTCCTCTACCGGGAATTTATGTCGTCTCACTGAAACAACTACAATTTTAAACTGAAAAAAGCGTCTAAAATTTGTACAGCTACAATGTCGGTATCGTATTGTTTTCTCTGACACATTCAATCTCACTGCTATTTACTTTGATAAATAATTATGTTTAGACAATCATGGGATGGAACGACTAAGTCTTTAAGCAGTATGGCACACGTTTATCCCATACCAAAAGCTAATATTGCTTAACAAGATTACAATTATCCTACTTAATTATTTGGTAATTGCATTTTGATACGAATTGAACCTTGCTCCCTAATTTGAAATCAATCCCCGTGCGAACTGGGTTACCTCATAATTTCAGTCATCCTGTTATAATCATCATCCCCTAAAGAAGATTGTTATCGTGTATAATGAGGTAGCTTCCAATTAAAACGTGCTCTCTTATATTTATAATATAGATAACCACTCAACAACAGGAACCCTCTAGCAAACAAATTGGTGAGGAACTTGGAAATTGCTTTAGAGGGTTTACAGTGGCGATACTGGACTTAATTCATCGAAAGTACATACTTACAGCGTTGAGTGTAGGTTATAGGTAGAGAAACAACGTCAATGTTACAGTCTCTGCGTGAAAGATGGCCGCCAAATGACTACCTTACCGACAAAAATGCAGAGTACCGGACAATCACGTTAAGTGGAGCCACTGTCGTATGAATTTTAATTTTGATATTTCTCGTAGGTTAACTCGCTTTTGAGACTTTTCATGCTCAAAAAATCTCCATCAATGTTTACCTCAACGATTGATAGACACGTAACGATATTAAAAAGCGAGTTAACCTACGAGAAATATCGAAATTAGATTTCATACGACAGTGGCTCCACTTAACGTGATGTTCCGGTACTCTGCATTTTTTGTTGGTAAGGTAGTCATTTGGCGGCCATCTTTCACGCAGAGACTGTAACATTGGCGTTGAAACTCTACCTATAACCTACACTCAACGCTTACAGGCAACGACGCCTCTGGTATTTTTGAGCTGACATGTGGATCAACTGTAATTTTTTAAAACACTTCAAGTCGTCTCCGCTGATGCATGTCAATTTTATTTTGCTCTACATATTTTGCCGTGCTAAGGCTTCTAGAGTTTTCTGATAAATGATCACAATTCTGGGAATTATTTTGCCAATTTAATATGCATTTTAAAATCGCGCCGCTAGAAATAATATCGAAAATATCATAATAATAAAATATACGATATAATAATAATATATAATATATTTCTACAAATTACGTATGGAATCAAAAATATTTTTTTAAGAATGGATTTTCCGGAATATGTACACTGACAGTTTTTTTTTTAGTTGCTGAAACAGGTTCTACTAACCCAAACAATAGAAATACATTTTTTTTAGGATCCCCCAGAAGACAAAGATGAAGGCACAAATTGCCCACTTGACACTTATCTTTTTATTCTCACTTACCACCAATAAAGCCAATGAATATGGTTTTTAGACTCATGTCTACTTGATTTATCCTTAGCACTAGTTTTTCTTAAAGCCAATGATTGATGCCCCTAAAAGAACACGCACGCTACGCCACTGGTAGCGTCAGAAGCTGCCAGGCTGATCGAGTTATGAACATGTAACTAACTCTTGATGACAACCGGTGATTCAATCAGCGACACTAGCGCTGTGTTGGTGGCAACTCGCACCAAAACAAACTCTAATGTAAGCCGAAGTAGATGATTAATATGCAAAAACTGTCCTCCAAAAGGGATGAAGAAGCGAAGAAAAAAATTAATGACGCCATTAATTTAGCACTTTTTGATGGGCAGAGAAAATTTCAGGATTTCTACTCAATTTTGAAGGCAAGTAACAGCTTGATTTTCTTGGATCCCTTTTGCTCCAAAGTTGCGGATATCTACGCCAAAAGCTAAGCAAGCAATGTCACGTTGAAAGATGAGCGTTCGAAACTTTTTGACTTTTTGACTGAAATTACTCACATTTTTTTTCTATTTTAGCAAAGCTGAAGGCTGAAGGAAGGTGAGAAATGAACTTGGTGGGTGAAACGATCGAATGTAGAGCAAACAAAATTTTCCGTTAAAATGGAAAAAATAAAAATCAACGAAATGTAATTGTCATTCACTGTTATAACCATATCAGATCGTTACCACAGTATTTTTTGGCGTGTTGCAAACATCGGTTCTCGTGAGATCACCGAAGTTAAGAAACACTGCGTAGGGTCAGGTATTGGATGGGTGACCATCATACACATGGCCAGTTCTGTTCGGGAGAGAGGTTGGAGGGATGAAAGTTAGGTAACATTGCGCTGAGTCAGGTATTGAATGGGTGACCATCATACAGATGATTAGTTCTGTTCGGGAGAGAGGTTGGAGGAATGAAAGTTAAGCAACACTGAGCTGGGTCAGGTATTGGATGGGTGACCATCATACACATGACCAGTTCTGTTCGGGAGAGAGGTTGGAGGGATGAAAGTTAAGCAACACTGCGCTGAGTCAGGTATTGGATGGGTGACCATCATACACATGACCAGTTCTGTTCGGCAGAGAGGTTGGAGGGATGAAAGTTAAGCAACATTGCGCTGAGTCAGGTATTGAATGGGTGACCATCATACACATGATTAGTTCTGTTCGGCAGAGAGGTTGGAGGAATGAAAGTTAAGCAACACTGAGCTGGGTCAGGTTTTGGATGGGTGACTATTATACACATGCCCAGTTCTATTCGGTAGAGAGGTTGGAGGGATGAAAGTTAAGCAACACTGCGCTGGGTCAGGTATTGGATGGGTGACCATCATACACATGACCAGTTCTGTTTGGGAGAGAGGTTGGAGAGATGAAAGTTAGTACAGCAACTTCACTCGCCTTGCTTATCAACCTCTCGACAGCATGGATTTGTGGAGGAATCCTGTTGTTCGCGTTGTACCGTCCTTCGAAAGAGACATTAAACCGAAGGTCCCCTTGGTGATCTTCGACAGGAGTAGGCTACGTGCCAGCACCGAGTCTCCTCTCCTCCCTTCTAGGCTAGGTTAGGTTATAATCATCATCCTCATCATCAATCGCATTTGAGACTGGTTTACACTCAATTAATCTTTATTTATGCTTACCTCAACGATTGATAAACATGTGTCGATATTTTGAATAGTAATTGTTTAATTGTAGAGATTTGTTAAAAAAGAACAGCAGCAAGCGCCATCTGGTGGCAACTACCTGTACCACGTTTAGCCGGCCTCGTTTGCTCAACAGAAAGTTAAAAATTAAACTTTACCTGTCCACTCAATGTTGGTAGACATGCGGGGGGCAGTCCTTGTGCATAGACAATCTAATTTCATCGATATCAAAGTCGGCCATTCATATCACCATACCAATTTAAAAAACAACAAAAAAAAAAACACCAGCACATGATTTTTTTTTGCTTGTCCTCATCGACTTTCTATATTATAGTCAGGCTGGATGCAGAAATTGGTAAGCGACATTCTTAGTTAGAGCTGGATGTTGTCGCGTAATCACCTTACGCCGAACGAGTTTACGAGCACAACACCAAATAAGAATATGACTTGCATGCAGAATTTTGTGCAAACCTGTATAGTGTATACGAAAAACTCGTGAGATCACCGAAGCTAAACAACACTGCACTAGGTCAGGTATTGGATGGGTGACTACCGAACGTTTCGGTTATTGGTATTTAACGACGCACTGTTTTGACATCTGGTCATGCGGCACTGGTCTAATGGCGTCGGTGAATGGGTGGATGATGATAACCATGATGAAGCTTAACTAACCTAGAAGGGAGAAGGGGAACCCGGTGCCGGCACGTAACCTACTCCTGTCGAAGACCAAGGGGACCACCGGCTTAACGTCCCTTCCGAAAGACGGTACAACGCGAACAACAGGATTCCTCCACAAATCCATGCTGTCGAGAGATTGATAAGCAAGGCGAGTGAAGTTGCTGTACTAACTTTCATCCCTACAACCTCTCTCCCGAACAGAACTGGTCATGTGTGTGATGGTCACCCATACACTACCTGACCCAGCGCAGTGTTAGATGGTCGAGTCGAGACGGGTTAAAATGTTGACACCTGACAAGATGGACAGAAATCGTACAAAACGCCCCTTAATTTTCAAATGTAAACTTGAAAAACCAGTGCACCTGAGTTTTTGGGGTGTACCATAAGTATGCTAATAAAAATTCTTAAAATTCAAACAAACGATAGAAAGTCAAATTTAAATTGTATGTAAACACTTTGCTCGCTCGTTCCACAATTTTAGTGAAAAGCGCTTAAAATTTAAATACTGTAATTAAGTAATTAAATTGTTAAATCTTTCCAAATGAGTGCAGCGGTGAGCTTAAATTTATTAGAGTATAGATAAGTGCCATTCAATTTCCGCTCGTATTCACCATAACGCTCTAAATACGCTACAACGGTCCTCGTAAGACTGCCGAAGTTAAGCAACACTTAGCGGTGTCAGCTTGTGGATGGGATACCATCAGGAATATGGAGCAAAAGAATACACTTGGTCGTTTCAGAGGAGCCACCGGTCGTTTTGAGGTGACATGTGGACAAACTGTATGTTTAAAAACACTCTCAATTTCTCTGATGTTGACCGCCATCTTCTTATTGCTCTAAATCTTTTACCGTGTGAAGATAATTTTTTTTTTTGGGATATTCAAAAAAAAATTCGATACATTTAATCTATTCTGGGATGTTTTTGCTAATTAAAAAAAAACCTATCTATGAAATCACAACTGAAATGTCATTCATAAGCTAGAAGTAATGCAGGGGACCGTCTTTGTGCTGGTATCTTCTCTCACAGGCTAGACTGTAGCAATGCAGGGGACAGTCCTTGTGCTGGTATCTTCTCTCACGGGCTAGACTGTAGCAATGCAGGGGACAGTCCTTGTGCTGGTATCTTCTCTCACGGGCTAGACTGTACCAATGCAGGGGATAGTCCTTGTGCTGGTATCTTCTCTCACAGGCTAGACTGTAGCAATGCAGGGGACAGTCCTTGTGCTGGTATCTTCTCTCACGGGCTAGACTGTAGCAATGCTAGGGACAGTCCTTGTGCTGGTATCTTCTCTCACGGGGTAGACTGTAGCAATGCAGGAGACAGTCCTTGTGCTGGTATCTTCTCTCACGGGCTAGACTGTAGCAATGCAGGGAAAGTCCTTGTACTGGTATCTTCTCTCACAGGCTAGACTGTAGCAATGCTAGGGACAGTCCTTGTGCTGGTATCTTCTCTCACTGGCTAGACTGTAGCAATGCAGGGGACAGTCCTTGTGCTGGTATCTTCTCTCACAGGCTAGACTGTAGCAATGCTAGGGACAGTCCTTGTGCTGGTATCTTCTCTCACGGGCTAGACTGTACCAATGCAGGGGATAGTTCTTGTGCTGGTATCTTCTCTCACAGGCTAGACTGTAGCAATGCAGGGGACAGTCCTTGTGCTGGTATCTTCTCTCACGGGCTAGACTGTAGCAATACAGGGGACAGTCCTTGTGCTGGTATCTTCTCTCACAGGCTAGACTGTAGCAATGCTAGGGACAGTCCTTGTGCTGGTATCTTCTCTCACGGGCTAGACTGTAGCAATGCAGGGGACAGTCCTTGTGCTGGTATCTTCTCTCACGGGCTAGACTGTAGCAATGCAGGGGACAGTCCTTGTGCTGGTATCTTCTCTCACGGGCTAGACTGTAGCAATGCAGGGGACAGTCCTTGTCCTGGTATCTTCTCTCACGGGCTCTCACTTATAAGTATACTTAGCATACTCTAGTGATCCTCATGTCCTGTACGGTCCCGTGGAACACATATTTTAAAACAGTTGGTCCAAAATCACTTTTTTTTGACAACTTTCAGAAAATTGACTGGTTTGTTTTTGCAGCAATGTAAAATAAAGTGGAAAAGAGAACGTTGAATATAAAATTTACTTTCAATCTCTTTTAAAAAGAGCAGTAGTTTTAAACATCAAAGATCTTGATGCCTCTGATACGGAATATGCTAAAAAAAATACAGTTTCAGACCAAATCACGTTTTTTCTTTAGGGGCTGGTAAATTTTTTGCCAAGGCTAGGCGATGACAGATTGTTTAAATAACGATCATAACAGCAATTCGTGATTGACTGCCTTAAAGAACAACAATTCGGCATCGTGTGATGATTATAACTTTGATGGACACGTACCTGACAGCTTCTAGAATCTGTAATAATATACGATCGCTTGAAGATTGATTGAAGTTTTAAAATATCATTGAATCTTACAGTAGATGTACTCGAATCACGCGTTTGATCCAATCATCGAAGCCTGTAGTTATTTGTAGAGAGTATCCACAATGTGCACATGCAAAATCTACATAAAACCTTTGCATAAAACCTTACCACTCACATGTCAGATAATGACAGCAACAACAAAGAGATGAAGCGACCGACAGTTTATAAAAATTCAGTTTAAAAATAATTAAACTTACCAGAGCAATCTTTTCTTGACACCACGAAACAAACGATTCCGACGACAGCACACAAGAAGATGGCCAGTGCCAATAGGATCAAACATCTCTCCAGACAATTCTTCTGTTTCTTGCCTTCAATCTTCTCCGAAGTTCCTTTGCTACTGCCGGGAGCAAAACGCACGACAGTGTTCAACGACGCATTCTGCGGATTCTCGATTATTCGCAGTTGATTCTGAACGAGAAGTTCTTCGTTTTCGAGCGTGTCTTCGTCGAGGTTGACTTCTAAGGTGACGACGCCGGCCTCGTCTTGTTCGACGACTCTGAGGAAACCGTTGTTTGGTTTCGAGGGAGCTTCTGCGGACGCTTCGCGCTTTGTTGACGCCGGCATCTTTTTTTTTGGCGGGATTTTGTTAAATTTTGCTATCGGTGACTGGATTCTTTTTTGGTTTGAGATGGTTAAGCGACATTGAGAATTGTTTTTCTTTTGCGTTGCAGCTGCTTTAAAAAGCCTGTCAGATTGGTAACACAAACTTGGTGTTTTAATGAAATAAAATTAGAATTTTTCGAGAATTTCTAGTCGATTTAAAATATTAACAGCGATTTTTCAAACCGTAAAAAAGTCACAGCTTACCTTATAATCTAAAAAAAAAAACCGTTAAATTTCACAAGACTTTGTCAACGATCCAAAATTCAAACCAGCGCGCGAGTGGCTAAAAAAAAAAACGAGCACCCACTTTGAAAAAAAAAAAAACCGTTACTTAAAACACCCTTGAAAAAACCGTTGACTACGCGAGTGTCTCAGTGCCTTGTCGATCAAGCACGTCACGCGTTCTTCGAAGCGTGTTCTAGGTGGCTGTGGGACCGGTAGCCGGCATGTGTTCAGCACTGACACGAAACCACCACTGAGCGAAACTGCACGGTGAGTCCAAAGCGAGACCAGCGCGCACGGCGGCCACTACGGCAACTGCTACACGATGCGGACATAGCTGGAGTGAAACTAGACTACCTGTCAGCCAAACCGTGTCGCTGTTATGGCTGAGATCTAAGTTTTCAAACGAGCTGTCAAACCAAAAAAAAAAAACTGTCAATCTACGATGTAACTAATCTCAGAACTGCTACAAAACTAAGCTTTAGTTTTAGATGAAATCTGATTTAAATTGCAAACGCTTGCAATGCGTGGGGTATTTTGTTATTATGAACACGTTCAGGCATTTATTAAGAACGTGTGGGCATCAATTTGTGAGACAGTCTAAGTGTTAATAATGAAAAAAAACTTTATTATATCTGTTTAAAAAAATTATTTCAATCAATGTCTATGTTGGCGCTTGAAAGAGATGTCACAAAAAAATAACGTGATGAACCGATGATAAAAGAACATTAAAATGTCTTTCTATAACTCAATTCAGAGTATCGAAGGATTTGGTAAGCCAAGATGAAGATTAAATATCTATCTTTTTCCTTTAAACTAAGACGAAGTTAGTGAAAGTCATGGTTGAATGGTGCTCCTGTCCAACAGCACAAAGGACCGGCCACCGCTTAGCCTTGTCCCTTTGACACACTGTGTTGGCTGCTCCTGTCCAACAGCACCAAGGACCGGCCACCGCTTAGCCTTGTCACTTTGACACACTGTGTTGACTGCTCCTGTCCAACAGCACCAAGGACCGGTCACCGCTTAGCCTTGTCACTTTGACACACTGCGTTGACTGCTCCTGTCCAACAGCACCAAGGACCGGCCACCGCTTAGCCTTGTCACTTTGACACACTGTGTTGGCTGCTCCTGTCCAACAGCACCAAGGACCGGCCGCCGCTTAGCCTGTTGTTTTGAATTACACTACAGTAATTTCTAGAACTAGACAACAAACAGACGCACCCTAAATTGATTTTGGTTTTTTGGTTCTTTATTAAGATGCATTAAGATTTTTTTTTTTTTTTTGTATTTTTTTATTCTTGATGAAGTTTATGACATTAGTTGTCAGACGTCGGGAAAATAAGTCATTTTACTTAGTATTTAAAAACCGATTTTTTTTTTTTTTTTTTTTAATTAATATAATAAATAATTAAAAATAAATACAATATAAAATAAAATAAAAATAAAAATTTTCCCTAATTTTTTAACGTAACACCATCCCTAAGCTGTTTCACCTCTACCCAAATCCCAAGCTTTCCCTTTTTCTTGCCTCGCCTAACATCGCCTGTTGGCAGAATCGATTTCAGCGCGTCTGCCTGGAGGTGGGAGAATCCCCTCTCTCCCTCCCCCCACCCAACTCTCCTGCGTGGCATCATCCCGACTCATCTCCCGGGTACCAGCATGGGAAGCTACAGAGATAATCGCTTAATTGCGTACCCCTTTACGGTAGGCAACTCATGTGCCACGCGCGCGCTCCGTGGTTGCGGGTGGCGAAGGGGCAGTTGAATGAATTTCTTCTTTATTTGTTAATATATGCGTGCATAATTACGGTTGTATTATCATATAACATTGAAATGCTAAGTAGCTTAGTTACTTAGTAGGTTACATTATTAAAAAAGAAAGGTATATCTGGATGAAATTGTATTTAAATTGCAAATGCTTGCAGTGCGCGGGGTATTTTATTATTAACAACACTATAACCGTCTCAAAAATTGATGCCCAAACGTGGACTCGAACCCCGATCTCAATTTTTGAGACGGTTATAGTGAAAGAATATCTGTTGGTGTGATTTTATTTAAAAAGAAAAAAAAAACAGGAAAGTAACTCGACGCTTATTGTCTCAGGTACTGAGTACATATTTTACGTAATTATTATTATTTGTGGTGATTAGCTACGCACTGTATTGACATCTGGTCATGCGGTACTGGTCTAATGGCGTCGGTGAATGAGTGGATGATGATGAGGATGATGATGAACCTAACCTAGAAGGGAGGAGGGGCAACCCGGTGCCGGCACGTAGCCTACTCCTGTCGAACAGCACCAAGGGGAGCATCGGCTTAACGTCCCTTCCGAAGGACGGTACAACGCGAACAACAGGATTCCTCCACAAATCCATGCTGTCGAGAGGTTGATAAGCAAGGCGAGTGAAGTTGCTGTACTAACTTTCATCCCTCTAACTTATCTCCCAAACAGAACTGGTCATGTGTATGATGGTCACCCATTCAATATCTGACTCTGCGCAGTGTTGCTTAACTTTCATCCCTCCAACCTCTCTCCCGAACAGAACTGGTCATGTGTATGATGGTCACCCATCCAATACCTGACTCAGCGTAGTGTTGCTAAACTTCGGTGATCTCACGAGAATCGGTGTTTCCAACACGCCAAACCGTTCGGTGGTCATCCATCCAATAGCTGACCCAGCGTTGTGTTGCTTAACTTTCTTGATCTCACGAGCACGGGTTCGTATAACTTGGACACACTGTATCGTTTTTTGCCAAGGACATAAGTTACAAAGTAATAATTTTAGTAGCTCAATACTTACACTTGAGGCAAACACCAATCCGTAAGAGAGACCTAAACACTCAACGATGAAATTTAGAATAATTCAAACTATAGTAATATTTCTTCTAATGTCATTTAGCTTGCTTATTTTGTATGCCAGCGCCACGTCGCGGAGCCGTTCAAAGTTTATAGTTCCGCAGTAGCTCGGTAGTTGGCCATCAGCTGTTCACTGTCGATGAACTTGCAGAGAAGAGATCTTGCGCGATTTTATTCGTATTTCTTTCAAATGTACAAGAAAATCCAGTTTTTATAAAATATTAAACCAATAATGCAATCTAGTGCGGGTTTTATTTTCATTCATTGTCTCGATGAAACGTAAAATTGTGTCTTACGTCATGTTTATATCGGTACCTGTCAGTCGTGATGGAATGGTGCAAAGAATGGTGTAACCTGGATTTTGGAGACCTTTGACATCGCAATAAAAGATGATTAAAGGTTTGGCAGCATGGGTTCTCAACAATTACCTGGGGAAATACGTGGAAAACCTCAACACCGACCAGCTCAGCATTGCTCTGTCACAGGGTAAGACCTGCTTCTTGGTTCTTTAGTCTACTTACGAATAAACCTTTTCGGGCTTAGAACAATTTTAATCTATGCCTCTCCTTTTTTACTTCCCTCCACATTTGGCGGGGGTTTTCTCTTAATTTTAATATTTTTTTATATCTCATCCTTTGCTTTTATTTAAACTCAAGTTATTTATTATATCAGTTGCTAGAAAAAAATGTTGTAGCCACATCACTGAGCTTAATTTCTAATTGGGAATTAATTCGGTTCCTTCACATTTGAATAACAAATTATGCCAATCTTACTTACAACTATGCGATGCAAAAAATAACAATGGACCTTAAAAAAAGGGGGTCGATTGTAAAAAATGTAAATGAACAATTACAATCAGAAATAATTCTGCAACCACTTGTTGGATTTGTAAGAATTTAATGACAGGAACCTTAAATTTCCACACCTACCAGAAGAATATATATATTTTTTTTAAGTTTACTAATTTTTGCTCAAATTCCCAATCTATAATGCTTAATTTACTCTATACCTTTAGCATACACTGTAAATTGTAATGAAACGTGATATAGCGTCACTAGAATCAGAGTGACTGTGAGTATTCACAGCCTCATGGTTCTTTTCCTTGGAGAACTGTCATTCTCATCAAATACACTAAAATCGCCTCAAAAAGCCAGTGTCCAAGTGGCTCAATGGTTCAGAGCAACACCCGCGATAGGTGGAGATCGGGGTTCGAGTCCGCGTTTGGGCATCAATTTTTGAGACGGTTATAGTGTTGTTAATAATAAAACGTTTTATTCATCATTTGTTCTCGAAATTGTGTGTAGGTGACTTTATGACATTCACTGGTTTGCACAAAGGTTTGGTGGAACTGGAAAATCTGCCCCTGCGCCGAGATGCACTGCGAGGGTACGACCTCGCGCTGGAAGTCCGCGCAGGGTTCATCGGCAAGGTGAAACTGCAAGTGCCGGTGCGACAGATTCGTTCAGCGCCGTGGATCATCGAGCTCGAGCAACTTTATGTCGTGATAGGGCCTGTCCAGCAGGTATGTACCGTAACAAGATGTATATTGATTGGTTATTGGGGTTCAACGATGCACTGTTTTTATATCTGGCCGCGTGGCACTGGTCTAATGGCGTCGGTGAATGAGCGGATGATGATGGGGATGATGAACCTAACCTAGCCTAGAAGGGAGGAGGGTCCACACGGCGCCAGCAATGGCGAGGGGACCACCGTCTTACTAACAGTATAACTCAAATAGCAGGATTCTTTCACAAATCCATGCTGTCGAGAGGTTGATAAGCAAGGCGAGTGAAGTTGCTGTACTAACTTTCATCCCTCAAACCTCTCTCCCGAACAGAACTGGTCATGTGTATGATGGTCACCCATCCAATACCTGACCTGGCGCAGTGTTGCTTAACTTTCATCCCTCCAACCTCTCTCCCAAACAGAACTGGTCATGTGTATGATGGTCACCCATCCAATACCTGACCTAGCGCAGTGTTGCTTAACTTTCATCCCTCCAACCTCTCTCCCAAACAGAACTGGTCATGTGTATGATGGTCACCCATCCAATACCTGACCTAGCACAGTGTTGCTTAACTTTCATCCCTCCAACCTCTCTCCCAAACAGAACTAGTCATGTGTATGATGGTCACCCATCCAATACCTAATCCAGCACAGTGTTGCTTAACTTTGGTGGTCATGAGAAGTGGTGTTTCCAACTCACCAAACCATTCGATGTGTATATCAATTCTATATTGTTTGATGGTACTAGCATCTTGCGAGCATTGCATAAGTAGGTACTTTAACTTAAGTACTGAAATGTCAACTAAAAAAAACAAGTGATAGGCACTTTCTCTGTGTTTGATTTTGATTTCTGTTGTCAATGACTACTATCAAAGGTAGATAGTTCTTATGTTGAACATAACCTAGCAATTTAATGGTAGGCTTCGGATAGAAAGTATGCAAATTCCAGGTCTTTAAAAATTATAACCATGATTACCAAACACTTTGAAGAAAATTTAAAATAATAATGTTTAAAATATTAATTTCTTTGCAATTGCTCATGTGAGAAACGGTATCAGTCCAATGACTGCCCCCCCAGCATTGCTACCAACTCAGAAATGAAATTTCAGTAGTGATTTCTGTGGTAAAATTTCAAAATTACTCATAATATCTAGAAAAACATTGCCAAGATTTGTATAATAGCTCAAAAAACAAAACAAAGCTAAAACGATAAAGCTAATTGCAACAAAAATGAATTGAAGTGTCAAAAAATATCGATTTCACCCAAAAACAATTAATGACATCTGCTGGAAAAGTACGTTCTTTTGCTGAAATGATGATAAGATCACCGTTCTTGCAGACGGACGATGATGAGGGGGATGAGGCGGCGAAGCGGCAGCGCAAGCTCGATGCTCTCGACGAAATGGAAGCTGTTTGGCGGCAGACGGAGCCGGGCTCCGAACGTCGAGGATTCTACGCTGCAAGCTACGCTTCGTGGGTCGGCTTCGGGACCGGTCTCGTGGCCAGCATCGTCGAAAATTTGCAGGTCAGCAACATCTTCATTTTACGCTTCGTTTCATACGCCGGGGAACGAGAGAAGATGCGATATCTGATTTAAATTTCAAACGCTTGCAATGCGCGGGGTATTTTATTATTAACAACACTCGAGATCTAAGAAGATCGACTTCTTAGATCCTTTTTGGGACCGCAAGTCAATCTCAACAGAGCAAGTCCGTTACTTACCAGAACATTCACGCACGGCACGGCTCTGAACCACTTCACCAAACCAACACTATAACCGTCTCAAAAATTGATGTCCAAATTGGGACTCGAACCCCGATCACCACCTATCGCGGGTGTTGCTCTAACCTAGTGTTTGCAATTTAAATCAGATTTGGCATATTTAAACACATCCAACGTCAAATTGGAGTTACAGGAGATTGACAGGTTGTGACGTGATATAGCGTCACTAGAATCAGAGTGACTGTGAGTATTCACAGCCTCGTGGTTCTACTCCTTGGAGATCCGTCATTCTCATCAAATACACTAAAATCGTCTAAAAAAGTCAGTGTCCAAGTAGCTCAATTGGTTAGAGCAACACCCGCGATAGGTGGAGATCGGGGTTCGTGTCCCCGTTTGGGCATCAATTTTTGAGACGGTTATAGTATTCATAATAATTAAATTGAGGGAAATATATTCATGTAAGCACCAGGGTATTGATCAATTAACTTAATCAAACACTTTATCTCGTAAAATAATGTCTATTAACTCTGAAATCTGGAGATCTCTATGAAAAAGTTGCACAATCCCTATCCAGTGCCACATGGACTGTTGTCTTGACAGTTCGTTAACCGCACTAATAAAACAATCGCTCGTCCGTCAAGCTTCGTGTGAAAGACGTCCACGTCCGCTATGAAGACGGCCACGGACACGGCGCCGGCTTCACGATTCGGTCGCTGGTAGCCGAGAGCTGCGATGCCGACTTCACGCCGCGGTTTGTGTCTACCGGGCCAGGAGCCGCATTCAAGCTCGTCGAGCTCGCAGACCTCTCCGTTTATTGGTCGCCAGACGAACCTCCGATGGCGGACTTGGGGCTTGGAGAACTCGCGGTAAGTTTTACAAAGTGTCAAAGGGACAAGGCTGAGCGGTGGCCGGTCCTTGGTGCTGTTGGACAGGAGCAGCCAACACAGTGTGTCAAAGTGACAAGGCTAAGCGGTGGCCGGTCCTTGGTGCTGTTGGACAGGAGCAGCCAACACAGTGTGTCAAAGTGACAAGGCTAAGTGGTGGCCGATCCTTGGTGCTGTTGGACAGGAGCAGCCAACACAGTGTGTCAAAGTGACAAGGCTAAGTGGTGGCCGGTTCTTGGTGCTGTTGGACAGGAGCAGGTAACACAGTGTGTCAAAGGGACAAGGCTAAGCGGTGGCCGGTCCTTGGTGCTGTTGGACAGGAGCAGCCAACACAGTGTGTCAAAGGGACAAGGCTAAGCGGTGGGCGGTCCTTGGTGCTGTTGGACAGGAGCAGCCAACACAGTGTGTCAAAGTGACAAGGCTAAGCGGTGGCCGGTCCTTGGTGCTGTTGGACAGGAGCAGCCAACACAGTGTGTCAAAGTGACAAGGCTGAGCGGTGGCCGGTCCTTGGTGCTGTTGGACAGGAGCAGCCAACACAGTGTGTCAAAGGGACAAGGCTAAGCAGTGACTGGTCCTTGGTGCTGTTGGACAGGAGCAGTCAACACAGTGTGTCAAAGTGACAAGGCTGAGCGGTGGCCGGTCCTTGTTGCTGTTGGACAGGAGCAGCCAACACAGTGTGTCAAAGTGACAAGGTTGAGCGGTGGCTGGTCCTTGGTGCTGTTGGACAGGAGCAGCCAACACAGTGTGTCAAAGGGACAAGGCTAAGCGGTGGCCGGTCCTTGGTACTGTTGGACAGGAGCAGGCTATATGTCAGCAATAATTCACCCTCGGCTCACTTCTAAGCCAGGCTTGGATCATCACAGACTTTATTTCTAGGTGGCTATGAGCAAACCGCGAGCTGCTCGGCACATTCTTCTCTCGCCGCTCAGCGTGCGAGCCGGGATTCGTAGACAACGCACGGAGCAACCAATCAGGAGCAAGCACTTGCCGAGGATTAGCTGCGATGTCACTGTGGACAGCGTCAACGTTACGCTCTCCGATGTAAGTTGTGCCGAGGATTCAACAACTACGGATCATGTCGGTCTAATTTCTTAAAAAGCGAATGTAGTTTATACCTAGTTTTAGTGAAATGTTTGTGAATTGGCATTCTGAGACCTGTCCTAGACCTGTCATTTGGCGGGGCTACCATGTCGTTAGATAATATGACTAATGGTATTACATAACCCCGACCTAGAGTGTCACTTTTCAACAATGCTTAAGTTTGTTGATTTCAGCACTAATAGCAACTGGTTTTACGGATGTGCTACAACGCTAGTATTATTAAGAAGACATACTGGGTTTCAGTTGATTATCACAGTGCAGTGAGGACAAAGCAAACAATTTCATGAAGTGTTACTGAAGCCAGAGTTACTGAAAACGGTGTTAATCATTACTGCCGCTCTAGGTCGGGGTTACTGCTTGGTGCTATGGTGGTGCTAGTTAGCACGGTGCTACTGACAGTAATACCAGGGTTACGAATCACCGCTCTAGGTCGGGGTTACTGCTTGGTGCTATGGTGGTGCTAGTTAGCACTGTGCTACTGACAGTAATACCAGGGTTACGAATCACCGCTCTAGGTTGGGGTTGCTGCTCGGTGCTATGGTGGTGCTAGTTAGCACGGTGCTATTGACAGTAATACCAGGTTTACGAATCACCGCTCTAGGTCGGGGCTACTGCTTGGTGCTATGGTGGTGCTAGTTAGCACGGTGCTACTGACAGTAATACCAGGGTTACGAATCACCGCTCTAGGTCGGGGCTACTGCTTGGTGCTATGGTGGTGCTAGTTAGCACGGTGCTACTGACAGTAATACCAGGGTTACGAATCACCGCTCTAGGTCGGGGCTACTGCTTGGTGCTATGGTGGTGCTAGTTAGCACGGTGCTACTGACAGTAATACCAGGGTTACGAATCACCGCTCTAGGTCGGGTTTACTGCAAGGTGCTATGGTGGTGCTAGTTAGCACGGTGCTACTGACAGTAATACCAGGGTTACAAATCACCGCACTAGGCTAGCCACCTAATGATTTCTTATTATTTTGACTTAACTTATAAACCAATGACATTTCTTTCCGATTTCAGCGTCATTATGCAGAAATGGTCACCTGCGGACGTAACTTATCGAGTATCGCACGTGTACGACGGCAGCGACGTTGGCGCCCGGCAGAAGACGTAGCGGAAGACCCCCGAGCTTGGTGAGTTTTTATTTATATTCGTAAAAATGTCTGCTTATCTTGAGACTACTAAAGTTAAGCAACATTGCGCTGGGTCAAATATTGGATGGGTATATCAAGTATTGGATTGACTGGGATATGCACATGACCAGTTCGGGAGAGAGGTTGGAGGGATGAAAGTTAAGCATCACTGTGCTGGGTCAGGTATTGGATGGGTGACCATCATATACATGACCAGTTCTGTTTGGGAGAGAGGTTGGAGAGATGAAAGTTAGTACAGCAACTTCACTCGCTTTGCTTATCAACCTCTCGAAAGCATGGATTTGCGTAGGAATCCTGTTGTTCGCGTTGTACCATCCTTCAGAAGGGACTTTTAGCCAGTGGTTGCCTTGGTGCTATGGGTTTGTGTTTCTCCTCCTCCCTTCTAGGCTAGGTTAGGTTCATCATCATCCTCATCATCATCATCATCCACGCATTCGTCAACGCCATTAGACCAGTGCCACATGAACTGTTGTCCATGTCATCAACCTATTAATGCCAAAGAGAGAAAACAAATTGAAAAAAAGCTCAAACTTTTACAGTTTTATATTACCATATAGTTTCAAAATAATCAATTAACTGTCCACATAAAATACACGAAATCAAGCTTCAAACAGGTGTTCACAAACGTGGGTGGTACTTGGTTAAAAAAATCTCGTATTCTTTAGGTGGCGCTATGCTGGGGCATGCCTTGTGCCTGGTTTGAGAAGGACCGGCCGCTGTGACTGGCCGGCCAGCCTGGAGCGGGCCCGGGAGAACGTCCGCTACGTCGACGTTTGCGCCCGGCTGCTGGCCAATCCGGCCGTGCCTCTCTCTGTTGATGACCGGCAACTGAAGGATGAGATGGAAGTCAAGAGGGGGCTGGACGACCTTGTCGCACTCCGGGAGGTGAGTTTTGTTGTTCTGATCAACCACACGTAATTATGAATTTCGATTTGATCTGTTTTTTCAATAATTTTAAATTAATTAATTAATTAATTGTAATAATAAAAATTTACCCACAGAAACGTTAGCAGAATTGAGAAGCTCTGTCAGGCGATCTCAGCATCTTCATGGCTACCAAACGTTGAATCTACCATTGAGCCTCCTATGCTAGACCATGATATACCCGTGGTAACATAAGATAGCAGAATTGAGAAGCTCTGTCAGGCGATCTCAGCATCTTCATGGCTACCAAACGTTGAATCTACCATTGAATCTCCTATGCTAGGCCATGATATACCCGTGGTAACATAAGATAGCAGAATTGAGAAGCTCTGTCAGGCGATCTCAGCATCTCCATGGCTACCAAACGTTGAATCTACCATTGAACCTCCTATGCTAGACCATGATATACCCGTGGTAACCTAAGATAGCAGAATTGAGAAGCTCTGTCAGACGATCTCAGCATCTCCATGGCTACCAAACGTTGAATCTACCATTGAACCTCCTATGCTAGGCCATGTTAGGTAACATAAGATAGCAGAATTGAGAAGCTTTGTCATTCAATCTCGGCATCTCCATGGCTACCAAACGTTGAATCTACCATTGAATCTCCTATGCTAGGCCATGATATACCCGTGGTAACATAAGATAGCAGAATTGAGAAGCTCTGTCAGGCGATCTCAGCATCTCCATGGCTACCAAACGTTGAATCTACCATTGAACCTCCTATGCTAGACCATGATATACCCGTGGTAACCTAAGATAGCAGAATTGAGAAGCTCTGTCAGACGATCTCAGCATCTCCATGGCTACCAAACGTTGAATCTACCATTGAACCTCCTATGCTAGGCCATGTTAGGTAACATAAGATAGCAGAATTGAGAAGCTTTGTCATTCAATCTCGGCTGGTTTTTCCAGGTGAGCATGCTGCGTGCCAGACCGCCCCCGCCCCCCTCCGCCCCCCCACCTCCAATGGAGGCGGACTCGAGAGGGCTGCTGCTACGATGGTTCCCTCAGTGGTGGGGGTGGTCCACCCCTGAGCAGGACAACCAAGGTAAGACTCACTCAATGGTTGCCAAAAAAAAAATGTATTTATTTTTTGATCTAATGAAGCTCAAAATTTGGCTTTTCTGGTTATGCTCATCACTTTTATTTGCTGTCTTCTCCAAAAAATGGCCATAAAATGACAAATACACCACCGTAGTCACCGTCGTTTCGAGTGTGAAGAAATTTCATTTCGATATTTCTCGCAGATTACTTGCATTCGAAACTGGTTTACACTCAATTTATCTTCGTTCATGTTTATCGCAATGATTGATATACATATGTTTCGGTATTTTGAGTCGTAACTTTTTAATAATAGAGGTTTGTTAAAAAAAAAACGGCCGCGAGTGCCTAACGTTACCTCTTGCTTTCGGCTCGTTTGCTCGGCAGACAGTTTAACATTGACGCTGGCCCTCTTGACTAAACCTATAAACTCAATGGTGTAATCTCACATAGTCTAGAAGAATTAAATGGACCTCATTGAGTTGGAAATTACAGTTTGTCATGTAGGGAAGGATTTTTTGCTGCCTTATTTACCTGCAATAGTATTTTGGTTAGGTTAGCTTAGGAAAGTTACGTTAGGTTAGGTTAGGTTAGGTTAGGTTAGGTTAGGTTAGGTTAGGTCAGGTTAGGTTAGGTTAGGTTTGGTTAGGTTAGGTTAGGTTAGGTTATGTTATGTTAGGTTAGGGTTACATGACTAGAGATAGACATATAGTAAGAGATAAATGATTATTAGCTGTTTTGAAGAAAAAAAGAGAGAGAGCTCAACTTAGCAGAGAAAAAATTTGGCTTTGCTTGGTGCACTTGTACAGAAATGTATGAAATTTATGGGAATTCAGCCTTTTCGGCAAGTTGCCTTTGTCAATAAAGACGGTTTGATGCGTCCCTTTCCTCTTAACTACCAGCCTCTTGCCTTTCAACATCTGTAAAAAACTTCATGTCAACATTTCGATCCCGTTTCGTTCCTAGAAGTGGAAGACGAGTTGCTTCTTGCGCTGGATTCCTCTTCGCTGCACCGCGACACAGTCTTCGCCCGCATAGACTTCAAGCTCGCACGCGGCTCCATTACGCTCTGCGCACAGAACGCGGACAAGCCAGGTAACGTCACGTGTTTATACCAGATTCTGAGTCAATGCCACAAATTATCTTGCATTCTGTCCTGTGGACATTGACGAACTCGTCCATACGGGTCACCTCGGCTTCTTCCCCCTTGAGGGGATCGCTTATCCCACCCCCCGCGAAAGCTGGATTATGTGTGTCCGGATAGCTCAGTTGGTAGAGCACCCGACCGGCAATTGGGAGGTCCCGGGTTCGTATCCCGGTTCGGTTGCATATTTTTGCAGTCTAGCTTCATTTCTATCTTGTTAAAGTTTGCATAGTTGAGTATATAGGAAACAAGAAACGCAACTAACCGATCTTAAAGGCCCATACAGCCAACACAGCAGCCAATAAACAAAATATCTAAAGGTTACCTAGGTTCCTATTATTCTTCAATTTGTTAATTTCGTTACTTTTGTCACCAAACAATTTATTTCCTATTCATATTATTATTATAAAGTAATTTCTCATAAGCATTATTACTATATTAGTATCATAGTTTGTAGGTATGTTCCTACCACACTAGTATTACCACTATACCATCAGAATTATTATTATCATTATTTTACTATATTAGTATCATAGTTTGTAGGTATGTTCCTACCACACTAGTATTACCACTATACCATCAGAATTATTATTATCATTATTACTATATTAGTATCATAGTTTGTAGGTATGTTCCTACCACACTAGTATTACCACTATACCATCAGAATTATTATTATCATTATTATTACTATTATTATCATTATTATTATAACTGTATTTTATTAATATTATTTTTATGTACTATCCTGACGATCCCTAACAGGATTCATGGCTTTTAAATGTTTTTTTTTTTTTTTTATTTTATTTAAGCCAATAAAGGAAGTCAGTCAAAGCAGGTTGCAGCAGATATATAGAGTTGAACATAATTTCTGCTTTGTCAATTTGTACACAAATTACCAGCCTTTTGACAAAACGGTTCTAATTCCCGATCCGATTCCTATTTCAACCCCAAATCTAACCTTGCCTCGTCCGTGGTCTTTCTTTCCAGAGGCGGAAAAGAAGCCAATGCTTGAACTGCAGCTAACGGACGCATCCCATTGGTTGGAATGTCGTCCGCGTAGCCAATCACACGCCTTGCGAGTTACCCTCGGCTCGCTGTCGCTACGAGATCACATGACCCCAGAGACGCGATTCCCGTTGCTGATATCGCCAAGGCGAACGGCTGAAGATAAGGATGGGGCAACGTTGCTAGACATTAGGTAAAGAGGGAACACTGTTAAAAGTCTTTCGTTGGTTAGCCTTGTCCCTTTGACACACTGTGTTGGCAGCTCCTGTCCAACAGCACCAAGGACCGGCCACCGCTTAGCCTTGTCTCTTTGACACACTATGTTGGCTGCTTCTGTCCAACAGCACCGAGGACCGGTCACCGCTTTGCCTTGTCACTTTGACACACTGTGTTGGCTGCTCCTGTCCAACAGCACCAAGGACCGGTCACCGCTTTGCCTTGTCACTTTGACACACTGTGTTGGCTGCTCCTGTCCAACAGCACCAAGGACCGGCCACCACTTAGCCTTGTCTCTTTGACACACTATGTTGGCTGCTTCTGTCCAACAGCACCGAGGACCGGTCACCGCTTTGCCTTGTCACTTTGACACACTGTGTTGGCTGCTCCTGTCCAACAGCACCAAGGACCGGTCACCGCTTTGCCTTGTCACTTTGACACACTGTGTTGGCTGCTCCTGTCCAACAGCACCAAGGACCGGCCACCACTTAGCCTTGTCTCTTTGACACACTATGTTGGCTGCTTCTGTCCAACAGCACCGAGGACCGGCCACCGCTTAGCCTTGTCCCTTTGACACACTGTGTTGGCTGCTCCTGTCCAACAGCACCAAGGACCGGTCACCGCTTTGCCTTGTCACTTTGACACACTGTGTTGGCTGCTCCTGTCCAACAGCACCAAGGACCGGCCACCACTTAGCCTTGTCTCTTTGACACACTATGTTGGCTGCTTCTGTCCAACAGCACCGAGGACCGGTCACCGCTTAGCCTTGTCACTTTGACACACTGTGTTGGCTGCTCCTGTCCAACAGCACCAAGGACCGGCCACCGCTTAGCCTTGTTACTTTGACACACTGTGTTAGCTGCTCCTGTGTAACAGCACCAAGGACCGACCACCGCTTAGCCTTGTCTCTTTGACACACTGTGTTGGCTGCTCCTGTCCAACAGCACCAAGGACCGGCCACCGCTTAGCCTTGTTCCTTTGACACACTGTGTTGGTTGCTCCTGTCCAATAGCACTAAGAACCTGGGAGCAATTAAGCACAACTTACTAAAGAAATAAATGGTGTAATATGGTGTGCTTAATGAAATAATTCTAGAATTCCAGAGAAAAAGTACAGTCTTTTATGTACGTTATGTCAGAGTCCTTGCGTCAGCATAACAAATAGCTTTGTAAGTAATTACTAACACTGCATTCCACTTCAGTTACTCGCTACGCCCCTGGACGGCTGGGAACGCCGGTTGCGTGCTCCGCGCCGTGTCTGCTCCGCTGGACGTGGTTCACAATCCCGGCGCAAGCGCGTGGCTCACGCGGTTCTTTGCCGCGCCGCACCGCGCCGGATCCGGGCGATACCAACGCGTCAAGCGGAGAACCAAGGAACGGATCATGCGAAACTGGGACAACTTAATGCGAGGTCACCAGGTATGGCGTTTTAATGCTTTCTTAATAACTACCATTTGAATTGTGAATTCGTAGGTTATTCGCTTTTTTTTTTAATTTGTTTATTTATTTTCTATATACATGCCAAGATGTTAACATAATGTTTAATGTTATAACAGGCTTTGAAAATTGTCATAATAGTAAAATAAAAAATTTGAGTAGAACTTAAACTTTGTAAACTAAACTAAATAATCGTTACGTGTAAATCAATCGTTGAGGTAAACATTGATGGAGATCTTTTGTGCATGAAAAGTCTCTAAAGCGAGGTAACCTACGAGAAATATCGAAATTAAATTTCATACGACAGTGGCTCCACTTAACGTGATGTTCCGGTACTCTGCATTTTTGTCGGTAAGGTAGTCATTTGGCGGCCATCTTTCACGCAGAGACTGTAACATTGACGTTCTGTCTCTACCTTTAACCTGCAACACTCAACGTTAATACGGATGTTTATTATTCATCATTTATTATTATTTATTATGTTACACTTATTTTATATTTTGTTACTTTATAATGTAATCATATGTGGTGCCAAAAAAACACCTTAGACCCAGGAACTAGCATAGACCAGATTGCCTACTTGCACTAACCACCGGTATTCTTGTACTTAAGTTAGAAAATCAATAAAACCGAACGGTTTGGCGAGTTGGAAACACCGGTTCTCGTTAAATCACCGAAGTTAAGCTTCACTGCACTGAGTCTGGTATTAGATGGGCGACCATCATACACATGACCAGTTTTGTTCGGGAGAGAGGTTGAAGGGATGAAAGTTAGTACAGCAACTTCACTCGCCTTGCTTATCAACCTTTCGACAGCATGGATTTGTGGAGGAATCCTGTTGTTCGCGTTGTACCGTCCTTCGGAAGGGACGTTAAGCCGGTGGTTCCCCTTGGTCTTCGACAGGAGTAGACTACGTGCCGGCACCGTATTTCCCCTCCTCCCTTCTAGGCTAGGTTAGGTTCATCATCATCCACTCATTCACCGACGCCATTAGACCAGTGCCGCATGGCCCGTTGTCAAAACAGTGCGTCGTTGAACACCACAAATAATAATAATAATAAAATCAATAAATTAATTAATACTAAACGCACCTTGCTCCTGGATTGCAGTCGGAGCGGCGCTCGTGGGAGGTGGAGCTTGATATCTCCGCCCCCCAGCTGATCGTTGTGGAACGTTTCGACACGGAAGATGCTGCTCTGGTGGCGGTCGACTTCGGCCGATTTCACTTCACGAACCGTCAGGCTCTGAGTTTGTCGGCAACTTCACCGCAACAGCTGGCATCGCCTGGGGAGGAGTCAGATGAGGAGGGTGAGGATTATCATTTTTTTTTTAGAAACTTTACTAACATCTCAAAATCGTTGCCCAAACGGGACCTCAAACTCAGGTCGTCACCCATAGCATGTTATTATTATGAACACTATAAACGTCTCAAAAATTGATGCCCAAACGGGGACTTACGAGGTTCGAGTACCCGTTTGGGCATCAATTTTTGAGACGGTTATAGTGTTCATAATCATAAAAAACGTCATACTTTTCACAAAAGCTATTTCAACTGGGTTTTGAATGCTAAGTGAAGAACAACTAAATTTCCCAACGTTTCGTAACTTGTACCTGTTACTTTATCAAGGGTAAAAGCAGTCCTGACAATTTCCCGATAACAAAAGAACCACATAAAATTATAACAATTACCTAGTTCAAGCTTCCTAAATGCATCTTAATGAAATAATCAGGGTCAATAACTAAAAACTAATGTAATATGTATTTTCTGAAATAAAATCCCAAAAAAATTGGCATTTTTTACTAACTAACCTATTATGTGTTTTGTGTGCAGAGTGCTTCATGACTCCGTGCTCGACTCCCCCCGGCAGCGAAGCAAGCGATGACGACTCCGCTACGATACCAACGATCAACGTAACATCGCAGACCCAGTTCAGCGACCGAACTCTCCACGATAAACTCTACGACAGGTAGACCGAGCGTTGAATGACGGCTACTTTCTACCACGCTGCGACACTTGCGTTGAAAACCACATATGTGCTACATAACCTACTCCCTTTTTTTTTATTATTAACAACACTATAACCATCTTAAAAATTGATGCCCAAACGAGGACTCGAACCCCGATCTCCACCTTTCGCGGGTGTTGCTCTGAACCATTGAGCTATTTGGACACTGGCTTTCTGAGAGGATTTTAGTGTATTTGATGAGAATGACAGATCTCCTAGGAGTAGAATTTCGAGGCTGTGAATACTCACAGTCACTCTGATTCTAGTGACGCTATCTCACGTCACAACCTGTCAAACTCGATTAACTCCAATCTGACGTTAGAGTTCGAGTCCGCGTTTGGGCATCAATTTTTGAGATGGTAATAGTGTTGTTAATAATAAAATACCCTGCACATTACAAGCGTTTGAAATTTAAATAAGATTTCATCTTAATGCAACCTGCTCTTCTCTATCTGCATGTCACAACAGAGTTTTTGATCGTTCACAATCTTGCTTTCGTGTCAGTCTTTTTACTGCCTGTTTCTCTCTTCTCGATTCCATCTTGGAATGTCAAACCAACTAACTACCAAGCATGACAGCATTATACCAGCCGAAAAGCTGAACAATGCATTCTACCTCCACGACATTGTTGATCCTTGCATGAATCCCTGCAACCGAACGGTTTGGCGTGTTGGAAACACCGGTTCTCGTTAGATCACCGAAGTTAAGCAACACTGCGCTGAGTCAGGTATTGGATGGGTGACCATCATACACATGACCAGTTCTGTTCGGGAGAGAGGTTGGAGGGATGAAAGTTAGTACAGCAACTTCACTCGCCTTGCTTATCAACCTCTCGACAGCATGGATTTGTGGAGGAATTCTGTTGTTCGCATTGTACCGTCCTTCGGAAGGGATGTTAACCCGGTGGTCCCCTTGGTCTTCGACAAGATTAGGCTACGTGGCGGTACCGGGTTTCCCCTCCTCCCTTCTAGGCTAGGTTAGGTTCATCATCATCCTCATCATCACCCACTCATTCACCAACGCGATTAGACCAGTGCAGCATGGCCAGATGTCAAAACAGTGCGTTGTTAAACACCACAAACAAATAAATAAATAAATTATAACATAACGTGCCATTTTAACTGTCCAGTGTCCTTTCTAGCACCGCTGCTTAAAGTTGTGTTGCAACTCAAGCTACATAACCTCATTGTTTCTTCTCCAGCTGGCAGATCCGGCTGTCACAGCTCCAGGTTTTGGTTGCGCGGTCCAGCGACGGGTGGCGACGGGCGCAGCTGAAACGCAGCTCGCCGCTTCATGCCCTCGACCGCTTCGACATTTCGGTTCGTTCATTTCGATAATCACGTTGTACATTTGGATGTGTTTTTGTAGAAACATTTTTTAGAGCGGTCTGAATCGCCTGGCACCGGTAAGATTTCTTGAAAACGTTACGACTTCTTATCTTTTTTCTGGCTAGACTGCAATAGGTACACGGAATTTTTTAAGTTTCACGTCTTTTTCCGTCTTTCGCAACGCCAAATTTCTTCTCCATTAAGTTGCTACAATTAATATCCAGACTCTTGGTACTATATGTTTTACATTATGGATTTGCTTCCTATTCAACCCCTTTATCGCTCTTTAACGCTCATCCTTAAAAGGGATAAAGAGCGTCTTCAAAGCCCAAGTTATTATTGTTATACTGCCAGCCTGAGAGAGTAGAATAGAACCGAACGGTTTGGCGTGTTGGAAACACTGGTTCTCGTGAGATCACCGAAGTTAAGCAACACTGCGCTGGGTCAGGTATTGGATGGGTGACCATCATACACCTGACCAGTTCTGTTCAGGAGAGAGGTTGGAGGGATGAAAGTTAAGCAACACTGCGCTGGGTCAGGTATTGGATTGGTAACCGTCATACACGTGACCAGTTCTGTTCGGGAGAGAGGTTGTAGGGATGAAAGTTAAACAACACTGCGCTGGGTTAGGTATTGGATGGGTAACCGTCATACACGTGACCAGTTCTGTTCGGGAGAGAGGTTTGTGGGATGAAAGTTGAGCAACACTGCGCTGGGTCAGGTATTGGATGGGTGACCATCATACACATGACCAGTTCTGTTCGGGAGAGAGGTTGGAGGGATGAAAGTTAGTACAGCAACTTCACTCGCCTTGCTTATCAACCTCTCGACAGCATGGATTTGTGGAGGAATCCTGTTGTTCGCGTTGTAGCGTTCTTCGGAAGGGACGTGAAGCCGGTGGTCCCCTTGGTCTTCAACAGGAGAAGGCTACGTGCTGGCACCTAGTTTCGCTTCCTCCCTTCTAGGCTAGGTTAGGTTCATCATCATCATCATCATCATCAACTCATTCACCGACGCCATTAGACCAGTGGAGCATGGCCAGATGTCAAAACAGTGCGTCATTAAACACCACAAATAAATCTCTGTAACAAGTATGTGATCTACGCAGGTGGTGGTGGAACGTCGCGTGGTCTTCACCGCTGATCCAGGTTTCCCCGCGCTCGCGCTCTCCGCGCGGCTCCCCACGCTGGCCGCGCACGTCTCGGAGCCAAAGCTGGCCGCGCTAACCGTCGTCATCGCCCAGGCTCTGTCATCTTTCGGGTGAGGAGGTTTTTTACACCAGAAAAAAGCTATCAAAAACTAAATTTTGAGTAGATGTTTGCAAAACTTTAGTGCTAAGGTTAGATAAAGTTGATATGAGGTTAACAACTGTAGTAGCTCCCTTTCTCTTTCCTTTTTATCACAAAAAATGTCCAGCCTGTGCTTTTCAGAGTCACAGCGCTGATTTTAAACGTCCTGTCATTGGGTTTACAGGTTTAGTCAGAGTCACAGCGCTAATGTTAAACGTCCTGTCATTGGGTTGACAGGTTTAGTCAGAGTCACAGCGCTAATGTTAAACATCCTGCCATTGGGTTTACAGGTTTAGTCAGAGTCACAGCGCTAATGTTAAACGTCCTGTTATTGGGTTTACAGGTTTAGTCAGAGTCACAGCGCTAATGTTAAACGTCCTGTCATTGGGTTTACAGGTTTAGTCAGAGTCACAGCGCTAATGTTAAACGTCCTGTTATTGGGTTTACAGGTTAAGTCAGAGTCACAGCGCTAATGTTAAACGTCCTGTCATTGTGTTTACAGGTTTTGTCAGAGTCACAGCGCTAATGTTAAATGTCCTGCCATTGGGTTTACAGGTTTAGTCAGAGTCACAGCGCTGATGTTAAACGTCCTGTCATTGGGTTTACAGGTTTAGTCAGAGTCACAGCGCTTATGTTAAACGTCCTGTCATTGAGTTTACAGGTTAAGTCTGAGTCACAGCGCTAATGTTAAACGTCCTGTCATTGGGTTAATTTTAGTTTTGATTTATTTTTCCACTACGTTGTAGTTTATTTGAAAGTCCTAGTGTTAGTGTATCTGGTATTCTTTCTTTTTTACTATTTGCTTATGCGCTTAAATTATGTTAATTATTATTCTTTCTTATTATATTCTTGTTGATGATACAGATAGAAACATCTCACATATTAATAAGTCATAATTAAATTAAAAACACTTAAAAGTTAAAACCTCTAACAACTTTGCGATTTTAAAGGTTATAAGATACCTAACCTATATCTTTTCACTTCCATGTCCAGTGCGAGAGAAGCGACTCCCCCGCCATCGGACTCCGAGCCAACGTTTTCCGTCGAGGCCGACGACCTGCGTGGCTCTGCGGAAGTCTTGGACGGAGCAAGTTCGGAAAGTTCACGCCTTCTGATGCTGCAGTTCTCAGTTGACAAGCTGGCGCTGGAAGTACAATCCAGGGGGCGCAGCATTGCAGAGCTTCAGGTATTTATATTATTTTTTTTTATTACGGTTTGGCGTGTTCGAAACATTGGTTCTCGTGAGATCACCGAAGTTAAGCAACACTACGCTGGGTCAGGTATTGGATGGATGACCATCATACACATGACCAGTTCTGTTCGGGAGAGAGGTTGGAGGGATGAAAGTTAAGGAACACTGCGTTGAGCTAGGTATTGGATGGGTGATCATCATACACATGACCAGTTCTGTTCAGGAGAGAGGTTGGAGGGATGCAAGTTAAGCAACACTGTACTGGGTCAGGTATTGGATGGGTGACCATCATACACATGACCAGTTCTGTTCGGGAGAGAGGTTGGAGGGATGAAAGTTAAGCAACACTGCACTGAGCTAGGTATTGGATGGGTGATCATCATACACATGACCAGTTCTGTTCAGGAGAGAGGTTGGAGGGATGCAAGTTAAGCAACACTGTACTGGGTCAGGTATTGGATGGGTGACCATCATACACATGACCAGTTCTGTTTGGGAGAGAGGTTGGAGGGATGAAAGACAAGCAACACTGCGCTGGGTCAGATATTGGATGGGTGAACGTCATACACATGGCAAGTTCTGTTCGGGAGAGAGGTTGGAGGGATGAAAGTTAAGCAACACTGCGCTGAGTCAGGTATTGGATGGGTGACCATTATACACATGACCTGTTCTGTTCGGGAGAGAGGTTGGAGGGATGAAAGTTAATACAGCAACTTCACTCGCCTTGCTTATCAACCTCTCGACAGCATGGATTTGTGGAGAAATCCTGTTGTTCGCGTTGTACCGTCCTTCGGAAGGGAAGTTAAGCCGGTGGTCCCCTTGGTGCTCTTCGACAGGAGTAGGCTACGTGCCAACACCGGGTTTACCCTCCTCCCTTCTAGGCTAGGTTAGGTTAATTATTATCCTCATCATCATCCTTCGAAAGGGACAATAAATAGTGTGTAATCAGAAAAATGAGAAAATTGATGTTTGTGCAGGTGTCTGGAGTGAAGGCAACGCTGATGAAACGTCCGTACGACTCGAATCTCTCGCTGAGCGTTCACGGACTTCTGCTTGTTGACGCTCTGCAGACGTTCGGCACGGACTTCGAACTCCTTCTCGCAAGTCACAAACACGTTGGGTACGTCACAGTGCAGAGACATGTTTCAAGTGCGATCGTATTGAATCCTCTTTTGTCCATAATCACAGGGCTTACATTATTTACGATTATTTACGCCATAACAACCACAATTCTTCAGCTCACAAATAGCCAAATACATAAAGACACCACCAAGACAAAAGATACTTTCCACATAAACAACCATAGGATTACCCTATACAAAAAAAATCCAGCATATCACAGTAAAATTCTTTTCAGCAATCTGCCAGAAAACATTAAAACACATTTAAACATTTGTTACACTTTTAAAAACATCACAGTTTTTAAGAAAAAGACCGAAGTGCATAATTTTAACACAAGACGCAATGATCTTCGTCGACCAAGAACCAGACTCAACATAGCAGAGCGTAATCTTCCAGGCAACATAAAATCTCAGAGTAAAAGATTGGCTCTTAAAGAAAAGACGAAAAGGTTCCTTCTTAATCATGGTTTTTATACGTTAGACGAATTTCTGCTAGCAAAGGATTGTAAGTGTATTTATTGTAATATGTAAACCATAGGCTAGTTTATTGAAAATAGGTTGTGAATTGAAGATTTTATGAAATGTTCTACTTATGAAGATGTATTGCTGATTTAAATAATTAATGACATCTTGTACAGACTGTGACCTTTTTTCCAACTCTAGTTTCTAACAAACAAAAAGATTATTCTGTAAGGAAATAAAAAATAAAAACACTCAAATCAAATTAAATCACAACGACACAGACAGGGATTCAAGACCATTCTTAAAAAAAGCATCTTATTTCAACCTGCCCGTACACAATTAAAGATTTTATGTTATCCGAGACGCTCACCTTTGTAAAATGTTTTAGTGTAAATATTTTTTAATTTTAATTTTCTAATTTATGACGCATTCTATTACAATGCACAAATTGTTCACGGAATACAGACATTATTATTCGAATAGTAAAAGGATGTGCGACTCGTCAGAAATAAAAATACAATATGATTACAAATAAATTGCAAAAAACCAAAGACAAGGCGTAATACTAAAATACTTTAGTAACCGCAGTCACACCTTTGTCCAATCATTCATGTCTAATTTATAAAATTCATCAAAATGATAAAAACCTTAGGTAAAAACAAGTAATGTTTTATACTTTATAGATAAGCCAAATAATCTGGTTAAAAATTATCGACTTAACGAACCTGTGGCTTAGATAAATAAACACATTTACTCAAAAATCAGGACGCCTAATCGCGTCTCTTGCCTTGGTCCACAGTATGGACAGTGTCAGCGGAGTTCTCTTCGATTCCGAGCCAACTTCCCCGACGTCGCCGGCGTCTCCTTCCAACCACCGCGTCAAGGTCGCGTCGCCGACCGCGCTGTCCCAGGCCCTCGACGGTTTGGTGCACCAATCTCAGGGCAGACTGCCAAAGAGGGCTTACGAGACGGTAAGAATAACCTGTTACCCACCAACATACTCCAACCATAGTATCTCAAATAACCTGGATAGAGCATAGCATCCAGCCAGCTGATCTCAAATAACCTGGATAGAGCATAGGATCCAGCCAGCTGATCTCAAATAACCTGGATAGAGCATAGGATCCAGCCAGCTGATCTCAAATAACCTGGATAGAGCATAGGATCCAGCCAGCTGATCTCAAATAACCTGGATAGAACATAGGATCCAGCCAGCTGATCTCAAATAACCTGGATTGAGCATAGGATCCAGCCAGCTGATCTCAAATAACCTGGATAGAACATAGGATCCAGTCAGCTGATCTCAAATAACCTGGATAGAACATAGGATCCAGTCAGCTGATCTCAAATAACCTGGATAGAACATAGGATCCAGCCAGCTGATCAAAATCGAAGTCATCGAAAATCGAAGGCAATCCATTCTTGGCAACAGGTAGGAGTTTATATATTTAAGGTGTTTCAATGATCTTAGAGCTATTTTAAACATTTCGAAACACTTTTCTTACCAATTTTGACCATTTGGTGGTTAATGACTATGAAAATTCTAAAAAATACCAATGAAATCACTTAAAATAGCACGGGCTCTTTGAGGGAACTCAAAATCAGGGTCTCAAGATGGCAGCCTTGGCTTCGAAGTCTCTCTAGGGCAAATGCTTTCCAGGTTTTTTGCAATCAGTGCCACCTTTACCAGCACAATCCTCAGCAATAATTTATAGCCATTACTATAATCCAGCCTCTTGGCACCCTTTTCAAATTACCTAATTCATTTTATTTTCTCGTTCTTCTTCCTTAGCCTGAGCCCAGGACGCAGCAGTGGTTCCGTGGTGGCCCCTCCCCTCCTCCTGGGTGGGGTGCCTCGTCTCCTCCGCCACCACCCATCGTACACGACGTAGAAGCGCTGATCACCGTGGAGGTCGTCTTGGTCACAAGGGACTGCCCAAGCAACGAAGGTCAAGCAGTCAGGGTCGTCTCTGTGCAGGTCAACAACCTTGATGTCATCGGTGAGTCTTGTGGTTTGGGAGATATAACCATTTCAAACCTCCACAGTGCAACTTTCACGTGTTCGACTGGGCATGTGGCTCTGCCCCAATGCAACTTTCACATGTTGGACTGGGCATGTGACTCTGCCTCAGTGCAACTTTCACGTGTTCGACTGGGCATGTGACTCTGTCCCAGTGCAACTTTCACGTGTTCGACTGGGCATGTGACTCTGTCCCAGTGCAACTTTTATGTGTTCAACTGGGCATGTGACTCTGTCCCAGTGCAACTTTCACCTGTTCGACTGGGCATGTGACTCTGTCCCAGTGCAACTTATCGAGCACTCCTGCCTCAAGCTGTCGGAAACAGCATAACCCCAATGTCTAACCATTTTTCGATTGAGTAATTCAGTTAAAATGTTTTTCAAAACTCTATGTAATTTCTCTACTTTGCAGCAAACCAAGAGACGATCGTGGAGCTTCTTGGCTTTGCCCGTCGAGTCTTCCCTTCAAGGGCCGTCCAAAAACGGCCAAGTCTGTCGCAGCCCTCACAGCTGGGAGAGATGATGCTGGAGCAGGAAGAGCAAGAGGATGACGAGTGAGTTTTTAAAACGCCTAACATTTCATATCCGTTTTGTATTGGGCACGGGAACAATTCATTGAAATGCTGGTAAAATCTGGCTGGCAGCATGACAGCTTGGAAAGTTTGATTAACGATGAATATTTGTGGAAAGCACATCCGTAAATCACAATGAATGCGATTTTTAAACGAAGCTTTTTTTATTTACGGTCAATTAACAGTCATTTACGGTAATTATTTCAGGAAAAACTAGTAAAAATAAATATGGAAAGGAAGATAGACAGTTGTCTTTTGAGATAAAACCAGGATTTGAGGAATATTGACAGATGATTCTGTCCATGTGGCCGTTGAATTTTCATCCTATTCTAGAGTTGCTAAGAACTCATTGATATGAGTTGCCTTGGCCTCTTTACCCCTTGAAGGGATCTCTTATCCCACCCCGCGAAAGCCAGAATATGTGTTCCAGGATAGCTCAGTTAGTAGAGCACACGACAGGCAATTGAGTGGTCCCAGGTTTGTATTTCAGTTCGGTTGCACATTTGTCCGGTCTTGCTTTCTTTCCATTCATCGCTTGCTGGTTTCAGCTCTGCAGTGGAATCAGCAGAAAAACCAAAAAACCTTCCAAAAACAAATGTATCTCCCATTTCATTTAAGTTTTGGCAATAGGTTATGATTTCAGGTCGACGTTAAGTTTTGTGCGGTGCAATTCATTTCAAGAAGTAACGGTCAAAGCTTGGTTGGATCTGGTTAGGTAATACAGGTTGCATTAAAAACTGAATACGTGGGTAAGAATCCATATGAGATCGAAAAGTGGCATAAAAAAACTAGACTGGTATTATTTAATCTGTTTCAAGTACCAGGTTGTCTGATTGTGCTTTTTGGATTCCTATTCTCAAACTATTATACACATATATCCATCTGCAAATTCCTACATTGGCTCCGTATTTATAATTAGCCTAGAATTACCAAATACTATTTGAACTGTGTTTTGAATGCTTAGTAAAGAAGAATAAAGTAAAGAAGTACCCTTGATAAAGTAACAGGTACAAGTTACAAAATGTTAGGAAATTTAGTTTCTCTTCAAACCCAGTTCAAATAGTTATTGTTAAAACTAGTGCTTAGTTTACATCAAGTAGACATGAGTCTAAAAAAAAGCCTAGAATTACGTTTAATTTAACTTTTTTTACTGACTATTCGCTTATAAAACGGCATTACAACTTTCCAGTCTGAGCATAACTCCGACGTACCTGACGTTTGACCTGCGACGACTTAACCTGCTTCTCCTCCGAGCTGTCGACTGTCAGGGTGTCGTCGTCGGAAGAAAGGTGGCGACGGCAACCATGACCGAAGCCCGGTTACAGGTCACCATCGGTGAGTGGGCAGATGCATTGTCCACGATCTGTAAAGACATAGCTAGATAATACACAAATATTACATTCTAATGGAGACTAGTTACCTAAAATAAAGCTAATACTCTCATTGATCTTGTACCTTTGTCTTTGCCTCACAAGGATGGAATATCTGTGCAAGCTTTAACTGTGCTAGTCTTTGCGTCATAAGGATGAAATATCTGTGCAAGCTTTATCTGTGGTAGTCTTTGCCACATAAGGATGGAATATCTGTGTAAGCTTTATCTGTGGTAGTCTTTGCCCCATAAGGATGAAATATCCGTGCAAGCTTCATCTGTGATAAAGATGAACCCACCATAAACTAGGCTTTTAGCAAAAATGACAGCAAAATGTATTTTGACCCGAGTAATCAAGCAACAATAACAGAGAAAATCAACGTTCGCTGCCAACTCACAGAAACGTTCCCGGTTTCTAACCGACCTCGATGTCCCCAGGCACCGAACTGGTCGCCGACGGCTCCCTGGGCGGCCTGCAGCTTCTCGACCTGACACCAGAGGGCAGCACTCACCAACGTGTGCTCAGCGTTGGTCGGGATCCGCTAGCGCAGGCGCCGCTCTATCGACTGCCCTCGGACGACTCTGCTGCTTTCAGCGTTCACGTCACCAGATCTCTCAAAGAGCCACGACCAGGCGGTAAGTTTCGCTAACTGAGTCTTTATTGAAAGGGATAAGATAAGATAAGATAATTTTATTGTCTTAAAAAACCATTACATAAGAATGCTGGCGTACAGACATATTGAGAGCTGTTTCAATTAGTATAATATAATTAAAATAATAAATACAATCGTGCCCGTCAGAACATTTTGTCTTAAAATCTAAAAGTCTAAGAATCTAAAAGAAATTAAAAATAACACAAACATAACATATAGAAATAACAAATAACCATATAGGTTTTAATAGGGGAGATAGGTTTTGTCAGCTTTACAATTCTTACTATAGTTCATGGTAATATTAAAATTGTCAGTTTCAACAAAAACTATTTGAACTGGGTTTTGAATGCTAAGTGAAGAACAACTAAATTTCTGAACGTTTTGTAACTTGTACCTGTTACTTTTTTAAGGGTAAGAGCAGTCCTAAGTGCTAAGGTTACATCAAGTAGACATGAGTCTAAAAACAATCATAATGTTAGTTTCAGTTTATTTATTGCTGTGGACAGGTACATTATATTTGTATGAGCTTAATAATAATAGTGGTATGATAGTGCATAGTAATTAGTCTTCTTTGTGGATTGGCCAGGGGGCCATGGTGCGTTTTTGTGGCGAAATATTCCTCGAGGTTGTAAAAGGAGTTTCGGAGGTAGGTAGCTTTGTCAAAAGTACGCTGACTTATCTAACTTGCTTGGCCCGGTATAAAAAATGAAACTAACGTTGAGTGTTTATTCTTTTCATCAGAGCCGGAGGTCGCTGAGGTTAGGTTGGGCGTTGCTTCAGCGTGGTACACTCACTCTCCGCGGCTAGCAGCAGAGCTGGCTGCGGCAGCTCACGAGTTCACGCATTTCCTGTCCGCTGCCGCAAGGTAACGGAACTGTAGGCCGGACGCAGCTTGTGTTTGTGCGTTTGATTTTTAGGTTATGTCAGAGTCCCAGTGCTAATATGAAATGCCCTGCCCTTAGGTTTGTGGTTTTAATCAAAGTTCCAGCGCTCTCGCTAAAAGCTTGTTGGGCTTATAGGTTTAGTTAAGAGTCCCAGCGCTAATAGAAACGTCCTACCCTTGGGTTTTATCAGTTTCATAGCTTTTTGTGATTAGAAACCCTAGTACGCTCTCAAAAATCAATGCCTAAACCGGTATATTCATAGCTTCAAAAATTATGTTCACAAATTCATAGCTCTAGTGCTAAGCTGTCTGTGTGGCTAAACTTCCGTCCGACTACCTTCTGTAGTAATGGAGAAAGTTAAAGCTTCTCGATGGACCCACAATCTTTTGAAAGTTCAGAACGAGTTCCCTTTCTTTTATTACTAGTTAGCAGACTTTTGAAACTAGTTTACTCACAATTTGTCTTCAGAAGTGAAACATCATCAGCTTATGGATGGTTATCAACAATTTTAGATCCAGGTTAGGTTGGGACAAAAAAATTGTAAGAATTAATTAATTAATTTTTATTTTATTCATCGATTTGTAACTTAGGTACAAGTATACCGGTGGTTAGAACTAGTAGGCAATCTGGCCTATGCTAGTTCTTTGGTCTATGGTGTATTTTTGGCACCACGTATGATTAGATTATAAAGTAACATAAAATAAAATAAGTTTAACATAATGAATAATAATAAATGTTGAATAGAAATTGCAAAATCTTAAATCTTTTAACTTTTTGGGAGTACAGTTTTGTATCTATGTAATAGCTAACCACTAAGACCCCTAGCTTATAACCTTACGAATTTAGATTCGTCATATACCTCACTTTTGCCTCGCATTTGGCACCAATTCGGACGACCTTCTCGCCATGTCTGCAGGTCGACTGCAGAGGTTGCACTGGGTCTGGTCCAAGGCCGGGCTGAAGTTCTAGCTGCCACGCTCGGGGTGTCAAGATCCCGGTCCAACTCTGTCTCGATGACCCCGAGGAAACGGGCCAGGGTGGAGTCGGGCTGCAGTGGTTCCGAGCCCGAAGACCCGGCTAACCTAGAACAACCCGTTTGCATTCGGTAAGATCTCAATCAGATTAAATTAATTTAATTTAATTTTAATATATTTCAAACCAGGACAATTGAATAGTAAATGTTTAGGTTGTTTTAGTCGATAAGTCTAAGTTAACAGTATATTGTAAACATCAGTATATTTATATTTATTTTTATATTTATTTTTTCTCTTACAAATTTGCATTTGCTGCACTGTGGTAAGGTACATACTACTTTGAACCATAGGTACATAGGTACATAGGTACATATGGAATATTATTACTACATTATTTCTACCATAATAGTTTATGCTAGACAACTCTACCATTATTATTATTATTGTTATTGTTATATTTTGTATAACATTACCTACCTATAAAAATCTATACCAGTTTTTAAGGCCCATACAATTACAATGTACTTTTCATTAGCCATTGAACCAATACAATACCTGAACTAGAGCAGAATTGCAAAGTCTTGCTCCCCAACAATTTTACCCTAGGCTTTTTATTTGTCTAATGAAGGTGAAATTGTTTTTTTCTAAGACAAAATTGTTGCACTGCCCTTATCGTATCTTAGAGAGGATGAGTTAGCCTAACAGAGCTTCTAAATTATGCTTTTATGTCATCCCGTGTATTAGTTCCCGTTAGATCACTGAAGTTAAGCAACACTGCGCTGAGTCAGGTATTGGATGGGTGACCATTATACACATGATCAGTTCTGTTCGGGAGAGAGGTTAGAGGGATGAAAGTTAAGCAACACTGCGCTGGGTCAGGTATTGAATGGGTGACCATCATACACATGACCAGTTCTGTTTGGAAGAAAGACTATAAGGATGAAAGTTAGTACAGCAACTTCACTCACCTTGCTTATCAACCTCTCGACAGCACGGATTTGTGGAGGAATCCTGTTGTTCGCGTTGTACTGTCCTTCGGAAGGGACGTTTAGCCAGTGGTCCCCTTGGTCTTCGACACGAGTAGGCTTCGTACCGGTACCAGATTTCCTTTCCGCCTATCTATGCTAGGTTGGGCTCATCATCATCCACTCATTCACCGACACCATTAGACCAGTGCCACATGGCCAGATGTCAAAACAGTGCGTCGTTAAACACCACAAATAAATCAAATAAGTGAACTAAAACTGCGCCAACATTGCTTAACCTCTCCCCTGTGTACAGGTTACACATGGAAGTGGATTCCCCGGTGCTGGTTCTACCGCGCAGCGCGAACAGCGGCCAGGTGCTGGTGGCGCGCCTGGGCAAGATGTCAGTATCCAACGTCGTGCCGGGAATGCAGACAGAGCGATATTCAATCGACGTCCGGGACATGAGTCTGTTTTCCCTGGACACGCGGCCGGTGCTCGGGTAAGATGACCGTGCGGAGTTTAGAATTGACCAACTAAAGATTGGTAACCAATGCAAGGAATGATTTTTTTTTATGTAATTTTTTATTTTTTTATTTGTCATTGTTGATGTTGTTTTTTGTTTTGTCATTATTAGAAACACCAAAAATCTTTCTATTTTATTTAGATGCATTTAGAAGCTTGAACTTGGTAATTGTTATAATTTTTTGTGGTTCTTTTGTTATCGGAAAATTGTCAGGACTGCTCTAACCCTTAATAAAGTAACAGGTACATGTTACGAAACGTCGGGAAATTTAGTTGTTCTTCACTTAGCATTCAAAACCCATTTCAAATAGTTTTTGTTAAAACTAGTGCTAAGTTTAGATAAAGTAGACATGAGTCTAAAAACCGGTCTAACCTCTCAAAAATTTCTGACCTAACGTCGTTCTCAAAAAATGCATTTAAAGTTAAAATCGTCTCAAAAAGCCAGTGTCCAAGTAGCTCAACGGGTTAAAGCAACACCCGCGATAGGTGGAGATCGGGGTTCGAATCCCTGATTAGGCATCAATTTTTGAGACGGTTATAGTGTTCATAATAATAAAATACCCCGCGCATTGCAAGCATTTTTAATTCAAATAAGATTTCATCGAATAATAGGGAAATTTTCTTAAGATTATTATTTAATTATTATCATTGTGTTCAAATAAGCGTTTAAAATAAAATCTGACATATTTTTTCTTTTTATAATCCAATCATAACTTTTCTATTTATATTTGTTTTAAGAATGGCTAAAATATGAATTCTCGTGGCGGGATGAAAACGGGTTGTGATTAACTACAGGTAGTTCTGACGTCATTTTGTTGTATCCTTTGCGTTCGCTTCTGTTTCTTGAAGTTTTATGACGTCACACTGACGTAAGATTTCACAATACGTCATAAAAAATGGCGACCCTCGTTTTCGTACGAGATTGAAACGCAAACATTTTAAACAGAGATATTTTATTCAAAATTGGATTTAGAAGTAAATAAAAAAATATGTGTTCATTATTTTCTCACAAAAAAAAAAAATAGTTTCAAATTTAAAGAGATTTCCTTATTGTATTGCTATATGTTGTTGCAGAGATGGCTTGCCGAGTGTGCAGCAGATGTACTCTACACAAGGTCGCGGCAAGCCCATGCTACACGACACGGTGCTGCGCCTGGTGGTGGAACGTCGAGTTGTCTGCGTCGGGATGTTGCTGGAGGCCGACCTGTCAGGACCTGCCGAGTCGCTCGAGGTAAAAATCTGTCGATTCACTTGCAACGATGATTTGGACGTTGAAATTGATGTCGAAAAATCACTGAATATGGCATTTTATTATCAGAAACGTTAATGATCTTTGGAAAATCTGACGGAACGTTGGAAACACCGGTTCTCGTGAGATCACCAAAGTTAAGCAACACTGCGCTGAGTCAGGTTTTGGATGGGTTACCATTATGCACATGACCAGTTCTGTTTGGGAGAGAGGTTGGAGGGATGAAAGTCAAACAACACTGCGCTGGGTCAGGTATTGGATGGGTGACCATCTTACACATGACCAATTCTGTTTGTGAGAGAGGTTGGAGAGATGAAAGTTAGTACAGCAACTTCACTCGCCTTGCTTATCAACCTCTCGACAGCATGGATTTGTGGAGGAATCCTGTTGTTCGCGTTGTACCATTCTTCGGAAGGGACGTAAAGCCGGTGGTCCCCTCCTTAGTGCTCTTCATCAGGAGTAGGCTACGTGCTGGCACCGGATTTCCTTTCCTCCCTTCTAGGCTAGATTAGGTTCATTATCATTCACTCATTCATTGACGCGCCATTAGACCAGTGCTGCAGGGCCCGTTGTCAAAACAGTGCGTCGTTAAACTCAATAATTAACCAACCGAAAATCGGTGTCCAAACTGGTATTCAAACCCTGACCTTCGTCTGGATCGGTCCAAAAATTCTTTTGTCAATAGCAAGCATTTGCAATAAAAATTAGATTTAAATAATGATGATAACAATAATCTGGCTCCTTTCCTCATACCCTTCACATGTACCAACCTTTCGGTATCCTACCCTAAACATCACTAATCGACCGTTTATATCTTTTTGCCTAGATTTCAGGTAGTGTTGCCAGCCCCCTAAAGGTGTCGCTGTCACGCCGGCAGTACGAGCAAGTGTTGGACACTTTTGCAAGTGTTTTGGCAACGCCGCACATCGAGGGGGCGGCCGTTCGGGTCTCAAGTCTCGACCAGAGGCTGCCGCTGATTCGTGAAGAGGCAGGGCCTGTGTTACAACGGTACGTTGGGTTTCACCGTAGATGAAGCTTGCACAGATATTCCATCTTTATGGGGCAAAGACTAGCACAGATAAAGCTTGCATAGATATTCCATCCTTATGAGGCAAAGACTAACACGGATAAAGCTTGCACAGATATCCCATCCTTATGAGGCAAAGACTAACACAGATAAAGCTTGCACAAATATTCCATATTTATGGGGCAAAGACAACCACAGATAAAGCTTGCACAGATATTCCATCTCTATGGGGCAAAGACTACCACAGATAAAGCTTGCACAGATGTTCCATCCTTATGGGGCAAAGACTACCGCAGATAAAGCTTGCACAGATATCCCATCCTTATGAGGCAAAGACTAACACAGATAAAGCTTGCACAGATATTCCATCCTTATGAGGCAAAGACTAACACAGATAAAGCTTGTACAGATATTCCATCCTTACGGGGTAAAGGTTGCTACAAATCAAAAACAAATCCACCCAGAGCAAAATGGTCAGCTCATTCAACATCAAAAGCATCCTAGAGTTATTAAGTTCTCTTCCATAGAAGTCATCCCGGCCCATTCCCTATTGCGGGACTCCCTTCTTCCAACCCGCTAAGTTGAGAAGATTTATAACTAGGAAATAGTTGTACAAATTCAAAATACAAACTAGTTGTTTTCCAATCTAGCACTGCCTCCATCAAATAATGAATACCATTTAAACCAGTTTTGTGATGGTTTTCAGTCCCCCAGAGCCTGTGGCTGTCCCCGAGTCCACGGACCCAGACCGAGACAGGCTCGTAACTTTACGCCTCGCTTTCGAGCTGCCAGAGTTCACTGTCGAACTTCGAGCCGACCTCGGACACGGGGAGACCGGACTCGTGCAGATCTCGTTCCGTGACTTCGACTTCCTCTTCCACCGTGCACAACGTTTCGAGACTTCGGTTCAGGTGGGCGTTTAATTTTGAACAAAATTTGGGGGCTGAAAGCCAGGTTTACAGTTATTTTAACTCTGGAGCATGATTCTATATCTTTATTTCAATTAAATTTGACTTTAACGATTCGTTCCATTGTTAGCATACAAAATAATTGCATATTTCATCTCATTTCATTCTATTGGACTAAAAAATAATACAGACTCTGGGTCCTGAGCCTAGAACTGAATTTACCACTTTTACAACTTTTTAGCTATGGTAGAAGTTTGAATTGGATTTTTTTTTTTTGTTATGTTTTATTTATATTTATTTGTATTTATTTTTCTCTTACAAATGTGCATTTGCTGCACCGTGGTAAGGTACATACTACATTGAACCATAGGTACATAGGTACACATGGAATGTATATTTACAACTATAGTCCATAGACCAACAAATAATTATAATTATGGGTACATAAACATCTGATATATAATTACAAATATAGTTACACAAAATATAATTGCTAGGAACACATAATTGTAAGGAACATATATAATTGTAATATTTGTTTTAAGGGAAATGTCACAAGTGCTTTAACTGGGCACGAGTTACTAAATGTTGGGGAATTTAGTTCCGCAGCGAGTCGTTAACCTCACAAAATTGACGAATAAACAAATAAAAAAACCATGATAAAGCATTTCCTTGTCCAACTTACAGGTGTCTCTTCGCTCGCTTCTGATCGAAGACCTTCTCCTTCCCCCGGACGCTCGGCTGCGAGTGGTAGCGTCGTGCAGCCGGGAGCCCTCGAGCCGGGCTCGAGCTCCGGCTTCTCACGCACGACTCGGCCGGTCTTGTCCGGAGATCGGTTTCGGGACTGGCGACCGGCTTCACCAGCAGCACCGGCACGGGTCCCTGCCTGCTAGACTAGGACAGCGAGGACATGGTAATTAAGTTGATATATTTTCAATCTGAAATTTTAGCGCTTGGTTGTTGAGAGTTTGTACATTTTTGCATATAGGAACGTCACTTACAAGATTTTATTTAGATGCATTTAGGAAGCTTGAACTTGGTAATTGTTATAATTTTATGTGATTCTTTTGTTATTGGAAAATTGTCAGGACTGCTCTAACCCTTGAAGAAGTAACTAGTACAAGTTACGAAACGTCAGGAAATTTAGTTGTCCTTTACTTAGCATTCAAAACCCGTTTCAAATAGTTTTTCTTGTCACTTACGTTGTTGTGATCTAAATAGGGTGTTAAGAGGCCGGATATTTTTTGCGGTAAAGAACTAAAAAGCGAGAGAGCGCGACTTACCGCAGTAGAAAATTGGCATCGTGTTATGCACGTCTCGAAAAATTGGTAGAAATCCAAGGAATTAAGACGTTTCAGCGTGTTCCCTTTGTCACTGTCTTTTGTTAGTTGGGCATAAGAAAGTTAGAATTTTTCAACATTATTAAATGCTTCGCGTTTTCCCTCTGTGCATTTCCCCAAATGCATTATGAAAACAAATCCCCTCACGATTTATGACAGAAATTAAATAAATGACCATTAAATATGTCCATGGCAAATATTATTCATCATTTATTATTATTCATTATGTTAAACTTATTTTATATTAAGTTACTTTATTATGTAATCATGCGTGGTGCCAAAAATACACCTCAGACCTAGGAACTAGCATAGGCCAGATTGCCTACTAGCACTAACCACCGGTATACTTGTACCTAAGTTAGAAATCAATAAATAAATAAATAAAAATACACCTCAGACCTAGGAACTAGCATAGGCCAGATTGCCTGCTAGCACTAACCACCGGTTTACTTGTACCTAAGTTAGAAAATAAATAAATAACTAAAATAAAATAAAGAAAAATTGCAACATTTTTAGGGTACGAATTTGATCAAAAAGTCAATAAACAGAAAATACCAAAATAAGTATGCCAGGTACCATTTTTCAAAGAAAAATAAAAGAATAAGTAAACTACGCTCATTTAAAACGCAACTCAAATTGCCGCGCGAAGCCCGATTGCTATGTGAACTGTAGTCAGACCTTCAGCATTCAAACGATCGCTAAAAATCTCGTTCGCTTTCCAGATCCCGAGCCGAAACGGGCTTGCCCCATAACCCCGCCCCCTTCCCCGTCCCCCGAGAAACTACGCCGCCCCGACAACTTGGTCCACGTCGCGGTCGCGCTGGTCGACCCCGACTGCCCCGACTTTGCGACCAAACACCGCGGCATTTCCCGGTCGGTCGCCGTCGAGATGAACTCGCTGGACATAGTGGTCAGCGCGGAATCGTGGGTCGTCGTCCTTGATTTCTTCGGGCTTTCGGCGGAGAGGGAGGGGCAAGTGCCAGCCAGCGTTCAGTCGCATGGAAAGGTAGGTATCTGTCTTTTACAAAGACAGTTGTAGGCCGCTATTTCGGCGCTTTAACGTCCTCCCGCTACCCTGACGATTTTTCCAATGATTCCTGTTATTAAACCCTGTCCAAAAATATCAATTGCATTGCTTTCTAACAATGACCTTTATTCGACTTTATTCAGTAATATGTGAGTTGTCAGAAATAATTGATTTAACCGGACGGGAATGTAGGTATAAGACTTCGTGCCATAGCGATAAAATTATAATTGGAAAGGAAACTAAACGGGAAAAATGTTGCTGGTCGGGTGCTCTACCAACTGAGCTATTCCGGCACACATACTCCAGCTATCGCAGGGTGGGATAAGAGATCTCCTCTAGGATAGAACAATTTTCCAGTCTAGCTTTCGTTCCATCCTTCGCTTGCTGGTTTTAGCTCCTTTGTGAAATCAAAATTATAATTTTTCATCGGTTATTGAAATAAGTAAATGGATATCAATTCAATTCAATTCAATGTTTGTTTGTAAATATCTTAGGATAGAAAGAAGCATTAATTCAGTGGTCGCTAAAAGATATGTACATTTCAAGACTAATTAAAAATATTTATGCCTCTTAACATTTAAACATTTAGCTAGCTTTGGCATCGCGTGTCAATCTCTAATCCGATTAATCATAACTTATGAAAAGAATCACGAATCAAATTATTCAATTTTAATATTATATACTATTACAATTTTAATAAATCTTTTTCAAATTTATTATTATTCAATATTTCTTATTATTCATTATGTTACCTACACTTATTTTATATTATGTTACTTCATAATGTAATCATACGTGGTGCCAAAAATACACCTTAGACCAAGGAACTAGCATAGGCCAGATTGCCTACTAGCACTAACCACCGGTATACTTGTACCTAAGTTAGAAATCAATAAATAAATAAATAAAAATACACTTAGACCTAGGAACTAGCATAGGCCAGATTGCCTACTAGCACTAACCACCGGTATACTTGTACCTAAGTTAGAAAATAAAAAAATAAATAAATAAAAATACACTTAGACCTAGGAACTAGCATGGGCCAGATTGCCTACTAGCACTAACCACCGGTATACTTGTACCTAAGTTAGAAAATCAATAAATAAAAATGACATTGTTCCTATCGGATGAGGAAAATCTAGAGCTTCACGGTGTTTCTGCCCACAGGTGGATTCCACGGCGCTGGCTGCGGAATGCACCGAGCTCGACTTACGAGTGCGCGGAGTTACGCTGGCGTTGGCGCGTCGCGGTGCCGAGTTCGCTCGAGCGACCGCGAGCCACCTGGCTGCAAGCTCAAGCAGCTCTCCGCAAGGCAACATAGTCCAGGTAGGTCGATTGATTGATTGATTGATTTGTGGTGTTTAACGACGCACTGTTTTGACATCTGGCCATGCGGCACTGGTCTAATGGCGTCGGTGAATGAGTGGATGATGATGAGGATGATGATGAATCTAACCTAGCCTAGAAGGGAGGAGAGAAAACCTGGTGCCGGTACGTAGCCTACTTCTGTTGAAGAGCACCAAGGGGACCACCGACTAAACGACCCTTCCGAAGGCCAGTACAATGCGAACAACAGGATTCCTCCACAAATCCATGCTGTCGAGAGGTTGATAAGCAAGGCGAGTGAAGTTGCTGTTCTAACTTTCAATTCACTACTTTGAAATCTGCTATCAGATTTCACTACTTTGTCCATGGTTGTTCTATAAAAACATCGACTTTATCGCCCTGTCCTCCGTGGCTTCCCGCAGGGTTCCCTGGGCGGTCTGAGTCTGCTAGACACGAGCTCGGGATCCACGTACCGGGAACGTTTCCTTACTGCCGGCCGCGAGGCTTTCAGCTTCCGACTGACGCGCTACGTCGGCTCAGACCCGGAGCTGGAACGCGAATGCGACTCCAAGCTCCGGCTTCAGATGGCGTCCGTTGTCTACGTCCACACGCAGCGTTTCGTAGCGCAGATCATGGCGTTCTTCAGGGAGTTCTCTCAGCTGCAAGCTGGTAGGTTGGTTGGGGTCAGCAGTTAAGTTAGGTTAGGTTGGTTAGGTTGGTTAGGTTAGGTTAGGTTATGTTATGCTATGTTATTGTAGGTTAGGTTAGGTTATGTTATGTTATGTGAGATTATGTTCTTGTAGGTTAGGTTAGGTTAGGTTAGGTTGGTTAGGTTAGGTTAGGTTGGTTAGTTTAGGTTAGGTTAGGTTATGTTACACATTGTTTTAGTCTAGTTCTCATTCCATTTATAAATAGCTATTTTTTATCAGTAAACATTCTAAAAATTTTTTTTTTTTTTTTTTTTTTAACTGGCAGTTTTTCCCTTTCAGTTGAATTTTTCTTGGAATATAGATTATATTGGAAACGTCGTACATTATAGTTCTAGATCTGTTTGTCCTTCGTCAAAGATAAGCTTTATCTCAGAAATTGTTGATCTTGAAATCTTGCAGTTCTACGCAATGCTTCGTCGGCCCCGGCTCGTGGTTCTCGTCTGAAGCTCGATGTCACCGCCGGGTCCCCACGAATCCTGCTGCCGCTTTCCTCTCACTCTACGTCGGTGCTGGTGGCCGATCTCGGCAAGCTGCGAGTGTCGAACATGTTCCGATTGGCCGGTGAGAACGGCACGATCGATACACCGCGGCAGTCTGCGAGCTTCCGCCGCCCGGGAACACCAAACTTGAACAACGATGACGGTAAGATGGACTGAGAATAGTAATAACCTTATTAAATGACGACAATACATGACGTGACGATAATGCTCGAGATTGACATGTTGTGACGTGGTATAGCGTCACTAGAATCAGAGTGACTGTGAGTATTCACAGCCTCTTGGTTCGACTCCTTGGAGAACTGTCATTCTCATCAAATACACTAAAATCATCTCAAAAAGCCAGTGTCCAAGTAGCTCAATGGTTCAGAGCAACACCAGCGATAGGTGGAGATCGGGGTTCGATTTCCTGTTTGGGCATAAATTTTTAATAATAAAACACCCCACGCATTGCAAGCGATTTCGTATATTTCCTTTCTCTCTTTCTTTCCTTCTAATTTGCAACAAATTATTGTTAACTACGTTTTAAAATGTGTTTCTCAGCGGCTTGTCTCCTGGACGTGATGCTCGTCGAGCTGGAGCAGATGGACCTGTTCGCCGGCCGCAAAGTGGCCAGCGGAGAAAAAGCTGATCTCGAAGTGGGAGCGCTGAGCGTTTCCCGTGAAGGACCCGCATTGTTGCAAGAAAAATGCCAGCTCAGTCTACAGGTGGATCGTAATCTAGATTCCCACCGTTCCAAGCATGGTAAGTAGTCGGGATAGTTATAAATTTTGTTATAATGCTTTGATATATCTACGGCCTACTCCCGTCCAACAGCACCAAGGACCGGCCACCGCTTAGCCTTGTCCCTTTCACACACTGTGTTGGCTGCTCCTGTCCAAAAGCACCAAGGACCAGCCACCGCTGAGCCTTGTCCCTTTGACACACTGTGTTGGCTGCTCCTATCCAACAGCACCAAGGACCGGCCACCGCTTAGCCTTGTCCCTTTGACACACTGTGTTTGCTGCTCCTGTCCAACAGCGTCAAGGACTGGCCACCGCTTAGCCTTGTCCCTTTGACACACTGTGTTGGCTGCTCCTGTCCAACAGCACTCACTCACAACTGCACTACAACACTCACACTCAAAAATTTATGCCCAAAAGGGGATACCCAAGTCCCTGTTTGGGCATCAATTTTTGAGACGGTTATAAGGTTGATAATAATAAAATACCCCGCGCTTTGCAAGCGTTTGCAATTTAAACAAGATTTCATTTAAAAGTTATTTTTCTGCTCGTGATCAGTTCCGGATACAAGCGTACGTGCCAAACTCTCTGCGCTGTCCGCTTGCCTCGATCTGCAGCAGTACCAACTCATCCGGGGACTTTTGGCGTACAACATCGGAGAAAACCTGCAGGAGTTGGTGCCATCCGACTCTCACGGTCCTCACCCGCCGAACGCAGCTGCCAGCGTGAGTTCAAGAAATTCTGTGTCTTGGAACGGGCCAACCCTTTCAAAGATTGTTATTTTACAAGTGTTCTTCTGAAATGAGTGCATTTTTATATTGGTGTAAATAGGTGCTTGATTTTTATACCCGTCTTAACATGAGAAAACACAAATAAGAAGCTCTGTCAGGTGATTTCAGCATCTGTTACCTAGTATAGAAAATTCAGCAGTAGATTCAGTTTTTAGTCAGCTTTTTACCTGACAGAGCTTCTCAATTCTGCTATCTTATGTTTACACGGGTATATCATGGCCTAGCTTAGGAGGTTCAATGGTAGATTCAATGTTTGGTAGCCATGGAGATGCTGAGATCGCCTAACAGAGCTTCTCAATTCTGCTATCTTATGTTACCACGGGTATATCATGGCCTAGCATAGGAGGTTCAATGGTAGATTCAACGTTTGGTAGCCATGGAGATGCTGAGACCGTCTGACAGAGCTTCTCACTTCTGCTATCTTATGTTACCAATTCTATAACTTTGAACTATCCTTATTTTTTTCGACGTGCTCGTCCCAATTTAATTTTTTCGTCTGCCTTCCCAGACTTCCGTCATCTGGACGACGCTGAGCGTGCAGTTGGAGCTGACTGACGTTGCGTTACGCCTGCAACTTTCCCATGGCCAAGCGGACAGCGACGGTGAAAGTGCGCTCGCTTGCGTGCACTTCATTCGGTCGCGGTTGCTGCTGGAGACGTTCAGCGATCTTGCGCAGGACGTTGATCTTGTGTCGCAGGAAATACTGATCACGGACACGCGATTCGCAGGTTAGTTTCCTTTTTACATCAAGTGAAAAGTACAATAAAGTACAAATACAGTTTAAGTACAGTACATGAAGAACGAGTAAAATATTGCAGGGTTTTTTTTAGCGCTGGGTTGGGAATGGCAAGCGTTGAGATGATTTTAACTCATTGAACAGAGGCGAGGGTTTTTCTTATCCTGTAGAAATTAAATGATCTACCTTATTAATGTCCGTAATCGGTTGCCACGGGTTTCCATTGCTGAAAACGACGGACATTTTTGGATTCCCCTATGTCTGAGGAATGGCGCGGCCGCCGGGGCTGACATGTGGTTTTTCGGGTTTGAAACTAAATTTTACATCCCGCTGGGGGGTTCCCGTGGCGATTTATCGCTTACAGTTTGAGTAATCAAGGTCGAAACAGAGGTAAACAACGCCAGAACACACGTACCGCACGGATTCCCAAATTGCCAGTGTAAATCTTTGGTTGTGAAATTTGGTTAAAAACGTGTGCAATTGCTGTTAATAATTAATAATTAATAATTTTTGTAGAAATGAGATTTTTTTTGGCTACATACAAATTTTATTATATACCCGGAAATATTTCAGAGAAGAGAAAGTCATATTTAATGCCTGAATCGTAAAGCCTAACATTTATGGGCAAATATTTATGTAATTGCATGCTTTTTGGTTTTTTCTGGTGATTTACTGGGGAGCTGAAACCAGCAAGCGATGGAAGGGGAGCTAGACTGGATAAATGTGCTCCCAATTGCCAGTCAGTCTACCAACTGAGCTATCCGGCCACACATATTCCAGCTTAGCAATGTGGGGATAAGGGATCCCATCCGGGCAGAAGTTTTTTTTGTGTGTATTGTTTCGAAATGGAATATTTGGTGACATACAATATCACTGCGACTACTTACTTTGATATTGAATTAAAAGTTAAACCCCCATCATTCGAGGTTCAAATACTAAACGGTGATTCGGATAGAGAAAAAAAAGTGACGGCTGCCAAACAAAATTTCTTTTATTTGATATTTATTTCTTTTAAGAATAAAATACAACACTCTGATTGATTACGTTCGCACAGGCCTGCCAGTGAACAAACGTCGCAACGCGTTCACGACTATTCTCGCCCCGCTACGATCCGGTTCTCCGAGCCAGTCGCCGGTCCAGGCCGAGTTGCACCACCGACGTCGTAAAGACTTCTCAAAGTTCACCATCCTGTTGAACAGCATGCGTCTCATGGCGGTCCTGGATTGGTGGGAAGCGGCAAGAGACTTCGTACTCCAAGCCCCAGACGAACCTCAACAGTACCAAGGTATGGAATGTCTTAATCTTATTATTTTATTTATTTATTGATTTTCTAACTTAGGTACAAGTATACCGGTGGTTAGTGCTAGTAGGCAATCTGGCCTATGCTAGTTCCTAGGTCTGAGGTGTATTTTTATTTATTTATTTATTGATTTCTAACTTAGGTACAAGTATACCGGTGGTAAGTGCTAGTAGGCAATCTGGCCTATGCTAGTTCCTAGGTCTGAGGTGTATTTTTATTTAATTATTTTTTTATTTCTAACTTAGGTACAAGTATACCGGTGGTTAGTGCTAGTAGGCAATCTGGCCTATGCTAGTTCCTAGGTCTGAGGTGTATTTTTATTTATTTATTTATTGCTTTCTAACTTAGGTACAAGTATACCGGTGGTTAGTGCTAGTAGGCAATCTGGTCTATGCTAGTTCTTAGGTCTAAGGTGTATTTTTGGCACCACGCATGATTACATAATAAAGTAACTTAATATAAAATAAGTTTAACATAACGAATAATAATAAATGTTGAATAATATATCCGTATTACCTAGTTACACTTCTTTGATGTGGAGAAGATGGAAAGTGAGGGGGAGCTCAACTTATCGGAGAAGAAAATTTCGAGAATCACGTAAAGCCAATTTTCTTCCTCGTTTTGTTTATTTATTTTTTTATTTCGATCATTATCACAAATAATTATTTAATTACCGGTAGTTTTGCTTCTTCTCTCTTTCCTTTTTCCCCACAGTCAATATCCAGCCGTTCAGCACTTTATTTTTATTGAAAGTGGTTTTTCTTTTGATTGTTTATAGCACTTATCTCTCAAAAATTGGTGCCCAAATGGGGACTTGAATTCCGATCGCCACTTTCCACGGTTTTTGCTCTAACCAACTAATCTGCTTGGAGATGGCTTTTTGAGACGATTTTAGTGTATTTGATGAGAATGACAGATCTCCAAGGAGTAGAACCATGAGGCTGTGAATACTCACAGTCACTCTGATTCTAGTAACGCTATACCACGTCACAACCATTCCATCTCGAGTAACTCTGGTTTGACGATAGATATATTTTATACATACGCTTTGTGGATACAACCGGTTAGATTATTTTGAGAAGCTACGACCGAGTATATTTTTTAAAGACAACTAACGCAACTTCTCACATTTCAACAGCGCCTAGCCCCGACTTCACGGAACGCACTGACACGGCGCTAGCGATCGCTTCAACGCTGGGCATCGCAACCAAGTACACGGCCGCGTTAGCGCCGGTGGAAGCGCCGTTCGAGCTCAAGCTCAACGTTTCCGACTCGCAGGTTGTCTTGCTCGAAGATCCGGCGCTACCCGACACCAACGCACTCATTCTCAAGGTAAGCCACGGTGGGAACATCCCGTTAAAAATCTAACGGCTTGTTAAAGATAACCAAGTGTTAAGATCCTTGTGTGCTATGCTTGTTCTTATTGCTATGTCAATTGTGTGCAGTTCCATATGATAACCAAGTTTTAAGATCCTTGTGCACTATGCTTGTGCTTATTGCTATGTCAATTGTGTGCAGTCCCATATGATAACCAAGTTTTAAGATCCTTGTGCACTATGCTTGTGCTTATTGCTATGTCAATTGTGTGCAGTCCCATATGATAACCAAGTTTCAAGATCCTTGTGTGCTATGCTTGTGCTTATTGCTATGTCAATTGTGTGCAGTCCCATATGATAACCAAGTTTTAAGATCCTTGTGCACTATGCTTGTGCTTATTGCTATGTCAATTGTGTGCAGTCCCATATGATAACCAAGTTTTAAGATCCTTGTGCACTATGCTTGTGCTTATTGCTATGTCAATTGTGTGCAGTCCCATATGATAACCAAGTTTTAAGATCCTTGTGTGCTATGCTTGTGCTTATTGCTGTGTCAATTGTGTGCAGTCCCATATGATAACCAAGTTTTAAGATCCTTGTGTGCTATGCTTGTGCTTATTGCTATGTCAATTGTGTGCAGTTCCATATGATAACCAAGTTTTAAGATCCCTGTGCACTATGCTTGTGCTTATTGCTATGTCAATTGTGTGCAGTCCCATATGATAACCAAGTTTCAAGATCCTTGTGTGCTATGCTTGTGCTTATTGCTATGTCAATTGTGTGCAGTCCCATATGATAACCAAGTTTTAAGATGCTTGTGTGCTATGCTTGTGCTTATTGCCATGTCAATTGTGTGCTCTGTGTTTCTCTAGGCAACTGCTGTGGTCTCTTATCGTCCACGAATGCTGGACAAACCGTTGTCTTGCAATCTCAACCGACTGGAGCTGTCTTCGTGCTCGCTGGCTGCAGAAGAAGAGACGGCCCTCTCCATCGTCGATCCTGTGACCGTAAACGTTGAAGTCACTCGTCGGCCTGTAATCGGTCCTGGAGGTACGTCGATACATAACCTATATTAAACAACACTTCTCTAGTTTATGTTTTTATTTATTTATTATTCTTCTCTTCTCCTCTCCTCACTCATTCTTTCCTTCTTTACCATAATCAAAACCCAGCCTCTCAGCACAGTATGTTTATTCACACATACATTCTTATTTATATATAAATACTTATTTTCTAACCACAGAGCCGCCAAAGTCCCCCTTTCTATCTTTGCACTACCTCTCGACGCCCCTTAACCTGATACCAGTGCACAACGCTGTCATAAAATCTTTAACAAAGACAAAGGCAACTTGTCAAAACGTTTGAATTCCAGGAAATTCGAGAAATTTCTCGAAAATGCCATCAAGCGATGTCAATTTTTTACACCGATAAGTTGCCCTCTCCCTATACTTCTTTACAACAGTCAATGTTGGCATTTTCTGCGGAGACAGTATGAGATAGCCAGACGTTAAGATAGTCTATAATATATGTAATGTTCTAGCAAACATAAGTAAATATACTGTTACAAATTGTGAAAACTACAAGTAACAAAAAGGTTTTTATATAATTTTATACAATTAGCACTGGGACTCTGAGTAAACCTGTGAACCCAATGTTGACCTGGAATGGTTTTTCGTTCTCCAGGCCTGGGCGATGCTACGCTCTCTCCTTCGAGCGGCCGAGCGCTGGAAATCCATGCGCAGGCGCTGGCAGTTCGCGTTTCACTCGCAGACCTCGAGCTTTTCACCGCCATCTTGAAGTCGTTGCCTGCGCAGACGGCCTGGGGTCGCAGTCAGAAGGCAGTCATTGGGCAGCCTGCGAATCGAAGGAGTGAGTGGCCGGTTTTATTTAGAGGTTATAATACAATGTTTGGATGAAAAGAATCTTGACTCTTAACAACTCGTCTTTGTGGTCATTAACAATCAGATACTTGTTTTTTAATCGCCAAACGCTGGTACTTAGATGCTAGTCGAGCAATTTGGCGTCTAAAAACATAGGTTCTAAAACATAGTCAGGTATTGGATGGGTGACCATCATACACATGACCAGTTCTGTTCGGGAGAGAGGTTGGAGGGATGAAAGTTCAGCAACACTGCGCTGGATCAGGTATTGGATGGGTGACCATCATACACATGACCAGTTCTGTTTGGGAGAGAGGTTGGAGGGATGAAAGTTCAGCAACACTGCGCTGGATCAGGTATTGGATGGGTGACCATCATACACATGACCAGTTCTGTTCGAGAGAGAGGTTGGAGGGATGAAAGTTAAGCAACACTGCGCTGGGCCAGGTATTGGATGGGTGACCATCGTACACATGACCAGTTCTGTTCGGGAGAGAAGTTGGAGGGATGAAAGTTAAGCAACACTGCGCTGGGTCTGGGATTGGACGGGTGACCATACAATAAAAAGAAAAAGAAAAGACACGTCAGATTTAATTTTAAACGCGTATTTGAAGACAATGATTAGAATTAAATAATCATCTTAAGAAGACTTCCCTATTGTGTCAGAAAACACAAAAATGGATCAAGCATCTGGTTTGTTTATCCAGGTCACATCAGCAAGCTTTCCGCGCTGGGCTTCTCTGCCGTCGACTGCGCTTCTGCCCTCGAGGCTTGCAATGGACATCTCGACGACGCCGCGCTGTGGCTCACGTCCAACGCGACTCCAACCATTGGCGCCGGCGCCGTGGAGCAGGAGTCGGCGCTCGCTTGCGATTCCATCGAAGTCAAAGTTCGTGAGATGAACTATACTCAGAGATTTGTTCTCTGAGGCGTACAGTCGAGTTAGCCTTACCTTGCCACAACCTGGTAGACTCTGATTTCAGTTGTGTTAGCCTAGCCTAATTTCGATATTTCTCGTAGGTTAACTAGCTTTTGAGACTTTTCATGCTCAAAAAAACTCCATCAATGTTTACCGCAACGATTGATATACACGCAACGATATTAAAAAGCGAGTAACCAGACGAGAAATATCAAAATTAAAATTCAGACGACAGTGGCTCCACTTAACGTGGCGTTCCGGTACTCTGCATTTTTGTCGGTAAGGTAGTCATTTGGCGGCCATCTTTCACGCAGAGACTGTAACATTGACGTTGTTTCTCTACCTATAACCTACACTCAACGATAGAACCCAACCTAACCCAACTTGTTCCAGGCTGGCAGCGTGAGTGTAATCGTGATGGACGACTGCTGGGTTGCCGACGTTCCTCTGGCAGAGATGGCGCTGACGCGGCTGCAAATAACACAGGCGGTGGGCGGTGCAGGCAGCGCCCGGGCCGAGATAGCCGGGAACTATTTCAACCGGGAGCTTTCTGGCTGGGAGGCTTTCCTTGAGCCGTGGAGGTGAGCGATCCATACCTGTGGTTACATAAGATAGCAGAATTGAGAAGCTCTGTCAGGCGATCTTAGTATCTCCATGGCTACCAAACGTTGAATCTACCATTGAATCTCCTATGCTAGGCCACGATATACCCGTGGTAACATAAGATGGCTGTTTTATTTAGCCTATTAGTTCTTATATAGGGGAATGTTGTTAAAAATCTGTGAGTCGGCTAGTTTTAGCCTGAAAATACTGCAACGCTGTGTTTTCATGTCAGATGCTGCGTTGCATGGGAGACCGGTCTTGGTCAATCTTTGGCGCGGAATCGTCTCCGAATCTCGCTCTCTTCCGAACAAGAAGCAGACATCAACATCACCTCAGCGCTGGTGAGATAATTGGACAGATTCTGCTCATTTTTACAAAGTGAATGTAATATTTTTTTGCATTTTCCCAAAAACGTATGAAAGTTTGATGCTATACCAGGCTCGGTCATAGGTTTGATGCTTCCTTACTTTGCACCGAAGACTTACAATGCTCATCTATATTGGAGCGTAAATTATCGTTGCAAAGCAAATCGAATCAAATCGACTTATCTTTTTGCGGTTAGAAACGAAATTAGCGGTTAGGACTTCCCCCCCAGCGTTGCTACCAACTCATGAATACAATTTCAGCTACAATTTTAGTGGCAGGATACCAAAATACTTATAACCTCTGAAAAATGATGTCAAAGATTGTTATAATTTGTAGAAAAATTCTTTTAATAGGTCTTAAAACAAAAAATCGTAAGGGACTTTAGAGCGAATCTGTTTGCATGGATTTATTCTCGTGTGTTGCTGAGTCAATAATAAAATATGTCAACAATTATTCTGTTGGAAATTTGTGGGAAACTCGGAAAAAAAACTTTTTGTTGTCGCCTTTGGTTTTCCGAGAAGTAATAGAGTTGAGTTATTCACAATTATTTATTACATCTACAAAACTAATCATGAAAGAATGACAAGTTTTCAGACATCTTACTAATCTAATTACAAATAAAATTATTGTTTTTGATCGTGTTTCAACGCCTGAACCTCACCAGTTAATACAATTTTGAAAGCTATTATTTGTTTTCATATTCCCTAAAGCACGACGATTAGGAATAGGAATAATATTTTTGTTATTAAATACAGAATTAACTAAAGGAACTAGTGATTATAATAAATTATCAAAGAAAATTTGGGATATAAAAACTGTAAGTAAATTTAAGACTAAATTGTATGAGAAATTTAAAGAGGACAAAGAGAACAATGGAATGTAACATTGTTACATTTCAAATAGCTAAAAAAAACCTAAATAAAAACCATACAAACAAACTAAAATGTTGGTCTCATCTTGATCAGACAAACCTGACCGTTTTTTTTGTGTTTTTTTTTTTTATTCAGCCATTTTGTCGACAGTGGTTTTAAATCAACATTCGCTCCGTTCCAGATCGCGTTGTATCACACGACCCGGGACCGATGGACCCGCGACGCTTCCGAGAGTTCTCGAAGTCCGCGCAGACGACAGCCGTTCGTTCCGTTCGAGCTGCGGAATCGGACGGGTTCGACGCTCGCTTTCCGCAGCCGCGGAGCCGAGAGAGAGACGGGCGAGTGGCTCGAAGTAGAGGCCGGCGACACGCGAGGCTTCTCATTCGAAGCCAGGGGCAAGGCACGGAACAGAGACGCTAGCCATCAGGTGAGTTTGATTGGTTAAAACACACGTTTTGTACAACGCAGACAGTGAATGAATGGGTGATGATGAGGATGATGAATCCGACCTGGCCAAAGAAGAGCGCCAAGGGAAACCTTCCAAGGACAGTACAACGTGAACAACATGAAGTTGCTGTTCTAACTTTCATCCTTCCAACCTCTCTCCAAAACAGATCTGGTCATGTGTATGATGGTTACCCATACAATACCTGATTCAGCGCTGTGTTGCTTAACTTTCATCCCTCCAACCTCTCTCCCAAACAGATCTGGACATGTCTATGATGGTCACCCATCCAATACCTGATTCAGCGCTGTGTTGCTGAACTTTCATCCCTCCAGCCTCTCTCCCGAACAAAACTGGTCAGGTACCTCTGTGAGATTTGACATTAGTCGTGGTTCTTTGTTTTCAGCTCGAGGTTAAGGTGCAGGGATGGGTGGCACCTGCCCCGGTCTCGGTCGATCGTGTTGGAGTCTTCTTCCGCAACTGTCAGCCGGAGAACGTTGCGTCGGTCAGTTAATTTCTGGTCATGAAATTCAAACAAACTGTTGGTAGAGTCGTGACAAATATGTTAATCCTCTCATGGAGTCATGCATAATTGAAGAGCTCTGTCAGGCGATCACAGCATCTCCATGGCTACCAAACATTGAATCTACCATTGAACCTCCTATGCTAGGCCATGGTATACCCGTGGTAACATAAGATAGCAGAATAGAGAAGCTCTGTCAGGCGATCTCAGCATCTCCATGGCTACCAAACGTTGAATCTACCATTGAACCTCCTATGCCAGGCCATGATATACCCGTGGTAACATAAGATAGCAGAATTAAGAAGCTCTGTCAGGCGATCTCAGCATCTTCATGGCTTCCAAACGTTGAATCTACCATTGAACCTCCTATGCTAGGCCATGATTTGTATTTGTATTTGTATTTATTTCTGTCTCAGGACACATACATGGTATACGTATAAGACAAGTCATGAAAATAACTAATAACTAATAACTAATAATGAATAACTAATAATAATAATTTACTCAATTGATAATAATTAGAAATTAAATTAAAATGGGATAACCTTAACTAGGATGAGTAAGACAGTTGGTGTGAGTATCATAGTGTTGGTATGTTGAGGATTGGGAACTTTATTAAGGCTGCTGGAGGTTTAGGGGGTGGGATTTGTCTGGAAATTGAGGTATTCGTCGAGGGAGTAAAATGGGTTTTGAAGGAGAAAGTTGCGAAGGCTGGAGTCAAAGGTTGTGCGTTTAGGCGAGTGGGCGATTTGGTAGGGAAGGTGGTTGTGTACTTTAGTGCATAGGTAGAGCGGACTGTGTTTATATAGGGAGAGAGCATGGGGGATGGACCGGATTTCATTACGTTGCCTTGTCGCATGCGAGTGGACTGCGGAGTTAAGAGGGAAGAGGTGGGGGTGTGAGCGAACAAGGGTGCAGGCTATTTGGATGAGGGTGCTGGAGAGAGTAAGGATTTTCAGGGAAATAAAGTGGGGTCTGCAGGTCTTGCGGCGGGATATTCCAGCAATTACGCGGATGGCTTGTTTTTGGGCTGTGAAGATACGTTTGGCTTGAGGGGAGGTGCCCCAGAACAGGAGGCCATAAGAAAGGTGTGAGTGGAGGTGAGCGTGATAGACTAGGTTTAGGGTATGGGAGTTAACTATGCGTTTCAGTCTGCGGAGGAGGAAACAGGTACTTTTAATTTTGGACAGGGTTTTTTGGGTGTGAATGGACCAGTCTAGGTCTGAGGTTATGTGGATCCCCAGAAATTTAGTTGATGTGGCGCTGGGGATTATCTTATTGTTGACCCGTATGAGTGGCGTGGAGTTAGGAAATTTGGTTTTTGTGTGGAAGTTTATGAAGGTGGATTTGGAAGGCTGTAGCGCAAGTCGGTTGTTTAGGCAGAACGTTGAGATGATGGTAGCCTGGAAGTTGGCGGTTTGCGTAATGGTATTGATGGGCTGTGATTTAGGGCTAGTGAGTAGGTGGCTCGTGTCGTCAGCGAACTGAAAGAGTGCGCCTTGTGTTACATGTTGGGGGAGGTCGTTGACATATAGGAGGAATAGGAGCGGAGAGAGGACGGAGCCTTGGGGTACTCCTTGCTTTATTGCGACAGGGGAGGATAGAGTGGGGGGGCGGCCAGGGGTTGAGGAGTTTATTCGGACGACTTGGGTGCGATTGGAAAGGAATGAGGCAATCCACTTATTGGCGGTGCCTCGGATACCTAGGGAGTGGAGTTTAGATAGGAGCAGGTTGTGGTCTATGGTGTCGAAAGCTTTGCTTAGGTCGTAAAAGAGTCCTAAGGCGTGGTCACCGTTGTCCAGGGCAGTGTATAGGGAAGAGAGAAATTGGAAAACAGCTGTGAGGGTGGACTTGTTCTTCTGGAATCCATGCTGACAGTCAGCGAGGATTTTGTGGGAGTTTAGGAACGATAGGAGGCGGGACATCATGATTTTTTCTATGAGTTTGGAAAGGGAGGATAGAAGAGATATGGGCCTGTAGTTGTCCACGCTACATTTGTCACCCTTTTTGTGTATTGGAATGATAACGGCTTGCTTGAGTTTAGAGGGGAAAACGCCTGTTTTGAATGAGCTGTTAATGATTAGTGTGAGGGGCTCGGTAAGGTAATCTATGTTGCTGGCGAGGAGTGATCCGGGGAGTTCATCTAGCCCGCTGGAATGCTTGTACTGGAGGGAGCGGGCCGCAGCAGCAATTTCTCCGGGCGTGGTTGCAAATAGGAAGATGGTGCGGGCGATTGGAGGGCTGTGTAGAGGGATTTGATAGGAGGGGTTTGGTGATGGTGGCAGTGGGGGAGTGGGAATGGGTGCTGCAACGTTTCCAGCCCTGATAAAAAAGTTATTGAATTCGTTTGCTAGGATGTTGGGGTCTGTGATTTTTTGGTTGTTTATTAGAAGTTTAGGTTGTTCTGGGGGACGTTCAGGTTTGGAGCAAGAGTCAATTATGTTCCAAGAGGTCTTGGATTTATTTTTGGATTTATGGATGATGTCATCATGATAGTTCTTTTTGGCTGTGTCCAGGTTGATAATGTGTTGCTTTAATTGGCTGCAGTACTGAGGCTTCAGGACTGGGTTGGGGGAGATTTTAAGGAGGGCGTGCATGTTGCGGAGTTCATTCCCGGTAGCGCGAAGCTCGGGGGTGATCCAGCCGTTCAGGATAGGGGGTTTCTGCTTCGATTTTTGAAGGGGAAAGCTGGTGTTGAAATGGGTGGTAAGTTTGGCTGAAAATGCATTGTAGATGTTGTCGGTACCGATGGATTCGGCCACGTCTGTCCATTTTTCGTCTTGTAGCAAGGTGGTGAAGTGGAGGTGGTTGTTTCGGGAAAGTATGCGTTTTGTGATATAAATCGGTTTAGTAATTGTGTGCTTGTAGTGGTTAAGTGTGATTTTTAGGGCGTGGTGGTCAGAGAGTCCGCTGTCAAAGGTTGTTGCAGTTATGGTTTGAGTGGGGTGGGTGGTGAAGATATTATCGATAAGGGTGGAGGAGGAGGGAGTAATGCGGGTTGGGGTGTGTATTGTTTCGTATAGCTTGTACGAGTGGAGTAGGTCAAGGAATTTGGTTGATAGTTGATTAGGCTGGAGGAGGTTGATGTTAAAATCCCCGCATAATATAATGTCAGCTTTAGGGTACTTTTTGGTAGTATGGATGATGAGGTCTTCTAGTTTAGATAGAAATGTGGTGGTGCAAGCTGAGGGGGAGCGATAGATGGCTATGACGATGTTGGTTGTAGCGTTTGGGTGTGATGGGGGCGGGGTCCACATAATTCCTGTACATTCCAGAATTTTATCCAGGGTAAAGGAACTATGGTCTAGGGGAGAGGTGATGAGGTTGGGTTTGGCAAATATGGCGACGCCACCATGGGAGGATGAGGATCGGTGAAATATGTTAGCTTTGACATAGTGGGGTATGTTGAACGTGGTGTCGGTGGACGGGAGCCAGTGTTCGGTTAGGCAGAGGAAATCTGGGGAGTGTTGGTCCGTGAGAAGTTCTATTTGTTGGATTTTATTTCGGGCTGATTGGATGTTTAGGGTTATGATTGAATAATGGGGGGTTTGTTGAGACATTGGTATTTTTTTTTTTTTTAACAGGGTTTTTTGGATTTTGGCTGAGGGAAAGGGCAGGGGATTATGAGGTGGTTTGTTTTTGTGGAACGTTGGGGTTGGGTTCTGGTTTTTGGCATGGGGGGTGGGAGTGTGTTGGTGGTGTGATTGGTTACATTCACTGGAGAGGGGGTCGCGACTGAGGTTGCGGCAGGCGTCCCGACTGGGGCCAACACGGCTGGGGCCGACGCGGCAGGGGGCGCGGCGATCGATTCGGCATGAGTCAACTCAGCAGGGGGCGCGAATGTAGGCGCGGCGACCGACTCGGCAGGGGGCGCGACTTTAGGCGCGGCGACCGACTCGGCATGAGTCAACTCGGCAGGGGGCGCGACTGTGGGCGCGGCGATCGACTCGGCATGAGTCAACTCGGCCGGGGGCGCGACTGTAGGCGCGGCGACCGACTCGGCAGGGGGCGCGACTTTAGGCGCGGCGACCGACTTGGCAGGGGGCGTGATTGTAGGCGCGGCGACCGACTCGGCATGAGTCAATTCGGCAGGGGGCGCGACTGTAGGCGCGGCGACCGACTCGGCCGGGGGCGCGACTGTAGACGCGGCGACCGACTTGGCAGGGGGCGTGATTGTAGGCGCGGCGACCGACTCGGCATGAGTCAACTCGGCCGGGGGCGCGACTCTAGACGCGGCGACCGACTTGGCAGGGGGCGTGATTGTAGGCGCGGCGACCGACTCGGCACGAGTCAACTCGGCAGGGGGCGCGACTTTAGACGCGGCGACCGATTCGGCAGGGGGCGCGACTGTAGGCGCGGCGACTGACTCTGCATGAGTCTCAGCAGCGTTCCCGGGTGGTGGGGGGTTGGTGAGGGTGTCGTAGTTGAGTGTCTCAATGTTTCTCTCTTGCAGTAGCGTAAAGATTTGTATGTTGATAGTTGTGGGCCCGAAAATGTCTATTATCATCTGCTCTATCACTGGCCAGTCGTGGCCGTCTAACCCACAGCCGATGCGAGGCATGGCTAGGGTAGTTATGTTGTAGAATTCGCAGAATAGCATTAAGTTGTGTAGAGCGTGTTTGATGCTTTTGGTTGTTGGTTTACTATTGTAGTGTTCTTTTGTGATGAGGTTAAATATTAGCCGGTTTTGCGTATGTAATGTTGAGAATTGTCCTACTTTTCTGTTTTGGCTAAGGAGGTGGTTCGTGCATCCAAACCTCGTTTTAAATTCCTTAGCAATGCCCATGTCCATTTTGTGGTCGCTAGATACGCAGTGCACCAATGGGATGTGCGTGTGGGCATTGAAGAGGTCGCCTGAGAAGTATGTTAATGTCGGATGGTATTGGTTAGATTTGAGTGTTGCTATGCTTACTTGGAGGGTGGGTATTGCACAGGAACTGATAGACTTTTTGGCGTGTGTTTTTGGTAGCTCTGGCCAATGGTACCTTAGTTCGCGATGGGAATTGAGTTCGCGATCGCGGTTTGGTAGTTTTTGGCGGGTAAGAGAATCAGCTGGTATGTTAGGCCGTATAGCTGGTGTGCTTGTATGCCGTGGTAGGCTCGGCGGTGGACTTTTTACCCATATACCATATACCATATACCCATATGTTACCATATATGTTACCATATGTTACCATATATGTTACCATATGTTACCATATACCCGTGGTAACATAAGGTAGCAGAATTGAGAAGCTCTGTCAGGCAATCTCAGCATCTCCATGGCTAACAAAGGTTGAATCTACCATTGAATCTACTTTTTGGCGTATTCAACAAATCGTGCCTTGCTTCTTGCTTCAGAGAGTTGAGCTGGCGCAGGCACGTCTCGTGTTCGAGGTGCGCCTTCTCAAAGACACGGCGCGGAAACAGGTGACCGTTCGTTCGGCGCTGCAAATCCATAATGCGTTGGCGCACAACGTTGAAGTGCGGCTGGAAAACCAGACACAAACACGACATGGTGAGTGCACATAACCTAGAGCTGTCATTTGGCGGTGCTACCATGGTGATACATAATATGGCCGGTGGTATTATATAACCCCGACCTAGAGCGGTCATTTGGCGGTGCTACCATGGTGCTACATAATACGACCGGTGGTATTATATAACCCCGACCTAGAGCGGTTATTTGGCGGTGCTACCATGGTGATACATAATATGGCCGGTGGTATTATATAACCCCGACCTAGAGCGGTCATTTGGCGGTGCTACCATGGTGCTACATAATACGACCGGTGGTAATTATATAACCCCGACCTAGAGCGGTTATTTGGCGGTGCTACCATGGTGCTACATAACACGACCGGTGGTATTATATAACCCCGACCTAGAGCGGTCATTTGGCGGTGCTACCATGGTGCTACATAATACGACTGGTGGTATTATATAACCCCGACCTAGAGCGGTCATTTGGGGGTGCTACCATGGTGCTGCATAATACGACCGGTGGTATTATATAACCCTGACCTAGAGCGGTCATTTGGCGGTGCTACCATGGTGCTACATAATACAACCAGTGGTATTATAAAGCCCCGACCTAGAGTGGTCATTTGGCGGTGCTACCATGGTGCTACATAATATGACCAGTGGTATTATATAACCCCGACCTAGAGCGGTCATTTGGCGGTGCTACCATGGTGCTACATAATACGACTGGTGGTATTATATAACCCCGACCTAGAGCGGTCATTTGGTGGTGCTACCATGGTGCTACATACTATGACCGGTGGTATTATTTAATCTCTACATAGATTGTCACTTTTCAATTAATTAGAGCCACGTAAGTGTCTACAGACCAGTGGGTTACACGGGTAGAATAAGGGAACTCCTAGACCAAAATTATAAAGACTAAAAACAAAATCTGTCATTGCCGATATTAGTCACTTAACCTAACTTTAAGAAAAACTATTTCAACTGGGTTTTGAATGCTAAGTAAAGGGCTTCTAAAATTCCCGACGTTTTGCAACATATACTAGTTACTTCTTCAGAGGTTTGAGCAGTCCTGACAATTTTTTGATAACAAAAGAACCACATAAAATTATAACAATTACCAAGTTCAAGCTTCCTAAATGCATCTAAACAAAATAATCAGGGTCAATAACTTAAAAACTAATATATTACGTATTTTCTGAAATAAAATCTCGAACACATTGGCGTTTTTCAACTAACTAATTATGTGTATTGAAATTTGAAAATATATTAAACTAACCTAACTTTATCTTTCCGCAAGCCGTGGTGATACAGGCGGGCGGTTGGCTGGCCGTGCCCCTGAACCAGGTTGCCGTGCCGATCTGGGTGAAGCCGGTGACGCTGCCGAGAGATTCGTTCCGGTTCAGCTGCCGCCCGGTCGGCTGGGCTCACGTCACGCAGCCGGGCGCAGTCGCCAGCGAGACCATCGCTTGTCTGCCAATCACTAGGTAGTCATTTTATGTTTATCAAGTTAGAAAAAACAACCTTAAGCCATTAATAGAGCAAAAATTCGAGAAATCTTATTTAAATTGCAAACGCTTGCAATGCACGGGTTATTTTATCATTAGCAACACTATCACCGTCTTAAATATTGATGCCCAAACGGGGACTCGAACCCCGATCTCCACCTATCGCGGGTGTTGCTCTAACCAATTGAGCTACTTGAACACTTCATTGTTGAGAGTATTTTAGTGTATTTGATGAGAATGACGGATCTCCAAGGAGTAGAACCAAGAGGCTGTGAATACTCACAGTCACTCTGATTTAAATCAGATTTCACTCATTACATCGTTAAATTGTAGTTATTCGAGTTTGACAGGTTGTGACGTAATATAGCGTCACTAGAATCAGAGTGACTGTGAGTATTCACAGCCTCTTGGTTCTCTTCCTTGGAGAACTGTCATTCTCATCAAATACACTAAAATCGTCTCAAAAAGCCAGTGTTCAAGAAGCTCCATGGGCTAGAGCAACACCCGTGATAGGTGGAGATCGGGGTTCGAGTACCCGTTCGGGCATCAATTTTTGAGACGATTATTAGTGTTTCTAATAAAAAAAGAGCCTAAATTGTTAAAATTGCCGCTTGAACCGTTCTCGCTCAGGTCTGGCGAGACTCGTCCGTACCGTTTCGTATCCGGAGCTCGTCGCGGTCACTTCCCGGTGGAGACCGGCGGCTGGACGCAGCCCGGTCACGTGATCCGGCTTTCAAGTCCGGTCGTCGTCGGCAACCTGCTTCCCGTGGAACTGCTGGTGGCTGCAGAGGAACGGTCGTCGAGGGTTCTTCCCGGTGCCACTTTGCCGCTGAATCACGTTAGTAGCGAACTTGATTTAGTTTAATTTGTTGACCATTTCAGATCTATTCAAACTTACAGACCCCAATTGAAGCATGGATATGTTCATATATTTTTTTGTTCTTGTAAACATTTTTCTACCGATAAAAGATCTTCTTTGTTATGCAACTTCAGAAACAACAAGAATCACATTTCCTTCAAATTGGATCAATTTTTTCTGAATCTTAATTATGGATAAGATAAATGTGTCAAAAGCCTGGAAAATAAATTAATCCTCTCAACAGCATGGATTTGTGGAGGAATCCTGCTGTTCGCGTTGTACCGTCCTTCGGAAGGGAGGTTCCCTTAGTGCTCTTCGACAGGATTAGGCTACTGGACACTGGGTTTGCCCTCCCTTTTTCTAGGCTAGGTTAGGATCATCATCATCATCCACTCATTCACCGACGCCATTAGACCAGTGCCACATAACCCGTTGTCAAATCAATGCTTCAGCTACCACCAGAAATCAATAAGTTGTTCTTTCTCCGCCAGGTGGACCTAACCAAGAGCCTGCTGCTGACCTTGACCGTTGAAAACTACCCGACTTCGGGGCAGCTGACGATCCCGGCGGCGCCAGTCACAGCCTTCTCGTGTCGAGTGCGTCTCGGCGATGCCAACGGCCGGCGACTCAACCTGGCGGTGAATGTTGCAACTAGGCGTGGCGGGGGCGTTGTAGTCAACGTGGCAGTGAGTTTTCATTGTTATGAACATTATAATCGTCTCAAAAATTGATGCCCGAACGGGGACTCTAACCCCGATCTCCACCTGTCGCGTGTGTTGCTTTAACCAATTAAGCTACTTGGACCCGATCTCCACCTGTCACCGGTGTTGCTCTAACCAATTGAGCTACTTGGACACTGGCTTTTTGAGACATTTTTAGTGTATTTGATGAGAATGACGGATCTCCAAGGAGTAGGACCCCGTTTGGGCATACATTTTTGAGAGTTTCAAAGGGTTTCTATTCCAAAAACGGTTTTTATTGCAGTACAATTTCACACTTATTGAATATTTCGTACTTTTTATTACGTTCACGTTACAATTGTAACATAAGAGCGTTTTTAGCGGCATCGGTGAAAATGTCCCCCTAACCTAAGGTTAGGGACCTAGTTATGAGTTACCTCAATGAATTTCTTCTTGATAAATTGTTTTATAATGTTAACGAGCATTTAAGTAATTAATGTATGTAATGAATTGTTTATCATTAATTTAGCTGCATAAAATTATGACAAGGTTAATATTATATTATAGAAATTTAATGTGCTAACCAATAAAATAAATTAAAAAAAAAAAAAACTTCCAGGCCGCCGTCTGGCTGTGCAATCGCACTGAGTTGCCGCTGGTGTTCCGTCAAGAGGGCGCGGTCGTCGCGGGCGCGGGACAGTTCGAGGAGCACGAGTGCGCGCGCATGGTCGCGCCGCTCCTGTTTTCGCTCGACGAGCCGGACGGAGCCTGCGCCGTTTCAGCCCGGATCGGCGCCAACTTCAAGCCGGACGGCCAGCCACAGGTAGGCTAGAGCTGCTTCAGCGTTGTGATATAATTTTTTTTGTATTTGATGTATTTGAGATTTGTGGAGGAATCCTGCTGTTCGCGTTGTACCGTCCTTCGGAAGGGACGTTAAGCCAGTGGTCCCCTTGGTCTTCAACAGGTGTAGACTATGTGCCGGCACTGGGTTTCCCCTCCTCCCTTCTAGGCTAGGTTTGGTTCATCATCATCCTCATCATCATCCACTCATTCACCGACGCCATTAGACCAGTGCCGCATGGCCAGATGTCAAAACAGTGCGTCGTTAAACACCACAAATAATAATAAGCACATCACCACAGTGCAGCAAACGCACATTTATAATAGAAAAAAATACAAAAATATCGATGAGTCACGCTAACCATGTTGTTTGTGTCTTGACACAGTGGTGCCAACCGTTCCACGTGTCTCCCGGCGTACAAACTCGACGGCTCCGCGTCTCGTCCCGTGACTCGCGGCCCGACTTTGTCTACGTGATCGGCGTGGAGGTGCGTCGCGGTCGCGGACGTTACCGCGAGACCCGCGTCGTCAGCCTGCTTCCGCGTTACCAGCTTCACAACCGCAGCCGCTTCACGTTGCAGCTGGCGCAGCGGTGCTTCGCCACCGACTTGGTGAGTAGTTGTAACATTGTGACAAAACTGTTTGAACTGAGTTGTTAGTTTTTAAGTTATTGACCCTGATTATTTTATTTAGATGCATTTAGGAAGCTTGAACTTGGTAATTGTTATAATTTCATGTGGTTCTTTTGTTATTGGAAAATTGTCAGGACTGCTCAAACCCTTGAAGAAGTAACTAGTATATGTTACGAAACGTCGGGAAATTTAGTTGTTTTTAGAAAAACTATTTGAACTGGGTTTTGAATGCTAAGTAAAGGACAACTAAATTTCTCAATGTTTCGTAACATCTACTAGTTACTTCTTAAAGGGTTAGAGCAGTCCTGACAATTTACGAAAATACAAAATACGTTAGTTTTTGAGTTATTGACCCTGATTATTTTAGTTAGATGCATTTAGGAAGCTTGAACTTGGTAATTGTTATAATTTTATGTGGTTCTTTTGTTATTGGAAAATTGTCAGGACTGCTCCAACCCTCGATATAGTAACAGGTACAAGTTACGAAACGTTGGGAAATTTAGTTGTTTTAAGAAAAACTATTTGAAATGGGTTTTAAATGCTGAGTAAAGGACAACTAAATTTCTCAATGTTTCGTAACATCTACTAGTTACTTCTTAAAGGGTTAGAGCAGTCCTGACAATTTTCCAATATATGTTTTGAAACGTCGTGAAATTTAGTAGCCCTTTATTTAGCATTCAAAACCCATTTCAAATAGTTTTTGTCAAAACTAGTGGTAAGGTTACATCAAGTAGACAATAGTCTAAAAACAATCATAGCGCTAGGCTTGTACCTAACATATCTTTTTTCTATGCTGTTACGATTTAAGAAGGATACAAATTTTTAAATTCGGAACGATTTTTTCTGAATTTCAGACAGACCCTGGATTTCAAAGCACTTACCTGCTCGCCGTACCCAACTGCTCGCTGCCGTTTCATTGGCCACGACTTGACAAGGACCCGCTGCTTTGCCTGCGATTGGTCGGCCCTCAGTTTCAAGGTACAGGTTGAGCAGCAACTAGGTGAAGTACAGGTCGGATAGATGACCACTTTGCACAGCGGTTTCAATCGTTTTTACGAATTATCATTTATTAACACGTGTCAAGGTATATACGATTAGCAATTAGTAATTTCTTATTGCTATTTTATTATTATTGCTATTTTCGCCTCCCAAAAAGCCAGAAATCTTAGATAATTAATTGCAAATCCATATTTTCAGAAAAATTTTTTAAATAGGTCAATTTCAATTCATACTACAGTTACAAATCTATGGTAAAAATTAATTTTTAATGGTAAATGCCCCTTTAACCATCTTGGAAACGAAGCTAAACTGGAAAAATACATTTTTGGTTGCACATTTTTCTAGTTTAGCTCCGTTTCCATCCTTTGCTTGCTGGTTTCAGCTCCCAAAATGAATAAAAAAAAAAAAAAAAAAAAAAAAAACGCAATTGACCATTTTGGCAACTATAATTTCGCAGGCGGTCGCAGCCAGTGGTCGGGTGGTTTCCGCGTGGACTGCGCCTGCGCCACACACCTGACAGCACGCGATGAATCGGGCGCTGCTTGGTTCCTCCGCGTCGAGGTTGTTCCTTCGCGTGCGGCGTTCGTCGCCGTGTTCTCGGATGCGTTCGACTTGCCGCCGCCGGTCAGGATAGACAACTTCTCCGATGTGCCGCTCACCTATCACCAGGTCAGTGCAGCTGCATTGCAGTGTATTGTTGTTTCTTTGCATTTAAAGGAAAATTCGATGAGCAGAAATTACCGAAATAAGCGTGGGTGCTTAGGTTAGTTTGGAGTGGTAGTTGTGAATGGAAATGGAAAATAATGGACAGAAACTATTTATAATAATAATAATTATAATGCATATTATTTATTCAGTGAAGAATACAATAATTGTTGTAGAACATGTCATACAGTTGATAATAAAAATTATCAATAATAACCTACTTTGCAAGATAATCACATATAGAGTATGGTCATAGTTCCACAAGGTGGTCTCTCAGCCAGTTTTTAAAACAATCGTTATTTTAGGTATACTTTTAGGTAGGTTATCGAAAAGTTGAAAACACGAGTAAGTTGGATTTTGGTTTGGTGAAGTGGTTCAGAGCCGTGGGTGAATGATGTGGTAAGTAACGGACTTGCTCTGTTGAGCAACAGAGCAAGTGGATTTTGTTTGTACATAGGTAGTTTATGCCTCTTCACATAATAGTTCGTCTTTCCTCGGGTGTGATAACAGTGAATGTCACTGTTTGTCTTCTAAGTTCTGCAATTAGACATGGCATACATTATTGAATTGAAAATGTACAGTGCTGGGCATGTGAGAATATGTAGCCCTCTAAAGATGGGCCTGCACGATGTCCTATTGGGTGCTCCGACCATTGCTCGGACCACTCTAGTCCGAACAAGGAATATTCTAGTAGCATATGGTGAACCTCCCCAAAGTGTTATGCCGATAAAGTTTTATCGAACAAACATAGGACGCCACTCACTCCGTCATTTAATGAACTTGCCAAAGTTGTAAAATTTTAAAACTGTTTAGTAACCACCAGACAGTGCAATTCACTTATTGTGTTTAATCTTAAGATGCTAATAAAACCACTATTATTATTATTCTTAGTTAGTTTTTAGTTTAGAATAAAATATCTGTACATTTTTTCTAATAATATTATTATTACAGTGGACTGTCATACTTATATATTATGTACTTGATCTTCCTGACAGTAAAAATTAATTAATTAAAAAAAAACGTAAAAAAAATAATTATTTTCCAGACGTGCTGCCCACGCCATGTCAGCACCGTGCGCGCCCACTCGTTAGCGCCGGTCGCGTGGGACGAGCCTACGTCTGCGCCGAGCCTGACGCTGGCGCCGCCTGGCGGGAACTCACACTCGTACGACTTGAAGGTGGAGGGCGAGGCACAGCATCTAACTTACGAGAACTTCGTGTACGTGGAGATGACGGCAACGTTTAACAAGTGAGTGACGATTGCCGTAGAATTACTTCAGGGGGAAAGATACCCGAGATATCAGGGACCGAACGGTTTGGCGTGTTGGAAACACCGGCTCTCATGAGATCACCTAAATTAAGCAACACTGCGCTGAGTCAGGTATTGGATGGGTGACCATCATACACAGGACCAGTTCTGTTCGGGAGAGAGGTTGGAGGGATGAAAGTTAGTACAGCAACTTCACTCGCCTTGCTTATCAACCTCTTGACAGCATGGATTTGTGGAGGAATCCTGTTGTTCGCGTTGTACCGTCCTTCGAAGGGGTTAAGAAAACTTATAACCTCTCAAAAATGACTGCTCAAACCTCTCAAGAAGTAACTAGTATATGTTACGAAACGTCGGGAAATTTAGTAGCCCTTTACTTAGCATTCAAAACCCAGTTCAAATAGTTTTTCTTAAAACTAGTGCTAAGGATAAATCAAGTAGATATGAGTCTAAAAACCATCATAGTGAGTGATGATTGTCGTAGAATGACTTCAAGGGGAAAGATACCTGAGATCCAGGGAACAAAATACTATTTTCCTTTTTTTTCTTTGTGGTTATTGGTGTTTGTAGTTAGCTCAGCAGAATCTTCGATTTCACATCCTTCAGGAAAAAAACACTTCTGTGAAAATATGCAACATGCTAATTACATACCTGCGGTAATTCACTTACCGTGGCTAAATGAATAATTCTATCTTAAAGCCAAATTATTTCAACACAGAGGAAGGATGGAGGACTACGCTCAAATTATTTGAATTTTATCTGATGAGAGGTTTGTCTAGGTGCTAGGGGTCGAAAAAGTACTACGGGTTATTTCTTATGGGAGTTTTTCTTCTAAGCACCCAAGCTGAAAAATGTGGACTTTGGCAATTTCTGCCCGGACGGCTGTGGACACAGGAGTTTTTTTTTTATAGTCCAAATGCCATTATTAAATCTTCCAAATCGATGATTAAAGTGAAAATTCAATGCTAAATACTCCTAAAAAGAGATTTTTTATCAACTACGATATTTTACCGAAATGTCAGGCAACCTTTTTTTTTCTCAAATTTTCCGGCGCTAGTTCTAAACTGCATCGAACTGAACTCCAAAGCACAGCAAAGATTTTGCTCAATTTTCTTTCACTTGGTTTCCAGTGCTGGACACAGTGTGGACCCTCTGGACGTAGAGTCCCAGCAATTGGTACTGTCTTCCCCAGACGGCCAGAGAGTGATATTGCAGCGCAAACAGGTAAGTTTAGGTTAGGTTAAGGAAGTAAGGTTAGGTGGCTACCTTCTTTATTTTACTCCACCATCCAAGATGCCTATCCATCGCATAAGTGAAAGCAAAACAGCCAAAATTTGCAAAAATGAAGTCAAAAATGTGTGAATTAAAAAAAGAAAAAAAGAGCCGATTTCACCAACGTCGTTGAACGCTCTTAAACCCCTTCCTAATAATAAAATACCCCACACATTTCAAGCGTTTGCAATTTAAATCAGATTTCACTAAAGCCTATCTTCTCTGGAAAGGCGGGAGCTCGCAGTCAGCTATGGCGCATGTCCAGCGAAGGACAGCTTCAACACGAAGGCAGCTCACCTCCGCGCGAAGCTCGACAGCGAGATCCCAGCACCGCGCTAGTGCTAGACATCGCCGCGACGGCGCCGCAACCCTCGCAGTCCAGTGCGTTGGCACTGCGCAGGCGAGACAGGAGAAGGTAAGCTTTGATACAAGAACAGGCTGTTCTTGCGTTTCTCGTTTCATGGTGGTATCTAGCGCTGTTCACTATATTGGTATAATTTTGCAGGACATTCAGGATGGTCTGGTGTATATAGATGATAAATATTTGATATTTAGATATTTGGATATTGTATATATAGACATTTGAACTTGGTTTTGAATGATAAGTGAAGAACAACTAAATATCCCAGCGTTTCGTAACTTGTACCTGTTACTTTATCAAGGGTAAGAGCAGTCCTGACAATTTTCCAATAACAAAAGAACCACATAAAATTATAACAATTACCAAGTTCAAGCTTCCTAAATGCATCTAAATAAAATAGAGAGGCTTGTAGTGTTTCAATTTATAAAAAACAAAACCAGTTCATTCCTTGCATAGGTTATCAACGTTTAGTTGGCCAATTCTAGTAACAGGTACAAGTTACGAAACGTTGGGAAATTTAGTTGTTTGTCACTTAGCATTCAAAACCCAGTTTATTATTATTATTTTTTGTTTATCGACAAAGGAGGCAAGTCCACAAGTGTGATATAATAGAAACATGAACAATTAAAAACATTTTTTTATTAACAACACTATAACAGTCTCAAAAATTGATGCCCAAACGCGGACTCGAACCCCGATCTCCACCTTTCGCGGGTGTCGCTCTGAACCATTGAGCTATCTGGACACAAAAAGCCAAAAAGCCACAAAAAAAGCCAGTGTCCAGATAGCTCAATGGATCAGAGCAACACCCGCGAAAGGTGGAGATCGGGGTTCGAGTCCGCGTTTGGGCATCAATTTTTGAGACGGTTATAGTGTTGTTAACAATGAAATACCCCACTCATTGCAAGCGTTTGCAATTTAAATAAGATTACATCCAATTAAAAAAATTATTTACAAAAGTAAGCTTTTGTAAATATTTATATTAATACTTTATGCTATATTAGATAACTACATTATCCCCATTTTACCCGTTCTAAGATAGAGTAGTTGTTCAATGATACATTAAGAGGTTTTCATAAGCAGCTGTTTCAATTTTCAAGTCTCTTTATTCGTCCACAACGTACAATATGGCATAAGATAAGTCAGTTTAGCTTACAATTTAGCTATTTATAATAATTATGTCTATATACATTAATATCAATGTCAAAGTCATCTATGTCATTTGAAATTTTGCAATTTCCTGATCATTCAGATCACGGAGTTTCAGTCTGGATTTTTAAGTCATGAAGGAATCTGAATGTGTGTCGATGTCAGGGCAGGTAGTTCTTATTCTATTGTAGGTAGCCATTAGTCTTTTGATGCACCCGTACTTGTGGATATCAATCCAACTCTTTGGCGGCCTGTAAGACAAAAATACTTGGAAATAGTTGAAAGACAAAACAATTTTTGGTTAAAGGGAAAAATCAATTTATTTAAAAATCGACAGCTTTCCATAGATATGGTTGACCATTAAGGTCTAGCTTACTAATCACTTACTGCTAACAATTTCTTATTAATATTATTTATGATGATGGTTATGAAATGAACACATTGTAATTATGAATTTTTGTTGTACAAATGGTTGTGTAAGATGCAAATTGATGATTTAAGAATAAAACTAGTGCTAAGGTTACATCAAGTAGACATGAGTCTAAAAACCAGTATAATGGGTCAGTCGTCGACCTCCTCCGTACTTACAACTTTCTTGACGTCTTGTTTTTCTTGTTCAGGGCGTCGACTCAGACGTGGAAGTTCACCGCCGAAGGTCGACTGACCTGCGGCCATGTGAACATGTGCGTGCAAGCCCGCGGTGGCTTGTTCGGCCTGCGAGAAGGTAACGTCAAATACAATCACGCTCATCTCATATTATTTAAACTGTGTTTGTGATTTTATGTGTCAATCGTTGATATTTTACACCATTTTAGCAGAAGTATTTAAAAATGGGATAAAAAACGACATTCTGATCTATTTTTTTTTACCAGAGGTGTAAAATTTTACTGTAGTAACATTTAAATAAAATCGCATTAGTGAATATTTAAGTTTTTTTTTTTTTTTTTTTTAATTGTAAACCACACTTGTTGCTAAATTTAAAACTTTCATTGAAATGGTGTGATGTGTTGGAAAACTTGTTCTTGTGAGATAACCAATGTTAAGTAACACAGTGCTGAGTCTGGTATTGGATGGGTGACCATAATACACATGACCAGTTCTGTTCGGGAGAGAGGTTGGAGGGATGAAAGTTAAGCAACACTGCGCTGGGTCAGGTATTGGATGGTTGACCATCATACACATGACCAGTTCTGTTTGGGAGAGAGGTTGGATGGATGAAAGTAAGTACAACAACTTCACTCGCCTTGCTTATCAACCTCTCGACAGCATGGATTTGTGGAGGAATCCTGTTGTTCGAGTTGTACCGTCCTTCGAAGGGGTTAGGAAAACTAATAACCTCTCAAAAATTTTTGCTATACTCGGGTAAAGATCGGGGTTCAAACCCGTTTCGGCTCCCAATTTTTGTAAAGGTTATTTGTGTTCCTAATAATAATACACTTTTTGCATTGCAAGCATTTGCAATTTCAACAAAATTTTTATAAAATTGATCTGTTCATTCTGTTACTTAGGTGGCGAAGTGGTCTTGGGCCCGCCCTCGCTGCGAGACTCCGCCCCCATCGAGCAGCAAGTCTCGTGCCAACGTCTCCGTCCTGGCTCCGGGTTCCTCACGGTGTCTGTGATGACCGACGGGCCGACGCGGGTGATTCGCGTGCGAGATGTGAAGGAAGAGCGGCTGCTGGCGACGGCAGACGAACGCGACTGGGCGCAGATATCGCCGCGGCAGCGACCGGCGGCCAACGACGGCGCGAGGGGCGTGGCCACCGAGCAGCGAGAGATCGAGGTTAGAGGCGGAGATTTAAAGGTCTATTTATTTTAGTTAGAGTTAGGTTAAATGATATCTGATTTAAATTGCAAATGCTTGCAATGCGCGGAGTATTTTATTATTATGGACAGTTATAGTGTTCTAAGTTGCTAAGAATGCATCAATACGTGTTGCCTTGACCTCTTCTCCCTTGAGGGAATTCCTTATCACACCCCACAAAAAACTGTCATACATTTGTCCGGATAGCTCAGTAATAATATTAATAATAATAATAAATTGTGTTTTTTATTAGATTGATCACATATAGATGATATTAATACGGTTTGATATTTACATAATATTTACAGAGTGTTTACAAAAGTGTGTGGGTACATTCCAAATTAGTAAATAAGCTCATTTTTTATAAATTAAATCCTGTAGGTATTGTAGGTATAATGTAGGTATAATCCTGTATTATTATTATTATTATTATTTGTGGTGTTTAACGACGCACTGTTTTGAGAACTGGCCCTGCGGCACTGGTCTAATGGCATCGGTGAATGAGTGGATGATGATGAGGATGATGATGAACCTAACCTGGCCTAGAAGGGAGGAGGGGAAACCCGGTGCCGGCACGTAGCCTACTCATGTCTAAGACCAAGGGGACCACCGGCTTAACGTCCCTTCCGAAGGATGGTACAACGCGAACAACAGGATTCCTCCACAAATCCATGCTGTCGAGAGGTTGATAAGCAAGACGAGTGAAGTTGCTGTACTAACTTTCATCCCTCCAACCTCTCTCCCGAACAGAACTGGTCATGTGTATGATGGTCACCCATCCAATACCTGACTCAGCGCAGTGTTACTTAACTTCGGTGATCTTACGAGAACCGGTGTTTCCAACACGTCAAACCGTTTGGTTATAATCCTGTAGGTATAATCCTGTAGGTGTTGTTGGTAGAGCACCGACCAACAATTGAGAGGTCCCGGGTTTGTTGCACATTTTTCCAGTCTAGCTCCCCTTCCAATTATCAGTCGCATTTTTTTTTTATCAGTGAAAATCCCCAAAAAAAAATAGCTTTTTCGTTTTAATTTTTCAGTTTTTTGCCTTTCAGTTGAATTTTTCTTGGAAAATAGATTATATTAGAAACGTCTTACATTCCGTACCCAAGAAGCTGGGGCTGAAAACCCGCAAACCCTGCAACAGTCAGATTCTCTGCTTGCAGCTGGACGTGAGACTGCCGGCAGTGGGCGTGTCCTTGGTATCGACCAATGAGGAGCTGTTGTTTGCGCGGTTCGCTGAGCTGTCGCTGCGCATGGCGCGATCCAACACGCGAGACGTCGTTCAGCTCGCGGTCGCCGACGTACAGATCGACAACCAACAAGTGCGGAACAATTTCAAATCAACGTCAGCGTTCGTTTATTAAGGGGGTTGTATCGCTGGAAAATTTTTTTTTTTTGTTCCATTATTACGGTTGGTAAAAACTGTTTCGTAGGTCCCTGAAAACCAAGATGACCCAAGTTTCCCAGGACAGTCCTGGGAAACTTGGGACATCTGGGTTGCAATTCTTCAATCTTTTACCGTTGGAATGAAATGAGATGAAAAGCCTTAATTAGTTTTAAGAGAAACTATTTGAACTGGGTTTTAAATGCTTAGTAAAGGGCTACTAAAATTCCTAAAAATGTCCTAAAAAATTCCTACTAAAATTGAATTTTAGTAGCCCTTTACTTAGCATTCAAAACCCAGTTCAAATAGTTTTTCTTAAAACTAGTGCTAAGGATAAATCAAGTAGACATGAGTCTAAAAACCACCTTAATTAGTTTCTTTGTTAGCACAGGAAATTCACTGGAAAGACATAATTTATCCTTGGGTCACCCGACGCATAAAGCATTTAGAAAGTACTAGTACCAGGGTTTTTTCATGGTTCTTGCAAGAACGCTTGTCATGGAATTTATAAACTAAACACTAGACAGTCTTGAAATAAGTACTAATTACATTAGTGTCTTTGTGCATGAGATCTTGAAACAATTGCAAAAGCTATGTACCTACCTACATACAGATTTTTCCCAAAAAATCTAGTTAAAAAAAAATACATATATGTAAACACTGGTTAGGTACATCGTGAAAAACTCCCCAATTTCATCTCAAATTTTTAATACAATTTTTAACGCATACATTTTCCGCCCAGCTGGAGGCAGCCAGCCACGCAGCTCTGTGGGTAGCGGCTTCGGGCAGTTCCATTCCCGCCATCTTTGTCGACGTGGAACGAATAATCCGCGGCGGAACGGGCGACGCCAGCTCCGTGTTCTCCCACCTCGTTCTGCGTGTGCGTCCGCTCGCGCTCACCCTCGAGGAACGGCTCGTTCTGAAGATGTTCACGTTCGTCGGATGGAGCGAACCAGAGTCAGAGGTCAGCGGGGTTATAATTTTGTTTTTGTTAGTTACGGAATAAGTTGGCGTCGAAGTGGTTCGCTAATTCCAGTCTTATTCCTTATAATACATTTTTTTTCTACCTGTTGCAATCATGGAAGAAAAAATAAAATCAATATAAAGAAAATAAAAATCAAGCATCGACTCACGTTTCCAGGTGGACGAGATTGAATGCGAGACCCAGCGCTTACTTTCCGAGGCGCTATCTGTTACGGCGCAGCGGTACTACTTCGGCACTTTACAGCTGCAACTCAGCCAAGTAAGCACCACCTATTTTATTTATTTTATTTCCGTAACATACATGTTATTACAGTTATACTTCGTCAAACACTATAAAATTATTAATCATCATTAAATAATTCTTCTATGTTATAAAACTCCTTGCCCCTTAGGTAAACTACCACTCTTTTTTTAAAGTTTTTGGGGCTGTCTATGTCTCTTAGACTGGCGGGCAGCGATTTAAATGTTTTACTCCCTTAAAATAGAGGCCCGATTGGTAGAGTGCCGTTCTATGTGACTGGCAAGTTGGCAGTTGCCTGGACCTAGTGCTGTGTACATGAGAGTCTTGATTTATGAACAGAGAAATATTGGTTTTAACAAATGTGACAGCTTCTAGCAGCAGGTATTGTTTTTATATTTATTTTTTATTTTTTTGACATCTATTTATTTATTCTCAGTCTCAATACATAGGGTACTAGCGTTGAGTGTAGGTTATAGGTAGAGAAACAACGTCAATGTAACAGTCTCTGCGTGAAAGATGGCCGCCAAATGACCACCTTACCGACAAAAATGCAGAGTACCGGAACGTCACGTTAAGTGGAGCCACTGTCGTATGAAATTTAATTTCGATATTTCTCGTAGGTTAACTCGCTTTTTAATATCGTTACGTGTATATCAATCGTTGAGGTAAACATTGATGGAGATTTTTTGAGCATGAAAAGTCTCAAAAGCGAGTTAACCTACGAGAAATATCGAAATTAAAATTCATACGACAGTGGCTCCACTTAACGTGATGTTCCGGTACTCTGCATTTTTGTCGGTAAGGTAATCATTTGGCGGCCATCTTTCACGCAGAGACTGAAACATAACCTATAACCCAATGGCATGATGCCTTAAATATGTTTGAAGTCTTAACAAAGGCAGAATAGGTATAATGAAAAAGAATTTAAATTACCCGATATAATCCCTTGACTCCAACTCCTTGGCTTTCAGGTACGTCTAAGCGTCGTCACCACTTCGAAGTTGACAGCTCCGCTGTCCGCGATGAAGAAACAGCTCGGCTTGCGTTTGATTCGCTTCGAAGACGCCGCCATCGAGCTCCAGCCATTTGTACGATCGGGAACGTTCGAGACCGGCCCGTTCCTGGCACTCGCCATCGTAAAGCACTACAAGGAGGTAGTTATATTGTTGTTACACTATCGTTGTAGCTTAGCTGATAAATTCAAGAGAATATACAGTTTTTTTTGTCGAATACCAGTTCATGACCAGCTCCTTTCTTCTATCAAGCTCGAATTGCGCTAGAAAAATGTTCAGTTTGCTTTCATGTAGGTTTAAAACATTCTTAAAGCGTTTTTTAGCATACAAGACCGTTTCAGCATAGCAAAACTATTTTTTTTTTTTTATTGTTTATTCAAGTGGTTTTGCCATATATATATTGTAAAAGAACGGTTCTGGATATCGTGCCCATTTGTGGATAGGTTTTTTCTGCGTGCCGTAGCGATCCTAGTTTCACTGCTAGTACAATTCTGTTGGTCTGCATCGATAGCTCAGTCGATAAGCTTTCATTCCCTACCACGCAGCTAGGTGGCATTACCTCCCGCTGGAACAAAAGCTAGTAATTTGGTCCAAATCTGTCAGACTTGTCATTTTTGATGGTGGTCGCAATTGACAATTTGCAGTGTTCGCCCATAATACTCGTGAATAAGTAAGTATTAAATATACTATCATGCTCTTTTTATCATAAGATAGCTAGAGAACCAATTATGAAGATGATTACATCATCGTATTTTTTTGAGTATCCTACATTTAACGCAGATGATTTGAAAAGAATGAAATTTGAAACGTTATTGCAACTTTTTTCTCGATTTTAGTGATGTTACGTTAACGCTTGCAATGTAAACACTCTATTTTTATCCGTTTTACCTGCAGGAAATCGGTAGTATGCCTCGAAAGTACACTAAGGAGGCCTTAGACATGGCAGTGAATGCGGTTCAAAATACGGGTGCGTCTCTTTCCATGGCATCTAAGGAGTATGGGGTCCCCTATGGTACTTTGCATCGAAGAGTAAGTGGGCAAGTTAGTGAAGACGTCTTTTCTTCTGGACCAAGACCCATTCTCGGATGGGATACAGAATTAGAGATAAAGGAAACAATTATCGAGCTTCAGAAGATGGGTCACGGGGTAACGGTGTCAGAGGTTCTGGAGCTGGCCGGAAAGGTGGATGCTGCTAGCAATAATCCCGTCTTCAAGAATGGATTACCAAGCACCCGATGGTACCAGAGATTTTTTAAAAGGCACAATTTAAGCCTTAGAACACCTGAGAACTTGTCAGTTGCCCGCATTCAAATGGCAACGGAGGCTGTGAGAGATGAATTTTTTGATAAATTAACGGAAATTGTGACCGAGCTGAAGGTCGATGGGAGTCGAATATTTAACATGGATGAATCCGGGATGCAAGTGGTTATGAAAGGAAGGAAGGTTGTCGCATCTAGAGGTTCAAAGAGCGTTTTCGTTAAAAAGAGTGGCGAAAGAAGTGAGAACATCACGGTGGTTGGTTGCGCTAATGCAACGGGGACCATAATCTTGCCACCTATGGTGATTTTCAAGGGAGCCTCCCTCAACAATGAGCTAATGACTGGAGCCCCTGAAGGCACGATTTTTGCATCAGCCCCTAGGGGTTACATGATATCGGAGCTGTTTTTTTATTGGTTTGTGAAGTTTCTCAGTCACATTCCACCAAAACGACCAGTGCTATTGCTGTTAGACGGTCATGCCACCCATATGTCACGCGAAGTGTTACTGCTAGCACGAGAAAACCAGATAACATTTTTATGCTTTCCACCACACACAACTCAGTTGTACCAACCTATGGATGTGGGGGTATACAAACCATTGAAAGATGCTTTTAAGGAGGAGTGCGATAAAAGAATGCGACGCACTCGGAAACTAAAAATGAATAGGTACGACTTTTGCCAAATTCTTGGACCAGCATGGTTGAAGGGTGTCAACCCTTGCAATGTTGTGGGAGGCTTTCGAGGCAGTGGTGTGTGGCCAATAGACCGAGAAGCAATCAGGCCGGAGCGTCTTGTAGGCTCTATCGGGAATGAAGGCGATGCTGGATCTGCTGTGTCAACCTCGAAAGTATCGCCAGTCGTTTCTGCAATCCGGGAGCTTTTTTCTCCAATACCCATCCCAGAGAATGAAGGAAAGAAATCAAGAGCAATTACCAAGACCAGATGCCTCACCTCGGACGAATATCTGATGGAAATGGATTTGAAACAAGCGGCAAAAGATGACCGAGAAACTTCAAAGAAAAAGGGGAAACAAAAGCGTAAGCGAGCGGAATCGGACGATGACAGCATCTACGCCGATGATGTGGCGGAGCTACTTACAGAGTCGACGGATGACAACGATGAAAATGAAGGTGGCCACGTGCCGTGTGGCTCTTGTAAGAAAAGGTTCAGTACCGATGTCAACGGCGAAAATTGGTTTCAGTGTTCGGTCCTCAAATGCAAAACGTGGTATCACCTAACATGTCAAAATTTCCCAAATGATTCTAAGCGCAAACAGATTGTTTGTTTGAAATGTAAAAAAAAATAAGGAAGTGTCAGTAACAGTTTCACACCAAAAACAGACTTGTGAAGCCCATATAAAAAAACTATCCAGAACTGGCACAAGAGTAGATTTTTTGTTTTATCCATAACTCTTTCAAATTTGATTTGATTTTATTCCGCCTTCCAGAAATGTATTTCCTGTCGTTTGGGCAACAATGTCAAATTTTTTCAAAAATATGTAGTCAAAAATCCAAAACCGGGAAGGCCTGCCCGGTTCTGGATAATTTAATCGTTTTTCAAATTCATCATAGATTTGAAAATTTGTCGTAAATGTCATGTATATATTTTTTTCCTTGAAATATAATGTGTTTCTTACTTACACAAAAATATCTTATTTTTTCGGCGTTGTAGGTGAGACCACAAATAAAATAAATCCAACCCCCATCCAGAACCGTGCCTTTACCCTATATGTATATTTTTTTTTATATATATTTTTTAATTTATAGCTTTGGTATTACAATAATTACCTGAGGCTAATAGAATAACAATAGTATTAAAAGAATTTATAATATAATCACATACAATTTTGTGGTTATTTGAATGTAATCTGATTTAAATTGCAAACGCTTGCAATGCGCGGGGTATTTTATTATTAGGAACACTATAACCATCTCAAAAATTGATGCCCAAAAGGGGACTCAAACCCCGATCTCCACCTATCGCGGGTGTTGCTCTGAACCATTGAGCTACTTGGACACTGGCTTTTTGAGACGATTTTAGCGTATTTGATGAGAATGGCGGATCTCCAAGGAGTAGAACCAAGAGGCTGTGAATACTCACAGTCACTCTGATTCTAGTGATAGGTGGAGATCGGAGTTTTAGTCCTCGTTTGGGCATCAATTTTTGAGACCGTTATAGTGTACATAATAATAAAGTTTTGTAGTTAGTTTATAAATTTACATTGGTATTTGACATTTCTTGTTCGGCAGGAGCTGAAATGGCAGGCCGCCAGCATCCTCGGCTCCGTTGACTTTCTCGGAAGCCCGCTGGGTCTCGTGCAAGACGTCTCGGAGGGAGTTTCCGGTCTTCTGAGAGACGGCAGCGTCGTCTCTCTCGTCAAGTCAGTAACGCACGGGTTGTCTAATTCGGCAGCGAAAGTCACAGGTGAGCTGTTTGCGTCGGAGTTGTCACTGGAATCGGATTTTCTGAAACGTTCGTAGTTTTTTTTTTCCGTTAATCGCAAAGCAATGAAGTAATCGCAAAGCAACAAACTCGTCGAGTGCATTACAAGAACGAAATAGAATTTATTTTCGTAACTTGCTTTGTGGGGCGTCTTTTCATATTCACAGTCGCTTTTGAGACGTTTCAAGCTCAAAAAATCTCCATCAATGTTTACCTCAACGATTGATATACACATAACGATATTAAAAAGCGAGTAACCTACGAGAAATATCGAAATTAAATTTCATACGACAGTGGCTCCACTTAACGTGATGTTCCGGTACTCTGCATTTTTGTCGGTAAGGTAGTCATTTTTCACGCAGAGACTTTAACATTGACGTTGAAACTCTACCTATAACCTGCACACAATTGTAGAACCTTTGATAACCAAGCTATTTTAAATCAGATTTCACCCTTTGAATAATTTTGCACGAAATTGTGCCTTGCGTCTGTAACTTACGTTGAACTGACCTCGTTGCAGAGTCCCTCTCGGACGGTCTCGGCCGAGTCATCTCGGATGATTCGCACGAAGAAACGCGGCTTCGACTACGACAATTCCAGGACGGCAGCAGCAGTGACCATCTCGTAGCCGGCCTCAAGGGGCTTGGATTCGGTAAGAAAGTCGCTAACTTTACGTAAAGCGTAATAATAATAATAATTATTATTATTATCACGCATTCTCATACTTAGGCATGGTACATTTTTATGATTGCCGGTTGTATGGTGTTTGGCTGGTGTTAGCTACGTTATTTACAGGACTAGTCGTTTGGATTGTTCCGTCTTTGATTTTCTTTCAACCGGCATCTAAATTCCTTTGCGTTCTTGGGGAAGGGGAAAGAAGGAACGGAACTTACCGAGGCTGAAAAAGCTGGTCGCGATGGACACAGAGAGCTGGACAACATTTCGGTACTTTACGTTTGGGGTAGTTTTAAACATAAACGGAATTTATTTTATTTTGAGAAAACAGGTAATCTTTTTTTTTCCTGTTTTGTTCTCGAATAAGAATTAGCAGGAAAATTGAGGGGATATCTAATCCCACCTTGCAAAACTGGAATATATGCGTCCGGATAGCTCAGTTGGTGGAGCACCCGACCGGCAATCGGGAGGTCCCGGGTTCGTATCCCGGTTCGATTGCACATTTTTTTAACCTAGCTTCCTTAACATTCATCGCTTGCTGGTTTCAACTACCTAATGGAAAGACGAGAGAAACCAAAATCCCTGCAAGAATGGTCGAATTGAACAAACGCTAGAAAAGCTAGATGTCGTAGTACATTTTTCAATGTATATACATTGTGTATACCGAATATGTACTAATTATTCTAAGCATAAATAAAGTTTTCATTCATTCATCAGATAATATTATTAGTGGAAGTCAAACATAACTTATAATAATAATAATTTGTTTATTGTCATATGTCAGTTCATGCTTTTCTTTGCACCTATCCTTTCTTTGCCCTGATACATATAGGTAGAGCATTGCACAGTTTTGCACCTGCAAAATCTGGGTCTTTCTTTGCTTGTTCTAGTTTTATTTCTTTGGTTTAAAATTTCCCTTTGTCCTTGTCTTACAGTTGAAATCATTATCATCATTTGGTAAATCGTCTATTTTATACTAATTATATAGTATTATAATTAAAAATATAAAGGCAATGAATCGTCATAATTTAAAACGCTTAAAAATATGTCTCATCAAGCACACCCTAACCTAATAATCTCTATCATAATATTCCTTTAAATTATAAAACTCTTCTTAAAGAAGGAAGATCTTGAGGTTTGTCTTGAATGCATGTTTCAATGATATCTTTTCTAAAATTGATTGAGTGATAATTTCGACTGATCACGTTGCTTTATTCCAGGCCTGCTTGGCGGTGTAACTAGCGTGTTCACCCAGTCGTACGACGGTGCCGCTCGGAAGGGCGTCCAGGGATTCTTGTCCGGCTTCGGGAAAGGACTGCTGGGCACGGTCACGAAGCCGGTCGTAGGCGTGCTGGACTTGGCCACCGAGACAGCGTCGGCGGTGAGGGATTCGAGTCGTAGCGCCAGTCACAGAGGACAGCCGACACGGCTCAGATTGCCAAGGTTCGTGGGTATTATTATTATTATTTGTGGTGTTTAACGACGCACTGTTTTGACATCTGGCCATGCGGCACTGGTCTAATGGCGTCGGTGAATGAGTTGATGATGATGAGGATGATGATGAACCTAACCTAGCCTAGAAGGGAGGAGGGGAAACCTGGTGCCGGCACGTAGCCTACTCCTGTCGAACAGCACCAAGGGGACAACCGGCTTAACGTCCCTTCCGAAGGACGGTACAACACGAACAGCAGGATTCCTCCACAAATACATGCTGTCGAGAGGTTGATAAGCAAGGCGAATGAAGTTGCTGTACTAACTTTCATCCCTCCAACCTCTCTCCCAAACAGAACTGGTCATGTGTATGATGGTCACCCATTCAATACCTGACCTAGTGCAGTGTTGCTTAACTTCGGTGATCTAACGAGAACCGGTGTTTCCAACACGCCAAACCGTTCGGTGTTCGTGGATATTATTGGTATCCAATGGCATAAAGTGGGTTCATATGGAACAAGAAAGCCAACATTAGAACAAAAAAATGTGTATGGCTTTATTTGCATGTGTTGCTGAGTCAATAATAAAATACTCAAACAATTATTCTGCTGGAAATTTGTGGGAAACTCGGGAAAACAAACTTTTTGCTATCGCCTTCGGTTTTTCGAGAAGTAATAGAGTTGAGTGCTTCACAATTTTTTAATTACGTCTACAACACTAATCTTGAGAGAATAACAAGTTTTCAGACATCTTACTTATCTAATTACAAATAAAATTATTGTTTTTAATTGTGTTTAAATGAGTAAAAAATTCCGCCCGTGTTTTAACGTCGAAATCTCACCAGCAAATACAGTTTTGAAAGCGTTAATTTGTTATTTTGTTCTCTAAAACACGACGATTTCAGATATGTTGGCCTTATCTCGATCAGACAAATAGTTTCAATGAAACCAAAGTCTGGGTAAGTCCAGCAGCTACCGGTAGCAGAGTTGGGAGACTCATGAATCAGCTTAACATCGAGCTTAACTAGTTTATAAACTCGGCTTCATGGTCAAATTCAGTTTGCCTAATTTCATGATACTTTAAAATGTTTAAAAGATAATAATTATCACTTACACAAATACTCAACAAGATAATTTACATTTACATATGGTTTTCTTCTGCGACTTAAAACAAAATCAATTTGTAAGCTGTCAATATTTTATTCTTGTGCTTAACTCCATGTCGATGATTCATTTATTTGATCGAACGGTTATTATTAAAGAAATTGTAAATAAATTTAAGACTAAAATGTACGAGAAATTTAAAGAGGACGAAGATGATGTACGATGATGTTATGTAAAATTGTTCTTTAAATAGCTAAAGTAGCTAAATAAAACCTTACAAACAAACAAAAACTCTGTTTTCAGATGTGCTGTGGGACCTGGTGGCTTGCTGCCGTGTTTCTCACGCAAACTGGCGCAGGGACAGGAGTTTCTCTACGCCATCAATGACAGGACATTCTCTGAGAGGTAAGAAATGAAAATGCTTAACTTCGGTCGATTGATTGATTGATTATTGGGGTTCAAAGTCACACTGTTTTGACAACTGTCGACGTTGAAGACATTGCTGTTTGATTCTGTTCACAGCATTTTTTTGACAGGATATGTGTCTTTACTCTTCATTCATTTTTTTTTTTTTTTTTTTTTTTTTTCTAGAAAAAAACTGCTATTTGCCTGTTGCATAAAGCTGGCAGAAAAAAAAAACTAAAACTAAAACTATTTACTTAAACTATTTTCTAATACTAATTCTAACCTATTTCTTCTGAACATTTTTAAATTATTTTTGGTCCCTTCCATTGCACATTTCTCCATTTCATTCCAATCTTTACTCGTTCTATTTAAAAAAGAGTATTTTCCTGTGTCTTTCTAAATACTTTTTATAACTACATTATCTTCATGTTTCCTTCGACACCCAAACTTGTTTCCATCCATTTCTATCTTTTCCCTCAACTCTTTCCATCCACTGCTTCCTGTCATTGTTCTAAAGAAATTGCACAATCTATCAATTTTTCTTCTTTTTTCTAGCGATACCCATCCTAGTTCTCTCATCATAATTGAAGGTCTTTCCCACATTTCTACACTTTCCCCACTATCCTTTACAAACAATCTCGTCTTTTTCATTCTTCCAGTTACTCTTCTTGCTGCCAGTCTTTGTACCTTTTCTAATTCCTTGACTTCTGATTTGTTATGGGGATCGCATACCAAGGCACCGTATTCTGTCCCTGGTCTCACCAAGGCAAAATATGCCTTTTCTTTTACTGCACTAACCATTCCTCTTAACTGCCTTATGCTTCCTGTCATTATTATACCTAGTATCTTCTGGGCATTCATAACAAACTTGGTTGCCTGCAGGTTTGTGTGGTATGAAATGCTCCGCTGCGGCTCTGAAGACCTGCGCCTGGTCGTGTCCAGCGAGTGGGTCCGTGTTTTCACGTGCGGAGCCGGTCCATCGGGCGTCGTGCTCGCCTGCCATCTCGAGTGAGTAACCGAGATCAGGCTGTCGTGTGAAATCTGATTTAAATAGCGAATACTTGCAATGCACGCACTATTCTTGCACGTAGAATCTTCAGTTTCGCGTACAACAGAAAAAAAACTTATATGCGTTTTTCACGTTTTTGTTTGCGCTTTAGCAGCTAAACGCCTGCTCCGATTTGAACGAAATTTGGAGAGCACATTTTTGTTGTTTCAACTTAGACCCCCTGCGTTTTTCAGCAAAATCGGTTAAATAGTTTAGCAATTATTTAAAATTTACGACAATTTTCAGATTTTGTTTATATTTTTTGGAGTTGTGCCGCCAAAAGCATTTAATTTTTTTTTTTTTTTGACACATTTTCCCCTTCATTTTGAGAGTTTTGGCTGTTTTGCCGATATCTATACAATAGATCAGCTTCACATTTTATCATCCCTAAATATTGTTACGTTTATCTTACTCAAACTGTCTTCACTAAACCTTAGCAAGCTCCATAACTCCACTCTTCTTCCCACTTCCCCATTAACGATGATGAATTTATCTTCCAACTTTGTAGCGACGTTGAGCGATGTACGTGGGTCTCCCCCGGCGACGGGGACATCGCGCACTACATCGAGGTGTCCGTGCGCGAGTCGCGACCGCGCGTACGCTGCGATTCCGCGCATGTCGCTCGCGCGGTGGCAGATGCTGTCAACGCCGCTAAACGACACCACGACGACACCGCCTTCCAGCTGTCGGAGATCGAAGATAACGACGCACGCGACTAGATTCCGTGCGATTTGCAAGATCCTAACCGTGGAATTTGAGATTGTGGAGTAGAAGTCGGTGGGTAAACAAGCGCTCCAAAAACCGCGGCGCTGAATTTGTGTGTCTAGAATTTCCAGCTGGCAGCAGATAGGGAAACCTTAGCTAGAAATCTTTAGAATGATTCTGGAGCTTTTGTGGCAACTACTGGAAGCAGCAAGCATGTAAGTGTTTCAGAAGCAAACCTAACCTATAATTGAAATTATTTACCCTAACCTTACTTCTGGCATAGCATCAAGTTCTTGGTTCATGGGTTCGGAGAAACAGAAAGAAGAGAAAAGAACTTAACTGCCTTTGGCACTCTCACCTTAGAGAAAGGAATGGGTCACAAATAACAACACAAAAACTACATGTAGGTTTTGTCCATAATGGAAACGAACGTTACCTTTTGCTAATTTAGAATCACAGAAACGATGATGAAAACGTTTGAGGACTGAGTTTTGGTGGGAACAAACCTTAGATGAATTTTTTTTGGCACAAAACCATTAATTTGATATGTCGAGAAAAGTTCAGTAGACAATTTTTAATTTATTTTGCCAAAAATCAAGCCTTGAACCTATGTATTGTACGACAAAAGAATAAAGTGAATGTCAGGCATGGCTTTCCTCGATAAACTAGGGAAGACATTTTTCCAGAACTGATGCACGAAGTGTTGAGCCGGGTATTAACCAAACGCCGAGACCAAAGCTGATCGGAGTGAACGTTATGAAACTGAATTTATGCCGGCTGCAATTGAAGTGGTATGAGCAGTAAATTTATGAGCTTCATGCAATAATAATAATTCATAGTAATAATAATTGTAACGACATTTTTGCATGTCCTCTGTTTCTGTCAAAACATTCATTGGAATTTTTTGTTTTTTTTTCTGTTGTTTTTGTTTGTTGTTAGCATAGCTAGGGGCTTCATCAGATTATTGCTGATTTTATCTAGCCCCTGGGGCCTTATTGTTTGTTAGTTTTTCAATTTCCCTTTGTATGCCTACTTCGGTTATCGTGAAGGGATTATCGCTTTTATCGTCCTCTCTTTCTCAATGGCTAGCAGTAACAAACGTTATATGCTACCATTGAATCTCGTTTGCGTAATATTTTTATTATGAGTAAGTATCATTGTATCAAAGTATCGTAGTATCCTAACCTAACCTAACCTAACCTATCGATTCGTCCAAAACGAAACGTTTGTATGCAGCTTTAGTGTGTGTTGAATATTTGCAGTAATGACTCGAAAAGAATAGGCAGCCTGCTCCGATGGAATGATAGAGGCCACTTGATTGAGATGAGCTCTTGACGAACTAGGTTAGACTCGCAATCCCCCGGTCTGCTCTTGGTACACTTCAATTGTGTCTTCGTTTTCCATCTCGAGCTGTTTGGGAGTTTTGTCGTCGTTGATTCGCCTCCCGTTGAACTCGATTACTGTAACACTTCTTCAACTTTCCCATTCGTGTGGTCATTTTCAACCTGAAGTGTATTTCATTTAAGTCGTTTAAACACTTTTAACTTAATATATTCCGAATCAGCATCGGCGGCGGTGTCTGCCTTTACATCCTGAGTATCAGATATTATTTATTAATGAAATGAGAACACGCGCCAAGGATAGAATTCAGAAACTCGACTCTGGAGACTGATAGTATTAGTGTATTGATTCCTTACCCATATCGTTAAATTATTAAATTATTAATGAAAAAGTGTTAAATCAAGGGCAGATTGACTGAGCACAATTTTTGTAACATATGTTTGCTGTAAAGTAGTGAGATGAAATATTTTTTTTGGGGCTAATTTTGAAGACTTCTGATTTATTATTATCATGTTTACCTGATTATTTATTTATTTTGTTAAAATGTTATCGACTATTGTTGCTAAAATAAAATATACTGTCTTAATTTTTCAGAATATATTAAAATGTTTTACAGGTGAGACTGTATATATATAAATATAAATATATAATAAATATAAATAGAATCGTTTTTTCTGTTATTTGGAAATTGTTTATTCTATGATAATGTAAATTACTTTGAAAAGAATTGGGGGTTATTTGGAGCTACTTAAATATACTGTTACGACCAGAATTTAGACTGTTGCTTATGCCAGGCCGAAAGATCTCGCTTGGCAATGTGAGAGGTCGTAACTTGCCGGGATATAATTTAGACTCTACTTGGAAAGAAAGGAATATATAGTAATGTGCTCACCAAATCCGTATTACACGATCAGGACCGTTTGACCCGGGAGCTGGTTTCTCTCTCTGATGCACTTCCTGACCACATGAATACAGCTGGACCATCTGGATATTGCTGACGCTCATCGTGCAAATTCCTACCTGCACGCGACAGCTCACCTCAGCACCAAATGCAATCATGCAGTTCGCAACAATACCTCGCTTAAAAACATTTTTAATGCTGAAAACTAGCCTCTGAAGTATAACTATAGAACTTCTAAATATTTTTACAGTAGCAGATGTTAGCAGGCTTAAAAAAATAGCTAATTTAATCGAATTACATTGAATATTGAACAATTTTTCGTAACTGATTTTCTACTATTCAATTTATTTGGCGGGATGCACGTGTAAGCATCCACTCTACCTATCGGTAGTTTTTAATATCAACTATCCTCAATGGCGTCTTGACCGATTCATGCTGTGTAATCTGTGTAATTATTTTAAGCGTTTGTACCTAAAAAAATTAAATCACGAAGCGAACACGAGATTCAGGTGCTATGGCAGACGTTCAATTACTTTCTCAACACCTTGGAAGAGTTCGAAAACCCCAACACACCGATAAAGTTTACAAAGACGAATGCGTCTTCTCGCATGACACGCCGGTAATTCATCTGTCACTTGCTGGTTAATTCCAGGAGAATGTTTGTGAAAATCTAATTAATTTACAAATTGTTTGTGTTTAGGAGACGGAAACTGGTCTTTACATTTGTCTAAACACCTTCCTTGGTCTCGGACGAGACTATGTAGAGCACTATCACCGCAAGACTGGTAACTCAGTGTTCCTACACATAAGTCGCAAAAAGATTCCTGTAAGTTGCTTTTTATTTGCTAGGGCTTCAACATATATAAACATACAATTAATAGTGGCTTAGTCACATTTCACAGCCTATAGGTTCTTTAGGAGGAGCCTAACAGATTGTGGTCCAATCTTTGTTTAGAATAGAAATACACTACTGAGATGGCCCCATCTTTGAAATTCAAAATTCAATTAACTTGGCATCCAGGCAGTTTAAACTTCCTTCAATGACTATAAAAAATATTCGAGTTTAACTACCCATCTATGACCAAGTAAATAATGTCTGTGACATATTTTAACTGAAGATTCCGGCTGACAAACAAGGCGATGGTCCGGAAAAAAAAATCACCCGACTTGCGATCGGCGTCGAAGGGGGTTTTGACCCTGACGCTAACAAGCGCAAGTTCGAGATCGAAGACACTTTGTCTGTCGTAGTCCTACCGACATTTGCCTCGTTTCCATGGCCGAACTCGAAGTTGCCAGACGTCATCCAACACTCTGTGACGGGTGTTTTGGAGTCTGAGTCGGCAACGAAACTTGCTGAACTCGAAGCTTTGGCCGGAACTTGGGACGGAGAGGCCAGGATCATATCCAAGTAAGTTGACGCTTTTACGTTAAAGTGCTGTTTGTCAACTTTATCAAAGTTTTCTCTCTGTTTTGTTCTCCGTTTCCTTTGTGTTTTGTTCCTTCGGAAGGGACGTTAAGCCGGTGGTCCCCTTGGTGCTCTTCAACAGGAGTATCTACGGCCTGTCACTGGGTTTTCGCACCTCCATTCTAGGCTAGGTTAGGTTCATCTTCATCATCATCCTCATCATCATCCACTCATTCACCGACGCCATTAACCCAGTGTCTCAGAATCTGCTCATCAAAACTAGGTACTCGAAACTTTCGACTTCAACTTGTTGCTCAGAAATTTTGTGGTTATCGGCAGACACGCCAAGGGACTGGTGCAGCACAACAACGGCAAGAAGATACCGCCGAGCGGCTGGAAATGCGAGAAGTGCGACTTAACGACCAACCTCTGGCTCAACCTCACGGACGGCTCCATTCTCTGCGGCAGAAAGTTCTTCGACGGTTTGTAGCTGCTTGAAACAATAGATACAAGAACCATTTTGATTTTAGATCAAAACCTCTGTCACTTTTACCGTGGTAACATAAGATAGCAGAATTGAGAAGCTCTGTCAGGCGATCTCAACATCTCCATGGCTACCAAACGTTGAATCTACCATTGAACCTCCTATGCTAGGCCATGATATACCCGTGGTAACATAATATAGCAGAATTGAGAAGCTCTGTCAGGCGATCTCTGCATCTCCATGGCTACCAAACGTTGAATCTACCTTCAAACCTTAGCTTGATTAGCTCTTATTGGCACAAAAATTAAACTTTCATTCAAGTTTGAAATCTGAAAAATAAAACAGTGCCTTTTTTTAACGAAGCCAATCTTGTGCCCATTTTAAATCCTGTCCTTCATTTACAAGTACATGTATTCCACAAACTGGCTAACAAAATGAATATTGTAACGTCCCTCGTGCCATGCAGGCTCCGGAGGCAACGACCATGCCCTCGAACACTACCCCGAAACGAGACTGCCGCTCGCTGTCAAACTAGGAACGATCACCAACGACGGCAAGGCGGACGTGTTCTCGTACGACGAGGACGAAATGGTGCGTACATCGAACGGGCGCCGTAGGCTACGCGGAGGTGTGGCGTGTTGGAAACACCAGTCCTCGTAACATTACCGAAGTTTTGCATCACTGAGCCGAGTCAGGTATTAGATGGGTGACCATCGTACACATGACCAGTTTTGTTTGGGAGAGAGGTTGGAGGGATGAAAGTTAAGCAACACTGTACTGGGTCAGGTATTGGATGGGTGACCATCATACACATGACCAGTTCTGTTCGGGAGAGAGGTTGGAGGGATGAAAGTTAGTACAGCAACTTCACTCGCCTTGCTTATCAACCTCTCGACAGCATGGATTTGTGGAGGAATTCTGTTGTTCACATTGTACCGTCCTTCGGAATGGACGTTAAGCTGGTTGTCCTCTTAGTCTTCAACATGCGTAGGCTACGATCCGCCACTTATCCTTCTAGTAAGCCAGTTTCATCATCGCCCTTTCATTCACCGACGCCATACGACCAGAACCGCATGGCCAATTTTCAAAACAGTGCGTCGTTGAACTCAATAACTCACATCCTTAGTTCCGTTAGCCTAACGAAGTGCGTGGTTTGTCGCAGGTGGAGGATCCGTGGCTGGGCGAGCATCTCGCGCACTGGGGCATCAACGTCGCCCGGATGGAGAAGACGGAGAAGAGCATGGCCGAGCTGGAGCTGGAGCTCAACCAAAAGCAGGGCGAGTGGTTCTCCATGCAGGTAGGCTGGATTTTGGATTTTGCTGGATCTTGCAGGTAGACTTTTCATGCTCAAAAAATCTCCATCAATGTTTAACTCAACGATTGATATAAACGTAACGATATTAAAAAGCGAGTAACCTACGATAAATATCGAAATTAAATTTTATACGACAGTGGCTCCACTTAACGTGATGTTCCGGTACTCTGCATTTTTGTCGGTAAGGTAGTCATTTTTCACGCAGAGACTGTAACATTGACGTTGTTTCTCTACCTATAACCTGCACACTCAACGATAGAACCATTACAACATATCAACTAATCATTGCCTTTAATAGCGTAGTGAAATAGGTACATAAAACTATTTTAAAATGCAATTCGTCTAGTTTTAGAATTTGCACGCTTCTATGAACTCTCTTATATTTCGTTGAGTGGTTGTTTTCAGAGTCATGGTTTGATTTTATGATGTGTTTTTCGGTTTTGCTCTGCGTTGAAGAGGCTTGTGGCCCTAGAAAGAGTCTCACGGCTCGTCATCTTCAGAAGAATGATGTTGTTTATGTTTTGTTATAAAGATTCCATGGCCCCCTCCCAGTCCACCCTGGGGATCGTTTTGTAATAAATCGCCAGCTGCTTCATAGGTAGCTCATGGCTTATAGCTAGAGCCAAGATTTTATGGTGTTATGATTTCGATAATTTCGTGGTAAGCTTTTTGGATTTCGGTGTTATGGCGGTGTTATGGAAAAAGTACAGAATTTCATGTCTATAGCAGATTTCAGACATAGGTGACGAAAAAAGAAGGTACTACGTGTTTTTAGCATTAGTTTTATCGAAATTTTAGTGCTAATTATTTGAATTTTAGCGTTTATAGCTAAATAGAAAAAAAGAGCTTTTGCGATCTACATTCGAAAGGAATGAAGATTTAGGGTAAGCACTGGGATCTCTAATAAAAAAGTGATCAATAATAATTACAATAAAGCAAATATTTAGTGTAGGTCCTCAACATAGGTATTTGTAAGGGACTTGGAACAAAATTAATAGCACATATAAATATTTTACATAAATGCCACCATGAAATACATTGTATGACAGCATGAGCGACGCCTACTACTTGTTAAAACTTAACATTGAACAAGTTTCAATGGTAGCTTCCTTCATTCTTCTTCCTTTGTCGGTCAGCACAAGATTTTATTGACTAAAAATACCTCTCTGCATCAACACTGTTCACAGGGGCTCAAATAGTTTGCTTAGTCAGAACTGCAAATGAGGGGTTTGAGATTTTTATGTCCATTAGAATTTGAATTAGACCCACTGCCTGGTAGTAACATACTTTGCAAGATTGTCTTTTTTCTCCCAGACAAGTCTGGTGTTCCAGATTCCACACATCAAAATATATTCATCACTCACAAAGAGTTGCTTTGCTTGATCCTCAAAAGTCAAAGATTTATTACACCCCATTGAAATTTGAAATCCCAGCTAATCTCTAACAACTGGTAGATTGAATGCATGTGGTGCTGGTGCTCACATGGTAAGGAGGGGAAGATTCAGCCAACCAATGGCAATGGTTTCCTACAGCAAACATTTTGCCCCACTACTTCTACCCCCTAAGCTTAGGAATGTTGACAGCATTTGATGAGAAACATACCTGAATATGACAAATCCATGGAAATGTGTGTTTATAGAGATAAAATAAACATTCTTAATTTTTGCATGGAAAAAAGTGGCTATTTCGCAAAATACACATATTATAGTGAAATAGCTTCATTATCTCTCAATTTAGCATAAAAACAAATGGGTTTGTTTATTTAATTTCTGTGAAATATGATTTGATAAAAATGAAAAAAAATAACAGATTATCTGAAATTTAAGATAATTGGATGGGAAAAGGCTCATTTCGCGATGATTTCGCGGGAAATAGTTGATTTCGTTGTTATGGATGATTTTTCGTGAATTTCGCGTTTTGTCGTGATGAGCTTCTTACATATTTGAGTTGGGAACTCAATGAATCGCACTCATTTGTAAGAATAACAAGAGATAAGAACAATTCGCGATTTCGCGCATCACCATATAATCGTGGCTCTACTTATAGCTTATTCACCTCTGCTTTGTAGATTCTGGCTGTTGATAGATTCTATTTAATTCCAGGAGTCCGGCAGCACCCTGGTGCCCGTGTACGGACCGGGACTGACCGGGTTGGCCAACCTGGGCAACTCGTGCTACCTGAACTCGGTGATGCAGGTGCTCTTCGCCGTGCCCGACTTTCAGAAGCGTTTCACGAGCTCGGCGGCGACTGAGATCTTCCAGGCGAGCTCCGCCGATCCTGCGACGGACTTCAATGTGCAGATGTAAGTCGCGTCGGTTGGTTGGGAGAAGAGCAACGTTAAGTTGGTTTACAATTCGCTCATAAAATTTTGTATTTTATTAGCTGTTGTAGTAAATTTTTCTATGTGTATCGTACCTACATTGTCATCAGATAATATAACTAGTAGCAGTATTACTTAACTTAAAAGTCTAGCCAAGCACGCCCTAACCTAATAATCTCTATCATAAAATTCCTCTAAATTATAAAATTCCTCTTGGAGGATGAAGATCTTGAGATTTGTCTTGAATGAAAGTGATTATTACTGTTCCTAATAATAAAATACCCCGCGCATTGTAAGCGTTTGCAATTTAAATAAGATTTCATTCTAATACAGCAACAAATCCAACGTCAAATTGGAGTTATTTGAGTTTGACAGGTTGTGACTTGGTATAGCGTCACTAGAATCAGAGTGACTGTGAGTATTCACAGCCTCTTGGTTCTACTCCTTGAAGATCCGTCATTCTCATCAAATACACTAAAATCGTCTCAAAAAGCCAGTGTCCAAGTAGCTCAATGGTTCAGAGCAACACCCGCGACAGGTGGAGATCGGGGTTCGAGTCCCCGTTTGGGCAACGATTCGTGAGAGGTTATTAGTGTTCCTATGCGCAATACAAGCGTTTGCAATTTAAATCAGATTTCAGACATGTTAAAAACAACTTCTCCATCCATCATGGCTCAGTTACTGCCTTTCTGTATTTTGCTGTTGAATTCTTAGATTTGCTAGTAATTATATTTTCCAAGCTAAAAATGCATCACATTTGATTTGACTTGATTCTCTAACATTGACAAATAGAAACTTTACAATTATGATGGTTTTTAGACTCATGTCTACTTGATTTATCCTTAGCACTAGTTTTACAAAAACTATTTGAAATGGGTTTTGAATGCTAATTTCAAATAGTTTTTGTTACAACTTCACAATTCTTTAGTTATATAATATCTGGACAAGTGCACCGACCCCATGCCGATTTTTTTCTTTGGTCAAACAATCTTTCCTTCTGCAAATGAAAACGAGCTGATTCAGATGCAAATTGTCAGGACTGCTCAAACCTCTGAAGAAGTAACTAGTATATGTTACGAAACGTCGGGAAATTTAGTAGCCCTTTACTTAGCATTCAAAACCCAGTTCAAATAGTTTTTCTTAAAACTTGTGCTAAGGATAAATCAACTAGACATGAGTCTAAAAACCATCTTACAAGTTTGAAGCCGATTGTTTCTGAGACCTGTTACCGTGGTTCTGTATCCGCAGGGCCAAGCTTGGCGTCGGTCTTACGTCGGGCAAGTACTCGGTTCCGTCGAGTACCGGGGACTCGGAGACGGAGCAGTCGGGGATCTCTCCGCTGATGTTCAAGACGTTGATCGGCAAGGGTCACCCGGACTTCAGCACCAAGAAGCAGCAAGACGCGCAGGAGTTCTTCTTGCACGTGCTCAACGTCTTGGAGGTGAGATTGTTGATATCTTTTTTAGAAAAACTCTAGGTTACTCGCTTTTTAATATCGCTACGTGTTTATCAATCGTTAAGGTAAACATCGATGGAGATCTTTTGAGCATGAAAAGTCTCAAAAGCGAGTTAACCTACGAGAAATATCGAAATTAAATTTCATACGACAGTGGCTCCACTTAACGTGATTTTCCTGTACTCTGCATTTTTGTCGGTAAGGTAGTCATTTGGCGGCCATCTTTCACGCAGAGACTGTAACATTGACGCTGTTTCTCTACCTAGAACCTGCACACTCAACGGTAGAACCAAGAGGCTGTAAATACTCACAGTCACTCTGATTCTAGTGACGCTAAACTCCAAATAACTCCGAACTCTACGTTACGTCTGCACACCCCGAGGATCGATCGTAACCGGAGATGTCACGTTGTTATAGCGTAACAGCCGCCACGCCGTGGACCCGGCCGCCTGCTTCAAGTTCCGAGTGGAAGATCGTCTCGAGTGTTCCATCTCGCACGCAGTGAAATACTCGGAACGCATCGAGGCTTGCCTGCCGCTGTCGATTCCGCTCGAGGCAGCGGTCAACGCGGACGAGGTTGCCGCATACCAGGCGGCGAAGGAGGCGGCAGACAAGGCTGGCACAAAGCTGTGAGTCTCGGTCGAAATCGGACCGGTTTTTCGGGGTTTTTTCGCCGCCGTTTCCTCTTCGATGCTCGGATCGGGTTCGATTGGCTAAACTTGGTTTTATTCGTTCGTGGTTATACGTAATTCAACTTTTCAAATTACTTTGCTACGTTACTGGGATGTATATCCTACAGAGTATAGGTGGTAAAATATTTTGACTCAAATGGGAACCATAAATTGACTCAATACTGCTGTACTTATCCTTAGCTCTATTTATAAAAAAAAACAAATATTAAACTGGGTTTTTTAATGCTAAGTAAAACAACTATGGGTCGTTTTTTCAGTATCCTAGCAACAGCCGATCAGAAGATTTTTTTTTTTATGTTAACGATCTGTTAACTACTTGACAGACCTCTGTTAAACCGGCACGTATTTGTTTCGCTGGCAAACTCATTGTCAACTTTTAACGCGACAGTGTCGATGTTGAGACATACTGTACGTGTCGATCTTCCGTATCCGTTGAACCGCCAACGACGAGTCGGAATCGAGCTAGAATCGACGGGAACAAAAATCCTAAGTGAGTCTATTAAAAAATTCCCTGAAATCCCATCCATTCAAACCCTTTTTTTTGTCTAATAGGGAAATCTCCTTAAGATTATTATTTAATTATTATCATTGTGTTCAAATACGCATTCAAAATAAAATCTGGCGTATTTTTTCTTTTTATAATCCGATCATAACTTTTCTATTTCTATTTGTTTTAAGAATGGCTAAAATATGAATTCTCGTGGCGGGATGAAAACGGGCTGTGATTAACTACAGGTAGTTCTGACGTCATTTTCTGGTATCCTTTGTGTTCGCTTCTGTTTTTTTACGTTTTTTGACGTCACACTGACGTCAGAGACCACTTCATGTCATAAAAAATGGCGACCCTCGTTTTCGTACTAGATTCAAACGTTAACATTTTAAACAGAGATATTTTAATCAAAATTGGATATAGAAGAAAATAAAAAAATACGTATTCATTATATTCTCGGAAAAAAAATAGTTCTAAATGTAAAGAGATTTCCCTATTGTCATGGAAACTAATTGGGTCTGTTTTGTTTGCGCAGGGACGCGACTGTTCGACCGCGAATCCCGCTGCAAGCTTGCCTGGACGCGTTTGCCCAGGTGGAGACCGTGGACCAGTTCTACAGCACCGCGATTGAATCCAAGACCTCGGCGTACAAGTTAGTATACTTACCCAGTATTATCCACGTTGACACTGAGACCAGAGAGCAAAGGATAGAAGGGGAGAGAGTTGGAAGAATGTGCAACTGAACGGGAATAAAAACCCAGGAGGTCCAGGCACACAGGTTCCAGCTTTGCTAGGGAAGATAAGGGATTGCTAAGTCCTTGTCCTTGCACTAGCCGAAATTAGCCTCGTTATTCAATGTACCAGCATTGAGTGCAGGTTATAGTTAGAGTTTCAACGTTAATGTTACAGTCTCTGCGTGAAAGATGGCCGCCAAATGACTACCTTACCGACAAAAATGCAGAGTACCGGAACGTCACGTTAAGTGGAGCCACTGTCGTATGAAATTTAATTTCGATATTTCTCGTAGGTTACTCGCTTTTTAATATCGTTACGTGTATATCAATCGTTGAGGTAAACATTGATGGAGATTTTTTGAGCATGAAAAGTTTCAAAAGCGAGTTAACCTACGAGAAATATCGAAATTAAAATTCATACGACAGTGGCTCCACTTAACGTGATGTTCCGGTACTCTGCATTTTTGTCGATAAGGTAGTCATTTGGCGGCCATCTTTCACGCAGAGACTGTAACATTGACGTTGAAACTCTACCTATAACCTACACTCAACGGTACCAGTAATTTCAAATCTTTATTGGTGGCAAATTAACTAGTTATCAATTTTTACAAACCATTTACATGATTAAAGATCCAAAAAAAAAACAGATTCCAAAAAAAAAAAAATCAATGTTTGTTTTGTTCTGATCCCGGTTTCTAACTACAATACACGTGTATCCAGGACTACCCGGCTGTCCACGTTCCCGGACTACCTGCTCCTGCACCTGAAGAAGTTCACGGTGCTGTCGGACTGGACTCCCGCAAAGCTGGACGTTGCCGTAGAGATGCCGGACACCCTGGACCTGTCCGGCCTTCGAGGGACTGGACCCAAGCCGGACGAGACGTTGCTGGTGGACGCCGGGCAGCAGGCGCCGCAGCCGGTCATTGACCAGCAGGTCGGGGTTCATTGCCGGGGAGCAACTTTTATTTTTTGATCACCCGCCCACTCTTTGATCAGGCGTATTGGTACTTAACCGTGATAGCTTACGTTCAATTTCAAAATTTCTATAGATCCCAAGAATTTAGACGTTTCGGCCTGTTAAAACGTCAAAACTTTTTTTGAAAACGTTCCGAACTTTTTGGGATTTCTTTAAATTTCTTGACAAGTGCACTACGCAACGCCACTTATCGACTTTGGTAAGTTTTGCTTCCTTGCACTTTCCATCTTCATGCATTGTTCAAGAGAAGCTCATTAATGGAAAAAATAATCCATATTCCAATAAAGGATCTTTTTTTCTGAGTGATTGATATGATAATGATGGTGTTTCATAATTGAAGTAAATATCAAAGTCTTCTTAGAAATAAAGTTTCTTTGAAATTAATTAATTCGTATTTAAATAAAGAACCAGCTCGGCTATAAACCTGCAGTTCACATTTTCAATACCAATAGTTGGGGAAGAGTGTTTTGAAATCGATCTTTTAAAAAGATCAAGATCGTCGTCGAAAAACAGTCGCGATCAAAGATTGAAGTTCGCGTTGGTTTTATTTTAAGTTCAAATTCAAATTTGTTTTAAAAGATCCTTCTCCAACTATGCCAATATCTGACAAGTTTACTAAAATATTCACTGACCGCTTAGACTTTATTGTTCATCTGTTCATTCTCTAGTTCTTTCAATTTCTGTAGTCGGTTAGCTTAGTAGTTGACATTTCGAGGGAATGTCTTCCCTGACCACCTACGCGTTTTTTTTTTAATTTGCTAATTAGAATAGAATAGAATAGGAGTTTATTTACAACTTTGGAAAACATTAAATGGAATGAACACATTTTTCTTCCTGTTGGTTGCAATAAATTGTAGATTTAAAAACTAGATTAACTAGAAAACTAGATTAAGTAGTTTTGTAAACACTCAGGTACCTACAGTTTTAATTGGTTTTTTAAATGTTTCTTGCTCCTTGATGTCCTTAATGGTTTAAGAAAGACCGTTTTTTATTTTAACTCCTGCTATAAAAGGGTCGTTAACACTCAATGCCAGCCGATATCGTAGCTATCCCAGTCTCTCCGTTCTCGTATGTTGTGCTAATGATTTTCAACGTGCTGTAAGAATTTCTACTGGTTGTCGCGTTGAAATAGGGCAGTTTCCAATAAGTTGAGGCTTAACCCTAGTATCTGGTTGCTGCAGGTTGTCCAGCAGCTGGCGGAGATGGGATTCCCGGAGGAGGCGTGCAAGAAGGCCGTGTTCTTCACGGAGAACCGTGGTCTCGAGCCAGCCTCCGAGTGGCTCATGTCTCACATCGCCGACTCAGACTTGTCCGACCCGTTCGTTCCTCCGGGACTCGAAGGTATTTTACATTTACCGTCATACTTAGGACTTAATCTTGCTTTTACAACTTTCAATGCGTTCAATTGGTGTTTGGTGCTCTTGGACGGGAGCAGCCAACACAGTGTGTCAAAGTGACAAGGCTAAGCAGTGGCCGGTCTTTGGTGCTGTTGGACTGGAGCAGCCAACACAGTGTGTCAAAGTGACAAGGCTAAGTGGTGGCCGGTCCTTGGTGCTGTTGGACGGGAGCAGCCAACACAGTGTGTCAAAGTGACAAGGCTAAGTGGTGGCTGGTCCTTGGTGCTGTTTGACAAGAGCATTCAATGAGATTTTTAAGAGGGTAGTAGTGTTTATAATATTGAGAAGTCCTTTTCATTTATACGCTTCTGCAGTTTAAAATCTCACCGTTTTCTGTTCTCCGCAGCCACGTCCAGCTTCGTTGCGAACCCCGATGCTCTCTGCGCGATCGAGTCGATGGGCTTCACGCGAGCGCAGGCTGAGAAGGCGCTGCGTGCGACCGGTAATGACGTAGAACGCGCCGCAGACTGGATCTTCACGCACGCGGCGGAGCTGGACGAAGCCGACGATGCACCTGCCGCAGCAAACTCTGCACCGGCGTGTAGAGACGGCTCTGAGAGTGAGTTGACCGCTTTAGAGTTTGGTTTCCCATATGGTGGGTTCAGAGCTTAAGACTAGGGATGTTTAAAATATCGATGTTGGAATTAGGCTTATAGGTTTTGATTGATTGATTTGTGATACTTAGCGACTCGCTGTTTTTTCGACTAGCCCTGTGGAACTGGTCCAATGACGTTTACAATTTGTGAGCGATGATAAGTATGATGATGAAGCCCTCCAACCTCTCTCCCGAACAGAACTGGTCATGTGTTTGTTGGTCGTTCATCCAATACCTGACCCAGTGCAGTGTTGCTTAACTTTCATCCCTCCAACCTCTCTCCCGAACAGAACTGGTCATGTGTATGATGGTCACCCATTTAATACCTGACTCAGCGCAGTGTTGCTTTACTTCGGTGATCTCATGTGCACTTGTGTTTTCCAACTCACCAAACCATTCTGTGTGATCACCTTTAGTTGAAATGATAAGCGACTCCTAAATGAAATCTTTTGGTGTTTATATTAATAGAATAATCGGCTCCGTTCCACAGAATACCGCCTCGTGGCTTTCATCTCACACATGGGAACTAGCACGACCGTTGGCCACTACGTATGCCACATCTTGAGGGACGACCGCTGGGTAATCTACAACGACAACAAGGTGGCGCTCTCGGAGAACCCACCCAAGGAGCTCGGCTACCTCTACCTCTACGAACGGATTGCGCAGTGATACGAACGTCCATAAACGCCGATTTGCTAGGAACAGGGCGATCATTGCCAACTGAATGACAGTTTATTTGTTCCGGATTTTTTTTTTATCGGTTTTCTTTTGTGTACAGGAAAAGATCTGCCAGTAAAAATAGTTGATAAAGCTTTTTGTCGTCCAGCCTCATGGGCTCGTGGGTTAACGTCGCAAGAAAGTGGCGTGTTGGGCATTTTTACTTAGCGATTCTTTACCTGAAAATACCTTTATTTGTGTCGCCACTTTCTCATATTGTCTTGGAAGAAACGGCAGCAAAACAAGTATTGAAAAAAATCATTTTATGTCCGTCTTGAATGATTTTTACGTTGTTTTTCTTGAAATTGTTACTCCTGTTTGGGTTTTTGCAAACGTTTCGAGCACAGATATATTCGCAGTTTGTCTCAGGTTATCTCGATTGCACCGTTTTTGCTAATGTCTTTAGGATTAGGATTAATAAATACCTAGCTTTAAATGGTTATTTTCAAACTAGTGCTGAAATTAGATAAAGTAGCTGTGCATCTAAAAACTGTAGTACAGTTATTACTGAGTTATTACAGTGACAAAGATATTTGCAGAAACGTTGACAATTTGGGAATTTTCTTTACACAGTTTCTTCAACAAATGAATGCTCAACTCTCACTTTAAGTTCATCTCCTTACTTTACTTTTCTGGCCGCCCAACCGTCAGCTTTTTAAAAATGTCAATGGAACTTTACCCGTTCTGTGCAATTAATTGAACTTTTACCTCGTGATAAATGAGCGATGACAATGGCGTAGTAGATTTGCATCATACCATGGCTGAGATCGTTGCATGGAAAAAATTCCCACATTTTTCTATCGTGATTTAATCTAGGGACACTCGCTTTCATCGGCTACATTTATTGGTTTACGCTTTCTGTCACGAAGATGGATTTTGTGTTCGTAAGCATGTCAGACTGGATTCACATGCAGTTCTAAATTTCAACTGTTGAAATGATGTTTAAAATTTAAATGATTGCAATTTGTTTTTTTTTTCTTTGCCACTAAGTTAGTTTCCCTAATGTTCCATTTATTCCAGTATGAACAGCTTTTAACTGAACCCTTTTAAATTTCATAATTGAACAACGTTACTGGAATCAGATCAACATGACTGTTTCGCTAATAGTTATATTAGAATCGCAGCACTAATGCTAAACGCTCTAAGCAAGCGACCTGGCAACAAGTGGTATTTGCAGCAGGTGGTTGTCAACCTAGATCCGCTAATATGCAATCCACGGTCCTTGTCCTCAACAAACCTCTATAGTTAAATTATTATGACTCAGTTCAGGTAAGTATTAATAAATATTAATTGACCATTAATCAGTCTCGAATGCGAATGTAATCTGCGAGAAATAACAAAATAATATTTTTTGGCACTCAAAATGACAGTGACCCTTGTACCTGCTTGTACCATGTTGCTGGTGTAGTGGTTAATTGTAGTTGGTCAGTAATTTCTTGTGAAGATAGTTAAATAAAAGTGCTGAGCAAAGGTGCTGAGACTCTGACTTATTTGACTACTGACAATCACATACTTATTGTATGAGCCTTAAGTTAGGATAATTTTAAAGATATGTAGGTTAAGTTGTAAAGCTAGTGGTAGGTACAGCTATGCTCAAATCAGAGTTCATATTGTTGTCCAGTGCTGTCTACCGCAATGGTGTGTAGTGTGATGGCTATCTTGCAATGTGCCATTTTTAGGAACAGACATAAGTTTGTAGGAGAAAAACTGGAAATACGGTATCAATGATGGACGTGGACTGTTTTCAATCAGCAATGGATAAACAAGGTAATTAAGATTCAAATTGTTAAATACCAAAACTCTCAGAATGTACTCTAGACTTAGTCATAACCTAACAAACACACATGTTTTTACTCTCAGTTAAGCATGTTTTTTTTTTATTTCAACAGATTTGTGACATGTAGGTTTATCATCTTCCATTTGGTGGTCGGATTTAATTACCACAATCTTGGTGTTCTCTGTTTTTATCACGAAACACATACTTGTCTAATTCTCTATCTTATCAATATGCAAAACATGTTGAAAAATAGTCGGTACAGTAAAAAAAACACTTAAAATAGTTATTTACAAAATCTTTGCTTCAGCTATTAATGCCAACTACATCGGATTGTCAATGAAAGAATTAATCCACATTATACAGTGTACAATATTTAATGGTAATATAATGATTGTTACAATATATTAACTCATGTAATACAAAATACTCACATCGTATCATCTTAATAATTGGCAACAGTGAAATTAATATAAGCCACATGAAGCAAATATTTGGTCCCATCTTTAGGACACAAATCAGGGATAAATTGACCTTATATTGAATATGATAAAAGCGTCAAAAAATTAACGCGACAAATTATTTTCTCCAAAATAAATGTTCATTCAATTGAGTATGTCGGATGCTGGCTATCACGACCAATTACGAATGTTTTGAGAAATTACATTTACAATCGTAGAAAATATATTTCTTCAAATGCAGTTTCGAAGTTCGTTTCCAAACTGATCCATATCTAAAAGTAATGCAGTATCATTCTGAAATGATACAAACTCTCTTTGCTATCAGCAATGTTCTTCAAAAAATTCAACCTACATTCATTTCCAGGAAATTAGGTACAGATGGAATTCAGTGTCGTTCTTTCAATGTCATTTTGGTCTTCCTCACTGTTAGCGGAACAGTTACAAATTGATAGACCAAAATAATTTATCTGTACGCCAGCACGAAAGTTCAAACGATTAGTACGCATAATTATCTGGAAATGTTTGTAGCAACCAGCGACAGGATTGCAAGATTTCATGGGGTCCGTACACGTGACCCATCTGACATTTTGCAAGTCATGTCATATAAATACTTATAGACTTCGTCGACTTGAGACATCATCAAATACCTTCCCACGAGGACGGACTAAAACAAGAGTATAACAACATCAACATTCAAACACACATTCACTCGTCATCGTAAACGAAATCGTCTTCCTTCAGCATCGTTCGACCGAAAACCAAAAAACGGCCCAAGTTTGGCTCCCTGGAAGTATCTCAGGAGGAACCTTGCCAAAGCCGCTAAGCCAAAGGTATCGTTTGGTATTCGGTAAAATAAAAACAGTCATTTTTCCGAACAACAAAATCATTCCTTTCAGATGACTTAAAAAAAAAATGCCTAACAATCCCCGAACTTTGCAAGTCCCATACCTTTGCGCACAGACGTCCCACACAGTTACTCAAACCTTAACCCTAACACAGCTCTTAGCTGCCTTCGTCAAGGAAACCTAACCTCACCGACAAACCCTGTTTTGTTTCTCTGTCCTTGATGATGCCTCGTCCTCTGTCTCCGCTCATCCCTGGACCACCCCCTATCCTCCGAGTCGCTAACGTACCCAGAGTTATTATAAACCTCTCTCAACCTCGACGGCGGAAATTCTCTCGGCTGAACGCTTTCCGCGCTGCCGTTCGACGACTTCCTCCACCCGTCTTCATAACGTCGCCGCTGTTCTTCTTCCATTTTCATCCGTCGTTGACTCTTGCTCGAGCTGGACTCGCTCGAATCCTCCCCAGACGTACCCAGCCCCAAATCCTTCTCCAACGACAGACTGCACTTTGTGTTGTAAACGTTCATATGACTCGGCAGACCGGGCAACGGAATACCAAACGCCGGCGGTCCTCTGCCTTTCCCGAAACCAGGACTCCCGTTGCTCAAGTACGGCGACGACGTTTTCGCATCGCCGTTCGGGTTACGGAACAGGAAGCCGTTGTTGCCCAACGACGGATGAAGCGACGGATGAGGGATGCAGAACGGCACCGGAAGACGTTTCTCCATTTCGGATTCTTTGTCGGCTTCGTCGTGGTTGGTGCACGAGCCGGGCCCGAAGAGAGAAAGGAGTACGGGCAAAAGGAAAAGTCCGTGCATCGCTCCGAAGAACACGACGAGGAACACCATCTTGAAGAAGACGAGGAAGATGTAACTTTCGGCGAACACTAGCGAAATGACGGCAAGAATCGTGCTGAAAGCTCCTTGAACGATGGGAAGACCCAAGGCGTAGAGACACTCCTTGACGCGGTCTTCGGGTCTCGTTGCTTTCGAGGACATGTAGGCGTAGCAGATGTGAGCGGTGAAGTCAACGGAGAAACCGATGCACATGATGAGGTTGATCATGGAGATCGAGTCGAGATGCACGTCCCATAGAGCCATGTAGCCGGCCACGCCAGTCTCGATGGAGATGATTGAGAAAGCGACCCAGAGGCAGCAGAGTACGTTCGGAATGAAGATGAAACAGACGATCATCATAATGAGGGCGCCGAGGATCATGCTCTGTATCGATGTCGGTCGAACGAGCTCGAACTGCGGGGAGCACGGAACAGGATACGTTAGTTACTTCACATTTTTTTGCATTTTAGGAAACTTCAGCAGCAGTTTTTGGGGCTACGTTGATTTTATATGAGAAAACATATTTTAAATTTGCTCTAAATTTGTGCAAGAAACTTGAATCTTAAAAAACATAATACCTATAACTTGCTTAAGATGGTTGTATTACTTTTAGTGTCAGTTCATAAAGTTAATTTTGCAATAAATTGGATATAGTTTTTTTTATTTTTTATTGTAACTATCCATATAAAACTTTGAAACAGTTTAAAACGGTCTCCGCTGTCAAGCAAACATACGATTTTACCAACCTGATCGAAGAAAACAAAGTACGGATGGAAGACTGTGACGTTCAACGGTGACTCTTCGCAGACTTTCCTCAACGCTCGGACCATCTCCTTCTCGTGATTCGAGTCCGTTATGTTGACGGCCTGCACTAGGACGCGGCTGGCCAGGATTCGCTTGCCCGACGCATCGAACTTGACGTCCAACGAGAAGGGGTTCGCGTCGAACAGCCAGAGCTCCTTCAGTGCCGCTACGAAAGTCTCCTCGGTGTCGATGGTCACGTTTAGGTAGTCCTGCAGATAACACGATTCATGTTAGTTAATTGCTTTTTTTTATTACAATTGCAAACCATAAGTATTTTTTATTAATTTGTCTATGTAATTTTTTTCTGCCAAATTGCAACACAACGAAATTAACACTCGAATGAACAGTCATGCTATTTTTGCTCAAAAATATTTAGTTTGATGAACCTCGCATGGTCACCCACTCAATGACTGCTGGTTTTGTCACTTAAGATAATTTGGTCACCCATCTACAGATTCCCATATTTTTGCTTAGCCTGTGGCTAATTATGCCTCATATCGCTATGGCCGAAAACGCCACCACTTCAACTTGACCACCTTGTTAGTACGTTTTTTGAAACCATAAGGGAAAAAACGCACTAACGAGGTTATGTTTTAAAAGCCTACTTATTTCTCTGTTAAACTGCCGCCATGACAGATAACTTCAAGACTTAACGCACAAGCACCCTTAACAATCAGCGAGGGCTTAAAGTCGCCCTTCATGAGAACACCCTTGGGGCACATATTCTCTCTCTCTCAGCCCTAAGTCGGCATTTCAGATATATTTAGAATTAAATTTCTTTCAATTTCCGGGTCAAGTGAGTTGGTTTAGTCAAAAAAAACTTTCCTACTACTTAAATTTTGTTGTTACGAAAATAGTTTTCGTTGAATTCAATGAAACTAGACTATTTTCTTTGAATTTTTCACTGTCACTGTCACTTTTGCTTTTGTTTTGAAAAATCAATTTGACTCATATCTGTGCTCGCTATGCTCATTGAAAAAAATACGTTATATACTTTAAAATATGCATTCTCAAAACTCCCATGGAATGACCTTGAAATGACCTTGAAACACTCTTGCCCCGTTCATTCTTTCCCCTATATTTTGGTAGTGTCTGTAAACAAACAATAGTAATCCATTTTTTATAAACTCTACTCTGCATCAGAAGGTGACCAGAAAGGTGAATCTGTAACTTTTCTTCAGTGGAATGAAATGTAATTATATGTTGTAGGCTGTAGCTTTGTATGCTAAAATTAGAACAAATTGAGGCTACTCGTACCAATCCAATCCATTCTCATACCCTCCAGGAGTGCGATTCTGAAACATTTTTCTAGTCAAAAAGATGAAATGATACGGAATGCCATTCATTTGTAACATTTTAAGTTTTGAAATAAATAATTGCTAGAGAGTCGAACCCCGATCTTGCATCCATGATGTTCACATACCTGGTTACGTTTGATGTAACCGACAAAGGATCGAAGCCAGGACTCCGTGTAGAGCGGCGACGAGATGAACGAAGTGTTTTCAAAAGTCTGCGTCAGATACTCGATATCGGCCTGCGTCTTCGGGTCCGAATAGTTGAGATGTCCAGACAATATTACCTGGATAACGGGATAAAGAGGGTTTTGTTAAGGCTTAGCAACGATTAAATATGGGGGACAATAGGAACAAGGGTGTGCTGTGGTATTGATAAATAACGTTTGTTTACCACTCCAACCAAACAGTTTGGCGTGTTGGAAACACCAGTCCTCGTGAAATCATTGAAGTTATGAAACACTGCGCTGAGTCAGGTATTAGATGGGTGACCACCATACACATGACCAGTTCTGTTCGGGAGAGAGGTTGGAGGGATGAAAGTTAAGCGACACTGCGCTGGGTCAGGTATTGGACGAGTGATCATCATACACATAACCAGTTCTGTTTGGGAGAGAGGTAGGAGGGATGAAAGTTAAGCAATACTGCGCTGAGTCAGGTATTGGATGGTTGACCATCATACACATGACCAGTTCTGTTCGGGAAAGAAGTTGGAGGGATGAAAGTTAGTACAGCAACTTCACTCGCCTTGCTTATCAACCTCTCGACAGCATGGATTTGTGGAGGAATCCTGTTGTTCGCGTAGTACCGTTCTTCGGAAGGGACTTCATGCAGGTGGTCCCCTTGGTGCTCTTCGACAGGAGAAGGCTATGCGCCTGGTTTCTTTCAAGGCTAGACTAGATTCATCATCAACCTCATCATCTACTAATCATTCGCCAGCGCCCTTAGACCAGTGCCGCAGTGCGCGTTGTAAACACAGTTCGTCGTTAAACAAAACAAATTATTATTCCACTATGCTACCTATATAGAATGTGTACCTGTATCCGGTATGGGAACTCCCGGAAGTAGATGTCCTCTCTGTCGTAGAACTCTACCGAGTAAGAGTCAGATCTGGAAAGCTTTCTTCGCTCCAAACCTTCCTTCAGTGTTGTCAGACCTGGGTATGTCACAAATACAAAAAATTAACCGACTGTCCCATTAGTGATTATTGACGTCATGTTTTAGAATGCTGGGATTTCACGAAACATTAAAAATATAATAAGGCTACAGGGATGAATGTTAAGCAACACTGCTCTGGGTGAGGTATTGGATTGGTGACCATCATACACATGACCAGTTCTGTTCGGGAGAGAGGTTGGAGGGATGAAAGTTAAGCAAAATTGCGCTGGGTCAGGTATTGGATGGTTGACCATCATACACATGACCAGTTCTGTTCGGGAGAGAGGTTGGAGGGATGGAAGTTAAGCAACACTGCATTGTGTTAGGTATTGGATGGGTGACCATCATACACATGACCAGTTCTGTTCGGGAGAGATTTTGGAGGGATGAAAGTAAAGCTACACTGCGCTGGGTCAGTCATTGGGCGGGTGACCATCACACACATGACCAGTTCTGTTCGGGAGAGAGGTTGGAGGGATGAAAGTTAAGCAACACTGCGCTGAGTCAGGTATTGGATGGGTGACCATCATACACATGACCAGTTCTGTTCGGGAGAGAGGTTGGAGGGATGAAAGTTAAGCAACACTGCGTTGGGTCAGGTATTGGATGTGTGACCATCATACACATGACCAGTTCTGTTCGGGAGAGAAGTTGGAGGGATGAAAGTTAGCACAACAACTTCAATCGCCTTGCTTATCAACCTCTCGACAGCATAGATTTTTGGAGGAACCCTGTTGTTCACCCCTGGGGGGTGAGACTAAGAAAATATATTTTTTTGTTGCAAAACTTACCGTAAAGCGCTCCAGCGAGGTAAAACCCAAAGACGAGCACCACTACCAACTTAACGTGCCATTTGTTAAGCAGGGGTGCCACTCGGTCGCGGAAGAAAACCATGAGGCCATGTTCTTTGTTGTCGATCGGGTTGTGTGGATCGGCTGGGTTGATGCCGCCAGCGCAGAACAGCCGGTAAAGCAGGGGTGCCTTTACTGTAACACACAGATAGTACCATTATTAGATGGCAGATGGCGTAAGCGTTTTTAGCTCGCTAGTTAGCACTCGGGCTCGTTTATTGATACGGTGTAGATAAAAGTGTGATGGCGATCTCAAGTCTTTTATGTCTTTCAAACTTATATTTTAAAGTTCTTTCATTTTATGTTTTGAGTTAACAACCCCAATCAAATTTCTGAAAAAAAAAACATTGATATTTGCTATTTGCTGTAACTACTATTGAACGGGTTGGCGTGTTGGAAACACCGGTCCTCGTGATATCACTGCTGTGAAGCAGCACTGCGCTGAGTCAGGTATTGGATGGGTGACCATCATACACATGACCAGTTCTGTTTGGGAGATAGGTTGGAGGGATGAAAGTTAGTACAGCAACTTCATTCGCCTTGCTTATCAACCTCTCGACAGCATGGATTTATGAAGAAATCTTGTTGTTCGAATTATACCGTCCTTTGGAAGGGACGTTAAGCCAGTGGTCCCCTACGACAGAATAAGCCTACGTACCGGCACCGGATTTTCTCTCCTCTCTTCTAGACTATGTTAGGTTTATCATTCACTCATTCACACTGCTTTGGTACCGATGGTATAACTATACCGGTATAACCATCGGTACCAAAGCAGTGGGAATGAGACTAAAATTAAAGACTCCATTATTGATGGTCATTTTTTTTTTATCCAGATCACCATTTTTCTGTTGTTGATCTTTTCTAATCATACCCATGACCAAACACCAACAAATCAACTGTGCCCACGAACCAACAGACAAGTTTCTTTTGTCATAAAGAATAGTAAATAATGTTCAAAGCATTGTGTCGACAGCATGCAAGCGTTTGGTCCATCAGCTGGCGACCACTTTCACTTTCCATCTGAATCTTTAAGTATCATGTCCACCTCGACTACTGGTCAAGGAAAGGTGGCGTGCTCACCCGACACTATTTTCTTATTACAGCTTGATTTTATTTCTATCAACTTGATCGAAACCTTCGGATGTCTAGACTTTCACCTTTCTTTGTATCCGATGTAATTACTTCCTAGATGCTTCCTCTACATTCCTTTCCGATAACTTGTTGAGTGAATTGCGTAACTCTTTCTCCGGCTAAACACGTTGTTACGGTTGCAATTTCTTTAGTGTGTCTCATTTCTTTCGTATTATTTTTCACAAGATGAAAGTAGCTTGACATCTTATGAGTTAAGTGTGGGCTGCAACTTTAAATCTACATAACCTCGACCAGCTTTGCCCTCTAGTCTATGATAGATTTCATAGTTTAGCATTGACATTGACTTTTGAATTCGTTAGCGGTGATTTTCAGGGTTATATCACATCTTGTCCAAGAATTAATTTAATCTTAGAACTTCTGAGGACTTCTTACATTTAGTTTTTAACCTGTATTTTTTAATTCAGCTCTTAAAGTTAATTTATTGCTTTAAGAAATGTATCAGTTATTTGGAAATAATAAATAAAATTGTGTGTAACATAGAAAATGTCGTGTTTAGCCAGAAATATCTTGTGGAATACCTGTAAAAAATTTACTAATCGAAAAATACAGCTGTTTTGCAACGTTGACCCATAAGAGCAATGGTGAAGCCCACCAGTTAAAATGACCGACCACACAGCTGTCTTGCAACATTAACCCATAAGAGCAATGGTGAAGCCCACCAGTTAAAATGACCGACCACACAGCTGTCTTGCAACATTAACCCATAAGAGCAATGGTGAAGTCCACCAGTTAGAATGGCTGACCACACAGCTGTCTTGCAACATTAACCCATAAAAGCAATGGTGAAGTCCACCAGTTAGAATGGCTGACCACACAGCTGTCTTGCAACATTAACCCATAAGAGCAATGGTGAAGTCCACCAGTTAGAATGGCCGACCACACAGCTGTCTTGCAACATTAACCCATAAGAGCAATGGTAAAGTCCACCAGTTAGAATGGCCAACCACACAGCTGGCTTGCAACATTAACCCATAAGAGCAATGGTGAAGTCCACCAGTTAGAATGGCCAACCACACAGCTGTCTTGCAACATTAACCCATAAGAGCAATGGTGAAGTCCACCAGTTAGAATGGCCGACCACACAGCTGTCTTGCAACATTAACCCATAAGAGCAATGGTGAAGTCCACCAGTTAGAATGGCCGACCACACAGCTGTCTTGCAACATTAACCCATTAATATCAATGGTGAAGTCCACCAGTTAGAATGGCTGACCACACAGCTGTCTAGCAACATTAACCCATAAGAGCAATGGTGAAGTCCACCAGTTAAAATGGCCGATCACACAGCTGTCTTGCAACATTAACCCATAAGAGCAATGGTGAAGTCCACCAGTTAGAATGGCCGATCACACAGATAGCTTGCAAAATTTACTCATAATAGCAATGGTGATGGTAGCTATTCTTATTAATGTTTTATCGTGACATATTTCAATGTCCTAGAAATTAGTTCAAGCCTAGTTATCAATCAAAATGTAATATTTGTTCATGACTTTCTGTTCTCTGCAGGTGAGACGATTTCTTACTTGACTCTGAGACTGGCTTCACCTTGACACCGACCAGCGCGTGCAGATTCTTCTTCTCCATGTGACCTGCGACTGCCATGCAAGCCGCAAAGAAGGTTATGTGCCACAAGTATGTGAAACCGACAGCAAAACCTGGGGAAACAAATCATAGAGACTTAGTACAATATTCTTAGTGAAATGATGGGAAAAAACAGCTGTCTTACAAAAAAAAATTTAAATCGATTTTTTTTTCATCCATTTATTACAACTTGCAGCAAATATTTAATTTAAGGCATGTAGGTAACTTTATTATGCCAAATCATTTTTTCACCTTCTTCATTTTCCGTTTCAATCACCAACTTCTTCCACATCTCCTTATCCAGCCAACTTTCTTTCTATTTTACTTCATTCCATTTCCCATCTCTTTCCCCCTCATCTGCTTGTACTTGTTTTATCCATCTTTCTCTTGGTCTTCTTCCCCTTCTCTAATATTCCAAGCTTAAAATCTTTCTTGGCAATCTTTCTTCCTTAATTCTCCTAATTTTTCCAAACAATTTCAATCTTTCTTTTCCAATTTTAAAACCTAATCTCTGTATATTAATTCGTTTCCTCAATAGTTTGCTTTTATTCTTGTCCAACTTCATCATCCCTTCAATACTTTTTATAAACTTCATCAGCGCTGCTTCCATTCTTCTTTCCTCCGTTCAAACTGCACGATATTGCAAAATAAGCCAATATAAAAAATGCAGTTGTAGGCCACTTTTACCGGCTTTTATAAGCGATTATATTGTAGAGTCGTTCTAATTTGGTATCACCTGACAGTTGGCTGACCTGGTGTTGGTGCTTGCACATTTTCAAATTTTTCTTATTCGGTTGACAGTTTTTAAAGGCCATGAAAATTGTATCGTTTTTTTTTTTGGGAAAAGAGACAATTTTCCGCTCACTTGCGGTGCTATTCTACCTACCATGCAGGTATATATCATGCGTTGACAGATTTTTTTTTTTTTTTTAATTATGTAATTTACCTTCGTGTTCAGCAGCATCTCAGAGATGCAAAAATTGGATGGGTGACATTAGGATCAAGGCCAATGATTCATCTGTCAAGAAAATTGACTTTCGAACGCAGAAATAACGACTAAAAACTTAATGAACACGATTCAAAATCATTGGTTGAAGACGATGGATCACTCTCTCGATGTTAAAAAATATATTCAGAGATCCATAAAGTGGATACGTTTCTAATAAATCAAGGTTAAGCAATTTGGAATCGTTTTTAAATTGCAAACGCTTGCAATGCGCGGGGTATTTTATTATAACCAACACTATAACCGTCTCAAAATTTCATGGCCAAACGGGGACTCGAACCCCGATCTCCACATGTCGCGGGTGTTGCTCTGAACCATTGAGCTACTTGGACCCCGATCTCCATTTGTCGCGGGTGTTGCTCTGAACCATTGAGCTACTTGGACACTGGCTTTTTGAGACGATTTTAGTGTATTTGATGAGAATGACAGTTCTCCAAGGAGTAAAACCAAAAGGCTGTGAATACTCACAGTCACTCTGATTCTAGTGACGCTATATCACGTCACAACCTGCTAATCTCTTGTACCTCCAATTTGAAGTTGGATGCGTTGTATTTAGATGAAATCTTATTTAAATCGCGAACGCTTGCAATGCGCGGGGTATTTTATTATTATAAATGGGAATTATATTTTATCATAGTATAATTATAATGAACGGTAATTAATTATGAAAGGAAATGATTGGGCGATCATTTTAAGGTTAAAATGAATTGCTGGTATTTTAAAATTCAATTTCAAGGCTCAGCAAAATTTCTAGAATTGATAACATTTCTAAAGGGTGTGAACTTTAGATTCACATGGCTGGCATGGGTGATCATTTTATTACCGTTAAGCAATGATGTCTGAGCGCGGATAGTGAATGGGTGACCATTTCTAGTAGTCAAAACAGAAGACTGAAAGTTTGAGTTGAAAAGTTTTTATTTTCAAAGCTTGTGGAAAGGTTAGTTAAGGTAGACATGAGTCTAAAAACTCTAAAAAAACGCCAAAGTCTTTCGAATGCGTTTGACAATGGCTAGGAGTCTAGAATTTAAGATATTTTGAGATGGAAAACCATTCCTTGGAGATGGTCTGCGTACTTACCCGAGTAAATGCAGAAAATCTTGACAGACTGGAATGGGCTGATGACGCCGATGAAGAATGAGATCATGTCGGTGAAGCTGGTGATGGTAATGGAGACCGCCGCCTCCGACAGAGTGCGTCCCATGCGTTCAGGCACGGATAGGGTGACAGGAGTCCGTCTCCATGCAGCCAACATGACGAACGTGTCATCGATACCAATACCTGGAACATGAGGTCAAAAACTGGGTCAGAATCGATAGATTTACTAAAATTTTCATGATTTATTTTGGCTGGATTTATTGTAACTTCATGGATATTTTATTATTAACAACACTATAACCGTCTCAAAATTTGATGCCTAAACGCGGACTCGAACCCCGATCTCCACCTTTCGCGGGTGTTGCTCTAACCAATTGAGCTACTTGGACCCCGGTCTCCACCTGTCGCGGGTGTTGCTCTAACCAATTGAGCTACTTGGACCCCGATCTCCACTTGTCGCGGGTGTTGCTCTAACCAATTGAGCTACTTGAACCCCGATCTCCACCTGTCGCGGGTGTTGCTCTAACCAATTGAGCTACTTGGACCCCGATCTCCACCTGTCGCGGGTGTTGCTCTAACCAATTGAGCTACTTGGACACTGGCTTTTTGAGACGATTTTAGTGTATTTGATGAGAATGACCGATCTCCAAGGAGTAGAACCACGAGGCTGTGAATACTCACAGTCACTCTGATTCTAGTGACGCTATATCACGTCACAACATGTCAAACTCCTGTGACTCCAATTTGACGTTGGATGCGTTGCTGTATTAGGATGAAATCCTAATTCATGGATACTGTAAGTTAGGTTAAGTGGTATTTTCAAGGGTACTCTAGCAAAGGTGTAATGGTATATTTACTTAAATATTTTAGCTGAATTTAATGGTTTCAAGGGTACTTAAGCTTAATGGCAGAGGGAAAAAATCATAATTTCAAAAGGTCATCGGTTTCTTTGCGTATTTTCGCTATTTTTTTTTTAGTGGTTCAGAATTTTCTTTTTCTAGAATGCTGAAGCTAAATTTTCGTGTATTTTTCATAAATTGTATCGAAACTTTTTGAAATTTGCATCGCATTTCAAATATCGTTCGTTATGTTTGAAAATTTTCGTTGGTTCTTTACGTTGCATCTTTTGTTTGGTACAAAATACTTCAGATGAGTCCGCCAAGAAATCACTTGGAGGTGGCGAGCCGTGGCTTGCAGAAACTTCGAGGCTTTACACCCTTTTTTAGGGTCGCAAACCTCTTCATAACCAGAGCAGAACCGTAAAACACGTTAAAACATCAAATCAAACAATCACTCAACCTTTTTATTATTAACAACACTATAACCGTCTCAAAAATTGATGCCCAAACGCGGACTCGAACCCCGATCTCCACCTATCGCGGGTGTTGCTCTGAACCATTGAGCTATTTGGATACTGGCTTTTTGAGACGATTCTAGTGTATTTGATGAGAATGACAGTTCATTGCACATTGCAATCGTTTGCAATTGAAATAAGATTTCATCCTAATCACTCAACCAATCTTACCAAAAGCAATTTTAAATGAAACACCATTATCGGATCATTCCATTTAAACAAAACGCTATCACTGCCAGGAAACGAATATCACCAACAAACGCTGAGTTATCAAACATAAAGCCGTCCAATATCTTACATAACCGAGAGCATGCGCTGAATTTTGGCAGCTGCTGAATTCAAATCAGTTGACCAATAGTTATTGCACAAACGGTTGCTGTCAGGTGAATTTGACATTCAAAAACCGTTCGTCAAAATGTTGCCAAAGTATGCCGCTAGACGCGCACGTGATTGCGAACAGAGACATGTCAGAACGTCACAGGTGGAACACGTCGAGACTGATGTTATTTCGTATTTAGGTCAATGATTTAGATTGATTGTGGTCGATTAAATGTGGTTTGATTGGATTTTTTCCGTGCAACCAAATTTGCAACAATAGGTAATATAAATAAACACCGAAATAACGGGGAAAAATCATTCAAATAGGGCCCGATCCATAGTTTGAAATATTTATCGGCCGCTCCTTAGCGAGGAGCGAAACAAGCATCCTGTCACAGAATGTCCAGCACAGAGGCGACGGCGAGTGTCCGCTTCTTTGCGTGGAGCGAAACAAGCGCCCTGTCACGGAATGTCCAGCACAGAGGCGACGGCGAGTGTCCGCTCCTTTGCGTGGAGCGAAACAAGCAGCCTGTCACGGAATGTCCAGCACAGAGGCGACAGCGAGTGTCCGCTCCTTTGCGTGGAGCGAAACAAGCACCCTGTCACGGAATGTCCAGCACAGAGGCGACAGCGAGTGTCCGCTCCTTTGCGTGGAGTGAAACAAGCACCCTGTCACGGAATGTCCAGCACAGAGGCGACAGCGAGTGTCCGCTCCTTTGCGTGGAGCGAAACAAGCACCCTGTCACGGAATGTCCAGCACAGAGGCGACAGCGAGTGTCCGCTCCTTTGCGTGGAGCGAAACAAGCGCCCTGTCACGGAATGTCCAGCACAGAGGCGACAGCGAGTGTCCGCTCCTTTGCGTGGAGCGAAACAAGCGCCCTGTCACGGAATGTCCAGCACAGAAGCGACGGCGAGTGTCCGCTCCTTTGCGTGGAGTGAAACAAGCACCCTGTCACGGAATGTCCAGCACAGGGGCGACAGCGAGTGTTGCTCTAAACGAATTAGAGATGTCACACTGTCGTAGATGCTTTGTTTACGCTTAAGAAAGAGTTATGCCACCTTTTGTGGTTTGTAAGACTCACGCACTGAATAATGCGTGTGATGGTACGCATGCTAATTAACCTCTACACTGACTCTGACAATCGAAGTATCGTTGTGCCAATGTACATGCGTGATGTCGTAGTTTAGCACTTCTAAAATTGCGAAATATTTTTTTTGTATCGTTTTCTTTTTTTTTTCTTTGTAAATACTTGACTGTCCCTCCTCAACAATTTCTCAATAATTTTGTTTTAAATCTTCTGCTAAAAAAAAATTAATAGTATTGTTGGGACATGGGTCAAACTATGCTTTCTACCATTAACCTTTCTTGATCCGCGTTTTCGCGAATCGATTGATTGATCTTTTGTGTTTAACAACGCACTGTTTTGACATCTGGCCCTGCGGCACTGGTCTTTGAGTGGGGTTTGATGCGGATAAGTATATACTTAACCTAGCCTAGAAGGGAGGAGGGGAAACCTGGTGCCGGCACGTAGGCTACTCCTGTCGAAGAGCACCAAGGGGACCACCGGCTTAATGTCCTTCCGAAGGACGGTACAACGCAACCAACAGGATTCCTCCACAAATCCATGCTGTCTAGAGGTTGATAAGCAAGGCGAGTGAAGTTGCTGTACTAACTTTCATCCCTCCAACCTCTTTCCCAAACAAAACTGGTCATGTGTATGATGGTCACCCATCCAATACCTGACCCAGCGCAGTGTTGCTTAACTTTCATCCCTCCAACCTCTCTCCCAAACAGAACTGGTCATGTGTATGATGGTCACCTATCTAATACCTGACCCAGCGCAGTGTTGCCTAACTTCGGCGATCTCACGACAACCGGTGTTTCCAACACACCAAACCATTTTTAAGAGCGTCGATAATCAATTTTTGAACATAATTTACTCTTTGGCATTGTGTTAATAACCTTCAAACATATTAGGAACCAAATGAAAACGAATCCTAGCTTCCTTATGGGTTTTTGTGTCTGTTTTACCACTTTTTTCTACCTTTACCGTCGTGTGTGCATGTGTATAATTCGCAAACTATTATTTTTTTCATGACTATAATTAGAAATATTTCAAACTTCCAGGCGCTCTCTAAATGGTAACTCCAGGTACATGTTTTCACGGACAACCTTCATGGCGAATCACTTGAAGGTAGCAATCCATAGCGACAAAATTACCATAAGAGCCATACGAGGCTAAACAATGTACACATATATTAAACTATTTTATGATATATTTAACTGGCATAAATAAGCACCGGGAGCGATCTGCTTGTTCAACTGGGCATGTGACTCTGCCCTAGTGCGACTTTCACGTGTTCGACTGGGCATGTGACTCTGCCCCAGTGCGACTTTCACGTGTTCGACTGGGCATGTGACTCTGCCCCAGTACAACTTTCACGTGTTCGACTGGGCATGTGACACTGCCCCAGTGCAACTTTCACGTGTTCGACTGGGCATGTGACTCTGTCCCAGTGCAACTATCATGTGTTCGACTGGGCATGTGACTCTGCCCCAGTGCAACTTTCACGTGTTCGACTGGGCATGTGACTCTGTCCCAGTACAACTTTCACGTGTTCGACTGGGCATGTGACTCTGTCCCAGTGCAACTTTCACGTGTTCGACTGGGCATGTGACTCTGTCCCAGTGCAACTTTCACGTGTTCGACTGGGCATGTGACTCTGTCCCAGTGCAACTTTCACGTGTTCGACTGGGCATGTAACTCTGTCCCAGTGCAACTTTCACGTGTTCGACTGGGCATGTGACTCTGTCCCAGTGCAACTTTCACGTGTTCGACTGGGCATGTGACTCTGTCCCAGTGCAACTTTCACGTTTTCGACTGGGCATGTGACTCTTCCCCAGTGCAACTTTCATGTGTTCGACTGGGCATGTGACTCTGCCCCAGTGCTACTATGTGCTAAGCCCCCATGCCCCCTCTAATGAACCCCTTGTTCACGTTGTTGCACATTTTTGCACATTGTTGACGTTGTCGACATTGTTGTCAAACTGTGAAACTGTTTGCATTTGATTTCAAATGCTAATGTTGCAGCTCACAAAAATATGTGAATAACCTGTATGTGAATCTGATTTACGTCAAGGATGGTGGGCAAATTCAGTGAAAAGCAGTGAAACCTATGCCCAACGGAGAGCAAAGGTGGCCTAGTCATGTGGTTGTCGTAGGTTGCATGTTCAAACACAAGGATTCTTGCATATTTTTTTAAACATGTACAGTTTAGCACATTACGCTTATCAACAGTCATAATTATAAATGCGATAATATTGCCTTGAAACATAATTATGAAATAATTTAATGGAAAAAAATTTATATGGGTGGATATGGTGCATCTGAAAAAGCCAGTTGCATTGGTTTTTTAAATTTCTTTCAGTTATTTTCGGTTTGTTCGGTGTTTTTCTTGTCATGTGTCAACATTTCAACCCGTCTCGACTCGACCATCTAAGCTGTGTTGCCAACTCACGTACCTACCCCTACCCCTTCCCATCAGGAGGGTCTTTGTTCGATTCATGTCCATCTTGTCAGGTGTCAACATTTCAACCCGTCTCGACTCGACCATCTAAGCTGTGTTGCTAACTCACGTACCTACCCCCACCCCTTCCCATCAGGAGGGTCTTTGTTCGATTCATGTCCATCTTGTCAGGTGTCAACATTTCAACCCGTCTCGACTCGACCATCTAAGCTGTGTTGCTAACTCACGTACCTACCCCCACCCCGTCCCAACTCTTGGTAGGAGAAAAATTTGACTACGCAGCCCAATCAATCAAATCAGACAGCAAATTTTGATATCGTAAGAAAATTGTAACCTTAAAAAATGTAATAACAATGTCTTATAGGCAGAAATGAATGCAAAACAGTTTCTGGGATATACTATACAACTAATCATATTTGTGTTGCAAATTAAACTCGGCCAATTGCGGCAGCGTGACGTGCGTAATGTGCGCACGCAGAAAACAGGAATTATTCAAATTTTTTTTCGTTAGTCTAAAAATCTGGGTAGAAAAAAAATTAAAATCCGGTTTAGCACAAGCGAATAACTCGAGTGTAAACTTGAGTCGACATTCAAAGTGAAACCTTCTGATCAACTGATGAAGCCAATACGTTCTAGATATTTGACAGCAGAGACCTTGTTTTAGATTGCCATGAAAACCCTTGTTTCACCCACCCATTACTATTACATTGTGATGAACTGCCCGATGCCAGGCACGGGTTACTTGTTTTAGATTGCCATGACAACCCTTGTTTAACCCACCCATTACTATTACATTGTGATGAACTGCCCGATGCCGGGCACGGGTTACTTGTTTTAGATTGCCATGACAACCCTTGTTTCACCCACCCATTACTATTACATTGTGATGAACTGTCCGAAGCCGGGCACGGGTTACTTGTTTTAGATTGCCATGACAACCCTTGTTTCACCCACCCATTACTATTACATTGTGATGAACTGCCCGATGCTGGGCACGGGTTACTTGTTTTAGATTGCCATGACAATCCTTGTTTCACCCACCCATTACTATTACATTGTGATGAACTGCCCGATGCCGGGCACGGGTTACTTTTTTTTTTCGATTGGTCTCTAATGTTTAAGTTATTGGCATGTGGTGAAACTCATAAAAGATTTCAATTTTGGAGATACAATTAGAATTTACTAATTGGGGTGCGGTCAAAGTAGATCAAATAATGAACGCAATAATCCTTAGATTACAGTAATCGATTTCAAAATATGGATTAAATTTTGCATAATTAATAGCGTATTGCACAAATAAGTTTTTTTGCCAACGTTCCAAATTTCAGTAATGATTATAAAAAAAAATATTTAGCTCATTTATTTTAAATACTGTTGCTAAGATAAAGATCAGTTCTGTTCGGGAGAGAGGTTGGAGGGATGAAAGTTAAGCAATACTGCGCTGGGTCAGGTATTGGATGGGTGACCATCATACACATGACCAGTTCTGTTCGGGAGAGAGGTTGGAGGGATGAAAGTTAAGCAATACTGCGCTGGGTCAGGTATTGGATGGGTGACCATCATACACATGACCAGTTCTGTTCGGCAGAGAGGTTGGAGGGATGAAAGTAAAGCAACACTGCGCTGGGTCAGGTATTTGGTGGGTGGCCACCATACACATGACCAGTTCTGTTCGGGAGAGAGGTTGGAGGGATGAAATTTAGTGCAACAACTTCACTCGCCTTGCTTATCAACCTCTCGACAGCATGGATTTGTGGAGGAATCCTGTTGTTCGCGTTGAACCGTCCTTCGGAAGGGACGTTAAGCCGGTGGTCCCATTGGTCTTCGACAGGAGTAGGCTACCTGCCGGCACTGGGTTTCCCCCTCCCTTATAGGCTAGGTTAAGTAAATCATCGTCCATTCATTTTCCGGTGGCATGAAACCAGTGCCAGCAGGTTCGTTGTCAAAATATTGCGTCTCTTAACCCCACTTATCAGTTCCCCTTTCCCTCCAGTCTAAAGTTATGGTAAATTTCTTGGCGTCGAACCTCATATTCTTTAAACTCTTTCGTTTTAGGCAATAATTAGGAAACACCTAAAGTGTGTTGAACTCATTACGTTTGATAACCATTTTATTGCCAGGACAACATCACAGCAATATCGATTTCAAAACCTATCCAAACTTACATGTGGACCGCTCTACGCAATCTAGTAAACACATGGTGAAAATTATAACTTTCTTAGAACCTATCTTTTTAAATGATGGGTTGATCCCATCAAGCTACCTGTCACGGAATGTCCAGCACAGAGGCGACGGCGAGTGTCCGCTCCTTTACGTGGAGCGAAACAAGCACCCTGTCACGGAATGTCCAGCACAGAGGCGACGGCGAGTGTCCACTTCATAGCGTGGAGCGAAACAAGCACCCTGTCACGGAATGTTCAGCACAGAGGCGACGGCGAGTGTCCGCTCCTCTACGTGGAGGGATCAAGCACCCTGTCACGGAATGTCCAGCACAGAGGCGACGGCGAGTGTCCGCTCCTTTGCGTGGATCGAAACAAGCACCCTGTCACGGAATGTCCAGCACAGAGGCGACGGCGAGTGTCCGCTCCTTTGCGTGGAGCGAAACAAGCGCCCTGTAACGGAATGTCCAGCACAGAGGCGACGGCGAGTGTCCGCTCCTTTGCGTGGAGCGAAACAAGCACCCTGTCACGGAATGTCCAGCACAGAGGCGACGGCGAGTGTCCGCTCCTTTGCGTGGAGCGAAACAAGCACCCTGTCACGGAATGTCCAGCACAGAGGCGACGGCGAGTGTCCGCTCCTTTGCGTGGAGCGAAACAAGCACCTTGTCACGGAATGTCCAGCACAGAGGCGACGGCGAGTGTCCGCTCCTTTGCGTGGATCGAAACAAGCACCCTGTCACGGAATGTCCAGCACAGAGGCAACGGCGAGTGTCCGCTCCTTTGCGTGGATCGAAACAAGCACCCTGTCACGGAATGTCCAGCACAGAGGCAACGGCGAGTGTCCGCTCCTTTGCGTGGAGTGAAACAAGCACCCTGTCACGGAATGTTAAGTCTCTGCCATAGGTATTGGCGCCATTTGCGATCTCACAATAGTAAGAGTTTGCTGCCAAGTGACAAATTTGGTGTTGAAAGTTCCGACGAGTTCCAGTTTACTGTGGCGCGAGACACAATTTACCACATATTGAAATCAAAAGTTGTGAACGCATTGGTGAGAGCGCCATGTCTGCCCTGGTGCCAGTTTAAACCCAGCAGGTGACCGAATAACCTATAGACCTAAATACACTCTAGCCCGTGAGAGAAGATACCAGCACAAGGACTGTCCCCTGCATTGCTACAGTCTAGCTCGTGAGAGAAGATACCAGCACAAGGACTGTCCCCTGCATTGCTACAGTCTAGCCAGTGAGAGAAGATACCAGCACAAGGACTGTCCCCTGCATTGCTACAGTCTAGCCCGTGAGAGAAGATACCAGCACAGGGACTGTCCCCTGCATTGCTGTACAGTCTAGCCCGTGAGAGAAGATACCAGCACAAGGACTGTCCCCTGCATTGCTACAGTCTAGCCAGTGAGAGAAGATACCAGCACAAGGACTGTCCCCTGCATTGCTACAGTCTAGCCCGTGAGAGAAGATACCAGCACATGGACTGTCCCCAGCATTGCTACAGTCTAGCCCGTGAGAGAAGATACCAGCACAAGGACTGTCCCCTGCATTGCTACAGTCTAGCCCGTGAGAGAAGATACCAGCACAAAGACTGTCCCCTGCATTGCTACAGTCTAGCCCGTGAGAGAAGATACCAGCACAAGGACTGTCCCCAGCATTGCTACAGTCTAGCTCGTGAGAGAAGATACCAGCACAAGGACTGTCCCGTGCATTGCTACAGTCTTGTTCGTGAGAGAAGATACCAGCACAAGGACTGTCCCCTGCATTGCTACAGCCTAGCCCATGAGAGAAGATACCAGCACCAGGACTGCCCCTGCATTGCTACAGTCTAGCCCGTGAGAGAAGATACCAGCACAAGGACTGCCCCCCCCCCCCCTGCTTTGCTACAGTCCAGCCCGTGAGAGAAGATACCAGCACAAGGATTTCAACGCATAATCAATTTTTAGAAATTTAGAAACACGTTTTGACCGTTAAAATGGTGAATTCTTCGTTGACTACGAAAACTGCTGATGGAAAATCACTCGAGGTTTTATGAGATCGATACTTGTTTATGAAATGTGTTCTTACCCAGCATGAGGAATGGCGCGGCCAGGTTGATGCCGATGAACTCGACGCCGATGTAGACGACGACGCCGAACGCAGCGGCGGTGGCCATCGCTGCCGAGAGGTTTCCCATCAACCCCAGCCAAGGCTTGGAGCGAACTGAGTCACGCATCATGCACGAGGTCACCGAAAAGACCGCCATAATGATGAAGGTCACGCTGCAAAATTTAGAATTTTATTTTAGTTTCTAGTTAGGTTCCAGCCAGCTGATCTCAAATAACCTGGATAGAGCATAGGATCCAGCCAGCTGATCTCAAATAACTTATATAGAGCATAGGATCCAGCCAGCTGATCTCAAATAACCTGGATAGAGCATAGGATCCAGCCAGCTGATACCAAATAACCTGGATAGAACATAGGATCCAGCCAGCTGATCTCAAATAACCTGGATAGAACATAGGATCCAGCCAGCTGATCTCAAATAACCTGGATAGAACATAGAATCCAGCCAGCTGATCTCAAATAACCTGGATAGAACATAGGATCCAGCCAGCTGATCTCAAATAACCTGGATATAGCATAGGATCCATCCAGCTGATCTCCAATAACCTGGATAGAACATAGGATCCAGCCAGCTGATCAAAATTGAAGTCAGGCAATCAATTATTGGCAACAAGTAGGATTCTCTAATTCCGCCGTGTCTCTATAATGTCTATGCTAATTTTATAATTTGAAAAAACTCTTTAACTAACCTTGACCATCAAATTGATAATAAATACTACGGAAACTACAGATGAAATCACTTAAAATAGCACGGACTCTTTTAAAGAATTCGGAATCGGGGATTCTCAAAATGGCGGCGCTGTCTGCAAAGTCCTAGTGATACCTGGATGGGACCTGGATGGGACCTCGGCTATGATGGGCAAGCAAGAATCTTTGTGGTCTTACCTGAAGTACGGAATGACGGTGCGCGTGTTCCGCTCCAGTTCTATGTCGAGTGTTCGTGAAGCGAACCTAGCGGTGGAAATGTGCTGGAAGATGTTGTCAGCCTCGGCCTTCTCGACTGCTGCCAGGAACGCTTCTTCCCACGCGGCGCCTCTGTGAACAAAATCATACAGGCACTGGGTTAGGTTTTGTCAGTTATTTTTTGCGAACGCTCACGTACCTTTTCTTGCTAAAGTGTACGTCGATCACTCATTCCGGGAAAAGTTTGGTCTACTCTACATTTAAATTCAAGAAACATATACTGAATGGTTTGGCGGTTTTTTGAGATCACCGAAGTTAAGTTACACTGTGCGGAATCAGGTATTGGATGGGTGACCGTCATACACATGACCAGTTCTGTTCGGGAGAGAGGTTGGAGGGATGAAAGTTAAGCAACACTGCGCTGGGTCAGGTATTGGATAGGTGACTATCATACACATGACCAGTTCTGTTCGGGAGAGAGGTTGGAGGGATGAAAGTTAACCAACACTGCGCTGAGTCAGGTATTGGATGGGTGACCATCATACACATGACCAGTTCTGTTCGGGAGAGAGGTTGGAGGGATGAAAGTTAGGCAACACTGCGCTGAGTCAGGTATTGGATGGGTGACCATCATACACATGACCAGTTCTGTTCGGGAGAGAGGTTGGAGGGATGAAAGTTAAGCAACACTGCGCTGGGTCAGGTATTGGATGGGTGACCATCATACACATGACCAGTTCTGTTCGTGAGAGAGGTTGGAGGGATGAAAGTTAGTACAACAACTTCACTCGCCTTGCTTATCAACCTCTCGACAGCATGGATTTGTGGAGGAATCCTATTGTTCGCGTTGTACCGTCCTTCGGAAGAGACGTTAAGCCGGTGGTCCCCTTGGTCTTCGACAGGAGTAGGCTGTCTTAGGTTTGGTTCATAGTTAACATAATTATTTTACACTCATTGACCGACGCCATTCGACCATTTCCTCGAGGCCTGTTATTAAAACAGTGCGTCGTTAAACATAAAATATTGATCAAACCCAGCAAAATAAGTAAAATACGATTTGCTGTGATGGTTTGAGCTCTTTAGGCTGTCAAAGTATTATTTTTTTTTTTTAAGAAAATCCAGTTATTATTAATACGATATGTTTATTAATAGTAAGTTTAGCAAAAGTACATATACCCAAAAATACAGCTTTATTCTAAGTTGCAATTGCAAACGCTTGCAATGCGCGGGGTATTTTATTTTTATAAACACTATAACCGTCTCAAAAATTGATGCCCAAACGGGTTTTACTTGGTTCTACTCCTTGAAGATCCGCCATTCTTATCAAATACACTAAAATCGTCTCAAAAAGCCAGTGTCTGAGCAGCTCAATTGGTTAGAGCAACAACCGCGACAGGTGGAGATCAGGATTTGAGTCCCCGTTTGGGCATCAATGTTTTAAACGTTTATGGTATTGATAATTATAAAAAGCTTTATTCTCGATTAACAGTTGAATAGAAAAGTATGATTTTTGACATCCTGAATTTATCACGCAATCCATATCACGCTTGCTTTATCTAATCGATAATTACCTCAATTTCATAACCTAACTTTTGTTGATTTATTTCAAAATCCAGCCGATTCGACTGAAGTAATGCTGCTAATGGCTTCAACAATTACTATCATGTCCATTGTGCAATGTTTTATGACAGGATTACATTACAACGATGCATACTTCGATCAGCTGTGTGATCGGATGACTTAACTCTCTCAAAGAAGCGACGAGAAAGTGACGCCACATGAAATGGCCGAGCTCCAGACCCGAGCGTCGTTAGGTTCGAGCGAAAGTGAAAGTTCTCTCGAGATCGTAGCCAATATTTCCGGGGGGCAAGAAAGAACGTTCGAGTGTGTGTGTCGTTTGGTTGCAACTTCCGGTCTGTGGTTTTGATACTCGAGTGTTTTGTAATGGTTTACTTGATTGGTTGTCGATGATTTGTAAGTGGTTAAAAAGTTGCCACCTACTTCCTTTCGCCGGTGACAATGAAAAGAAAGAGGAAATAATGCTTTTTTTTTTTTTTGCTTTTCGCAGCATTTCTTTTCTGTTGATTCCACTAAAAAGCTGAAACCAGCAAGCGATGAATGAAAGGCTAGCTAGAATCAGACATTTGTTAAGTCTAGCTCCCCTTTTATATTAGTTAAGTTTGTTTGTGATGATATTTTCTAGTCATTAGCTCAATCTTTTGGTGTTCATTAGTAATTTTTCATACAAATATTTAATCCATGCTGTCGAGAGGTTGATAAGCAAGGCGAGTGAAGTTGCTGTACTAAATTTCATCCCTCTGACCTCTCTCCCGAACAGAACTGGTCATGTGTGTGATGGTCACCCACCCAGTACCTGACCCAGCGCAATGTTGCTTAACTTTTTAACTTTCATACCTCCAACCTCTCTCTCGAACAGAATTGGTCATGTGTATGATGGTCACCCATCCAATACCTGACCCAGCGCAGTGCTGCTTAACTTTCATCCAACCTCTCTCCCGAATAGAACTGGTCATGTGTATGATAGTCACTCATCCAATACCCGACCCAGCACAGTGTTGCTTAACTTTCATCCCTCCAACCTCTCTCCCGAATAGAACTGGTCATGTGTATGATGGTCACTCATCCAATACCCGACCCAGCACAGTGTTGCTTAACTTTCATCCCTCCAGCCTCTCTCCCGAACAGAACTGGTCATGTGTATGATGGTCACTCATCCAATACCCGACCCAGCACAGTGTTGCTTAACTTTCATCCCTCCAACCTCTCTCCCGAACAAAACTGGTCATGTGTATGATGGTCACTCATCCAATACCCGACCCAGCACAGTGTTGCTTAACTTCAGTGATCTCAAGAAGACCGGTGTTTCCAATAGACCGAAGTTTAGAGTGCTCCGGTTGTTCCACCTTCGTGGGACCGCGTTCATTTGACCGACTAATTGCTTGATTGTTGTTCGACTGGTTCGGAGGGAAACGGAAATGGCGGCGTCGAAAGCTCGAGCCAGACGAGGAAGAAATTCACCGGAAGTAAACAGTATCATTTCAAGTCTTAAGCCATAAGGAAATAGTATCTTCTCCGAGGCGACTTATCCATATTTGCATAATATGTTCAGTCATGTTGGTTTATGATATTAAGATGTTATTTATGATTATTAAGTGCCAGTTTTTGCACTGTTTGTTTGTAGGATTTTTAACTATTTCATCGATTTATTGATTAGTGGTGTTTTACGACGCACTGTTATGACAGCGGATCCTGTGGTTCTTGTCTGATGACGTCGGTAAATGAAGAAAACGACGATGAATCTTACCTAGCCTAAAAAAAGAGGAAAGAAAACCCGGTGCCGGTACGTAGCCTACTCCTGTCGAAGAGCACCAAGGGGTCCACCGGCTTAACGTCCCTTTCGAAGGACGGTACAACGCGAACAACAGGATTCCTCCACAAATCCATGCTGTCGAGAGGTTGATAAGCAAGGCGAGTGAAGTTGCTGTACTAACTTTCATCCCTCCAACCTCTCTCCCGAACATAACTGGTCTTGTGTATGATAGTCACCCATCTAATACCTGACCCAGCGCAGTGTTGCTTAACTTTCATCCCTCTAACCTCTCTCCCGAACAGAACTGGTCATGTGTATGATGATCACCCATCCAATACCTTTTAGACACACAAATTATCTTTCCAAAAATTGGTGCCCAAATGGGGACTCGAACCCCGATCAGATACCTGACTATATAAATACGATATTGTAATTAAAAACGTGACCTAACAGAAAGTAGTGTCCCCCAACTGACAGGACCTTCAGACTTAAGTTCACTGACTTAACAAGGTCACGGCTTGCACTGAATTTCTCTCGGGTCCAATCCAGAGCGTAGTTTCGTTGCGTAACAACGCGCGCGGTGTCTGCTTTACCAACCTGTACTGAGAAACGCAGTGGAGAAAGTCGGCGTTTTACAAACACATGTGTCTTAGCGAGAATATTTTGTCACAATTCGCATCGAGGAAATTGGATGTAAGGAAAAAGATTGATTTTATGTTTTATTTACCAATGTGCCTTTCTCCGTTTTTGTCGCTGGCGTTTTTTGACGCCTCGTAAAAGAAAGGATTGCAAAATATAAACAGTCGTATGCTGAAATCAAGTAGTTTTAAATTGTATCACTTTACAGAAAGTCATTTTCTGTGGGTGTTTTGACTCTGATTTTAATGTTGAATGCATCTAGGAAGTCTACGCAAAGTGGTTGTTGGTCCTTTTGTTCCGTTATGAAAAGTCAGTCGAGCTTGCAGACTTGATTAAGTGTTGAAATGAGTTTAAATAAGTGTTTTGAAATGTTGGGATAGTGCCATGTTTCATACCCAATATTTTTGTTCGCGTTGTACCGTATTTCGGAAGGGACAGGAGTAGGCCTGCATTGAGTTACCTATAGTCCCTTCATGGGCAAGTTTAGGTTCATCTTCATCAGCATTATCCGAAATTAACACTGCTGGGTCAGGTATTGGATGGGTGACCATCATACACATGACCAGTTCTGTTCGGGAGAGAGGTTGGAGGGATGAAAGTTAAGCAACACTGCGCTGGGTCAGGTATTGGATGGGTGACCATCATACACATGACCAGTTCTGTTTGGGAGAGAGGTTGGAGGGACGAAAGTTAGTACAGCAACCTCACTCGCCTTGCTTATCAACCTCTCGACAGCATGGATTTGTGGAAGAATCCTGTTGTTCGCGTTGTACCGTCCTTCGGAAGGGACATTAAGCCGGTGGTCCCCTTGGTCTTCGACAGGAGTAGGCTACGTGCCGGCACCGGGTTCCCTTTCCTCCCTTCATGGGCAAGTTGAAGTTTATCATCATCCTCACCATACCAGTACCACAAGGCTCGTTGTGGTACCCCACAAATCATACGATTTTGACCTTACTGGCTCAAACTGAAATCGTGTCTAGCTTATCTAAATAGTTTTAGTGCGTAAGTAATTAAAAAACACGCGCTTTCCACTGGCAATTAAAAAATTCCGAGTCAAATGTTTGGCCCACTCGAAAGTTGAATTCTCGACATCGATATCGCCACGAGCACCAAATTGTATAGTAGGTTCAAACGCATTGAAAGAAAACTATAAATGTCACTATAATTTCGTAGCAAATTGGTCTACTTGTCTTAGAATTCTAGTTGCCTTGGTTTCTTGAGACAGTAATGCCGCTCAACGTATCGGCGAGTTAAAACATTTTGTATTATTATGAAAGCTATAACCTTCTCATAAATTGTTGCCCAAACGGGGCATCGATTTTGTTTTGGCACCGTTTGGCCATCAATTTTTGAGTCTGTTATAGTGTTTTTAATAGCAAAATACCCCGCGCTTTGCAAGCGTTTGCAATTTAAATAAGATTTCAACTAAGTTTGAATCTTCTTTTGCTTTTGCGTCTGTTTTTTTTTTTAAATCATTCGCAATTGATTGGAAAACGTATGATGGCTTTTTGCAGGAATCAATGAGAGGAATATCAAAGGTATATGACAAAAACTATTTTTACTGGGTTTTGAATGCTAAGTGAAGACCAAATTTCAACAACTCAATTTAGTTGTTTTTCACTTGGCGTTCAAAACTCAGTTGAAATAAGTTTAGATAAAGTAGACATGAGTCTGAAAACAATCATAGGTGCATACACTTGATTCTACCATTCTTTTAGAAACATCAGAAGGTCGCAAAAGTCGCAAAATATGAGTGAAATTGTCAAGAAACAGACCAATGTACTGAAACTTATCCTGGCCATTCAAGTTAGAATTCTTGTATAAGACGAATATGTTTAATTTTTCTGAAATGTATTAATAAGGGTTAGAGCAGTTGGAAAATTGTCAGGACTGCTCTAACCCTTGATAAAGTAACAGGTACAAGTTACGAAACGTTGGGAATTTTAGTTGTTCTTCACTTAGCATTCAAAACCCAGTTGAAATAGTTTTTGTTATCGCAATAAATGTTTATCAATCGTTGAGGTTGGCATAAATTAATATTAATTAAGTGTAAACCAGTCTCAAATGCAAGTAATCTGCGATAAAAAACAAAATTAAATATCTTAACATTCGAAACGACGGTGTCTTCATCTATAAGCATCTTAAATTTTTGTCGCTATGAAGATGATAATAACTTATCATCAAGAGTCATATTGGTACGTGCCGTACCGACAGTAGCACTTGACAATCATAACCGGAACCAGGAAGCGCTTTGCACCTTGGCTAATTGCATGTACCTGACGTTCAATGTGTCACCCACCAAGCAAAGCAAACTTGCGGCCTCGTTGCGTTCGATTACAGGTATTTAAACAGCTACTTATAAAACAACAGACAATTCAAGGTATAATCATTAACTTATGATAATTGATATTAAAAATGATAAATAGATAATTATCCTTTATTTGTCCTGTCTGGTTAGGATTCCCATGAAAAAGAGTGATTTAAAGGACACTTGAATATCTTAGCAATTCATTTTTCGCAACAAAAAAAAAATGCATTTTCGTGATTTTTTTCTAGACTTTTGCATGAAAATACGTTCCAACTAGAAAACCTTATTTAGCCTATTCTTTACCATTCAACATGTTGTTATAACTGACCAGTTCTGTTCGGGAGAGAGGTTGGAGGGATGAAAGTTAAGCAACACTGCGCTGAGTCAGGTATTGGATGAGTGACCATCATACACATGACCAGTTCTGTTCAGGAGAGAGGTTGGAGGGATGAAAGTTAAGCAACACTGTGCTGGGTCAGGTATTGGATGGGTGACCATCATACACATGACCAGTTCTGTTCGGGAGAGAGGTTGAAGGAATGAAAGTTAGTACAGCAACTTCACTCGCCTTGCTTATCAACCTCTCGACAGCATGGATTTGTGGATGAATCCTGTTGTTCGCGTTGTACCGTCCTTCGGAAGGGACGTTAAGCCGGTGGTCCCCTTGGTCTTCGACAGAATGGGCAACTTGCTGACACCGGGTTTGTCCTGCTCCCATCTAGACTTACTTTCATCATCATCATCCTCATCATCAACCACTCATTAACCAGTGCCGCATGGCCCGTTGTCAAAACAGTGCAGACCGCTGCGGTCATGAGCGTATAACGCCAATCATTTTGTTAGATGATAGCTAGGAGATTGTTTTTATTAAAGCTGATAGAGCAACGACCCTAACGCGACGAACAAACCGTTTAATGGTCACTTCCTCGACGTTAGCTATCTGTGTCATCGGTACCAACGCGATATAAAACAGCGCATAAACAATTCATATCCAAACCGCAAGAAAAATTGACTCTGTCCCTTTTAATACACTGCATAGAACTTTAAATATACGTCATTCAATGGACATGGCTACTTTGTTTATAATATGGATACGGCGAGTGTCCACTTCTTTGCGTGGAGCGAAACAAGCGCCCTGTCACGGAATGTCCAGCACAGAGGCGACGGCGAGTGTCCGCTCCTTTGCGTGGAGTGAAACAAGCACCCTGTCACGGAATGTCCAGCACAGAGGCGACGGCAAGTGTCCGCTCCTTTGCATGGAGCGAAACAAGCACCCTGTCATGGAATGTCCAGCACAGAGGCGACGGCGAGTGTCCGCTCCTTTGCGTGGAGTGAAACAAGCAGCCTGTCACGGAATGTCCAGCACAGAGGCGACGGCAAGTGTCCGCTCCTTTGCATGGAGCGAAACAAGCACCCTGTCATGGAATGTCCAGCACAGAGGCGACGGCGAGTGTCCGCTCCTTTGCGTGGAGCGAAACAAGCACCCTGTCATGGAATGTCCAGCACAGAGGCGACGGCGAGTGTCCGCTCCTTTGCATGGAGCGAAACAAGCACCCTGTGATGGAATGTCCAGCACAGAGGCGACGGCGAGTGTCTGCTCCTTTGCGTGGAGCGAAACAAGCACCCTGTCACGGAATGTCCAGCACAGATGCGACGGCGAGTGTCCGCTCCTTTGCGTGGAGCGAAACAAGCGCCCTGTCACGGAATGTCCAGCACAGAGGCGACGGCGAGTGTCCGCTCCTTTGCGTGGAGCGAAACAAGCACCCTGTCACGGAATGTCCAGCACAGAGGCGACGGTGAGTGTCCGCTCCTTTGCGTGGAGCGAAACAAGCACCCTGTCACGGAATGTCCAGCACAGAGGCGACGGCGAGTGTCCGCTCCTTTGCGTGGAGTGAAACAAGCACCCTGTCACGGAATGTCTAGCACAGAGGCGACGGCGAGTGTCCGCTCCTTTGCGTGGAGTGAAACAAGCACCCTGTCACGGAATGTCCAGCACAGAGGCGACGGCGAGTGTCCGCTCCTTTGCGTGGAGTGAAACAAGCAGCCTGTCACGGAATAAGTCCGTTTTGACATCAGTTACATATCCGAGCTATGACGTATGAGGTACCTGAAGACGTCACAGAGTAGGTACACAACTTATGCTAATTCAGGATCCAAGAATTTTGTAGCCTGGTTACAGGTATCTATCTGAACGTACGAGATACGTGGCTAGCTTTCTATAAATCATATTTGCGTAGCGCTAGTCACAGTCAACCATCATAAGCTTGCCAAGACCAAAACCAATCGATGCTGTATTTGACGGAAACAAGAATATATAAGCTTCACGGCAAAATTATAATTAAATAGGTGTTGGAATTTGACAAAAACTATTTGAACTGGGTTTTGAATGCTAAGTGAAGAACTTAATTTCCCAACGTTTTGTAACTTGTTCCTGTTACTTTATCAAGGGTAAAGAGCAGTCCTTGATAAAGTAACATGTATAGAAGTAACGAAACGTTGGGAAATTTAGTTGTTCTTTACTTAGCATTCAAAACCTAGTACAAATAGTTTTTGTTAAAACTAGTGCTAAGTTTAGATCAAGTAGACATGAGTCTACGGTCAAGATGATTTAATGATTAACTAACATTCTTGTCATTTGTGTGAAAATCAAAAAAGAGAAAACATTCGAAAAATGAAATGTGAAGTTAGTTTTGCGACAAACACTTGTCAAACTTGCCGACACTCCGCCTTCTTTAAACATTTACCAATAAGTTTCAAAAGGTAAACATTCCTACAAAGCCATTTTTGTTGACTTTGCTTTTTCTGAAAATACCAAATTGAATTTCACCATAAACGAATTTGGGAAAACAGTTAACGAATACATTTTTGCACTTCAAAAAATTGTGGTTTTTTTCCTTTTGTGACCGCTTTCAAGGTTATCAGATGATTTTAATCTAAATTCGTGACTAATCGGGCTCTTAGATCAAGTTCATTGACAACAAAATACGTTTATTTCAAATGTTACAAGAAATGGCTGTGTGGTGGCCATTTTGATCGGTCACTCTTACAAGAAAACACTGTTTTGCGTTTGGAAAGCTAAGAAGAAACGTGGTCTAGCCAAGCAGTCGATTCTTCCATCGTGTCAGTAGTCAATCCATGGTCTGGTCACGGATGCGACTTCCGTTCTCTTGATTTTACTCAGTACTGTCCAACAGCGAGAGAAACATGGCAACGACATTCAAACAGCACCGAGCGAAGTTAAGCAACACTGTGCTGAGTCAGGTATTGGATGGGTGACTACCGAACGGTTTGGCGTGTTGGAAACACCGGTTCTCGTGAGATCACCGAAGTTAAGCGACACTGTGCTGGGTCAGGTATTGGTTGGGTGACCACCGCACGGTTTGGCGTGTTGAAAAACTGGTTATAATCACCGAAGTTAAGCAACACTGCTCTGAGTTGGCTATTGGATTGATGACCATCACACATATCGCCAGTACCGTTCTAGAGAGAAGTTTTCGGGGATTCTAGTTAGTAAAACAACTGCATTTGCCTGCTTTTCAACCTCTCGACAGCATGCTCCCGTAGAGTCAACTCTAAAGTTGAAAACATACAATTTTAATTAGTTCTGGTCCAAATGACAGCAATAGATTCTTCACGACATTTCGATTTAAGCGGTGAATGCAAAATATCTTACAATTGGGTCAGTCAAGTTCTCTTTTCCCTAAAATCTCAAGTGGTTTTTACCTTATTAGAAATAATTCAGTTTGACTTTCCATCCTGACAGTAAGTTGTCATGAAATTCAACAAACACGAAGCGGTATTTTGTTCAAAGTAGAAATCAAAACAATTAAACCGTTTTCACGAAATTTTCAAACTAATAACCTACTTTACCGACTAAAATAGATGATGCTGAGAGATAGAGCCACCGTCGTTCTGACTTTTAAACGTTTTAATTTTTTTATTTGTCGCAGATTACTCGTATTTGTGACTGGTTTTACGCTTAATAAGACTTTATTATTCCTCAGCTCGATGAATTTATAACAATATTTAAAGCCGTAGTATTTAATTGTGCGAGTTTGTTTAAAAAGGGCAGCCAGCGCCATCATGTGACCACAACCCTAACCACATGCTACAGCATGTTAAACGTTTAACATTAGCACTGTAACTCTGACTTACTATGAACCCAATGGATGAACCATCCACCTTGAATGAATTAATAGTATGGGTTTATAGGCGCGTCAACATCATGGTCATTTTGCGCTACCATCCACCTTTCAACAGAAGTAGGCCGGTACCGGGCTTCCCCTCATCCCTTCTAGGCTAGGTTAAATTCATCACCATCATCATGTTATTCAACGACTCCATTAGACCCCAGAAAAAACAGTGCGTCGTTAAACCCCAATAATCAACCGACATTTTGTGATGAAATGTTATTTAAATGGCAAACGCTTGCAATGCGCGGGGTATTTTGCTATTCTGAACACTATAACCGTCTCAAAAATTGATGCCCAAACACACTACGACGGGTACGGTTGTCAGCATCAAATACACTAAAATCTTCTCAAAAAGCCAGTGTCCAAGTAGCTCAATTGGTTAGAGCAACACCCGCGAAAGGTGGAGATCGGGGTCCAAGTAGCTCAATGGGTTAGAGCAACACCCGCGACAGGTGGAGATCGGGGTCCAAGTAGCTCAATTGGTTAGAGCAACACCCGCGACAGGTGGAGATCAGTGTCCAAGGAGCTCAATTGGTTAGAGCAACACCCGCGACAGGTGGAGATCGGGGTTCAAGTAGCTCAATTGGTTAGAGCAACACCCGGACAGGCGGAGATCGGGGTCCAAGTAGCTCAATTGGTTACAGCAACACCCGCGACAGGTGGAGATCGGGGTCCAAGTAGCTCAATTGGTTAGAGCAACACCCGCGACAGGTGGAGATCGGGGTTCAAGTAGCTCAATTGGTTAGAGCAACACCCGGACAGGCGGAGATCGGGGTCCAAGTAGCTCAATTGGTTACAGCAACACCCGCGACAGGTGGAGATCGGGGTCCAAGTAGCTCAATTGGTTAGAGCAACACCCGCGACAGGTGGAGATAGGGGTCCAAGTAGCTCAATTGGTTAAAGCAACACCCGCGACAGGTGGAGATCGGGGTCCAAGTAGCTCAATTGGTTAGAGCAACACCCGCGACAGGTGGAGATCGGGGTCCAAGTAGCTCAATTGGTTAAAGCAACACCCGTGATAGGTGAAGATCGGGGTTCGAGTCCCCGTTTGGGCATCAATTTTTGAGACGGTTTTAGTGTTCAAAATAATTTAAAAAAAAAATCGAATGACAAACGCCTCCACATTCACTTACCTTGCGTCTTGTCTTTTAGTGTCAGCTGTGACGAAGTAGACCAACTGAAGAGACGGGACTTTGAGGATTATGCCGTCCTCGTCGACGACTGTACCCCCGAAGAAGACGGGGAACGTGTGGGCGTCCCACGTGACCGGATTGAACATGATCGGGAACGTCAGGTTCAACGTCCCGGCCTCGACCTGGACATAAAGACGGTGAGAGTCAAGTAAGTTTGCCAAGCAAAACTACCGAATATGAACGATTTTTATGAATATTTTTGTCTCATGATACTGGTATAGCTTGTCGTTTTGCAAACACTGGTTCTCATAAGATCACCAAAGTTAAGCAACACTACACTGGGTCAGGTATTGGATAGGTGTCCATCATACACATGACCAGTTCAGTTCGGGAGAGAGGTTGAAGGGAAGAAAGTTGAGCAACACTGCGCTGGGCGACCATCATACACATGACCAGTTCTGTTCGGGAGAGAGGTTAGAGGGATGAAAGTTAAGCAACACTGCGCTCGGTCTGGTATTGGATGGGTGACCATCATACACATGACCAGTTCTGTTCGGGAGAGAGGTTGGAGGGATGAAAGTTAAGCTACACTGCGCTGGGTCAGGTATTGTATGGGTGGCCATCATACACATGACCAGTTCTGTTCGGGAGAGAGGTTGGAGGGACGAAAGTTAAGCAACACTGCGCTGAGTCAGGTATTGGATGGGTGACCATCATACATATGACCAGTTCTGTTCGGGAGAGAGGCTAGAGAGATGAAAGTTAGTACGGCAACTTCACTCGCCTTGCTTATCAACCTCTCGACAGCATGGATTTGTGAAGAAATCCTATTGTTCACGTTGTACCGACCTTCGGAAGGGACGTTAAGCCAGTAGTTGCCTTGGTGCCAAGCAGGTCATGTCCCGACACCGGATTTTCCATCCTCCCTTCTAATCTAGTTCACTTTCATTACTGACGCCTTTGGACCATTGCCAAAGGACCCGTTGTCAGGCACAAATTATAAACGCAGTCTTACCTCGTCCAGGACGAAGTCGAGATTAAGGATGTCATTGTGGAAACATTCTTCTATCCATTTCGCGCAGACGTCTTTGTACGTGTAGACTTCGTTGTCTTCCCACTGGATCGTTGCGTTCTGGATGATATCGTCAAGGATTCGAAGTTCTGCCCAAATCTCCTTGTGCAGCATGTCCCCTCCGTTCTTGGGTATGACGATCACCCTGCCAAAGCGACCTGGAAAGGGAGAGGCTTGTAATTAATGACCAGTAATTTAGCAGTGTCCATTTTTATTTTTGTATGCGTGGAGGTGAATTTTATGAGAGTGATCCTCAAGAAATAGGTAAACACATTATCAACGCTTGGGAAAGAAATGGTTTTTATGAGCTTAACGATTGCAAAAGACGCTCAATTTGTTTCAAATTAAAAAATATCTGTATTTTCTCTCTGATGTCCAAATGGCTGGACCGATTTCGATCAAATTTTTAAGACTTTTTCAATTTTTTTTAACTATCAACTGTTTTGTTTCTGGAAAATATTTGCCTATTTTCTTTTTTGTTTAATTGATTTGCACAAAATGTTTTGATTTTTTTTCGATTTTTTGCAAATTATACGGAAATGTATATCATATTTAAGCGATGTTCTCGTATATAATATGGGAGATGGAGAAGATGATAACTAAAAGAAAGATGGATAGCTAAAGTAAAAGCGGAGATAATTGGAATGATAAAGAAGAGAAAGAAAGATAAATGGACAGAGAAGTAAAGAAGAAGTCGGTTTCAGCAAAGAAACACGACGAAGAAGAAAATAAATTATCTGAAAGATCATTTTTATAAAGTCGTTTGTTTTGTTATAAGATTTCTTACCGTTTGATAAAACATGTATGAAAACATTTAACGATTTAAACAAATTAGTACTTTGGCTAAAATATATCGATCCAAATAACTTCATAAAAGATTTTTTTTAGTGAAATCTTATTTAAATTGCAAACGCTTGCAATGCGCGGGGTATTTTATTCTTAACAACACTATAACAGTCTCAAAAATTGATGCCCAAACGTGGACATCAGTTCAGGCATCAATTTTTGAGACGGTTATACAGTGTTCATAATAGTTAAAATATTTTTATTTTGTATGAACTTGTTTTAAAAGTGCATCTCATCCTGATTGCATTAATGCACCTCATTGGTTGCATTATAAATGCATATTATTCTGTGCCATGGCCACGATACACATTCACCAGCTTGGCAAAGATTACCTCAATGTGTCATTCGATGGCAAACAAAATAAATCTCATCAAACTTTATGTGTTCATTGATAGTTCCTCGTAATGCTATGACTAATTAATTTAATGTAAGTTTAATTATATGGCTGCTGACAACATCAAAAAGACCCAATTTCATAATTTCGTATCAACAATTGCAACAATTTAAGCTTTTAATTTCAGTTTACTGTAATAAATCGAATTAGGAGTTGCGCTTTCTAAACTGTTTTGCCTATAAAATGGCCGTTAAATATTTTAATGCTTAACTACTGATAATATCAGCCTATGGTACATTCCAAGAAATCTTGTAAGTTAATTTCTTCACGTTTTAAGTGGCAACCAAAGGAGTCTTTGTTCGATTCATGTCCATCTTGTCAGGTGTCAACATTTCAACCCGTCTCGACTCGACCATCTAAGCTGTGTTGCTAACTCACGTACCTACCCCCACCCCTTCCCATCAGGAGGGTCTTTGTTCGATTCATGTCCATCTTGTCAGGTGTCAACATTTCAACCCGCCTCGACTCGACCATCTAAGCTGTGTTGCCAACTCACGTACCTACCCCCACCCCTTCCCATCAGGAGGGTCTTTGTTCGATTCATGTCCATCTTGTCAGGTGTCAACATTTCAACCCGTCTCGACTCGACCATCTAAGCTGTGTTGCCAACTCACGAACCTACCCCCACCCCTTCCCATCAGGAGGGTCTTTGTTCGATTCATGTCCATCTTGTCAGGTGTCAACATTTCAACCCGTCTCGACTCGACCATCTAAGCTGTGTTGCCAATTCACGTACCTACCCCTACCCCTTCCCATCAGAAGTGTCTTTGTTCGATTCATGTCCATCTTGTCAGGTGTCAACATTTCAACCCGTCTCGACTCGACCATCTAAGCTGTGTTGCCAACTCACGTACCTACCCCCACCCCTTCCCATCAGGAGGGTCTTTGTTCGATTCATGTCCATCTTGTCAGGTGTCAACATTTCAACCCGTCTCGACTCGACCATCTAAGCTGTGTTGCCAACTCACGAACCTACCCCCACCCCTTCCCATCAGGAGGGTCTTTGTTCGATTCATGTCCATCTTGTCAGGTGTCAACATTTCAACCCGTCTCGACTCGACCATCTAAGCTGTGTTGCCAATTCACGTACCTACCCCCACCCCTTCCCATCAGAAGTGTCTTTGTTCGATTCATGTCCATCTTGTCAGATGTCAACATTTCAACCCGTCTCGACTCGACCATCTAAGCTGTGTTGCCAACTCACGTACCTACCCCCACCCCTTCCCATCAGGAGAGTCTTTGTTCGATTCATGTCCATCTTGTCAGGTATCAACATTTCAACCCGTCTCGACTCGACCATCTAAGCTGTGTTGCCAACTCACGTACCTATTTTCTTTATTCAACTGCTAAGTTGAATCGTCGCTTAGCATTCAAACCCCAGTTTTTGTCAAAACTAGTGCTAAGGTTAGATGAAGTATTTAAAATATTTTTTTTTATCCTTTCGGTACTGTATTTTCAAGTGTCAAACATTTGAAACATTGCCAATTGTGGCAACTTCTTAAATTGCAAACCAGACAACTTACAATCACAATTTGTAATAGTTTCATATTATCTTTTTGGGTCAACACGCTTTGAAAACTACTTTATAACCTAGCAAAGTTACTCAAATGAAAAATTTGGTTTCTGGTTCTAGCTTCGGGATATAAAATTTCACAGTTCTCTTTTGAAATCAAGTTTTTACGCGCTACGAGCTGTGTTCGATAAAAAAAACCGCGTAATAACTGCTTTTATTTTTTTTTTCCTATTATTTCACAACCAGTTTTGGACCTTTGTAAGATCCTTCCATAACATGGGGTTATTAGGCTATCTACGTTGTAGCCTCTATCATAATTCCACTTCAATTGGCACTTAAAGTTGAATTACACTGAGCTTATATGGCATTGATAAAAAAATTACAGTTTTATTACCTGCTAACTATTTTGAAATAGACGATTGAACGCAAGTCCTCAACTTCGATAGATGGAGCTATCGAATCCATGCTTTGTTGTATTTTCAGAATAAAAAGAACAAGTATAATTTATCCCAAAAACTCATGTGCATTGGTTACCCCTGATAAGATGGACATGAATCGAACAAAGACCCTCCTGATGGGAAGGAGTGGGGGTAGGTCCGTGAGTTGGCAACACAGCTTAGATGGTCGAGCCGAGATGGGTTGAAATGTTGACACCTGACAAGATGGATATGAATCGAACAAAGACCCTCCTGATGGGAAGGGGTGGGGGTAGGTACGTGAGTTGGCAACACAGCTTAGATGGTCGAGTCGAGACGGGTTGAAATGTTGACACCTGACAAAATGGACATGAATCGAACAAAGACCCTCCTTATGGGAAGGGGTGGGGGTAATATGAATCATGAATCCACGTAACCAATTAAAGGAAAAAACACTTCGAAAATACACATTCACTTTCAAAATATAATCAACTGATTTAAATTAATAGCCAGTCATTAAGTGACGGCAGTAATTCTCATATGCACAAACCGGACAAGTTTTTGCACACCTTATGGCGAAACAATTCCTCACTGGGTCATTTTTTGCGCTCTCTAGCACCGTTTTATCCTGTTATTATTTCGTTTAATTCGCGATCTCGTAGCGAGCTTTGATAGCTATTTACCTCTGTTGTTTTGACTCACTTAGACTGGCGGCCATCTTGTTTAAGAAAAGTGCTTTGACTTGTTTTGTCATAATTACTGGGATTGAATTTGTACCATTGAGTTTATATAGGCTTAGTCAGAAGCGTAACGCTGATAGAAATCGTGCTACCAAAAGTTTGAGTCTCCGCGTTAGTGTTAAACGATTTTTCTAAATTATATATATACATATAGTAACACTTGGTAATGTTTGCGTTTGATTTTTTAACTGTCTTCTACTGTTGAATAATTATGACTCATTGTTGAGAATCCAGTCTAAAATATGCAGCACCGAATGGTTTGGCGTGTTGGAAACACCGGTCCTCGTGAGATCACCGTAGTTTAGCAACACTGCGCTGGGTCGGGTATTGGATGGGTGACCATCACACACATGACCAGTTCTGTTCGGGAGAGAGGTTGGAGGGATGAAAGTTAAGCAACACTGCGCTGGGTCAGGTATTGGATGGGTGACCATCATACTCATGACCAGTTCGGTTCGGGAGAGAGGTTGGAGGGATGAAAGTTAAGCAACAATGCGCTGGGTCAGGTATTGGATGGGTGACCATCATACACATGACCAGTTCGGTTCGGGAGAGAGGTTGGAGGGATGAAAGTTAAGCAACAATGCGCTGGGTCAGGTATTGGATGGGTGACCATCATACACATGACCAGTTCTGTTCGGGAGAGAGGTTGGAGAGATGAAAGTTAAGCAACACTGCGCTGGGTCAGGTATTGGATGGGTGACTATCATACACATGACCAGTTCTGTTCGGGAGAGAGGTTGGAGAGATGAAAGTTAGTACAGCAACTTCACTCGCCTTGCTTATCAACCTCTCGACAGCATGGATTTGTGGAGGAATCCTGTTGTTCGCGTTGAACCGTCCTTCGGAAGGGACGTGAAGCCGGTGGTCCCCTTGGTGCTGTTCGACAAGAGTAGGCTACGTGCCGGAACCGGGTTTCCCTTCTTCCTTTTTAGGCTAGACTAGGTTCATATCATCATCATCCACTCATTCACCGACGCCATTAGACCAGTGCTACAAGACCCATTGTCAAAACAGTGCGTCGTTAAACTCAATAATCAGAACCTAAATAAAATTCGTTCACCGCTCTGACGTCCTGGCTAAAATTTTAAAACAACATATAATTTTTTTTGTATTAATGTCTACCAAATGTTTATCCAGTTTGACTCAGGCAAGTATTTCGCTATTAGTTTTCTAACTGGTATCGACCGACACATGTCACCTTGGCAACAGGTTAAAGAACTTACGTTCATTTGAGCAAAAGCACCACAAAAAAAAATTGAAAAAAAAGGTGTCCGAAATTCGTCCACTGTTAATTACTAGCGTGAAATCGGTCGGTTACGATATTTTGCAGGCACTTTCAAAATAATCGATTGCGAATGTTGCCAATTCATATTTGTGGTTGATCTAATTTTGATGACGTATGGCGTTCTATTTATTATTATGACCACTGTAACCGTCTCAAAAATTGATGACCAAACGGGGAATCGAACCCCGATCTCCACCTATCACGGGTGTTGCTCTGAACCATTGAGCTACTTGGACCCCGATCTCCACCTGTCGCGGGTGTTGCTCTAACCAATTGAGCTACTTGGACCCCGATCTCCACCTGTCGCGGGTGTTGCTCTGAACCATTGAGCTACTTGGACCCCGATCTCCACCTATCGCGGGTGTTGCTCTGAACCATTGAGCTACTTGGACCCCGATCTCCACCTGTCGCGGGTGTTGCTCTGAACCATTGAGCTACTTGGACCCCGATCTCCACCTATCGCGGGTGTTGCTCTGAACCATTGAGCTATTTGGACACTGGCTTTTTAAGATGATTTTAGTGTATTTGATGAGAAAATACACTAAAATCGTCTCAAAAAGCAAGTGTTTAAGTAGCTCAATGGGTTAGGGAAACACCCACGACAGGTCGAGATCGGGGTTCGAGTCCTCGTTTGGGCATCAATTTTTGAGACGGTTATAGTGTTATTAATAATAAAATACCCCGCGCATTGCAAGCGTTTGCAATTTAAATAAGATCTAAGGTCTATTTGCTTACGATCATTGAGTTTATAAAACCTGTTAGAGGCCCAAACTTTCTGGCGAGCTAACGAGTCGTCAACACGTGAGAACGAAAGGTGCCACCAGATAGCCCGTACGGATTTCTTAAAAAAAAAACTCATCAATTAAATAGTTACGGCTCACAATATTGATATAAGTTTATCAATTGTTTGTATTTATTTAAAAAAGATACTGTTTTGTCAACTGGAATAAATTAATTTTTTAGCTGTCATTATTTCCTCCTTGTGCTGATCTCAGTTAAAAAAAATGTAACCTAGATAAACTGACATTTTAAACCACTTTTGAAATATAAAAAATATCTAGTGCCAGACGTAACTGTAGCTTATTTCAGTATCACAAAGCAAAGCCACTCGATTTAAACTCTAGGTCAATATCAACCAAAACACAAATAACATATATTTTCTTATTCTTGATTTTTGCCTGAATTTACTTGCTTGACGTTTGCATAATTGAATCGATCGAGAGAATATCAAACCTTAAAACTTAACCAAATTCAGCCTGATTTCGGAGAAATTTACCATTAAATAAAAATAAAAAATAAAATAAATGGGTAAAAGTGTTTTGTTAGTGGAAGTTTTATCGTATCCATTATTTGTTTGGGGGAGATCAAGCGAAATTTTTTTTTCGGGGGGGTTGGTAAAAACTGTTTCAACAACTAGAAAATCTCTTTCAGTCCTGATTGACCAAAAAATCCTTTCCAAAAAAATGTATTTATAAAAAACTGGATACACCTAATAAGGAAGACTTTTCAAATTGTTCGATAGATATTTTTTCCGTGTAGTTTGGTAGTGTCAATAAATTGAAGTAATTTGGGATCCACAGCTGCTACGAAAACTCTGGTTTTTTTTCTGAAAAACACCGGGAAAACGTCTTGAACAGACTCTTTTACAACGCGTGTAACTATAAAACGAACTAATATTTTTGATTTTATAAAGAGTAAGCTCCCACTCTAATAGACCTGAGTAAGCTCCCACTCCAATAGACCTGAGTAAGCTTCCACTCCAATAGACCTGAGTAAGCTCCCACTCCAATAGACCTGAGTAAGCTCCCACTCCATTAGACCTGAGTAAGCTCCCACTCCAATAGACCTGAGTAAGCTCCCACTCCAATAGACCTGAGTAAGCTCCCACTCCAATATACCTGAGTAAGCTCCCACTCCAATAGACCTAAGTAAGCTCCTACTCCAATAGACCTGAGTAAGCTCCCACTCCATTAGACCTGAGTAAGCTCCCACTCCAATAGACCTGAGTAAGCTCCCACTCCAATAGACCTGAGTAAGCTCCCACTCCAATAGACCTAAGTAAGCTCCCACTTCAATAGACCTGAGTAAGCTCCCACTCCAATAGACCTGAGTAAGCTCCCACTCCAATAGACCTGAGTAAGCTCCCACTCCAATAGACCTGAGTAAGCTCCCACTCCAATAGACCTGAGTAAGCTCCCACTCCAATAGACCTGAGTAAGCTCCCACTCCAATAGACCTGAGTAAGCTCCCACTCCAATAGACCTGAGTAAGCACTCGATTAAACAAAACATAAATCAATAAATATTCACCACATACCTGGCCTGGTAATTCGTCCCACATGAAAACGACTCGTGTAGTTTGGCTTGAAGTATTCCTCAACCACGGCCCGTTCAGCTTTTCCCTGGCCATAGACGGGACTGAAGAGGTACTCGGGGTCGATTTGGTATTTTATGCGTTGGAATCCCGTGACGCAAAGTGCCGCTACCAAGACTGGCACGATGAGGAAGTAGCCGGGATGTTTGCCAACCACCAGACCGAGCTTGTGAAAAGCCTTGTGGAGGTTGGTATCCACCCAAGTTAGGCCGCAACCCATTCTGGAATAGAAGAGAGAAATAAGTTAGATTCAATGCCAATAACATAGCCTAGCATAGAAGGTTCAATGGTAGATTCAACGTTTGGTAGCCATGGAGATGCTGAGATCGCCTGACAGAGCTTCTCAATTCTGCTATCTTATGTTACCACGGGTATATCATGGCCTAGCATAGGAGGTTCAATGGTAGATTCAATGTTTGGTAGCCATGGAGATGCTGAGATCGCCTGACAGAGCTTCTCAATTCTGCTATCTTATGTTACCACGGGTATATCATGGCCTAGCATAGGAGGTCCAATGGTAGATTCAATGTTTGGTAGCCATGGAGATGCTGAGATCACCTGACAGAGCTTCTCAATTCTGCTATCTTATGTTACCACGGGTATATCATAGCCTAGCATAGGAGGTTCAATGGTAGATTCAACGTTTGGTAGCCATGGAGATGCTGAGATCGCCTGACAGAGCTTCTCAATTCTGCTATCTTATGTTACCACGGGTATATCATGGCCTAGCATAGGAGGTTCAATGGTAGATTCAATGTTTGGTAGCCATGGAGATGCTGAGATCGCCTGACAGAGCTTCTCAATTCTGCTATCTTATGTTACCACGGGTATATCATGGCCTAGCATAGGAGGTTCAATGGTAGATTCAACGTTTGGTAGCCATGGAGATGCTGAGATCGCCTGACAGAGCTTCTTAATTCTGCTATCTTATGTTACCACGGGTATATCATGGCCTAGCATGGGAGGTTCAATGGTAGATTCAACGTTTGGTAGCCAAGGAGATGCTGCGATCGCCTGACAGAGCTTCTCAATTCTGCTATCTTATGTTACCACGGGTATATCATGGCCTAGCATAGGAGGTTCAATGGTAGATTCAACGTTTGGTAGCCATGGAGATGCTGAGATCGCCTGACAGAGCTTCTCAATTCTGCTATCTTAAGTTACCACAAAGCACATCTCAAATTTCCAAAAAACGTGGCATATTTCAGTGTAAAGATTTTGCAGTCGTGTTAGGCAGGTAGAAATTAAACAAACACAAAAGACAAAATTTCCTCAATTGTCAATTTGAAACTTCATCTTAACTTGCAAATAAATAATAGCAAATATGGAGTACACAGTACCGTAGGTTGAATAACCTTCGCAACCTCAAAACAGAAAAATTACCATTATATCAATAAAATCTTCAAGAGCTTTAGATTAGATCTTTCGTTTAACATCACCGAACAATCCTGTAGCCCTTGTAAAATATTAACTCACGCTAATTAATTAATTCTGCAACAGGTACCTAAGCCAATGTCTAGGACATACATTTAGTAAATTCCCGAAAGTGACCTTCATCTTTTACTACTGGCGAAACCAAGTCAAGTTCACGGCTGGCTTTGTTTAAAAAAGACAATAGCACTGCCACTACGTAACCTTGCCATTGCCCGAAACTGTTATTGTGGTTATACCTAGCAACCGCGTCTGACCTATCACAAGGCAATCCGTGAGTAAAACTAACTTTGTGTTGTTTTCTATATTCGTTTTAAGTTTGTGATTGACGTTCTCTATGATTATTATTATTATTATTTGTGGTGTTTAACGACGCACTGTTTTGACATCTTTGCCTATACTCCCTTGAAGAATACCGCACCCATCAGGTCGTCTGACACTAAAAATGTTATTGAATTACAGTCATCCTGTAAAATGTTATTCAAATTTTATTATATAATTATAACTGACTTATTCCATAACAATATTTATATGTATATTATGTTCCCGGAATAAAAAAACCATTATTGTTATTATTATTATTATCTGGCCATACGGCACTGGTCTAATGACGAAGGTGAATGAGTAGATGATGATGAAGATGAATCTAACGTAGCCTAGAAGTGAGGAGGGGAAACCCGGTGCCGGCACGTAGCCTACTTCTGTCGAAGACCAAGGGGACCACCGGCTTAACGTCCCTTCCGAAGGACGGTACAACGCGAACAACAGGATTCCTCCACAAATCCATGCTGTCGAGAGGTTGATAAGCAAGGCGAGTGAAGTTGCTGTACTAACTTTCATCCCTCCAACCTCTCCCGAACAGAACTGGTCATGTGTATAATGGTCACTCATCCAATACCTGACCCAGCGCAGTGTTGCCTAACTTTCATCCCTCCAACCTCTCTCCCGAAAAGAACTGGTCATGTGTATGATGGTCACTCATCCAATACCTGACTCAGCGCAGTGTTGCTTAACTTTCATCCCCCCAACCTCTCTCCCGAACAGAACTGCTCATGTGTATGATGATCACCCATCCAATACCTGACTCAGCGCAGTGTTGCTTAACTTTCATCTCTCCAACCTCTCTCCCGAACAGAACTGGTCATGTGTATGATGGTCACCCATCCAATACCTGACTCAGCACAGTGTTGCTTAACTTTCATCCCCCCAACCTCTCTCCCGAACAGTACTGGTCATGTGTATGATGATATGATTGTATGATGTATGATTGTAATATATATTTAAATAGTTAAATAGGGAAATTTAGTTGTTCTTTACTTAGCATTTCAAACCCATTTCAAATAGTTTTTGTTAAAACTAGTGCTAAGGTTACATCAAGTAGACATGAGTCTAAAAACAATTTGAAACTAAAGCATCTGCAATTATTCAATATCTTTCAAATGTCAACTGTCAATTTCTCGCGAAGCTCATTACCGAGTTGGGTGTCGTCGCAAACATCAAGTTCAGTTTGCTTCTAATAATCTTGACCCAAATCACGACTCAGTGAATCACAGACTTAAAACTTGTGGTTCAATATTCTGAGTAACCGCCAATTGTTAGTCGCAGTGTGGGATTGTTTAAGTCTCTTCGAGGGTTGGTATGACCTTAATTTCAAAAGTATTAGCAAAGTTTGTTCTAATTTGTGGTCGTCGTTTGTTTGTCTCTAGCATCTGGATTTTACGAGGGAAGGATTTTTGAATTTTGGGTCACGGTAATAACAACCCACACGTGGCGATTTTAATTCAAGGGAATTTAGTATTCGCTTTGTTAACAATGGTTGTAGATGATATCAAAAATTAAGTTTGACATATTATTATGTACACTATAACCGTCTCAAAAATTGATGGCCAAACGGGGACTCGAACCCCGATCTCCACCTGTCACGGGTGTTGCTCTAACCAATTAAGCTACTTGGACACTGGATTTTTTAGACGATTTTAGTGTATTTGATGAGAATGACAGTTCTCTAAGGAGTAGAACCAAGAGGCTGTGAATTGGGGTGTGATCGGGGTTCGAGTCCCCGTTCGGGCATCAATTTTTGAGACGGTTATAGTGTTCATAATAATAAAATACCCCGCGCATTGCAAGCGTTTGCAATTTAAAATCAGATTTCAACTAAAGTTTAACGTTTGTTTTGTCTATTAAAATGCCTATTGTGCCTTTGCCTTTATAACGAAAATCGTACACTCGAACATTTTTTTATTTGTTTTATCTATAGTGCTTTACAAACACAACTCAAAATAAAAGCTGTTGATTTGAAAAAAATTAAGAGCAATTCTTCCAGACTTTTGACAAGTAAAGAGCAAACAAAGAAACAAACGCATATTTTTCTTCAAATGGGTGGTGAAATGTTGGCTTTTGATTCATCAATAATTGATTACAGAAACTAGAAAGTGCAATCTCTTTGCTGAAATTAATTTTCATTGTTGGCACAATGAGCGACAGCAGATTTTCTCAACTTTTTGCATATAATTATAGAATAATAACATGAATAATAACAATAATGATATTAGAATGTTGTCTGCTCCTTATGCTTCGAGAGTATGTAGCAACGATTGTGAAAATTATTAGAAAAAACTAGTAAAATAAGAATGGCTATAATTTCGCATTCAAATATTGCTACAGCTTCAATGCAATTCACTTCATACCGAACGGTTTGCCGTGTTGGAAACACTGGTTCTCATGAGATCACTGAAGTTAAGCAACACTGCGCTGAGTCAGGTATTGTATGGGTGACCATCATACACATGACCAGTTCTGTTCGGGAGAGAGGTTGGAGGGATGAAAGTTAGTACAGCAACTTCACTCGCCTTGCTTATCAACCTCTCGACAGCATGGATTTGTGGAGGAATCCTGTTATTCGCGTTGTACCGTCCTTCAGAAGGGACGTTAAGCCGGTGGTCCCCTTGGTCTTCGACAGGAGCATGCTACGTGCCGGCACCGGGTTTCCCCTCCTCTCTTCTAGGCTAGGTTTGGTTCATCATTATCCTCATCATCATCCACTCATTCACCGACGCCATTAGACCAGTGCCGCATGGGCAGATGTCAAAACAGTGCGTCGTTAAACACCACAAATAATAATAATAATAATTCACTTCATTCTAGCAGTTTGCGATCTGAATGATTAGATACTTTCCCGGCAGAGGCGCCACCGGTCGATTAGGGATGGCATGTGGGCGAACTGTCATTTAAAAAAAACACTACAAATCATCTTCTCTGATCATTTTTCTTTTGTTAATCAGCTTTTTTTGCGTCAAAATGTGTGTTTTTTTTGCTATTTAAAGCAATTGTCTAAAAATGTTAAGAATCTTTAAAGTTATTTAGCAAATATTATAAGTATTTTAAGTTCCTGCTTCTAAAATAATAACAGAAATTTCATCTATGAGTTGGAAAACAATGCTGAGATTAAGTTTAAGTTATAAGTAATTGTATTGTCTGTCCATTGTAAGTTATTTAAATTATTGGGATGTGAAACCAGATTTAAATTGCAAACGTTTGCAATGCGCGAGGTATTTTAATATTAGAAACATTAATAACCTCTCAAATGTTGATGCTCAAACGGGCAAACGAACCCCGATCTCCACCTTTCGCAGGTGTTGCTCTAAACCATTGAGCTACTTGGACACATCATTTTTGAGATAGATTTAGACTTAAAAAATTTTTATCCAGCAAGCTCAATTGGTGAAAGCAACACCCGCGACATGTGGAGATCGAGGTTCGAGTCCCCGTTAGGCCATCAATTTTTGAGACGGTTATAATGTTGATAATAATAAATATCTAAATCATATTCCACAGAGAAACATTATTTTATAAATATAGACCTCCCATTGTCAGTGACCTAAAGAACGTCCCGTAGAGAGGTCACACAAAATTTCTCCAATACATTGCACAAGGAAATGTGCGACCACAACATGCATTACCCAATCGATGTAATGCAACAAAGTGCAATTACATCGTGTCTTCTCTCTCGCTCTGACCCAATCTATAGGAACTAGGAAGTCAACGCTCTGTTCGTTTACCGTGAAACTTAACATGGTAAGAATGATAGCAGCGATTAATTTATCAATAGAGTAATTACTGTTTCAAAGAGAAATACATAATTTGTTAATTACAGTAAGAGAGAGGTTAATATTGACGGATTATGTTGGAGCCAGCGGCAAAAGAAACAGGACTTATTCATTTTGTTTAGTTAGTTGAGGTTTAGGGACGCATTCTTTTGATAACGGTTCGCGTGGCATTGGTCTAATGGCGTCGGTGGATGATGATATACCTAACCTAGCCTAGAAGAGAGGAGGGGAAACCCGGTGCCGGCAAGTAGCCTACTTCTGTCGAAGGCCAAGGGGACCAACGGTTTAAGATCTCTTCCGAAGGACGGTACAACGCAAACAACAGGATTCCTCCACAAATCCGTGCTGTCGAGAGGTTGATAAGCAAGGCGAGTGAAGTTGCTGTACTAACTTTCATCACTCCAACCTCTCTCCCGAACAGAACTGGTCATGTGTATGATAATCACCCATCTAATACCTGACCCAGCGCAGTTTTGCTTAACTTTCATCCCTCCAACCTCTCTCCCGAACAGAACTGGTCATGCGTATGATGATCACCCATATAATACCTGACCCAGCGCAGTGTTGCTTAACTTTCATCCCTCCAACCTCTCTCCCGAACAGAACTGGCCATGTGTATGATGGTCACCCATCCAATACCTGACTCAGCGCAGTGTTGCTTAACGAGAATGTAAAGCTGGGAAAACCATATGTGGACATTATGAGCGGCTTCCTGGTAGAGAATTATACCGCTTTGATCTGAACACCTCGGTAGAAGGGCACAATATTTGGACCATATTTACATGATGACTCAGATGCAAGTCATCTTACAGTTTTCTCTCCTTGCAATCTGCCGCACGAAACGAAGAAACGGACACACAAAAGGAATTTCTTTTCAAGAACGGCACTAAAAAAAGCAATGATAATGAAGTCATTAATTCCTTTTTTTGTGTCTGGTGTTTTATGTGTGGAAAGCATAAACATGTGTATGAAATGTATGTAGACATATAACAATTTAGATGAAATCTTAATGCCTCATGGTTCTACTCCTTGGAGATCCGTCATTCTCATCAAATACACTAAAATCGTCTCAAAAAGCCAGTGTCCAAGTAGCTCAATGGTTTAGAGCAACACCCGCGACATGTGGAGATCGGGGTTCGAATCCTCGAATGGGCATCAATTTTTGAGACGGTTATATTTTTGTTAATAATAATATAAATGCATATAACAATTATTTAGTAATATCTTGTGAGAGCTGGCATTTTTGTCTTTGAAGATTTTTTTGAATATGGCAGCAATGAATACAATAACTAAACGTTCTTAAACACATTTTGCGTTTGGCTGATCATTTTTAAACTCGTTGGATTAATTAACTTTAAATCTTCTTTGTGTCTTATGGTTTTTTCGAGCTCACTTGATCGCGTTGAAGGATGCGCGTGCCTGGTTTTCTTTTATCCATAGCAGTGTTGAATTTGTATAAAAACAGCCAAAGATCACGAAAAAACTCGTGAAAAATGCTTATAAAATTGAGATTAACAGACTTACAGATTTCTAATATTCAGTTTTAAACATTCACACGTTGTAGGTTGCGTTTTATTAATCATAAATTGGTATATTTATATAAATCAATTTTTTTTAATCTTGCGAATCTTCAAATCTTCAAATCAAAGTTAAAAAAATTAATTTAAAAATCATGATGTATATTTTTTTTGGGTAAGTTAAAGTCACCTTTGATTGGCAATATGGCGTGGATATAGGTGCAGGTGTTTATCGATTCACCAGCAACAATATTTCAACTTTCTTTAAATTTGCATTTGAATATCTTTAGCTTCTGAGGTACTCACATATCTGTACTTTGTAATAGTGGAAAAAACTGACGTTCATTACGGAATACATACTTTTTTTTCGATTTACAAGGAAGACATTTTCAAATAATCTGTCTTATTTTTTGGCCACAAAGCCCTGAGGGCTCATCTGTGGATTTCATTATATAAAGGTACATTTTTTCTTACCTTTAGTTACATTACGGTTGCGTGTCGCACGGATTTTCAACAGTTAAATTATTTGAACATTGAAAAAAAAAAGTTTCATTTTAAAAATTAATAAAACATTGGTAACTAAAAAAATTAAATTAAATATTATCTACATTAAACTATTGTTAAGAAACACCTTTTTACACGGATTTTTGTTAAATCACTCATTTTTCCACATCAAAACTGACTAAAATTAAACAACCAAATATTATCGCTAGCTCTCTGACTAAACCTATAAACTCAATGCTATGTTACTGTTATTTTTTTTCTATTTGCTACCAGGAAGGACACTGCACCAAGCTGACCCGTGGACAGGAAACGTTATCAAGTTTCTTCACAGGATGGTAGATATTTTAGCCTGTCCATGTTCTAACCTATGTCCAAGCCCATCTACTCAACGAGGTATCTGAATCATATCTACGTTGATTATAGCCTAAATTATCTAGCACAAATGTTTACAGGTAATTCTATGTTTGGAACCCAATATTTGCAAAATGCTTTGGTATGTCTCAAACACATATATTTGTTCCACTATATTTTATATAGAATTGTGTCAATAGGTCTTAAATACCTGCGTGCAACTTGAGAATATTGCAGTCTCTATTTTGAAATAAATATATTTGATTTTTATTCAGGTATTAACCCAAAACTGGAACAATTTTCTTAAATTCGGTATGTAATATAAGGTTAATTGATTTATTGATTTATTGTGTTTAACGACGCACTGTTTTGACAACGGGCCCTGTAGCACTGGTCTAATGGCGTCGGTGAATGAGATGAACCTAACCTAGCCTAGAAAGGAGGAGAGGAAGCCCGGTGCCTCATAGTAGCCTACTCCTGTCGAAGACCAAGGGGACCACCGGCTTAACGTCCCTTGCGAAGGACGGTACAACTCGAACAACAGGATTCCTCCACAAATCCATGCTGTCAAGAGGTTGATAAGCAATGCGAATGAAGTTGCTGTACTAACTTTCATCCCTCCAACCTCTCTCCCGAACAGAACAGGTCATGTGTATGATGGTCACCCATCAAATACCTGACCCAGCGCAGTGTTGCTTAACTTTCATCCCTCCAACCTCTCTCCCGAACAGAACTGGTCATATGTATCATGGTCACCCATCCTATACCTGACCCAGCGCAGTGTTGCTTAACTTTCATCCCTCCAACCTCTCTCCCGAACAGAACTGGTCATGTGTATGATGGTCAACCATCCAATACCTGACCCAGCGCAGTGTTGCCTAACTTTCATCCCTCCAACCTCTCTCCCAAACAGAACTGGTCATGTGTATGATGGTCACCCATCCAATACCTGACTCAGCGCAGTGTTTCCAACACTTCAAACCGTTTGTATCTTCTGGGAGTCAGAGAGCCTTCAATCAGGTTTGTGGGTCAAGTTTAAAGGTTAGCCGCCAACTGTTTCATAATCGCTTGAAGTTCATCATAAAATCTTCCCAGGATATGTTTTATTGGTCAAGCTTAGCAGGCGGTAATTCTTCAAAGTACAAAAATCATCGCTTTGGTCCGGCAACTTTGGGTTTAATACCTATGGCGTTTAGCCACAGTTTGGTTCAGTTTTTGTTTTGGGTCGAAGCAGATTTTGAGGTTAAACCCCATAAATTTGGGGATAAAGCTGTTTTCATCTTGGTAATTATACCTAAAACTCTGGAAACATCACCTGTGATAACCTGATTATCTGGTACCCGATCCACAAACGAGAGTTTTTTTTTAGCTGTTTTGCCAAATCGCATAACTACATACCCCCATCTCCTCCAGTCAAGTAAACCAGTAACCTATAAGAATGAAATCTTATTTAAATTGCAAACGCTTGCAATGCCAGGGGTGTTTTATTATTATCAACACTATAACCGTCTCAAAAATTGATGACCAAACGATAGGTGGAGATCGGGGTTCGAGTACCCGTTTGGGCATCAAATTTTGAGACGGTTATAGTGTTGATAATAATAAAAATTCAGTAACCTTTTAAATATTACAAACTCACACTGGAGTTACTTTTGATACAGAAGAAAAATTTGCCAAACATGTTTTTATAAATAAACATTGACTCTTACTAATGTTTGAACATAGAACAAGATACATGTTTTGAGATACATGTACGGGAAAAAAGTAATTACTTTTCAAAAACAAATCTTAAACCTACTCAAAGGTGTGTTCGTTATTCAGCCAATTTCTTGATGGTGTAAAAACCCTGTTGTAAAACGCAAGTGCCGGTAACTCGGATACCTGCTCAGCCGACGGCTCTAGGACGATTGCGTAATGGAGTCTGACCTCAGCAATCGACACCTAGAGTACCTGCGATAGAGAAACGAGACTTGAGCTAATTGCTTTTCGCTCAGAGGAATTAGCTTGGTGTGGTAATATCTGTGTACAAGTGGTTTTTGCACCCTATTTAGGGTGGTTCAAAAAAAAGTCGAAATATAATATACAAAGTACGTTATTATATATTATATATACCTATATTTTTTTTTTATATAAAATGCTGATATTTTTTTGTAGTTTTAGCCAAAAATCCACCAGGTTATATTTGACCTACAATTGGTACCAACATTCAAAAAAAGGGTAGCTGAAATCGATTAAATTTACAATTATTTTCTTAGTTTAATTTAAATAAACTGATGTTTTGTGAAACTCTGAGTTAGCGAAGATTCGTGCGTCATACGGGTCTAGCATATGAAACAAAATGTATACCAAATTTGGCAAAAAAAAAAAAATACTTCTGATTAAAAAATAAAGATGAAAATAAATAATCACGTTATTGATATGCGTGAAATGTGTACAAGAAATTAGAAAAAAAAAATTCATTTTAATGAAAAATTTCCGTTTTACTATTTTAAAACTGTAGATATCAACCGTAGATCGACATAACCAAAAATATTCCAAAAGTCGAAAAAAAAAATCGTAGAAAAATCCCGTTTTACTTTTCTAAAGTTGATTGAATTAAAACTGCTACCCGATTGAAACAAAAGAGTCACCGAAGTACTTGAAACAATCAACAATTACAGTCGGTACTTGGTACACATAACCTAACAAAAAACAATAAAACAATGACAAATCAATGACAATGGATACCAGTTGATGATGCAATACAACTTTACCAAACCAATCAATTACTCAGCTCTAAAGTTTCAGTTGTCTAAGAGACCATTCCATGGCAAACAAAGACACAATAGCTATGTGGTCAAATGATGACTTACCACATTCTCACGATCAAAGATGGGCGGGATCTTTCACGCATCAATTTGTTTAATTTTGTCGGCACGATTTGACAGGACGGGTGATAAGTTCACGGGCACAACACACAAGGTCGCAAGGTTAGCAAAAATAATCCGAAGTGCGTTGAGATCTCCATGGCCAGCCATTATAAATTTCATAAAAAGTAGACAAATTTAATTATTAAAAACATTGCTTCTCTCTCAAAAGTTGATGCTCAAAGTAGTGTTCATAATAATGAACCTGCGCATTGCAAGCGTTTGCAATTTAAATAAGATTTCAACTAAAATACAACGAATTCAACGTCAAATTGGAGTTATTCGAGTTTGACAGGTTGTGACGTGATATAGCGTCACTAGAATCAGAGTGACTGTGAGTATTCACAGCCTCTTGGTTCTACTCCTTGGAGATCCGTCATTCTCAACAAATACACTAAAATCGTCTCTAAAAGCCAGTGTCCAAGTAGCTCAATGGGTTAGAGCAACACCTGCGACAGGTGGAAATCGGGGTTTGTGTCACCGTTTGGACATCAATTTTTGAGACGGTTATAGTGTTGTTAATAATAAAATACCCCGCGCATTGCAAGCGTTTGCAATTTAAATAAAATTTCACATAATCGACCCTAACCAAAACTTGATTACACTAAAAGATTAAAAATCAGTGACTTTTCTTGACGTATAGAAAATTTTCTTTGTAGATTTAGAACAGTTATTGTTATATTATGCATTTTTTGAGCCTGTATTTGTATTTTTTTTTTCTTTTTAATCGTATTTATCCCTGAAGAAGGTGGCACAGTTCAGCCAAAATACTAATAAACTTTCAGAACTAAATACTTGAATACTTTACACAAATTATTACCAAAACTAGCAACGTATGGCCAAACTAACACGTACTAAACAAACACACCTCCAAGGTACGCACTGTACCTAACTAGTACTTCATTAAAGCACATATTTAATTAGTAATAAAAACCAATTAAAACATTTCACACGCATCGGGTCATTTTTTCTCCGCCCGCCAATCAGCTGCCTGCAATTAATCACATGCATTGCTTAGCTGCATTATTTTTGTAGTTCACTGGCACACGTTTTGTTGTTTTCCCATATTATTAGCGCTCAAGCTCCGCTGTTTTTTCTTCCCACGTGTTCATTTGCAAAATCAATTCGTTGTCATGACATCAATTTCTATGTTGCCTTTTGGCGTCCTTTGTTGACACTAAGAAGAATATTTAATGATTTTGATTTAGGTAAATATTTACACAATTTCAAAGTGGTTCTGATTTCTTAAAACCAACCGAACAATACCGGCTATCCTGGTAGTCAGAGCGCCATGTCTGCCTTGAATTCAGGAGGTCCCAGGTTCGATCCTGGTGGCCGGCTATCCTGGTAGTGAGAGCGCCATGTCTGCCTTGCATTCGGGAGGTCCCAGGTTCGATCCTGGTGGCCGGCTATCCTGGCAGTGAGAGCGCCATGTCTGCCTTGCATTCGGGAGGTCCCAGGTTTGATCCTGGTGGCCGGCTATCCTGATAGTGAGAGCGCCATGTCTGCCTTGCATTCGAGAGGTCCCATGTTCGATCGTGGTGGTCGGCTATCCTGGTAGTGAGAGCGCCATGTCTGTCTTGCATTCAGAAGGTCCCAGGTTTGATCCTGGTGGCCGGCTATCCTGGTAGTGAGAGCGCTATGTCTGTCTTGCATTCAGGAGGTCCCAGGTTCGATCCTACCAGCCGACTTTTCTATATGTAAGTGCTAATAAAGTGTAATATGTAAGTGTAATATGTCTGCCGAAAGTCAGTTTCATTCAATACCCTTAGGCAATCTGTAAAGTTCCTAACCACTATTTCGGTATTTTGGTACAAACCAAGGTACTTGATGTTTATTATGACTTAAGTGGTATTACTCAATCAACGAAACCTCTTCTTGATATCATTGATGAGTCTTTAGCCTTGCCTCTTGCATTTAAATACATGGCATTCATGTCCATATTAAATAACCAACAGTTTGCTATGAAATCAAAGGTGTTTTGTTTTCTAAGCCTGACATCACTCAAGTAAAGTAAACAAAAGTTATGAGTTTTGCATCTCAAAAAAAGACCTTTCGACAATTTCAATGTTTGACTTAGGCTTGTGCTGTGAGCACACACTGCACGTTGTCATGGGAATTCGTTTTTTTTCTTTGCGTTACGCACTAAAGACGTTTGTTTCTTATGGCGTATTCGACTGGCTGCCCCGGTGCACTGCCGGGACGCACCGGGGCAGCCAGTCGAATACATCATCAGATTGCTGTGTGTTTTAGTCCTAGGCTTGTAGCAATGTTAAAGGAAACATTGACAAAGGACAATGACATTCAAAAATAATTTCCAATGGTGTTGGCGGACGATGCTCTTAAAATCCCACCGCTTCAAACCCAACTCAGCAAGTGCCGTGCAAATATTATCAACACACACCCACTATACTTTGTTCAGCGAACGAACATAACATAATTATCCGACAGAGGCAGATATAATAAGTATTTTGAAATCCAAGTCACAAGTCAAGAAATCACAAGTCCTTGTGCTGGTATCTTCTCTCACGGGCTAGACTGTAGCAATGCAGGGGACAGTCCTTGTGCTGGTATCTTCTCTCACGGGCTAGACTGTAGCAATGCAGGGGACAGTCCTTGTGCTGGTATCTTCTCTCACGGGCTAGACTGCAGCAATGCAGGGGACAGTCCTTGTGCTGGTATCTTCTCTCACGGGCTAGACTGTAGCAATGCAGGGGACAGTCCTTGTGCTGGTATCTTCTCTCACGGGCTAGACTGTAGCAATGCAGGGGACAGTCCTTGTGCTGGTATCTTCTCTCACGGGCTAGACTGCAGCAATGCAGGGGACAGTTCTTGTGCTGGTATCTTCTCTCACGGGCTGGACTGTAGCAATGCAGGGACAGTCCTAGTGCTGGTATCTTCTCTCACGGGCTAGACTGTAGCAATGCAGGGGACAGTCCTTGTGCTGGTATCTTCTATCACGGGCTGGACTGTAGCAATACAGGGGACAGTCCTTGTGCTGGTGTCTTCTCTCACGGGCTAGACTGTAACAATCTTTAATATCTCAAAAAACTGCCTTTTTCAATAATCGTGAGTCAACCAAATTCGTAAATTATAATTGATATTATTAAACATAAATCAAAATAATCACCGTCGAAATTTCTCAAAATAAAAACTCGATGACAATACGAAATCGTAGTCGATTTAAGATTAAGATCAGTTAAAAAACTAAATTTCTCTCCACTGTAATTGATAATTAAATCATTAACCCCGTCTACAATCAAGCAATTAGCTTGGATGGCAGATTGTGCAACAGCATGTTGATCTCTCCAGAGCAGAAGCAAAACACCAGAAGTTTAACAAACCATTGGATTTAAATGTTCAGTTAGAGTACTTGTGCTAATGTTGAACTGACTTCGCGAAAATGGCCGAGCTATTACTAAACATATTACAAAATGGCGGTGACAATTGAGGCTAGAAAGGTTTTTTCGATATTTCTCGCAGATAAAAATATCGAAATGATAGGAAAAGACAATGTTTTAATAATTTTAATTTTAATAATTTTATTTTTGAGATTTTTTTGAAAAAAAACGACCGCTAGCGCCATCAGGTGGCTACTTCAATTACCACATATTACCAGATTAGTTTTTTTTTAGCAGAACTCTTCAAATTATCGCTGGTCTTCTAACTATGCCTAAAAACTCAATGCTTCTTCAATAAAAACATTTAAAAAAAATCAAAAATATTTATGCTAATGTGTCCGGTCATATTTCAACTAAATACAGCGCCCACATATTTTGTCAGAGTCATCATCACGTCTCATCATCACGTCATGGAGTGGAGAAGTGCTATGATTAATTCAAGTGTCCTCAGACCTGAGTTTCAAAATCTTTCACACATGCCAAAACTCTTCCGGCGTTTCTATAGAAGCAATTATTTCTTTTGTTATCGACCAGGGAGAGCTTTGAGAAGACATGACATCTGAAGATGACCGTGGCCTTTGACACAAACCAAACCATCATCCTTTTCCATACCTTTTCAGCTACAAAGGAAAAAATTAAACGCAATGTTTTGACCATTTGCTGCCAGAGAATCTTAAATAAATCATGTGTCTCGTTTTCTTTCTTGTCGGTTGTCCATGTATTTGAAAAAGAAATATTTATCACCGAACGGTTTGTCGTGTTGGTCTTCGTAATATCACCGAAGTTAAGCAACACTGCGCTGGGTCAGGTATTGGATGGGTGACCATCATACACATGACCAGTTCTGTTCGGGAGAGAGGTTGAAGGGATGAAAGTTAAGCAACACTGCGCTATGTCAGGTATTGGATGGGCGACCATCATACACATGACCAGTTCTGTTCGGGAGAGAGGTTGGAGGGATGAAAGTTAAGCAGCACTGCGCTGGGTCAGGTATTGGATGTGTGACCATCATACACATGACCAGTTCTCTTTGGGAGAGAGGTTGGAGGGATGAAAGTTAAGCAACACTACGCTGGGTCCGGTATTGGATGGGTGACCATCAATTACCAAGTGTTTGTACGTCAGAATTATTATTATTATTATTATTATTTTTTATTATTATTTACATTTTTTACGCCTTGTTTTACCTCACTAATCAATCGCTACTTTCTTACACTTTAAAGCTTATCCTTCAACGTGATAAAAGATTAGTCTCGAAGTCCCAGCAATAAATCCTAACCGGTCGGTGGTACAGAGTAATCCACCTTGCCAACTCTTATCAAATTAACTGAAATCCTCTCAATAAAACCACGTCGAATGTTTGGCTGGAGCGACACCCGCGACAGGGAGTGTCACACAATTATGAGAGGTTATTTTACTGTTCCTTAAAGCCAGGGTTTCACGAACGCAATTTGATTTGCTTGGTAAGATGAGCTTAGCGATATTTTGGAATGATACAATATAAAGCCGATCAAAACTAGAACAGCTAAAATGTACAAAATCAGGCCGAATATTATTGAATAAAAAGAGAAAGAAAACACATACGGGCTTAAAAACTAGACAACTACTTAATTTTAATGCATTTTAAATATTTGCAAAGTTTCGTAAAAAAATATTTAACACTTTCGGGTGGTACAATCAAAATGGTTAGCCAAAATCTGAAATTTTGGTAATTTTTGAATAGTTTCAAAAATATTCAACCGATTTTGTTGAAAAAAGTAGCGAAACTAAGTTGAAAACACACAAATATGCTCTGAAAATTTCGTTAAAATCGGAGTAGGCGTTTGGCCGCTACAACGCAAAAATAAATGCAAAAAAAAAATTTTTTTTTTTTTTTTTTTTTTTTTCTGAAATAAGTGAAATTGAAGAAATCCTTCCGTTCGCTTCACTCGCAGCGCTCATCAAAAACACCAACCGTACAAAACCCATCCTCCTTTTGCGACCGTAGCACCTATGACAACAAACCATGGCCAGATCGTTGCCCAGTAGGTTTACCTGCCAAGGCACTGGTTGCTACAGGTTAACGGTGGTTGCCGCATTCTTCAAGGTGTTCGCTCGGTGAGTTCGACCGCTAGTCACAGGTTGCTTAGCAGCTTGACGCTAGCTTGATATCACTGACCCAAATAGCAAAGTCGATCTAGTTTAGTTTCTTCTAGTGACGTGGTTGCTGCAGTGAGAAGATCGCCGAGTCGATCTTGGTAGCGTGCTATTATAGCGTTACAATTTCGTTGTGTAAAATAAAAAAAAAATTACTAGGTGGAGTCACCGTTTTATTTCTAAAAAGCTAAACGGTTTGGTGGCCATCCATTCAATAGCTGACCCAGCGCAGTGTTGCTTAACTTCGGTTATCTCACAAGGACCGGTGTTTCCGACACGCCAAACCATTCGGTGGTCACTAATTCAATACCTGACTCAGCGCAGTGTTGCTTAACTTTCATCCCTCCAACCTCTCTCCCGAACAGAACTGGTCATATGTATGATAGTCACCCATCCAATACCTGACCCAGCGCAGTGTTGATTAACTTTCATCCCTCCAACCTCTCTCCCGAACAGAACTGGTCATGTGTATGATGGTCACCCATCCAATACCTGACTCAGCGCAGTATTTCTAAACTTCGGTGATCTCACGAGGACCTGTGTTTGAAATGGGTAGGCTTTTTGCACCCGGATTTAAAATTAAAGCGAGCGTTTGTTTATGGAACGGATAAAAATCCATGTGTACTTTTTTCTAAACCGGTCCCAAATGGCAACGTATCTGATATGTTTAATGTGAATGGTGGCTTCCCACTCACATTTCTAGAGCCTAGCTCTGACCTAGCGAAACTATATAAAGCATACCACTAGTCATTGGCCTGAAAATTAAACAAATGGGTGTATGATAATACCAAAGGTAATACCAAAGGTAAACCACAGCGCTAATGTTAAACTGTCTTCACGAAAAATGACCGCCAAATGACTGCTTTTAGAGCGACAAAAATGTGGGATGCTGCCAGGTGGAGTCACCGTCATTTCGAACTTCAAAGGTTTGCAAATATAATTATTGTAGATTACTTTGAAGTTATTTATTTTTTCTATTTGTCTTTAATAATTCTTTATTAATACCTCGGTGATTGGTATACAGGTATCGATATGTTAAGTGGTAATTATTTAATTAGTATTTTTATATATTTCCACGTTTCATTTCTTTTTTGTAGAGGTTTGTTAAAAAGGACTGCCGCAAGCGCCATCGGGTGGCTACCTATCGTTATCACCTGTCGCTGGCCTCGTTTGCTCAGCAGAAAAAGAAATTACGCCATCGTTTTTACAACATTGAGTTTATAGTTCAAGTCAGAGGGCAGCGTTGATGTTTTATTTTCTGCTGAGCAAACGAGGCTGGCAGCACGTGGTAACGGTAGGTGCCACCCGATGGCGCTTGCTGCTGAGCAAACGAGGCCGGCAACACGTGGTAACGGTAGGTGCCACTCGATGGCGTTTGCTGCCGTCCTTTTTAACAAACCTCTACAATTAAATAATAATGACTCAAAATTTCGCGATACATGTTTATCAATCGTTGAGGTTAGCCTTAAAAAAGATTAATTGAGTGTAAATCAGTCTCAAATGCGAGTAATCTGCGAGAAATAATATTAAATTGTTTAACACTCGAAACGACTGTGACTCCACCTGGCGGCATCTTACATTTTTGGCGGTTAAGTCTGAGTTTTGAAAATTTCTTCAAAACAGAATTAATAATTGTTCTTTGACCATGTTTTAAACTTCCTTGCCATCGCGGCAAACGCTCACGTGCGCGTGTGCGCATTTCTCTACGCCATTTTAGTTCTATGTTTTTTTTTTGCATCTTTTTTCTTCAAGTCGCGCGAAGGACTTTCATGGTAAATTACGCGCACGCATTAGCCGTGGTAAGCTGATTGCAGAAAAGATAACATTTGTTGGCTAAAATTTTAATACCAGAATTTGTGGCCAGTATTATGTTTTTACCGAAATGATTTTTTATTTTGTCTGCCTGCCTCGGAGTATGTCTTTAGATGATCGAAATGATCATCTGATAGATTTTTTGATAGCAAATTAGAACTTATTTTTTTTCAATGGAACCTAAAGGTTGATTTTTTTTATCGACTTAAAGCCGATTTCACCAACGTAGTTAAAAACGGCGCAATAATTTGCTTTAAAACAATGATATTTTGATAATTGCATACCAAGAAACTGAGAAAACACATGAATAACAAGAAAAAATTACTTTTAAATCTGATTTAAATTGCAAACGCTTGCAATGCGCGGGGTATTTTAATATTATAAACACTGTAACCGTCTCAAAAATTGATGCTCAAAACGGGGATTCGTTTGGAACCGTTTGGGCATCGATTTTTGAGACGGTCATTAGTGTTCCCAAAAATAAATTTGTTTAATCTTTTTAGAAAAACTATTCCAACTGGGTTTTGAATGCTAAGTGAAGAACAACTAAATTTCCCAACGTTTCGTAACTTGTACCTGTTACTTTATCAAGGGTTAAAGCAGTCCTGACAATTTTCCAATAACAAAAGAACCACATAAAATTATAACAATTACCAAGTTCAAGCATCCTAAATGCATCTAAATAAAATAATCAGGGTCAATAACTAAAAAACTAATGTATTATGTATTTTCTGAAACGTCGGGAAATTTAGTAGCCCTTTACTTAGCGTTCAAAACCCAGTTCAAATAGTTTTTCTAAAAACTTGTGCTAAGGATAAATCAAGTAGACATGAGTCTAAAAACAATCATTGTTTAATTTTCTTTTTCAACGTAGGAGGAGCAAAAACGGTATAAACCGGACCTATACAAAATGAATGATCGCAGGGTGATTGCCTATATCTGTGTTAATTCAAATCGGAAATGTCACAACAAGCAATTGCTGTCCGTGACACGAGAATACTTCTTCAATCGAAAGTCGGGCGATGTCAGTTCAAACGAAAAAATAAAATGTTGTTGCGATTTCACGACAAAATACGTTTGATCGTACACTTCCTGTTGTTAATTGCACTTCCTAGCGTTCGATTGTCAAGTTTTTACAAAGACATCAAAGTGACTTCTTCTCTCGAGTAGCTTACCTTGTTTTTGAAAGGAACTTTTCCAAATTCTCGTGGAATTCCGGTTAAAAAATCCACAAAAACTCCTTTTTTTTAAACAAATTCACTTGTTTAACTTTTTTTTGCCCACACAACACATGTCACACGCATTTTTAATTAACAATAAAAAAAAATGACACAGCTTACACCTCAAAAACAAGAATTAAATCTAAATTTTCAAAACTATAAAAATTATTACTAAACAATTTTTATTTTTATTTTTAACTAACAGCAAAAACGCAAGCTCACAATTCTAAATAAACCGACTTAACGAAAAAAACCTGTTATAAAAAAACTCCAAAATTTCAAACGTTCGAAATTCGTTCTAAAATTCAAACGACTCGCGTTTGACACCGAACAGCTGACTGACTAACGACACTCACTGCCTTCTCTACGCTTGCTTCCTGTGCAACGGCTCAGCGGTGACTGACTCTGGCACGACGGATTCCTAGCAACCAAGCCCGGCCTCGGGCGCACTGTTGGGTAACCAAGAAGAAAGTCGTTACGTTGGAGAAATGCAGACGAAACTCTAACCATCTCTCTCTCTCTCTCTCTCTCTCTCTACGCACCCGTGGCTGTTTCAAGTACTATTTAAAATACAGTCGATGCCGATCAAAGCATTGAAGCCATAAAATTGATTGCAATTGTTTCCTCAAGTCGGGTTTTACCAACATTTTGAACTACAAGTTGGACCTCTGACTCACATAAACATCTGAATTTCACTGCATGTGATTGGAAGTCGTCATGGCAACAGTTTCAACAAAATGTTCAACTATAAGTTAGATCTCTAGCTCACAGAAACATATGAAATTCACTGCATGTGATTGGAAGTCGCCATGGCAACAGTTTCAACAAAATGTTCAACTATAAGTTGGATCTCTAGCTCACAGAAACATCTGAATTTCACTGCATGTATTGGAAGTCGTCATGGCAACAGTTTCAACAAACACTTCAACTAGGAGGCGAGATTTTAGTAAAACCTGACCTAAGTATACTAAATCGGCAAGTAAATCGAAAGATGGATTCACAACAATGAGGGATATTATCATCCTCGGCGCTGTTGGTCAGGAGTAGTCAACACAGTGTGTCAAATTGACAAGGCTAAGCGGTGGCCGGTCCTTGATGCTGTTGGACAGAAGCAGCCAACACAGTGTGTCAAAGTGACAAGGCTAAGCGGTGACCGGTCCTTGGTGCTGTTGGACAGGAGCAGCCAACACAGTGTGTCAAAGTGACAAGGCTAAGCGGTGGCCGGTCCTTGGTGCTGTTGGACAGGAGCAGCCAACACAGTGTGTCAAAGGGACAAGGCTAAGCGGTGGCCGATCCTTGGTGCTGTTGGACAGGAGCAGCTAACACAGTGTGTCAAAGTAACAAGGCTAAGCGGTGGCCGGTCCTTGGTGCTGTTGGACAGGAGCAGCCAACACAGTGTGTCAAAGTGACAAGGCTAAGCGGTGGCCGGTCCTTGGTGCTGTTGGACAGGAGCAGCCAACACAGTGTGTCAAAGGGACAAGGCTAAGCGGTGGCCGGTCCTTGGTGCTGTTGGACAGGTGCAGCCAACACAGTGTGTCAAAGGGACAAGGCTACGCGGTGGCCGGTCCTTGGTGCTGTTGGACAGGAGCAGCCAACACAGTGTGTCAAAGGGTCAAGGCTAAGCGGTGGCCGGTCATTGGTGCTGTTGGACAGGAGTAGGCTGCGTACAGACCCCTGGTTCACCTTCTTTCCCCTTTTAAGGAAAGCTAGCTTTATAATCAATCTGCCACAGGCAGTCTATATTTTCAGAAGCTTTTCTCAAATTATGCTTATGGCTCTCACAATGTACCTTCTACCTTCTCTAAGGTGCACATTTTCTTCATGGGTCTAAATTTTCAGTCGTAAGCTAAAAGTTTAATGTCCCGTTTAAATTTTACCAACTGGACTTGGATTCTATTCTGACTCTTTTATTCTTGCCCCTATTCAGTATTTGTTAGATAAGAAATCTTAAGACTCAATTGCATCTGCATTTAATTGCAAGCAAGGCTGACTACCCACGTTTAAGGAAGCTGAATTTTAAGATTCTAGAATATCTTAACCACAAAAACTCTCAAAGAAAGAGAACAATCATTGTTTCCTGAAAATTAATACCAATTCTTTGAGTACACATCCATGATTAATTAAAATTCGCACTCTCAGCCTAATGAAACATTCCGTGGATTTCTAAAAATGAATGTGATTATTGCCAATTGTGAAATTGTTGTTTGCCTCACATTGCATTTTACCTTGCCAAGCGTGGACGCGTCCGTGGATAGCAAACTCATTAAACCTTCGTTAGTTTTATAATTCATTGCTGAGCGGTCATTATTGCCAATTGTGAAAGTTAACAAAACTATGAGAGAGGCTATCTATTTTTTTTTTGTACCAAATTCACATTAAAAGACCGAGCGGTTTGGCGTGATGAAAACACCGGTTCTCGTTAGATCACCGAAGTTAAGCAACACTGCGCTGGGTCACGTATTGGATGAGTGACCATCATACACATGACCAGTTCTGTTCGGGAGAGAGGTTGGAGGGATGAAAGTTAAGCAACACCTCGCTGGGTCAGGTATTGGATGGGTGACCATCATACACATGACCAGTTCTGTTCGGGAGAGAGGTTGGAGGGATGAAAGTTAAGCAACACTGCGCTGGGTCAGGTATTGGATGGATGACCATCATACACATGACCAGTTCTCTTCGGGAGAGAGGTTGGAGGGATGAAAGTTAAGCAACACTGCGCTGGGTCAGGTATTGGGTGGATGACCATCATACACTTGACCAGTTCTGTTCGGGAGAGAGTTTAGAGGGATGAAAGGTAGTACAGCAAATTCACTCGCCTTGAGTGTCTCATACGACATTTTTAGATTTTTCTTTTCATAATTGCAAAAAAAAAAAAAGGTTTTAACTTAAAACCAACTGCAAAAAAGTGAAATCTTTGTTATTAAGAAAAAAAATATGGCGTCCTTTTTGAGCAGATTGCCACTCTCTTACAGTTCAAAGCTTTCTTTTCTTTTCTTAACTTTATATACAATTATAAATTTTTAAATGCACTTCCGATATAAAATTAGATCCATACCGGTCGCCTAACGAGTTGGTCATGCGCATGGAGTTCTAAAGAGCGATACACATTTTAATGAGACTGTCGTGCGATTGTTTCCTTGGCTGCTTCCGTATCTTGCCGTTGATAACAAAACGTAGAGGTTTTGATCCAAGATTTTATCGAAATAATCGACTTTCGGTACTGTACTTAACTTTCCCCGCTTGCAGGCGGCTTCCTTTGCGATTTGGGAATCTCTTATCAATTTTAAAATTACCTTTAGAAATGTGAAATAAAATGTAAAATGTAAATGGTCTTAAGAGCTAAATTGTTCCATTGGGTACAAAGGTTTAGTCAGAGTCACAGCGCTAATGTTAAACGTCCTGCCATTGGCTTTACAGGTTTAGTCAGAGTCACAGCGCTAATGTTAAACGTCCTGCCATTGGCTTTACAGGTTTAGTCAGAGTCACAGCGCTAATGTTAAACGTCCTGCCATTGGGTTTACAGGTTTAGTCAGAGTCACAGCGCTAATGTTAAACGTCCTGCCATTGGCTTTACAGGTTTAGTCAGAGTCACAGCGCTAATGTTAAACGTCCTGTCATTGGGTTTACAGGTTTAGTCAGAGTCACAGCGCTAATGTTAAACGTCCTGTCATTGGGTTCACAGGTTTAGTCAGAGTCACAGCACTAATGTTAAACGTCCTGTCATTGGGTTTACAGGTTTAGTCAGAGTCACAGCGCTAATGTTAAACGTCCTGTCATTGGGTTTACAGGTTTAGTCAGAGTCACAGCGCTAATTTCAAACGTCCTGTCATTGGGTTTACAGGTTTAGTCCGAGTCACAGCGCTAATTTCAAACGTCCTGTCATTGGGTTTACAGGTTTAGTCAGAGTCACAGCGCTAATGTTAAACGTCCTGTCATTGGGTTTACAGGTTAAGTCAGAGTCACAGCGCTAATTTCAAACGTCCTGTCATTGCCACTAGGTAGTGCCACTGTCTTTGTACATTGGATATTGTTTTTCCTTCTAGAAAACGTTTATTTGAGACTTGCTGAGACTTAAATAGTACCTATTTATTCTAAGCTAAGTACTTGATATGAATTATAGTCGTAATTATTAAACAGAAGCTAAATAACTACAAGTTTCTGAAAAAAAAAAATGAAACACATTTTGAGTTATTCTTCTAAGCTGTTATTTAGAGACGTTTTAAAACGGAATTTTAAAACATTTATCGTTCCCCACCTCCCTGGTTAAATGACTTATGAAAAACTAAACCTTTCCCAATAATTTATTAATGTCAAACGCCTGACTCACGCATTGTTCGACCGATCTTCTCGAATGGTCTCCTAGAAATGCGATCCATTTCACCGACCACTCATGACCCTCACGACATTCATTGTTTTAAACTGAAAGCGTCCCATCGAGACACCCCCGATAAGAGTGACAGAGTGAATTCCCTTGTTCCTACCCATCAGACAACAGCGAGACCGGCATTCCTGGCATTTCACCACTTTTTTTCTTACACTACCGCATGACAGGGAGATCCGTTTCAAACTAGACACATCCTTCTTAAAAATGTAATCTTCAATTATACGGAATCAAAATTGATTGGAAAGGAGAAATATTTAGAGCATGGATTTTAAAAGAGTTTTTTTTAAATAGAACTTGGAGCGGACACTCGCCGTCGCCTCTGTGCTGGACATTCCGTGACAGGGTGCTTGTTTCGCTCCATGCAAAGGAGTGGACACTCGCCGTCGCCTCTGTACTGGACATTCCATGACAGGGTGCTTGTTTCGCTCCACGCAAAGAAGCAGACACTCGCCGTTGCCTCTGTGCTGGACATTCCGTGACAGGGTGCTTGTTTCGCTCTACGCAAAGGAGCGGACACTCGCCGTCGCCTCTGTGCTGAACATTCCGAGACAGGGTGCTTGTTTCGCTCCACGCAAAGGAGCGGACACTCGCCGTCGCCTCTGTGCTAGACATTCTGTGACAGGGCGCTTGTTTCACTCCACGCAAAGGAGCGGACACTCGCCGTCGCCTCTGTGCTGGACATTCCGTGACAGGGTGCTTGTTTCGCTCCACGCAAAGGAGCGGACACTTGCCGTCGCCTCTGTGCTGGACATTCCGTGACAGGGTGCTTGTTTCGCTCCCCGCAAAGGAGCGGACACTCGCCGTCGCCTCTGTGCTGGACATTCCGTGACAGGGTGCTTGTTTCGCTCCCCGCAAAGGAGCGGACACTCGCCGTCGCCTCTGTGCTGGACATTCCGTGACAGGGTGCTTGTTTCGCTCCCCGCAAAGGAGCGGACACTCGCCGTCGCCTCTGTGCTGGACATTCTGTGACAGGGTGCTTGTTTCGCTCCCCGCAAAGGAGCGGACACTCGCCGTCGCCTCTGTGCTGGACATTCCATGACAGGGTGCTTGTTTCCCTCCACGCAAAGAAGCAGACACTCGCCGTCGTCTCTGAGCTGGACATTCCGTGACAGGGTGCTTGTTTCGCTCCACGCAAAGGAGCGGACACTCGCCGTCGCCTCTGTGCTGGACATTCCGTGACAGGGTGCTTGTTTCACTCCACGCAAAGGAGCGGTCACTCGCCGTCGCCTCTGTGCTGGACATTTCATGACAGGATGCTTGTTTCGCTCCACGCAAAGGAGCGGACACTTGCCGTCGCCTCTGTGCTGGACATTCCGTGACAGGGTGCTTGTTTCACTCCACGCAAAGGAGCGGACACTCGCCGTCGCCTCTGCGCTGGACATTCCGTGACAGGGTGCTTGTTTCACTCCACGCAAAGGAGCGGACACTCGCCGTCGCCTCTGTGCTGGACATTCCGTGACAGGTTGCTTGTTTTGCTCCACGCAAAGGAGCGGACACTCGCCGTCGCCTCTGTGCTGGACATTCCGTGACAGGCTGCTTGTTTCGCTCCACGCAAAGGAGCGGACACTTGCTGTCGCCTCTGTGCTGGAAATTCCGTGACAGGGTGCTTGTTTTGCTCCACGCAAAGGAGCGGACACTCGCCGTCGCCTCTGTGCTGGACATTCCGTGACAGGGTGCTTGTTTCACTCCACGCAAAGGAGCGGACACTCGCCGTCGCCACTGTGCTGGACATTCCGTGACAGGATGCTTGTTTCTGTCTCATCTTCGAAATGAGAGCCAACGCTTAGGGTTCAGAGAATTTTCTCACCCTGACGACTAAAACCTTTTTTTTCGTTCTTCTAATTTTTACGACATCCGTCTTTGAACACAAATTCTCCATTGACTAAAACTTACTTTTTGTCCATGTTTCTTTAAAACAATCTCATTATCTTCTTCTTGTTTGAATGAGTTTTATATTATAGTACGTTCAAAACTCCGGGGTTCTTTTTCTACAACAAACCTTTTAGGCGAGTGGTGCGAAATCTTCAATTTAACTTATCCCAGAAAAAAATCACATGTGTTTGTGAGTTTTTTTATTTTTTTTGGCGACCTAGCGGTCAAACGCCTGCTCTAATTTGAACGAAATTTGCAAAGTGTATGTCCATGTTGACAACTTTGACCCCCTGCGATTTTCGGCGAAATCGTTCAAATAGTTTTGAAACTATTCAAAATGTATTACATTTTTCAGATTTTGTATAGCCGTTTTCGAATTGGACCGCCGAAAGTATTTGATATTTTGTTCACCTAACTTTGCAAAAATGTGAAATACTTAAAAATCAATTAGTTTAAATGAAGTTTGTTCCAAAATCGGAGTTTAGAGGTTTGTACCTTCATTTACGAACCTTTAATTGAACAGTAGTACCTATGAAAAAGCCTGTCAGGATTTCAAAGTCGTGGTGGACTGTGGATTAAGTTAGTAAAGTTATTATTAAGTTATTAAATTCAGAAAGTTATTATTATTGCATGTAATTTTCTGTGTGCGTTGAATCCGAAGTATTAATTATGTTTGGTGTTTCATTTGAAATGACATTCACCTCCATTGCAAACATCTGTGCCAAAAGCCTTTCCCTTGTTGCCAAAAAGTCTGGTGCATTACGTTTCAAGCGGCGGTCTTTGTTTGATAAACCTGCATCTTGTCAACATTTCAACTCGATCAGGTTCTGTACTATCTTTCATCCCTTTAACCTCTCTCCCGAACAGAACTGTCAGGCGATCTCAACATCTCCATGGCTACTAAACGTTGAATCTACCATTGAACCTCCTATGCTAGGCCATGATATACCCGTAGTAACATAAGATAGCAGAATTGAGGAGCTCTGTCAGGCGATCTCAGCATCTCCATGGCTACCAAACGTTGAATCTACCATTGAACCTCCTATGCTAGGCCATGATATACCCGTGGTAACATAAGATAGCAGAATTGAGAAGCTCTGTCAGGCGATCTCAGCATCTCCATGGCTACCAAACGTTGAATCTACCATTGAACCTCCCATGCTAGGCCATGATATACCCGTGGTAACATAAGATAGCAGAATTGAGAAGCTCTGTCAGGCGATTTTAGCATCTCCATGGCTACCAAACGTTGAATCTACCATTGAACCTCCTATGCTAGGCCATGATATACCCGTGGTAACATAAGATAGCAGAATTGAGAAGCTCTGTCAGGCGATCTCAGCATCGCCATGGCTACCGAAACATGAATTTATTATTACATATCTTGCGCTTATGGCTTTCTTTTCAAAGTTGACACCGAAAATGAACTTCTAAGACAAATTTGGTTGCAGGATACAAATAAAAAAGGAACTGGAAATATGTATAGTTATAGAAAAAGCATATTTGCTAAGATCTTCGATCTCATTATGTAGATAGCATTACCATAGGCCATACCATTACCATTTCCATTACCATGCCTAGATTCTAAATATTTAGTCTTGAGCCCAGTGAAGTGAGCTTGTCGTATAGTTGACAGTTACATGTGTTTAGGGAAGGGGGCAACACTTCCGTCTGATTCCAAGTGACAGTACTGCGACCCGATTACCGGATCCTAACTGTTGATCATGTTTATAAATAGAGATATCTTCGCCTCAATTTATATGCCAAACTATGCCAAATGTAGGGTGTCATCAGACATGAATTACTTATTGCAAATTTGACGCAAATACACAAACGTATTCAATTTATAGCATTAGATTTATAGGTAAAGTAAAGCGTTGATGTTAGGCTAGCTACTGAGCACACGAGGTTGTAACACGTAGATGATTTGAGATCAGCTGGCTGGATTCTATGCTCTATCCAGGTTATTTGAGATCAGCTGGCTGGATTCTATGCTCTATCCAGGTTATTTGAGATCAGCTGGCTGGATTCTATGCTCTATCCAGGTTATTTGAGATCAGCTGGCTGTATCCTATGTTCTATCCAGGTTATTTGAGATCAGCTGACTGGATCCTATGCTATATCCAGGTTATTTGAGATCAGATGGCTGTATCCTATGTTCTATCCAGGTTATTTGAGATCAGCTGGCTGGATCCTATGCTCTATCCAGGTTATTTGAGATCAGCTGGCTGTATCCTATGTTCTATCCAGGTTATTTGAGATCAGCTGACTGGATCCTATGCTATATCCAGGTTATTTGAGATCAGCTGGCTGGATCCTATGCTCTATCCAGGTTATTTGAGATCAGCTGGCTGGATCCTATGCTCTATCCATGTTATTTGAGATCAGCTGGCTAGATCCTATGCTATATCCAGGTTATTTGAGATCAGCTGGCTGGATCCTATGCTCTATCCAGGTTATTTGAGATCAGCTGGCTGGATCCTATGCTCTATCCAGGTTATTTGAGATCAGCTGGCTGGATCCTATGCTCTATCCAGGTTATTTGAGATCAGCTGGCTGGATCCTATGCTCTATCCAGGTTATTTGAGATCAGCTGACTGGATCCTATGCTCTATCCAGGTTATTTGAGATCAGCTGGCTGGATTCTATGCTCTATCCAGGTTATTTGAGATCAGCTGGCTGGATCCTATGCTCTATCCAGGTTATTTGAGATCAGCTGGCTGCATCCTATGCTCTATCCAGGTTATTTGAGATCAGCTGGCTGGATCCTATGCTCTATCCAGGTTATTTGAGATCAGCTAGCTGGATCCTATGCTCTATCCAGGTTATTTGAGATCAGCTGGCTGGATCCTATGCTCTATCCAGGTTATTTGAGATCAGCTGGCTGGATCCTATGCTCTATCCAGGTTATTTGAGATCAGCTGGCTGGATCCTATGCTCTATCCAGGTTATTTGAGATCAGCTGACTGGATCCTATGCTCTATTCAGGTTATTTAAGATCAGCTGGCTGGAACCTATGCTCTATCCAGGTCACGATGCTTTGTGGTTTCGGTTATTTTACATTTAGAACAAAGCTTTTCATGTTATTTGTGAAGACTAAGCATTCGCTAGACAACATAACAAAGCAATTATTTCGCTGCGTGGTCAGCCTTGTTCTTGTCTTAAACATTGTAATAATAAAAGACAGAGTAGAGTTGGATAATCTCAGCAGTGCCGGCCCTGGTTTAGCCCGAGATCAGCTACAGGATGCGATGATCAACGTTTATTAGTTCAATTGCCGGAGATACGTACTGCCATTCTGACATAGATACGACAGTGTGTACAGTCTTCTCGCCACCAACGTAGTAGGTACATTATCATAGGGTTTAAACGGTTTAGTCACTAGGCTATTGTTAAACGTCCTGTCATTGGGTTTACAGGTTTAGTCAGAGTTACAGCGCTAATGTTAAACGTCCTGTCATTGGGTTTACAGGTTTAGTCAGAGTCACAGCGCTAATGTTAAACGTCCTGTTATTGGGTTTACAGGTTTAGTCAGAATCACGGCGCTAATGTTAAACGTCCTGTCATTGGGTTAACAGGTTAAGTCAGAGTCACAGCGCTAATGTGAAACGTCCTGTCGTTGGGTTTATAGGTTTAGTCAGAGTTACAGCGCTAATGTTAAACGTCCTGTCATTGGGTTTACAGGTTTAGTCGAGAGGTTGATAAGCAAGGCGAGTGATGTTGCTGTACTAAATTTCATCCCTCCAACGCTCGCCTGAACAGAACTGGTCATGTGTATGATGGTCACCCATCCAATACCTGACTCAGCGCAGTGTTGCTTAACTTTCATCCCTCCAACCTCTCTCCCGAACAGAACTGGTCATGTGTATGATGGTCACCCATCCAATTCGTATCCTAGCACAGTGTTGCTGAACTTTGGTGTCCATGTGTGAACCGGTGATTCCATCCTGCATGACCGTCCCACTAGAATGCTTCTTGCTGCGTCTAGGTTGAATCCTCTAGTTTTAACGCGCCTGCACGTTAGACATACCCGCAATACTTGAATGTACCAAGAGTAGTCTATTAATATGTTTGCAGGCGCTAAAACTACATGTGGCCGTGGTATTTATAGACATTTTGGAAACTTGGTGATTGGTTAGATAACCGAAAAAGTGAGACAGAAAAAAATTAACACGTTAAGGGAGAGTTTTACATGGATAGTTGTTTATGCGCATTTCATTTAAACACGTATTCATGGAGGTGAGCTGCGATCATACAGGGATTTGAACTTGGGACATCCCATTTACTGGTCGAGTGCTCTTCTAACTTAGCTATCAAGGCACACGTTTGCTAGCTTTTGCCGGATGTTATATGGGATTCCCTCAAGGGGAAGAGGCCGCGGTTACTCGTATAGACGAGTTCTTAGCAACTCTAAGATGAGATACTAATTTAACGGCCACAGGACAGAACGTCTGTCTCCATTTCTTGAATCCCGTTTTATATTTTTTAAGATTTGTTGCAGGATTTTTGTTTTTTCTGTTGTTTCCATTAGATAGCTGAAACCAGCAAGCGATGGATGGAAAGGAAGACAGATGACTGACACCAAAAATCTACACCATTTTCGCGTAGTGGGACGGAATGTGTCTCTTCAAAGTTTGTTTCGTACGACTCCAGGCTATCCCAGTTTCTGCACCATGGCGTCTTCACCCTCTCGACGGCTTCGTCTCGAATCCGCTCAACGTCATACGCGAGCAACTGGAGGAGATCGATGACTTGCACAAGGAAGACGGGACGGAACACTTCAAAGACCAGCACTCAGCCGAAGCTGGCGATTATTTGTGATCGACCAACGAAACATGGAACAGCTCCTAGGTCAATAGAACCAGGTCAAATAACCAGAACCAAGAACTACCAAGACCACCAAGAACCAGAACCAATAGAACCAGGGAATAGGTCAAATGAAAGTATGCATGGGACATAGTCATATCCTTTAATGTGTTTAATAATGTATATAAAAATGTTTTATGATTATATTTTAGATAAAGCAATTACTAAATAGTTAATCCAGTCTAGACTGTCTAATAGTTAGACAGTCCAACAGAAAACAGGAGTCATTTTTCATAAAACTCTTCTAGCGTATAGAAACAGCTATCTAAAATGAAATCCTTTGATGTGGATTTAGAACTTAGCTTTTTTGAACTCTTGATATGATTTGGTAAAGCGTTAAAGAGTTAACAGCCTGCAAAGACAATTTGGTAAACAATGTTTATTGGTGCTTTTCTATGGCAAGGTTAGGTTAGGTTAGGTTAGGTTAGGTTCTCATTGTTTGTAGCACCTTGGTGGCTCGGCAAGTTCGGCATCAAAGATTTGTGATTAATAAAAAAATAATACTTAAAACAATACATCTGAAGATAAACTCACAGAATCCTGAACTCTTGACCAGGTGATCGATTATTTATATATTTTTTTATTTATTACAATACATTTTATTACACCTATGTGCATGCCCTTTGCGTAATTACAATATTGTTGTTATCACAAGCATTACAAATTGTCAATTGATAAAAACCGATGCCTTTAACTGCACGACCACACGTCTTTCTCTGCATTTGTGTGATATTTTAAGTCTCCTGACTCCAGCTACGGCTGGTGGATGTTGGATGTCGTTTTCCAATGAAAAAAAGGTTCCTCCTTCGAGTGGGTTCGATCAAGGTAGCGGATTAGTTAGACTTTATAAGAACATCGACCACACCAAAGTGTCATGCATGCGATCATGCAAGGTCGAGTAAGATGAACATATTTATTTATTTTATTTATTATTATTATTCTATTTATTTTAAACATTTACAAATAATGACAATGCCCTGTGTGTATATATATATAGACTCTAAATCTTTATAAAATCAAATATTAATAACTTTAAAAAGACCAGCGAGGTGCATTCGCATGAAACGCGACAAAAGCACAATCTTTATGCAAAGAAACAAACGTCCACTCAATGCCAGAACCTGGCTCGTTATACCGGACAACGGCTATATAATGGCTTACCTGAGGAGGTTAAGACATTGAATTTGTTACAATTTAAGACTAAACTTCGACAGATTCTTACTCAAAATATATTTTATATCATTCAAGAATTTAAATTACACTTTGGTATTTCATTTGTAATGAATGTTTATATATTTTTACTTTATTTTTATGTTTATGTTTAACCATGTCTTGCACATCATTTTTTATTTTAAAGACAATCAAAAATTACTTACTTACTTATTTAAATTTCACGTTTAAAAACCCGGCTACACGACTTCGAATAATCAAGCAATCTATTGGATATTAAATGCACCACGATATTGTACCACGTGGCAAGAGCTTCCAGATCTTTCATCTAGCAGAACAACTGCCATCCCTGGTGACCTGAACATGGTCGACTCATGAGAGTCTTGGCCTGTACCAACATGACCAAATTTTGTGACCCGGAGGACTTCATTGAGGACAAAAAAAGAGACGGTAAAATCTAGTGTGATAGTATTCCTAATCTGAAAAAAAAACCATCATTCAGCGGGATTCGAACGCGAACCATGCTGATTGCGCATCGGACAGCTTATCCACTCGGCCACGAGAGCGACTGCTGGTATATAGTGGTTTATAATGGATACTAATTGCAGATGAACTACCTGTATTAGGTACTATACGGGTTACCGACCGATGACCGTGATTTATCGACATTTTTATTGATCAAGTACTTTTTATATCCAACAGACTGCGTTTGAGATCTCAATGTGCTTTAACACGACTGCTGGTTCGGTGATACTTGTTTGGTATGGTTGGCCAGGGGACCGTCTATCGAGCAACGGGGTTCGACTGGCGTTCCTCCAGTCGGGCTCTAAGGCTTGCATTTTCGCGTCAGATCGTGGCAACTGGTGAAAGCCCAGACTTTTTTGGAGTGGCTGAGTGCCGCAGCACTGCTTGGTGTTGGGGTCCGGTCCGGCATTTACACATTGTGTAGAAGCGAATCCTTCTTCCTTTGGTTACACGTAGTTAATATGTTGTTGGGTGTATTAAACTGTTCTGTGAACCCATTGTATTATATGTCATTCTTGTGTATATATCTGCAATAATGTAATATTCTTCAGTACATCTGTCATATTTGTTAAAATATGAGTGCAATTTTATAGCATAACGTATCTAAAATTTAAACATATTATACATTTTTTGCTACTCATACTTGTATTACTTAAAATAAATGAAATTTACTGAATACACCTAGATTGAAATTTTCTCAACTTCGAAAAATAAACGTAAAATTTGAAGTCAATGTTAGGTCGAACACCTAAACTTTTAGTGAAATAATATTAGATTCACGGAGCGGGTATCGTACTTCGGCTCTGCTGGACTTAAAACAGGCAACGTGACAACTTGACCACGAGGCTGGTCACAAAGTAGCGCAGATTTTAATAAATATAAATTGATGAAATACAACGATATGTAAAAAGATTGTAGCAACATCGAATCGTTGACATTTCAGTTGCTTTATTTCAGTTCTCTCTCGTCAGTCCAGCGTGGCTCTGTGGTTAGCTTGCTTGCTTCGTGTCGTGGAGGTCAGGCGTTCGATTCCCGGCCGAGTAGCTTTTTGGCAGCTCTGAGCTCAAGTAGCTCTGGTATCTAATAATCAAACTCGTGAAGCTGAAAAATTTTATAAGTCCAGAGTGTAGTTCAATATTCTGCCAACAGGTGGCAGTTTAGCACTCACAACTGTTCCTATATACTTGATGCTAGACTTAGGAGCCGCACACGGGGTTAGGTGGGGTCTGGGGTCGTGGGAACGTCCCGCAAAATTGGCGGGTGCGACTGGCGCGAAGCGCCAGGAGCGCCCGGCAATTTTGCTACTGTCTAAAAACATACGCCCAAAAAAAATGGAAAAGTATAGTACTGCGTCGAGACACGAGCGTGATTCGAACCCGGTACCTCGTCACTTCGACATCAATGTGATCGATCAATCCGATGGCTTTAACCGCACGACCACGCGGATAAACATATACCTCTTCATTTTTTGAGGTATACAAGTTTCCTGACCGCAGGTCCCACGGGTGGATGTTGCATTTCAACAGTCAAAAACTTCCTCCGTCGAGTGGGTTCGATCCACGTAGCGTATCAGTTAGTCTATGCCGAAGCAGCGATAATACCTATGTGCCACGCAGACGGCCATGCATTGTGAAGATCGATGGACCTATTTGAATTTCATGTTTGAAAACCCGCTTACTGGTTTGGTATATGACATCAACCGCACGTTCTGATTAGTTCGGTTCAAAGCATACTCATGTTAGCGGTCCGGGTATATAGCTTTTATAGTTAAGAAAATATCATGGAGAAGTATTATTCGTCCTCGCAATCAAGAGCTAGAACCCGGCCACCACACCAAGCAGTGCAGAGGTACTAGGTCGCCACACCTAGCAGAGCAGAAGCACACTACAACTCCAAAATATATGGGCTTTCACCATTTGCAACACGCTAACGTGAATGCAAGCTTTAGAGGCTGACTGGAGGAACACCAGTCAAAGCCTGATGGACGAACGCGGTCTTCTTAATTACTCTTATCTATAAAGTTTCACCGAACACGCAATCGTGTTAAGACGCACAGTGACCCCCAGCGCATTCTGTTGGATATCAAATGTACTCGATCAATTTATGCTGCACTTCGGTCGGTAACCCGGATGATGATAACAAAAAGATATTAAATTATCACTTGGTCGGGATTTGATCGTGGACCCTTCACCACATCGACCAGGCGGCTTCACCGCTCGACTGCAAGAGCGGCTGTTATAAGAGAGGGTTTTAACAAAGGCTTTAACATTTAATAACCTACTTCGAACACAGAATCAGAATCAGCAGCATCGAAGATATTTTCCGAGTTTAATATTTTCGTTTACTCAAAGCTTCCAGATCTTTCATCCAGCAGAACAACTGCCGTCGAGTGGCGGAGCCGGGATTCGAAACATGGTGACATGAAATTGGTCGACTCATGAGAGTCTTGGCATGTACCAACATGACCACGTGCAGTTGAAAACAACCGCCGCCGCCAGATGCTCGTCATCACACTGGCTCGGTTTGACCCGAGCACTGCAACCCTGACACAGACCCCCGCCATTGTTTTACTCTAAATATCAGAAAACTCTTGACTACCAACCAACCTACAAAAAAAAAAATCTTCTCGGTTTTGAAGCCGGGCCAGCACATTGTTGAGGTCAAAATACACACAAATTGTTTCCATGACAATTTGTGTATTTTTTTTTTTACTCTGCGTCCCCCTGGTAGCCAGTTTGTAACTAAGCATGTCGACTAACATTCGGTTGGTATGGAAACGATACAATTGTATTCAAATATCAGTAAAGTTGTTGTTATTTTCGGCTGGGGACTTGGCATGTCCTTGTAATCCCCGCTCGGGGTAAGCTTGTGTCCGGTAGGAGTCAGGCGAAAGTGGGGACTTTATAGTCGCACATGTGAGGTTATAAAGGACCGCGAGCCGGTAGTTGTGTAGATTGCAAACTTGCTTGTAGATTAGTGTAGGGCTTAGAATTGATTAGTGTTAGTAGTGAAGTGATAGTTGAACAGATGTGTAGAACGCAACGAAAGCGCGTTGATCCTGAAAATACCGGGCCACTTTTTTTTCTCATTTATTCCATATCTTTTATTGTGCCTTAGTGTATTGTAATTGTTCACTGACATTGTGATATTTTGTTGCCAAATTTGAGTGATATTGTGATCATTTATTGGAGTTCTTGGGACATATTTACTTTCTCCCTATTTTTGTTGTCGCCATACATTGTTCTATGTTCGATTAAAGAAAAAAAAAAAATAATAATAATATGTCACCTAATTTGTAAAAATTCTAAGCATGTAATGAAGTTTCATTCCTATATTTACTAGATATATATTTATGGAAGAAACGCCAGGAAGGAAGAATGTTGAACCGAACTGAGATACGGACCCAGGATATGCAGATTGCTGTATAAACTGAGCTATCTGGGCGCACATATTACTGGTCGTAATTTATAGGATGTGGGATTCCCACAAGGGGACAGTGGCTAAAACAATGGGATCCCAAATCCTGTTTTTTCCTATGAAAGATTGACAGATATGTCGATAGTTTTTGGTTTCTCTGGCACAGATTTCCTGTACAACTACGACATGCTCTAAGAAACTTCTATGAACTTTTATTATTTCCTGAAAAAAAAAGGATAAAAAACCAAGATGGGAAGGGAGATTTCATGAGAGAACACCCAATTCAGAGCATTTTCTTCCTGGCATTTTATTTTTTTTTCAAGATTCCACGACTCACGATTGTGAGAGATCACGAAACGAAACGAAACAACACTTTATTCGCCTAAACACAACGAGCTAATCAAGACACGATATAAGTTCAAAACTTTGGGTGGTAGCATTATAATTTCAACACCGAAAACATGAATTACACATTTATATTATATTTTAAAACAAAAACAAATTATCATTAATGAAGACAAGATCCAATTTCAATTTAGAAATTATTTTTGGTGAATAATCAGATTCAAGCAAGAAAAGAAACAGATTAAACAACTTCATCATAATGCAAAATTTTGAGAAACGCCCGTTTTTTTCTTGGCAATAGAAAATCAATTGAAAATAAGTTGCCACACAGCCAAAACAGAGGTTTTAAACACAATTCTGTAAAAAAGCCACCAACGAAAATAGCTATCAAACAACACAACAGTAGCCAATACAAGGTAATGGTCGTTATTATCCTAAATAAACATAAAATAGTGCAAAAGACATATAAAAAAAACCAACAAAAACTTTCCAACTTTCAATAACTGGTAACAACAGCGGTTACTTCAAGAAAATCTACACAAAACTCTAATCTTTTGACAGCTTCGTGGTCTAATTTGATCGCTATGCGTCGCATGCTAGTCCAAAAACGTAAAATTCTCCTACAAAGTTACAAAAAAAAACCCGGTCGCGTCATCAAACGATTTCGATGCGAGGCTTTCGTAAAACGGTGTCCGTATTTTCCACGCCGCTTTCGAGAGCGCCTGCCGTTTTCGAGCCGTTCGACAGAGTATCGTCGGTGACTAAAATCTTGGAATGATCTTCAACGCTCGAAACTTCACTTGGTTCTTTCACTGGCTCTGAGACACGTGCGGCACTTTCGACTCGACCACCGATCTCGTTCGCCGAAACCTTTTCCGAAGCTCGAGGCGGGCAACACTCGATGATTTCGATGCCCGCCAGCTTGGCGGGACTGGCGTGTTCTTGGAGTAGGGCGGGCAATTCGGCGGGCATATCAGGCGGTCCAAAGTCGAAAGCAGCCCGATCTTCTGGAATAAACCGAATTTTTTTTTTCTTATCGTTATTTGAATTGTAAAAATGTCTGGAAGTTGAAACTTTGCACTTCTCTGCACATTGACTTAAAATTTCAAGACTTATCAGCTTCTCAACAAAACTTCCAAATGTATCATTTACCAACTGCATCATCTTGTGTTATCTCTTAATTTAAGCTCAAGTTTGTAAATAATGTTATAATTTGTTCATGTCTCTATTAAATCACACTTGTAGACTTGCCTCAATTGTCGATAAATAAACAATAAATAAATAAATCTCGTGCAATTAGCCAAGTCGTGTTTCTTTATCAAGTTCCTCCCAGTTCCGAGATAGGACGTGGGAAGGTAAGGAAAGAAAAACAACTTATGATTGAAAGTGTTTTTGTTTTCAAAATTGACAAAGAAAATGACCTTCCTAGAAAAATTGGGATACAACTCACATAAACAGCTGACAATCAGTGCATGTGATTGGTTATTGTCATGGCAATTAATTGAAATCCCTCGTTATCTAGGAGTTGAGAAAATTATAATAATGGGAAAATAAATACTGACAGAGCAATATTGGGAAAATCACCCAACTCTTTTCTACAATTATAACTCTAGCTAGCAGTGCACCTGCTGAGAATGCAGCTGCCATGAGTGAAGTGAAACATTTGAGTTGATTTCAGCAATTTTAGTACCTAAGAAAAGATCTCATTGAGGGTTACTCTGCAGAGAAAGGTTTACCCTATTAGGATGAAATCTTATTTAAATTGCAAACACTTGCAATGCGCGGGGTATTTTATTATTAACAACACTATAACCGTCTCAAAAATTGATGCGTAGATGGGGACGGGTTTGAGTTCGCGTTTGGGCATCAATTTTTGAGACGGTTATAGTGTTGTTAATAATAAAAAAAAGGTTTACCCTCTTTCTTAGCTTTAAGAATTGGACTCAATGTCCAAGTTCAATCTCACCCAAATCCAACTCTCTTAGTCTCTAATCACCCTGCACTAACCTTCTGCTGACGGTTCATCCTCCGTTGACCTCGGCGAGGTCTCGACCGTCGTTAGAGTCGACCACCAGTTGGACAGCGCACCCTTCGCCTGGGACAACGCCCCTCCCACTGCGCGACCGGTCTGAGTCATAGCCTGGTTCAGCTTGCGACCACCCTCGGTGTTGTGCATTGTGCTGCAGGGCACGATCCATTTTATTGAATTCTTAACGATTATCGGCGTTTAACGACAACGGGCCATGTGCAACTGGTCTAATTGAGTTGGTGAATGAGTGGATGATGATAAACCTAACCTAGCCCTAGGAGGGGAAGCCCAGTACTAGCACCTAGCCTACTCATGTCAACAGAAACAATTGCATGAAGCGTTACTGAAGCCAGAGTCACTGAAAATGGTCTTAATTAATGCTGCTGCTCTAGGTCGGGGTCACTGCTTGGTGGTATGGTGGTGCTAGTTAGCACGGTGCTACTGACAGTAATACCAGGGTCACTGCTTGGTGCTATGGTGATGCTAGTTAGCACGGTGCTACTGACAGAAATACCAGGGTCACTGCTTGGTGCTATGGTGGTGCTAGTTAGCACGGTGCTACTGACAGTAATACCAGGGTCACTGCTTGGTGCTATAGTGGTGCTAGTTAGCACGGTGCTACTGACAGTAATACCAGGGTCACTGCTTGGTGCTATAGTGGTGCTAGTTAGCACGGTGCTACTGACAGTAATACCAGGGTCACTGCTTGGTGCTATAGTGGTGCTAGTTAGCACGGTGCTACTGACAGTAATACCAGGGTCACTGCTTGGTGCTATGGTGGTACTAGTTAGCACGGTGCTACTGACAGTAATACCAGGGTCACTGCTTGGTGCTGTGGTGGTGCTAGTTAGCACGGTGCTACTGACAGTAATACCAGGGTTAAAAGTGGCCAAAAAGAGATTTCTAACAAAACACAAAGCTAATTTGTTTCCAACTCACTGCGATAGCCGCAGCTTCATGTCTGCCACCGAGAGGGTCCCTGCGAAGGGATGTCCTGGGTTCAAGTCCCAGATCGGCTCGTTGGCCGCGGCGGCCCACGACCGATAGTTGTACGTTTGTTTCCACGCCGTCATGAACGCAGAGTTGAAATGCTCGAGCTCCCGGCTTCCGTCTGGAAATCAGGCCGGGGCTTAGGAGCGATTGTCACTTTTTCACTTTGGCATCTCCCATTAAATAAGGATCTAGGAGAGTTAAAGTTGTTAAAATTATTACTAATACTTAAAAACCTACAATGTTGGTTTATATCTACTTTCGCAGTTGGTATATGGATAGCGATATTTTGGGATGAAAAACTGTGAAGCGGATCTTTTTCTATTATATTTAACTGTACATTTATTGTATTGTATATTGTATATCCATTTGAATAAATCAAAGCACAACAGCAAAAATTTACAAAGTGTAGTCAGAAATTTGCAAATAAAACGAGAAAGAAAACACAACCAGGCAAAAACTTTAAGAATTAAAGTGAAAATTGCAAAGTTTGCAAAATTTTTAAAGTTTTATGGAAACGTATCAAATATTTTTGGCAGAACAAATGTGAAAACTGTATAAAATATCTGAAAATGTTGTAAAATTTAAATAGTTACAAACTGATCTGACTGTTTTTTTCCTGAAAAATGCTTGAGGTCGAAGTTGAAAACACAAAGGTGTGCTCGGCAAAGTTGGTTCAAAATTGAAAACACAACACAACAGTTACTTTCTGTAAGGTAATAAAAATTGTGATTGTTTTTAGACTCATGTCTACTTGATGTAAACTTAGCACTAGTTTTAACAAAAACTATTTCAACTGGGTTTTCAATGCTAAGTGAAGAACAACTAAATTTTCCAACGTTTCGTAACTTGTACCTGTTACTTTATCAAGGGTTAAAGCAGTCTTTGATAAAGTAGCAGGTACAAGTTACGAAACGTTGGGATATTTAGTTGTTTTTCACTTCGCATTCAAAACCCAGTTGAAATAGTTTTTGTTGCAATTAAAATTGATTTCCTCATCAATAACCCAATTTTGTATTTTGTATTTTTATTTCGTGTTTAGCAAGGGCATACAAATTGTCGATATTGTCAAATTGTCGGCATCGATATTGCCCTATCGATTATCACTCATCATCATTCGTTGCATCATCGCCCTCACCTTGCAGCAGCGATGTACGCAGCATGCACAGAGCGTAAGCTTTGAACATGGAACGGATCCACTCGTCTCCGCCCTCCCACCCGACTCCGTCCAGGAATACGTCGTGCCGTTCTCCCACGACCCGTCTCGTCACGTAGTCAGCAAAACGAAGATCTTCAGTGCTGAGATGAAGCTGACGTCGCAGCTCAACATCCTGCGTTTCCACCCGGCCAGACTCAACCTGACAGACAATTTCATTTTTAAGAAAAACTATTTGCACTTGGTTTTGAATGCTAAGTAAAGAAAAACTAAATTTCCCAACGTTTCGTAACTTGTACCTGTTACTTTATCAAGGGTGAGAGCAGTCCTTGATAAAGTAACAGGTACAAGTCATTGTTTAAAGGGCTACTAAATTTACTACTAAACTACTAAATTTAGTAGCCCTTTACTTAGCATTCAAAACCCAGTTCAAATAGTTTTTGTTAAAACAAGTGCTAAGTTTAGATCAAGTAGACATGAGTCTAAAAACCATCAATTTTATTTTTACTTTTGTTCTATTGGTTGATTGATTTGTGGTGTTTAACGACGCACTGTTTTGACAACGGGCCATGCGGCACTGGTCTAATGGCGTCGGTAAATGAGTGGATGATGATGAGAATAAACCTAACCTAGGTAAAACGAAGGGGAAATTCGGTGCCAGTGCGTAGCCTACTTTTGTCGAAAGCCAAGGGGACCACCGGCTTAACATCCCTTCCGAAGGACGGTACAACGCGAACAACAGGATTCCTCCACAAATCCATGCTGTCGAGAGGTTGATAAGCAAGGCGAATGAAGTTGCTGTACTAACTTTCATCCCTCTAAACTCACTCCCGAACAGAACTGGTCATGTGTATGATGATCACCCATCCAATACCTGACTCAGCGCAGTGTTGCTTAAATTTCATCCCTCCAACCTCTCTCCTGAACAGAACTGGTCATGTGTATGATGGTCACCCATCCAATACCTGACCCAGCGCAGTGTTGCTTAACTTTCATCCCTCCAACCTCTCTCCCGAACAGAACTGGTCATGTGTATGATGATCACCCATCCAATACCTGACTCAGCGCAGTGTTGCTTAACTTTCATCCCTCCAACCTCTCTCCTGAACAGAACTGGTCATGTGTATGATGGTCGCCATCCAATACCTGACCCAGCGCAGTGTTGCTTAACTTTCATCCCTCCAACCTCTCTCCCAAACAGAACTGGTCATGTGTATGATGGTCACCCACCCAATACCTGACCTAGCGCAGTGTTGCTTAACTTTCATCCCTCCAACCTCTCTCCCGAACAGAACTGGTCATGTGTATGATGGTCACATTTTTCCCATCTAGCTTCCTTTCCTGTCCCTCCAGTTTAAAATATTTCGTTTTGAAAATCAACATGCCTCTCTAAAAGATATTATTAGGGTAAAAGGAGGAAAGTGAGAGGGAGCGGAACTTACCTGAAAGGAAATTTTATTTAGCAGCCGTCACTATTTTCTCTTTGCTCTAATCGCTGTTAATATTTGAACCTGGAAGGATGGGGGTTTAACTTTTCAACTGTCATTTGGAGGTCAAAGTGAGAAGTCCCAGTGATATTTTGTTTGTATTTCCAAGTCACCAAATATTCTGTTTCGAAGCAAACACATTGTAAAAAAACGATTTTTTCCTCGTTTTTCTTGTGTTGTCATAGTTTCTTGGTTTGCAATTATTAAAATGTAATTTTTTTAAAGCAAATTACTACGCCCGGTAAAAATGCCCCCTAAACTGTTTTAAGAGCGTTTTTAACAACGATGGTGAAATCGACTCTAAGAACAGAGCCACAGAGTACAATGCTAAACAAATAAAACAGGAATCGGAACCAATTCGAACGAACCTCCACCAGAACGTCCGCCAGGCCGCGCTTCTGTTTGAAAAGCACGTTCGTCGCTCCGACGACGAAGCCCCTCACGTTGACGTCGGCGAGCAGATCCATGAACGGCAACGACAGGTACGGCAGGCACAAGTTGCCGAGCTCAAACAGCGGCAGCGGCAGCCCGCAAGCCTTCGAGTCCACTGTCGCGATCGCAGCCATCATTCCGTCCACGCTGCTACCTGCGATCGTAATTGCAGATTAGTGATTGATTTGTGGTGTTTAACGACGCACTGTTTTGACATCTGGCCATGCGGCACTGGTCTTATGGCGTCGGTGAATGAGTGTATGATGATGATGATGAGGATGATGATGAACCTAACCTAGCCTAGAAGGGAGGAAGGGAAACACGGTGCCGGCACGTAGCCTATTTCTGTCGAAGAACAAGGAGACCATCGGCTTAACGTCCCTTCCGAAGGACGGTACAACTCGAACAGCAGGATTCCTCCACAAATCCATGCTGTCGAGAGGTTGATAAGCAAGGCGAGTGAAGTTGCTGTACTAACTTTCATCCCTCCAACCTCTCTGCCGAACAGAACTGGTCATGTGTATGATGGTCACCCATTCAATACCTGACTCAGCTCAGTGTTGCTTAACTTCGTCGATCTAACAAGAACCAGTGTTTCCAACACACCAAACCGTTCAGTTACCGAGATTAAATGATTGTGACGTGGTATAGCGTCACTAGAATCAGAGTGACTGTGAGTATTCACAGCCTCTTGGTTATACTCCTTGGAGATCCGTCATTCTCATCAAATACACTAAAATCGTCTCTAAAAGCCAGTGTCCAAGTAGCTCAATGAGTTAGAGCAACACCCGCGACAGGTGGAGATCGGGGTCCAAGTAGCTCAATTGGTTAGAGCAACACCCGCGACAGGTGGAGATCGGGATTCGAGTCCCCATTTGAGCCATGTTTGAGAGGGTGGTAAAGGAAAAAAATTAAAATCCACTTTACTCCATTTACCTCTTCAGTCTCTCAACTTAACTTTCAAATTCCTATCTTGGACACCAAAAAAAAAAAAAAAAAAAAAAAACACCATTAAAAAATCAGTCAAATTTATTTAAAACTAACCGTAAGTACTGTTCATGGATCGCAGCGAGCGCCAACTTACCGAGAGCTGCGATGTTGCTCGAGCTGTCCATGGTTGACATCTTGTCCGCGACTTCAACCCACGAGTCTGCGGCTTCCGAGCGAGCTTCCTCCGCCGCTTCCGAGCTGTCGGCCTCCGTGCCGCTCGGGATCTCGAGCCGACTCGGTCTCACCGCCTGGCATCATCATCATCCTGATCATCGCCCACTCATTCAACAATGCAAGTAGACCAGGGCCTAGGGCCTGGTCACATAGGGCCTGGCCTAGGGCACATTACTACTACTACTAGACCACGCCCATTGTCAGAACAGTGCATTGCTGCACTCAATAAATTAGACTGCCAGCTTTTACTTGTTTGAGGGAACAAATAGAAAAGAACGAGGATTTTCCTCCAATTTAAATTTTCCCTTGTTTTAAAAATCAAATTGTTTAAGCTGATTCATTGGTCTCCCCACTCTCCTGCTAGAAGGATCTACTAGTAAATAAAAAAAAAGTAAATAAAAAATATTTATTACAATAATAGGGAACTCTCTTTAAATTTGAAACATTTTTTTTTTGTGAGAAAATAATGAACACGTATTTTTTTATTTTCTTCTAAATCCAATTTTGAATAAAACTGGAAACGAGGGTCGCTATTTTATATGACATGAAGTGAAATCTGACGTCAATGTGACGTCAAAAAACAGAAGCGAACGCAAAGGAAACAACAAAATGACGTCAGAACTACGTGTAGTTAATCACAGCCCGTTTTAATCCCGCCACGAGAATTCATATTTTAGCCATTCTTAAAACAAATATAAATAGAAAAGTTATGATCGGATGATAAAAAGAAAAAAAACGTCAGATTTAATTTTGAATGCGTATTTGAACACAATGATAATAATTAAATAATAATCTTAAGGAGATTTCCCCCTTACCTGATCTGTCTTGCCATTTTCTTTAACAGGAACTTTAACATCTAATTTTTCTAAAATCTCGCTCTCGTTCAGTGAAAGCTTGGCACCGTCGTCTTCCCGGCCGGCACTAGTCGAGCTGGCCGTTTGAACGGAAGACGTTTCTCCACTTTTGAGGTTAGTTTCGGCTGCGATGTCCGCTCTGGGCGTGTCTTCGTAGTCAGCGTCGACGAAGTCTGGGATCGGTGACATCGGCCGAGAAGGTCTGCACAGAGTCGGAACATCGTCACTCCGTTAGAAACTATAGATATGAGCGTTGAGTGTAGGTTATAGGTAGAGAAACAACGTCAATGTTACAGTCTCTGCGTGAAAGATGGCCGCCAAATGACTACCTTACCGACAAAAATGCAGAGTACCGGAACATCACGTTAAGTGGAGCCACTGTCGTATGAAATTTAATTTCGATATTTCTCGTAGGTTACTCGCTTTTTAATATCGTTACGTGTCTATCAATCGTTGAGGTAAACATTGATGGAGATTTTTTGAGCATGAAAAGTCTCAAAAGCGAGTTAACCTACGAGAAATATCGAAATTAAAATTCATACGACAGTAGCTCCACTTAACGTGATGTTCCGGTACTCTGCATTTTTGTCGGTAAGGTAGTTTTGGCGGCCATCTTTCACGCAGAGACTGTAACATTGACGTTGTTTCTCTACCTAGAACCTACACTCAACGGTAGTATGTACCTCACCACAGTGTAGCAAATGCACATTTGTATCAGAAAAATAAATACAAATAATCAGTGTAGCTACTCTGTCAACGTACTTGATGCAAGCGGACTGGAAGAGGCCGCGCTCGATCATGCCAGGATGTAAAGACAGCAAAGTGAGTATTGCAGCGCAGAGCGGTTGAACGGGGGAACGGAAGAAAACAACGCGCCGTTCAAGAAGCAGAAGTTTGAAGAGCAGCAACGTCTTGTGTCCGAACGCGAGGATCAGCTCGCGAGGCGATAGACCTGGAAAGCAAACAAGGGATCGGTTGATTACGCTCAAAGCCATGAAGCCCCCGTGTAATGAATGTAAGACCTTTTTTTTATTATTAACAACACTATAACCGTCTCAAAAATTGATGCCCATACGCGGACTCGAACCCCGATCTCCGCCTATCGCGTGTGTTGCTCTGAACCATTATATAATACCCCGTGCATTGCAAGCGTATGCAATTTAAATAAGATTTCATGCTAATGTGAGACCTGTTACGATTTTTAGACTCATGCTTATTTTTTCCGGTTTAAAGCATTAAAAAAATGGGAAATGTACCATCTAACTTAAATTCTATATAGCAAAAAGACTATTTAGACAAATAATGACAAAAAAAAAAATATATTTTGCTTTTACTTTCATTTGAAAGCATTGGAAAACAGTGTTTTATAGACTTTTTAGTGACTATTTTTCGTATTTACTGATATTTTATTAATCAAAATTGTTTATTACTTTTCTTACATTTTTTTGTTTTGTTCCTACTAACGGGTGGCAGCCATTACAGGCCTGCAAACAAAACAGCTGTAGTTATTCAGTTGCAGTTGTTTAGTTGTTCAGTCACTAGGATCCTCAACATTTTCAATTTTTAACGCTTTATATTATTAGTTATTTCTTATGAGTTGGTCGAAATTGCGTAAAGAGGGACTGTCCCTATACAATCAGATGCAGGAGCCATTTGAATATGATTAACTGTGTTACTGCGTTCTTCTGTTTAAAACAACGCCATTTATAATTTATATTAGCTAAAAACGACATTTCTTCAGGTTGCCAATAAAAGGGGCGGAACCTGAACGTCGAGTCAAAATTAACCTCCTTACGCTACCGGTATAATAAATGTCTATAAAGACTCACCAACAAAAAGCTGAGGTGCATCGTGTAGCGGAGGTAGCTGGTCCATGCAGGAGTTGAGATGTTCGTACGTGTCATGAAGAAGTCGGACTTGGCTGAAGTCGCCCTCCTCGAAGTACGCATGAGTTATCAGGGCCATCTTAACCTGGAAGATCATCAAAAGTTGAAGCAAGACGATGCCAAAACATCAGTAACCACGGCAGACTCGTCTCTACTTTCACGTAGTTACAAGAATATTAGGAACTTTTACAAATATAGAAAGACTTGTTTTTGAAGAACATGGGTAATTTTCCGTAGGTCCAGTGTTTGTTGTGGTATGTTTTTTCATCGAATTTTGCTGTCGCTTAACTATATTTCTCTTTGACAACGACAAAGGCAACTCGCCGAAATAAATAATTATCGGGTATTCTAGAAATATCTCGACATTACTCTGATTAGCTGCACTCCATCTCTTTTTCCTTCTTCATAGCAACCAATATCCAGCCTCTTGGCATCCTATTCACAATATCCAGCCTCTTGGCATCCTTTTCACAATATCCAGCCTCTTGGTACCCTATTCACAATATCCAGTCTCTTGGCATCCTATTCACAATATCCAGCCTCTTTGCACCCTATTCACAATATCCAGCCTCTTTGCACCCTATTCACAATATCCAGCCTCTTGGCATCCTATTCACAATATCCAGCCTCTTGGCATCCTATTCACAATATCCAGCCTCTTGCAACACTATCCACAATATCCAGCCTCTTAGCACCCTACTCCGATTTTTTAAAGAGGCTAGTTCAACTTTAAAAATAAAATGTTTAACTTGGTTTTTAACAATCGTAACCTTACCTCGACATGTCCGTAGAGTGGCAGTCGGCTCAGCACGCAGACCGACTTCTGAACTGTGCTGCGAGTGACGTCCGCAGCTCGCACCTTCAGTTTCTGTGACCATCAAATAAAAACAACCAGGTTAGCAGTTAGCAGTTACAATAATCTATGTTAAAACTATTAACAAGGTGTCTAAATTTCATGTTGTTCTGCTCAAAACTATGAAAGGATATCCTCCCATAATTTTTATTAGCTAATTGGTTTATTAATCAATCTTTAATATAAGCCATAACTTGGTGAAAGTTGCACTGGGACAGAGTCACATGCCTAGTCAAACACGTGAAAGTTGCACTGGGACAGAGTCACATGCCCAGTCGAACACGTGAAAGTTGCACTGGGGCAGAGTCACATGCCCAGTCGAACACGTGAAAGTTGCATTGGGGCAGAGTCACCTGCCCAGTCGAACACGTGTCGAACTTTTTCACCTCTGTTCCGTTTTGCTACCTTCGTTTTGTTACCTACCTCTACAGAAATCTGCCGATAGCAGGAAATGCCGAATACAGTACGCTTGGCATCGGTGAGGCTTGGCAAATGGAAGTAAACGGCGTCGTGGTCAAAGTTGTGCGAACCATCTGGCAGTGCGAGAGTCGGCAGGTATTTCCAGCCGGCGGGACATGCGGTAGGATCTGGATCGCCGGGAACCAGTGGGGGGTACGAATATTCCACCTAGAATTAGAAGTAGATTGGCATTGCATGTAGAAACCTAGGGTGAAGGAACCAAAGCACACACAGTTCTGAAATAGAAGATCAGTCCACTGCTAAAATGCTCTTAATGGTCAAGCCTCTGGTCAACGGACAGAGCAACAGAATGTTATTTGAACCTAATGTTGCGCCCATTGGGATGTTTTTAATAGGTATATACTACAATTTTAATCTTTAACTAAAGCATAATTAGGCGATTAGTATGCTGGACATACCAAAGGGCCATTGAATTTGGAATAAGCTTTTGTGACACATGCTGTTATCAAGTGAATCATATACTATCAGCTAGCACTGATTGTGTTCACAGTTTTTACATAGCCATGAAAATAAGGTTTAGAATTTTCCACAAAAAGACAGCAAAGTAAACAAAGGCTTAATAATCTGCTAGCTAAGAATAGGAATTGCGAATACTGTGCCTCGGTAACTGGCGAGTTTCATCGATTTTGAGAAAATGAAATTTTAATGAACTTGAAATACCAAGGGAATTGCTGAACCTTGAAACCCACATTGCATTGACAATGACAGGAGGTACCTAATGATTTTTCACCTACCTGGCATCCCTTTTTGTGGTGAAACCCAACAACCAAAACATGTAGAATTGGCGGAGGACCTTGCTGGGCAGGTCTAGTTTCTTCTTCCATTTGTTATGCAACTTTTCTTCGCTAGTTTCTTAATTATCGTGAAAAAATAGCTGGCATTCTTGACAAGGCTGACGAGTTCGCAGCCATCTTGTTATTTACTCCCACTTCTTGCGCAAAATACAAATATTTGAGGCGGGTATGTTCAAACTTTTAAATCAAATGTAATAGAATAGAACTTTGAAGCTCAATGATTTAACCGATAAGGTCTGGAAAATAAATTCAATCAGCCTTCGTTGTTAATTTTACATGGTAAACGACAAAGTATCGGATAATTAATTGATTCAATGCAATACGTTTATGTTATTGGATGTTTTTAAGGCCAATTTCGATGTTTGCGTAAACGGAATTCAGAAATTGTCAAAATTACCTTACAGTTATTAACTTTAACGACGATTATTATAAGTGAAGAGCAAATGGGAATGATTTGGATGTGGAGGTCAATGATATGTGCAGAAAAACATGAAAAATACAATAGATTTTTTAATTTTATTTACAGCCAGTTCATCATATTATTAATGCAGTAATAATAAACTTCTAAGTCTCTGTTAATGTAAGAATTCACTTTTATGATAATGATAATTGATAACAAATTATGATTAAAATAAAACTTGATATGCATTCAGAAAGATGTACTCAAAATTGAGAATGAAATATCCGGCGGCAGAAAGAAATTCAAAAGCACCCTTTTTTACTTCTTTACTTATTTTTTTTTACCTGTTTAAAAAAAACGATCAGGTAAACGTCAAAAGATTTTGTTGTTGTTGTGGGTTGACCTTGGATACATGCTACACAATTTCAATCCTTTTATTTTGGCAAAATATTTTAGTGCCCATCCCATGTCTATAAAAATTTGGCAAGTGGCAATGATTATTTGGCAAAAAATATTTTCGTCGCCTACTGCTTGCAGTAGGAATCCGCAAAAACGACCACAAACGTTGTCCCACAACATAACCGCACTTCAGAACTGATCGCACCGGAAATATTTCACAACGAGAATTTCGTCCTGAACGCATATCCTCGATAAAAAAAAATCGGTATAAAACTCAACAAACCAAACAACGCCTCATCAATAATAAAACGCAGGATTCCGCTTCCTTATCCTCATCGTGTTGTATTGATCGTTGCCGATATCTTCGATCCTCCTCTGCATACCCTCTAGATATCTCGTGAACGCCTGAGACGAATTTCTCAAGAAGCTGATCCCGAGCCGGATCTTGAACTGGGCCACTCTGCGAATGAGACCGAATATCGACGGGTCGTTCTTGTTTTCGGGCTCGATCGTTATCGGAGCCAGTTGAGTCGTTACGGTCGTCTCTGTCGAAGATTCGATCACCGGCGGATTCGTCGATGTTACTTCTAAATTGGCGACCTTAACGACGACGTTGTCGGTGGTCGTTTCCGGTAAAACGGTGGTCTTTTCTTCAGTTTCGGTAGTCGACTCTTCCGGTCTAGACGTTGTCGTGGATACCTGAAAAATAATTGGTTTATTGAAGCAATCACTGAAATATTACCGTAAAAAAGGTGACTAACCATGAAAAAATTTGCCTTATCCAAATTTTATCCAATAATTCCTCAACTCAATTTTCCCTATCAGTCATATCGAAACAATTAGCTAATTAAATACCAACAACAAAAAACCTCACCTCGTCCAAAACCTCGTTATCCCGGTCATTTTCCACCTCTCTCTTCAGCCTCCTCGGCCCGTGCTCCACCGAAATCCTCCGCTGTCCCACCCCGACCCTGCTGACTCCCGAGTACGTCTGCGCGTCCACCTTCCCGTAAATCGGTTCCTCGTCCCGATACATCAACGCTTGCGGCTGTTCCTCCGTCACCGGCTCCTGGACCTTTGTAACGACCCCCCAGTCGTTGCTCAAATAAACGGGTCGCGGTTCTTGCCTGCTCGAGTACGCCTCCTCCGCCTTGTGATTCGCGTACTCCGCTTTCGGCTGCTCGGCGCTCATCTTGCTTCCCACGTGAAAGCTCGCGTACTCTTCCGGCTTCTCGTTATCGACGACGTCGTATCTGTTGTAAGAATCTTCTTTTTGTCGGTTTGCGTAGCTGCTGTAAGAATCGGCGACTTTGTCTTGCGGGTTTCGGCCGTAGTCTTTGTCGTCGACTTCGTATCTCGTGTACGAATCGTCTTTGGCTTCAGGTTCGTAACGTGTGCTGTACTTGTCTTCTTTAACCTGTTTCCGCGACGGCTCCGCGTATTGCTCGCCGGTCATGTAGCTCTGGTCCTTCATTCCTGCCAAAACCTTGCCGAGAACTTCTTCTTCGCGCTGTCCGCCGCCTTTGTTGTAGTAGTGGTAGTTGGAAGTCGGCGCCGTGTCGTAGTTTCTTCGGATCGGCAAAGCACCGCCACCGAACGGATAGAGAATCAGTCCTGCCAAACCAGCCAAACCAACCAAACCGATGAGACCGACTCCGACAGATGGCATAACTTCACGGGCCAAATAGTTGTAGATTATCGTTCCCATCGGCTTGGGCTTCGGCTTCGGCTTCGGCTTGGGCTTTGGCTTCGCTTTGTTCGGCCCTTTATCATCGACCTTGCTCTCGGCGTCGATGACTTCAGTTTCCGGTTTCTTCACGGGACGACGTCTTCGCTTTTTCTTCTTGTCTCCGGGAAGTTTGGAGGATTCGGAAGTGACTTCGTTGGTGGATTCGGTGGATCCGGTCGAGACTTCGGTGACTTTAGTAGCGGCTTCCGTCGCCTTGGATACGATCGGGTACGCGGTCGGGAACGGTCGGGAACTGCTTACTTCGATCTGCGAGATCGTCGGGCGTCTTCGGAAACCGATGTCGGGGTTTTTTGTCACTTTTACCTGCGAAATAAAGTAAATAATACATTAGTCTTGTCCTGGGCACAGAAAATTGTGATTAAAACCACTTTACACATTGGCTTTTAGGTTTTGAATTGGTAATGCATCAGAAAGAAGCCCAAAATGAGACATTTTATGGCTCTATTCTTCTGATGGGGGTTTCTGATGGAGAACATCAAGTTCTCCAACCGTACCAGAAACTAGCATGGTTATGATTGTCTTTAGACTCATGTCTACTTGATGTAACCTTAGCACTAGTTTTAACCTCGAAAAATTGGCTGTATACACATAATTGGTTAGTTAGTAAAAAACACCAATTTGTTCGGGATTTCATTTCAGAAAATACATAATACATTAGTTTTTAAGTTATTGGCCCTGATTATTTTAATTAAATGCATTTAGGAAGCTCGAACTAGGTAATTGCTATAATTTTGTGTGGTTCTTTTGTTATCGGAAAATTTTCAGGACTGCTTTAACTCTTGATAAAGTAACAGGTACAAGTTACAAAACGCTGGAAAATTTAGTTGTTCTTTACTTAGCATTCAAAACCCATTTCAAATAGTTTTTGTTAAAACTAGCATAGTTCCTCATCACATAAGATTTAGCTCAGCAAATTTTAACCCAGACTTGACCATCTGTTTAAACCTGTCTATAATAAAAAAATCACCTCGACTGTCTTGATATCTTCGTCTGGCTTCTTGCCGGAGATCCTGCTCGGCAACGGCTTGGTACCGGACGACGTGAACAACGGACTCGGCTTGCGCACGTTGTACTTCTCGACGGTCGGCTTCTTGGTTGACAGAATCGTCTCTGCGATTCGGGCGAGCGCAGGCATCTCGGTCGTCTTCACGGGAGACGGGGAACTTCCGCTCAAGAACACCCACGTGGTCAGACCGTCGGGGATGCTTGTCACTGCATTGCGTACCTGGAGGGAGGAGTACGTTGCGTTTGGAGGTTATTTTATTTCTTTATTATGGTTAATTATTAAGTATTTATTTATTATTTTTTCTTAAAATTGCCAAGAGGAAGACCAAAAGAAAGATGGATACAAAAAGTACAAGCAGATGTGAAGGAAAGAGATGGGAAATGGTATAAAGTAAAAGAGTAAGAATGCTGGCGAGATACGGAGATATGTGGAAGAAGTTGGTGAATGAAAAGGAAGATGAAAAAGAGCGCGAAGAAGACGGAAAATGATTTGGCATAATCAAGTTAAATGCGGTAAATTAAATATTTTTTGCCTGTTGTAATAAATGGATGAAAAATAAAAGAAATCTATTTAAAAAAATTGAGACCCATAATTTTTGCACATCTGCCTTTTGGTCTTGTGGATTTTTGATCAATACATGTATTTGTATACTTGTACTATATACGAGCAAAAGCAACAGACATCGGTTCCGATGAAATTGTCAACTTCGGTAAAAGAAATACCTAATCACAGTGATTTTACAAACACAATGTCAGGTATTTTATTATCATCAACACTATAACCGTCTCAAAAATTGATGCCCAAACGCGGACTCAGCCTCATGGTTCTACTCCTTGGAGATCCGTCATTCTCATCAAATACACTAAAATCGTCTCAAAAAGCCAGTGTCCAGGTAGCTAAGTGGTTCAGAGCAACACCCGCGATAGGTGGAGATCGGGGTTCGAGTCTCCGTTTGGGCATCAATTTCTGAGACTGTTATAGTGTTGTTAATAATAAAATACCCCGCGCATTGCGAGCGTTTGCAATTTAAATAAGATTTCATCCTAATACGATGTAAGGTTAATACTGTAAGGTATATTTATCAATAGTTGTCAAATACTTTTGTTCAGTAGATTTATCGGATTACAGTCAATAATCACAGAGAACTCAACAAATATTAGCTTCCAGAAAAAAAAAAAAAATTGTTATTATTTTTAATTATTTTGATTTAATGATTCAATCTTTTGTTATTGGAAAATTGTCAGAACTGCTCCTACCTCTGAAGAAGTAACTAGTATATGTTACGAAACGTCGGGAAATTTAGTAGCTCTTTACTTAGCATTCAAAACCCAGTTGAAATAGTTTTTCTTAAAATTTTTGGAACTATTTATGTTCTATCTTTGGTCTAAGTCCAACCAGTAAAAACACTTACCGGCACCGGTTTCCTGGTAGCAGCACTGGTCGTCTTCTTTTCCACCACCTCCTTCTTGGTGGTCGATGTCGCCTTCTTCGTTGTCGTCTCCTTGTCCAGTTCATCGTCAAGCAGCACCGGGATAGCCACCCCACTATGACTGGACTCGGTAGCCTGGGAATCTTTTACCTGGAATCCAAAGTTGATTTCAATAACCAGCCTCCATCTAGGATTACAATACTGGAACTTTGTAGAACATGACAGGAGGGACATGGCGTTATGGGAACAGGGAAATATCCCAAAAAACCCACAAGCACAGCTACGACCTCCAGGCAAGGCTGGGACACGAGACATGGGACATGGGGGCAGGGTCCAGGCAAGGCTGGGACACGAGACATGGGACATGGGGGCAGGATCCACGTTAGGCAGGGCGCGATGGGACAGGGTGGGAACTTGGCACGCTGCAAGCACAGCCATGGTGTGGTTCATACCCCACGACCTCCAGGCAAGCCTGGGACACGAGACATAGGACACGGGGGCAGGGTCCACGTTAGGCGGCGATACGGTAGCGGAACCTCGATAGTACGTTTTTTTAAAGAAAACAAACTGCATTTGACAGGGAATTTGGGGACAATGTTCACGTTGGACAAGGTGTGGTGGGTCAGGATAGTTTATTTGCACGCTGCAAGCAAATTCCATGACCTCTAGGACGCTGACAAGGAGTGGGGAGTGAGGGTTACTTATTTTATTAACGTGTAAGTGCAGTGCAATCAGGGAAAATCTCAAGTCAAAGCAATCTTTTCATCTCATTGACAGTTCTTACCTTGCTCGGCTTGCTGGATTGCTTCGGCGGCGTCCTAACGTCAGCCTCGTCCACGGCCCCGCGGGATTGTAACAGTTGCGATGCCACCATTTTGATCGCGTCGCCGAGCGGCGACTGTGACTTGCGCGTCGTCACGTTTGCCGTCGTGGCATTGTTTGACAACAAGATGGCGGCCGGAGCGACGGTGACGTCATCAGCACGACCTGCGCGATGTGCGTCGGTCTTCTCGATGCGTACTCTGGTGGTGGAAAGAAGAAGCTTGGTTTTAAAATTGAATTGCTCTCTTGAACTGTGTTTCCTGATTTTGGCATTTTTTTGCTATGGCGATAGCAACTTTACCTCCAACAAAAACTATTTGAACTGGGTTTTGAATGCTAAGTGAAGAACAACTAAATTTCCCGACGTTTCGTAACTTGAACCTGTTACTTCTTCAAGGGTTAGAGCAGTCCTGACAATTTTCCGATAACAAAAGAATCACATAACATTATAACAATTACCAAGTTCAAGCTTCCTAAATGCATCTAAATAAAATAATCAGGTTCAATAACTTAGAAACTAATGCATTATGTATTTTCTGAAATAAAATCCCGAACAAATTAGCGTTTTTTTAACTAAATAACCAATTATGTGTATGAAAAACCTGAAGTAACAGGTACAAGTTACGAAACGTTGGGAAATTTAGTTGTTCTTCACTTAGCATTCAAAACCCATTTCAAATAGTTTTTGTCAAAACTAGTGCTAAGTTTAGATCAAGTAGACATGAGTCTAAAAACAATCAACTTTACCTCCAAATTTAAGGGGGTTGACCTTAAACTCGGAAGGTCACATAAATTAATTTTTCGGCTAAACTTTGAACTTAGAGCTTCTTGGAGCTCCGCAATCTCACCTGGAAGGCGCCTGGTCGATCGTGAGTCCAGTGTTGACATGTGCAACAGGATGCCATGTGCTTTCCACCGCCCCCTCTTGTTTGCCATTCGATTGTCGTGCAGCGCTCAGCGGAGACGCAGGGAACTTTGTCGCTTCTGAAACGAAACAAGCAGAAACTCGTTTAGCATCCTGTTCCTGTCCAACAGCACCAAGGACCGGCCACCGCTTAGCCTTGTCCCTTTGACACACTGTGTTGGCTGCTCCTGTACAACAGCACCAAGGATCGGCCACCGCTTAGCCTTGTCACTTTGACACACGGTGTTGGCTGCTCCTGTCCAACAGCTCCAAGGACCGGCCACCACTTAGCCTTGTCACTTTGACACACTGTGTTGGCTGCTCCTGTACAACAGCACCAAGGACCGGCCACCGCTTAGCCTTGTCACTTTGACAGATTGTGTTGGCTGCTCCTGTACAACAGCACCAAGGACCGGCCACCGCTTAGCCTTGTCACTTTGACACACTGTGTTGGCTGCTCCTGTCCAACAGCACCAAGAACCGGCCACCGCTTAGCCTTGTCCCTTTGACACACTGTGTTGGCTGCTCCTGTCCAACAGCACCAAGGACCGGCCACCGCTTAGCCTTGTCCCTTTGACACACTGTGTTGGCTGCTCCTGTCCAACAGCACCAAGGACCGGCCACTGCTTAGCCTTGTCTCTTTGACACACTGTGTTGGCTGTCCCTGTCCAACAGCACCAAGGACCGGCCACCGCTTAGCCTTGTCACTTTGACACACTGTGTTGGCTGTTCCTGTCCAACAGCACCAAGGACCGGCCACCGCTTGGCCTTGTCCCTTTGACACACTGTGTTGGCTGCTCCTGTCCAACAGTACCAAGGACCAGCCACCGCTTAGCCTTGTCACTTTGACTCACTGTGTTGGCTGCTCCTGTCCAACAGCACCAAGGACCGGCCACCGCTTAGCCTTGTCACTTTTACACACTGTGTTGGCTGCTCCTGTCCAACAGCACCAAGGACCGGCCACCGCTTAGCCATGTCCCTCTGACACACTGTGTTGGCTGCTCTTGTCCGACAGCACCAAGAACCAGCCACCGCTTATGATAAGGCTAGTATGACATTTCAGAGAGCCAAGGTTACACCCAAAGTGCAGATAAAGCTACATTTTCTAGCGGTCACCCATTCAATGATCGGTCAAGCGCCTTGCTGCTTTACTTTTTGATCGTTGACCTAAACGTTTCGCCCATAAATCGTCTTAAAGAACTTGATTCATTGCTTGACGGTCAAACCACTTTTTTTTTGCCACGATTTCCGCCACGAGAATTCTCGGCGTGTGAAATTCTCGAGCCCGACGCGCGTTGAGATATGAATTTTACGACACGCGGAAATCGTTCGGAGTTCATCAATGTTCCGAGAATTGGCGCCACCTAGAAGACTTGGTGCGTGCAAAGGCGCCTTCGGGCGTCGCCACGAAGCGTCGTGTGGAATTTGCACGGTTCGTGATGGAATCTCTTTCGCATCAAGGTGGTATGTGCGTGAGCTATAAGTACTTGTATCATTGGGTTTCTAGGTTATGTCAGAGTACCAGCGGTAAATTTTGGCGTATTGCCAGTTGACTTTTTTGCCATTTGCCATTTGAAAAGCCGAATAAGGTGCACTTGTACTTTCGCTCAATGGCAGGACGTTAAACATTGGCGCTGTGACTCTGACTAAACCTGTAAACCCAATGACAGGACGTTTAACATTAGCGCTGTGACTCTGACTAAACCTGTAAACCCAATGACAGGACGTTTAACATTAGCGCTGTGACTCTGACTAAACCTGTAAACCCAATGACAGGACGTTTAACATTAGCGCTGTGACTCTGACTAAACCTGTAAACTCAATGGCAGGACGTTTAACATTAGCGCTGTGACTCTGACTAAACCTGTAAACCCAATGACAGGACGTTTAAAATCAGCGCTGTGACTCTGACTAAACCTGTAAACCCAATGACAGGACGTTTAACATTAACGCTGTAACTCTGACTAAACCTGTAAACCCAATGACAGGACGTTTAACATTAGCGCTGTGACTCTGACTAAACCTGTAAACCCAACGACAGGACGTTTAAAATCAGCGCTGTGACTCTGACTAAACCTGTAAACTCAATGGCAGGACGTTTAACATTAGCGCTGTGACTCTGACTAAACCTATAAACCTATAAAGATAGGACATTTAACATTAGCGCTGTGACTCTGACTAAACCTGTAAACTCAATGGCAGGACGCGTGTTTCTATGTAAGGCATTCTCGCAGTTATTTACGTATGACCGGTACATAAAATGCGTGCGTGTCTCAAAATTATTGTTTATTTTTGGCTGTAATTACCTGTCTGCCATGAAAGGGTTACATGATGGGAGAACTAATTAACATTTTTTTTGCTCATGCAAAAATGTGCTACGTCTATGAATATGAATCACTTAATTTCAGACTGCATTTTTGTTGTAGTCACCGTTTGTTTGGGATGGTCTGTTCTAGAAATCCTACTCAACAGATGGTCATACCCGGAATTCATTTGAATAGTCTAGAATTACTCGAGCACCAAAACGGTTTGGCGTGTTGGAAACACCGGTTCTCGTGAGATCACCGAAGTTAAGCAACACTGCGTTGAGTCCATCATACACATGACCAGTTCTGTTCGGGAGAGAGGTTGGAGGGATGAAAGTTAAGCAACACTGCGCTGAGTCAGGTATTGGATAGGTGATTATCATACCATGACCAGTTCTGTTCGGGTGAGAGGTTGGAGGGAAGAAAGTCAAGCAAAACTGCGCTGGGTCAGGTATTGGATGGGTGATTATCATACCATGACCAGTTCTGTTCGGTAGAGAGGTTGGAGGGATGAAAGCTAAGCAACACTGCGCTGAGTCAGGTATTGGATGGGTGACCATCATACACATGACCAGTTCTGTTTGGGTGAGAGGTTGGAGGGATGAAAGTTAAGCAACACTGCGCTGTAACAGGTATTGGATGGGTGACCACCGAACGGTTTGGCGTGTTGGAAACACCGGTTCTCGGGAGATCACCGAAGTTAAGCAACACTGCTTTTTCAACAGCATGAACATGAATCGAACAAAGATCCTCCTGATGGGAAGGGATGGGGGTAGGTACGTGAGTTGGCAACACAGCTTAGATGGTCGAGTCGAGACGGGTTGAAATGTTGACACCTGACAAGATGGACATGAATCGAACAAAGACCCTCCTGATAGGAAGGGGTGGGGGTAGGTACGTGAGTTGGCATCACAGCTTAGATGGTCGAGTCGAGACGGGTTGAAATGTTGACACCTGACAAGATGGATATGAATCGAACAAAGACCCTCCTGATGGGAAGGGTGGGGGTAGGTACGTGAGTTGGCAACACAGCTTAGATGGTCGAGTCGAGACGGGTTGAAATGTTGACACCTGACAAGATGGACATGAATCGAACAAAGACCCTCCTGATGGCAAGGGGTGGGGGTAGGTACGTGAGTTGGCAACACAGCTTAGATGGTCGAGTCGAGACGGGTTGAAATGTTGACACCTGACAAGATGGATATGAATCGAACAAAGACCCTCCTGATGGGAAGGGTGGGGGTAGGTACGTGAGTTGGCAACACAGCTTAGATGGTCGAGTCGAGACGGGTTGAAATGTTGACACCTGACAAGATGGACATGAATCGAACAAAGACCCTCCTGATGGCAAGGGGTGGGGTAGGTACGTGAGTTGGCAACACAGCTTAGATGGTCGAGTCGAGACGGGTTGAAATGTTGACACCTGACAAGATGGACATGAATCGAACAAAGATCCTCCTGATGGGAAGGGATGGGGGTAGGTCCATGAGTTGGCAACACAGCTTAGATGGTCGAGTCGAGACGGGTTGAAATGTTGACACCTGACAAGATGGACATGAATCGAACAAAGACCCTCCTGATGGGAAGGGGTGCGGGTAGGTCCATGAGTTGGCAACACAGCTTAGATGGTCGAGTCGAGACGGGTTGAAATGTTGACACCTGACAAGATGGACATGAATCGAACAAATACCCTCCTGATGGGAAGGGATGGAGGTAGGTACGTGAGTTGGCAACACAGCTTAGATGGTCGAGTCGAGACGGGTTGAAATGTTGACACCTGACAAGATGGACATGAATCGAACAAAGACTCTCCTGATGGGAAGGGGTGGGGGTAGGTATGTGAGTTGGCAACACAGCTTAGATGGTCGAGTCGAGACGGGTTGAAATGTTGACACCTGACAAGATGGACATGAATCGAACAAAGATCCTTCTTGTGGCATCTTTGATAATTTAAAAATCTCCTCGCCTCTGATTTTCGAAACCAGTATCTTTAGGCTACAACGCAAATTATTTTGATATACTTAAAAAAATATATATATTTCAAGCACGTTATTATATTGGGCCAAAAAATGTATACTTTGGCGTTCTGTGTTGAATTGAAAAAACACGTCCGACGACCACATCTTTGTGCAATTCATCTCCACACAAACCCAACGGTTCTTCATTTAAACTCGAGACTGTAATAAGCATTTCAAATTATTACAGCCCAGCAATTGAAATGTACATGTCCGTATTCATTGCTCTCGTTCTGATATGATCACGTACTCGCTGAAGAGCTCTGAGTGTATTCTAGCAGAAATGGAAACCGTTATTCGTACATGCTCTGAAACAGTCTCAGATAATAAATAATAGCATCATGATTCGATGATTTGATAAGGCCCCTGTCACGGACAACAGATTGCCCAACATATTACTATATTACAACATGCATTTAATTTAATATTTTCTTTTGTAAACATTGGCTTCATTATTATTATTTGGCCACCATGCTGGCTTTTGTATAACTTGATGAGCTTCATATCTATTTTATTTTCAACCACACAGTTATTTGATTTATTATTGGTGTTTAACGACGCACTGTTTTGACAACTGGCCATGCGGCACTGGTCTAATGGCGTCGGTGAATGAGTGGATGATGATGAGGATGATGATGAACCTAACCTAACCTTAAAGGTAGGAGGGGAAACCCGATGCCGGCACGTAGCCTACTCCTGTCGAAGACAAAGGGGACCACCGGCTTAACGTCCCTTCCGAAGGACGGTACAACACCAACAACAGGACTCATCCACAAATCCATGCTGTCGAGAGGTTGATAAGCAAGGCGAGTGAAGTTGCTGTACTAACTTTCATCCCTCTAACCTCTCTCCCGAACAGAACTGGTCATGTGTATGATGGTCACCCATTCGATACCTGACTCAGCGCAGTGTTGCTTAACTTTCATCCCTCCAACCTCTCTCCCGAACAGAACTGGTCATGTGTATGATGGTCACCCATTCGATACCTGACTCAGAGGCCATTTTTAATAGCTACACGGGCAACTTGCATATTCTCGAGTGTTTTCGTTACCGTAATTGAATAATTCAAGTCACACGTTACGCTGCACGCATGTAAACGACCTGCATCCTACGAATTTACCACTGAAAACAATGTGGGAATCGTCACGAAACTTCTTTTCAGAACTAGAGAAAAACAGCCGCTCGCCAACACACACATCAACACAGCCGAGCGGTAGTCCCGAAGGTTATCATTGTGTAACAATTGAACTGAAGTCTCCGCCAATCGGAGCGTGACAAATATTATACTGCCACAGTTCAAATCGGCGGTGTTTTCATGCGGTTTATATGGACGTTGTTTTTATTAAAAATTCCTTGCAGGAAGAGCACTGTCAAATTGCACGTTTGTCAATCACTTGTTTGAAGTTCTGTCATGCTGTCATGCTTCGATTGATGGTGCAATGATGATGCAAGAGTCTCATGCATGGGTCATCGAGTTAATGTCGGTTTGATGGGTCTTTGGGTTACTAGGATTCACAAGCCAACTAGGAAGGAATCTTATGACTTTGTTGTCTTACTTTTGTGCCGTAAACGTCTTTACATGTGCACTCAATTGAGTGGGTGACCACTCACGAGAAAATGTATGTAGATACCTATCACCTATTTAGATTACTCGACGCATTTCCCGTTTGTTTGGGTGAATTGAGAAGCTCTGTCAGGTGATCTTAGCATCTTCATGGCTACCAAACGTTGAATCTACCATTGAACCTCCTATGCTAGGCCATGATATACCCGTGGTAACATAAGATAGCAGAATTGAGAAGCTCTGTCAGGTGATCTCAGCATCTTCATGGCTACCAAACGTTGAATCTACCATTGAACCTCCTATGCTAGGCCATGATATACCCGTGGTAACATAAGATAGCAGAATTGAGAAGCTCTGTCAGGCGATCTCAGCATCTTCATGGCTACCAAACGTTGAATCTACCATTGAATCTCCTATGCTAGGCTATGATATACCCGTGGTAACATAAGATAGCAGAATTGAGAAGCTCTGTCAGGCGATCTCAGCATCTTCATGGCTACCAAACGTTGAATCTACCATTGAATCTCCTATGCTAGGCTATGATATACCCGTGGTAACATAAGATAGCAGAATTGAGAAGCTCTGTCAGGTGATCTCAGCATCTCCATGACTACCAAACGTTGAATCTACCATTGAACCTCCTATGCTAGGCCATGATATACCCGTGGTAACATAAGATAGCAGAATTGAGAAGCTCTGTCAGGTGATCTCAGCATCTCCATGACTACCAAACGTTGAATCTACCATTGAACCTCCTATGCTAGGCCATGATATACCCGTGGTAATATAAGATAGCAGAATTGAGGAGCTCTGTCAGGCGATCTCAGCATCTTCATGGCTACCAAACGTTGAATCTACCATTGAACCTCCTATGCTAGGCCATGATAAACCCGTGGTAACATAAGATAGCAGAATTGAGAAGCTCTGTCAGGTGATCTCAACATCTCCATGGCAACCAAACGTTGAATCTACCATTGAACCTCCTATGCTAGGCCATGATAAACCCGTGGTAGCATAAGATAGCAGAATTGAGAAGTGGATGAAACTATGGTGATGTTGAAGATGATGCTTACCATCAATGTTTGTCTGTGGTCTGGCTTGTGCGGCTGCTATGGTCATCAGGATCAGGAGGCAGCAGCCTCTTCTGTTGATTGCCATCTCCCAAGTGTAAGTCTGCAACACAAAAAGTTACACTGTGTTAATAGGGATGTCAAATAAGTTACATGACAATTAGTTTTTTAAGCAAACATGTCAACAGATAACAATGTGAGTAAACTTAAAAAAAAAAAATACACAGACATACGTTCACTGATTCCTAAAGAATTAATTTTACTGTGAAAATTGTTTTGATAAATATTTAATGAACATAATTTTAACTTTTAAATGATTCACAATTATGTAACCCCGAAATTTTTCTCTCTGAGTGAATTTAATTTTTTTTTAAATACTTTCCGTGTTAATTATGACGATTTGTGGTGTTTAACGACGCACTGTTTTGACATCTGGCCATGCGGCACTGGTCTACTGGCGTCGGTGAATGAGTGGATGAGGATGAGGATGATGACGAAACTAACCTAGCTCACAAGGAAGGGGAAACCCGGTGCCGGCACGTAGCCTACTCCTGTCGAAGACCAAGGGGACCACCGGCTTAACGTCCCTTCCGAAGGACGGTACAACTCAAACAGCAGGATTCCTCCACAAATCCATGCTGTCGAGAGGTTGATAAGCAAGGCGAGTGAAGTTGCTGTACTAACTTTCATCCCTCCAACCTCTCTCCCGAACAGAACTGGTCATGTGTATGATGGTCACCCATCCAATACCTGACCCAGCGCAATGTTGCTTAACTTTCATTCCTTCAACCTCTCTTCCGAACAGAACTGGTCATGTGTATGATGGTCACCCATCCAATACCTGACCCAGCGCAATCTTGCCTAACTTTCATCCCTCCAACCTCTCACCCGAACAGAACTGGTCATGTGTATGATGGTCACCCATCCAATACCTAACCCAGCACAGTGTTGCCTAACTTTCATCCCTCTAACCTCTCTCCCGAACAGAACTGGTCATGTGTATGATGGTCACCCATCCAATACCTGACCCAGCGCAGTGTTTCTTAACTTTCATCCCCCCAACCTCTCTCCCGAACAGAACTGGTCATGTGTATGATGGTCACCCAATACCTGACTCAGCGCAGTGTTTATAACTTTTATCCCTTCAACCTCTCTCCCGAACAGAACTGGTCATGTGTATGATGGTCATCCAATACCTGACTCAGCGCAGTGTTGCTTAACTTCGGTGATTCACGAGAACCTGTGTTCACAACACGCCCAACCAAACGTTTGACCTCAATTTTCTTTCTTATAAACATAAAAGGTCTTTGCTAAACATCGCTGTTATTTTTGTTATGTAAACTTTACGCTTTACAAAAGAAGTTTGAAATTCACATAACAATGGGCGATTTTGTATGCGACAATCGTTAATTTTTGGAACTTTTAACAATAACCTCATTCCTTAAAAGATATGTAATTTTAGAAGGCATAGTGTAAGAAACACAACCTAACCTTTTGTCAAATAATTGAGTCACTGTGCATACGGTTTAGCCCGTCAGAGAACAAGGACATAGGAACTGCCCCCAGAATTGCTACCATTTCATTAATAAAAATTCTGTAAGTTGGTTTTAAGTGGCAGGACTTTAAGATACTTATTAAACATGCAAAGTAATTCTCAAGACTGTTACAAATGCCAAAATACTTCTTGAAATTGCTCGGAAAATAAAAGATCTTGTCACAACACAACAAACGTTTTATAGTAAAGTGACGATGGCGGACTTAGGGAGCGATATTTTTTCGTGTTTTTTAAAATGACATTTTGCCCACGATACATCCCAATTTCTTATTTGTGGTGCATAACGACGCACTCTTTTGACAACGGGCCATGCGGCACTGGTCTAATAGCGTCGGTGAATGAGTGGATGATGATGAAACTAACCTAGCCTAGAAGGGAGGAGGGGAAATCCGGTGCCGGCACGTAGCCTACTCCTGTCGAAGACCAAGGGGACCACCGGCTTAAAGTACCTTCCGAAGGACGGTACAACGCGAACAGCAGGATTCCTCCACAAATCCATGCTGTCGAGAGGTTGATAAGCAAGGCGAGTGAAGTTGCTGTACTAACTTTCATCCCTCCAACCTCTCTCCCAAACAGAACTGGTCATGTGTATGATGATCACCCATTCAATACCTGACCCAGCGCAGTGTTGCTTAACCTTCATCCCTCCAACCTCTCTCCCGAACAGAACTGGTTATGTGTATGATGGTCACCCATTCAATACCTGACCCAGCGCAGTGTTGCTTAACTTTCATCCCTCCAACCTCTCTCCCAAACAGAACTGGTCATGTGTATGATGGTCACCCAATCAATAGTGACCCAGCGCAGTGTTGCTTAACTTTCATCCCTCCAACCTCTCTCCCGAACAGAACTGGTCATGTGTATGATGGTCATCCATCCAATACCTGACCCAGCGCAGTGTTGCTTAACTTTCATCCCTCCAACCTCTCTCCCGAACATAACTGGCCATGTGTATGATGTCACCCATCCAATAACAGACCTAGCGCAGTGTTGCTTAACTTCGGTGATCTCACGAGAACCGGTGTTTGCAACACGCCAAACTGGTTGCGCCTCTACCGCGGAAAGGAATATCGCTGAACGGATTAATTATGGTAACAGTTTTATGATGTTTTTACCTAAAATTATCGCTAGTCATAACGTATAATGAAACCTCAATATTTCCTTACATATACCGAAGACTGTTATTATAAGCATGGGTGCACGTCACTCATACATTTAAAAAATTATGACAAATTTTGTTGTAAACATTTTTTAAATTTCTCCCAAAAACCAGCAATCAAAATTATAAAATTATGTGATATTTTTTATGTAATGCTTCAAAAGTCAAGCGACATCATGATGTAAGAAATGACAGATATCTTTGCTGTATGCTTTATAGTCTTAGAAGAAAGTGAAATGAAATAGTTATAGGGTATTGTGGTCAGTGAATAGTAACATAGACATAAATAACAAGTATTTTCTAGGCGTTTACGGGAACAATGTGTATTTCTAGTTAGCTATCAAGTAAGGATTCAACGGAATGACGTTGTTAGACATGTCCTGTGCACGTGCAGAATAGGGGAAAGTTCAAACAAGTAACAATTGTGTTTTTTGCTAAATAAACTATGTATTTTCATTTTGGCATAGAGCAAATATATCCTATGATGTATTCCAAAAATGCAGATGCTTTGTTTTCAAGTGGTTTTCTTTATCCGATTCATATCCATCTTGTCAGGTGTCAACATTTCTACCCGTCTCGACTCGACCATCTAAGCTGTGTTGCCAACTCACGTACCTACCCCCATCCTTTCCCATCAGGAGGGTCTTTGTTCGATTCATGTCCATCTTGTCAGGTGTCAACATTTCAACCCATCTCGACTCGACTGTCTAAGCTGTGATGCTGACATCACATGCTTTTAACCCTTCCCGACATGTAAATTGTGAAATGTTTATTTAATATACAAACGCCTGCAAGGGAAGCATATTTTATTGCCATAGAAACACTAAAAACCTCTATGAATTTGATGCTCAACCAGAGACTTGAACCCTGATCTCCAACTGTCGCGGATGTGGATTATTTGAGCTATTCGGACATGTAAATTATGAGAAAATGTTAAGGCATTACAGATATTTCAAGAGAAAATGGTTCGCCTCCCAATTCGGTCACCTTCTGACAGGTAATAAGTGTACCTAATAAAGATAGCAAAGACTTTTGCCGGATGGCTCCGCGCTCGCCGCACCAAGAAATTCAAATATAGAGAATCAGCCTCGAGAAATGTTCAGAGCCAAACAAAAAAACCGAAACGAAATCGAATGACGATCACGGACAGCAGAAAATGACAGGAGAAGCGGTCGCAACACGTAGCCATAATAACGCAACGACACTGGCTGTTTGGAGAACGTGTTCCAGCTGGATACCCGTTATGTAGTGTACCGCTATTTGTTGCCATCTCAGATCCACAGGTCTCCACGATTATGGTGCCATTTTGGCGGCCAGACTGTCTCTGATTGAAGATTGATTAGTGGGGCTTAACGATGAACTGTTTTGACAACTAAGCCCGTGGCACTGTGGCGTCGGCGGATGTGGAAGAGGATGATGAAACACCTAAACTAGCCTAGTGCGGAAGAAGGTGAAATGTGCAGTCACGTCTCCTGCTCCTGTCGAAGAGCACCAAGGGGACCACCAGCTTGACGTTCTTACTTGAGGACGGTACAACGCGAACTGCAAATCCATGCTGTCGAGAGGTTGATGAGCAAAGCGAGTGAAGTTGCTGTTACTAACTTTCATCCCTTTAGCCTCTCTCCCGAACAGACCTGGTCATGTGTATGATGGTCACCCATTCAATACCTGACTCAGCGCAGTGTTGCTTAACTTTCATCCCTCCAACCTCTCTCCCGAACAGAACTGGTCATGTGTATGATGGTCACCCATCCAATACCTGACCCAGCGCAGTGTTGCTTAACTTTCATCCCTCCAACCTCTCTCCCGAACAGACCTGGTCATGTGTATGATGGTCACCCATCCAATACCTGACCCAGCGCAGTGTTGCTTAACTTTCATCCCTCCAACCTCTCTCCCGAACAGAACTGGTCATGTGTATGATGGTCACCCATCCAATAAATGACCTAGCGCAGTGTTGCTTAACTTTCATCCCTCCAACTTCTCTCCCGAACCGAACTGGTCATGTGTATGATGGTCACCCATAAAATACCTGACCCAGCGCAGTGTTGCTTAACTTTCATCCCTCCAACCTCTCTCCCGAACAGACCTGGTCATGTGTATGATGGTCACCCATCCAATACCTGACCCAGCGCAGTGTTGCTTAACTTTCATCCCTCCAACCTCTCTCCCGAACAGAACTGGTCATGTGAATGATGGTCACCCATCCAATAAATGACCTAGCGCAGTGTTGCTTAACTTTCATCCCTCCAACCTCTCTCCCGAACCGAACTGGTCATGTGTATGATGGTCACCCATAAAATACCTGACCCAGCGCGGTGTTGCTTAACTGCTGTGATCTCACTGAAACCTGTGTTTACAACACGACAAACCGTTCGATATTCTGACACTCAAAATGTCTTCTATACTCCATTCAATTACTGGAGCGGACACTTGCTGCTGAATATTTTATGACAGGGAGCGTTTCTTGCTCTACGCAAAGTAGCGGACGTTCAGTAGTTAATCATCACAGTGCAGTGAGGACAAAGCAACCAATTGCATGAAGCGTTACTGAAGCCAGAGTCACTGAAAATGGTGCTAATTAATATTTCCGCTCCAGGTTTGGGTACCTCGGTGCTATAATAGCACTAGTGACAGTAATTACTCGAGGTTAATTACTGACCACTCTTTTTGAGGCCCGAAACCACTAAAGAGCATCACATTCTTCGGCCAAAGTAAATAAAACATTATAAAACAGTTCTGTTCTAACCGAACTTTTAAGAGGGCGTCATCTTTGCACCTATGTTTGGTCAGAAATTGCCTAGGATATGTTCGTGGTCTGCCGCGGGCAAGGTAGGTGAGGTGTATGGAAGGTGATATCACTCATGAGCACGCCGTAACGGTAGAGACAACAGCAGGTGCCCGAGGTAATTAAATGTTGAGGTCGTTCAACTCGTCGTCATCCCGGCGATCGGAGCACATGGCCGAAAATCAAACATGGCATTTGGTTTTGATTGAATGCAGTCGAGAGTTTTGTACTCGATTTATTTCTTGTGTACCTGTACACCGATTCTCGCGTTTTGTTGAATGACAAGTTGATATTCTTGCATTTTGTGACGGGAAAACCCTTGACAACAATTGCAGTTATAGATTGAATTGAAAATGTGACTGACTGCCCCAGTGCAACTTTCACGTGTTTGACTGGACATATGACTCTGTCCCAGTGCAACTTTCACGTGTTCGACTGGGCATGTGACTCTGCCCCAGTGCAACTTTCACGTGTTCGACTGGGCATGTGACTCTGCCCCAGTGCAACTTTCACGTGTTCGACTGGGCACGTGACTTGACGACATTGAATGACTCTGGCCATTCTTTGGCAAACTATTTTACAGCCTGTGCCAGTTTATGTACTATAAAGTCTCCATCGCAATTTTGTGATAACCACGAGTTAGTCACACAGATGCATTGAGTGTTTAGGTATATTCAGAGTCACAGCGTTAACGTTAAACTTTCCGCTGAGCAAACGAGGCCGGCAACAAGTGGTAACGTTCTGGGCCACCGACGGCGACAAAAAAGAGGATGCCACCAGATGGAGTCACCGTCGTTTGGAGAATACAATTATTATCGTTATTCGACGCATTTGAGACTGGTTCATGCTTAAGTTATATTTATTTTTTTATTCAACCTCAACGATTGATAAGTATTAATCGATATTTTTGAGTTTTAATTATTTTAAATTATAGAAAAATACTTGGATAAAAATTTCGGCCGCTCGCATCGGTGGTTTCTACAATTTCCAAGTGTTGCCGGCCTCGTTTGCTCGGCAGAACGTTTTAGATTAACGCTAGCTATCTGACTAAACTTATAAACTTAATGGTTATTATTTGAAATGTATTGCGACTCCAATGGTGGTAATTTTTCTGAGAACAGCTGTCTGGACCGTTTGCCTGAGATGCTCCGGCGTCCAAGCATCTTTTAGCGGAAATGACGTCATTATGGCCGGCTCGTTTGCTCAGTAAAGATGTTTGGTGTCAACGCCTTGACGATGAGGTGCGAAATTCTCGACTTGGACAATGTCTTCCTGGCGGAATCGTGTCACTTGAAGGTTATCGGTAGTTTCTTAAACGAGTGTTGAGTTATTTTGTTTGTTCAGAAACCTTTTTTTTTCTGATATGAACTTTGCTGACTGAATTTTGATACATTTGGAACAAATTTTTTAAGAAAAACAACAATAAATCTTTAAATTTGACCGTTTTAAAGTTTGTTTTGATTATAAATTAAGAATTCTTGTGATTTTAACTCTGATTATTTAATTTTTAGTCTTTAATTTAAATTTTAAATTGGTTTGCTTTTATTTTCGTTTGAAAGGAAAATATTTCTTTTTCCTAACTCTCTTGCACATTTTAATAAAGTTCACTAATTGCTTAACTAAGGAGCCTAGAAGTTTTATATCAAATTATGTCTGTATACTGAATTACCAGAATCCTTTTTTCCTGTCATGTATATATTTTAAACGGTTGTCATCTCAGTTATCGAAGCAAAAGCTTATTTTCGCTTTTTCGCCTCGCAGTTGCAAGTACCAATAGAATTTAAAAAAAAATGGGTACTTGCTTCGCAAGAAAATAGAAAAATTAAATAATGTCATTCATAAACCATAAAATAGCCATAAAAAAGGAAATATAGAAAGAAAAAACAAAATAAAGTCCTCAAGGTATGTAGTTACTCAAATTACCCTAGGTAGTAATTAGTAAGATAAGCACTTTAAAAACCGTCTTAAACTGATTCACACCTTAGGCAATGAAGAGTTTCTTGCAAAATACGGCGCTCTAAAAGGTGCTAAAAGTTGCTGATGAGCAATATACACATCAAAGAAATGAATTGTAAGAAGAAATATTTCTTGGCACGGTCTTATAAGGAGCTTAAAGGTAGTTAAATACTAAACAAAAAATCGGTTTTCATCCCTTTTTCTAGATGCCAGGTCTAAAATAAAAATCATTAAAAAAAAGGGATAGCAGCACTGAAATTGTATTGTAAAAAAATATACCTGTCTGTATTTTTGATCAATTTCGTCGAGTCATTGAACTGGTTCAGGGTGAACTACCCTTAAACGGCACCCTTTGCCGTTCACAGCGCTGAGTGGCACGAGGACCGATTTAGTCCAGGGTCAAAATGATTACAAATGTCATTTTTCAATTGTTCGTCCCCAAAAACCACCCAGTTTTTGTGATGGTGTGTCCAAAACTTGATTTCTCATAAGAAATTTTATGACGGATAAAAACATATAGAAACATTTCTTAGAGACCCGTTGCCGGCACGTAGCCTACTCCTGCTAAAGACCAAGGGGACCACCGGCCTAACTTCCCTTCCGAAGGATGGTACAACGTGAACAACAGGATTCCTCCACAAATCCATGCTGTTGAGAGGTTGATAAGCAAAGCGAGTGAAGTTGTTGTACTAACGCTCGTTAAAATTAAAAATAACTAAACATTTTTATATGAAATCTTATTTAAATTGCAAACGCTTGCAATGCGCGGGGTATTTTATTATCATGAACACTATGACCGTCTCAAAAATTGATGCTCAAACGAGGACAAATCGGGGTTTGAGTGCCCGATTGGGAATCAATTTTTGCGACGGTTATAGTGTTCATAATAATAAAAAACTAACCAACACAATTATAAACGAAGAACGTGCCACGGTTCTTCAGAATAAACCTACATGTTTATTGATATAACCAAAAATTAAGTTAAGAAATATGTCAAATAAATCGTATTACCAGACGACATTGTTAACAACGATATAAAAGACATTGATTATATTTCACCAATTTTTTTCCCTTTGTTCTGCCAGTATTAACGCACGAACGAACCTATCTCGACACAACCCCACCGACCACTTATTGCGTAACCCACATAGTTGGTCACCCTTGTCTTTTTCGAACGCAACCTTTACCTTGGCCAAGAGAGTCTCGAGCAACGGTGTTTTTCTCGAATCTTCTTCCTCGAACCTCGCGTTGAACATTCTAGCACGATGCAATCACCCAGCCTGGTTAGCAAGCCTCGACTCCTTTCATAAACGCTGGACGCAATGCGGACCTACTGGTTGAAACACAACTGTCTCGCCAGAAATTGAGAGTATTTACAGTGTTTATCTACCCAATTAAAATCATTATTTGACCGTTGTGCCAACTTCAATTTTGGAGATACTAGACTACTAAACCAAACAATTCAACCTATACTACTACTAACCATACGAGACCCAGCGTTACAATATTTGTCAACTCTGAGTTCAGCTCTGAACTCTAAGAAAGAGCTGACTTTCACTGCTTCTGATTGGTTGTTGTCATGACATTTAATTTAACTCCCTTTTTATTTAAGAGTTAAGAAAATTGTAATACTTGGCATACATATACTTAATATCTTTATTTTAGAGAAGCTGTTAAAAGAGATCGAGTTCAGGATCATATTTGAAATGTAGGTCTATTTATATTCAGGAATGTCTATGCTCTCGACCTCTGTGTCAGATTAGTCATAAGGTATACGTATACAATCAGGAATTCCCGTACTACCATCAAGGAAATAATTCAACGCTTGAAAATAGGACAATGTAAGAATGTTGGTCACGTCAATGAAGTGCATAATTTGTAGTAAATAAAGTCGAGCCCGTGAAAGAAGATACCAGCACAAGGACTGTCCCCTGCATTGCTACAGTCTAGCCCGTGAGAGGAGATACCAGCACAAGGACTGTCCCCTGCATTGCTACAGTCTAGCCCGTGAGAGAAGATACCAGCACAAGGACTGTCCCCTGCATTGCTACAGTCTAGCCCGTGAGAGAAGATACCAGCACAAGGACTGTCCCCTGCATTGCTACAGTCTAGCCCGTGAGAGAAGATACCAGCACAAGGACTGTCCCCTGCATTGCTACAGTCTAGCCCGTGAGAGAAGATACCAGCACAAGGACTGCCCCTTGCATTGCTACAGTCCAGCCCGTGAGAGAAGATACCAGCACAAGGACTGTCCCTGCATTGCTACAGTCTAGCCCGTGGGAGAAGATACCAGCACAAGGACTGTCCCCTGCATTGCTACAGTCTAGCCCGTGAGAGAAGATACCAGCACAAGGACTGTCCCCTGCATTGCTACAGTCTAGCCCGTGAGAGAAGATACCAGCACAAGGACTGTCCCCTGCATTGCTACAGTCTAGCCCGTGAGAGAAGATACCAGCACAAGGACTGCCCCTTGCATTGCTACAGTCCAGCCCGTGAGAGAAGATACCAGCACAAGGACTGTCCCTGCATTGCTACAGTCTAGCCCGTGGGAGAAGATACCAGCACAAGGACTGTCCCCTGCATTGCTACAGTCTAGCCCGTGAGAGAAGATACCAACACAAGGACTGTCCCCTGCATTGCTACAGTCTAGCCAGTGAGAGAAGATACCAGCACAAGGACTGCCCCTTGCATTGCTACAGTCTAGCCCGTGAGAGGACAAAAGGATTTGGCACGACTAAAGAAAATGGCGGACTCCTGTGGAGCTGATGTAAGTGTTTGTCATGAAAATCATGAAAAGCATTTTCTCTCGCCGAGCGGAGGATAAACCCCTATCTTGTGAGGCATGGAGACCCAAATGCGCTACTTAGACATGCTTCTGCGTTTATGCAACATTTTGGGAATGAACTACAAGCAAAAATGCCCATTAATGTCTGTAATCAAGTGGAGATAGCCGAAGAATCACTTAACACGGCCCTCGAGTGTTCAAAAAAATTAAATACAAAACGATTTTTTGGTGTGTTTTTATTAACTTAGTGTTGAGAAACTACGAAAGAGAAGAAATACGTCTGAAAATCGTGACATCGGGGAAGAATGTTCAGAATTTTTACAGTAATCAAGACTCCTGAACGTCCTGTTATCAGTTAATTTTGCTATTTTCGGTCAGATGGCTTTTAAAATTAGCTTTTCTACTGTTAAACACGTGATAGCATACTAACGCATATTTTAGAAGCTCTGTCAGGCGATCTCAGCATCTCCATGGCTACCAAACGTTGAATCTACCATTAAACCTCCTATGCTAGGCCATGATATACCCGTGGTAACATAAGATAGCAGAATTGAGAAGCTCTGTCAGGCGATCTCAGCATATCCATGGCTACCAAACGTTGAATCTACCATTAAACCTCCTATGCTAGGCCATGATATACCCGTGGTAACATAAGATAGCAGAATTGAGAAGCTCTGTCAGGCGATCTCAGCATATCCATGGCTACCAAACGTTGAATCTACCATTAAACCTCCTATGCTAGGCCATGATATACCCGTGGTAACATAAGATAGCAGAATTGAGAAGCTCTGTCAGGCGATCTCAGCATCTCCATGGCAACCAAACGTTGAATCTACCATTGAACCTCCTATGCTAGGCCATGATATACCCGTGGTAACATAAGATAGCAGAATTGAGAAGCTCTGTCAGGCGATCTCAGCATATCCATGGCTACCAAACGTTGAATCTACCATTAAACCTCCTATGCTAGGCCATGATATACCCGTGGTAACATAAGATAGCAGAATTGAGAAGCTCTGTCAGGCGATCTCAGCATCTTCATGGCTACCAAACGTTGAATCTACCATTGAATCTCCTATGCTACGCTATGATATACCCGTGGTAACATTAGATAGCAGAATTGAGAAGCTCTGTCAGGTGATCTCAGCATCTTCATGGCTACCAAACATTGAATCTACCATTGAACCTCCTATGCTAGGCCATGATATACCCGTGGTAACATAAGATAGCAGAATTGAGAAGCTCTACCAGGTGATCTCAGCATCTCCATGGCTACCAAACGTTGAATCTACCATTGAACCTCATATGCTAGGCCATGATATACCCGTGGTAACATAAGATAGCAGAATTGAGAAGCTCTGTCAGGTGATCTCAGCATCTCCATGGCTACCAAACGTTTAATCTACCATTGAACCTCCTATGCTAGGCCATGATATACCCGTGGTAACATAAGATAGCAGAATTGAGAAGCTCTGTCAGGCGATCTCAGCATCTCCATGACTACCAAACGTTGAATCTACCATTGAACCGCCTATGCTAGGCCATGATATACCCGTGGTAACATAAGATAGCAGAATTGAGAAGCTCTGTCAGGTGATCTCAGCATCTCCATGGCTAACAAACGTTGAATCTACCATTGAACCTCCTATGCTAGGCCATGATATACCCGTGGTAACATAAGATAGCAGAATTGAGAAGCTCTGTCAGGCGATCTCAGCATCTCCATGGCTACCAAACGTTGAATCTACCATTGAACCTCCTATGCTAGGCCATGATATACCCGTGGTAACATAAGATAGCAGAATTGAGAAGCTCTGTCAGGCGATCTCAGCATCTCCATGGCTACCAAACGTTTAATCTACCATTGAACCTCCTATGCTAGGCCATGATATACCCGTGGTAACATAAGATAGCAGAATTGAGAAGCTCTGTCAGGTGATCTCAGCATCTCCATGGCTAGACGTTAAATAAAATATTTATCCTTCTATGCTCGATATTTTTTTGTTATTTTCGGAATTGGCAACCTTTTAAGAAAATTTTGAAAATGTTAATACCTCGATTTCGAAGCGTCTGTTGTATTTAAACCAATTTCAATGTAACCTGTACACATTTTTGCCATACACTCTACAGCAACTAAATTATTACAGGCTGTTTTACTGAATCATTGACTGTAGTCAGGTGCTTCAGTTTTGGACGACACCGGTCTTAAATGACTGGCGAGAACAGCCTCAGCTGAGGGACACCGAGAAAGATGAAACGATAACGATATATGCAAGAGCAACAGAGAGGGCAATAACCTACAGAATGGATTGGGAAAGCCTTCAAGTGTAACGGTAATGAAAAATCTCGACTTCCTCATCTCTCTGATTTTGTATTAATAATAAATACGTCGTCTAAAGGTACAAATGTTTGGCCAGCCGGGAAAAAAAAATGTTTATACGATTTCGACACATGATATTTATTATTATTCTATGTTTAGTATTCTTTTCTTGATGTGTATGTGTACAGGTATGTGGAGGAACACCTTAGGATGGTGCTTGAAGGTCACCGAAGACATGCCGAAAGAGATGTAGAGATTGAAGGAGTTGCAGAGCGTTGATCTCTGCATATTAAACTGTCACCTTGGCTTTGAAATGTTTGGTCAGAGTTTATTAAGATATTTAAGAGAGTGACGTGAATGGGAATAAGATGTTTATCTGGCGTTTTTGTCCGATTTACAATATTTATCTAATTGCTTTTTGAAATTTACCTTTGTTTGGGTGTGTCAAATCAGATTCAGATTTATTTACTCGATTTATAACTAGAAAATAGGCGTAAAATTAGAAAATATTTGTTTTTACTCCTGTTACTCATCAGTGGGATCAGAAAATTCAAAGATTGCTAAACGAAAAAGCGATCATTTAAGCGCAAAAATAATATTTAGTGACTTTTAACAATTTTTCGGCTATTTTAAATAATCCAGGTCAAATAAGTGGCGGCATTTTCAAACGAAATTGTAACGAATAAATAACAATAATGAGCAACACAATTTCCTTGTTGCTAGATATTAAAATAACGTATCAGTGTCATCTCCTAACCTAACATTCCAGTCATAAATGATACTCATAATGGAAGCAACTGTCTGGCACACATGAGGTAATTGTCTACCAACAATAACAAACATGTTCCCATATAAGATTATGATAAAGGTGGACAACAAAAGTGCCGGCATTTTGTGTCAGGTTTAATGTATTGTGGTGGTAACGACTGGTTGGTATTTAATGCATTCATTAGGTGGGTAACTAGACCATGGCAATTGAATAGTTTACCCAGGAGGCCAATGTTACAATGTTCTTTGTCACAAGAAATGTGACCGCTTGGACCGCTTGGACCGTTTGGACCGCTTGGACCTCTTGGACCTCTTGGACCTCTTGGACCTCTTGGACCTCTTGGACCGCTTGGACCGTTTGGACCGCTTGGACCGTTTGGACCGCTTGGATGTGTGTTTTTACTCACGTATTTGTCATGTGTTATGTGTTTTTGTTTGAGGTTCAAACATTTTGGGAAGTTCTTTTGGTGTCCCAATTTGTTTTTGAGTATTTAAAAAAAACCTTAGTGGCATATCAATACATATACTTATTGAGAAAGAAATATATGCTTGGCGAACTCAATTGAGTTCCGTTACAGATGAGCGTATTTTCATTTCGTTTATTTATTTATTTTTCTTTACAATGTTTTTTTTTTTGTGCTTTCCGTTCATAAAAATCCCATTTGAATACGTATTGTAAAAATGTTACTGCCAGAGGTATATCAGGGAATTTCAAGCTAACTGTGTCGGGATTTTTCGGTGGTAAATCTTGCAAATCTCGCTAAAGAAAAAAAAATACAAAATATAAACGATTAATTTAAAAAAATGTAGCAACATAAAAATTAACGATTTCGAATGTGTCATGTAATGCGGTTTACCGTCTCTCTTTCATTTATAATCCAATCATTTGATCAGGTGCAAAATAATCATCAATAGATTAAAAAAAAAATACTATTCATTCAGAAACGGAACAAACATAGAACATACATTAGAAAAAAATCCTTATTTATTCGCGATAGTCAAATTGAGTCTGCGCTTCGCTCACTCCACTCATCCAATAAGTAAACCACCACAGTGATTACTAAAATGCAGTAAAATTAAGTTACCCGTGGTAACATAAGATAACAGAATTGAGTAGCTCTGTCAGGTGATCTCAACATCTCCATGGCTACCAAACGTTGAATCTACCATTGAACCTCCTATGCTAGACCATGATATACCCGTGGTAACATAAGATAGCAGAATTGAGTAGCTCTGTCAGGTGATCTCAGCAACTCCTTGGCTTTCCAACCACTTGAGATTGTTCTTTTGTAGTTAAAGTAAGCAACGAATATTACTATTTTAAGGAACATTAGAGTATGCATCATTTTCAAATAACTCTTAGACAAACATAATTAAAACTGTATTACATTCAAGGAAAACGTCCCGAATGACATTTATTCTGCTCTTTGAATCTTACCATTTAAACAGTCCAAACTATTTTGCAAAAAAAAATGTTTGTTTACATTTAGCAAGCAGTGGTATTAGAACTCTAGTATAAAAATCTGTATATTTTCATCAGGTATAAATCAAAAAACATATCTTGGCAATTATATTGAAATCTAACCTACACAAAATCTATAGTTTCCATTATATTTAGTCAATTTTGTATTTAGTTTAATTTAAGTCCATTTTTTCGAAGGGTTTAAATTTGAAATGTGCCTGTAACAAAAGCTTTGTTGAGCTGTCAGAATTGTGTTTTATCAGAGCCTTGTAGATCATCTTCATCACCGTTCATTTGTTAGTTTCATCTGTCACATTCAAAACAGAAAACTTTTGCGCTAAAAAAACTCGGATTGAGCAAAGCAGTTAAATGAAGAAGAGAACAAATATACTGGTAATAAATAAATAAAACTCCACATACCTTTTATTGCGGTGCTTGGTGACTGCAAAAACAACCCAATACCACTAACCCTTGGCACAGGAGGATTCTTGTCCACGTCTAGTCGCTACCACAATCTGGCAATAACTGATTCTTCACTCAGGTCAACTCTATACCGGCGACGATGCGTCCTCAACTCTCTCGCTCGGACATGCGGGTGTATGGCTGGTCGTCTCTGTCGTACACTTGCCAGTTGCATACCCGCTCAAGATATAGGGAAGTAATGTTATGGGAGGAGGTATAACCCAACCGTACTTAAACTTGCATCGAAACGTTCCAAATTCTATATTGCTTTTGTGAAGACGCTTTGATATTTGGCTGTAGGGTACATGAACGAGTGGTACTCTTTTATTTTTAGATAATAATAATAATAATAATAATAATAATGTTTATTGACTTAAGATTGATCGTTTAAATTATAGAAAAGACAGCCACTTTTCTAGTCTTATACATATATAAATAATGCAAAATATTTAAAAACTGGTCACTGGATTAAAAACCTTTTTTCAATTAGGTACAGTTTGACTTTGTTTTTGAAGATAATGCCAGTTATTCCCATAATATGTCACATTTCACTTCCTGGCAACATTTTCTGTGCGTTAAATATTATCGAAAATCATACTTTGCTGTGAAAAAAATCATACGTTTTTACTTTTCAGCAAAGCAATTTTTTTCAGCTCGGCTTGAGCAAAACTTGCAGCGGTTTTTGAAAAAAAAACTTATAATTTAAAACTATATTTGTGTTATCTCTCTGGATGATCAACTGCATATCAAAGTGAGGGTGAATAGCAGTTTTGTTCAAGCGGTTCAATGCACTTGGACTTGGTGCAAGTGGCCGAACAGAGGTGTCACTGTGTTTTTCTTATGGGGTTTTTCCAATAAACTTTAGTTATTATTTATTTCCGGAAGTAACGCCACTGGAATTGTTACGGTTATTGTATTGCTAAGAGATTGGTGGTTTTTTTGAACTGTAACTTAACAAATCAGAATTTTTTAGCCCTCAGAAAAAACAACTCTAACCAAACAAATTAAAATTGTAACAGCTATATTTTAAATTAATAATAAATATCCGTTTCTACAATAAAAAATTACAGAAATGTTCAGTAAAACAACCCTTCAAATTCAATGTCGCCCACATCTCTGTCTCACTTGTTCCTCTCGCTCGCACCTACAGCAGAGATGGCGGAAGCGAAGCGAAGGCCACCAGAAGAGGAGGTCTTCAGGTCAATGTTAGAGCGAGACAGACAAGCGATGACGTCAGGTTGAGCAAGAGAGACAAGTATATGAGATCAGGTAGTTGGGTAAGTCCATTGACTCGACGAGTTACGTTGCTATCGTTACCATGCTTACGGTATTCAAACAAAATGGTGTTAGAAATGTGAAGTTAGTTGATCATGAGGGCGGTGGATTATCTTTATCAGTATTTTGTTTGAAATAAAATGACAGGTATTGTAAAATCCTATGTGCTGGACATTCCGTGACAGGGCGCTTGTTTCACTCCACGCAAAGGAGCGGTCACTCGCCGTCGCCTCTGTGCTGGACATTCTGTGACAGGGCGCTTGTTTCACTCCACGCAAAGGAGCGGTCACTCGCCGTCGCCTCTGTGCTGGACATTCTGTGACAGGGCGCTTGTTTCACTCCACGCAAAGGAGCGGTCACTCGCCGTCGCCTCTGTGCTGGACATTCCGTGACAGGGTGCTTGTTTCGCTCCACGCAAAGGAGCGGACACTCGCCGTCGCCTCTGTGCTGGACATTCCGTGACAGGGCGCTTGTTTCGCTCCACGCAAAGGAGCGGACACTCGCCGTCGCCTCTGTGCTGGACATTCCGTGACAGGGTGCTTGTTTCACTCCACGCAAAGGAGCGGACACTCGCTGTCGCCTCTGTGCTGGACATTCCGTGACAGGGTGCTTGTTTCACTCCACGCAAAGGAGCGGACACTCGCCGTCGCCTCTGTGCTGAACATTCCGGGGTATTTACAAGATGATTTTGCAATGCGGCCAGCACGTAGTACCATTGTAACAATTTAAAAACCTGCGGTTGTGTTATATTCCAAAAATATTAGCACAACAAAACTACAAAGACAATGATATTTTCTAGGAATGTTTTGGAATTGTTTGGTTAGTCCCACCAAGTTATTGTCTCCTCCTTTACGGGGCCAACAAAACAATGGCATTCATCGGCTATCTTCGGATCCTCGCGAATTTTATGCGTGTCACGTGAGGGCGTTGTGTCGTCGAATTCGTCTCACGTCCAAGGCCTCGCGACTCGGCGCGTGCTAATGCGTGTGTTGAATCATGCGTGCAAACTTTGTTGACGCACATTTACGCAATCTTTTGCTTGTGGGAGAGTTCAATGCGCTAAGAAATTTTTTTATTTTTTTATTTTTTAACGACACTCTGTTTGGCAACGTGCCTTGTGACTTCCCTATGGGTCATGGTAAGTGCTTGAGATTTATTATGAGGATGATAATACACGTTACTTAGCTTTAAAGTTAGGAGGGAAATTTAAGTATCAGCACCCTACTCCTGTCGAAGACCAAGGGGACCACCGGCTTAACGTACCTTCCGAAGGACGGTACAACGTGAACAACAGGATTCCTCCACAAATCCATGCAGAGGTTTATACGTAAGGCAATTGAAGCTGTTGTCCCAAATTCCATTCCTTTAACCTTTCTCCCGATGAGAACTGGTCATGTGTATGATGGTCACCTATTCAATACCTGACTCAGCGCAGAGTTGCTTAACTTTCATCCCTCCAACCTCTCTTCCGAACAGAACTGGTCATGTGTATGATGGTCACCCATCCAACACTTGACCCAGCGCAGTGTTGCTTAACTTTCATCCCTCCAACCTCTCTCCCGAACAGTACTGGTCATGTGTATGATGGTCACCCATCCAACACTTGACCCAGCGCAGTGTTGCTTAACTTTCATCCTTCCAACCTCTCTCCCGAACAGAACTGGTCATGTGTATGGTGGTCACCCATCCAATACCTGACCCAGCACAGTGTTGTTTAACTTTCTTCCCTCCAACCTCTCTCCCGAACAGAACTGGTCATGTGTATGATGGTCACCCATCCAACACTTGACCCAGCGCAGTGTTGCTTAACTTTCATCTCTCCAACCTCTCTCCCGAACAGAACTGGTCATGTGTATGATGGTCACCCATCCAACACTTGACTCAGCACAGTGTTGCTTAACTTTCATCTCTCCAACCTCTCTCCCGAACAGAACTGGTCATGTGTATGATGGTCAACCATCTAACACCTGACCCAGTGCAGTGTTGCTTAACTTTGGTATTCTCATGAGAACCAGGGCTTCTCACATGCCAAATTGCGCTAAGAATATCCCTAAGAGGAGGTTACAGTGAGCTTCAATAGATAAGAATCATGACTTGGTAAGGACTTTGTTAAATTACCTTTTGGAAGCTTCTAAAAAGAGCCATAAATGATGTATACATTGTTTGATGGCACGTCGATATATTAGCTATCATGTATCAGCTTTAGTTTTTAGATTCAAAACGGTTATTTCCTTTCATAGATCTATACGTTTTAATTCTGCGTCACTTTCAAACATTTGCGGTAGGTAACTGACAGTGACAGTTAACAGATCGTGCACGCCACCTAGTAGAGAATAGATTTACTAAGCTTGCAGAAGTCTTCTGTTTGTCGACTTCTGTTGATTGAGTTTGCTCTTTTACCGCTAGGTAGCACTGCTACACTGATTATTCGTTAGCAGTGTTCTAGAGTGTAAACGCACCAGGTTTATTACATTTATGAGTCTAGTTTTAAAAGTTTGAATGTGTTTAGAAAAATAAACAAAAGTATGTGTAGGCACGTGTAACCCTTAATAAGAAATGCATTTAGGTTTGTTTTTCTTAATTAAATACATTTTTTCAAACCGTTTGTTACAGTTATTACTTTCAAAATGGTAGGAAGTACCTTTGTGTTCCAGCAAATAGGTCAAATAGCAAATAGGATATGTAGGTATTTACTGCCTTGAAAGAGTTACCTGAAAAAGTGGACATGACATTCTGGAGAGGTGGTTGTACAGGTTACAATCAATATAGAAGCGATTTTTTTTTTTTGGTAAAGATAGAAAAGTATTTTATTTACAAAATCTCACTAATCTCTAAACAGAAAATCACATCAGCCTTTTCACACTTCGTACAAGCAAGCTACCACGGCCTCCACATGTCCTTGTCTTCTTGCGAAGACGTCGACGTCGACGGCCTCTCGTCCCTCCTACGTTCCCGCGTACCGTCGTTGTAAAACGCCCTGCCCTCCTCCGCGCTAAACCTCGGCACTTTATCCGGCGAGACCACCGAAGAGGAGATCAAATCGTGACTCGGCTCGAAAGCCGCGGGAAACGAACGCTTCGCCGACGGCGTCGTCTGCGTAGCGACGCACTGTCGGGATTTCAGCGAAAAGTCAAGAGGATTTTTACGGTTTTCTCCCAAACCAGGAATGTTATACACTTGCGAGGTGACCACTGACAACGGTTGCTGCACGGGAACCGATCTTGCCATGTTAAGCGATTTAAATTCTAGTTTCACGTGGGCGTAAGTCTGCGGAGGGCTTTGGTCTTGCGACACGACGGTGCTGCTGACCACTTGGTGCTGCGGAGGACTCTTGTGTTCGACCGGTGCGAACGCTTTAAAGTTTGACGGCGACCTCAGAGGTATTTTAAAGCTTTCGCCGTATTTCTGGGGGTGTGCGATCGTTTGATAATGCCGCGTCGTCGTTATGAGGTAGTCGGAATCTTCACTGGAAGCGATCGAAGACGACGGGGAGAGCGGCGGACTCTTGACGGCGACGTCCAAGTTGCGGTGAACGGCCGTGAAGGCACTGGAATGAGTACCGATGGTCGCCGACGTTACGGTCGACGATGGGAGGTTAGAAGAAGCCGAAAAGTAGTTGGCGTTTGGTTGGTTTTGATTGGTGGGTTGAATTAAGAGTCCCGATTCGCTAGTTGGCAAGCGGGACTGCACCAACTGAAGACCTGGCACTCTGGTGTTGTTGTTAGAGTCTTGCGCGTTGCCGAACAGCCCCGAAGTTCCGAACGGTGACAATTGTTGTAATCCGGTCACGCAGTTGGCCAGGTGCGATACCAGTCTCTGTTTGACGCCGATCTCGACGCCATCTAGGTGGCCGATGAAGCGGCTCACTTCGCCCGCGCACTCGTTGAAGCCCGATTTGAATTTGTGGAGCACGTTCGGATCGGTTGCCACGGCGACGGCCAGTTGTTGACGCTGGACGGTTTGTAGGTGTTTCACGGTCATCTCGAGAATGTCGGCTTTTTCTAGTTTTGAGTGTCGTGCGGGCTGTGGAAGAAAAAGAAAATCTCGTTAGAAACTTTTTCTCGTTAGCAAATTTTTTACGTTCTTAAAAATGAATCGAAGATCATTTTCACTTATTTTCGCAGTGCCACAGACCACCCCTTTTCAAAAGTGCACAATAAAGGTATCTTCATTTTAACAATTGAACTGAAATTCTGTACTACAATTCTCTGGACTCCTGAACGGAACGGTTTCTCACAAAACCCATCCCCTAATGTCAACAATGCAACCCGCTAGCTATAATCTTGTAACCCATATTCGACACCCTCTAAGTCTATAAGGGTGACGCAATACGATAAAAAAAACGGGAAATATCTCCCCTAAAGCGTCCTCCCCGCGTTCCCAACAAAGTTGCTTGAAAGTAATACGACATTTATTTTGGATTTTCAGAACCAAGCCAAAGTATTCGATTAACAATCTCAATTTCATCTGTGAATTATCAACAAATTCACGGTTAGCAACAATAAATATGAACGAAATTGAACAAAATGACTGGTTTTTCGGCCATATTGAATAAAAAAACACACCATTAACCGTCATCAATTGATCCAATGTGGAAAACAAAGACCATACAATACTTTGTATACGGTAATAAAATTAAATCCATATCTTTTTTCCAATCTAGAATGCGTAGCCAAAATTCACCGTGTCACCCTTCCCACGAGCCTCGTTTAACACCTCACCGCTTTCTGGTTCCCACCCTTACGGCAGCATCGAGACAAGACAAGGAGGCTCTGTGTTTGTACCAGAAGGGTGTGACCAGTGTGTGCCGACATCCAGCCAGCCGTGGCATGAGCTTCTGAGAGCGAGACAAGGCGGCAAATTCTCGGACGGACCGTGGGAAACATCCACTTGTCTCTCTTCCCATCACCGTCCCGTGGACTCTGAGAGGTACTGGGATTTGGACCACTGATCTCAAATAATCTGGATAGCGTTTGTTAAACAGAGAATTTTTAAGCGAAGTCCCTAATTGTGAAGGATCTTAAAAAGCCCTTGCTATTTTAAGTGTTTTTACTAATTGTTTTTTGTGTTTTATCAAAACGTTTCTAAAATTGTTTAGGTCATCCTGGATTTGAGGACTCTTACCTGTTGTCGACAATGAATTGCCCGAATTCAATTTTATCAGCTGGCTGGATCCTATGCTCTATCCAGGTTATTTGAGATCAGCTGGCTGGATCCTATGTTCTATCCAGGTTATTTGAGATCAGCTGGCTGGATCCTATGTTCTATCCAGGTTATTTGAGATTAGCTGGCTGGATCCTATGCTCTATCCAGGTTATTTGAGATCAGCTGGCTGGATCCTATGCTCTATCCAGGTTATTTGAGATCAGCTGGCTGGATCCTATGTTCTATCCAGGTTATTTGAGATCAGCTGGCTGGATCCTATGTTCTATCCAGGTTATTTGAGATTAGCTGGCTGGATCCTATGCTCTATCCAGGTTATTTGAGATCAGCTGGCTGGATCCTATGCTCTATCCAGGTTATTTGAGATCAGCTGGCTGGATCCTATGCTCTATCCAGGTTATTTGAGATCAGCTGGCTGGATCCCATGCTCTATCCAGGTTATTTGAGATCAGCTGACTGGATCCTATGTTCTATCCAGGTTATTTGAGATCAGCTGGCTGGATCCTATGCTCTATCCAGGTTATTTGAGATTAGCTGGCTGGATCCTATGCTCTATCTAGGTTATTTGAGATCAGCTGGCTGGATCCTATGCTCTATCCAAGTTATTTGAAATCAGCTGACTGGATCCTATGCTCTATCCAAGTTATTTGAGATCAGCTGGCTGGATCCTATGCTCTATCCAGGTTATTTGAGATCAGCTGGCTGGATCCTATGCTCTATCCAGGTTATTTGAGATCAGCTGGCTGGATCCCATGCTCTATCCAGGTTAATTGAGATCAGCTGACTGGATCCTATGTTCTATCCAGGTTATTTGAGATCAGCTGGCTGGATCCTATGCTCTATCCAGGTTATTTGAGATTAGCTGGCTGGATCCTATGCTCTATCTAGGTTATTTGAGATCAGCTGGCTGGATCCTATGCTCTATCCAAGTTATTTGAAATCAGCTGACTGGATCCTATGCTCTATCCAAGTTATTTGAGATCAGCTGGCTGGATCCTATGCTCTATCTAGGTTATTTGAGATCAGCTGGCTGGATCCTATGCTCTATCCAGGTTATTTGAGATCTGACAGAGCAATTTAACAAGCCTATTTGTAATTCGCTAAATTTGTTTTGCAATATGTTTGGACTTTGGCGAGGGAATTTGAATATTCCTGAATCTTCAAACACTCGACTTGTAAATTGTGTGATTGTCAAAATGTGCTTACGTCTTTCTTCATGGCGTCCAGGATCAGGGACTTGAGTTCGTTGAGACAGTGATTAATTCGAGCTCGCCGCTTTTTCTCCATGATCGGCTTGTTGCTCTGCAAATTAAAAAAAGTAGCATTTAGTTTCAGAAAAATAAATAAAAGACCTATTATATACTTTTTTACATTGATTTGTGTTTAACGACGCACTGTTTTGACAACAGGCCATTTGACACTGATCTTATGGCGTCGGTGAATAATTGGATCATAATGAACCTGACCTAGATTAGAAGGGAGGAGGGGAAACCCGGTGCCGGCACGTAGCCTACTTCTATCGTAGACCAAGGGGACCATTGGCTTAACGTCCCTTCCGAAAGACGGTACAACGCGAACAACAGGATTTCTCCACAAATCCATGCTGTCGAGAGGTTGATAAGCAAGGCGAGTGAAGTTGCTGTATAAACTTTCATCCCTCCAACCTCTCTCCCGAACAGAACTGGTCATGTGTATGATGGTCACCCATCCAATACCTGACCCAGCGCAGTGTTGCTTAACTTCGGTGATCTCACGAGAACCGGTGTTTCCAACACGCCCAACCAAACCGAAAGCTACAAGGCTGTATTTAGCAGCAACTCAATTGACAGCCAAACGTTGAAAACCGACCCTTGCCATCGTCCTTGGAAAATTTCAGTAATTTCCTTAGAAAACTTGAGTGGTAAAGAGTGGGCGGGATTCGAACCCGACCCAACTAACTGCCCTGCATCAATGGGACCGTGGCCACTCGCCATCGTCTACCTGTAACTTTAGAATCGAACAATCAGTCAGAAGAATGATGCCGACACAGAAATCATAGTGCGTCATTGCCCACCAAACCGATTCTGTCTCGAAGAAATCGGCAAAATACACCCTGTAATTTTAACAAATTATCCCTTGCCAGGGATTGCACCTTGCCAGTTACTAAACTCAAGTTCGTTTTGAGAACGAAGCAAGTGAAGAAATATGAGGTAAAACTCGGTTTTGAATGCCAAGTAAAATACCACTAAGATAAACTATTTGAAATGGGTTTTGAATGCTAAGTAAAGGACAACTAAATTTTCCTATTTGTTATATTGTTATATATATTTAAATAGTTAAATAGGGAAATTTAGTAGTCCTTTACGTAGCATTTAAAACCAATTTCAAATAGTTTATCTTAGTGGTATTTTACTTGGCATTCAAAACCCATTTCAAATAGTTTTTGTTAAAACTAGTGCTAAGGATAAATCAAGTAGACACGAGTCTAAAAAACATCATAAAATACCACTAATTATCTATATATAATTTTGTCAAAATTTTTTAAAAATCTAAACTATAGTGCTAAGTTTAGATAAAGTAGAGATGAAGCTAAAAATATTATTAATTTTTCTTTTGATTTAGAGTTAATTTACCGTAAAAAAATGTTCTCAAGGTATAATTTGAGAAGAAAAACACAAAATAATAATAATAAATAAACCCTTTAGTGCGTGTGGGTTTATGTTGGAATGTAATTGAGATATCGGCCATTTTAACAAGTGGTCATTGCTCATTTTTAAATCTCTTTTAGCATTGATTTCTTTTAGAAGCTGCTTACAACATACTCGTGGTGAAATTGAGTATACCAATAAAAACTGTGATCAATTATAGATAGTTCCCAATGTTATCTCAAGATGAAATCAGGTATAACCTAGTACAATTCAACACTATAATCAATGTAGAACGATGTCTAAACGTTGAATTAAAAAAATATATATTTATATCTTTCTCCAATTGGATGTTTTTTCTAGATATGTCTGAATCTTTACCTGAGATTTGGTGGATGAATTTAATTGATTGCTTCCTGTGGGGCCGTGGACAGGTTTTTAAGGGTTTTTCTTGGATTTTTTTTCCACCTTTTTCTCATAAAAGATGGCCTACATTTTGTGGTTTTTTATGTTTCTTCTTTTTCCCTATAGGATCGCAACGTGTCATGATTTTGAACAGAAATCGACCCGGTGCACAGCTGTTGAAATAACGGTCCCATCGGATCAAAAAGTTGTTTTAAAATAAAATAAATATATCCATACGGTAGTTAGTAATCAAGTCAATGTGTTTGACGAAGCAAATGAGGCAAAGTCATACGTGGTCTCCAAAATTGAACGCTATACAAAAGAATTGACGTTTATTTCGATTACGAAGCAAATTTGCACATTTAAAAGTCAAAGGGCCAACGTCAATGTTAAAATTTCTGCTGAGCAAACGAGCCGGCTATACGTGGTAACGGTAGGTGCCACCAGATGGCCCTCAACAAACATATGCTGTCAAATAATTACAATTGAAAATATCGCTACATGTTTATCAATCGTTGAGGTTAGCATTTATAAAGGTTAATTGAGCGTAAACCAGTCTCAAATGCGAGATATAACAAAATATTTTGACAGTACGGTGTCTCCACCTGGTGGCAATTACCATTTTGTGTCGCGGTAAAGCGTTTGGCGGACATTTTTTTCATTAGCTCTATGGTAGTAAAATTCTAGGCTAGGTTGATGATTTCATGTGGTCACCCATCCAGTCTGGATGCTAGCTATTGCTTAACCTGGGTCGATGCTCGCAACGTGCAACAGGTGCATTACATGTGAGTAGGCAGCGAAAGAGATTTCTTCCTTTTGTCGTTACTTGTTGCTTTCAAATAATAATTCCCACAAAGAACAAACGCTTTGCCATTTAGCTGTCAGACCAATCCCATTTTCGGGCAACTAACTCCGTAGTTTTACTGCTTGTCTTTTCGTTGGTCATCCGTACCTTTATTTTCCTTTCTCTGTCGGCAAATTTAGGGCTAATAAATCCCCCCCTCCGGTGGGCGCCGACGCGATACCTGTATTTTTAGGGCCTTGCACCTTCCGTGGAATAACTTTAGAAGCCCTGAAGGTCGGTGCCGGTGGTCGCCGGTTCGACATGCGCCAAAGGAGGATCACATTTTTGGTTGGAAAAAGTTTAAATTTAATTTGATGGTGGCCCGCCTCTGCCCAATTTCTACTGGTCCTATATGACTGCAAAAATCTGGTAATTTTGCAATAAGATGAACTTTAAATGCTTTTCTTTCGAGTGAAATAACAATGCGAACAAAGCTGCCGATACTTAGTTTCATTTCTAGTCTAGGAGAAATTTGTTACACCATTTACAGAAATGTTCAAAGATTTTCACCGAACGGTTTGGCGTGTTGGAAACACCAGTCCTCGTGAGATTACTTAAGTTGAGCAACACTGCGCTGGGTCAGGTATTGGATGGGTGACCATCATACACATGACCAGTTCTGTTCGGGAGAGAGGTTGGAGGGATGCAAGTACAACTTCACTCGCCTTGCTTATTAACCTCTCGACAGCATGGATTTGTGAAGGAATCCTATTATACCCGTTGTACCGTCCTTCGAAAGGAATTTTAAGCCGATGGTCCCATTGGTGCTGTTCGACAGGAACGCTACGTGCCGGTACTGGATTTCCCCTCCGCCCTTCTAGGCTAGGTTAGTTTCATCATCCTCATCATTGTCCACTTAATAACCGAAGAAAGACAAGAGCCACAGAGCCCTTTGTCATAACAATGCGTAGCTAAAACTCAATAATCAATCAATCTAAGATTTTGATAATAGTTTCGTACGGATAATTAATTACTAATTAGAAACTATTTTTAATCGATGGTACTATCATAAAATTTATAGCTAATCGTATAGAAACTCAGTGTTACTATCGGTGAGTATAGAGATCCTTGGTTTTTAAACCACACTCAACGCTAGAACCTATAAAATTCAGTGGTATCTACTCATCTAGAGTGTGGTTTTGGCCTTGGCAGCCAAATATTTCTCACGCTTTGGATGAGAGAAGAAGAGGTGCCTCGAGATGGCTGCGTTCGATCCGCTTGTAAGGTGCATAGAAGCTAAATGTCTTACGCTATCGCAAAGCATCCGATTTTATCTAACCAATCGTCAATGACAGCTATTTTAATCGTTTCTGTTACTCACCCTTCTCTGTTCCGCTTTCGAGAGGCCGTGGGTGCTGTGATGACCCTTCATCTCCTCGTGGTCAAAGTCGTCGTCGTCCATGGGCATCATCATCATCTTCTTTCGTGAGAAATGTGTTCAGTTCAAGAACGCCTTGCCTACGCGGAGTTGGTCACTGATTTTCACAATATTCCATGAAAGACACTGGTACCGTTTCAGAGTGGATGTATCCACACGCTTTGAGGACAATTTTGGGATTGTTTCACACAGTTAATTGCGATAGGACACCAAGTTTATGCAATTATTAGCCGTTACTTCATAGGTTTTAAAAAAAAGTTCGTTAAAATGTTGAATGACGAATTCAAAATCACAAACGTTCGAAATAATACAGAAAAAAACACACGCTATTTAAAAATATTCCACAATTGTTGCTTGCTTCCAAAGATTCACAGATGTCACACAAACCACGTGTATATCGTAACCACCGTCAAAACGCCTAGCCTAACGACGCGTACCCCACCACAGTCGACCATCAACTGACGCCGACCAGAAATAACTCAACGCCGAGGCATACGACGACTCATCCACACATACCGGCTTCCTGTCCGGCCGACCAGACATTTTCCCACACTCGGTGGCTGATAAACGCGGCTAGGAGAATGTCGGCCGTGTGGTGGGGAGACCATGGGAATTCGTAGCGTGCCCCCTGCGCGCGGTTCCCACGTCCAACCTCGGTATAGTCCACGAGTCGGCTACTACTCTAGTACCAGCTGACAGGTGAAGTGGGTGCCAAAGGAAGACCGCTTACACAAAAGTCGCAGGCATTTTTGTGATATATTGTTTTATTTTTTTGACGATTGAGCGGAATGGCAGCGTACGGTTGCTCGAAGTGTGGCCGTTTTTTTTAGCAGGTAGCCGTTTTGCGGATGGATTTTTAGATTGACGTTAGGCGGAAGGTCCGTGGAGATAACGATGGGGCAAAGATGGTATTTCTCAAAGGAGTCAAAGTAAAACTGAATGCTGTAAAATTGTGGGCATAATATTTCTTCGAATAATGACAATGCGAGGAGGATGTCAATATTTCAATCGTTTTAAAGAGTGAACTAACTCTTTTCTATTATCAGCAAAGCCATGTCATACCTGTCAAGTTTTGATGTGTAAAGGAGGCCGACTGTACTACCAACTAGGAAAAAACCAAATGTTGTGGAAGTCATCTTTCTGTTTTTTTTTTCTGCTTTTAGAACCAAGAAATTTTTATAGATATGTATATTTCTCTTCAAACTTTTTCACAAATTATAGCAATTTTATCGGAATTTAATAAGAAAATCGCTAAGGAAACAAGATTAAAAAAAAAAAAAATGTATGACCCAAAGTATGGACAAAATTATCAACAATTTCTTCAGAAACCGCAAAAGTTTTAAAATTTAAACTCCCTTGCTTCAATATTTGCTCTACCTTGTCGCCCTATACCAAACAGCAGTCAATCTACCAGTATCGCCAGCCGTATATCCAACATCACCATGAGAATTCACCCATCCTACGAGTCCCCCAACTAGCTACCCTACCCCCTTTTTTCACCCATTTCACCTGGCGACTTCCGATGCCAGTCACTCCATGGGAATCGCTACCCTTCGCCGACAAAACATACTGCCCCCGGAAGGGAGGCAGCCGATAGAAGGCCATCGTAAGCAAAGAGTGGCCATGACGATCTTACGAGTCACACGCAGCTGCCAGAGTCGATGGCAGCTTTCAAACAGACATTTTGGCACAGGATATTGTTGCAAATTTTAAATTTAAACTTACCTGTCATCTTCTGGGTGACATTTTTTTTGTTGTAAAATATAAAAAGCTGGGTCAGGTATTGAATGGGTGACCATTATACACATGACCAGTTCTGTTCGGGTGAGAGGTTGGAGGAATGAAAGTTAAGTAACACTGCGCTGGGTCACGTATTGGATGGGTGACCATCATACACATGACCAGTTCTGTTCGGGAGAGAGGTTGCAGGGATGAAAGTTAGTACAACAACTTCACTCGCCTTGCTTACCAACCTCTCGACAGCATGGATTCGTGGAGTTGTTCGCGTTGTACCGTCCTTCTGAAGTGACGTTAAGCCGGTGTTCCACTTCGAGCTCTGCGACAGGAGTAGTTTACGTGCCAGCACCGGATTTCACCTTCTCCTTTCTAGACTATGTTAGGTTCATCATTATCCACTCATTCACTGACGCCATTAGACTAGTGCCGCATGGACAGATGCCAAAAGACTGAATCGTTAAACACCACAATTCAATCAATTAATACGCAAACTAATCCACCAGTATTATTTTAAAACTACGTAACAAGTATCTCCTAGCTAGAATAAAACAATGCCAGCTATTTTTCTGCTTCAATAAAAACCATATTAAAATGTCGTCCATGTATAGAGTCTACCACTCTTTGGCTACCAATACTTTCTCGAAAGCGTGACTTCAGCCATGTGACCTATTCGCCCTCATTGCTCATGGGAAACGCGATCGGAAGGGAAGAGAAGCCGTGTCCCTCCGATGTCGACAATGCTGGCAAACTTCTTTGTTGTCGTTTAGCTGACATGCGTGTGTTGGTCTTTGTATAATATAAGACCTGAGGTGCGTGGTATGATGGCATTGTTTGATAGGGGATGGGCACCGTAATCGACGCAGGAAGAACTGTGTACCTACTTCGTCGTGTTTTTAAACTTTGCTGGAAATGTAGCAGTTAAAGTTTAGGTCATCAAATTACTTGTCGCAGTTTATTATAATTAATGTAATGGCGTATTCGACCGGCTGCCCCTCGTGTGTCCTGGGGGCGATTTGCGTGTTTGACTGGGCATGTGACTCTGCCCCAGTGTAACTTTCACATGTTGGACTGGGCATGTGACTCTGCCCCAGTGCAACTTTCACATGTTGGACTGGGCATGTGACTCTGCCTCAGTGCAACTTTCACATGTTGGACTGGGCATGTGACTCTGCCTCAGTGCAACTTTCACGTGTTCAACTGGGCATGTGACTCTGTCCCAGTGCAACTTTCACGTGTTTGACTGGGCATTTGACTCTGTCCCAGTGCAACTTTCACGTGTTCGACTGGGCATGTGACTCTGCCCCAGTGCAACTTTCATGTGTTCGACATGGTATGTGACTCTGTCCCTGTGCAACTTTCAAGTGTTCGACTGGGCATGTGACTCTGTCTCAGTGCAACTTTCACGTGTTCGACTGGGCATGTGACTCTGTCCCAGTGCAACTTTCACGTGCCAGACTGGGCATGTGACTCTGCCCCAGTGCAACTTTCACGTGTTCGACTGGGCATGTGACTCTGCCCCAGTGCAACTTTCATGTGTTCGACTGGGCATGTGACTCTGTCCCAGTGAAACTTTCACGTGTTCAACTGGGCATGTGACTCTGCCCCAGTGCAACTTTCACGTGTTCGACTGGGCATGTGACTCTGTCCCAGTGCAACTTTCACGTGTTCGACTGGGCATGTGACTCTGCCCCAGTGCAACTTTCACGTGTTCGACTGGACATGTGACTCTGCACCAGTACAACTTTCACGTGTTCGACTGGGCATGTGACTCTGTCCCAGTGCAACTTTCACGTGTTCGACTGGGCATGTGACTCTGTCCAAGTGCAACTTTCACGTGTTCGACTGGGCATGTGACTCTGTCCCAGTGCAACTTTCACGTGTTCGACTGGGCATGTGGCTCTGTCCCAGTGCAAATTTCACGTGTTCGACTGGGCATGTGACTCTGCCCCAGTGCAACTTTCACGTGTTCGACTGGGCATGTGACTCTGCCCCAGTGCAACTTTCACGTGTTCGACTGGGCATGTGACTCTGCCCCAGTGCAACTTTCACGTGTTCGACTGGGCATGTGACTCTGTCCAAGTGCAACTTTCACGTGTTCGACTGGGCATGTAACTCTGTCCCAGTGCAACTTTCACGTGTTCAACTGGGCATGTGACTCTGCCCCAGTGCAACTTTCACGTGTTCGGATGGGAGCGCTCTCGCTCGGAGCTGGTGCCAAACGACCAATTTACAAATCGGTTTTTTGGATGAGCGTAGCGTAGACTCATTTCGATTTTAAAACAAAAAAATAATTTTATTTACACTCTCCCGGTAAGATAAAAAAAAATTTTTCAAATACAAATATCAAACATACTGTCAGGTCTAAATTTGCCGATTTATTTTTTTAGGCAAAATTGTAACAGTAAGTTTTTGGTAAATCAATAAAACTCACAGAAGAATGAGCGAAAATAAAAATAAATACCATGCTCATCTATGAAATGTATCTCAAATTGCGTCCGCTAAGCCCTAATATCCTAAAATCCAACCACTTTGTCCCCCCACATGCACCATCTCATTCCTTCACCCACTCATCCCAATCGCTTCATCTCTCTCACACTCACACAAACCAGCCAATTTACCACCTACCAGTCTTACGCTATTTAGCATAAACACTTGGCCGCTCTCTGACGTCACGACCGCGCCAGAGCGAGAGGGCAGATGGCGCGTGGCATGAGAGCGACAGAGACAGAGATAGGCTGTGAGAAGCCGAGACGAGGAACGTTCCCATGGTTTCGGTCGCGATCCACGCATGCGTATGGAGTGTGGCCGGCTCGCGTTGGCATAGCAACCGCTTCCTTTGTTGAATTAGCGAGCTGGTTGCCATGGTGATCGGTAGAGTGGGGGGTTTATGGAGGTGGTGGCTTTTCGTGGAATCGTGAAGGATTTTTGCGTTTTTTTTTTTTTTGGTTGGTCACGACTTTTTGAAGTCTTTTATCTTAATGAGAGACGTGTTATTAATTTCTCAGATGTTTTTTTTTTTTAATAAAAGTGTGTGAAATTTGTTTTCTTCCAAATTTCGAAAAAAAAAATCTTTAAAAATAAATGTTTTTTGCTAAACTATCTAAAATATTTAAAAGCAATTTTTTGTACATAGTAATTAACAAATAACTAACATTTATAACAACTTAGTTTTGTATATTATAAAAAAAACAACCAGTAAAAATGACCGTAGCTCAGTATTTGAACCTCGTGAGATCACCGAAGTTAAGCAACACTGCGCTGGGTCAGGTATTGGATGGGTGACCACCATACACATGACCAGTTCTGTTCGGGAGAGAGGTTGGAGGGATGAAAGTTAAGCAACACTGCGCTAAGTTAGGTATTGGATGGGTGACCACCATACACATGACCAGTTCTGTTCGTGAGAGAGGTTGGAGGGATGAAAGTTAAGTAACACTGCGCTGGGTCAGGTATTCGATAGGTGACCATCATACACATGACCAGTTCTGTTCGGGAGAGAGGTTGGAGGGATGAAAGTTAAGCAACACTGCGCTGAGTCAGGTATTGGATGGGTGACCATCATACACATTACCAGTTCTGTTCGGGAGAGAGGTTGGAGGGATGAAAGTTAAGCAACACTGCGCTGGGTCAGGTATTGGATGGGTGACCATCATAAACATAACCAGTTCTGTTCGGGAGAGAGGTTGGAGGGATGAAAGTTAATCAACACTGCGCTGGGTCAGGTATTGGATGGGTGACCATCATCCACATGACCAGTTCTGTTCGGGAGAGAAGTTGGAGGGATGAAAGTTAGTACAGCAACTTTACTCGCCTTGCTTATCAACTTCTCGACAGCATGGATTTGTGGAGGAATCCTGCTGTTCGCGTTGTACCGTCCTTCGGAAGGAAACTCAATGGGAATCGATGATATGTCTTTTGGCAAGCCGATCCGTAAAAATTGTGTCAAGGTTGGTTCCGTCCCAGGGACTGAGAGGGTTGTCTAAATTCTTGGAGCTAACCACAAACCCGGACGAATTTGATCCGCTCAGATATTAGCAAAAAATCCAAATCGTTTGGCCAGCAAGGAACACCACCCCTAAAGAAAAAAGTCGCTACACCTTGCTCTAAATTATCCTGTGACCCTGACCTAGACCCAGATCTTTTTTCAGAAAATCATCCCCAATTTGCTGTCGTCATCTTCTTTATCATCATCTTTTCACTCTAAAAATAGCCAATGAGACAAAGATGATACATGATACCTCCCTAATAATCCATTTCCTGCCCTCCGAAATCGATAATTTTCAGACTGTGCCAGCACGCAGCCTGCTCCTGTCCAACATCACCATGGACCGGCCACCGCTTAGCCTTGTCACTTTGACACACTGTGTTGGCTGCTCCTGTCCAACAGCACCAAGGACCAGCCACCGCTTAGCTTTGTCACTTTGACACACTGTGTTGGCTGCTCCTGTCCAACAACACCAAGGACCGGCCACCGCTTAGCCTTGTCACTTTGACACACTGTGTTGGCTGCTTCTGTCCAACAGCACCAAGGACCAGCCACCGCTTAGCCTTGTCACTTTGACACACTGTGTTGGCTGCTCCTGTCCAACAGCACCAAGGACCGGCCACCGCTTAGCCTTGTCACTTTGACACACTGTGTTGGCTGCTCCTGTCCAACAGCACCAAGGACCGGCCACCGCTTAGCCTTGTCACTTTGACACACTGTGTTGACTACTCCTGTCCAACAGCACCAAGGACCGGCCACCGCTTAGCCTTGTCACTTTGACACACTGTGTTGGCTGCTCCTGTCCAACAGCACCAAGGATCGGTCACCGCTTAGCCTTGTCCCTTTGACACACTGTGTTGGCTGCTCCTGTCCAACAGCACCAAGGACCGGCCACCCCTTAGCCTTGTCACTTTGCCACACTGTGTTGGCTGCTCCTGTCCAACAGCACCAAGGACCGACCACCGCTTAGCCTTGTCACTTTGACACACTGTGTTGGCTGCTCCTGTCCAACAGCACCAAGGACCGGCCACCGCTAAGCCTTATCCCTTGGTGCACTGGTTTCCAGTGCCGGTAAATAGAAACAATATTGTTTTGTTTTGGGGTTTTGGTCTTTTATTGATCATTTTTGGTGAATGACAGGAAGCCATAGCAAGATTTAGTCATCTGTTTTATCACTGTCATGAGAAGGTTATCAGTTCGGTGAATGGATATATAAAAAAAAAATTTAAACAGTTACTGCCTTTCATTATAATATGGAGCTATGATAATGGGATTGAACTTGGGCTAGCTTGTGAGAAGAAGTTACCAGCCCATTGATTCGCGCTGTTTGGATAACCGGCCCTGCGGCACTGGTCTAATGACTTTGGTGAATGAGAGGATAAAGATAAATCTAGGCTGATAGAAGGGAGGAGAAACCCGGTGCCGGCAAATAGCCCTCTCCTGTCTAAAACCAAGGGGACCACCAGCTTAACGTCCCTTCCGAAGGACGGTACAACGCGAACAACAGGATTCCTCCACAAATCCATGCTGTCGAGAGGTTGATAAGCAAGGCGAGTGAAGTTGCTGTACTAACTTTCATCCCTCCAACCTCTCTCCCGAACAGAACTGGTCATGTGTATAATGGTCACCCATCCAATACCTGACCCAGCGCATTGTTGTTTAACTTTCATCCCTCCAACCCCTCTCCAGAACAGAACTGGTCATGTGTATGATGGTCACCTATCCAATACCTAACCCAGCGCAGTGTTGCTTAACTTTCATCCCTCCAACCTCTCTCCCAAACAGGACTGGTCACGTGTATAATGGTCACCCATCCAATACCGGACCCAGCGCAGTGTTGCTTATCTTCGGTGATATCACGAGGACCTGTGTTTCACATAATTGATATACCCTCACCTTTTTCCAACAGGTAAACACCAGAAATAAAATCGCAATGCATTGTAATACACTCGACTTACATGAGTAAATATTGACATAAACAAATGTTAGAAATTTGAGCACCTGTCATTTTGGGATAGACTTTATCGAGATGAAATAAAGAAGCATCTCATTGTGACTGATCCAACATATGGTTTACAGCATAATATTGCTTAACTTGGACACTGTCAATGAGAAACAGGTGGGACATTGCCAGAGCATATCGCCAGAACCAAATACAGATGAAAGAATGGAAGATATAATTAAAACCAAATTACATAAAATCTTTAGAGCGTAAAGATGCAAATAATAGACGGCAATTCCCACGACATCGTACCCCTAAACACTGAGGGGCAATTACTTTTCAAAGACTACCGCCGCACGCTATTCGCGTTCTTCTCGGCGTGTCAAGGATACAACATATGGGATGAACTGGCGATTAGAAAGTCATCCACCGTCAAAGAGTGGGCTTTAGATGTTAATTAATTAGTGGGGTTCAACGACAAATCACTTTTTGAATAGCATCGGTGATTGAGTGAATGATGATGAGGATGATGATGAACCTAACATAGACAAGAAGGGAGGAGGGGAAACCTGGTGCCGGCACGTAGCCTACTCCTGTTGAAGACCAAGGGGACCAACGGCTTAACGTCCCTTCCGAAAGGACGATACAACGTGAAAAACAGGATTCCTCCACAAATCCATGCTGTCGAGAGGTTGATAAGCAAGGCGAGTGAAGTTGCTGTCGAGAGGTTGATAAGCAAGGCGAGTGAAGTTGCTTTCGAGAGGTTGATAAGCAAGGCGAGTGAAGTTGCTGTCGAGAGGTTGATAAGCAAGGCGGGTTAAGTTGCTGTCGAGAGGTTGATAAGCAAGGCGAGTGAAGTTGCTGTCGAGAGGTTGATAAGCAAGGCGAGTGAAGTTGCTGTCGAGAGGTTGATAAGCAAGGCGAGTGAAGTTGCTGTCGAGAGGTTGATAAGCAAGGCGAGTGAAGTTGCTGTCGAGAGGTTGATAAGCAAGGCGAGTGAAGTTGCTGTCGAGAGGTTGACAAGCAAGGCGAGTGAAGTTGCTGTCGAGAGGTTGATAAGCAAGGCGAGTTTGTAGTTTGATTTTTGGAGTCACCGTCAGGGTATCACCGGGAAAAATATATCCCACTAGTAAATTTAATAGTTTTGCTTAAAAATAAAAATAAACAAAATAATTAAACCATTTTAATTTTAAATAATTGAATATTATTACCAAAAACAAACCAAAAACTTGAAAAACACAAGTTTACTTTCAAATGTTAAATAGTAGGTACCTATGCCGATACTCTGAAGGATACTCTCAAGGATAAGAACCGGTTTGGAGCAAACATAGCGGCCATGACACTCTGAGTTACCTACTCTTGGCATACCAAGACTTTCTAATATCAAATAAGGAACTCAATGCGATCTGTTTTATAGTGTGACGTCACGGTTTCTGATTGCCCACCTGTTGAGCGATGGGTGGATTGATTAGAGGTGAAGGGCATCGGGGGTCGGTTCTGATATTCTGTTCGAAACTCTGGAATATTCTAGAAAATTAATTTTCGAAATTAAAATAAACTGTCGTTTTGAAAAAGCTGATTTAAGTTCCCTCGTAGATGAGCGTAAGTTTTAATTTGTGGTTAAATCACCATGTTTTTAAGATACATTTAATAAGTTTAAATTTAATTGATTTAATTTAATTTAATTTTCAAAATCATTTGTGCCCGTTGCACTAATTATGAACTTTTGAACTATCCGCGCACTTAAAAATTAAACGTTTCAGAATTGAGACGATATTAAACATAAAAAAATCTTGTATTCTTGGGGTAACATACAGTTTATCTGCAGGCTCATTTTTTATTTTAATTTTACACTTATGAATACAATTGATTTTATATGAATTATATCAATGGCTTAAAAATTGAACTTCCAAAGTTATTTGAGATCAGAGAACCCATTTACCCATTTTACCCATTTTTACCATAGAAGCTACCAAAACCCAACTCACCTAGAGCTAGTACTTCAAATAAAATAGCAGTCAACATGAAAACTAACCAACAATTATCAGACCCCTATCCCCGCAAACACTTGAGCTAGAAATAAAATTAACATTAACAAATAAACGACCAAGTACCTGTTGGTCGTATGACAGGAAAGGGATGTCAATCGATGTAGGCTTGGATAACGTTTTTAACCTAATTAAAGTCTTGCTACGTTGATGTACAAGAATGGGTGGAACAGGTGTCGCAAGGGGGATTCGAATATATCCTTCCCGTGCAAGAAAGGGCTGGGGGGAGGGATGGGGGGGGGGGGGGGGTAATAAGCACGTGATGAACAGGATGACCGTTTGTCTAGAGCGATGGTAAGATTAACGGACTGTGCTTTGCCATGCAGAGCTTCTTGGGTGCGAAAAGAGAAATAGATGAAAGATTGTTACTATGTTAGAATTACGAATGAGCTGCAAATTAAATTTGTTCAAATTTGGTTTAAATTAAAATTTTTTGTTTTTTATTTTTAGGTATTTTATTTTTACAAGGGATTTTTTTTTTTTTTTTTATAACTAAGTCAGAAAACTAATTTGGAATACAATTTTTTTAAAGAATTCATCAAAAAAACTGATAAACAACATTTTAATGGGAAATTTAGTCGTTCTTCACTTAGCATTCAAAACCCAGTTGAAATAGTTTTTGTTAAAACTTGTGCTTAGTTGACATCAAGTAGACATGAGTCTAAAAACCATCATGCAAATTTTAATGGTTTATTACTTTGTATACGTGAGTCTCTTTGCCACAAAATCGAAGCCATGGATTTAAATTTTATATGCCTTGCCAATAAAACAGCAATAAATAGCAATATTTGAAAAGTAAATAAATGTATTTTTAGCCTGAAACTGCATTTACTTAATTGACGGGTTTTTGCATTAAACAAATTATTTGTATTATAAATTATTATCATTGTTTTTTAATTGCTAGGACTTTGTAAGCGGTCTTTATCGCGTTCAAGGATGAGCGATACTTGATTGCGATTATGAGGTTTAAAAACGCGGAAAAACTCTTATGAATCCCAGAAACAAAATCTTAAAAAAGCGAATCTCTGAAATGCAAAAACTTGCAATTCTGTAGGTTTTAGGCTTCAAGTGCTAGCAGGACATTTATTAAGTTTACAAATTTTGCAAAAAAATTAAAAACCAGCAAAGATTTTAAATGTATTTTCAAAATTTCATTCGAATTGATCATTTATTTCCATAATTTTATAATGATAATATAATTATAATGACATTTTGAGCTAAAAGCATGCAATAAAAAAGAAAAAAACACAAAAATCTGGTAGTTTATTTTTTTAGTTAGTCAAAATGAGTCTTCACTTCGCTCGCTACGCTCAACCAAATATTCAAAATGTAAAAAAAAGTAGCAAATCGTTCAAAACAAAAATCATTAAATATCTGCTTCCTAGCTTCATAAAACAGAAGACAGGCGTCAAACAGTGGGATTCATTTTTGTGAATGAAATTACTTTATGAATCATAAAAATCCAACTGTTTCAAATCTGAACCGTCGATTGATGAAATTAGGAGAATAAAAACCTCATTCAACTGTTCTTATACCTGGACTCAACTTCACCAACAAAATCTCATCCTCTCAAAAAATACAAATCAAAATAACAAAATTCGTTCATTAAAAAAAAAAGGCCACCTGTTACCTCATTCACTGCCCGCATGATGCATCAATAATAATTGTCCTTCCGGTTTCAAGACACGTCTTGTATTTGCAACGGAAACAGAATTGTTTAGGAAGCCGTGAGTTTCGTTTCCTCCAGAATTTTTAACGGTTTTTCTTTTGAAAGGGGGGCGAACCAAAGCAAAGGGAGAAAATAAAAAACCTTTGGCGTTCAAAAAATGGGATGTTCCCTGAGAAAAAAGGGTGCGCTTTAGTTAATAAATTGACCGCCTTTGATAGAAAAGAGTTGCCAAAGACGAAGCGGAATTGTGTCCAATGCTTTCAAAAGCGTTTTTTTCTGTATTTTATTAGGGGTTATTTTTACTGGGAATTTCGGCGAGTTAAACCTTAAACATTTGTAATGGCCGGAAGGTGAGGTATTCACACATTCAAACAAGTGTCTTAAACTTTAAAATTGTGTAAGCAAAGAAGCGGACACTTGCCGTCGCCTCTGTGCTAGACATTCCGTGACAGGGTGCTTGTTTCACTCCACGCAAAGGAGCGGACACTCGCCGTCGCCTCTGTGCTGGACATTCCGTGACAGGGTGCTTGTTTCACTCCACGCAAAGAAGCGGACACTCGCCGTCACCTCTGTGCTGGACATTCCATGACAAGGTGCTTGTTTCACTCCACGCAAAGGAGCGGACACTCGCCGTCGCCTCTGTCCTGGACATTCCGTGACAGGGTGCTTGTTTCGCTCCACGCAAAGGAGCGGACACTCGCCGTCACCTCTGTGCTGGACATTCCGTGACAGGCACTTGTTTCGCTCCATGCAAAGGAGCGGACACTCGCCGTCGCCTCTGTCCTGGACATTCCGTGACAGGGTGCTTGTTTCGCTCCACGCAAAGGAGCGGACACTCGCCGTCACCTCTGTGCTGGACATTCCGTGACAGGCACTTGTTTCGCTCCATGCAAAGGAGCGGACACTCGCCGTCGCCTCTGTCCTGGACATTCCGTGACAGGGTGCTTGTTTCGCTCCACGCAAAGGAGCGGACACTCGCCGTCGCCTCTGTGCTGGACATCCCGTGACAGGGTGCTTGTTTCAAGCCACGCAAAGGATCGTACACTCGCCGTCGCCTCTGTGCTGGACATTCCGTGACAGGGTGCTTGTTTCGCTCCACGCAAAGGAGCGAACACTCGCCGTCGCCTCTGTGCTGGACATTCCGTGACAGGGCGCTTGTTTCGCTTCACGCAAAGGAGCGGACACTCGCCGTCGCCTCTGTGCTGGACATTCCATTACAGGGTGCTTGTTTCACTCCACGCAAAGGAGCGGACACTCGCCGTCGCCTCTGTGCTGGACATTCCGTGACAGGGTGCTTGTTTCGCTCCACGCAAAGGAGCGGACACTCGCCGTCGCCTCTGTGCTGGACATTCCGTGACAGGGTGCTTGTTTCGCTCCACGCAAAGGAGCGGACACTCGCCGTTGCCTCTGTGCTGGACATTCCGTGACAGGGTGCTTGTTTCGCTCCACGCAAAGGAGCGGACACTCCCCGTTGCCTCTGTGCTGGACATTCCGTGACAGGGTGCTTGTTTCGCTCCACGCAAAGGAGCGGACACTCGCCGTCGCCTCTGTGCTGGACATTCCGTGACAGGGCGCTTGTTTCACTCCGCGCTAAGGAGTGGACACTCGCCGTCGCCTCTGTGCTGGACATTCCGTGACAGGGTGCTTGTTTCGCTCCACGCAAAGAAGCGGACACTCGCCGTCGCCTCTGTGCTGGACATTCCGTGACAGGGTGCTTGTTTCACTCCACGCAAAGAAGCGGACACTCGCCGTCGCCTCTGTGCTGGACATCCCGTGACAGGGTGCTTGTTTCAAGCCACGCAAAGGATCGTACACTCGCCGTCGCCTCTGTGCTGGACATTCCGTGACAGGGTGCTTGTTTCACTCCACGCAAAGAAGCGGACACTCGCCGTCACCTCTGTGCTGGACATTCCGTGACAGGCACTTGTTTCGCTCCATGCAAAGGAGCGGACACTCGCCGTCGCCTCTGTCCTGGACATTCCGTGACAGGGTGCTTGTTTCGCTCCACGCAAAGGAGCGGACACTCGCCGTCGCCTCTGTGCTGGACATCCCGTGACAGGGTGCTTGTTTCAAGCCACGCAAAGGATCGTACACTCGCCGTCGCCTCTGTGCTGGACATTCCGTGACAGGGTGCTTGTTTCGCTCCACGCAAAGGAGCGGACACTCGCCGTCGCCTCTGTGCTGGACATTCCGTGACAGGGTGCTTGTTTCACTCCACGCAAAGAAGCGGACACTCGCCATCGCCTCTGTGCTGGACATTCCGTGACAGGGTGCTTGTTTCGCTCCACGCAAAGAGGCGGACACTCGCCGTCGCCCCTGTGCTGGACATTCCGTGACAGGGCGCTTGTTTCGCTCCACGCAAAGGAGCGGACACTCGCCGTCGCCTCTGTCTGGACATTCCGTGACAGGTTGCTTGTTTCACTCCACGCAAAGGAGCGGACATTCGCAAAAAATTGATGCTACTGATTTGAAATTGAAAGTCTAAAATACTTTTTTTTTTATCTTGATTTGTTCCTTTGGGACGCGCATTCTTCAAGGCACGTGACCACTTAACCCATGTCTAATCGCACCAGTGAAAAACATTCCATAATTTATAGAGCATCTCACAGAAATTCTATTGCCCGAAATATTTGTATTATTCCTTTCCAGTCCATTGCGTTATTATTATATTTTAAATAGGGTCACATGAAATTCGAAACCAAATGGACTGAACATAATGACATTGCAAATATAAAGTCCCTTTGTAATTTTTCTTGGACGATTTTGACCATTTATTATGTTGAAGTTGACCCTACGCTTTATGACAAAAGATACGACTGGAAATATTTCTGTGTGTAGAAGATCCAATAACTGACAGAAATGGACCTAAAATGGATTATTTTTTAGCTTCATTTCGGTATTCTTTTGTGTTTTATTGGATCAAAATATGAGACGCACAAAGGGACAAAATTGTGCACACAATTAAATGTCGATTCTTCACTTTTGTTGACATGAATTTGCTGACACAAGATAGTCGAAGTTGTTGACGTACATCTGTTAAATATATCAATCGTTTTATTGTGATTTGGCGAAGATATTTTGAAAATATAATGAAATTTATTTTCATCCCTGCCAGGTTTATTATTACAAAATGCAAAGATTTTATTTTGTTATTTTGACAAAGAAATACGATCTAACAAACAGTTACTAAGTCTCAGTTTAACAGCCGTCCGTTAAGAAGCTAACAGCCCGTTAATGTTTTAATATACTTGTTAAAAGCGAATCAGAAAATGTTTTTTTGTTTATTAAAGGCACGTTAATAACTTGACGTGTCGCTAAAAATTGTGACCAACGGATATTACAATTTTAACACTTCCTTGAAGTTTTACAAAAAAGTCCCAAATTTGCTGTTTATTTTAATTTTAAAGCAATTTTAAAAGCAATTGGTAATGATGGACCTCTTCAAGGAAAAATTGCACACGAATTTAATTGACTTAACATTGTATTCACTCAAAAAATTCGAATATAAGACTATAAAGTAAATACAATATTTTTTATAATCTAACTTATTCAATAAAACAGTCTTATTATTAAGAAAAACTATTTGAAATGGGTTTTGAATGCTAAGTAAAGGACAACTAAAATTTCCTTATTAGCATTTCCTAATTATTATTAATTAATAATTATTAATTACTAATTATTAGCATTTCCTATTAGCATTTCCATTTATTTCCTTAGCATTCAAAACCCATTTCAAATAGTTTTTCTTAAAACTAGTGCTAAGTTTACATCAAGTAGACATGAGTCTAAAAACCATCATAAAGTATTATTATTATTATTATAAATATTTGACTATATGGTACCGAACGTGATTGTACCTGATATTTAAGCATATATCATATTCGTATGCTTTACATTGGGACATTATTTACATTTCGACTTACTTTTATGTCCAAATATTATTTTAAGAAAAGCCGGGCTACATTTCCGTTGCAGTTTCTAATAATAGATACTCGAATAGACACCCCGTGAAAAGAAATAAAAAACTATCTTGTCAATAGTCCACGAGTTCCTTGCCACCCATCCAATACCTGACTCAGCGCAGTGTTGCTTAACTTTCATCCCTCCAACCTCTCTCCCAAACAGAACTGGTCATGTGTATGATGGCCACCCATCCAATACCTGACTCAGCGCAGTGTTGTTTAACTTTCATCCCTCCAACCTCTCTCCCAAACAGAACTGGTCATGTGTATGATGGCCACCCATCCAATACCTGACCCAGCGCAGTGTTGTTTAACTTTCATCCCTCCAACCCCTCTCCCGAACAGAACTGGTCATGTGTATGATGATCACCCATCCAATACCTGACTCAGCGCAGTCTTGCTTAACTTTCATCCCTCCAACCTCTCTCCCAAACAGAACTGGTCATGTGTATGATGGCCACCCATCCAATACCTGACTCAGCGCAGTGTTGCTTAACTTTCATCCCTCCGACCTCTCTCCCGAACAGAACTGGTCATGTGTATGATGGTCACCCATCCAATACCTGACTCAGCGCAGTGTTGCTTAACTTTCATCCCTCCAACCTCTCTCCCGAACAGAACTGGTCATGTGTATGATGATCACCCATCCAATACCCGACTCAGCGCAGTGTTGCTTAACTTTCATCATTCCAACCTCTCTCCCGAACAGAACTGGGCATGTGTATGATGGTCACCCATCCAATACCCGACTCAGCGCAGTGTTGCTTAACTTTCATCCTTCCAACCTCTCTCCCGAACAGAACTGGTCATGTGTATGATGGTCACCCTTCCAATACCTGGCTCAGCGCATTGTTGCTTAACTTCAGTGATCTGATTGGTGTTTCCAACACGCCAAGCCGTTCGGGTGGGCAATTAGGTCCGAACGCAAACTAAATTAAGCCCCCTTTTCATACCACACCTTCCTTGCCGTCGTAGAAATAAAATTGCAATCCAGACGATAATGATGGATGAATTTTATTTCGAATATCTGTCAGAATTGATATTTTAAAGTATGTATTGAGATGAATTGAGTAAGATTGGTGATTCGCAATTGATAAAGTACTCACAGAATGATTTTGAGATCCATTAGGAATATTGACGAAGTCAAACACAAGTTAATTTATCATTATCATGAACTTACTCGGAATTCTTGCCGTTGAGATAGCGAATGTCGTCCGTTTTTACTGTGCGTTTGAATATTTTGAGGGATGCCATCCTGTGATGCCATCTTCCGACAAGAAAATCTACTGTTGGTTTGTAAAATAGCTACACGATGGCGTTGTCATCTCTAACTTGATCGGATACGACAGCCGAGAGCATAAGCGAGCTAGGACAGAAGGTCAATGTTATCTGTCAAAAGTTAGCTGGCGTTTTAAAACAGATTTGGTGCTATTTCGGGTTATAAATAATCAGAGAAAACATCTGAAATCACAATCGATAGCGAAAATAAGTTTTTTGACACTTTATTTCACTACTTATTTAAAGAAAAAAATAATATACAATAATTTTCACTGCTTATTCAATTTTTTTCCGATTTTAATGTGTTTATAAAAGCTTTCTTCTATATTGGCAAGGCATGATTTCATGAATGAATCGTGAACAAAAAAACTTCTGATAAACCTGAAAATCTAGAATAACTTGTTTTGACAAAATATTATAAAAAGCAAAGTGTAGGTTATGTTTGCACGTTTTGTTAAACCCAGTGATTCCAGATTTTGTTGGGCAAACTACGACTTACCAGCCCACTTATCTCAGAATATCATGCAAGATCACGTAATTCTTAAATCGTGGTTTTTCAACACAATGAATTCTGCGCCCCCTTTATCCTAACTATGACAATATTTTCACTTTCCACAGTAAACTACCACTTGTGATTCTGACCAAAGCCCCTTGGTTTGTCGGATTTTTCAAACGAATGGGACACCGCCTTCTAAAGATAAGTTGCTCGAGACGTGCTGTGTCACGTACACACCCAAGAAGGCTGTGAAGGATCGAGTTAATAGAATCAAGGTCGTTGTGATATTCGTTTGAAATTTCGACTTTTTATTTGAATTTGCCATTGAATTTCAAACAGACTCTTATGTGGTTTATTATTAAAAGGCGATTTGACGCCCGTGGCTTTATTTCGAAAATGATTGAATCATTTCGTCTATGACTGGTTGCAAAGGCAATATTTTTTAAAAATATTTTTTACAAATTTAAAGAAAAAAATTCTATTGCCTTTCCACACATGATTAGTGCCTTTCAAAAAAGTGCAAAATTTACTAGAACTTTTTTTACGATTTAACAAAAAAATGTACACTGATAACTGATAAACTTGATAATATCAAGGAATTTTGTGACACCAGAAGTTAAGCAACACTGCGCTGGGTCAGGTATTGGATGGGTGACCATCATACACATGACCAGTTCTGTTCGGGAGAGAGGTTGGAGGGATGAAAGTTAAGCAACACTGCGCTGGGTCAGGTATTAGATGGGTGACCATCATACACATGAACAGTTCTGTTCGGGAGAGAGGTTGGAGGGATGAAAGTTAAGCAACACTGCGCTGAGTCGGGTATTGGATGGGTGACCATCATACACATGACCAGTTCTGTTTGGGAGAGAGGTTGGAGGGATGAAAGTTAAGCAACACTGCGCTGAGTCAGGTATTGGATGGGTGACCATCATACACATGACCAGTTCTGTTCGGGAGAGAGGTTGGAGGGATGAAAGTTAAGCAACACTGCGCTGAGTCAGGTATTGGATGGGTGACCATCATACACATGACCAGTTCTGTTCGGGAGAGAGGTTGGAGGGATGAAAGTTAAGCAACACTGCGCTGAGTCAGGTATTGGATGGGTGACCATCATACACATGACCAGTTCTGTTCGGGAGAGAGGTTGGAGGGATGAAAGTTAGGCAACACTGCGCTGAGTCAGGTATTGGATGGGTGACCATCATACACATGACCAGTTCTGTTCGGGAGAGAGGTTGGAGGGATGAAAGTTAAGCAACACTGCGCTGAGTCAGGTATTGGATGGGTGACCATCATACACATGACCAGTTCTGTTCGGGAGAGAGGTTGGAGGGATGAAAGTTAGGCAACACTGCGCTGAATCAGGTATTGGATGGGTGACCATCATACACATGACCAGTTTTGTTCGGGAGAGAGGTTGGAGGGATGAAAGTTAAGCAACACTGCGCTGAGTCAGGTATTGGATGGGTGACCATCATACACATGACCAGTTCTGTTCGGGAGAGAGGTTGGAGGGATGAAAGTTAAGCAACACTGCGCTGAGTCAGGTATTGGATGGGTGACCATCATACACATGACCAGTTCTGTTCGGGAGAGAGGTTGGAGGGATGAAAGTTAAGCAACACTGCGCTGAGTCAGGTATTGGATGGGTGACCATCATACACATGACCAGTTCTGTTCGGGAGAGAGGTTGGAGGGATGAAAGTAAGGCAACACTGCGCTGAGTCAGGTATTGGATGGGTGACCATCATACACATGACCAGTTCTGTTCGGGAGAGAGGTTGGAGGGATGAAAGTTAAGCAACACTGCGCTGAGTCAGGTATTGGATGGGTGACCATCATACACATGACCAGTTCTGTTCGGGAGAGAGGTTGGAGGGATGAAAGTTAGGCAACACTGCGCTGAGTCAGGTATTGGATGGGTGACCATCATACACATGACCAGTTTTGTTCGGGAGGGAGTTTAGAGGGATGAAAGTTAGTACAGCAACTTCATTCGTCTTGCTTATCAACCTCTCGACAGCATGGATTTGTGGAGGAATCCTGTTGTTCGCGTTGTACCGTTCTTTGGAAGGTACTTTAACCTTTGGTTTTCGACAGGAGTAGGCTACTTGCCGGCACCGTTTTCCCCTCCTTTCTTAAAGGCTTTACAGGTTAGTTTATTGATAATATATTAGTGCATCAGGGCCCGTTGTCAAAACAATGCGTCGTTAAACAAGAAAAATCAATCAACTTGTCAAAAATATTTGTAACGGTCTTTGCAATTGACCATAAAGGCACTTTGACCAAAATTGAAAGAGTGAAAAAAAACATAAACAAAGAGAGAGGGTACCTGGATATAATCCGTTGTCCGGTGATTGGAAACTTGCATGTGGTATCCACAAGGCGGTGAGGTCAATAATTGATTGATGAGACTAAAGCAAGCGGTGTTTTGGATGGCAAAGTAATTAACAGAATTAATGAGAATGGACCAATGACTGGACCACCAATGAAGTTGCCAGAAGAATCCATGTGGCCGAACGAGCTAACATTAGTGGGGAAACAGAATGGATTCAATTTGACAAGTAAATTGTGGTCGTATTCTAAAATAATTAAATATTCTATCGACTTTGTATTTTAATGAGCCGTTGTTTTCAACTGATTTAATCATAGAAAAATGCCGATACGCGTTTGTGTTTCAGTTTTGAACTCATTTGTGCTGAACGGTAAAAAAATAATATGTTTTACGGCGATCGTTTCCGTTATTTGTGAGATTTTTTTGATGAGCGTAGCGAGTGAAACGAACATAACAATTTTACTGAAACTTCTGATTTTATTTTGATGAATATTTCAGAATTAATTTTTAGTTTTTTTCCCCTGGACTTTGAGACAAAACGTTTGGCAGGTTTTGTAATCAATCAAAATTTACAATTTTTTTTTTTTTACAAAATTTGAAAGGAAAGTTGAGATTTGCTGAAACAAACTGCACTGTACAATTTTTGACAAGTTTTCACTGAAATTTAGAGTAAATTCAAATGGTTTTCATTTATAGGAATGTCACAGAAAGCCACTGATATATTTACCCTAAAACTGTCAACTCTAAATATAACTGAAATTCCAGTTTAAAAGAGATTTTGGTAAACCAAAAAAATAAAAAAAATAATTGTATGATGTTACCCAGACACTTGAACCAAGAAAAATCAAGAAAATTTAATTAAAAAGCTCTTAACATCTGGAAAACAACTCAAATAGCTACAAGCAAAGCCCTAGCAAGTCCAACAAATTTTAAGAAACATAAAAAAAAAACTATCCCTTGATTGTCAATGTCTTTTTTGTTGAAAATAAACCAAACCAATATCACTTTCCATATCATGACCATCCAAAAACATGCAAACATATTAACATTTAAACAATCTCCCGACCAATTTAACAAAAACTATTTCAACTGGGTTTTGAATGCTAAGTGAAGAACAACTAAATTTCCCAACGTTTCGTAACTTGTACCTGTTACTTTATCAAGGGTTAGAGCAGTCCTGACAATTTTCCGATAACAAAAGAACCACACAAAATTATAACAATTTCCTAGTTCAAGCTTCCTAAATGCATTTAAACAAAATAATCAGGGTCAATAACTTAAAAACTAACGTATTATGTATTTTATCATTAACAACACTATAACCGTCTCAAAATTCGATGCCCAAACGCGGACTCGAACCCCGATCTCCACCTATCGCGGGTGTTGCTCTGAACCATTGAGCTACTTGAACACCGGCTTTTTGAGACGATTTTAGTGTATTTGATGAGAATGACAGTTCTTCAGGAATAGAACCATGATAGTGTTGTTAATAATAAAATACCCCGCGCATTGCAAGCGTTTGCAATTTAAATAAGATTTCATCCTAATGTATTTTGTATTTTCTGAAAAAAAATCCCGTACACATCCCGACCAATATCTTTCATTGTCTATCACAATATCGCTCGAGTCCACGCCGCCAGCTCAGCAAAGTTTAGCTCAAATCTCCATCACGCTAGGTGGTCCATCTCAGCGCCGTCTCGACCGAGCAAGGTAATTACGGGATCATTGATTAAAAGGGTTGGTCCTGGACGAAAAAATAATGACTTAATTCAGTCGTCGGCAAGTTGATTGGCCATTAAACACGCTGCTCTTGGATGACGCAAGGTGTCTTAAGATTTAAGACGCGTGTGGAGATTTTGCAATAAGTGACGCGTGGGGCGGGGGGGGGGGGGGGGGGGGGGGGGGGGGGGGGGGGGGGCACAGGTTTGACCGTTCGGTTTGGTCAAAGTCCCAGCGCTAATTTTAAAAGTCTTGCCATTGGGTTTCTAGGTTTAGTTAGAGTCTTAACGTGTATGTTAAACGCCCTGCTATTTGGTTGTTAGCCTGCATTTATCTTAACAGATCGTGTGAGAGCACTGAAGTTAAGCAACACTGCGCTGGGTCAGGTATTGGATGGGTGACCATCATACACATGACCAGTTCTGTTCGGGAGAGAGGTTGGAGGGATGAAAGTTAAGCAACACTGCGCTGGGCCAGGTATTGGATGGGTGACCATCATACACATGACCAGTTCTGTTCGGGAGAGAGGTTGGAGGGATGAAAGTTAAGCAACACTGCGCTGAGTCAGGTATTGGATGGGTGACCATCATACACATGACCAGTTCTGTTCGGGAGAGAGGTTGGAGGGATGAAAGTTAAGCAGCACTGCGCTGAGTCAGGTATTGGATGGGTGACCATCATACACATGACCAGTTCTGTTCGGGAGAGAGGTTGGAGGGATGAAAGTTAAGCAACACTACGCTAAGTCAGGTATTGGATGGGTGACCATCATACACATGACCAGTTCTGTTCGGGAGAGAGGTTGGAGGGATGAAAGTTAGTACAGCAACTTCACTCGCCTTGCTTATCAACCTCTCGACAGCATGGATTTGTGAAGGAATCCTGTTGTTCGCTTTGTACCGTCCTTCGGAAGGGACGTTAAGCCGGTGGTCCCCTAGGTGCTGTTCGATAAGAGAAGCTACGGGCCTTCACCGGGTTTTCCCCCCTCTCTTCTAGGCTAGGTTCAACTCCGTTTGACCAATGTCGCAGAGCCTTTACGCAATCGTAAACAGCACTAAAAAGTTAAAAGGAAATCCAGCTCTGGAAATAATTAATCAAGCTTTAATTTAATCGAAAAATGGAAATATCACCGCATTTCGTGCCCGCCAATTTAAGTTGGTATCTTAAAGGTTAACGACACGCTTTCTTCGAGTTGAAAAGAATGAACTTTTATCTGTTCGGTCACCTTAACTATTAGCTATTGACACATTATTACAACATTTATCCCCTTGGCACGTTTTGAGAACTTAATTCCAACCCTTCTGACTTTGAAGCGGTTGAAAATACGATTCAACCCCTAGCCGAGGATTAACGATTCAAAGACGTGTTTATCTGAAGCAATTACAGGACAAAGCCGGGAGTAATTCCACCTACACATGCGTTGTGCCTAAAAATGCAGTCCAAAGAAATCGTCTTTATTGACTTTTTGAAGTGTGGGGGATTATTATTTCTATGGCTATTAGGCGTGGGGGAGGATATCTGAAAGAATCAGAACTAATTCAATTGAACAAATATTTGTGTAAGTTTATAAATCATCTGTAAACTGAAAATAAACTGATTTAAAAATAAGTTAAAATTAAAAATTTGTTTTACTCGAAAAATTCATAATCACAACAATAAAAAATCTGCAATTAATTTTACTTCGCAGTCAAAATGTGGCTTGATATCTTTTTACAATTAGTTTTAAAGTTAAATTAAGTCGCCTGCACTGATGAGTCAAATAACCAAATCAGTATAAATAATATTTTAACTAATATCACAAAAAACTTTTAAAACGGCCGATCACACACTTTTCAACGACATTACCTGTAAAGAAAACAAAGAAAGCTATAAGAGCAATCGACAAAATCTGACTAACCCTGAAAATAAAATTACCATCGTCTACTTTAAGATTCTTAGCCCGAAGGAATGCTTTGCTTGTATGTCCTCTCTAAGACTGACATAATGGTCTCATTGTTTATCCCTTAAGCAATTCGTGACTCTCCCCCCCACCACCATCTCTAGCATCGAAAGGTAGACAGGAATTTGAACAATTCAAAAACTAGAAAGATGCACGGACACCTCAAGCCCATCACGTACCGCCGTGAACTCCATTGTTATTCAAATGTGCCACAAAGTTCATTATTCGAGATTACCGTCTGTACCAAAAGATCTCGCTCCATTTCTTTTTAATAAAGAAACCTAGACATCTTTTCGTTGCTAAAATAAGTTGTAAGCTACTAAACTTAAAATCAATTATTTGATAGTCTGGCTCAGGGCATGGCTTGCCAAACAAAGCTTGCAGTCCATGCTTTTGTCCAGCTCAAGATATGGCTTGCCAAACAAAGCTTGCAGTCCATGCTGTTGCCCAGCTCAAGACATGGCTTGCTAAACAAAGCTTGCAGTCCATGCTGTTGTCCAGCTCAGAGCATAGCTTGCCAAACAAAGCTTGCAGCTCACGCTGTTGCCCAGCTCAAGACATGGCTTGCTAAACAAAGCTTGTAGCCCATGTTGTTGTCCAGCTCAAGACATGGCTTGCAGTCCATGCTGTTGTCCAGCTCAAGACATGGCTTGCCAAACAAAGCTTGAAGCCCATGCTGTTGTCCAGCTCAAGATATGGCTTGCCAAACAAAGCTTGCAGTCCATGCTGTTGCCCAGCTCAAGACATGGCTTGCCAAACAAAGCTTGCAGTCCATGCTGTTGTCCAGCTCAAGACATGGCTTGCCAAACAAAGCTTGCAGCTCATGCTGTTGCCCAGCTCAAGACATGGCTTGCTAAACACAGCTTGCAGTCCATGCTGTTGTCCAGCTCAAGACATGGCTTGCCAAACAAAGCTTGCAGTCCATGCTGTTGTCCAGCTCAAGACATGGCTTGCCAAACAAAGCTTGCAGCCCATGCTGTTGTCCAGCTCAAGACATGGCTTGCCAAACAAAGCTTGCAGCCCATGCTGTTGTCCAGCTCAAGACATGGCTTGCCAAACAAAGCTTGCAGCCCATGCTGTTGTCCAGCTCAAGACATGGCTTGCCAAACAAAGCTTGCAGTCCATGCTGTTGTCCAGCTCAAGACATGGCTTGCCAAACAAAGCTTGCAGTCCATGCTGTTGACCAGCTCAAGACATGGCTTGCCAAACATAGCTTGCAGCTGATGCTGTTGTCCAGCTCAAGACATGGCTTGCCAAACAAAGCTTGCAGTTTATGCTGTTGTCTAGCTCAAGACATGGCTTGCCAAACAAAGCTTACAGTCCATGCTGTTGTCCAGCTCAAGGCATGGCTTGCCAAACAAAGCTTGCAGCCCATGCTGTTGTCCAGCTCAAAACTTGGCTTACCAAACAAAGCTTGCAGTCCATGCTGTTGTCCAGCTCAAGACATGGCTTGCCAAACAAAGCTTGCAGCCCATGCTGTTGTCCAGCTCAAAACTTGGCTTGCCTAACAAAGCTTGCAGCCCATGCTGTTATCCAGCTCAAGACATGGCTTGCCAAACAAAGCTTGCAGCCTATGCTGTTGTCCAGCTCAAGAAATGGCTTGCCTAACAAAGCTTGCAGTCCATGCTGTTATCCAGCTCAAGACATGGCTTGCCTAACAAAGCTTGCAGCCCATGCTGTTATCCAGCTCAAGACATGGCTTGCCTAACTTTTCAAAAAAATAAATCCGACAGTGCTTCGAATGCAAAAAAAAGTGACACAACTCGCACTGCTATAGCATTTTTTATCAAGAAACCTGCCAATAGTTTCAGAGCCTTCATAGACTTCAAGCATGGTACACATTTTTGCAAATTTCAGCAAAAACTCAAAGCAGAGATAGGTTCCTCGTGCAGCACACGAGCAAAATCCCTTTTCATTTCACGAACGAAATAACAAAACTCATTTCCCTCCACCAATCAAACTCGCACGACAAAAAAAAAGAACGACTACCTCTTCGCGCACGTTTGGTCTCGAGACTTGCCCACCGCCCGATAGTGCGGTCACGAGCGTGGCCATGGGATTGTGACGTCACGTATTGTGACACGTGACCAGTCGACGAGATCCCACGGTTGCCAGAATAGACTGACGTTCCCACGCAACGTGCAGGGTGGCTGGCTACGAGGTGGCCATAGTGTGTTGTGAGCTAGACAAGCCGAGGCGAAGGTCTCATATAGACAGTGCGGGCGATCGCTTCCATTATATCTTATGTTGTTTAACGACGTTCTCCTTAAAAAAACTAGCTCTGTAGCAGTGATCTAATGGCGTTACTTAATGAGTACATGGTAGAGAGGTTGATTATACAAAAGCATAGCTTAAAAGCAAATAGGAATAACCTTTGCCTATACCAGTTGGCGAACAGAACCAAGGGTCGGGTACCGATTATAACCTAGTCCCTTTGGCACTGGCCTATTGGCTGTCGGTGAAAGACAGGCTAAACAAGAAGCTAATCTGGCCTGGCAGGGAGTTGAGAGTGAACCTGGTGCCGGCACGCAGCCTGCTCCTGTCCAACAGCACCAAGGACCGACCACCGCTTAGCCTTGTCCCTTTGACACACTGTGTTGGCTGCTCCTGTCCAACAGCACCAAGGACCGGCCACCGCTTAGCCTTGTCCATTTGACACACTGTGTTGGCTGCTCCTGTCCAACAGCACCAAGGACCGGCCACCGCTTAGCCTTGTCACTTTGACACACTGTGTTGGCGTTGTCTCTGTGACACTGGTCTATTGGCTGTCAGTGAATGACAGGGTGATGATGCAGCTAGCTTAGTTGTAGAGAATCGAGGGTGAAACCAGTGCCGACACGCAGCCTACTCCTGTCCAACAGCACCAAATACCGGCCACCGCTTAGCCTTGTCACCTAGTTACTCATGAATACAGGTTCGAGCGGCAGTCGTTTCTTGATTCTAGAAGGCTTCCAGCCAGCATGCCGAGGTCTGGGGCTTTTGCCGCCCACGCCGATGATCCCGATGACCTCCTACCACTAGAACCTGTCCCTTGTAACGCCCCCCTCCTCCCACTCTCTTCCACGAAGTCGTGAAACCCGCGGGGGTAAAGGTGAATGTCATGCAGTGGCGTGCACCTAATCGCTGGTGTTGGTCATCTGATATGGAAAGGGTTAAACAACAATGCGCCGATTCAGCTCTTGGATTGGTAACCGATAGAGAATTTGAAGTTAATGTTGGTATCTTACAAGCCCTCTCAAGAGTCTCTCCAAGAGCCAGGGTTATTTTAATTGTTTTCATCAGTAGTTTTCATGGTTTTCGTAGTTTTCATCACTGTAATGGTCAAAATTGGTTGACAAATTGGATACAAAATTTATAAAAAATTGCATTGAAATCATAGAGAGACTACTGATATAGGGACTGCTTGACTTTTAATTTTAATCAGCTATCTAGATCCTATGCTCCCACTCTTATAGACCTGAGTAAGCTCGAACTCCTTTAGACCTGAGTAAGCTCCCACTCCAATAGACCCGAGTAAGCTCCCACTCCAAAAGACCTGAGTAAGCTCCCACTCCAATAGACCTGAGTAAGCTCCCACTCCAATAGACCTGAGTAAGCTCCCACTCCAATAGACCTGAGTAAGCTTCCACTCCAATAGACCTGAGTAAGCTCCCACTCCAATAGACCTGAGTAAGCTACCACTCCAATAGACTTGAGTAAGCTCCCACTCCAATAGACCTGAGTAAGCTCCCACTCCAATAGACCTTCGTAAGCTCCCACTCCAATAGACCTGAGTAAGCTGCCACTCCAATAGACCTGAGTAAGCTCCCACTCCAATAGACCTGAGTAAGCTCCCACTCCAATAGACCTGAGTAAGCTCCCACTCCAATAGACCTGAGTAAGCTCCCACTCCAATAGACCTGAATAAGCTCCCGATACAACAATCTAGCCTCCAGCTCTATCGAAGTACCCTTCAAACGAAATGAGCCCAAGTGTTTCAAATCCAGTGCCTGTTGAAGTCTTGAGAAGATTCTCACGGTGCCACTGCTTGGAATGCCTCCCCTCCCCGCCCCGCTCCGCCCCTCTGCTCGTGCGCCGGACGCGATGGAAACGCGCGTTGAGCGGCACGCGTCTAGCCGATAGTCACGCGTGACCGAGACATGGTCGGCGCAGTGGCGTAGCGTCGGGTACACCTGGTATCCGATTGAAGATGAAAAGGTCAGAATAGATACACTGCAAGCTGGTTCAGGAAATGTTCACCCATTACCGTCGACCGCTCGTGGTGTATTCTTGCTAGGATTATTATGAAAATAACCGATTATTTTGAAACTATGTGGATAAATGAATGATGATGAGGATGGCGAACATAACCTAGCCTAGATGGGAAAAGAAGAAACCCGGTGCCGGCACGTAGCGTACTCCTGTCGAAGACCAAGACGACCACCGGCTTAACGTCCCTTCCGAAGGACGGTACAACGCGAACAACAGGATTCCTCCACAAATCCATGCTGTCGAGAGGTTGATAAGCAAGGCGAGTGAAGTTGCTGTACTAACTTTCATTCCTCTAACCTCTCTCCCGAACAGAACTGGTCATGTGTATGATGGTCACTCATCCAATACCTGACCCAGCGCTGTGTTGTTTAACTTTCATCCCTCCAACCTCTCTCCCGAACAGAACTGGTCATGTGTATGATGGTCACCCATCCAATACGGTGACCCAGCGCAGTGTTGCTTAACTTCCATCCCTCCAATGTCTCTCCCGAACAGAACTGGTCATGTGTATGATGGTCACCCATCCAATACCTGACCCAACGCAGTGTTGCTTAACTTTCATCCCTCCAACCTCTCTCCCGAACAGAACTGGTCATGTGTATGATGGTCACCCATCCAATACCTGACCCAGCGCAGTGTTGCTTAACTTTAATCCCTCCAACCTCTCTCCCGAACAGAACTAGTCATGTGTATGATGGTCACCCATCCAATACCTGACCCAGTGCAGTGTTGCTTAACTTTCATCCCTCCAACCTCTCTCCCGAACAGAACTGGTCATGTGTATGATGGTCACCCATCCAATACCTGACCCAGCGCAGTGTTGCTTAACTTTAATCCCTCCAACCCGAACAGAACTGGTCATGTGTATGATGGTCACCCATCCAATACCTGACCCAGTGCAGTGTTGCTTAACTTTCATCCCTCCAACCTCTCTCCCGAACAGAACTGGTCATGTGTATGATGGTCACCCATCCAATACCTGACCCAGCGCAGTGTTGCTTAACTGTCATCCCTCCAACCTCTCTCCCGAACAGAACTGGTCATGTGTATGATGGTCACCCATCCAATACCTGACCCAGCGCAGTGTTGCTTAACTTTCATCCCTTCAACCTCTCTCCCGAACAGAACTGGTCATGTGTATGATGGTCACCCATCCAATACCTGACCCAGTGCAGTGTTGCTTAACTTCGGTGATCTTATAATAATCAACTTAGACTTTATATATCTGTTATCCATGCCATCACATAGAAGTCAACGCTAAAACCACGGCTTAAAAGTAATTCAAAACGTCTTGCCGTGAACGAACGAATTCATTCCATTGACCACTTTTCCCACCGCCATCTCTAGCTAGTTTCACGGCACTTGGATTTGTGATTCGGATCGTGCCATCGCCTTCTTGATTCAATCAATCGGAACGGTACGTGCCGCCATCGGTAGTGTAGGAAGGCGGTGGCCATCTGATTAGCGGAAACACGCTTTTCATTTGTCACGATCACCGCCATTTTTTTTTAACGGTCTCTGGATTTGAAATGACGAACGGAAACGATCAGTTTGCTACCAGACAAGGTGAGGAAAAAGTTGAATGGAAATGAATTAAATTGCTTTGTTGAATTTCAATGGTCTGACTTGATTTGTTGAGGTAGAAAACTATAAGAGATTGATAGGTTTTATAGAAATTACTTGAATAAGCAGCAGAATTGTGCTGAAAGTGCATGCTCATTTAGGCTTAATTACGGCTGTGAATAGAAACAATTTAAATCTGAAATTTTCAAAAAATTTAATGCCAAATTGTGTATTAACAATTTGATAAATAATTAGTCCATTAAGATTTTTTTTTTGAGCTGATATAGTTTTTTCTACGTGTAATTTCTTCTCCATGTTTAACTCGGATAGAGCTGCCGTTTGATGGAGTAAACGGTATTATCGTCTGCCAAAAACCTTTCAAAACTCCAGCCTAGGAAATTCGAAGATATTTTTTTTTTAAATATTTTGAATGTTTCTCGTTGTGCATGTTTTTCAAAACTCAAAATGAGACTAAGGCTATGGGTCTGTGACTAATGGCAGACAAATTTTGTCGTGTCAAAAGCGATTAAGATATATTTGATTAAAGTTAATGATGAAAAATGTGTGATAATTTGAAATCCAATGATATTTTTGAAGCATAGACCGGGATTTCAAAAAAAAAAAAAAAATGTAACTTAATTCTAAATATTTTGTTACTTAATTTTTAACACTTCCCAATGATATGTTTTACTGAATAATATATTCTTTAAATAATTGAATTTTAATCAGTGGTTTTTTTCAAATGTTTGGTTTGTACACAACGGTCATTTCACGCGAAATTATATATTTTTCAGAAAGATGAATTTACAAAATTTTATTTTTTGATTTTACACAAATACACACTTTTTACTCACAGATTGCAAAGCACGCTACCACTTCCGTGCAAAGCATATCAATTCAAAGATACAGGAATTTATCAAAGAAATTAAGTAAAATATTTCAAACGAAAAAGGTTTTTCCGTACACAGCCGTCGTTTTACCTGAGATTCAAGTTTCAATACTGTAATAATAAACCGAGTCTTATTGCTCCTTAAAATCCATTTCATAAATTGAGGTACGGTTATTGCCCCCAATAAAAAGCACCAGAGCCACTCAAAGAAACACCAGAATCTTCAAGAGCTTACTGCACCCACCATTTTGGTATCTAACGCCTCTGATTTTTGACAAAAACTACCGAACACAAATTCCTTTTGAAAAGTTTCGGCAATTTTAATACCGAAAACATCAAACGGCTTCCATCAATGTTGTCAATTTTATGACATCCCTTAAAGTGGATGTAAAATGCAAAATTTTGAGAGCGAGAAAAGGTTAAAATTACCGTGCATTTTCAAAATGATTTACGATAACTTCTTCGAGCTCTCGACACAGCAATTATAAAGGCCGCCTTGTGCAGCGAAGTAAAATTATTCTTTAGTTTATTTTATGAGGGTTTGTTGGATTTTGAATGTGTTTTCTTCTCGGAAATAGCTTCTTCTTTTTGGAATCTGTTCTGCGGGTCTCTCTCAAGTATTTGCAGCTTGAATTTTACGATCAAGTCGATACCAACTCTCGTTAAGTTCACAAATAGCTTTGCACTAAAATACATTTTATTATTATTTGTTATTATTATTGTTGAAACATTTAAAAAATATTATTACAAAAACGTTTCGTTACTAACCTAGCAAATAACGACCTATTTTAAAGCTTTTTTCATTCATCTCTGTTAATTTGAAAACATGATTAAATAATCGCACTGGTTGTATTGACTTAAGAAGAATACCAGTTTTTGTGAGATTACGGGAAGTTAAGCAACACTGCGCTGGGTCAGGTATTGGATGGGTGACCATCATACACATGACCAGTTCTGTTCGGGAGAGAGGTTGGAGGGATGCAAGTTTAGCAACACTGCAATGGGTCAGGTATTAGATGGGTGACCATTATACACATGACCAGTTCTGTTCGGTAGAGAGGTTGGAGGGATGAAAGCTAAGCAACACTGCGCTGAGTCAGGTAATGGATGGGTGACCATCATACACATGACCAGTTCTGTTCGGGAGAGAGGTTGGAGGGATGAAAGTTAGTACAGCAACTTCACTCGCTTTGCTTATCAACCTCTCGACAGCATGGATTTGTGGAGGAATCCTGTTGTTCGAGTTGTACCGTCCTTCGGAAGGGACGCTAAGCCGGTCGTTCTCAATGTTCAGGCTACACACTGTAAGCATTTATCCCCACCTTCAATCTACGCTAAGTTATGTTCATCATCATCCTCATCATCAACCACTCATTAACAGCAACGCCATTTGACCAGTGCGTCAGGGCCAGTTGTCAAAACAGTGCAAATCAATAAAAATAATAGCTCTGATAAAGAAGTATTTTTAGCTGCTCAAAAAAAATGTCAATGTCAGAACAGACCTTGACTAACAAAGCCCACACAAAATAACATGTGTAACAACTTGATCGCACGCAAAAAAAAACATCTTGCACCTTGCAGGCTACATCCAAACGTAATCGGACATCTTTGATATCCTACCCAAATTGCTTTTGCACGAAGCCGACATCCATGTTCAAAATCAGGCCCATCGAGTTGCTGATTGCCAAAAACAAAAGGTCTGGCACATAATGATTGTTAAACACCTACCATGGCTAGAGAGCGCGCACCTGTCTGTCTGTCCTGAGTGGGCGTTTTACCAGGGAGTTATGAGTTGCACCTATCCTTACCCAGACCACTTTAAGAAACAGGGGGGAGATGTTGTGTTTTATAGTTTATAACAAAAATTACTAACACGCCGCTTTTTTTGCACCTCAATTTAACAAAAAAAAGGATAACCTTTTATCGTTTTTCTCAATTCAGTGCTAGTTTCACTTTAACATTAGGTTTATATTGATTTCAGCAACGAAAACCAACTACTAAACCGACATAAAATCGCACCCTGACACGGAATGTCCAGCACAGTGGCGACGGCAAGTGTCCGCTCCTTTGCGTGGAGCGAAACAAGCACCCTGTCATGGAATGTCCAGCACAGAGGCGATGGCGAGTGTCCGCTCCTTTGCGTGGAGCGAAACAAGCACCCTGTCACGGAATGTCCAGTACAGAGGCGACAGCGAGTTCCCGCTCCTTTGCGTGGAGTGAAACAAGCACCCTGTCACGGAATGTCCAGCACAGAGGCGACGGCGAGTGTCCGCTCCTTTGCGTGGAGTGAAACAAGCGCCCTGTCACGGAATGTCCAGCACAGAGGCGACGGCGAGTGTCCGCTCCTTTGCGTGGAGCGAAACAAGCACCCTGTCACGGAATGTCCAGCACAGAGGCGACGGTGAGTGTCCGCTTCTTTGCGTGGAGTGAAACAAGCACCCTGTCACGGAATGTCCAGCACAGAGGCGACGGCGAGTGTCCGCTCCTTTGCGTGGAGCGAAACAAGCACCCTGTCATGGAATGTCCAGCACAGAGGCGACGGCGAGTGTCCGCTCCTTTGCGTGGAGCGAAACAAGCACCCTGTCATGGAATGTCCAGCACAGAGGCGACGGCGAGTGTCCGCTCCTTTGCGTGGAGCGAAACAAGCACCCTGTCACGGAATGTCCAGCACAGAGGCGACGGCGAGTGTCCGCTCCTTTGCGTGGAGCGAAACAAGCAGCCTGACACGGAGTGTCCAGCACAGAGGCGACGGCGAGTGTCCGCTCCTTTGCGTGGAGCGAAACAAGCACCCTGTCACGGAATGTCCAGCACAGAGGCGACGGCGAGTGTCCGCTCCTTTGCGTGGAGCGAAACAAGCAGCCTGACACGGAATGTCCAGCACAGAGGCGACGGCGAGTGTCCGCTCCTTTGCGTGGAGCGAAACAAGCACTCTGACACGGAATGTCCAGCACAGAGGCGACGGCGAGTGTCCGCTCCTTTGCGTGGAGCGAAACAAGCACCCTGTCACGGAATGTCCAGCACAGAGGCGACGGCGAGTGTCCGCTTCTTTGCGTGGAGCGAAACAAGCACTCTGTCACGGAATGTCCAGCACAGAGGCGACGGCGAGTGTCCGCTTCTTTGCGTGGAGCGAAACAAGCACCCTGTCACGGAATGTCCAGCACAGAGGCGACGGCGAGTGTCCGCTCCTTGGCAATTTGGCACTGAATTTCAAGTGAAGTGACATAAATTATTTTTTTGTTAGAATTTAATGATAACCTGTTTATTTATGTATGCATTTTGTAATTTTCAAAACAGTTTCGCTATTTGATGTAAAGTATTTAAATGGAAAACAATTGCGTTATCTAGTTTGCATTTAAAAATCAATTCACTGACAGGTAAGTGTAAGAAATCAAGGGTAAATTCTTCCCTGCGCTAACCCACTAGAACTGATGACCTTTTCATCCCCTTTTTAAAAAAAACGACCCTCAAAAATCCAGCCCAAGGCACACCATATATACCACGAAGACTCTAATCTTTGTTCATCTATCAACAATGCCAAGTTCGGCTTACCTCTCTTGGTCGAGCGGAAGTCTGCTGAATACAGGGTCATATCACAGTGCATTTATCCTCAAATCTTGCCAAAACTACCCCAGGATAATCTCCCCCCTATAATCTCTATTATCCCTACATAAAAAAAATAAATACATCCACTCTTTACCTATAGCATGCACTTTCGCTAGAATTTTTTGTCATTTTTACCCCAAAAATCCAACGTCTTTTATCTGTTTTTGCGTGGCTTTCTTGTTGTGTGGGAGTATTTTTTCCTTTGGTCACTTCCTAAGCGATATTTCGTCAGCTGCCAAGCAGCTCAATTCATGCCCACGAATTTCTATAAAGCACTCACCAGATAAAGTCCCAAGAGTTTTTTGGTCCATGTATATATTTTTTTTTTGAGAAAAGTAAAAAAAAAATAAAATACAGCGTGGATTTAAAAAAAATTAGTAACAATGCATTTAAAAATCAAGACCAGATTAATATGCATATAATTGATTAATTGATTAGTAGGGTTTAACGGCGGACTGTTACGATAACGGGCCATGTGGCACTGCTACGGAGTTATTGAGTTCTTATATTAAGTACTCAAACAGGTTGACAGTTAAGTTTCCTGGACTAATGCTTAATTGATTAATTTTACTACAGAATCACTTATACAGTACTACATTATATTATTAGAAACACCACTACTCTTTCAAAAATCAATATTCAAATGGAAACTTGTATTTTTTATAAACTTAGAAATACTTTACCTATAACAAGCCTTAGTGATTTAAATCGGAGTCCACAGCACCACATTCATTTTATTTAAACATTACTTTTCAACATATTTAGCCTGAAACCGTTTTGAAATCTTTAACCTTTTTAATGTATTTTGCTTCATTTCGCAAAGTCTAAAAAAACATATGGATAACAAGATGGCCACATCTCCGCCGGACACCAAAGACTTTATTGCTTTGTCAAACCATAGAAATATACCCCTAACCCATAAAACATCAACAAAATCCACGCAGTGAACCAAGTGACCGGACGGTAAAGGTCATAACTGTGTGATTTAAGCATAGAAATATAATCTCTAAGATGTACATGGCCAAGCCGGACTCATGGCGGATTGAATTACCGAATAAATCGTATTAGATGCGGGATCGTGCCAGCGTGGCCAATGTTGGCGACATCTCGCTGATCTATGGACTTGCTGTGTTGAGTTGGTATTCTGAGATGAGATTTCGATGCTAGATTGGAAAAGTGCATCTTTTTTTAAATGTGAAACTAGAAGATATGGTTTTCATTTTTTTGTAGTTATATTTGAAATCGGAATTGGTGCAAGAGCCAGATTATTTATTATTATTATTATTATTACAAATAAATAATTGGTGCGTGTTTTGCGTTCGCTAAATTGGTGTGAGATGAGGTAACATATGGATTTAGATAAATTACTTTGACAATTTTCGATTTTATCATTTGAATATTTTTGATGAAATTGATAAATTTTTATTGTTTTATAACAATGCGACTGGACTGGAAATGGTTTTTGATAAAAAAGATTGATTTTTTATTAATTATTTCAGCCGCAAAGGTGTAAGATTAACTACCTTTAGCTTAAAAAATCTTTTTAAAACAACATAGCAATAACTGTAAAGAATAGTACGATTTAAGGTTCAAATAATTATGAAAACGAAACAGTTAAATCAGCAACTTCAATGGTTCATCATCTCCAAGGTCTAAATGATGGCGATTGATTGGTTATTGGTGTTTAACGACGCATTGTTTTGACAACTGGTCCTGTGACGCTGGTCTAATGGCGTCGTTGAATAAATGGATGGTGATTCGGATGATAACAAACCTAACCTAGTCTAGAAGGGAGAAAGGGAAACCCGGTGCCAGCACGTAGCCTACTCCTGTCGAAGACCAAGGGGACCACCGGCTTAACTTCCCTTCCGAAGGACGGTACAACGCGAACAACAGGATTCCTCCACAAATCCATGCTGTCGAGAGGTTGATAAGCAAGGCGAGTGAAGTTGCTGTAATAACTTTCATCCCTCCAACCTCTCTCCCGAACAGAACTGGTCATGTGTGTGATGGTCACCCATCCAATACCTGACCCAGCGCAGTGTTGCTTAACTTTCATCCCTCCAACCTCTCTCCCGAACAGAACTGGTCATGTGTATGATGGTCACCCATCCAATACCTGACCCAGCGCAGTGTTGCTTAACTTTCATCCCTCCAACCTCTCTCCCGAACAGAACTGGTCACGTGTATGATGGTCTCCCATCCAATACCTGACCCAGCGCAGTGTTGCTTAACTTTCATCCCTCCAACCTCTCTCCCGAACAGAACTGGTCATGTGTGTGATGGTCACCCATTCAATACCTGACTCAGCGCAGTGTTGCTTAACTTTGGTGATCCAACGAGAACCGGTGTTTCCAACACGATTGACCGTTTGGTTCGCTATCTTTGCCACAGCCAATTATTGGTTTGTAACGAATTTCACTGCCAGTTAATTAAACAACAATTCATTGTTGCTAAGTAATGTATTGCAAGAAAACGAACTACTTGGTTTAATAGAACCAGTAATAAACATAACCTAAAGGACATTTCATTATCTGGCATTTTTATCATGGGACCGATATTTAGTAGCATCGATTACCTAGTTTTTCACTCAGGTAGATTTAATTACATATATATATTTTTTTGTTTGGCTAATATAAATCATTAAACAATTTCGCTTCCCGGCTTTTCGGTCAGGATAATAATTTCAAACATGTACAGACTAAATCGTAAGCCATGGCCCAACAAGACAAAGATGTAACCGATAATGCTATCGAAGCAATTAAAGAGAAGGAAATTACTTTGCGTTGGCATTTTGGCGGTTGCAGCGAAAGGCGCTCGTATTTTATGCGACAACTCGAGTGGAATTAACGAACACGTTTAGCACAAGATTTCGTGGTCCAGAGAAAGATTTATGCAAATTGAAAAAAAAAACAAAAAAAATTGCAATCTATTTATGTGAACTGCATTGCGAGGTTTTTGAGAACGTGAAAAAGTCTCAAGTTGCAAGCATGTTTGTTTTAGAAACGGTAAAGGTCGAGATTTTAATCGTGCAATTATCAGATGTTTATGAGGATTCGATGGCTGTTTCAACGATTTCTCGCTCATTTTTTAGAAAAAATTGATGTTTCCTTGTTCTGAACTGAAGTGTTTAGCACCATTTGTCTCTGGTTAGAAAATAAAAACCTGATTTAAAAATCCCGAAGTTGTCTGATATCTGTCTTTTGAGTGGATAAAACCAGTAATTACTGAAAAATGTGAGTGTTTTCTGACCCTTGTAATGAATGTCAAACTATTGTTTATCAAATGTGCATTTTGTGTAAACACTGATCTTAATTTTATCTTTTTACACCAAAAAACTCAACGAAGATTTTATCTAATTGTAAAAAAACTAAAGCAAACATTTGTTATTCGTTATTAAACCAAACTAAACCAATATTTGCATTTGCAATAAAATTCCGTGTAGCTTAGAACTAGTTTTGCTTTAAATGGAAACAAATCTGAAGTTATCTAAAGTAAAAAACAATATATTCGATAGTTATAGTGTTGATAATAATAAAATACCCCACGCATTGCAAGCGTTTGCAATTTAAATCAGATTTCATCCTAATATATTTGATGCATTGAAGTATTCTGCATTCGGTTAATTTGTTTAAAAATAAGCAGCTAGGTATCTCTGTGGCACTGCATTTATCGACGGTCGACACCAAGTTTATTTTGTTCCCGCCAGAGACCGCTACTTGTTCAGTTAACCGCTTCAATCTGACTCAAAATTAGACGCTCGTTTCGCGGACAAACTGACAAGCAGCAAGTTGATTTGTTTTTTTTTAAACATAGAAGGCTTTGAATGCCGTCATTGAACTATCAATCATTTTTATCACTCATATGCTAGCTTGTAAAACCAGGACAGCAAGAGCAGTACTTAAACCTGTTCGGAATTTGTGCCGGTTATTTTTTGAATTTGTTCCAGAATGTTTAGCTTGATGTTTAATTTCAGGTTTCATCCCAAACAAAGTGGTAAATTTCGATTGAAAACATATGTAGGGTTGTAGGTAATAGGGATCGTTATCTAAGAATTCGTCGCGTTGAATCTGTCATCGTTAGATCTCTACTCAGCAACCACCTGTGATGAATCTCCCAAGCGAAGCACAATTCCGGTAAAAAAAGCAACAAAAATGAATTGGTAACAATCGTTTTTGATTTTTTTTTAAAGACGACTACCCCGTTATTTCCTGCACCCTAATGACGGACAAGGGTTGTTAAGAGGTTCTCAAAAGGAAGGTGTAACAAAAGCGATTTGTTCTGCAGGATTTGTCATCGTCCATACGACAACAGGTTGAGAGATTGTCGGCTGTGTTAAGTTGATCGAGAGAGAATTGTTTTGTGAAAAACGTGAGATTTTAAAATCAACGTGTAGCAGTGCACAAGAACATGGGGAGTGATTGCTAAGTTTCTGATCGCCGTGGATAATATTTGACTGACAACTCGGTAGGGGACGAGTTTACACGGCATAAATCAAATTATATAACTTTCTGTGTAGAAGGGTTGATAGTTATTATTTTGCTAACAGCTGTTGTAGTTGTTTGAATTTCCGAAATGACATTAGCGAAACGAGTTTTTGATTGACAAATTTTTTTTATGTACAAAGTTTAATTCTTGGAGACAGTGTGTCGAGAGGTTTTTACCCTTTGCCCAATTGGGGTGTAATAACCGTGGTAGTAACGTACTCACATTGTCACTGAGAATATTATGGGCTCTGAACGTTTGAGTTTTTAACTAAAAAAAAAAAATTATGCCAACAAATATTGCCCTAATCGTTTTCAATGCATTTATTTAAAAAAAATCGTGATGTTCGAAGGAAACAAATATTTAACTTTAATATATTGTAGCATTTTTTCATACAAAAACAAAGCAAAACTTTAAGATTCAGAGTTTTTTTTTTTTGTACAGACAAACACTCAAAAAGGCACCAAAAATCTTGAAAAATCATGAAAATCTAAGTCCAAATTCAGCCGTCAACATTTAAACATTGTCCACGACCACCGTCTTAGAAGTAGGTAAACCAAAAAAATACCAAGAAATAATGGAGACAAAAGACACAGGAAAAGCACCTAGACCATGAGCAAACATAAAACCAACGGCGTCATAAACGGCCAAACCTATTCCGAGCCCACACAACAAAACCGAAGAGAACTTTCGTTGACAAGAACATTCAATGTCTTGCATAAGGCGCGATTCCTTGTCGCAAAGACGCACAACAAGAAGGCATACGTTTTTGTGCATGCCGTTTAGTTCGAAAATATCGAATGTTATTGTGAAATTCGACTACCAATGAAAGTGACACAACATTTGGTGGGGCTCGCCGCAGGGGTCAATTCTTGGACGCGATTCGCCGAGTCACTGGAGCATATTCACCACCTAGCTGACTCGAGCTCGATGGTTACAGATGGCCATTGACAATTGAAATGGATTTGTGTGTTTCTTGGTGTGAGAAGGTTTTTGAATGGATTTTAGGGTCTCTCAGCTCTGGGTGTGTGTACATGCTGAAGAAGAGGGGTGAAGCGGTCAAGGATATTGGAGTGTGATATTTACTAGACGTTATGGGTGGAAATTGCTAACCAAATATGTGGCTCGGTGGGGTGAAATCGATTCCGGGTTCGTTTTCTGCGCGGAGAGTGGCCGGGTCTTTTGTGGTGATACGTCTCGTGCCACGATGCTAAACGAGTTATTAAGGTTACAGGGTCAGTTTTTGTAATAAGCAGTTTAAAAAGATAACGTTTATTTTTGATGAAATTAGAAATATTTGATTTGCTGTGACCGTGGAAATGGGTTTTTAATCGACAAGTATGGACATTGTAAAACCTCACGCTAAACTAGTGAAATGGTTTTGAAAAAAAATCATAAAAATGTTGACATGAAATTAAATTCGAAGTGGTCAAGTGTTTTAAATGAAATACCACAGAAATACGTTACTAATTTTAAATTTTAAATCAATAATATAATTTCATAATATCATTGAAATTTGCAAACATGTTTGAATTGGTGTTAAGGCCTATTTAAATTTAAGAAATATGCATAAACTGTAATCTTTAAAAGATGAGTACAATGTGAAACAGAAAAAAGCTTTGTAAAAAGTGAGTTTTGAACTCTTAGTAAAAAATATAAGCCCATTTAACTAATAAAAACAACGCACCAACTAATTTTAAATAGTATTTTGTCAATAAAACGCACTTTGAACAATTGAACTATTGGCTTTCATCGGTTTGTTAAATAGAAAAGGCCAAACAATTTGAAACAATGTTGTAGTTCATTTAAATAAAACCATTAATAATAGCTTTTATTACCAACCACACATTACACATTCTAATTCCCCAAAACATTTCAACAACCAGGTGCACTTCTCTGCAGACAGCTTTGCTACTAAAATTAATTGCATATTTGATTTTGCACACTACCTCTGCAAAAAAAAGAAACAGATATATGATGTCAGTTATATCCTTTTTTACGCTTCTTAAGTTTCCACAAATTTATTCAAAAAAATAATCAACAGCTAAAATAATTCCGGCTACCATATTTAACAAAAGCAAACCTACATAACAGTCATGTTACCAATCACCGCCTAAAGATTTATCACCTCGAAACGACCGCACAAAGAAGCAACCCTTTATTTAAGAACATAAATAATCGACGGATAATAATTTCGAAACGGTAATTGCGACGAGATATCTCGCCTTACGCAATTAGCAAAAGAAGCAAACATAGAAACATTAAAATTAGATTCGACCAGCAGTGAGTTAAGTCAGGGTACGCCGCTGCGGGCTAGTTCACAGTCAGGTGCATTTAGTGCAGTGGCGTATGGTACAACTCAAACTGGTGCCCTATTCTGTTACTTATTTTGCAGTGGAACGGAATGAGATGAGATTGCCTATATTTGTTCCATTTTTAGTTCTGGAAAAAACGCCCTTTTCAATTGAATCCATTCTATTAAAATGAAAAAAATATATCAAATCGGAGACCTACTCTAATACTCAAAGATTTTTTTATTGGTATCAACAATTGCTTCTTAATCGATATCAGGTATTGTTGCCTTTGCATACAACCGAACAATGCAAGTGAACCGAACGACTGCTATCAAGCAAAGGCTCATAATTTCCCAGTGGGGCGGTTTTCGGGCCGTCGGGCCGTTTATACGCACATCCGAAGGACGGTACAACGCGAACAACAGGATTCCTCCACAAATCCATGCTGTCAAGAGGTTGATAAGCAAGGCGAGTGAAGTTGCTGTACTAACTTTCATCCCTCCAACCTCTCTCCCGAACAGAACTGGTCATGTGTATGATAGTCACACATCTAATACCTGACCCAGCGCAGTGTTGCTTAACTTTCATCCCTCCAACCGCTCTCCCGAACAGAACTGGTCATGTGTATGATGGTCACCCATCTAATACCTGACCCAGCGCAGTGTTGCTTAACTTTCATCCCTCCAACCTCTCTCCCGAACAGAACTGGTCATGTGTATGATGGTCACCCATCCAATACCCGACTCAGGATTGCTTGAATTCGGTGATCTCCCAAAAACCGGTGTTTCCAACACTTCAAAAAGTTCGATGGTCACCTAACCAATACCTGACGCAGCGCAGTGTTGCTTAATTTTGGTTATTACAAAAAAATGTTGTTTCCATTACGCCAAACCGTCCAGTGGTCCCATCACTTAAAACGTGTTCGAATGCGTCAGCGATGCAGGTTACGCCACTGCAACGAGCTAATGCCGACAGGAAACTCAGGGTGTATCAGGTAGCTAAGATTGGGCGCGACCTGGCGGCAGAATTTATGCGTTCGGTGCTCGTCTGGAATCAAACCCGAGGCGTCGGGCGGACGGCGTAATTTCAGGTGGGCCAAATATCAAGACGCCTTCAGGCTGCTGTCAAGAAGTTAGTGATTCATTGGATGCCAGAGAGATTGCACGCTGTTAAGGGTTTCACTTGGGCTAAGCTGGATATCGGCCTCGTGATTCATTCGTCTTATTATTAAAAAAAAAAAAAAACACCGAACGGTTTGGCGTAAAGGAAACATTGGTTCTCATGAGATCACCGAAGTTAAGCAATACTGCACTGGGTCAGATATTAGGTACGTGACCATCATATACATGACCAGTTCTGTTCGGGAGAGTGGGTTGGAGGGATGAAAGTTAAGCAACACTGCGCTAAGTTAGGTATTGGATGGGTGACCATCATACACATGACCAGTTCTGTTCGGGAGAGAGGTTGGAGGGATGAAAGTTAGTACAGCAACTTCAATCGCCTTGCTTATAAACCTCCTGACGGCATGGATTTGTGGATAAATTCTGTTGTTCGCGTTAAACCGTCCTTCGGAAGGGACGTTAAGCCGGTGGTCTCTTCTAGGCTAGGTTAGGTTCATTATCATCCTTATCATCATCCACCAAAGCGTTATTATTATTATCCACTCATTCACCGACGTTATTAGACCAGTGTCACAAATCCATGCTGTCGAGAGGTTAATAAGCAAAGTGAGTGAAGCTACTGTACTAACTTTCATCCCTCCAACCTCTCTCCCGAACAGAACTGGTCATGTGTATGATGGTCACCCATCCAATACCCGACTCAGCGCAGTGTTGCTTCACTTCGGTGATCTCACGAGGACAGCTGTTACCAAAACGCCGAATTGTTCCACGAGAGCCGCCAGCGTTAAATCAAAATTAGATCCCCGCCTTTATCTTGCGGCTGTAACACAAACAATTGGTAACCATGGCAATTAACCCGTAGTGACCTTGGACGCATATTCGTGACAGCCGAGCGGTGGAATTCCTTCTAAGCCGGGAGCAAGCTTTGTCACCTGCGCGTTTTACCTGTGTTTTAGTAAGAGATCAAAATCTACTTGTACAGATACTTTTAAAGTTAGACTTATGTCTCAAAATGTTTTATTCTTGAAAATTGTCAGGACTGCTCTTATCCTTGAAGAAGTAACATGGGAATAAGTTGGGAAATTTCCCAACAAAACGTTGGGAAATTTAGTTGTTCTTTACTTAGCATTGAAAACCCAGTTGAAATAGTTTTTCTTAAAACTAGTGCTAAGTTTACATCAAGTAGACATGAGTCTAAAAACCATCACACTTGTAAAGTACTTTTAAAGTTTTGTAAAGCGGTTGATCGTAAGGTATGAAAGAATATCTAGAAATATCAAAGGGAAATATCGTTTAAAGCATCACATTTTGTAAATGTCACTTTGCTGGGTTTAAATTAATCTTTTCGCATCTTTATAACGACGAAAAGCAATGAAAAGATAACTTTTATGACTGGATTTAAATTGCTAATTAAATAACAACAAATTTTATAAAAAAATTAGCAATAAATTGGTAAAGAGAAGTTGTTTTTCAATTAGTTTTCAAGGTCCAATTTTAAATATATTTTTTTTGAAAACTTATGCTAAGGTTAGATTAAGTAGACATGAGTCTAAAAACCACAATACAAGCTTAAAAATGTTTTCAGCTCAATGGCAAAGTATTGCTGGCTTATAATTTTAAGCAATTCTTTTTGCTGCTGAAGCAATTATAACATTCATATATCTTGCCGATTTAAACAATAACTTTGGCTTCGTTGAAGATAATTTTATAAAATCTTAAAAGATCAAAACATCGCTGCTGTCATTTTCTGAGGAGAAAACTGAATTAACTGACATTTTTCCATATCATTTATTTATGTGAAGCATATTTTGAAATCTGTTAATAACTAATTTTCCCGGCATTTTAAAGCGAGCTATAAATTTTTGTATCAGCCATTTTAAAATATCTAACTATTTCTGCAAAACAAAAAAGAGCATCTGCCTTAAGACGATTATTTTTTGCGTCTGGCACCAAATAAAATCTTAAGCCTGATTACGACCCACATCACGCTGAAGGTGTTTTCAGAAAACACCTGAACAAGAAGATAAAAAAAAAATATATAATAACACATTCAAGTCACGACAATTCAACCCCTTTTGTTTACAATGGTAAACATATGCCCCACCATAACAATTATCTATAACTTTCTCTGTTTATCTTATGAGAAACTCCATAAGTCTGTCTTCCTCTGTCGCTTTGAATTGATGCCATCAAATGGGTTTGGTTACAAAAAACAAACACCCTTTTGTGTGATTTGAAAGGCGAACAATCTTGGATTAATCGGAAAGTCTTTCAATATTTAATTGTAGGGCTATTGTGTTAGGGTAGGTTAGGGTGCGTTTTTGTGCGTCAGGTGATTTCAACAACTTCTCCCTGCAAAGGGCTGATCGTTGTCAATAAGGTAAGGTTGAGGTAAGTGCATGAAGGGGACCTGCAGGGCTTTCGGTTGTTTGTTTTTTGTGGCAAGAGTGATTAAATCTTTTGTTGGTTTTTAATGATTAGTCTATTCTTATGTAAAAAAGGTGAGATAATGATGTTAAAAATTTCTCGATGCATGAAATTTGTATGGAAATTTTTTGCCGTGCTGTGCGCGTTTTGGGAGATATAAAAAACAAAAAATTGTAATCAGATTAAAATCATTTCAGTGAGTTTAATTCAAGAATATTTTTGAAATAAAGAAATTTACTTTTGAAAGTGAAAATAACTTATTATTATTCAAATCACAACAAGTGAAACATTTATTTCATTCAATTTAAACATTGAGCATTAAAAAAATACTAAAACCGAAAGAAAAAATTAAATTCGTCTCTCCCAAAAAATCACCCTACCCCCTAAAATACATAACAACCCCATGGCTCATAAACCCATCTATCTTTGACAATAACACAATTCTTCAAATTTGACAACACAGTGCAAAACCTATGTATTAAAAATGCTTAAGGCGATCTGAGAGCTTATCCTCCCGAATTTCAAAGCGAATAAATTGGCCGGTCCTGGTTAATCCCATTTGGTTATGGTTGAGTGGAATGGTTTAGTATTTTGCCCTCCTGGGGCGATGTTCAAGCTTACTGGAGTGCCGCTAAGGATTGGTTGGGGCGGGGGGTGGTCTGGTTACTCAACTTATGAGGACAGGCTAAGAACTGGGTTTGTCCGAAAAGGAAAGACGTTGTAATCTACACAAAATATTTCCTTGATAGTTAATTTTATCTTTAAAATGGAGAGCAAGATCGTCTTACGGTTTTTAGACTCATGTATACATGACACTAGTTTTGATAAAAGCTGTTTGAATTGGGTTTTTTCACTTAGCATTCAAAGCCCAGTTGAAATAGTTTTTGTCAAAGCAAGATCTTGTGATCTAGTTTTGTGTGATTGACGCTGATTGATTTATAAACAAAAATGTCAATGACATGTATTGATTAGATTATTTGATAAACCAATTATAAAAAAATCTGAATATATTACATGAATATTTTGACTACCAGATGATGTCCGTTTAAACCCGAAAAACCCGACTTCCCAACATTTTTTTACACACAAGAGCTTAAATACTTAGTAATTTTCTCATAAACTTTCAAATATTTTAATAATTTTATAAAAAAATAAGTTGGGAAGGGCTAAAATGTGTTACGATAGGTAAAAATAGGCAAGAATAAGCCAGGGCTACTGTATAAGAAAAGATTAGACATGTTAGCAATTGAGTCGAAGAACATATTTTGATACCGGAACTATACTTACACGCATGTTAAAATCCCAAAATGTATATTTTTTGAAAATTTAAAATAAAAAAAACCTCAACGTTTATGCAAGACTTGCAATTGTGACTCTTACCATGCCCACCGGTATACCATTTCACCAACAGCTGAAGACGTTGCCGAAACGCTTTGTCCAAGCTACCCTTCTTAAAAGTGTATCGGCCCATTCCGCCCAACCTCTCGACCACGCGCATATCGGCAGGCGGCTAGGGTATCTTCTTGTTTACACTTTGGTCAAAATCCAGTCCGAGGGACCCACACACGTGTCGTCTTTGATTGGATTCGTCCGCCTTTTGTGCTGAACTTGCGTTGTGTAATCGCTCAAGTTACACCCAATAACTTCCGGTGACAAAATCGGGATCGATGTTGCTTGTTGTTGTTTAAATAAATATTTTTCTTAAATGACTTAAGTATCAAGTTTTGTTTTGCTATTAAAATAAAGTTGTCTCAAAGAGAATTGATTAGTTTTTAGTGTTTAACGACACTTGAAAACGGGATTTGTGGCATTGCTCTTATGTCATCGGTAAAAAAATGAAATAGTGAGGATGATGATGAACCTAAACTAGCAAGAAGGGACGAAGGTAAATCCGGTGCCGGCACTTAGCTTCTCCTGTCAAAAAGCACCAAGGGGACCACCGGCTTAATGTGCCTTCCGAAGGACGGTACAACGCGAACAACCGAATTCCTCTATAAAAATTCATGCTCTTGAGAGGTTGATAAGCAAGGCGAGTGAAGTTGATGTACTAACTTTCATCCCTCCAACCTCTCTCCCGAACAGAACTGGTCATGTATATGATGGTTACCCAACCAATACCTGACCCAGCGCAGTGTTACTTAACTTTCATCCCTCCAACCTCTCTCCTGAACAGAACTGGTCATGTGTATGATGGTCACCCATCCAATACTTGATCCAGTGCAATATTACTTAACTTTCATCCCTCCAACCTCTCTCCCGAACAGAACTGGTCATGTGTATGATGGTCACCCATCCAATACCTGACTCAGCGCAGTGTTGCTTAACTTCGGTGATCTCATGAGAACCGGTGTAGGTAAGTATAGTTTGCCATAAGAGCAGTATTGCTCTGATCTGATCTGTCAGCACTGCTCTAACCCTTGAAGAAGTAACAGGTACAAGTTACGAAACGTCGTGAAATTTAGTTGTTCTTCACTTAGCATTCAAACCCAAGTTGAAATAGTTTTTGTTAAAACTAGTGCTAAGTTTAAATCAAGTAGACATGAGTCTAAAAACAATCATAAACGCAAAACTAATTGAGTTTTAGATGTTTAAAAAAGTGCAGTATAAGTTTTTGCAAAAACTACTTGAACTGGGGTTTGAATGCCAAGTGAAGAACAACAAAATCTCCCAACTTTTCCCGAGTTCAAAAAGTTTTTGTTAAAACTAGTGCCATGAATCTAACCTACCGTTAAAACCGTATGTAGTGTAAGTTTTTTTTTTTTTACTATCATATCTAAACGAATTTTAAAAGGACTGAACTATCGGTATTTTTATAAAGTTTTACTTTATATAAAAGCCAAGCTTTCAGACGTCCCACAAAGAAAACATCTCTCTAATTTATCGAGTATTTTATTTTTGAAAACTTTCAACCACTAACGAGGATAAAATAATGTTATCATTCATCAATCCCACCCCTTTCCGTGCCGACCAACAATAATTGTATCGTGGAGCGTCCAATCAAATTTTTAACCCTTTCTCTCCGTCTACCCAATTAATATAATCCACGGGTGGTACTCAGACAAATGCAATCCCGATTCGATTTTGTTGTTATTGATAGGGATTTCGAAATATAACAATAAAAATATTTTAAAAATGTTTTTGCTTTGAATGATTACAGATCAGATGCCTTGGCCGATACGTTTTTCGCTCCTAGTAAATGTGGACGGATTGATATGAGATGTCAGTAAATGTTCTTGATCAGATTTGTAAGCTTTCTGGAAATAAAATGCCATTCGATTTATAAAGATTCATTGAGCGTAAACCAGTTTCAAATGCGAGTGATCCGAGAGAAATAATGAAATTTATTTTTGTTGAAATTCGAAACGAAGGTGACTTTATCTTGAAGCATTCTCGATTTTTTTTTGTAGCCATTTGGCGGCCATTTTCTTTGCGAAGAAAATTAAAAATTAACGCCTTTTTTATTTCTGCCTTTTGATAATTATAGCTAACGTATGATCCTAGATGGCAGAGCCATATTTTCTGGAAAAAATTCTGGAAAAAATACTACAAAATCAACACCGCTACAAATCTTTCCTTCAAATACTTAATTAAAAACTGTTTCATACAGAAAAAAAAACATAGAAATGATATAAAACCATTGTTTTCTTTGATTAAATTTACGTTCTAAATTTCACCCCGAAACTTGTGACATATCCGATCAGCCATATCCACTAGCACTCAAAAACATTTGAATTTTACTGCATGTGATATTAATTCGCTTTAACGAACATTTCAACTATAAGAGTGAAGATTTTGGTAAAACCGGGCCTTCAGTGACAGCTTTTTAAGAACCAAACAGCCCGTTAATTCGATTTAACCGAAGCCAACAAGATTTATTTAACTCTAATGCGACGGTCTAGGCATCTTAATCTGACGCAATACACTTTGCTTGAACAAGGGATGAAGTAAAGGAGAAGTTTGAAAGGTTTTCTGGCTCGCGTTGTGGACTTTGGGGTGGATTTCTGGTTCCCCACACAAGCAACATGGAGGGTTCAACAATGCAAGGATTGGTGTGAATTTGATAGGTTTGTATTCTACTCGACCTGGTTGACACACAACTCAGCTCAGTTTTGTAGTTTAATTTGAGCGTTATTTAGCATTTTTTTGGTTTGTTCGATACCCGTAATAACTAATTTATTAATTTAATTATTAAAAAACACTACTAACTTTTCAAAAATTGATGCCCAAACGGGGACTCCAACCCCGATCTCCACCTGTCGCGGGTGTTGCTCAAACAAATTGATCTAATTAGGTATAGCACTTTTGATAGTATTTTAGTGTATTTGATGAGAATGACGGATCTCCAAGGAGTAGAATCACGAGGCTGTGAATACTCACAGTCACTCTGATTCCAGTGACGCTATTGACAACCATTCAACCACCAGTAACTAAAATTAGACGCTGGATAAGATATCCAATACCTGACCCAGCGCAGTGTTGCTTAACTTCCATCCCTCCAACCTCTCTCCCGATCAGAACTGGTCATGTGTATGATGGTCACCCATCCAATACCTGACTCAGCGCAGTGTTGCTTAACTTTCATCCCTCCAACCTCTCTCCCGATCAGAACTGGTCATGTGTATGATGGTCACCCATCCAATACCTGACCCAGCGCAGTGTTGCTTAACTTGAATCCCTCCAACCTCTCTCCCGAACAGAACTGGTCATGTGTATGATGGTCACTCATCCAATACCTGACCCAGCGCAGTGTTGCTTAACTTTCATTCCTCCAACCTCTCTCCCGAACAGAACTGGTCATGTGTATGATGGTCACCCATCCAATACCTGACTCAGCACAGTGTTGCTTAACTTTCATCCCTCCAACCTCTCTCCCGAACAGAACTGGTCATGTGTATGATGGTCATCCATCCAATACCTGACCCAGCGCAGTGCTGCTTAACTTTCATCCCTCCAACCTCTCTCCCGAACAGAACTGGTCATGTGTATGATGGTCATCCATCCAATACCTGACCCAGCGCAGTGCTGCTTAACTTTTATCCCTCCAACCTCTCTCCCGAACAGAACTGGTCATATGTATGATGGTCACCCATCCAATACCTGACCCAGCGCAGTGTTGCTCAACAATCGGCAAAGAGTAAAAATGTCTGACAGTAATGAAAGTGCACGAAACATCCTAAGTACTGTTTAAATAATTAACGGACCGTTAAAAAAAGGGTCCAGATTGGCTGCTGCCGAGAAATTAGCAAATAAACGAATTTTTAGGGCCAAAAAACCTAAACAATAATAAAACTAGTAGTTAAATTTACACTGATATGAATCGAAATTATCTATAAATTAAATCAATAATCGATTCGATTTTATTGATGTATTACATATTTACACTGCATGTGCCCGTGTAATTGTGCGTGTATCTCTATCTCTCTCCGACGAAGAGTTTCTTTTTCAGACAAAACGGTCACACGACCAACGCGGTTGCCCCCCAGCATTCTCTCTGCTACCTCCAACCAACAAAGAACATGAAAGGGAGAAGAAAAGAATGAAGAAGAAGAAAAGTGGGTCTCAGATGCGAAGGGAGCCATAAGCCCGTAAGTAAATATCAACTAAGAATGGGTGTAAGATGGTTTTAAAAGGAGACTTCTATGAAGAGGAAAGCATGTGCCTTTATCTCGAAAAACTGATACAAATACCGAATGGATCTGGACAGAAATGTATATTATTATATTTTTCCATGTCGCTTAAATCAACAAAATGGCTGTGGGTGGAGAGAGGTTGGAGGTGTCTTTTGTTGCGTTTGGTTTTGACCGGTGGTTGTTAAAGAGATGACAGATGAAGAAGAAAAAAACTTTATACGTTGGTGCAGGTAAAGGAAATTTTAAAATGAGATTATATTTATGGGTGTATCAAAAATTGTAAGGGGATAATTTTTGTGGAGTGCATTTAATATCTGGGTGGTTTTTTTTTTCATCTATGGTTAGCTTTGAATAATTTTTTGGATTAGTATTCTGTGATGGGGTGGTTTGGGATCGAATCCTTTTAGGTGGCTCGCTTTGAGGTTATGAGCTGGGCAAGGATTACCGAAAGTCTTTATTGCTTTTATGTGCGAGTTTAACTATATCTGGAATGGAATTGACATGCTTATATACGGATTGACAGTCAATAGATTGGCTTGAATTGAATAAACTTAGTTGAAATTTTATCACAATTCATTTTTCATTAAAAATGTAACATGTATTACTTTTTGAGGACCGATTTCAGCAACGCCGTTTAAATTTTGCTTAATCGGTGCTTATCAGAGCTTTAAACTAACATTGATTATACCCGTTTAGCCAAAATTTTGAGAGATTTGATTAAGGATCTTTAGATAATTACACAAAAAAGATGTTAAATTTAAATTTGAATTTGTTGATGATTCGGGAAGGCTTTGTCCTGTCACATAACAGAAATTTAATTTAGCAGCCGTCACTGTTTTCTCTCTGTCCAAATCAGTGTTTAATATTTGAACCTGGAAGGATGGGGTTTAACTTTTAAACTGTCATTTGGAGATCAAAGTAAGAAGTCGCATTGATATTTTGTTTGCATTTCCAAGTCACCAAATATTTCGTTTCGAAGCAAACACATTGTTAAAAACTATTTTTATTCTTGTTCTTCGTGTGTTGTCTTAGTTTCTTGGCTTGCAATCCAACCAATTAAAAAGTTAAACCGGACAAAAAAAATATCAAAATTTAGCTAACAAAAAAAACAACGGATTTTTTTTGCAATTAACCAGCCAACTGTCTGAACCGATTTTATTTAAATTTTCAAAACATCTCAGACCTTAGATCTGCCACATATTTAAAAGGTAATCTGCTAGATGCATTAAATGCACTAAACTTTACACTATTGCATATTAAATCATGGACTCACCCATCACTCCGACGACTCCGCACCCCTCGCAGTCTCTCCAAGAACGACCACTTCGGAAGACAATTCAAACAACGATGATGACTCAATCAAAGTGGCAAAAACATCACAGTGAATTGTCAACACGAACTTTCACAGAAACTCGCAATCATTATTATTATTATTATTTGTGGTGTTTAACGACGCACTGTTTTGACAACTGGCCCTGCGGCACTGGTCTTATAGCGTCGATGAATGAGTGGATGATGATCAGGATGATTACGACCCTAACCTAGCCTAGAAGGGAGGAGGGGAAAACCAGTGCCAGCACGTAGCCTACTCCTGTCGAAGACTAAGGGTACCACCGGCTTGACGTCTCTTCCGAAGGACGGTACAACGGCAACAACAGGATTTCTCCACAAATAAATGCTGTCAAGAGGTTGACCAGCAAGGCGAGTGAAATTGCTTTACAAACTTTCATCCCTCCAACCTCACTCCCAAACAGAACTGGTCATGTGTATGATGGTCACCCATTCAATACCTGACCCAGCGCAGTGTTGCTTAACTTACATCCCTCAAACATCTCTCCCGAACAGAACTGGTCATGTGTATGATGATCACCCATCCAATACCTGACCAAGCGCAGTGTTGCTTAACTTACATCCCTCAAACATCTCTCCCGAACAGACCTGGTCATGTGTATGATGATCACCCATTCAATACCTGACCAAGCGCAGTGTTGCTTAACTTTCATCCCTTCAACCTCTCTCCCGAACAGAACTGGTCATGTGTATGATGGTCACCCATTCAATACCTGACCCAGCGCAGTGTTGCTTAACTTACATCCCTCAAACATCTCTCCCGAACAGAACTGGTCATGTGTATGATGATCACCCATCCAATACCTGACCAAGCGCAGTGTTGCTTAACTTACATCCCTCAAACATCTCTCCCGAACAGACCTGGTCATGTGTATGATGATCACCCATTCAATACCTGACCAAGCGCAGTGTTGCTTAACTTTCATCCCTTCAACCTCTCTCCCGAACAGACCTGGTCATGTGTATGGTGATCACCCATTCAATACCTGACCAAGCGCAGTGTTGCTTATCTCCGGTGTTTCCAACACGCCAATCCTTTCGGTTTCCTCACAACGTTTCCTGATACGAGTGGCTACCATATTCCCGCACGCCATCACTTGCCTCAACTGCCCGCGTCCCTTCAAGCTCATCTCAACACAACAAACTAGCGCAAAACTCCCCAAACTTACAACACAACCTCCGCGATTCATGATAATATCCAAACTGACGAACCTGCGTTTCAGAACGACGCAAATACCTACAGCCCATCGAAGCGGTCTATCGTAATTAAACCAGTTATTGTTACCCCTGACATTACATAAAAGTACCTGCTAACGACAGGACCTCGCTATGAGACAACGCATCGCTAGGACTCATTTCTAAATAATCCATAACATCTATCACAGCCAAATCAAAAAGAAAATATTTACAAAACTTTTTCCCAAGCGCCACCACATTGATAAACAATCTCCTCCTGTATTCAAACTCACAATTAGTATCACTGAAACTCAATTTTAACATCGAACATTAGAACATTAGAACATTAGAACATTAGAACATTAGAACATTAAAACATTAGAACATTAGAACATTAGAACATTAGAAAATTAGAACATTAGAACATTAGAACATTAGAACATTAGAACACACTAAAACAGCATACGTTTTCATACATATTTTAAAACATTTAAGTGACCTTGGTTCTGAAAAACGGAGCCAAACTCTTAATAATCAAGAAAGGAGTGATGGCTAACAGCCTTGTTGGATACTCTTTATTGAAAATTTAGTGCTAAGTCATCTAGTTGAATTTTTGACAGGAAATGCCAAATATTATGAGCACTTTTTAAATAAATGTATTAATATGTATTTTTGTAGATGAACACTACTAAAACCGCAACATATTCTGAAAGTTTGTAGAGCTATAACCGATAACTGTGTCTAAATTAAATAAACCAGACCAACAGTTTACTCTATAACTGCATATTCATCAACGACAGAAAACGTCATGGCTGTGGCAGACATCTGTAACTGGATGTCGAAAAATATTCTGGCCTCAGTGATTTTTGCTCTCGGGGTAAGCAAATACCAAATGATATTACCGCTTTGAAATTTCTGATAAAGTCTTTGTTTGACTTCACTAACAAAATGTGTTCGTTCTGTGATGACAGATGCTGATTGGTGTGGGTGGAATCTCATTCTTTATAGCAGGCATTGTTTTTGCGGAGATTTATGGATCCTTATTTATAACTGGATTATTTACTAGCTTAGGAGTTGTAATCAGCTGTGTGGGAATATTTATGTTCCTTGCATCTGTTTTAGCCGTCACAGTTCTATTAGGGAGTGCCGCTTGTCCAAGAATTTACGTGAGTTACTTTATACGCAAATACAAAAAAATCAAAGTCCAGACAAAAGGTATTTTTGTTGAAAGGGGCATTTACCGTTCAAAATTATTTTTTACCATCGATTTGGAAGATTTAATAATGGCATTTGGACTATAAAAAAAAAACTCCTGTGTCCACGGCTGTCCGTGCAGAAATTACCAAAGTCCGTGTTTTTCAGCTTGGGTGCTTAGAAGAAAAACTCCCATAAGAAATAACCCATAGTGCTTTTTCGACCCCTAGCACCTAGACAAACCTCTCATCAGATAAAATTCAAATAATTTTAGCAAAGTCCTCCATTCTTTCTCTGTGTTGAAATAATTTGGCTTCATGATACAATTATTCGTTTGGTCACGTTAAGCGAATTACCGCAGGTGTGTAATTAGCATGTGGCATATTTTCGTGCAGCGACAGCGCTCGGAAGGAAGAATCGTTAGGGAAGGGATAGACTTTTGGCGACTTTGGCCAACGGAGCGGCCGCAGGGAAAGACAGTACTCTACAAGGAATCGTACCCAGCTCGCAGATCGCGCCGCGCGAAAAGCCAAAAATCTTGGATAATTAATTGCAGATTCATTTTTTCAGAAAATTGTTTAAAATAGGTCAATTTCAATTCATACGACAGTAACAAATCTATAGTGAAAATTAATTTTGAAGGGTAAATGCCCCTTTAATATATTCGGGGTGAATTGATTTCAGTTACTTTCTTTCAGCTGTTGTTTTATCTGTGGTTTCTCTTCTTTGTGCTCAATTCACTCTCTTCGTCGGGCTATGTAGTGTTTACGCGTCCCAACTTAATGTAAGTCAATCCTCTTCACTTTTAAAATCCTAAATTAATTTTGGAAATGGGCTGAAATGACTTTTAAAACGTTGGTTTGATATTTTTACCCTTCATCATGCTTCCTACATTTGTGTTTGTTTTGTCTGTGAGGTTTTAAAACCAAATCAAGTCATGTCATACGATAACGGCTGATCCTGATCAGATCTAAATTTGAATTTAGCTTGAATAATCAGCAGAAGAAAAACTGCATTAATCGAAATTTGAAAAGCGCTGATTTCTAGTTTCCAGTATTCAATTTGTTATTATATACCCTTAAGCATAAATATTTCAGAAATTTTAGTCGTATCTCGATCAGACAAATAGTGTCAATGAAACCCATGAATCGCTCAGACGCGCTGTCAGTAGATCCTCCTAACAGTGGAGTGGGGAGACCCATGAATCACTCAGACGCGCTGTCAGTAGATCCTCCTAACAGCAGAGTGGGGAGACCCATGAATCACTCAGACGCGCTGTCAGTAGATCCTCCTAACAGCGGAGTGGGGAGACCCATGAATCACTCAGACGCGCTGTCAGTAGATCCTCCTAACAGCGGAGTGTGGAGACCCATGAATCGCTCAGACGTGCTGTCAGTAGATCCTCCTAACAGCATAGTGGGGAGACCCATGAATCGCTCAGACGCGCTGTCAGTACTCAGTAGATCCTCCTAACAGTGGAGTGGGGAGACCCATGAATCACTCAGACGCGATGTCAGTAGATCCTCCTAACAGCGGAGTGGGGAGACCCATCAATCACTCAGACACGCTGTCAGTAGATCCTCCTAACAGCAGAGTGGGGAGACCCATGAATCACTCAGACGCGCTGTCAGTAGATCCTCCTAACAGCGGAGTGTGGAGACCCATGAATCGCTCAGACGTGCTGTCAGTAGATCCTCCTAACAGCATAGTGGGGAGACCCATGAATCGCTCAGACGCGCTGTCAGTAGATCCTCCTAAAAGTGGAGTGGGGAGACCCATGAATCACTCAGACGCGATGTCAGTAGATCCTCCTAACAGCGGAGTGGGGAGACCCATCAATCACTCAGACGCGCTGTCAGTAGATCCTCCTAACAGCAGAGTGGGGAGACCCATGAATCACTCAGACGCGCTGTCAGTAGATCCTCCTAACAGCAGAGTGGGGAGACTCATGAATCGCTCAGACGCGCTGTCAGTAGATCCTCCTAACAGCGGAGTGGGGAGACCCATGAATCGCTCAGACGCGCTGTCAGTAGATCCTCCTAACAGCGGAGTGGGGAGACCCATGAATCACTCAGACGCGCTGTCAGTAGATCCTCCTAGCAGCGGAGTGGGGAGACTCATGAATCGCTCAGACGCGTTGTCAGTAGATCCTCCTAACAGCATAGTGGGGAGACCCATGAATCACTCAGACGCGCTGTCAGTAGATCCTCCTAACAGTGGAGTGGGGAGACCCATGAATCACTCAGACGCGCTGTCAGTAGATACTCCTAACAGCATAGTGGGGAGACCCATGAATCGCTCAGACGTGCTGTCAGTAGATCCTCCTAGCAGCGGAGTGGGGAGACCCATGAATCGCTCAGACGTGCTGTCAGTAGATCCTCCTAACAGTGGAGTGGGGAGACCCATGAATCACTCAGACGCGCTGTCAGTAGATACTCCTAACAGCATAGTGGGGAGACCCATGAATCGCTCAGACGTGCTGTCAGTAGATCCTCCTAACAGCGGAGTGGGGAGACACATGAATCGGCTTAAAAACAAGTATATTTAAAGGAATCATAATAAGTCAGTAGTTTCTAGATTTGGTTTCGGTAATGAAGTATACATTTATTTAAAATCTAATAATCGACTTAATTTACTGCTATGATCTAAAAAAAATCACATTCAATACCAGTAGTTGTCTGAACATTTCAAGATACTAGAAATGCACTCGCAGCTGTTTTGAGTGTATTGAGTGATAAGAGTGATCTGATAGATAAGAATTGATCTCATTGATTTCGGTACAGGCAAAAAAATACACTGTGAAATTTGGACCACTTTTTCTTGCTTTAAGGTGAAGACTCTGTGTCCAGGTGAAATAATCGACCATTTTTAGACACTTCCATTTTTCAATTCACATTCCCTTCTTTATGCATTCCCTAAAACTTTTTACAATTTTTTTTCTTTTTTGTCCTTACCACTGATTCCATTCCACTTTTCAACACCTCTCTCTACAATCCCAATCGCTTTTTTTACTCATTGTTTTCCTATTAGTTTAAATTTATGCCTATTTTACCCTCTAAGCTTTGGCTCCTGCAACCTACATCCTATATCCTTACACGCGTTTCACCCCCAAAATAATTTATGCATATACGTTTATCTTTTTAGTTCTATTCTGTTTCTTAATTCTTCTAATTTTAATTCTGAAATTTCTTAGTATTGATTAACTCCTGATATGATGAATGTTTTAAATGTTTTAATGTAAATGTTTTTTAATTTTTTAATTTTATGACGCATTCTATTAAAATTTACAATTTTGTTCACGGAATAAAGACATTATTATTATTATTAAACATGTAATTGCAAGAGGTACTCACACAAATATATCGCAAAAAAATTCTCACAAAAGCGACCACTTTACCTGCAACGTTAAACACCGTTGAAATAAACTACTAAATCCATCGACAACCATTTAATATTATTACTAGCATCTTTATTTTTATGCCAAAGTTTATCAGTCACAAAATTAATGTCCCATTTTCAGCTCGTTTTTATCAAAAGATATGGACTCAAAATTCAGTACTGATTACGGTATCAACAAATCTAATGTGGCAAAGTTGGCTGAAGAATCATCGGAGCTAGATAATAAAGACTTGGAAGAAATGACTGAGGAAGTCGACGGGGTTACGCCAGTGACCGATGTTGGTCCTCACAAGCTGCCGGTCAGCGAATTCTTCAACACGCTCCACACACAAGTTAGTTATGAATTTCATGCAAATAATATTCAAGGATAACGTGTCCATGCTATCAGAAAGTAAAGCGGGTTGAATCATAACTGCATTGACCAACATGTGCGCTAAGCAAGGTTAAGACTGAAATCAAAATTACAGTTACACAAAGTGAATAGCGTGCAATCGATTTTAAAAAATCGGTTTTTAATATTTTTAATGTTTTAAAATTTTAAATGTAAATCAAGAAATTTTGGGGAAAAATGAAGTTTTCTCGCAATTTATTGATGAGCGTAGCGAGTGAGGCGATTTCTTCAATTTTACTTACCCCAGAAAAAAAAAATAACTTGGATGATTGTTCCGTTTTATTTTTTATTTCGTTTCTAGTTCGAGCAGCCAAAAGCTCTGACGTGAACGAAATTTGCAGAACAAATTTTTTGTGTTCTCAACTTAGACCCCAAACGCTTTTCAGAAACATTTTTCAAATGATTTGTAACATTGACGAACATTTTCGTATTTTTTATAATCGTCTTCAAGTTTCATACTCTTTCACCAAACTTATGCGAATTACATCAGATTTTAGTGGTATCGAAATTTTTAAGCTCATTTGTTATGAGCTCATTTCCGACTTAATTATGTGAATTTTGAACTGTTTTGCTTTGTTGGTCGGCTGATTATTTTGTCATCCCAAAATATCATCGAAGAATCATTTCGTAGAAGCGGTAACTTTATGTGGACTGGTCAGACTATTCAAACTCTAGTCAGAACTCAGACGCAAGCATTTTATATATATATATTTTCATCTCATTTCTGCATACCTTTCTTTTTATGAAAAAAAAATCTTTTTGTCCTAAGTTGAATTCTACAATATAGAGTATAAATAATAATGTGATAGTTGGTAATATTGTTTAGAATTGATAGGGATTGAAGAATTGATGATTGAAGAAGAATAGATAGGGATAAATAAAAGTATTTTCAGTTAGCCAAATAATTTAAAATTACTTCATTAATTTTAAAAATTTTAAATAAAAAAATAGGGAGGAAATTGATAATTGCTCCCGTTTTTTTATTCTATCTATTTTTAAAGAAAAAAAGATAAAAAAACTCTATCCGTTGCAAGCATTTAAAAGTTCAATAAAAATTAAAAAATAGAAAACAGTTTTTTTTCCTTAAACAAAAATTATTTCTAGCTGTCATGCTGCGGCAGCGATGGTCCAAGAGACTTTCAATCTTTCGCCGAGCTTCCGAAGTCTTGCTGCAATATTCTGAGCAAGACAGGAACATGCCTACCGAACCTCGCTTACCCGACCGGGTGCAAGGTCACTGTGGCCAACTCTCTGCAACGCACCGGTTTGCTGGTGACCAACTTGATGACTGTCGCCTCCTTGGTCGTCGTACGTTGCTTTACTAGTTCCAATCTAATTGTTTACAATAATAGGGTTGGTTTGGCGAACTGTTCCTTTGAAAAAAAAAAAACTCTTTAATGTTCCTTAGAAAAACTATTTGAACTGGGTTTTGAATGCTAAGTAAAGGGCTACTAAATTTCCCTAATAATTTAGTAGCCCTTTACTTAGCATTCAAAACCCAATTCAAATAGTTTTTCTAAAAACTTGTGCTAAGGATAAATTAAGTAGACTTGAGTCTAAAAACCATCATCTTTAATGTCCCTGTTACGACTTCAAAACAGTAATAAAAGAGCATATCGGTCACATACTACATCAATTACAGGGTTATTACGCCAAATATTAGAATATTTTCCAACACCAGTCGAGCTTCTCGCCTCAAAATGTCTGAATTGAACGTTGCTAGTTTAAACTACCACTTCAACCAGAGGGTACAAGAGTTGTGAAACGAGGTCTCATTAGGTGTTTAGGTCTACTCGCAGTTGGCAAAGCAAACGACGAGCGAGTACGAGCACAGCGACAAAGCGAATTTAACGGTCATACACTACCTCGAGTTTCGCATTAGGCACTCAGCAAAATAGGTCTAGTTCAGGTCTCGCCATGTGTTTTCAGTAGAGTCTATCTGAGGTTATATTATACTAGCAAATTATGTGTCAACTGTCACAAAATTGAATTGCCTACAGTAAGATTGCTAAGATTGCCGCAAAATGCTATGTTTTATTTTACTCGCCATGTAATGCAAGGAAGTAGCAGTCACGTCGCAGTTTTTTTTTTTTGAGTACGGGCACATAATCTAATACTGAGTAATTAAACAAATCAATCAGCCAAAATCATCTGTGCAGCGGTCATGTTTGTAAAGATTGGTCGACATCAGCACAAAAAAGTTAGAAAATTTTAATTTAACTTTGATAAATGCTAGTATTGTGAGGTAGGTAAAATGTGTTTATTGTGTCCAGTCGTAACGATGTAATTATTTTCAGATCGTTGTGCGCTATAATTGCGCTCAATTTATGACAATCGTGGGTAGTAGACAATTAAACTGCTGCAAAAATAAAACACTCTTGTTTGCAACGTTCCACTCAGATCCAATCGACATTTAGGAGTGACCAATAAGGTGCAATTTTATTTGAAATCTCATTTAAATTGCAAACGCTTGCAATGCAATGCAATGCAATAAAATCACTGGTGCTATCCTGTAACAACGAGAAGAACCTATGTTATAAACTAAACGGCCCCCATTACACCAAGACGGGTTTAATATTTAAGGAATAATTCCCTCCAGGCAAAGTCCTTATGACCAACGTTTGGTGTTGTTCTATTGCAGTTCGTGGCCGCGGTGTGCACTTGCGTTCTAGTGTGTTCATGTTGCTGTGGCCAGTGCAGAGTCCAAAAAAGGTCGGTGAGGTCCCAAGATCGGTCTTTTTGAATATATCAACTAAATTACTTGTTTTCTTCGCTTTCTATACAAGTCCACAGTTTTACTAGATGTCTTAAAATTTTTGTACGCACAGGTTTATGATAAATTTTAGGGAGTTTAAAAAAACTAAGTGAATATATTTTTTTACCCTAAAACAGGTTTTCAATTGCCTATGACATTGTTGTTTAATAAATAAAGACTTTGTGTGCAAGCAAATTTTTATTTGGGAAAATAAATTTGGTATAAAATATTCTATAATATATTTTTGTTTAACAAAAACTATTTGAAATGGGTTTTGAATGCTCAGTGAAGAACTAAATTTCCCGACGTTTCGCAACATGTACTAGTTACTTCTTCAAGAGTTAGGTATATCAATTTTCCGATAATTTTCCGATATTTTTCGATAATTTTCCGATAAATTATATTTTTATTTGGTATATTCTATAAAATAAAATTGTTTGGGAAATTTGAGCTCAACTTTTGAATCATAATTAAATTTTTTATTTTGTAAGTTAACACAAAAGTAGGTAGTGTGTTTACCATTAACAAATTTTTTTTTATCGACGAGCTAAGTGATCGACGGCATCGTGAATTTTTTCCATTTTGCAAGTTAAAAATTTTAATATTTTTGAAATCAAATTTACGGTCCCGAATTGTAATGATCAAATTTGAAGCAAACATATTTTAAATTTATTAAAACGTTTAAGTGACTTTGGTTCTGAAAAACGGAGCCAAACTCTTAATGATCAAGAAAGGAGTGATAGCTAACAGCCTTGTTGGAAACTCTTTATTGACAAACGAGTGCGAAGTTGTCACATTGAATTGACGGTCGACAGTTCATGCCAAATGTTATGAGCACTTTTTAAATAAATGTTTTGGAATACATTTTAGTAAGTTAGCACTACCAAAACCACAACTTATTCTGAAAGTTTGTAGAGCTATAACCGATAACTGTGTCTAAATTAAATAAACCAGACCAACAGTTTACTCTTTAACTGCATATTCATCAACGACAGTAAACGTCATGGCTGTGGCAGACATCTGTAACTGGATGTCGAAAAATATTCTGGCCTCAATAATTTTAATTCTTGCGGTAAGCAAATACCAAAATGATATTACCACTTCTAAATTTCTGACAAAGTCTTTGTTTTAACTTCACTAACAAAATGTGTTCGTTCTGTGACAGATACTGATTGGTGTGGGTGGAATCTCATTCCTCATAGCAGGCATTGTTTACGCATGTATCAACAAACCTTACAACGTATCATTTGATGACATCACGTTATTCACAATCATGGGATCTTTAATGATCATCCTTGGAGTAGAATTGTTAGTTGGTTCAGTTTTAGCCGTGTCATTGATCTATAAGAAAGCTACATGTCTACGATGCTACGTAAGTGATTTAATACCTCAGAGAAAAAAAGTATAGCAGTCCATAATTTGTGGATGTTTATTTAAAATGTTGCGTTGTGAACTAATTTCAGTAATGTTTTTCAGTTCTTGATCTACTTATGGATTCTACTCTTTCTTGTGGGCGTCGCGTTTATTTTCTCAATCGTGCTGTCTTACAGGGGTAATAACGATGAGTAAGTCACCCATCTTCATTTAAAAAAAATCAAGTTTAATTTTTGGAATTTTCATTGCGACACACTATATTTTAAAACTTAAAACATTGCCAAGTTAAGCTATGATCAAATCATCGTAGCCAAAATATAAAAAAAAAAAAACTTTTTAATTCCTTATCAAAAAAGCGTTGTGTGAAATTGCCGAATTTTGCATAATAACCTATTAATTAACATGCATAAATATGCTCCATTAAAAACAATGGACATTATTTTCTAATTTTACCATATCATAAGACAAAGCCAGTTCTGTCATGATCGTTTCACACTTTGAAATAAGCATATTTAGAAAACTGAAATTCTCAAGTATTTTCTAAATTTTAAACTAAAGATTAACTGAGTTTTTAACCATAATTCGGTCTGTTGAGCGCAATGAAATAAAATGCAGACATTTTCGGAAAATTTCAAAATATTGCAACAAAATCTTTACAACAACCAATCACGTTCCCAGACAAAACCTTAGTTTAATTATGACTTTTTTCACTCAAGAAGAGCGGTAATGCATACGGCACTCACACAAGCAAGATGACACGGCTGGGACAGTGTAACAAATTGATTGATTGATTTGTGGTGTTTAACGACAAATTGTTTTGACATTTGGCCCTGCGGCACTGGTCGTATGGCGTCGGTGAATGAGTGGATGATAATGACCAAACCTAGCCTAGAAAGAAGGAGAGGAAACCCGGTGCCAGCACGTAGCCTACTTTTGTTGAAGACCAAGAGGGCTCTTCGGCTTAACGTCCCTTCCGAAGGACGGCAAAACTCGAACAGCAGGATTCCTCCACAAATCCATGCTGTCGAGAGGTTGATAAGCAAGGCGAGTGAAGTTGCTGTACTAACTTTCATCCCTCCAACCTCTCTCCCGAACAGAACTGGTCATGTGTATGATGGTCATCCATCCAATACCTGACTCAGCGCAGTGCTGCTTAACTTTCATCCCTTCAACATCTCTCCCGAATAGAACTGGTCATGTGTATGACGGTCACCCATCCAATACCTGACTCAGCGCAGTGCTGCTTAACTTTCATCCCTTCAACATCTCTCCCGAATAGAACTGGTCATGTGTATGACGGTCACCCATCCAATACCTTACCCAGCGCAGTGTTGCTTAACTTTCATCCCTCAAACCTCTCTACCAAACAGAACTGGTCATGTGTATGATGGTCATCCATCCAATACCTGACTCAGCGCAGTGCTGCTTAACTTTCATCCCTCCAACCTCTCTCCCGAACAGAACTGGTCATGTGTATGATGGTCACCCATCCAATACCTGACCCAGCGCAGTGTTGCTTAACTTTCATCCCGTCAATCTCTCTCCCGAACAGAACTGGTCATGTGTATGATGGTCACCCATCCAATATCTGACCCAGCGCAGTGTTGCTTAACTTTCATCCCTCCAATCTCTCTCCCGAACAGAACTGGTCATGTGTATGATGGTCACCCATGGCCAGTGAAGTTGTAGTTCTAACTTTCATCCAAAGTGCCGAAAACAAACTAGAACTTACGTGCAGTTACTTACATTTTACCTGGAATGTAAAACGCAACTAAAATAAACAACTTACTTTTATTATTAGGAAAAGTTTATGCCAGAACGGGGACTCGATCCCCGAACTTCACCTGTCGCGTGTGTTGCTCTAACCCCTTGAGCTAATTGGACAATGAATTTTTGAGACAATTTTAGTGTATTTAATTTTCAATTAATTAAATAATTATTATATTAAATTATGTTATATCACATTATTATGTTATTATTATTACAGTTATTTGATTATTTATTTTGAGATAATTTTAGTGCAAATGCAATTTAAATGAGATTTCATCTAAATACATCAACAAATTTAACGTCAAATTGGAGTTATTCGAGTTTGACAGGTTGTGACATGATATAGTGTCACTAGAATTAGAGTGACTGTGAGTATTCACAGCCTCTTGGTTCTACTCCTTGAAGATCCGTCATTCTCATCAAATACACTAAAATCCTCTCAATAACCCAGTGTTTATATAGCTCAATGGTTTAGAGCAAAACCCGCGACAGGTGGAGATCGGGATTCGATTCCCCGTTTGGGCATGAAATTTAGAGACGGTTATCTTGTTCATAATAATATAATACCCCGCGCATTGCAAGCGTTTGCAATTAAAATAAGATTTCATCTAAAAACAACTAACTAGATAAACTGACATTTTTTATTATTACAAGCGTATTCTGTTTTTTGCTGAAAATGTCCTTATTTTCAGGTTGACTGTTTACCGAATGCTTTCAAAACAAGTGGACAAGAAATTCACGGAAGATTACAATATCGTCGCTTATCAGCAACCATCAATTCCAGGACTATGGAATGGGCTTCAAATACCTTCTCTAAATAGACCACCAATAATTATACCTCCAGATTATTTGGAAAATTTAGATCAACAGGTTGGAAAAAAAGTTCGTTCATTTTTCACTGGTGGTCATCGGGGGCTGCTAGAAAGCGAATTCTTTGACACGGTGCACGAGACAGTAAGTCCCAAATGACGTCAACATATTATTAGCTGGTATTTTGGTTTTTCTGGCGTTTTCTGGAGTTGAAACCAGCAAGCAGAGGATGGAGAGGACGCTAAAATGACAAAATGTTTCAATGAAACGGCAAACGATGTATCCTGTCTAGCATAAATAATGAATATTGATAAAGCTTGTGTCAATGCTACCAAACAGCTCATACAAAGGTCATCACGGAAAGCGCTAAAAAATTATCAATATTGAAATAAAAATAACAGTCACATAACACAAATGGTGTAAAACGGATTTTATTGGCAAGAAAATTACCAAGAAAAATAGGTTATTGAGGAGACGAAATTGAAATCCGCATATCTTCAACCCAACTACGGGTTTGTTAATAATTTTGAGGGTGTTGGTCAACCTTTGCAAGCATGTACAAGCGTGGATCTTGAAACACAAGCTCTACGGTAAAAAGTAAATAAAATACGCTGCCCATTGCAAGCTTTTGCGGTTTTATTAGCTGATCAACACATAAAAAATCGTTTTGTGTTTTTCTGAAACATACATTATTTCCAGTTTTCATGCTGCGGCAGCAATGGTCCGCATGAATTTCAAGGCATACTTCCGAAGTCTTGCTGCGAGAATGTGGACAAGTCTGGAGTGTGCCCGATCGCGGGCGCTTACAAAACTGGCTGCAAGGAGATACTCATCGCCTCTCTACATGGAAAAACACGGATAATGGCTGGCTTCATAGGCTTCTACTTCTTAGTCGTCGTAAGTTGCTCAAGAATATATTCAATTCTAGTTTCAAACCGATCGTTTACCATTCACAAGTTACTTTAACGGTTGGATGGTTCCTTCAAGGCCCAACTGTTCAGTATTTTTAAACAAGAAACTAGCGCCTACAGCAAAAGAAAAGCCTAAATATCTGATCAAATGATAACATGGTTATAGTTTTAGTACTTCAATTAAGCGATGAAAATTTTTTAAAATCCAATCATCTTAAGTCTTTATGATGGATTTAAGACTCATGTCTACTTACACAAGCACAAGCACAAGCACAAGCAGAAGCACAAGCACAAGCACAAGCACAAGCACAAGCACAAGCACAAGCACAAGCACAAGCACAAGCACAAGCACAATCACAAGCACAAACAGCAATAATAAAAAACATGTTGTAGATAAAAAATTAATTTGGTTTGCACGAATCGTTTTTTGGGTTTTATTCTCCAATCGCCAGAATTTACAGCTAAACAATTTACTTTTGTAACATAAATATATCAGTGAGAAACAAAATAGTTCAAAGATTGTGTTTTTTTGTTACATATTTTATGTCCAGGTTTTTGTTCTTAAATGATATGGATAGTTATAACGTGCAAATAATAAATGCCAGTTTGATAAGTGTAAGGTTTGATGGATTTTTAAGTAGAAATGGATGATTCCCTCCAGTTAAAACCCAAGACCAATGTTTTGTTTCGATCTGTTGCAGTTCGTGACAGCGCTACTCACCTGCATTTTAGTGCGTCGATGTTGCGGCAGAAAGCAAGAAACAGATTCCTAAACACTTCGAAAAGACCTGAAGATCGCAGTCAGAATCAGTCGCACTTTCTTACTCTTTCTCTACACAATTAATGGTTGTCTTGGTCATTCATGCAAATTTATCGCTATTCTTACTTTTTGTAAAAATATGTCATTCATATTTAATAAATTATGGGTTTTTTGGAACATTTTGTAAAATCAACGAACAGTACCCGCTGCCTGGCGGCTGCTGTTGATGTTGAGGGAGTGGGCATTTTGGTTTAGCTGTAACTCGATTTAAAGCATATTTTAAAAAGTTCTCGAGTTTTGTCAGATGCCGTTCCAAAAGCCTTTAATGGGACCAAAACCAAGAGTACTAAAAATGCTCAGAAAGTATAGTTTTTTGCCCTTAAGAAGACTTGATCAAGTCTTATGTCTTTACGCATCTATCTAATCCGCCTATCTAGATCCATCTAATCTAATCTATCTATCGATCTAAGGTGATATTAAATTTGAAGATAACTATACTACTTGGCACCAACCAGCACCGCAAAAACACGAGTTTAAGAGTCCGTGATTTTTTCCAGAATAACCTCATCATATTCTTCTCACACGAACAATTTTGGTGTTCACAGCTATAAAATTGATTCGATCGTCAGTTGCACAAAAAAATGATCCATGAAAATCATGTGAAGGATGTGATAAAATCTGAAGCGTGCAAATCTCAAATATGTGTGTTTCAACGCGATCGGACAAACGATGTAGGTACTGGTTTGAGCCAGGTAAACGCTTGCGTGGCGCAACTTTTCGGGCATGTCGAAGCCGTGAAAATGCATATTGCATACATTCAGGCTGATGCAAGTGCCTGCTAGCTAGTGGTAAATATCCGATAGCAGCTACTTCGAGCGCGACTTTGCATTCTTTCATGAGGCAAGTGAGTCTGCAAATGGTCTTATCGCTGTAATCCTCGAGTGAAATTTCTTTAATTCCCAATGATTGAGCTGAGATTTGTAAACATAGCGCGCGATTTTAGAATGTGTAGCAAGTATGATTTGCCTACCAGACTTCAGTTCCACATTATTATTTTGCCATTATTTTGCGAAGGAGCGGGAACAGTTGGACTTGTATTTCATTCGGACTAACGATTCGGGTTCTTCAACACTAGCGATTGACATATAAGCGCTACATATTCTTGTGGCTATACATTATTTATTCACAGATTCACAGTATGCAGATGCCATTCGAGGATATCAAATCTTCAAACCATTTACTGTCTTACGTATCTTAAGCCAATTACGAGAACCAGATTACCAATTTATCTGAACAAAAAAATCTTGCGATTGCGTTGAGTAGTCAACAGAGAGATTGGATTTTACCGCATTGTTATGTGCACAAGATTCTGGAAATTTTTTATTCCTCGGTCAAAATTGACTCTAAAGTTCGTACAAAAAACGATCATCAGTTACAAGTCGATGCAGTTACGATAGTAATCACCAAAGAATTGAAATCAAGAAATCAATCGATTTTAAATGTATTAATTTTTATCTCCTCTAAGAATTTTGGTGAGTATTTTAATTTCCTCGCTTCAAGCGCAGAGCTCTTGCGATAAGAAGGCTTAGCGAATAGCGATGACTCATTTGCAAGGATACGAGATATCATTATTTTACAGCGCGCGAACGCATTTGGCGTTCCACATTTCTTGTGCTAGAAAATCGATTGAAATTGATTTGAAATCTGGATGTTATCACGAACGCAATGATATCAAGAAAATAATGAAACTCCCGATTTAGTAGGTTTTTGTTGTTGTTGTTGCAATGGTTGGAGAATAACTTGATAAATAATAATCCTTCCAGTGCGATAAGCCTGGTAGTGTTTACAACATGATATAATTTGCTCAATGGCTAGACTGAATTCTAGCAGTGGAATGAGATGCAAAGTACAAGTGGGCAGAATAGTTCGACCTTTTCAATACTTCGCGACTGGATAAAACCAGGAGCTTGCGAAATGAACGTCCTGTCGCTTTGACAGCTAAAACTCGACTGAATTACTAAATACAACAGCTTGGAGTAGATTTTGGAATTTTTTTTGTTTTTTTATTTATTAATTACTTTAATATCTTAGGATTGTTAATAACCAACCACGGATCGAATATATTGATTATTGTGTCCACAAAAAATTATCTGGTTTATCCGTGTGTGACTGTTTTCTGCTCAAAACCCATATGAGGAAAAAACACAGTGCCGCTTACTATCGCGTTATCTCAGTTCGACGTTTTTAAATGTTTGGAACATTTATCTCGGGACTTACTCTATGGATCAGTTTGAAAATTTTACAGATGGTTCATTGATATTAGACTTGAGTTTCGACATGGACTTTTTGGGCATTTTTTTTTTCTGGTTTGTGTGATTTTTTTAAGTCAAATATTTTTGTTTTTTTCTTGTAAAATGGTAAAATTGAAATAAAAAAAAAAAAATCAATATTTTGAAAAAATCTCGAGTCGATTTAAAGAGAATAGTCCCAGGAATGTTCCTAATTTATTTCAGCTAATATGGTTCAGCCGCTAGCCAGGAAAATTAACCTAAAAATGGTCTACGGCTAGCCTCCGGGTGGCCTTAAAACCCATGACCAATGTTTTGGTTCGATCTGTTGCAGTTTGTGGCCGCGGTGTGCGCTAGCGTTTTAGTGTGTTCTTGTTGCTAAACTAAATCATTATATCTAAATAAACTTTATAAATTATCAACTAAATTGGCTTTCAATACAACTCCACAGCTTTAATAGATGTCTGAACATTTTTTCGCACAGGTATATGATACATTTTAGGATTTAAAAAAACTTAGTATAAATCATTTTACCATAGAATAGGTTTTAATTTGCCTATGACATCGTTTTTCAATAAAAAAAAGACTTTGTAGATGTGATTGGTGTACAAGCGAATTTTTATTTGGGAAATTTGTGTGTTTGTGTTTGTATGTAGGTACCATTAACATAAAATTAGTATTCTACAGTGTTTTATTGGATTCTCATTCAGCGGTTAACTCATTTTCTAGAAAAATAGTGGCTCCTGTGATAGATGGCACCATGTAATCCTCCAAGCCTCGGCAAGTGCCGAAGCTTCGTCTCGGCTCCGCATGATGTGACCCGATGATCAGCAATGATCCGTGATGATCATTTAATGGTCATGTGATGGTGGTACGGAGGGTCGGACTGGACTCGATTCGCTTCATGCGTACGTGGAAAGTTTGAAGACTGGTGGACTTGAAGACTCGCTGATGCTGACACATCAGGTGTTCTTGGTCCGGCAAGTCTGGCTCACTAGGCCGTTCGTGGCAGTGTCATTAGTGGTCAATAGTGGCAAGTCAATGCTTTTTGGAGTTTGGCGGCGTTTAGGGGCGGCGATGCCACCTGGTGGTGGAGGACGTCGCTTGGACCGGAAGTCGAGGTGAAAGCCGAGCCTTTCAATGGCGAAGTTTGGTGGTTGAATAAGGTTGTCGTGTAGGTTTGGATAGGATGTGATTTGGTCTCGGATGAGAGGGTTGAGGTTTGTGGAGAATTGCGAGCAAAATTCCGTGTTTAAGGGGTGTCTTTAGTATCTCCATCTTCTTTTCCTGGGGGATCCAGGGAACAATATATATATATTTCTTTATTCTCCATTTGGGGACGGTATAAACTGTTAAATTAACTAAAAAATATCTTTTAAGTGCAAATTTTCCGAAAATGTTCTAAAAAAATGGTTGGCTCGTATACTTTTTTATGTGTAGTTGTAAACTGGCCCACTGAACACTTTTTCAAGATTTAACGTATTTTATAAGTAATTGTTATTAGGTACCAAACTTGCTCGTTTCCCACATTGTAATGGATATTTTATTCTTGTGACCTAAAGCAGATAATAAAGGTGCATTTGCTAGAACCGGCGACAGCTATTGAGGTGTTCAACTACAAAACGTGTCAAGTGAAGTGTTTAGATGGAGAAAAACATTCCTATAAATATCTCAGATCAAAAGCATATCAACTGTCTGAGATTCAGAAGAAAAAAAAATTAGATCATTCTCGTGTGATGTTTTAGGACAAACCACCAGCAGCTCTCCCAGAAAGGTCAATAAAATCACATCTTTCTGTGCCACACGGCGATAAAAAATCAATGCAAAATAGGAGGTCATAGTTCGTGATTAAAATGGCCGACCAAGTGGTCTCTGCGCGATGCTTCAGTTGGCTCAACGCCATTCCTAGTCCTGTTTCTTTCGAGTCAACATGTGGAACTGGTTGCTTGTCACTTGTTTGCTGGCGGGTGCATGTAAGGAACAAAACGCATTTACTTTTGTACTTAACAAGTATATCATGTATGAATTATTAAAAGTATTCAAACTTGTAGGTAATTACAACGTTGCTTACAAAGTTGTTATCACAGAGATATCAAACTACTGCTAGTACCATAGATCATCTCCACGAGAAGTTTCCGTTTTTACGGCTGACTTATTTGTTTGAAAATAATTCTCTCAAAAAATGTCCCTGGGACTTAAAGCTGACATTGTTACTAAATGTGGCTCTCTAAAAAAATCCAAAAATGTCGACCTCTTCCCACTTCATGCAGAGCAGCTGAATTATACATTTGAGCGCATGGCCGGTGTCAGAAAGTTGTCTGCACATCCATATTTACAGATAATTGTCATGAGTCGGAATTTTTTCCGAAGGGCTTTGCTAAACGCCCCGTCTCTCACATTGCAGACGCCGCGCTGGTAGACGATGCCTGCACCACGAACGACAACTCGGCGGGAGAATGCAAGAGGATCAAAGACTGTCCAGCGCTATTAAAATTACTTCAGAAACAACCCATGCCGGTATCAGACGAAAAAATGCTGCGCGCGTTGGTTGAGAAGTGCCCGTTGCTTCCCGTGGACTTGCACAACCCCGGCATTTGCTGCAAGAAAAGCGCCGGCCCGTTTCAGAACGAGCCGACTTGCGGACTCGCCACCACGGTTAAGATATCGGAAGACTTCGAGACGAGCGTGGGAGAGTTCCCTTGGATGGCGCTTCTGGGATATAAAAATGTGTGTCACGAAGCTGTACTATATGCACACTCAACGGTACTATGTTTTAAAGACGGTGGTTCCTGGCCGACGTAGAGATAGACCGCCCGAAAATGGTTTCAGTAAAAACTTACTCTGGTAGCACAGTTGACCAAAAAATCTCAATGTTAAATTACTGTTAGACAGTCCGTGATTGTGAGTTGGGCTGTATTCACACTTACAAATAAGAAAAAAGATAATTGTTTGAAACATTACAAACTTCTGGTCTTTAGCAATTTAATTGAACACGAGGGCATCATAGATAGTGTCCTTTGTGTGATAACCTTTGGCCCCACAATTGGCATAGCCAGACAGCTTTACAAGCCTGTTTCTAGATTAACACAATTGTGAATTGAGCGTTTCGTCGGTTTCGTGTGGTTCTTAGGAAGCAGAATTGACTTTAACTGTGATGGAACACTGATCAACCAACGCTGGGTCCTGACCGCAGCCCACTGCATCAACAGCAACCTGTAAGATATTTGAATGCCAATTCTGAGATTAGCTTGTACTGATTTGAGTTTCAGCTTGGGTAATATAAATAAAATACAAATAAGATATAGAAAATATAGTTACGTGTATATCAATCGTTGAGGTAAACATTGACGGAGATTTTTGAGCATGAAAAGTCTCAAAAGCGACTAAACCTACGAGAAATATCGAAATTAAATTTCACACGACAGTGGCTCCACTTGACGGGGTGTTCCCGTACTCTGCATTTTTGTCGATAAAGTAGTCAGTTGGCGGCAATCTTTCACGCAGAAAGTGTAACATTACCGTTCTGCCTCTACAACGGTAATACTGAATACCCTCAATCACCACTCACTCTGCAGACTGAAGATTCGATTGGGCGAGCACGACCTGATCACGAATCCCGATTGCCAGAAGCTGGACGATGGGGAGTTCTTCTTCCCGGATCCCGTGGACGTGGATGTCTTGCGCACGTTCAAGCATCCGCAATACCGACGAAAGGTAGTCGCTAACGACATCGCCCTAATTGAACTGGCAACTCCAGTAACTTACACAGGTAAGTCTACGCCCCAAATCCCGTGTCTGAGTCTGAAATTAAACGGCAAAACGTGTTCTTGGTCTTGTCTTGATTGCTTTTTGGCGAAAATTCGTGCATGTAGCCCGTTGCTTCTTGGCACTACATAGAATGGGCAAATATGGTTGTCAGCGAACTGACAGCTTCGACCACAAATGAAACACAACGAATAAACAAGTATATTTTGCAGAGGAGATCAACCCGATCTGTCTTCCGCTGGGCAAGGCAGGGCAACTGAATCTCGTGCACTTGAATATGACAATAGCGGGCTGGGAACGAACCGAGGACAGTGAGTGCCACGATTTCATTTCAAGCATGCTAATATCCAGTGTCTTGAACAGTAAATTAGATATTCAATTGCCAAACACATATGTTGCTTTTCAGAACAATTATATTTCGTACCTATTTTGCCGAGCACAGGCTTTCCCTATCAACGGCTGCTCAGTGTTTGTAAAATTTCGGTGCCTGAAGACAGTCTGTAGTAACTCACCGCCTTAGATCTTCAATTTGTTACACAAATCTCATCTTAGCCTACAAGGCGACGTTTAGTATTAAAACGTTTGGAACAATGCTCGACATAATCTCTAACGTAGCGTTAGAATTCGAAGCAACTCAATTTTATTTTGTGTCAAATTTCCGCATTTGGCAGCTTCGAGCAAAACGTACCAAATCAACTGTTTTATTGTTTCTGATGACAGTATTTTTCTAATAAACACTACTTAAATCAAAACCCTAAACAGCAAGGTGCCTTAAGAGTCCCTGCAGAGCCCCCTGACTCGATTTTTGTTCCCATGCGGAAATTGCACCTCAATTCACCTCTCAATGAGGTCGCCTCATGCTAATCCCCGACTGACTTTGCCCACTCAGCGAACGACAAGGGCAGCCAGATGTTGATGAAGCAATCGGTTCCCGTCGCCACATTGAACCAGTGCAGCGCAGCCAACAGAACACTAGACGAGGACCCTAATTACATCAGCAGCAAACAGATGTGCCCAGGTGACGCTTTCGAAGACTCATGCAATGGTTTGTACACCAACCTTAGAGAAAAGAATAAGAAACACATATTCTTTTCTCTAAGCACCAACCATTAAGCCTGTTCAGAGTACTGGTGTTGCCATTGAGCGACACGGAGGACCTCGTGGTGCATTTCTCACGCAACGGTGTCTTCAAGTGATTTGCATTTCCAACATCCACGTTGGCTACACCAACAGGCGTCAACAAATGCGTTTCATTTCATTTTCTTGTCTCTAGATTGAACATGTACATGTTCTTGTATTGTAATTAAAACTAATGCTAATTACAAAACACATTCCTTGTGACACTACAAAAACAATTTTCTATAAAGCATTCTTTTTATTAACGTTTAAGTGCACCCCCTTTTGTTTGTCTAAGTTCTTTTGGCAGTGCATTATCAAACCGTTTCCTGCAAAGGATGGTCCATGTTTTAAATTTAGCAGCATGTTTGGATCAAATCTCTGAAAATGTTTCGCGAGTCTCGTGGTGTTTTTCTATTTCTTGGACCTTTTCAGCATCGTTTACAAGCAATGTGCAAATAAAAATCTATAAACAGCACACACAGCATAAACAGCTGCATACTTTGCACTAATTTTGTGAGGATGGCGTTTTCACGCTTCAGCACAGCCACTTCCTCGTGTGCATTTAAAGACTCGCCTGGTTTGGCAGTTCGTAGTGTAGTCCACGATCGCTATCTGCTTGGTAAGGTAACCTAACCTAACCTAACCTAACCTAACCTAACCTAACCTTACCTAACCTAATCTAATCTTACCTAACCTAACCTAACCGAACCTAACCTAACCTAACCTCACCTAACCTAACCTAACCTAACCTAACCTAACCTAACCTAACCTAACCTAACCTAACCTAACCTAACCTAACCGAACCTAACCTAACCTAACCTAACCTAACCTAACCTAACCTAACCTAACCTAACCTAACCTAACCTAACCTAACCTAACCTAACCTAACCTAACCGAACCTAACCTAACCTAACCTTACCTAACCTAACCTAACCTAACCTAACCTAACCTAACCTAACCTAACCTAACCTAACCTAACCTAACCTAACCTAACCTAACCTAACCGAACCTAACCTAACCTAACCTTACCTAACCTAACCTAACCTAACCTAACCTAACCTAACCTAACCTAACCTAACCTAACCTCACCTAACCTAACCTAACCTAACCAACCTAACCTAACCTTACCTAACCTAACTTAACATAACCTCACCTAACCTAACCTAACCTAACCTAACCTAACCTCACCTAACCTAACCTAACCTAACCTAACCTAACCAAACTAACCTAACCTAACCTAACCTAACCAAACTAACCTAACCTAACCTAACCTAACCTAACCTAACCTAACCTAACCGAACCTAACCTAACCTAACCTAACCTAACCTAACCTAACCTAACCGAACCTAACCTGTACATGGGTCATTCCATGTCAAATCAACCGACCAAAAAACCGTCACCTCTCAGAAATCGACCAAACTTGGTAGGATGGTGACCACATTATTTCTCTTGTTGACGTATTTTTTTGTTTGCCTCTGAGTCAAATGGTTCGCCCGGTACGGCCCCGAAACTGCGGGATGGCACTGAATTTTGGGGTACACGCGTCTTTTTTCTTTCTCAAATTGCGTCGGCTGTAGATAAGATAGATTAATGAAAAAATTGTGTATGAAAGGTATTGAAATTTTGTTTCATAAAACATAAATTTCGTTTAAAAAAAAGTAAAAAATCCCCCCCTTCCCCCTTTTTATTTTTTCTACCCTTATTATATTTTTAAATACTATTTTGATTTTCTTAAAAAAAATTCTATTTGATAGCTATTAGTATAAACTCCATTTTCTGAAAGTTTCAGAGTGGGACACCGAGGGAATTTTGAGATAAAAATTAAAAAGTATCGCCGTGTGAAAAAAAACGCATGCTTTTACATGTGTTTACGTGCATATGGGATAGTTCACACAAAATCAACACATCATTAAACCTGACCAACTTTTATATGAAATAAAAGTATGCTTAGGCATAAAGTAGACTTAGAACAGACTTTCACTATTTTTTTCAAAATTTTGTCCCGCATCATTCATGCGCAGTAGCAGTCCAAACTTGAGCACTTTTCAGTGTTTTGGTTCGCCTTTCAAGACGTTTGGGCTTCTAGCTAACGACCCGTTAATGATAACGAAAAAATAAAAACACCAATAGAAAGATGAGAAAATTTAGGAAATGTCGAATTGAAAAAAAATCTTAAAAATATAAAAACTACCCTTAATGTACAAACATCCCCTAAATTAAGAGTAAAAACAATTTACCCTACTTTTCACTTAACAAAAATTTAAGAAAACCTCACCAAAGAACTGGCCAAGCTGATCTGAAAGTTTCGTGACGAATAACGCGCCAGTTTTTGAGATAAAAATTTTTTCTCGATTAAATATGTGTAGTAGGTAAATTAGCACATCTCGTAAAATTGTGACATTCCACTTCGATTCAGAAATCGTAATAAAAAAATATCTGAAAAACTGTTGCGAGTTCCATCACGAAACTTTCAGATAAGCTTAACCAGTTCTTTGGTGATGTTTCTTTAAATTTTCGTCAGGTTCAAAGTATGGGGAATCTTTTTTCATCTCAATTTAGGGGATGTTTGTACATTAAGGGTAGTTTTTATATTATTAAGATTTTTTTTCAATTCGAAATTTTCGAAATTTTCTCAGCTTTTTATCAGTGTTTTTATTTTTTCGTTATCATTAACGGGTCGTTAGCTAGAAGCCCAAACGTCTTGATAGGCGAACCAAAACACTGAAAAGTGCTCAAGTTTGGACTGCTACTGCGCATGAATGATGCGGGACAAAATTTTGAAAAAAATAGTGAAAGTCTGTTCTAAGTCTACTTTATGCCTAAGCATACTTTTATTTCATATAAAAGTTGGTCAGGTTTAATGATGTGTTGATTTTGTGTGAACTATCCCATATGCACGTAAACACATGTAAAAACATGCGTTTTTTTTCACACGGCGATACTTTTTAATTTTTATCTCAAAATTCCCTCGGTGTCCCACTCTGAAACTTTCAGAAAATGGAGTTTATACTTATAGCTATCAAATAATTTTTTTTTAAGAAAATCAAAATAGTACTTAAAAAGATAATAGGGATAGAAAAAATAAAAAGGGGGAAGGGGGGTATTTTTTACTTTTTTTTAAACGAAATTTATGTTTTATGATACAAAATTTCAACACCTTTCATACACAATTTTTTCATTAATCTATCTTATCTACAGCCGGCGCAATTTGAGAAAGAAAAAAGACGCGTGTACCCCAAAATTCAGTGCCGTCCCGCCTTTTCGGGGCCGTACCGGGCGAACCATTTGACTCAGAGGCAAACAAAAAAATACGTCAACAAGAGAAATGATGTGGTCATCATCCTACCAAGTTTGGTCGATTTCTAAGAGGTGATGGTCAATTTTCCAAAAAAATTGGTTGAATTGACATGGAATGACCCACATGCCAACACCAGATCATTGTTTCTGGCCTCCTCGGTCGACACCACGGGCTGAGCAAACCCGTAATGAAAACCAGGCTAACATTTTCCTGTCGCACTTTTTAGACTTGCAATAAACGTTTTTTGGGGACCCGGTCGCGTGTCACCATATCCGTCCACCATCTTGGTTCTTCTCTTCTCCATGGGATGGCAGACCAGGTTGTCATTTCATTGGCTTCAACTTTATCCTACATTCACTATAAAGGGGGTTAAATCGCCTCTTTCTTCTTTTTCTGAGGAGATCCAGGGAACAAAATTATATTGTTTATTCTTTAATTGGGGTTGGTAAAAACTGTTTCGGAACTAAAAATATCTCATTTAGTAAACATTTTTCAGAAAATCCATTGAAAGAAAATAGATCTGTAAAAACTGGATACAACTAATCAAGGAGGCTTTTCAAAATGGTAAACTCGAGTATTTTTCTATGTGTAATTTGGTAGTGTTAACAATCTGAAGAAATTTGGGATCCACAGCTGCTGAAAAAAAACAACGGAAAAACGCCTTGAGCAGACTCTTTTACAACGCGTGTAACTATTATACGAAATAATATTTTTGATTTTGAAAAACGTCAATCTGTTGCCAATAGCGTGATGAGTCGCCGTGTAGAGTTTGTTGCGTTACGATCGGATAAGTGGTTTGGCCGATTAGTTGTATCCAAGAAACCTAGCTACAGACAAGAGAAATATCCCACTCCAATAGACCTGAGAAAGATCCCACTCCAATAGACCTGAGTAAGCTCCCACTCCAATAGACCTGAGTAAGCTCCCACTCCAATAGACCTGAGTAAGCTCCCACTCCAATAGACCTGAGTAAGCTCCCACTCCAATAGACCTGAGAAAGATCCCACTCCAATAGATCTAAGTAAGCTTCCACTCCAATAGACCTGAGTAAGCTTCCACTCCAATAGACCTGAGTAAGCTCCCACTCCAATAGACCTGAGTAAGCTCCCACTCCAATAGACCTGAGAAAGATCCCACTCCAAAAGACCTGAGTAAGCTACCACTCCAATAGACCTGGGTAAGCTCCCACTCCAATAGACCTGAGTAAGCTCCCACTCCAATAGACCTGAGAAAGATCCCACTCCAATAGATCTAAGTAAGCTTCCACTCCAATAGACCTGAGTAAGCTTCCACTCCAATAGACCTGAGTAAGCTTCCACTCCAATAGACCTGAGTAAGCTCCCACTCCAATAGACCTGAGAAAGATCCCACTCCAAAAGACCTGAGTAAGCTACCACTCCAATAGACCTGAGTAAGCTCCCACTCCAATAGACCTGAGTAAGCTACCACTCCAATAGACCTGAGTAAGCTCCCACTCCAATAGACCTGAGTAAGCTCTCACTCCAATAGACCTGAGAAAGATCCCACTCCAATAGACCTGAGAAAGATCCCACTCCAATAGACCTGAGAAAGATCCCACTCCAATAGACCTGAGTAAGCTCCCACTCCAATAGATCTGAGTAAGCTTCCACTCCAATAGACCTGAGTAAGCTCCCACTTCAATAGACCTGAGTAAGCTCCCACTCCAATAGACCTGAGTAAGCTCCCACTCCAATAGACCTGAGAAAGATCCCACTCCAAAAGACCTGAGTAAGCTCCCACTCCAATAGACCTGAGTAAGCTCCCACTCCAATAGACCTGAGTAAGCTCTCACTCTAATAGACCTGAGAAAGATCCCACTCCAATAGACCTAAGTAAGATCCCACTCCAATAGACCTGAGTAAGCTCCCACTCCAATAGACCTGAGTAAGCTCCCACTCCAATAGACCTGAGTAAGCTCCCACTCCAATAGACCTGAGTAAGCTCCCACTCCAATAGACCTGAGTAAGCTCCCACTCCAATAGACCTGAGTAAGCTCACACTCCAATAGACCTGAGAAAGATCCTACTCCAATAGACCTGAGTAAGCTCCCACTCCAATAGACCTGAGTAAGCTCCCACTTCAATAGACCTGAGTAAGCTCCCACTCCAATAGGCTTGAGTAAGCTCCCACTCCAATAGACCTGATAAAGATCCCACTCCAATAGACCTGATAAAGATCCCACTCCATTAGCTCAGAGTTTTGTGACCGCATTAGTTAGGGCATAATCTTTTGATCTCTGCCATCTAACCAACGATTGCTGCACGGAATGAAACCTGAGAGAAGCGGTGGAATCAGTTCAACGCGTTCCAAGGTCGTCACATGCCACTGTCCCGTGTTCACTGAAGGTTTACCATTGCAGGTGACAGCGGTGGTCCTCTTATGAAGGCGATCTCGCTTAATGGACATCAACGCTGGACTCAGTTCGGCGTGGTAACGTACGCGCCGATCAGATGCGACACGCCTGACGTCCCCGGCGTCTACTCCAACGTCACCGAGTACCTCGATTGGATCACGTCCGTCGTCAGCGGATAGACCATCCGCAGACCTCGCAATATCAATAGGCAACGAGTCGCTGACCTCTCACGCACCGTTCTTTGCTGTGTTATTCGGGAAGACCTTTTTTGATTAGAAGGCTCTTTATCCTAATATAGTAGTTGTTTCAGAACGGAAAAAATAATTCTGCCTTCGACCCTTTCCATGACATACCTTTTCATCTAGCATAGAGGACAACGACAAATTACAATTTGTACGAGAAGACAAAATAACGAAGGTGTATTGGATTGTTTTGTTATTATATCAAAGTACTCGCTTCAGAATAGATAGCAATAGCATGACACAAGAATAAATAAAAATAATAGTGCTGTAATAAAATAATCTGTTTTGTAACATGTTTGCAATATTTCTATGGATCCTGTTGAAAATCCTTTTCTGTAACGAATCTGCAATGTATCAAAGCCTCTTTCTCTTAAAAACCAGGTTCATCTTAAACGTGATCCACTTGTACGTTTTGAATAGTCCAATATTTGAGACGAATTGGGTGTTCCTTCACGAAACCAACTCTGGTCATCGCTAGCGGCATTCCTCCAAGCGGTCAAGGATCCAGCCAAGGTGGTCGTCTATCCTCCTGATCACAGGTGCAGTACATTCAGCCGACGCCGACATCGCCGAGACGCCCACGAGAACCGCAACGCGCGTGGTCAACAAATAGCCTAGCGTCGTCGTGACCGGCGTCCCTGGAGAGACACCGCAAACTGGCGTCGCGACGCACAGCGAGCTCATGCCGCACGGCGATGCCTCTACGGACTGGCGTCGCGACGGCCGGCGTCGGCGCGTCCAGGCGCTAGAAGACGATGTCCAGCCGTCGGTCAGACAGATGCTCGGGCAGTGGTCCAGAGAGAGGCAGGCACACGGGCACGGCAAAGTCTGTGAGTTCGAAGGGCACGGCTCTTGGTTTCTTCCGAAATTTTAGAACATTTTTTATGATCAAGTGAATTAACAACAATGGTGTTCATTTTATGTGTTACCATATATGCTAACAGCAGTTGTGAGTTCCCAAAACATGCACGTTTAGTGCGTCGTTAGTAAGTTGCAAGCATGGTCCTTTTTGCGGCTTAGCGATTTCGAGAAAATAATTCGTGCCATTGATAAAGTGGCCTTAATCTGATTTCGCCAACAATGGCTAGAAAAATGAAAAATTTTGAATTTCACCGAAGTTAAAGAAACACCGTTAAAGCCTTCTCAATCGATTTGTTTTTTCCTTCCATAAGTAAGGTGGTAAAAGATAATGGAACATTCAGGAATGATCATCAATCATATTGCAAGGGGATTGAGATTCTGGACAGTCAAAATGACCGACCAAAAATCCCAAAAAATCCAAAAAATAAAAAAAAAAAATAAAAAAAATCCAAACCAAAAAATCCCAAAACAAAAACGGCAAAGTCGACCGTTAAAACACTGCCGGTTATTATTGAAAATACTCGTGCCAAGCTTACGCGGCTCTCGGCGCAGCTGTTCGCGCGAGCGCACGAGTGCAATATCATGCGGCGACGCAGAACGAGGTTCGAAGCTCGGGTGCAGCTTGACCTTGTCCACGTGGCTGCGAGCCCAGGCTGTGTCCACCTCTCATGGACAACATTAGAATAGAAATGTCAGAAATTTATTGGCGAGAAAGACGGTGCGTTTTGTTGTTTGACGAAATTTCAATTGACAAAGATTTGCAGTTCACACAGCAATACGCCCTTGTCGGAGGGAATCGAACCCGGAGCTCTCGCCGAAGCCCTCGTCGCCCCCGACCTACCTCCAGACGACAACGACACACCGATTGACGAGCCCGACTTGCCGCACGACGACAATGTTGAGTCTGAAGTCATTCGGGCAGAGTCAATAGCCGAGCCCGTCAACGAGCCATCATCACCATTAGCTATTCAGGTATAGCAACTTCGATGAAACTAGAGTTTTTTTTTCGATATTTAAACTAGGCCACCCATTTTTGCTTGCCCGACGTATAAAATTTTCCGCGCGATCAAAGGATTGTGTCATTGGCAATGCCAGCTGTTGTATTCTTTTTGGTTTTTTGTATTCTTTTTTTGGTCGTGACCGGCGTCCCTGGAGAGACACCGCAAACTGGCGTCGCGACGCACAGCGAGCTCATGCCGCACGGCGATGCCTCTACGGACTGGCGTCGCGACGGCCGGCGTCGGCGCGTCCAGGCGCTAGAAGACGATGTCCAGCCGTCGGTCAGACAGATGCTCGGGCAGTGGTCCAGAGAGAGGCAGGCACACGGGTATCTGACCAGCTGGGGTAACATTTTTCTGTACATGTTGATTTAAATTGCGAAATTTGGTTAAAAACGTGTGCAATTGGGTTATAATTGTTCAAAATTAAAATCTCTATCCTATTATGACACTTTGAGGGTGATTTGAAAGCGTTTTTTTGGTGAAATATTGATAATTGTGTTTGAAATTTCCTGCCTAGGAAAATTGGAGCCATGTCTCACAGTTCGATTTTTATTTCATTCAAAACTTGCCTTTAAATGACCTGCAGCAGTTTGGTAATACTGTTTATGCATGCCTATGAAAGTTATTGAAGAAATTGAGCACAAACGCTGTTATTTACGTTCGTTTTAAGTGAAATAGAAATAATTTTGCAAAAAGTTTGACAGATGCATTCATTTGTTTGGTTTTTTGACCACTGCAGGGTGAACGAATTCTTAAACTTATCTTTGCGGCAGTGCATTCAGGATACTTAAACGTCAAAAAGGATTAGAACATCAAATACTTTTTAGAAATCAATCAAACATTGCTGGGAATAATTTTATATCTTACATGACTTCAGAGCACGACCCAACGCAACATTTCTATGCTGATTTGATGGGATTTTCATTATAAATTTTATTTAAAACTGGCTGGCAAGGAAAGGTTTTGACAGTTCTCAAACAATGTCAAACAACTTAATTACCGAAGAAACTTACATTTTGTCAATTTTAAGTGCTTATCCGTTCATTTAACAGGTTTTTAGTCAGATCTGGTGGAGATGTAAAAGGTATTTCACAAGTTTCACTCTCTAGGAAATATTTCACGGAAATCTTTTGACAGCCAACGTCGTTTGTTTTCGAAATTGTCATCGGGGTCACTTTGGAATTCACAGAGTTTCCACAATGCAGTGACCCCGAGTGAAATAAGCGGCAAATTTAAAATAAAATAAATGGGGGTACTTTTGGTTGTGGTCCCATTAGATGCTTTATATTTAAACCAAAATGCCCACTTCCTCAAAATCTTAAGGTGCCGTTAGGCATCGGGTTCTGCTAGTTACTAAATATAACAGCTTGGAGTAGATTTTGGAATTTTTTGTTTTTTTATTTATTAATTACTTTAATATCTTAGGATTGTTAATAACCAACCACGGATCGAATATATTGATTATTGTGTCCACAAAAAATTATTTGGTTTATCCGTGTGTGACTGTTTTCTGCTCAAAACCCATATGAGGAAAAAACACAGCGCCGCTTACTATCGCGTTATCTCAGTTCGACGTTTTTAAATGTTTGGAACATTCATCTCGGGACTTACTCTATGGAACAGTTTGAAAATTTTACAGATGGTTCATTGATGTTAGACTTGAGTTTCAACATGGACTTTTTGGGCATTTTTTTTTTCTGGCTCGTACACTTTTTTATGTGTAGTTGTAAACTGGCCCACTGAACACGTTTTCAAGATTTAACGTATTTTTTAAGTAATTGTTATTAGGTACCAAACTTGCTCGTTTCCCACATTGTAATGGATATTTTATTCTTGTGACCTAAAGCAGATGGTAAAGGTGTATTTGCTAGAACCGGCGACAGCTATTGAGGTGTTCAACTACAAAACGTGTCAAGTGAAGTGTTTAGATGGAGAAAAACATTCTTATAAATATCTCAGATCAAAAGCATATCAACTGTCTGAGATTCAGAAGAAAAAAAAATTATATCATTCTCGTGTGATGTTTTAGGACAAACCACCAGCAGCTCTCCCAGAAAGGTCAATAAAATCACATCTTTCTGTGCCACACGGCGATAAAAAATCAATGCAAATGGCCGACCAAGTGGTCTCTGCGCGATGCTTCAGTTGGCTCAACGCCATTCAACGCCATTTAGTTGGGATCTTTAATGATCATCCTTGGAGTAGTATTGTTAGTTGGATCAGTTTTAGCCGTGTCATTGATCTATAAGAAAGCTACATGTCTACGATGCTACGTAAGTGATTTAATACCTCAGAGAAAAAAAGTATAGCAGTCCATAATTTGTGTATTTTTGTTAAAAATGTTGCGTTGTGAACTGATTTCAGTAATGTTTTTCAGTTCTTGGTCTACTTATGGATTCTATCTTTTCTTGTATTCATCTGGATTCTTGTCTCAGTCGGGCTGACGGTCAAGATCAAGGACGATACGTAAGTCACCCATCTTCATTTAAAAAAATCAAAATCAAATTCAATTTAAGGAATGATCTAAAAAAAAATTTAAACTGCATAATCTCTCTTTCTTTATCATTATCATTGCAACACACTCTTCTCGTCATATTTTAAAAACTAAAAAAAAGCCAAGTTAGGCTATGATCAAATATCAACTATCGTAGCCAAACCATAAATATATATATTTTTAATTCCTTGTCAAAAAAGCGTTGTATTAAACCGCCAAATTTTGCATAATAACCAATTAATTCACATGCATAAATATTGTATGACAAGTTTTTCGGTTTTGCTCTGCTTTGAAGAGGTTTGCGGCCCTAGAAAGAGTTTCAGGTCTCGTCATCTTCAGGAGAATGATAATAATAATAATAATAATAATAATTTTTATTGCTCCAAATTGAATTACACTGTAATATTGGGTGAGTCAATTAAAATATACAATTACAATTAAAATACAGTATACAATTATTCATTAACTGATGTTAACTTATAGTTTAAAAATTCCTTTAAACTGTAAAAACAATTACTTATAAGGAAATTGAACAGTTTGTCCTTAAAGTTTTGGTCGTTCAATGTCGACTTCAGGACAGCGGGTAGTTTATTGAAGAGGCAAACCCCCATATAGAGCGGGCCTTTGTCAGCGCAATTCGTCGCAATTAGGTTTATTTCCATGTTGCCTCTCAATATATGCCCATGGGTTTCCACAATGTTTGACACCTTTTTGCTCTTTACAATATATACAATTATACAATAAATGTATAAACATGGTAGTGGTAGAATTTTAAATGTTTTAAACCAGGGTCTGCACGAGTCTTTGTAAAAGAAACCCGGTGTGGTGGGATCGTAGCTTGCCTCGGCCAGGTACTTTATTGCCCTCTTTTGAAGGATGAACAATTTCAGGGCGTGTGCTGATTGCCCCCATAGAATAATGCCATAACTTAGTTTGGAGTGTACATAGGCGAAGTACACAGATTTGGCAGAGTGTAGGTCACATGTTCTCATTATTCTTTTTACCAGGAAGCAGCCAGATGCCACTGATAGAGCAGTTCTATTGATGTGTGATTTCCAATTTAATTTGTTATCAATTATCAGGCCAAGGAACCTTGTTTCGTCCAGAACCCTAATGCTTTTCCCGTGGAGGTATAAAAGGGGGGTTATTGCATTGCCCTGTTTAATCTTTGAGGTGAAATTAATTATCACTGTCTTATCGCGATTGAGCTTCAGTCCATTTAAAAGACTCCAGGTAGCTAATTGAGATATGGCATCTTTGCACATTCGGTTAATAGATTCTGTATTTGCGCTGATAAGGTGGGTAGTGTCATCTGCATAGGTCGTAAGACTTCCCTCATTGACGGAATTTGCGAGATCATTCGTGAAAATGATAAATAGTAACGGGGAAATTGTCGCTCCTTGTGGGACTCCAGATGTCAACTTCACTTCCTTCGAGAGGTGATTACCAGATGAGTTGGAGATTTTGACATATTGGTAACGATTATTGAGGAATGATTTGATCCAATCATTTGCCCTTCCCTGTATACCATACTGTTGTAGCTTATGGAGGAGCAGGTCGTGTTGAATCCGGTCAAAGGCTTTGGAGTAATCGTAAAAAACCCCATAAGCATCAATCTTTTTGTCCCTTACCGAGGTAAGCTGGTTTACAAAGTCGGTTATCGCGGTTACGGTCGATCGATTTTTTCTAAATCCATGATGTTGTTTATGTTTGGTTATAAAGATTCCAGGGCCCCCTCCCAGTTCACCCTGGCGATCATTTTGTATCACAACGCCTCTGCTTCATGGCTTATAGCTTATTCACCTCTGCTTTGTAGATTCTGGCTGTGGCCAAGCGTGTGTAGTGAGCTGGGGTATCTTGGATGGGAGGTGCGGTCAATTGGGTAGTGCCCTTGAGTTTACATGACAGAACAAAAACAAAATCCTCCTGAAGAAGACGAGCCGTGCCTCGTCGAGACGTGAGACCCTTTCTAGGGCCACAAACCTCGTCCCAACAGAGCAAAACCGAAAACATCCGGCTTTTTCAGGCTCTGAAAACATCCACTCGATGCATAAATATGTTCTATTGAAATCAATGGATATTATTTTCTAATTTTACCATATCATAAGACAAAGCCAGTTCTGTCATGATCGTTTCACACTTTGAAATAAGCATATTTAGAAAACTGAAATTCACAAGTATTTTCTAAATTTTAAACTAAAGATTAACTCAGTTTTTAACCATAATTAGGTCTGTTGAGCGCAATGAAATAAAATGCAGACATTTTCGGAAAATTTCAAAATTGTGCAACAAAATCTTTACAACAACCAATCACGTTCCCAGACAAAACCTTAGTTTAATTATGACTTATTTCACTCTAGAAGAGCGGTAATGCATACGGCACTCACACAAGCAAGATGACATGGCTGGGACAGTGTAACAAATTGATTGATTGATTTGTGGTGTTTAACGACAAATTGTTTTGACATCTGGCCCTGCGGCACTGGTCGTATGGCGTCGGTGAATGAGTGGATGATGATGAGGATGATGATGAACCTAACCTAGCCTAGAAAGGAGGAGAGGAAACCCGGTGCCGGCACGTAGCCTACTTTTGTTGAAGACCAAGGGGCTCTTCGGCTTAACGTCCCTTCCGAAGGACGGTACAACTCGAACAGCAGGATTCCTCCACAAATCCATGCTGTCGAGAGGTTGATAAGCAAGGCGAGTGAAGTTATTGTACTAACTTTCATCCCTCCAACCTCTCTCCCGAACAGAACTGATCATGTGTATGTTGGTCATCCATCCAATACCTGATGTCCAATAACTATATGTCCTTTGTTTCAGGAGTCTTATTGACGTACTATTTTCGTACAAAATGGATAAGCAATTCGATGAAGATTACAAGATCATCATATCTAAGATATCAAAAGATCCATTTTCTGATTTAGATAGGGTGGAAGTCGATAAGGTTCCTTCAAATTACACTGGTGGTCATCAGGGGCTGCCAGTCAGCGAATACTTTGACATGGTGCACGAGACAGTAAGTCCCAAATGACGTCAAACTGTTATTAGCTGGTATTTTGGTTTTTCTGGCGTTTTCTGGAGTTGAAACCAGCAAGCAGAGGATGGAGAGGACGCTAAAATGACAAAATGTTTCTATAAAACGGTAAACGATGTACCTATCCTGTCTAGCATAAAAATGAATATTGATAAAGCTTGTGTCAATGCTACCAAACAGCTCATACAAAGGTCATCACGGAAAGCGCTAAAAAATTATCAATAGTGAAATAAAAATAACAGTCACATAACACAAATGGTGTAAAACGGATTTTATTGGCAAGAAAATTACCAAGAAAAATAGGTTATTGAGGAGACGAAATTGCAATCCGCATATCTTCAACCCAACTACGGGTTTGTTAATAATTTTGAGGGTGTTGGTCAACCTTTGCAAGCATGTACAAGTGTGGATCTTGAAACACAAGCTCTACGGTAAAAAGTAAATAAAATACGCTGCCCATTGCAAGCTTTTGCGGTTTTATTAGCTGATCAACAAATAAAAAGACCGTTTTGTGTTTTTCTGAAACAAACATTATTTCCAGTTTTCATGCTGCGGCAGCAATGGTCCGGAGGACTTTAAAGGCATACTTCCGAAGTCTTGCTGCGAGAATGTGGACAAGTCTGGAGTGTGCCCGATCGCGGGCGCTTACAAAACTGGCTGCAAGGAGATACTCCTCGACACTCTAAATGGCCAAACTAAGTTAATGGCTGGCTTCATAGTCTTCTACTACTTTGTCGTCGTAAGTGGCTCAAGAATTCATTAAATTCTAGTTTCAAACCGATCGTTTACCATTTACAAGTTACTTTAACGGTTGGATGGTTCCTTCAACGCTCCGCTATTGCCAAGTGTAGAAGGAGGATCTACTCCAGGCCGTTGCCATATTATATTAGTCGAGTTTTAGCTGTCGAAGTGATAGGACGTTCATTTCGCAAGCTCCTGGTTTTATCCAGTCGCGAAGTATTGAAAAGGTCGAACTATTCTGCCTACTTGTACTTTGCATCTCATTCCACTGCTAGAATTCAGTCTAGCCATTGAGCAAATTATATCATGTTGTAAACACTACCAGGCTTATCGCACTGGAAGGATTATTATTTATCAAGTTATTCTCCAACCATTGCAACAACAACAACAAAAACCTACTAAATCGGGAGTTTCATTATTTTCTTGATATCATTGCGTTCGTGATAACATCCAGATTTCAAATCAATTTCAATCGATTTTCTAGCACAAGAAATGTGGAACGCCAAGTGCGTTCGCGCGCTGTAAAATAATGATATCTCGTATCCTTGCAAATGAGTCATCGCTATTCGCTAAGCCTTCTTATCGCAGGACTCATGTTTTCATTGCTCTGCGCTTGAAGCGAGGAAATTAAAATACTCAGCAAAATCCTTAGAGGAGATAAAAATTAATACATTTAAAATCGATTGATTTCTTGATTTCAATTCTTTGGTGAATACTATCGTACTATCGTGATGCATCGACTTGTAACTGATGATCGTTTTTTACACGAACTTCAGAGTCAATTTTGACCGAGGAATAAAAAACCTCGTGAGAAGCCGCTGGTGGATGCATTTTTAAAATGTCCAGAATCTTACCAAAGATACAGTTAACTATCATGTGTTCAATGAACGAAAAGTTGGCACAAACTGACGAGGACTCTCGTAGGTGGCCCACCACTGGTAAGCCAAGACACACTGTTGCTCTTGCAGTTCTTTGTAGAATTATTACGCTGAGCACTTCAAGTTCCATTTAAAATTTTGTTACCACAGTGGTGTGCCTCACTCAGATAAGCAATCAATTGTGTATCGATGGTTGCAATGTGAAATATCAGATTCCTGCTTGGTTCTGGTAATGGGCTAATTATAGGTCAAACGGAACATGGTTTGAAGATTTTATTTCCTCGACTGAGGTTTTTTTGAAACACACATATTTGAGATTTGCACGCTTCAGATTTTATCACATCCTTTACATTATTGTAATGGATCATTTTTTTGTGCAACTGACGATCGGTTTATAACCAGAAACATTTTGAAATTAGATGAAGAGTTTTTGAAAATTGATATCTCAATCAATTTCATAGCCAAAATTGTTTGTGTGAGAAGACCATGTTGAGGCAATTCTGGAAAAAATTGCGGACTCTTAAACTCGTGTTTTTGCGGTGCTGGTTGGTGCCAAGGTTTGGATTTTTAATTTTTCCGGAAAACTCACCAATTTTCCGGCACTTATTTTTCCTTGTCATTATCATAATTCAAACACTATATATCAATTTTAGGCGTATTTTTAACAATTTTACCCGCGGGAATGATGGGCCCAACTGTACTCAGTTTTTTATTTTTCAGTATTTTTAAACAATAGTCGAGCGCCTACAGCAAAAGAAATGTCTAAATATCTAAGCATATTGTGACGGTTGTGGATGGTACGCACGGTACTCACTTGGTGTAGCTCAATCTCGCTTGGCTTTGGGAGAAGAAGTACCCGTCACCTGGAGATCACTCGGTACTGCTAGTTTAAACCCAAATTACATTTTATTGCGTAAAAAATACTAAAACATTACACCTACGACAAACCTGATAAGAACGAGCGTGCACACAACAAGAACAAGCTTAGTTCATATATTTTTATTATTTGTTGTGTTTAACGACGCACTGTTTTGACAACTGGCCATGCGGCACTGGTCTAATGGCGTCGGTGAATGAGTGGATGATGATGAGGATGATGATGAACCTAACCTAGCCTAGAAGGGGGGAGGGGATACCCGGTGCCGGCACGTTGCCTACTTCTGTCGAAGACCAAGTGGACCACCGGCTTCACGTCCCTTCCGAAGGACGGTACAACGCGAACAACAGGATTCCTCCACAAATCCATGCTGTCGAGAGGTTGATAAGCAAGGCGAGTGAAGTTGCTGTACTAACTTTCATACCTCCAGCCTCTCTCCCGAACAGAACTGGTCATGTGTATGATTGTCACCCATTCAATACCTGACTCAGCGCAGTGTTGCTTAACTTCGGTGATCTAACGAGAACCGGTGTTTCCAACACGCCAACCCGTTTGGTAAGCTTAGTTCATCCATACATTGTTTATATTCTCTCCTCTTATCACAACAGATTGCCACTACCAAAGTAATCACACGTCAATGTAAAGTTAGCTATCTCTTCCCACGTATCTCTGTAACACACGAGTATAAGGGTTGGACTGGACGGACCAGAAACCTAGCCAGAGGACCCTTGCTCGGTCTTAGCTCCCAAAAAAGACAGTCCCCCAAATGACAGCGCTAGTGACCTATAAACACCTGCCCGAGCCACGCCCGATATGTGCGTTTTAGGCCACTGGCTCGCGGGCCTCCTAGTCATCGTCAGCAAGTCCAAAGTCCACAGGTATCAATCATATCATTAAAACATGCTGATTTGACAACACCAAGGAATGTAAAGGTATAATGGTGCAAACCTCGTGACGCGCTACAATATGATTGAATGGTAATCGTTTTAAGTACTTCAATAAAGAGATGAAAATGTTGTGAAATCTTAAGTCTTTATGATGGTTTTAAGACACAAGTCTACTAACACAAGCACAAGCACAAGCACAAGCACAAGCACAAGCACAAGCACAAGCACAAGCACAAGCACAAGCACAAGCACAAGCAGAAGCACAAGCACAAGCACAAGCACAAGCACAAGCACAAGCACAAGCACAAGCACAAGCACAAGCACAAGCAGAAGCACAAGCACAAGCACAAGCACAAGCACAAGCACAAGCACAAGCACAAGCACAAAAACTTCGAATCGAAGTGTTTTGCGACTGACCAAGAGACCTATATCCCTGAGAGATTCAACCCTGAATTGACTGTCAAATGTTGGAACTCAAAATAGCTACCACTGATTCCATCTGAGACCCTACTTTATTCAGCAGTTTCTTTGTTCAGAACGAACTCACAACAGGAAAACCGTCTCTGAAATGGAATCCAGTTGTGATTTCAGTAGTCAACATTTTTTCTGTGCTTTCTTCTGGCCTCGACGTGAAATAAAAAAATTAAATTAATAAAAAACATGTTGTAGATACAAAATTAATTTATTTATTTTATTTATTTTATTTATTCAACATTTTATTCATTATACAAAAAAATTATATGATTACATTGTACATATTTGTAGGTAAATGAAGCCCACATAAGGCAAGCTTGTGTGTGGGCTGTGTAAAAAGTGTTTATTTTAAATCAAAAACAAGATGGCTTAAACAAAAAATACAATTACTGAGAGAAAGAAAATACTAATAATAATAATAATAATAGCTACAATTGTTTCTGAATTAAATTAGCATAGAGGTTTCTACCATTTTTATGCAGCCAAACATTTATTTTGTCTTTGTACCTTTTTACATTTTCCTCTTCCTTGATATGGTTGGGAAGCATATTAAATAATTTCGGGGCTATGAAATCAGCGTGACTTTGCCCAAAGGTCGTGTTTTTGAAAGGTATTTTGAGGCTTTTTTCAATTTTACTTCTTAAAGGGTAGTCATTACTCTTTGGTTTAGTTTTTCTATGTGTTTGATCTCGGTGCTTATAAATATATATTAATACTGTTTTTAGATACAATTGTCGTACATCCAAAACATTAGCATCTTCGAATAATGTGTTTGATGAATATGTTATAGTTTTATTTAAAGCAACTTTTAATATTCTTTTTTGAATGGCTAGTATTTTTAAGTAATTGTTTTTACAGCATCCGCCCCATCCAATAATACCATATTGGAATATTGTTTGTGCGATGGCCTTGTATATGATGAGAATAAGAGTTTTGTTGACAATATTTTTTAAATGATAAAACTGTAACATTAAGTATCTAGTTTTTGAAAGAATTTGGTCAATTTGTTGATTCCATTTTAAATTTTCATCAATATTTATTCCAAGATACTTGACATTTTTTACTTTACTTATGATAGTACAATTGCAATCATCACTGGAGCATTGTTCAGTATGCAGTTTTATACAATGGTCCTCTTTAGGCTGCGTTCGGTTATTGATCGTCAATGTCATATATACAGTCTTTGCTTTGTTTAATGTTAAGTAATTGGTATTTAGCCATTTGTGTACAGTTTTTAAAGTATTGTTTGCTACTTTAAAAGTTTCATCCCAATTTGAGCCACTACAGACCAGTACGGTGTCATCCGCATATGTTATAATTTTTCCGTCCAAGTTAAGATTGCAGAGTTGATTAATATATATAAGGAATAGTATCGGGCCTAGTACAGTGCCCTGCGGGACTCCGCAATCAACTGCTATGGCTTTGCTTATAAATTTGCCATTAATTACAACTTTCTGTGGCCTTTCTTCCAAGTAATTTTTGAAAAGTTGGAGCACAGTGTCCTTGATTCCCATATTAAACATTTTCTCAAGAAGAATACTATGGTCGACCGTGTCAAAAGCCTTGGCCAGGTCTAGGTAGACGGCAATCACCTTTTCTCCATTATCTAAATAAGAATACACTAAGCTTATCAGGTTTTGTATAGCATCTTCAGTTCCTAACTTTGGGCGAAAACCGTATTGATTTAAAGACAGGAAGGATGTTTTTTCCATAAATGACATTAGACGTGATTTCATACACTTTTCTAAAAGTTTTGCAAAATTGTTTGTTAAAGAGATAGGTCGATAGTTAGCAGTTTTAGTAGCATCCCCGCTTTTATAAATAGGCATTATATTCGCAGTTTTCATTCCTCTTGGGAAAGTCCCATGTACAAAAACTAAATTAAAAATGTGTTCTAGGGGGCCAATTATATAGGATTTAGCCATTTTTATTGTTTTCCCGCTGATTTCGTCATCTCCACTCATCGATCTGTCTTTTAACGAGTTTATTTCCTTTATTAATTCTTGAGTGGTAACTGGGGCTAAAGTCATGTTTGAATTGTTATGAGTTCGATCAATTTCATTTCTTTCACATTCGGATACCACAGGTTTATATGGGCAGGTAATATTCTGAGCCATTTTCTTTCCAATACCAGAGAAGTATTTTACAAATTCATCTGCTATTTGTTGTGGGTCACTTATCATTAGACTATTGTCATCTGCTTGGAGTTTATGTATTTCTAACGAAGTTTTACCTTTCCTTTCTAGTATTTCTTTTATCGTTTTCCAAAGTTTTGGAGGGGAGTTAATATTTTCATTGATAATTTTTTTGTAATATAAGTGTTTCGCTTTCCGTATGAGTGCAGTCAAAAGGTTTCTATATGTTTTGTACTTAGATGCTAGAAAATTGAGCTCAATCTTATCGCTTGAGCTAAGCTGAAGTTTTAAGATGTGTTTATGTAGTTTATCACGCTTCCTAATGGCTACAATGATGCCGGTAGTGATCCACGGCTTTAGTTTTTTCAGTTTAGAGTTGGTTCTGATATGAGTGTATGTTGTAGAATTTATAACGTGTTTTTGAAAAGTAGTCAAAAATGAGTTATATGCATCATCAGGGTTCTCGCACTCATAAGTTTCATCCCATGTTTCAATCATCAAAATAGCTTTAAGCTCTGGTTCGTTGATTTTCGAGCAGACTGTTTGTTTGCATGTTGAGAAATTACTATTCTGTTCATCAATGCCAATTACTATAGGGTAGTGATCAGTTATGTACGTTTCGATTACACAGGCTTGCGGTTGTCTTAAAGATGATGTTTTTATAAATGCATGATCTATACATGTACTGGTCTTATCAGTGACTCTGGTTGGGACATTAATGTATGAGCAGAATCCGTTTGAATGCATAATGTTCAGGTATTCATCTCTATTTTTAGTAGGGCTAATTAGGTCAATGTTTACATCCCCAACTATCAATTGCATATCTTGTTTTGATGGCTCACTAATTATAGGTTCCAACTCGTCGATAAAGGTTTTGACACTTATCGATGGTGATCTATATATCGCTATGATTTGGTAGGATGATTGTTCTATTATGAACTCTACGATAGCTGCATTTGCAGAGGTCAATCTTTGAAGTTTGTAAACATTGAGATCTCTTACTTTGTCTGAATTGACAAAAATGATAATTCCGTCAAAAGAAGAGTTTTTAGCATTAAAATAAAAAGTATTGTATCCCGGTAAGTTAATTGGCTCGTCAATTTGGAGATGTGTTTCTGTTAGTAAAATAATATCAAAAATTGGTTTAAATTGGTCAAGCAGAACGCATAACTGATCAAAATTTTTCCGTACACTCCTTATATTTACATGAAATATATTTAGTTTAGATTTTAAAACTTTCTCATTAACATCATTTACTGATTGATATACATTAGTGGCAATTTGGTAATCGACTTTATCATTTATCCACGCCATTTTTAAGTATAAATATGAGATACAGTAAAGGGTTTATACAAGTTAGTTAAATATCTATGCCAACGGTATATCGCCAGGGTTAGTGATACGAATAACTTCTGACGTCTCATTTTTCCTGATGAATATCTTCCCTCCACTTGTCCAGGAAAACTTGTAGCCAATGCTACGTGTGTTCCTGGCAAGCCAGAATAAGTTTTTATTTTTACTTGTAAGATGATCATTTACATACACTTTAAAGTTGCAGTCTTTGTATCCAAGGTGCGCAGCAGTAAGGTCCTTTGCCTTACGCTTCCCGGCGATGATGTCATTTTTGAGTCTTCGAGAATAAAATTTTGCGATGATCGCTGGAGGGGTTGACGATTTTGCCTTCGGACGCTGTCTGTGGCAGAGTTCAATGTCCGTCACATCGACTTCGACGCCTAGACGGCCAGCAACTTCAGCAACTATTTCATACACGTTTTCATCTTTGCTCATAGGAATACCCTGTACTTCTATGTTATAATTCTTGGAATACTGCTCCAGTTCGTTAATTTTGCTGTCTAGTTCTTGGTTTTCTTTCTTGAGTTTTGTGTTTTCACTTTTACACGAATTCAGTTCGGCTATTATGGTCTCCATCTGTTTGGTATGTTGTTTGTTTTCCACGAGGAGCTGGTCATACATTTTAGCTTGAAAGTTCATTGCAGTGACCATCTCTTTCATCGTTTTTAGCATTGACTTGACGGCAGCAGAGAGCGATACGATGTTTGGCTCGACATTTATGTCAAGATCGAAATCCGGGGTCCCTGGCAGGTTAGACTTCTCGCCTTGCTTAATGGCGGCTTCACCTCCAAAGCCGTGTTCAGCAACTACCACTTTGTCTAGCCGCTGCTTACCCCCATGTCTTGTTTTTGACATAGTAGCACACTCCTCTCTCCTTCAGGTTTCAAAATATAGCTCCTTTGCAAAAGATCAGTTGAAATATTAACACCACACACCAACACCAGACACTTCTTTAGGAGCGAGCGAAACACGTCTATACAGTAGCCGCCATCTTGTCCGTAGCCATTTGCACGAATCGTTTTTTGGGTTTTATTCTCCAATCGCCAGAATTTACAGCCAAAAAAATTAACATTTGTTACGTGAATATATTAGTGAGAAACAAAATAGTTCAAAGATTGTGTTTATTTGTTACATACCTACTTTATGTCCAGCATTTTGACTCAAATGATATGGATAGTTTTTTACGAAGTTTTATTTTTTAGTTTCGTGAGTGTTTCCATAAAAAAAAAAAAGTATTACTCCCTGCTTTTATAACGTGCAGATAATAAATGCAAGTTTGATAATTGTAAGGTTTGACGGATTTTTAAGTAGAAATGCATGATTCCCTCCAGTGAAAACCCAAGACCAATACTGGTCTATTGCTAATACTAATATTGTATTATATAGAATATATTATTATGTATAATAATACTATTATCGCTAATACTGGTCTATCTATTGTAGGTCGGGACAGCGCTATGCACCTGCGTTTTAGTGAGTCGATGTTGCTGTAGAGATGAAGAAACAGATTCCTAAACACTTCGAAAAGACCTGAAGATTGGTACACAATTAATGGTTGTCTTGGTCATTAATGCAAATTTATCGCTTTTATAACTTTTTGTAAAAATGTGTCATTTATATTTGATAAATTTTTAGTTTTTTTGAACATTTAGTTAATAAACCTGTTATTTTCACACAACTATGTTTTAATATTTTAATTGTTGATGGCTCGGGGTATGTCGTTGATATGCGAGCTAATTTTCTTTAGTTTCTTCGGAAAGTAAGTTTAGAGTTTTTACTCAAATTAAGATTAATTCAAGATTAACAGAGAGAGCTCATTCGAATTGCTTGAACCAAAAACCGTTCTTATCGGAAATTCCTTTTTGCAATTTTTAAATACGCAGCTTGAATACGTAATATTGTTTTACACACTTAAATATGTATTCAAATATTTGACAAATGTAACTTTACTTGGACTTAAACTGATATTTGCCTAAAGATTACAATAAAATGTTTAAGAGGTGTTTAGAAATTCTGAAAGATAATTCTCACATTTGGCTTAAACTCTGGATAATTTAAAAAATTAAAGTTTTGCTTTAGCAAAATCTCACCTCCTAGTTGAAGTGTTTTTTGAAACACAATGCAAATAGTTTGAAGCTTGTGGCAGGTTGTATACACGAAATTTTCATCCAAAACCAGATAAGTTCGAGAAAAATCCAGTTAAGTTTGGGATTTTCAAGCAACCTTGGTGCAAACGGAATGAATTTTTTTTCAAGGTACATGAGCGGAATTTACAGAGCGATACTTAGTTTCAGCCTGGTTTTTCAACTAGTGCGCCTAGAGTAATTTTAAAACAATTTTCTTCAAAATTAGTTTAAAAATTAAACTCTGCTGTAAGTATACGGCTTCTGGGACAACTTCGAACAACTTCGAATTGCCAGTGTCATAGCCTAACATAGCCACAGCACAAAAACAAAAATGGAAGATTTTTTAAATAGTCTTGTAATTAATGAGAATAAATCGGTAGCAAGGCAATTTAAGGCCAACTTAAAGCAAACTAGTTGAAGCTCTCATGTGACAATGTCAGGGAAGAGTTTTCCTCTTCTTTCTGAGACAAAATTTCTAGGATTAGTGAAAGACGAAGTGCTAAGCTGGTCAAAGTATATTAATTACGCGTGCGAAAAAGTTGCGAAAAAACGAATTGTTGCGTTAAAAATACCGGTCCTCGAGAGATCACCAAAGTTAAGCAACACTGCGCTCGGTCTGGTATGGGATGGGTGACCATCATACACATGACCAGTTCTGTTCGGGAGAGAGGTTGGATGGATGAAAGTTAAGCAACACTGCGCTGAGTCAGGTATTGAATGGGTGACCATCAAACACATGACCAGTTCTGTTCGGGAGAGAGGTTGGAGGGATGAAAGTTAAGCAACACTGCGCTGAGTCAGGTATTGAATGGGTGACCATCATACACATGACCAGTTCTGTTCGGGAGAGAGGTTGGAGGGATGAAAGTTAAGCAACACTGCGCTGAATCAGGTATTGGATGGGTGACCATTATACACATGACCAGTTATGTTCGGAAGAGAGGCTAGAGGGATGAAAGTTAGTACAGCAACTTCACTCGCCTTGCTTATCAACCTCTCGACAGCATGGATTTGTGGAGGAATCCCGTTGTTCGAGTTGTACCGTCCTTCGGAAGGGACGTTAAGCCGGTGGTCTCCTTGGTCTTCAACAGGAGTAGGCTACGTGCCGGCACCGGGTTTCCCCACCTAACTTCTAGGTTAGGTTAGATTTATCATCATCATTATCCTCATCATCATCCACACATCAGAACAGTGTCACTTGACCCGTTGTAAAAACAGTGCGCTGTTTAACCCTACCAATAAATTTGAAATATTTTGTGAGTTATATATATAAATTTTTTTAAGAAACCATTCCTTTTTTCTATTATCAGTATTTTTAGTTTTACAACTCGTTGAGATTATTTTCTATAATACCATGCAAAGGGTGGCAGAAAATAAAACAATGAAAATAATAGAAAGCCAAAAGAAGGTAAGAAGCTAAAAAACCATTGGATCATTAAATAATGCATCTCAGGAATGCTTCTTGACACTCATCAACTTCTTATAGACCGGTGCTAATATTTCATCAGTACCACCCTACACTTAGCCACCTTTGACGGCGACATCCGAAGCAAGTGTCTATTTCCAAGAAGCCGGTGTCTTATTACCGACAGGAAGGGGAGGCGTTTTTCCTTCAAACCCAACACCATTACCCGCGAAAAGGCGATCTCCTTTCGTGCCATTCATCCCACCGACGATTTCGACAGCTGGCTCTTTGAGAGATGCGGTAGGGAGTGGAGAGTGGACTCAGAGTGGACGCCATATTTAATTAATTTGTTTGGTTTTAAAGTGGATCTCTTTTAGGTTCTCTCTAATGGTGTATAACACGTGGGTCAACTTTAGGTCACTGTATCTTATAGGGCTGTAAAGTGGGTCAACTTTAGGTCACTGTATCTTATAGGGCTGTAAAGGGGGTCTCTTTTTGGTTCTCTCTTATGGTGAATAACACGTGGGTCAACTTTAGGTCACCGTATCTTATAGGGCTGTAAAGTGGGTCAACTTTAGGTCACTGTATCTTATAGGGCTGTAAAGTGGGTCTCTTTTTGGTTCTCTCTTATGGTGAATATATTTCGGGTTACCTTTAAAACCATTGAACAGCGTTATTAGATACAACGACACTATTTTGACTCATGAGACGTCTTATCTCGTTGGCTAACAACTGAGGTGAATGACGTAGACGTACTTAAACGAAAACGCAGCAAACAATTGAATTCTAATTTAGTCCAGACCACAATTTCCTCCACTTATCAAATCTTGTTGTTGACTTTTCACTGTCTCACTAACTTGAAATGAAACACTAAGAATATCGTTTGCACATGAATAAAATTTACAGATTTTTATTGAACCTATACATACATCGTATTTAGATGAAATCTAAATCAACGATGCAATCAATGATGGTGAAATCTCATCAAATACACTAAAATCGTCTCAAAAAGCTAGTGTCCAAGTAGCTCAATGGGTTCGAGCAATACCCGCGATAGGTGGAGATTGGGGTTTGAGTCCCTGTTTGGGCATCAATTTTTAAGACGGTTATAGTGTTGTTAATAATAAAACAGAAATCGTAATTATCATGCAAGAAACCCACCTTTCTGTTGTATTATTATTATTTTTGTTATTCATTTAATTTCACAACTATGAAGATAGGTCAAGGTTATATGAGTGTCCTGTGCTACAAAAAAAAATCTGATCTACTGCATTTTAAAAAATATATTTTTTAATATTTAAAAAAACAAACAAATCACTTTTAACATATTGAGCGAATTATTGTGAATTACAGAAGAACAACAGCGAAATAAAGATGCTATAAATCATAGCTAAGCTATGCGATATGACTATAGTTTAAAAACTGTCCTACTTTACCAACAAGAACATATCTAAACCATGTCCAAATACCCAAGTATTAATAACAAAGAACTCACCACCAAAGATGAACCTCAAACAAAGCTGTGACACTTTCCGAATGGCAACGTACTGCTATGATTTTAAAAATGGTGAAGACAAGAAATAAAAAAAAAATATATTAAAACTGCCTTGCTTGATATTACAACTAACTAATTCAGCCCGTTCGAAATATCTTATTTCATCCAAACAATAAGTCATGTTAGTTTAACACAACTCAGTAAAACTGCAACCTATTGGCAACTTACAACTTTTCACCACCTCTCTCTTCTATCGTCAATCCCAGCCTATCGAATGCCATCTACCCAACCACCAGTCGTTCACTCTGACCATGTAAGCGGCTCTCTACCCTGATGATATACCCGTGGTAACATAAGATAGCAGAATTGAGAAGCTCTGTCAGGCGATCTCAGCATCTCCATGGCTACCAAACGTTGAATCTACCATTGAACCTCCTTTGCTAGGCCATGTTATACCCGTGGTAACATAAGATAGTAGAATTGAGAAGCTCTGTCAGGTGATCTCAGCATCTCCATGGCTACCAAACGTTGAATCTACCATTGAACCTCCTATGCTAGACCATGATATACCCGTGGTAACATAAGATAGCAGAATTGAGAAGCTCTGTCAGGCGATCTCAGAATCTCCATGGCTACCAAACGTTGAATCTACCATTGAACCTCCTATGCAAGGCCATGATATACCCGTGGTAACATAAGATAGCAGAATTGAGAAGCTCTGTCAGGCGATCTCAGCAACTCCATGACTACCAAACATTGAATCTACCATTGAACCTCCTATGCTAGGCCATGATATACCCGTGGTAACATAAGATAGCAGATTTGAGAAGCTCTGTCAGGTGATTTCAGCATCTCCATGGCTACCAAACGTTGAATCTACCATTGAACCTCCTATGCTAGGCTATGATATACCCGTGGTAACATAAGATAGCAGATTTGAGAAGCTCTGTCAGGCGATTTCAGCATCTCCATGGTTACCAAACGTTGGATTTAACAAAACATTCTCCACTCCCACCCTATCGGCAGCTCTCTACTATGTCAACATTTTCTCTCGATGTCCTAACGGCAAGACGGATCGTCCAGCACGCCCTCTACAGTCCGTCTTGAACAAATATCCGCGTGCAAAGCGGCCAATTGTTTGTGTTGCGGCCCTAGGGTGGGACCGAGTTATACATGTGTGTTTATTGGTTGAGTATGGGGACGGTTTCTGGAATATCTGGGGGCATTAGGGGGTGTTCAATGGCAAACTATAGGAAATTGTAACTTTAAATTGACGTCAATCTAAACCTTGGGGCTGTAATTGATAAAATAAAAATGTTTTACAAGTATAAAATAATTAGAGAACTGAAAAAAAAACAATTTTTTTTCAGTTATCGTGTATTTTTTTTCTTTTTTACATAAAAGCTAGCACGAAAATTAGATGACGTACATATGCGTCAAAAAAGCATAACCACTCTAGAAATGTAAAAAAAAAACTTTATAATTTTTTAATTTTTCTTCTGATATAATACATGCAGAATACGCATTGCAATTGCAATAAACTTTTACAATAGATACAATTATAGACGATTTATGTGACCAATACCGTGTTATTTCTCGAGACGCCCGATGAGTGACAGAAGGAAACCACTTCTGGCAAATCTGTTTAAAATTATTCCCTAATTGGGAAGGAAACGCTCTGCTAGCTGTTAAATGTGCCGCCGTGGGGACTTGGACCGTGACGACCTCATCAGCTAACAGTCTTTGGAAGGGAGGAACATCTTGCCAATACTGAAAATAAGCGCTGCAGTGAAGTTTTCTAGTTATCAAATCACAATTTTAATAAATCCCTATATAAATAATTAATAATAATAAATAATAAATAATAAATCCCTATGATCCATCCCTATATATATTAGAGGTAATCATGTATGTGAAGGACAATCAAAATAAGACTGAATTAAATGAAAATATTCATAGTAAAACCACGAGAAATACGACTGATATACGATACAAGAAAAGAAAGCTTGAAATTGCCAGAAGAAACGGTTTTTCTATGAGCCCCATTTTGTACAATCGCCTTCTCAACAAAATGAAATGTTTACAAAGTAGACAAAGCTTTAAAAATGAAGTGAAAGGCTTTCTAATTTTCCATTGTTTTTATAGCATCGACGAATATGTAAATCTGAATAAATGTGAATGTAAATACTGTGTGAATGAAACAAGATTGTGATTGTGTGATGTAATATTTTAATATAAACAATTTCCAAAGCCTGTTTTAGCACACATTCGTTAAAACTCTAGCATGTAAAATGTTTTACAATAGAAAATAAAGAAATTGAATTGAATTAAATTGACAGTCCATCCAGTGATGTGGTGGTATTTGACAAGCTGACTTGAGCTGGCAAATAAATATTATTTAAATATATAAATTCATTTCATAGGAAAACAAAATCCAGTAGTAGCGGGAAAACTGCTGCAGCGTTTTATATTTGAACATGGATGAGGTTTTGAGGCGAGACAGTGTCAGTGATAACATAACATTTGACTTGCAGTGAAATGGTTCGTATTTAATATCTTGCGACAAAACTAGCATGAGTGTTGGTATGAACACAAGTTTTATTTTTAATTAATTATGAAATGTGGTTACTTATTACAATCAATTTCCTGCCTGGCGAGCCTAGGAGCGGCTAGAGATACGTGAAACCGCCCATCCTGACTGAAAGGGATACGACGCAAGTGACTTATTGTTATTGTTAATTCTCGCCAAGCTAGAATATTAAAAATCAAACCTGCTAGGCACAGAATCCATTTTAGGGGTATCTGACAATTTTCATAGTTTTAATTCCCTATCGATTGCCATTTATGTTAAATTGCCAAACAAATTACAAAATGTGTTCTTGGCAATGTATTCCGCCGAAAATTTGAACTTTTTTTCATACAGTTTACCTACAATGTATATTAAAATCACTTAAGACAATATGTCACTCTTTGCGAAAAAATGTTAACATACTCAATTTGTTTATTTCTCGCCAGGAGAGGTCAAAAACAATTATCAACATCAAGAAATTAATTTTATGATTAGGTGTTTGATTTGTTGTCATTAACGACACGTTAATGATTGATTAATGATTAAGCTCGGTTATTAAACTTTACCTTTATTGAAAGGGAGGTTGGGAAACCTGGTTTCGGCACGTAGCCTACGACCGGTCCCTTCATAAGAACGATGAAAATCTAAAAACAGAATTTCTCGACAAATCCTGGCTGACACAAGGTAAATAATCATGGCAAGAAAACGATCATCTATTCAACCTCTCTCCAGAACAGTGGGGCGATTCTGATGATGCACTAGCATTAATTCTATTGAAACCATTGGCAACAATAGCACATAAAGATCGAGAAGTAAATAAAAAAACTTAGGAATCTACCATCAGAATGATGTATGATGGTCACCCATCTAATACCTGACCCAGCGCAGTGTTGCTTAACTTTCATCCCTCCAACCTCTCTCCCGAACAGAACTGGTCATGTGTATGATGGTCACTCATCCTATACCTAAATCAGCGCAGTGTTGCTTAACTTTCATCCCTCCAACCTCTCTCCCGAACAGAACTGGTCATGTGTATGATGGTCACCCATCCAATACCTGACCCAGCGCAGTGTTGCTTAACTTTCATCCCTCTAACCTCTCTCCCGAACAGATCTGGTCATGTGTATGATTGTCACCCATCCAATACCTGACCCAGCGCAGTGTTGCTTAACTTTCATCCCTCCAACCTCTCTCCCAAACAGAACTGGTCATGTGTATGATGGTCACTCATCCAATACCTGACCCAGCGCAGTGTTGCTTAACTTTCATCCCTCCAACCTCTCTCCCGAACAGAACTGGTCATGTGTATGATGGTCACCCATCCATTACCTGACCCAGCGCAGTGTTGCTTAACTTTCATCCCTCCAACCTCTCTCCCGAACAGAACTGGTCATGCGTATGATGGTCACCCATCCAATTCCTGACTCAGCGCAGTGTTGCTTAACTTTCATCCCTCCAACCTCTCTCCCGAACAGAACTGGTCATGTGTATGATGGTCACCCATCCAATACCTGACCCAGCGCAGTGTTGCTTAACTTTCGATTCCATTAGAACCGCTGCTCTTACGAATATAACGTACGAATAAACGGAAACACTTTTCTCTTTACAGAGAAGCAATGATGAAATATAGTCACAAAATACCCGCTATCATAGAACAAACGTTTGGTAATGGAATTGTGCATATTTTATTTGGTTTAAAAAGTACAAGAAAAAGATTAAAATAGATTGCAGATTGACTATGATTGTAAGAGATCAAATGATTGTTTTGTATAAAATTGCACGAAAGTCTCTCACCCAAGTGAGATTTTAAAATACTTCAAATTTTTTTAAAACTAATACTTCTGGCATAGTTTTGGAGCGCACTGTAATGATTTTGACAACAGAGAGCGCCATGAATTTTACATTCCTCATTTCCTTCCTTATTGCCTTCGCAAATAGATCTGACATGCACTGTTATACTGGCAGTTTTATCAATCACCGCAAAAAGTCGGCAGAATTTCCGTGACAAATCACGGTCCATTTGACAGTCACCCTGTGTACGTTGCTAGCATCGGCTGCTGTCTGCAAGTCGACCGACGAACCCAACGTCTTGCGGAAGATTCTTGGACCAATCAGCGCTTTAAACAAAGAACAACAGGAATTTTTGTAGCAACAGTATCAGCAACGTCAACAGAAGAGTGTTGAAAACAATTTCATGGCCGTGTGTAGAGTTTAAGAAGTTAGGTGTGGATGCAGGGAGTGATCACATTGATTTGTTTCAAAGCAACCAAGAATATCTTTGATTTTGTCGCTTTGTAAAGGTTTTGTTTTGTGTGCACTGCAAGTTTATAAGTTCAGTTTGTAACGAAATAGTTTCCACGATAGTGTTGAGATTGAATTACGAAAATGGATGTCAGTGTCACCGTTCTATTGGCTGCAATACTGTTAATAGAGCTTTCGACAAATTCAGGTAAATAAGAGATTGAATATCGACTACACCTGGGCTGAAAATGTTATGCGAATGTTAGTGGTGTAGCAATGGGGGGGGGGGGGGGGGATGGATAGGTATATAGAGCATAAGGTGACGATTGGTATCACCCAATGCAAACGGTGTAAAGTGTCTTTAATAGGGCATTTTAACTTTACTGAATATTGTTCACTATTGAATACAAAACTAGGCTTAATAACGATTAATAGCCGCTTTATTACAACGCAAGCCGCAAAGTTATGTTTTGCAGAAATTACTGATAAAAATAATTTGAATATGAAACCCACCCAGATGTTGGTCACTGATTAAGAAGCATTATTTAGTATAATGTTTAAGAAGCAAGCATTTCTGAGAATCGAGTTTTTTTTTGCTGTTTACAACCCTTGTGTGACGATATGTTAATTTATGTTAATTCTTTCTTGCTTTTAGGTGTGAAGAGTTTTAAGATTATCACCGACCCTACACACATTCAAGTTAGTAAATCGCAAGGATTCAGTGTAAAATGCACTGCAGATCCCAGGCAGCCGATAACCGGGTGTCAGTTCAGGGTCTGGTATGTTGACCAACAAGAGCAAGGAGTGCTGCTCAACGTGCCAAGGAGTGATGATAGAAAGATTGTCACGGTACAGAACCCTTACAACGATCGTAAAAACTACACTGCTCACTTATATGGGAGTCAATTCAACAATGGCTCTTGTACAGTTCAGCTCAATGGCTTGCAAGGAGACCACTTGCTGATTGGCTGTAAACTCACCAACAGCTCCGGGCAATCTGCGATCGCAACCACGCCTGTGTTCTTTAATGATGGTGAGTTCAACTGACTTAAAGACACGTCACTAGAGGATAGTAATATAATTTAATTGAGTTTGTTTTATTTGGGTTTCTTTATGAACTTGATTCACTTTACCAGACAAGCGGTTGACCGAAATTTTCACAACAATTGTATGCATTAATTTTTATTGTTCGCTTTGCATAAAAAAAAAAAACGTTTCTTTAGTGAGTTCGCTTTGTCTCGAAAAAGAAAATTTTTTTTTCAGTGAGTTGCTGATCGAAGTGAAGTCAAAATTCAACAAAACCAGTCTCAAAATGGTGAAGGTTTTTTTAAAACATGTTATAACACAGAAATTATCGGGCGTTGTGGGTCAGGCTCTCCTTTGGTTCTTCATATTCTCAAAATATCGTCATATTTTAAAATGGGACAACTTTTTTGTTTTATACCAAAAAAATATTTAAATTCTGTTAAACGTTGACTAGCAATACACCCGCTGCGGTCACAGCTGCCATGTGTGAAGGGACAGATAAGAGTGATGTGCTTAATTTGAGTTGATTTCAGCAATTTCATTACCAAGAAAAGATCTTATTGAGGGTAACTCTGAAGAAAAGGTTGACCCTCTTTCTCATTTTTAAGGTTTAGACTCAATGACCAGGTTCAATCTCAGTCAAATCCAACTCCTGTACTGCTAACTTTGGACCTTCTTTGCCTGCTTTTAGGTGAAGAATCTTTGTCCATATAAGTGTGTGATTACTCGTTACGCTTATCTGAAGTTCCAAATATTTGTGTCTTCAGTTTCAGAATCTGAGTTGTCGCTAGAAACTAACAGCGAAACGTTGTATGTCGAGCAAGGAGAGAGTGTCAGCATATTAATACGTACTGTTTATTATGATGATGTTACTTTAAAATCTTGCTCTTCTACACTCGTCAACGCAGACAAGATTATTTACACCCGTTACAACCAGCAAACAACAAACAACGTTACTTTTGTCAATGGGAGCCCCGCCAACCCTCGCTACACTCCTTATGAAGGAACGCTGTACAAGGGAGAGTGCGGCTTCACCATCAACAACGTCACGGAGCGGGACAACGGAGTCTTCTTTGTCCTGGCTGACTGGTTTGGTAGATCTGTCGGAGCCAAGGCATTCACCCTAGTTGTAACAAGTGAGTAACTTTAGTGGAATAAGAACAGAGCATAATTTTGTTCGTTTTATAATTGAAATTTTATTGCACAATAGATTTTGAAAACATACGATTCTGCCACGTTTTAAATAATCAAGAATCAATGCTTGAGCCGTGATAACACGGGCCAATATTTATTACATTAATAAATTAGTCAAAATCTTGAAAGTCGGAATGTTTTCAAAAAGATGTTGTAGAGATATTTTCAAGTGATCAAGATCAAAAAGTGGAAATGCATTTTAACCTGTAGAAAGATTGAAGTTACAAAAATCTAAAACACATATTTCGGGTACAAAAATCAATAATTATTTGTTAATCACCATTTATTATGTAAAATACGTGAGCCAGACTTCGAGAGGCGTTATATTGACAAATCAATTACTGTGATCTCGATTGAAAGGTGTCGAAATGTATCTTTCTAACAAAAACTTCTGATAAAAACCCTGTAAACTCACCATAAGAATATTGCGTTTGGTCAATTGCACTTAAAATGAACAAATTTTACCTATTCCCAGTCGTTTTCAAACAATTATCTTAAATTCTAGAAATGTGTAATTTGACAAGTGAATGGCATGACAAGTGAAACGTACCAACATCAACACTAAGTCTGACATGACATCATAAAGAATCCTCTTCTGCTCAATCAAAATCAACCAATCAAGTGGCTGCAAAGCGAGCTCATCTGAAATGTACTTAATTTTGATGTATTACACATTTTGCATAGTTAAGTGAAAAAATATCCAACACTTTTACGATATGACTCCAAAAAGATAGTAAAAAAGCTGAAAATGTTCGTAAATTTTGAATAATTTTAAAATAATTTTTAAGATTTCGTTGAAAATGCATGAGGTCTGCTGTCTTCAAAAATATGATCTGAAAATTTCGTAGCAGACTTTTGGCCGCTCGAGCACGAAGGAAAACGCGAAAAAAAAACAAAAACCTTTTTTCTGGGATAATTGATATTGAAGATTTCGCTACGCTCGCTTAGCTCTAAACAGAGTTTAAAAAGATACAGAATGTTTTGTGAGAAAGAAATACGTGATAGTTCTCTCTGGTGGTTAAAATTGAGATCTACAAGATTTTATTTTGTTTAAAGCGACGGAAAAGTACATTCCTTAATACATTTCACATTCGAATATCTTGCTTTTTTGAGTTTTTATAATAATTAAAATATCAGGAAAAATGAATTGAAACTATAAACCTAGATTAACTCGATGGTGGTAAACCTTACCTTGACAGGAGTCAGCTTTGAAGCCGTGATTCGGTACGGTCTCGTTTTTTCGGGAGGGGCTGCAAGAAAGTATATTGAAAAAAATTTTAAATTACAGAAGTACGCACTTATTATAATGACTGGACGCAAGAAAGGTGATAGCTGCAGGAGTGTTTTTAAAGATTTTAAAATTTTAACTCTGACATCTCTCTATATTTTAGAAGCCGTGTACTTAATAAAGTTGAACCTGACGTTCTTTGAAAACAAAACAAACCACATTTATAACACAGGACATGAACATTTACCAACTGGCAAGCAGCACAGAACAACATTGTATGCAATTGGACTACATTTTAATGGTGTTTATTTCTAGAACGCGCTGCCAAAGGAGATACAGGAAATAAAAAATGTATACACTTTTAAATTTCATGTACAAAGTTATTGTCTGGAGAAAGAGTTTTATTGTATCGACGAATTCTATAGGAAATGTCTCTAGATTGTAATTCACTTTTAACTGAACCACATGACGAAACATAACATTTTATTTAAATGTATACTGTCAATAAACATTATTATTATTATTATCATTATTATTATTATATGATATTAAAACTGGTTTCACGCGTGCAGGTCTCAAGATGGCGTTCTCCAAGGAAGCAGACGAGTACTTTGAAGGTGACGTTGTTAAGGTCACGTGCACGACACGTGGAGTTCGCGATCTTGACACCAGGTGGAGCTGGTGGTTGGGTTATGAGGACATAACATCCCGAGCAATAAATCAACCCCAAGTTCAACCTGTTGACGGCTGGAGTTGGCCTTGGGAGGACACCGACGTCACGCAGAGCATCACGTTGAACTTGACTGAAGAGCATCATGGAAAGACTCTGAGTTGCTGGGTCAACGACTCTGAGAATTATAAAAGTTATATGAAGAAAGAAAAGCAAATTAAGATTAAAAATATGAAGTCTATTGGTGAGTACGAATTAATAATACGAATTAATAATATTAATAAGTACGTAAATGACCTCCCCAATTATATCAGAGATGACACCCGGAAAGCAATTCTATTCGCAGATGATACAAGCATTTTATTGACCGCTGACGATGATAACACATTAATAAAAAACTTAAACAGCACACTTATAGACTTTGAACGAATGGTTCGTACCAAACAAGCTGAAACTAAACTGTCAAAAAAACAAACATCATAGTGTTCAAAAACAAAGGAAAAATGACAGTGTCATCAAGCAAGAAATTAAATGCAAAAGTAGTGTACCAAAGCCCTTTCCTTGGGATACAAATAGATGGTAACTTAAAATGGAAGGCACGCTTCAAAATCCCAAGCAAAAAGTTAGCCACAGCATCCTTCATGTTACAATTGACTATCGTATCAAGTTAGCAAAAATACACTAAAATTAATGTATCACGCAAACATACAGTCGAAATTAAATGATGGGATAATGGTTTGGGGAATATCAGCTGAGTCCAACAAAATATTCATTAAAGAAAAAAAGGGCGATCATGGAGGAATCATGGAAAGAGGCACATGCAGAAAAGCGTTAAAAAATCTTAACATACTGGCATTACCTTCGCTTTATATACTAGAGACAATTTTATATGTTTGAGACAACCCGACCATGTTTCAAGAAAATAAAAATATTCACAATAAAAATACCAGAAAAAAGACGATATACGACAAAAAAAAGAAACTTGTTAGAAATAGGGAGAAAGAATGTAACATTTATGGGACCAATTTTATACAATAAATTACCCCGCAAGATAAGGAAAAAAACAATTAGCAGGGAAATCTTTAAAGGAATGGTCAATGATTTTTTAATTCAACATTCGTTTTACACTATCTTAGAATATACCCGTCTGAATGATTGCGATTGTAAATATTGTGTGAAAGAACAGAAATGATCAAATGTACAAATTTTAATTGGCAATTGACAATTTCCAAAGCCTGTTTTTACTGTTTTATGTGACAACGATCATGGCATGTAATTATTTTTACAATGGAAAATAAACATAAAGAAAGAAAGGAAGAAAGAAAGAATAAACGATGTATAATTTTGATAACGCATTGTATATACATTATATTTAATATTATATTATATTAAATTATATTATATTCTGTAATTATATTACAAAAATAGATTAAAAAAATATATTTGTCAAATATACAATTTTCAATTTATATATATATAAAGAACGTTACACAATAAAATAAACATATATATTTTATTGTATTGTAAATACAATATTGCGTTTATTGTATTTAATATTTTATTGTATAAGGTTATATATATATATATATTGAAAATTGTATATTTTACAAATAGTTTTTTTTTTTTATCTATTTTGTCAGTTAGTTCTGACGTTTTTAATTTATTAAAATTTTGGTTTAGCATTCGCGCTAAAGATTGTTTTTGCAAAATTTAAATGTTTAAGATTCGATATTATGGTTGGCTGATGTCAACCTGACCCCACTTCAGCAATAAAGGAAAGTTTAAATAAGGATGTGTAAATCGCAGGATGTGTTTCCTGATTTGCAACGGTTCATTTGTATAAATTTATATCTATTTTTTTTATGGTTTTATTGCAAATTTTAAGGGCTAAGCCCAACTGCATGTTTTGTGAAAACTGACCCAAGGGTAATAAAGACCATTTGTAACCAATGCCTTGACTGAGATTTTTCAGCAAAATCGAAATTTTTAAATATTTTCAATCATCAACACATAAAATTAAACTAATTTACAAATGGCTGTCATCTTCAAAAAGTGGCTTGGACAGAAAAAAAATAGATATCTTAAAATACCAAATCATCCTAATTTGATCTTACTTAGATCATAATTTCTTCAATCATTATAGAATTATTTTCTGACAGACTTCGGTGTTTTGTGAACACAGATTTTTATACTTCAGCAGAAACGACACCAAAAACGACATCATCAAAGACACCGACAACTACTTCATCAACGACAGCGGTGGCAGGATCAAATCCATCAAGTCTACCAATCGCAACAACTCCTGTCCAAACGGCGCCAACATTGGCAACCAAAAATGCTGATACAACACCTCAAGGTAAGGCAAGAGAACAGGCTAGCCACTTCATGAAAACTCGGGCAAAGCAAAGTAAACTCTGAAGTAAGTTCAAAGTAAAGCATTTTTTGCTTATTTTGGTGTTGTATTGATTTTGCAACATATTGATTTTTGGTGTTTAACGACGCACTGTTTTGACAATGGGCCATGCGGCACTGGTCACATAACGTCGGTAAATGAGTGGATGGTGAACCTACCCTAGTGAAGTGGAAACTCGGTGCCGGCACGTAGCTTACTCCTGTTGAAGAGCACCAAGGGGACCACCGGCTAAACGACCCTTCCGAAGGACGGTTTAACGTTAACAACAGGATTTCTCCACAATTTCATGCTGTCGAGAGGTTGATAAGCAAGACAAGTGAAGTTGCTGTACTAAATTTCAGCCCATCAAACTCTTTCCCGAACAGAACTGGTCATGTGTGCGATGGTCACCCATCCAATACCTGACCCAGCGCAGTGTTGCTTAACTTCCATCCCTGCTACCTCTCTCCCGAACAGAACTGGTCATGTGTGCGATGGTCGCCCATCTAATACCTGACTCAGCCCAGTGTTGCTTAACTTCGGTGGTCTCACAAGAACCATTGTTTCCTACACGCCAAACCGTTCTGTAACAGTCTGGAAAAGTAAACACCGTACAATGATTTTATTATTAGAAACACTCGTACCGTCTCAAAAATTGATAATGATATTAAGTAATAATGTTTCATGTTTTTTCAATTAACTGCTATTTCATGTTTGGTGTATCTTGTAGGAAGTGGCTTCAACCATCTTCCAATACATATCATCATCATCTACGCCATCTTGGCTGTCGTCGTGGTTGGGTTCATGGCTGTGATGGTCGACTACATCAGGCGAACGAGGCGCTGCTGTTTTGAAGGTAAACAAACATACATCACATTTATCAACACACAGAACGGTGTAACATATTGGAAACACTGGTCGTCGTAAGATCACCGAAGTTAAGCAGCTCTGTGCTAGGTCAGGTATTGGATGGGTGACCACCGAATGGTATGATGTGCCATCATCCTCACCATAAAGTTGTATCTATTTTAGCCAGTTTCTTAACTACGCACCTGTGCAGTTGACCATACTAAGCTTTGTCATTGATTTCAATTTTCAATTACTTACATTTGTACTTGCATTTTGCAGACAAGCGTCGGCAGTCATCACAACCAGAACCAGCATACGAGGAAATAGATGAATGTAAGTAAAATAGTTGTCTTTAAAATATGATAACAGGTGTCCTTGCAGAAGCCGGGAAACGGCCAAACATAAATGTAGCTTGATGTTGATGTTGATGTACCTGAATGCACCTTGGAATTGATTCACATTCTTGAGTTATATTTGTTTTCAAATACACTTTTACTTTCGCTCTCTTGACCAGCACTTGCGCTAGCAAATTTGTCACCGCCTCCTATACCTTGGCGAGCTGAGACTAAGAACTTGAATCGATTGACGGTACCCAAAGAGAACGCTCCAGAAGAACCGGACTACATAATTCCAGACGCACCTGATGGTGAGTTTTGTGTGCACCTGATGTAGTCAGTAAAGTTCAATTAATGACATCTTAAAAGATAAACATGAATTGGTCATAGGCCATTCAAATGCCATTACATAAAATGCTTACATTTCTTTTGCAAATTTGTTTCTAGTAAAAACAACAACAATCTGAATAAATGACCCACTCTATTTTTCAACCGTTCTGATATTTAAAATATTGGTTTGATTAATTTTGTAAGATCAAATGACTATCTTTTTTGACCAGCTCAAGCGATCCACTCTGAGCCATCATCGACCGGGAAACGTTTTGTGCTGCCAAAACATTCTGCACGTGCTCGTCCTCTAAAACCATCTAACTTCAAGCACGCAAAGAAAGACGGTAAATATCAACAAGTATATAAATATTTTTCGGATTCAGCTTGTTAAGCCGTGTTATCGGTTTGAATGGGAAACAGAGGAAAACACTTCTAAACCAGAATATTTGTTTTCAAAAGCTACTGAATTTATAGTCTTACTAGCAGAACCCGATGCCTAACGGCACCTTAAGATTTTGAGGGAGTGTGCATTTTGGGGACCACAACCAAAAGTACCCCCATTTATTTTATTTGAAATTTGCCGCTTATTTCACTCTGGGTCACTGCATTGAGGAAACTCTGTGAATTCCAAAGTGACCACGATGACAATTTCGAAAACAAACGACGTTGGCTGTCAAAAGATTTCCGTGAAATATATCTTAGAGAGTGAAACTTGTGAAATACCTTTTACATCTCCACCAGATCTTACTAAAAACGTGTTTAAAGAACGGATATGCATTTAAAATTGACAAAATGTAAGTTTTTTCGGTAATATAGTTGTTTGACATTGTTTGAGAACTGTCAAAACCTTCCCTTGCCAGCCAATTTTAAATAAAATTCATAACGAAAATCCCATCAAATCACCGTATAAATGTCGCGTTGGGTCGTGCTCTGAAGTCATGTAAGATTTAAAATTATTCCCAGCAATGTTTGACTGGTTTCTAAAAAGTATTTGACGTTCTTATCCCGTTTGACGTTTAAATATCCTGAATGCACTGCTATAAAGATAAATTGAAGAATTCGTTCACCCTGCAGTGGTCAAAAAACCAAACAAATGAATGCATCTGTCAAACTTTTTGCAAAATTATTTCTATTTCACTTAAAACGAACGTAAATAACAGCGTTTGTGCTCAATTTCTTCAATAACTTTCATAGGCATGCATAAACAGTATTACCGAGCTGCTGCAGGTCATTTAAAGGCAAGTTTTGAATGAAATAAAAATCGAACTGTGAGACATGGCTCCAATTTTCCTAGGCAGGAAATTTCAAACACAATTATCAATATTTCACCAAAAAAACGCTTTCAAATCACCCTCAAAGTGTCACAATAGGATAGAGATTTTAATTTTGAACAATTATAACCCAATTGCACACGTTTTTAACCAAATTTCGCAATTTAAATCAACATGTACAGAAAAATGTTACCCCAGCCAGAGACAAACTAAAAAGTTGAACATCGCAGATTTAAGGCTTTTATATAAGGTTAACTAGCAGAACCCGATGCCTAACGGCACCTTAAGATTTTTTGAGGGATTGTGCATTTTGGTTTTAATGTAAAGCCTCTAATGGGACCACAACCAAAAGTACCCCCATTTATTTTATTTGAAATTTGCCGCTTATTTCACTTGGGGTCACTGCATTGTGGAAACTCTGTGAATTCCAAAGTGACCACGATGACAATTTCGAAAACAAACGACGTTGGCTGTCAAAAGATTTCCGTGAAATATTTCTTAGAGAGTGAAACTTGTGAAATACCTTTTACATCTCCACCAGATATGGCTAAAAACCTGATAAATGAACTGATAAGCACTTAAAATTGACAAAATGTAAGTTTTTTCGGTAATTAAGTTGTTTGACATTGTTTGAGAACTGTCAAAACCTTCCCTTGCCAGCCAGTTTTAAATAAAATTCATAACGAAAATCCCATCAAATCACCGTATAAATGTCGCGTTGGGTCGTGCTCTGAAGTCATGTAAGATTTAAAATTATTCCCAGCAATGTTTGACTGGTTTCTAAAAAGTATTTGATGTTCTAATCCTTTTTGACGTTTAAATATCCTGAATTCACTGCCGCAAAGATAAGTTCAAGAATTCGTTCACCCTGCAGTGGTCAAAAAACCAAACAAATGAATGCATCTGTCAAACTTTATGCAAAATTATTTCTATTTCACTTAAAACGAACGTAAATAACAGCGTTTGTGCTCAATTTCTTCAATAACTTTCATAGGCATGCATGAAGAGTATTACCAAACTGCTGCAGGTCATTTAAAGGCAAGTTTTGAATGAAATAAAAATCGAACTGTGAGACATGGCTCCAATTTTCCTAGGCAGGAAATTTCAAACACAATTATCAATATTTCACCAAAAAAACTACTAGCAGTACCCGATGCCTAACGGCACCTTAAGATTTTGAGGGATTGTGCATTTTGGTTTTAATGTAAAGCCTCTAATGGGACCACAACCAAAAGTACCCCCATTTATTTTATTTGAAATTTGCCGCTTATTTCACTTGGGGTCACTGCATTGTGGAAACTCTGTGAATTCCAAAGTGACCACGATGACAATTTCGAAAACAAACGAAGTTGGCTGTCAAAAGATTTCCGTGTATGATTTCTTGAAATATTTTTTAGAGAGTGAAACTTGTGAAATACCTTTTAGAATCTGGGCTTAGCAATCTTGCTAGCCAAGACACCAACAATATATCAGTTTTGTCATTTATTTCCCTTCAGTTTTAGAGATATTGAAAAGAATTTGACATTGACGTTGACATTGACATTGACGTTTTAATATCCTGAATGCACTGCCACAAAGATAAGTTTAAGAATTCGTTCACCCTGCAGTGGTCAAAAAACCAAACAAATGAATGCATATGTCACTCTTTTTGCAAAATCATTTCTATTTCACGTAAAACGAACTTAATTAACAGCGTTTGTGCTCAATTTCTTCAATAACTTTCATAGGCATGCATGAAGAGTATTACCGAGCTGCTGCGGGTGAGTAATAGGCAAGTTTTGAATGAAATAAAAATCGAACTGTGAGACATGGCTCCAATTTTCCTAGGCAGGAAATTTCAAACACAATTATCAATATTTCACCAAAAAAACGCTTTCAAATCACCCTCAAAGTGTCACAATAGGATAGAGATTTTAATTTTGAACAATTATAACCCAATTGCACACGTTTTTAACCAAATTTCGCAATTTAAATCAACATGTACAGAAAAATGTTACCCCAGCTGGTCGGTCGCCAGATACAAACTAAAAAGTTGAACATCGCAGATTTAAGGCTTTTATATAAGGTTAACTAGCAGAACCCGATGCCTAACGGCACCTTAAGATTTTGAGGGAGTGGGCATTTTGATTTATATTTTACTTGACTTGAAGCATATTTTAAAAAGTTTTCGAAATTTGTCAGATGTCGTTCCAAAAGTTTTAAATAGGGCCACAACCTAAAGTGCCAAACAACACCTAACAATATTGTTAAATACCATACAATTCCATAAAATACCATAGAATACCATAGAACTCCATAGAATACCATAGAATACCATATAACTCAATAGAATTTTATAGAATATCATAGAACTCCAAAGAATACCATAGAATACCAAACAATATCATAGAATACCAAAGAACTCCATAGAATACCATAGAATACCATAGAATACCATAGAATACCATAGAATACTAAATAATATCATCGACTACCATAGAACTCCTTAGAATACCAAAGAATACCAAACAAAATCATAGAATACCAAAGAACTCCAAAGAATACCATAGAACTCCATAGAATACCATACAATATCATAGAATACAAAAAAAATATCATAGAATACCCTAGAACTCACTAGAATATCATAAAATACCGAACAATGTCATAGAATACCATAGAATACCATAGAATACCATATAATATCATAGAATACCAAAAAATATAATAGAGTACCATAGAACTCAATAGAATACCATAGAATACCATAGAATACCAAACAATATCATAGAATACCATAGATCACCAAACAATACCATAGAATACCATAAAATACCAAACAATATCATAGAATACCATAGAACTCAATAGAATATCATAAAATACCAAACAATGCCATAGAATACCATAGAATACCATAGAATACCATAGAATACCATAGAATACCATACAATACCATACATTACCATACAATATCATAGAATACCAAAAAATATAATAGAGTACCATAGAACTCCATAGAATACCATAGTACACGATAGAATACCATAGAATACCATAGAATACCATAGAATATCAAACAATATCATAGAATACCATAGAATACCATAGAATACAATAGAACTCCATAGAATACCATAGAATACCATAGAATACCATAGAATACCATACAATATCATAGAATACCAAAAAATATCATAGAATACCATAGAACTCCATAGAATACCATAGAATACCATGGAACTCCATAGAATACCATAGAATACCATACAATATCATAGAATACCAAACAATATCATAGAATACCATAGAACTCCATAGAATACCATAGAATACCATAGAATACCATAGAATACCATAGAATACCATAGAATACCATAAAATACCATAGAATACCATAGAATACCAAACTATATCATAGAATACCATAGAACTCCATAGAATACCATAGAATACCTTGGAATACCATAGTTTACCATAGAATACCATAGAATTAACCTTATATAAAAGCTTTAAAATTGCGATGTTCAACTTTTTAGTTTGTATCTGACCAGCTGACCAGCTGACCAGCTGGGGTAACATTTTTCTGTACATGTTGATTTAAATTGCGAAATTTGGTTAAAAACGTGTGCAATTGGGTTATAATTGTTCAAAATTAAAATCTCTATCCTATTGTGACACTTTGAGGGTGATTTGAAAGCGTTTTTTTGGTGAAATATTGATAATTGTGTTTGAAATTTCCTGCCTAGGAAAATTGGAGCCATGTCTCACAGTTCGATTTTTATTTCATTCAAAACTTGCCTTTAAATGACCTGCAGCAGTTTGGTAATACTGTTTATGCATGCCTATGAAAGTAATTGAAGAAATTGAGCACAAACGCTGTTATTTACGTTCGTTTTAAGTGAAATAGAAATAATTTTGCAAAAAGTTTGACAGATGCATTCATTTGTTTGGTTTTTTGACCACTGCAGGGTGAACGAATTCTTAAACTTATCTTTGCGGCAGTGCATTCAGGATATTCAAACGTCAATGTCAATGTCAACGTCAATGTCAAATTCTTTTCAAAATCTCTGGAACTGAAGGGAAATAAATGACAGAACTGAAATATTGTTGGTGTCTTGGCTAGCAAGATTGGTAAGCCCAGATTCTAAAAGGTATTTCACAAGTTTCACTCTCTAAAAAATATTTCAAGAAATCATACACGGAAATCTTTTGACAGCCAACTTCGTTTGTTTTCGAAATTGTCATCGTGGTCACTTTGGAATTCACAGAGTTTCCACAATGCAGTGACCCCGAGTGAAATAAGCGGCAAATTTCAAATAAAATAAATGGGGGTACTTTTGGTTGTGGTCCCATTAGAGGCTTTACATTAAAACCAAAATGCACAATCCCTCAAAATCTTAAGGTGCCGTTAGGCATCGGGTTCTGCTTAAATCTGCGATGTTCAACTTTTTAGTTTGTCTCTGGCTGGCTACCAGCTGGGGTAACATTTTTCTGTACATGTTGATTTAAATTGCGAAATTTGGTTAAAAACGTGTGCAATTGGGTTATAATTGTTCAAAATTAAAATCTCTATCCTATTGTGACACTTTGAGGGTGATTTGAAAGCGTTTTTTTGGTGAAATATTGATAATTGTGTTTGAAATTTCCTGCCTAGGAAAATTGGAGCCATGTCTCACAGTTCGATTTTTATTTCATTCAAAACTTGCCTTTAAATGACCTGCAGCAGTTTGGTAATACTCTTCATGCATGCCTATGAAAGTTATTGAAGAAATTGAGCACAAACGCTGTTATTTACGTTCGTTTTAAGTGAAATAGAAATAATTTTGCATAAAGTTTGACAGATGCATTCATTTGTTTGGTTTTTTGACCACTGCAGGGTGAACGAATTCTTGAACTTATCTTTGCGGCAGTGAATTCAGGATATTTAAACGTCAAAAAGGATTAGAACATCAAATACTTTTTAGAAACCAGTCAAACATTGCTGGGAATAATTTTAAATCTTACATGACTTCAGAGCACGACCCAACGCGACATTTATACGGTGATTTGATGGGATTTTCGTTTTGAATTTTATTTAAAACTGGCTGGCAAGGGAAGGTTTTGACAGTTCTCAAACAATGTCAAACAACTTAATTACCAAAGAAACTTACATTTTGTCAATTTAAGGTGCTTATCCATTCATTTAACAGGTTTTTAGTCAGATCTGGTGGAGATGTAAAAGGTATTTCACAAGTTTCACTCTCTAAGAAATATTTCACGGAAATCTTTTGACAGCCAACGTCGTTTGTTTCCGAAATTGTCATCGTGGTCACTTTGGAATTCACAGAGTTTCCACAATGCAGTGACCCCGAGTGAAATAAACGGCAAATTTCAAATTAAATAAATGGGGGTACTTTTGGTTGTGGTCCCATTAGAGGCTTTACATTTAAACCAAAATGCTCACTCCCTCAAAAGCTTAAGGTGCCGTTAGGCATCGGGTTCTGCTAGTTAACCTTATATAAAAGCCTTAAATTGCGATGTTCAACTTTTTAGTTTGTATCTGACCAGCTGACCAGCTGACCAGCTGGGGTAACATTTTTCTGTACATGTTGATTTAAATTGCGAAATTTGGTTAAAAACGTGTGCAATTGGGTTATAATTGTTCAAAATTAAAATCTCTATCCTATTGTGACACTTTGAGGGTGATTTGAAAGCGTTTTTTTGGTGAAATATTGATAATTGTGTTTGAAATTTCCTGCCTAGGAAAATTGGAGCCATGTCTCACAGTTCGATTTTTATTTCATTCAAAACTTGCCTTTTACTCACCCGCAGCAGTTTGGTAATACTGTTTATGCATGCCTATGAAAGTTATTGAAGAAATTGAGCACAAACGCTGTTATTTACGTTCGTTTTAAGTGAAATAGAAATAATTTTGCAAAAAGTTTGACAGATGCATTCATTTGTTTGGTTTTTTGACCACTGCAGGGTGAACGAATTCTTAAACTTATCTTTGCGGCAGTGCATTCAGGATATTCAAACGTCAATGTCAATGTCAACGTCAATGTCAAATTCTTTTCAAAATCTCTAGAACTGAAGGAAAAACGTGTGAAATTGGCTTATTTTGGTTCTTTATTCAGGATTTAATCCAACTACGTCTTTTTCACGGTGATTTTAAAGAGCATTATTATAGTAAAGTATCAAAAATATTGTTGGTGTCTTGGCTAGCAAGATGAAAAATAGCCACTTGACAAGCCCGTGGCATTCTTGTGGAGGTTATTTACACGTCAAAAAGGTTTGGAAAGTTAAACAATCTATTAACACAACTATTGGAATCTTTTGTAAACATATTTAAAGATATTTATTGTAAATAGTATACGAAAGACAAGAAATTTCTTAAAATACGACGATTTTTCTCCATCCCCAGCCTAGACAAGATCACACAGTTGATTCCAAGCCATCAATGATATTTGTGACAAATATGTAAATCAATAACAATCCTAACTTTCTTTGCAGGTCTTTTACACATTAAATAGGGTTTTTAAACAAACAAAACACACTTGATTAGTTTTTTATTGATAATTTTGCCAAAACTAGATTTAAAGTGACATTGACAGATCAAAGATAAACATTTGACAGATATCTTTCATCGAATCAGGACGCCGTGGATACTTATTTTATTTTCGAGGATGCCGTGATTATTCAACAGGTATTTAAATTCAAAACGTCATTAATGACGGAGTGCAGTTTTATCAAATCTAATCCAAATAAGCAATCTAAGTTTAATACGGTTTTCTATGGAAGTGTTTAATATTGTATAGTACTTTATGGTGTTACATGGTAGTCTATGTTATTCTATGGTATTCTATGGTATTCTATGGAGTTCTATGGTATTCTATGGTATTCTATGGTATTCTATGATATTCTATGGTATTCTATGGTATTCTATGGTATTCTATAGTACTAGCAGAACCCGATGCCTAACGGCACCTTAAGCTTTTGAGGGAGTGAGCATTTTGGTTTAAATGTAAAGCCTCTAATGGGACCACAACCAAAAGTACCCCCATTTATTTAATTTGAAATTTGCCGTTTATTTCACTCGGGGTCACTGCATTGTGGAAACTCTGTGAATTCCAAAGTGACCACGATGACAATTTCGGAAACAAACGACGTTGGCTGTCAAAAGATTTCCGTGAAATATTTCTTAGAGAGTGAAACTTGTGAAATACCTTTTACATCTCCACCAGATCTGACTAAAAACCTGTTAAATGAATGGATAAGCACCTTAAATTGACAAAATGTAAGTTTCTTTGGTAATTAAGTTGTTTGACATTGTTTGAGAACTGTCAAAACCTTCCCTTGCCAGCCAGTTTTAAATAAAATTCAAAACGAAAATCCCATCAAATCACCGTATAAATGTCGCGTTGGGTCGTGCTCTGAAGTCATGTAAGATTTAAAATTATTCCCAGCAATGTTTGACTGGTTTCTAAAAAGTATTTGATGTTCTAATCCTTTTTGACGTTTAAATATCCTGAATTCACTGCCGCAAAGATAAGTTCAAGAATTCGTTCACCCTGCAGTGGTCAAAAAACCAAACAAATGAATGCATCTGTCAAACTTTATGCAAAATTATTTCTATTTCACTTAAAACGAACGTAAATAACAGCGTTTGTGCTCAATTTCTTCAATAACTTTCATAGGCATGCATGAAGAGTATTACCAAACTGCTGCAGGTCATTTAAAGGCAAGTTTTGAATGAAATAAAAATCGAACTGTGAGACATGGCTCCAATTTTCCTAGGCAGGAAATTTCAAACACAATTATCAATATTTCACCAAAAAAACGCTTTCAAATCACCCTCAAAGTGTCACAATAGGATAGAGATTTTAATTTTGAACAATTATAACCCAATTGCACACGTTTTTAACCAAATTTCGCAATTTAAATCAACATGTACAGAAAAATGTTACCCCAGCTGGTAGCCAGCCAGAGACAAACTAAAAAGTTGAACATCGCAGATTTAAGCAGAACCCGATGCCTAACGGCACCTTAAGATTTTGAGGGATTGTGCATTTTGGTTTTAATGTAAAGCCTCTAATGGGACCACAACCAAAAGTACCCCCATTTATTTTATTTGAAATTTGCCGCTTATTTCACTCGGGGTCACTGCATTGTGGAAACTCTGTGAATTCCAAAGTGACCACGATGACAATTTCGAAAACAAACGAAGTTGGCTGTCAAAAGATTTCCGTGTATGATTTCTTGAAATATTTTTTAGAGAGTGAAACTTGTGAAATACCTTTTAGAATCTGGGCTTACCAATCTTGCTAGCCAAGACACCAACAATATTTCAGTTCTGTCATTTATTTCCCTTCAGTTCCAGAGATTTTGAAAAGAATTTGACATTGACGTTGACATTGACATTGACGTTTGAATATCCTGAATGCACTGCCGCAAAGATAAGTTTAAGAATTCGTTCACCCTGCAGTGGTCAAAAAACCAAACAAATGAATGCATCTGTCAAACTTTTTGCAAAATTATTTCTATTTCACTTAAAACGAACGTAAATAACAGCGTTTGTGCTCAATTTCTTCAATTACTTTCATAGGCATGCATAAACAGTATTACCAAACTGCTGCAGGTCATTTAAAGGCAAGTTTTGAATGAAATAAAAATCGAACTGTGAGACATGGCTCCAATTTTCCTAGGCAGGAAATTTCAAACACAATTATCAATATTTCACCAAAAAAACGCTTTCAAATCACCCTCAAAGTGTCACAATAGGATAGAGATTTTAATTTTGAACAATTATAACCCAATTGCACACGTTTTTAACCAAATTTCGCAATTTAAATCAACATGTACAGAAAAATGTTACCCCAGCTGGTCAGCTGGTCAGCTGGTCAGATACAAACTAAAAAGTTGAACATCGCAATTTAAGGCTTTTATATAAGGTTAATTCTTATCCTGTAGCATTGTTGAAGTTCATAGTGCTGATATTTCGCTATTTTAGACCAGAAGGTTCTGAGGGACTCGGACGTCGTTTACGGACAGTTTTAGGCCAAAATACATTTTTCAGCCGGCATTTTGATAGATTTGAAATAAGATGCTTAGAAAAATACATAAAAAAATGGCGAATTAAAATTTGAATTTGGTGATGATATAGGAAGGCTTTGTCCTGTCACATTTATGAAATTTTAATAAGCAGCCGTCACTAGTTTCTCTTTGTCCATATCGCCGTTTTGTACTTGAACCTCGAAGGATGAGTGTTTTACTTTTAAACTGTCATTTAAAAGTGAAAGTAAGAGGTCATATTGAGATTTTTTTAAAATATATTTTACGTCTACATATTACGTTTAGAAGCAACCCCATTGGTAAAAACCTTTTTTTTCGTCCACAAGTGTTGTCTTCATTTCATCTTTTGCAATAATTAAAATATCATTGTTCTAAAGCAATTTACTGTGCCGGTTAAAATTATCCCTAAACGGCTTTTGAGAGCGTTTTAAACGGCGTTGGTAAAACAGTCCCCGAGGTAGTTAATTTTTATAAAAGCTTAATCATGCAATTATTACTATTATTATAAGCGATAATTTCTACGATTTTCTAAAATCTTGTGGCATAATCTAGATTTTGGATCGTAAAGAAGTTGCTATACCTAAAAGATAATTAAACTCTGGTATGTCTTTAAGATTCGCTTGACGCTGACGGCTACCTCAAGGTCATCAAGTAGGACATCAACCAAGCTAACACTGACGGTAAGGAGCAACTGGCATTGAAACAATATATCTATTCTGACAGCTGACATGATTCAGAGGTAAACATAGAATCTTTTGCATGCGTGGATTCAGCTAAGTTGTCATGTGGGCGTGAAACTTTCTGCATTTCTGATTTTGGGGCAAACTTCTCTCTTAGTTCTGTGACGTGGCACAACAACAAAATATGTTTAAATTAAAAAATTCACCTCAATGCTTCCAGTCCTATTCTGTAATGTAATAACTGTAGTGATATGAGTGAGCATAAAGTTCTCTCCACACACAGACGATTTTCATTCTGTTTTCGCTGTTTTTAAGATTCGCTGGATATGGACGACTACCAAAATGTCATCATGGGGGGCGGCAAGAAACCGAGAACCTAAATAATAATAATTTTTCTTAATAATTTAAAAAAACACTCTAATAAATAACTAACTTAATAATAAACCTATCCACTTGACAGCGTGGATTTGTAGAGGAATCTTGTTGTTCGCGTTGCAGACTCGACTGGTAGGATTAGGAAACACCACAGAGACTGAATCCACGAACTGTTTCTCACCCAGGGGTTGACTTTTCTTTCTTGTTTCGATTTACAGTGATCATATTTTTTTTTCACCTAGCTCTCAGGGCTCATCTGTGGATTTGATTTTATAGAGTTAACGTTGTTGTGCATCCATCAGCCTCTAGACTACATGCATTCAGTCTCTGCGGTAGAGAAGCCTTCCTAGTAAAACATCCTGTGCCAAATTGTTGATGTGCCAGCGAAATAAAAAAACAATTGTTAATATTCTGTCTGGCTGATGTCTAGCTCTATTCAAGGAACTTTGAGCAAAACGCATGTCTTTTGACTCACAAAAAGCGACCTTCATATTTTTACACTTATTTTATTTTAAATCGTTTTCAATTTGGTTGAGTTACCTGCGATTCTACATGTATTTAGTGACTTTTTAGTTGATTTCTTTTAAAATTAACGTCATATCGCTCTAAGATGACACAATCTGATGTGTAAATTTTGATTTTATTGGAATTGTTGACTTTGTTGCCAAGTAAGAAACCAAAAAGTATTGTATCTTTAAGAAGTTTTTTTATTTTACAAGCACAAGGCGTAAGAAATTGAAAACAAACGTTAAAGAAATAAAGTCCCTTGAAGAATATTGATAACATAAGTCTAAAGGAACCAAAAATAAATGTCAGAATCAATCTAAATATGATTGATATTGAATAAGTTCATGTGCTTAACGACGCACTGTTTTTTCCTGATAAGAATTGACATTTGTATTTAAAAAAGACATTAGTGTTATGTCTATTACGAATATATGACTTCTGCTAAATACCTGCCGTACACTAGCGGATTCTAGCAATGGCTGCCAAAGAGCGGTTTGCAAGCTTGAGTGCATTGCCAAAACCTGATAAAAGTTAAAAGTAACCCAAAAAATATTAATTTGAACTTTGGTTGATTAATATCTATTGTTTTTCATTAAATATTTATTTTTACTGAAACTATTAAATGTTTCAACCAAAGAAAAACATTATTTTGTTGCTTTTAAATCAGATAGCTAACAGTAGCATCATTGGTGTCATGTTTTCTAGGTTGGTACAAGCACCCCAGAAAGTGGCAAACTCAAATTAATCCTAGTGTAACAGTAGCATCATGGTGTCATGTTTTCTAGGTTGGTTCAAGCACCCCAGAAAGTGGCAAACTCAAATTAATCCTAGTGTAACAGTAGCATCGTGGTGTCATGTTTTCTAGGTTGGTACAAGCACCCCAGAAAGTGGCAAACTCAAATTAATCCTAGTGTGACAGTAGCATCATGGTGTCATGTTTTCTAGGTTGGTACAAGCACCCCAGAAAGTGGCAAACTCAAATTAATCCTAGTGCAGTGCACTATTACCTAATTATCTAGTGCAGTCTCTTGTTGCGTATGACGTCTAAATGTAAGCAGACGCTTCTTAATAGTTATGTCTTAATCGTGTATATTTCTATGTAAAATGTTTTATGTATTTGTTTTCTTTGTAATGTCTTTGTTTAGTTACCACTTATTTTATCACTCTTGAGGACTTGCTTCTGTTGTTGATTATAATTTTAAATATTTTTTGTTTCATTCAACTTAGGTTTAAATACATGTCAACGGTGCCCCACAAAGCTTAAAGAAACTTGTCCGCATGGCATCTGAACAAACCAAATAAGACACATTTCTTATAATTGTGAAGCAACCCTGTTTATTTTACATCATTCCGTTACTATAATATATTGCAAAAATGTTCCTTAAAACAATAATATTTTAACAATTGCAAACCAAGAAACTATAGACAACACACGAAGAACAAGAATAAATATAGTGTTTAACAATGTATTCGCTTCAGAACGGAATGTTTGGAAACATGGAAATACAAACAAAATACCAATGGGACTTCTTACTTTGACCTCCAAATGACAGTTGAAAAGTTAAACCCCATCCTTCCAGGTTCAAATATTAAACGGTGATTTGGACAGAGAGAAAATAGTGACGGCTGCTTACTTAAATTTGTTTTCTGTGAAAGGACAAAGTCTTTCTGAATCATCACCAAATTCACATTTTAATCCAACTTTTTTATTTGTGTATTTATCTGAACATCCTTTTTCAAACCTGTTAAAATGCCGGCTCAACAGGGAAAATACATTTTTGGCCTAAAAACTCCCGTAAAGGCCGTCTTACCAAGATTTAAACGGTGTTGGTGAAATCATCCCTCAGAACCTTCTGGCTTAAAATAGCAAAATAACAACACTATGAACTTCAACAATGCTATAATACTATGAGAACTATAAAAAAAAACTATAAATTCAGTAGCTTATGAAAACAAATATTCTGGTTTCGAGGTGTTTTCATCTGTTTCCCACTCAAACCGATAAAAAGGTTAACAAGCTCAATCCGCAAAATCTTTATACTTGTTGATATTCTCCGTCTTTTTTTGCCTGCACAAAACGTTGCCCGGTTGATGATGGCTCAGAGTGACGCGCTTGTGCTGGTCAAGGGTGAAAGTAATTTGAACATAAATAATTAATCTAACAAACATTTTTGGAAGTTAAGCAAGTATCAGAATGGTTGTGAAATAGTGTGAGACATTCATTCAGAAGGGTGTGGTACTTACTAGAAACAAATTTGCAAAATAAATATAAGCATTTTATGTAATGGCATTTGAATGGCCTATGACCAATTCATGTTTATCTTTTAAGATGTCATTAATTGAACTTTACTGACTACATCAGGTGCACGCTAAACTCACCATCAGGTGCGTCTGGAATTATGTAGTCTGGTTTCTCTAGAGCGTTCTCTTTGGGTACCGTCAATCGATTCAAGTTCTCAGTCTCCGCTTGCGAAGGTAAAGGAGGCGGTAACATAGGTGCTAGCGCAAGTGCTGGTGGAGAGAGCGAAAATAAAAATGTATTTGTGAAGAAATATAAGTGAAGAATGTAAAAACCATTCAGAGAAGGTGCAATGGTGCTTCGCCGTGTGGAGGCTTTTACAAGGACACCTGTTATCATATTTTAAAGATACCTATTTTACTTACATCCATCCTTTTCTTCGTTTACTGGTTCTGGTTGTGATGAATGCCGACGCTTATCTGCAAAATTCATTTACAAATGTAAGAAATTGAAAATTAAAATCAATGGCAAAACTTTGTAATTTGTCAACTTCACAGGTGCGTATTTCAGAAAATGGCTTAAATCAGAGACAACTTTATGGTGAGGATGATGGCACGCCAGACCGTTTGGTGATCACCCAATCAATACCTGACCTAGCACAGAGCTGCTTAACTTCGGTGATCTCACGAGGACCAGTGCTTCCAATATGTTACACGGTTCTGCGTGTTGCTAAATGTGATGTATGTTTGTTTACCTTTAAAACAGCAACGCCTCGTTCGCCTGGCGTAGGCAACCATCACAGCGGTGACCACAAGTACAACGACAGAGAAGATTGCGTAGATGATGATGATATGTGTTGGCAGGGGGTCGAAGCCACTTCCTGCAAGATACACCAAACTCGAGGGATAGAAGTTCATTGATAAAACATGACACAATATTTTTGTCATAAATCTGGGCCTTTTTGTTAAGTAGGTAAAATACTGTCCAGTAATTACATTAGTAAAATTTCCGTACATTTGCATTACATTTTTTTTAAATGTAATTATAATATTATTAATTAATATCAATATAAATTTTTGAGAGGGTGGTACTGTTCCATGTAAAAAATTCATTGTTCGTTGTTCCTTTTTCCAAACTGTTACCGAACGGTTTGGCATGGAGGAAATATCGGTTCTTTTGAGATCACCAAAGTTAAGCAACACTGCGCCGAGTCAGGTATTAGATGGGCGACCATCATACACATGACAAGTTATATTCGGGAGAGAGGTTTGAGGGATGAAAGTTAAGCAACACTGCGCTGTGTCAGATATTGGATGGGTGACAATCTTACACATGACCAGTTTTGTTCGGGAGAGAGGTTGGAGGGATAAAAGTTAAGCATCACTGCGCTGGATCAGGTATTGGATGGGTGACAATCTTACACATGACCAGTTTTGTTCGGGAGAGAGGTTGGAGGGATGAAAGTTAGTACAGCAACTTCACTCGCCTTGCTTATCAACCTCTCGACAGCATGGATTTGTGGAGGAATCCTGTTGTTCACGTTGTACCGTCCTTCGGAAGGGACGTTAAGCCGTTGGACCAATTGTCAAAACAATGCGTCGATAAACACCACAAATTAACAATTAATCCAGACTGTAAAAAAAAACAAATATTTTTGTTTGCACTAACTGCAGAGTTTACTTTGCTTTGTTTGAGTTTTCTTGTAGTTGATCGCTTGTTCTTTTGTCTTACCTGGAGGTGTTGTATCCGCATTTTCGGTTGTCAATGTTGGCGCCGTTTGGCCAGGAGTTGTAGAGATTGGTGGACTTGATGGATTTGATTCTGCCATCGCTGTCGTTGATGAAGTAGTTTCAGCTGAAGCGTAACAATTTGTGCATTAGATGGTAAAATTCGAAAAAAGTTGTATTCACTGGCCATTAAAAAAGCAATGTTTTTTTGAACTAATGCCAAGCTGACCTAAAGTAGATAAGAGTATAAAAATCATTAAAGGCTACCAAAAAGTCATCTTGGCACGCCTTCTCATCGGACGAAAAGAAATGGTGTATGGCGTGAATATAAGTGGCCGGAATACCTTTTAATTTTGTGTCTTTCACTGAAAAAAAGCCGAGAAACCATGAAACAAGTGGAGTTAACAACAGTTGTGTGAAGGAGTAAGCCTGATTTCACAGCAAAAGGGTAAAAACTCAGAAAATAAGTTTTAAATAAACAAAGAAATTCTGATTTAGTACGGCTATCATTAGTAAAATTTTGTATTTTTATGAGATATCTTATTTTTTTCTGTCCGAGCTGCTTGTTAAGAAAGACAATCATTTCTGAATTAGTAAAATTTTATGTGTTATTGATTCGAAAAATTGTTAAATTTATATTTTGCTGCTAATTCTCAATTAAAGCATGAGTAAAGTTTTGGGATAGATTTGACAAAACATGGAGTTAAACTTGGCCCCAAAAATTAACGAGTTAAGTTGGTATCACCAAAATAACAACCGTCGAAAATCTGGAAACATAGACTGCGATCAAAACTTTGAGCTTTAACTTAAACTTTCCTTTGTTTATCCGACCTCTGTTGGGAGGAATATTGTTGCTAGATTGGGGTCAGGTTGACATCAGCCAACCATAATATTGAATCTTAAACATTTAAATTTTGCAAAAACAATCTTTTACAATTATGTTAGACCGAAATGAAAATAATTTGAAAACATCACATAAGATAAAAAATTAATCCACAAAAAAAAACAGTTTATAATCAATAAATATCAAATGTGTTTTCAAAATTATGCTTCGCTTATTTCGTACTCACTATTTGGCTCCTTTTGTTGAATCTTTATTTTCTTTTCTTTCTTCAAATAATTTTTTAAATGCTCCGAGTCGTTGACCCAGCAACTCAGAGTCTTTCCATGATGCTCTTCAGTCAAGTTCAACGTGATGCTCTGCGTGACGTCGGTGTCCTCCCAAGGCCAACTCCAGCCGTCAACAGGTTGAACTTGGGGTTGATTCATTGCTCGGGATGTTATGTCCTCATCATCCAACCACCAGTACCACCTGGTGTCAAGATCGCGAACTCCACGTGCCGTGCACGTGACTTTAACAACTTCACCTTCAAAGAACTCGTCTGCTTCCTTGGAGAACGCCATCTTGAGACCTGCACGCGTTAAAACAGTATTAATATCATATCAACTGACTCCTGTCAAGGTTAGGTTAACCACCATCGAGTTAATCTAGGTTTATAGTTTCAATTCATTTCTCCTGGAATTTTCAATAATTTGAGAATCACACGAACACTAGAAAAAATATTTGAATGTGAAATATATAAAAGAATGTACATTTTTGTCCCTTGAAACAAAAATAATCTCTTAAATTTGTCAATGTTGTGTCGCTGTGAGATTCTTTGTGACAATCTTTGTAGGCTTCAAATTAAAACTGCTCTGTGAATAAAAAAATAATAATACCAGAAAGAGCTGTAACGTATTTCTTTATCACAAAACACTCTATATTTTTCAAAACTCTTTTTTTAAGCAATATTTTCATCGCTTTTCGTGTGTCGCCAAGTAATCAACTTGCTTGACGTTTTGAAAAATTTGGTTGATTTTTAGATTGCCAAACCATAAGCCTGAACAGAGTTTAACAAAAATTATCAATGACTGTCTATTGTTCATAGTACTATTTGTTAGCTATGCATGTTGGTGCATTTATTTCATTTGAAAAAACTGCCAGAGATATTTTTGATTTCCATTGTTGTTGATTGCTGTTTGTCTGGCTGGATTTTATAATATTTAAATGTTTTCATTTGTCATGTCAATGTTTTCTGTTAATTTTACCAATTTAATTTCTAGATGCACGCCTTTTATTCTTACACTTTCCTTACTTAAGGAGATTGTTCATGCATCATATTACCTACTTACTGACTTGACTTGTAAATTGACATGGATCAAGATGTCGATTAATTTTTTGAGCTGACTTCATTCCCAAATCAATGTACGGAGTAGACTGAAAAAAATTATCAAAAAACCCTCAATGACGACGATAGAGCTCAATTTTCATCCATTAAAACAAACTTTATTTTGTTTTAATTTTAAATGAAACGAATCAATCAGAGACTACTTGCGCCAATTCACAACTTGCAGTCATAAACGGTGAAGCGGAACCAAAATTGTGAGAAGTGAACAGACATTGCAAGTTTGTCTGAGAATGACAGATGAACTCACTATGCAGCCACTTGATTGGTTGATTTTGATTGAGCAGAAGAGGAGTCTTTATGAAGTCTTGTCAGACTTAGCGTTGATGTTGGTACGTTTCACTTGTCATGCCATTCACTTGTAAAATTACACATTTCTAGAAATTGAAATAATTTATTCCTAACGACTGGAAAAAGGTTAAATTTGTTCATTTTGAGTGCAATCGACCAAACGCAATATTCTTATGGTGAGTTTACAGGGTTTTTATCAGAAGTTTTTGTCAATCGCGTCGAAAAGAAAAATTTCGACACCTTTCAATTGAGATCACAGTAATTGATTTGTCAATAAAACACCTCTGGAAGTCTGTCTCACGTGTTTTACTTAATAAATGGTGATTAACAAATAATTATTGATTTTTGTACCCGAATTAACGGTATTAGATTTTTGTAACTTCAATCTTTCTACAGGTTAAAATTTAATTTCGACTTTTTGATCTTGATCACTTGAAAATATCTCTACAACATCTTTTTGAAAACATTCCGACTTTCAAGATTTTGACTAATTTATTAATGAAATAAATATTGGCCCGTGTTATCACGGCTCAAGCATTGATTCTTGATTGTTTAAAACGTGGCAGAATCGTATGTTTTCAAAATCTATTGTGCAACAAAATTTCAATTATAAAACGAACAAAATTATGCTCTGTTCTTATTCCACTAAAGTTACTCACTTGTTACAACGAGAGTGAATGCCTTGGCTCCGACAGCTGCGTAATTTACGTGAATCAGGAGAAAGAAGACTCCGTTGTCCCGCTCCGTGACGTTGTTGATGGTGAAGCCGTACTGTGCCTGGTTCATTTTTCCTTCATAAGGAGTGTAGCGAGGGTTGGCGGGGCTCCCATTGACAAAAGTCACTTTGTTTGTTGTTTGCTGGTTGTAACGGGTGTTAATAATCTTGTCTCCGTTGACGAGTGTAGAAGAGCAAGATTGTATAGGATAAAAATGTCTATCATTATATAATAATACGATGACACTCTCTCCTTGCTCCACAAACAACGTTTCTCTGTGCGTTTCGAACGGCAAATAATGGACTGAAACAGAGGACAAAAATATCTGAAACTTCAGATGAGAACAACAAATACAACAAATACACAAAACAACAAATACACGTGTTGGTCCAATGACTGAGTTAAGACCGGACAGGCGATGGTTAAACGGTGAAATTGTACACAAAAGACAAAGTATTTTTTTATCTGGTCAAAAATTTGGGTTCATTAACGTTTAGATTTAAGTGAAGAAAGCGAAGCAAGATCCGTAAAGACTTAGTTATACAATTGACTGTTTGCTGGCTTAGTCGTTGTCTTCTGCCCAAACGACACCAATGACCAAGTTTAGAATATACATGCATTTCTTGATCCTGGCCTTACATTTTTCATCAATTCTTGTCTAATTATTTGATGAGCGTGGCGAGCGAAGGTAGCAACGCAAATAAAAAACAAAAACACTGTGCTTTGTGGGTACCAGCTCAACAGTTGCTCCAAATTTTGATGATATTTTTAGAAGTCATTATTGCGTTTTGAACATTGACTTCATTTGTTTTTAGCAACATTGGCTAGCATGCTTAATTACCAGCAACATTTTTTTAACCAAATCCCTAATTTGGTTACCTTGGTTACCGCGTGGGTCGGTCGGTGGAAATTTTTGACACATTGAAAGTGTCTACGACATTCTTAGCCAATTTGTGCTAATTGTGGAAATGCTTCAATGATTGAATGATAATTAAATAAAATTGAGCGAGGATCACCCGACGGCAAAGTGAAATGCAATACGACCGCTATTTGCGGGTCACAACACAGTTAGCAGGTTAAAAGTATCTTCAACATGAGCGCGTTGTCTCTACGGTCATAAAACATACTGATTTAGTGATCGAAAGGCGAGAAATTGGTCAAAAGACGAGGAATTTTCTCCATTTTCCAGCCTAGACAAGGTCACGCAGTTGATTCCAAGCGATCAATGATAATTTCGACATTTTAGGCAAATCACCAAAAATTTCAACTTTATTAGCCAGCTTTTAAGACCATTTTATAGGGTTTTTTTTCAACAGCCAAAACACACTTAAGGAGTTTTTTTTATCAATAATTTTGCCAAAACTAGATTTGGAGTGACAGAAAAAAAAAACCTTTTGTTAGATGTCTTTCATCGACTTGGGACGCCGTGGGGCCGGATAATTATTTTAATATCAAATATCAAAGTGCAATTCCACACTTTTAAGGAATGAACCGTGTTGAATGAAGTGTGTTTTTACACACTTTTTAATAGTTTTGAGCGAAGGTTGGCGGAGGTTTAACTCATTTGAAATTTAAAGTTTTAACTCGAAATTAACCCAAAAGTACCGTCACATAAGTTAAAACCCAATGCGACGTCTTTTTGCGGGTTAAAATAGCATAAATTCATGAAAAAACGCCTAGAAAAATCTGTTTTTTGCCATTTTTCTGCACTTACCAACAAAAAAATGTGCTTCAAATAGCATTAAAATGAGCGTGGTGTCGCTACGGTCAAAAAGGTATAAACATCATGCCGACTGAATGCTTTATTGCTGAGAAACAAATACGACGCGTATTATTCAACCCCAGCCTGGACAAGAAAGAGTCCACTACCAATTTCAAACGTAAATGTTATTTCTGACTTTTATGCAAACCACATTTGAGTTAACCTAGTATCACAAGCATTCTAAACATGGAATACAGATTTTTCAACAACCAAAAGATACTGAATAAGTTTTTTTAGAGATTATTTATCCTAAACTTGATTTTGAGTGACAGATTGCAAAAAACAGATGACAATTCTTTTGCATCGACTGAAGAAGCCGTGGATAAGTTTAGAATTTTCAAGCATGCCGTGAAATTGCAACAGGTTTTTCAAATACAAAGTAATTAGTTTGAACATTGCAGTTTCAATGTGTGTTATATTAAATACGCAATTATTTAATTTAAACACTTGGGATAAAGTGCAACAGAATGTGGAGCTGGTGACAATATCAAATTACCTCTCAGATGTTAAAAATTGCACAAGACGACAAATTAGCCTTAGTTTTCGTACTTTTCACGGCAGTCCTGAAAATTTGGTTCCTTCCCTACAATTATTGGCATTTTTTTTATGGTTTATTCTTGAAACAAAATCGAACGTGGAATCAAATCGTGTCAATAAGAACTGAATCTTGGTTAAGTGGTTGAAAATTGAGCAGTAAATAAAACCTCAATTATATTGTTTTCCACGGGATCATTATCACTAAGGTAATTATTATCACTCAATACATTAATCACATAACAATATGGACAAAGGTTCTTCGCCTAAAAGCAAGCAAAGAAGGTCCAAATTAAGCAGTACAGGAGTTGGATTTGACTGAGATTGAACCTGGTCATTGAGTCTAAACCTTAAAACTAAGAAAGAGGGTCAACCTTTTCTTCAGAGTAACCCTCAATAAGATCTTTTCTTCATTATGAAATTGCTGAAATCAACTCAAATTAAGCACATCACTCTTATCTGTCCCTTCACACATGGCAGCTGTGTCCGCAGCGGGTGCACTGCTAGTCAACGTTTAACCGAATTTAAATAATTTTTGGTTAAAAATCAAAAAAGTTGTCTCATTTAAAAATATGACGATATTTTGAGAATATGAAGAACCAAAGGAGAGCTTGACCTACAACACCGGATAATTTCTGTGTTATAACATGTCTTAAAAAAAACTTCACCATTTTGAGACTGGTTTTGTTGAATTTTGACATCACTTCGATCAGCAACTCACTGAAAAAAACGTTTTCTTTTTCGAGACAAAGCGAACAATAAAAATTAATGCATAAAATTGTTGTGAAAAATTGGGTCAACCGCTTGTCTGGTAAAGTGAATCAAGTTCTCAAAGAAACCCAAATAAAACAAACTCAATTAAATTATGTTACTATCCTCTAGTGACGTGTCTTTAAGTCAGTTGAACTCACCATCACGAAAGAACACAGGCGTGGTTGCGATCGCAGATTGCCCGGAGCTGTTGGTGAGTTTACAGCCAATCAGCAAGTGGCTTCCTTGCAAGCCATTGAGCTGAACTGCACAAGATCCATCGTTGAATTGACTCCCATATAACTGAGCAGTGAAGGTGATACGATTTTTGTAAGAGTTGGGTCCCGAGACAGTCTCTGTCTTTTCACTCCATGGCACGTTGAGCAGCACTCCTTGCTCTTGTTGGTCAACGAACCAGACCCTGAACTGACACTCGGTTATCGGCTGTCTGGGATCTGCAGTGCATTTTACACCGACTCCTTGCGATTTATTATCTTCAATGTATGTAGGGTGGGTGATAATCTTAAAACTCTTCACACCTAAAAGCAAGAAAGAATTAACATAAATTAACATATCCTCACACAAGGGTTGTGAACAGCAAAAAAAAATCGATTCTCAGAAATGCATGCTTCTTAAACATAATACTAAATAATGCTTCTTAATCAGTGACCAACATCTGGGTTGGTTTCATATTCAAATTATTCTTATCAGTTATTTCTGCAAAAAAAAACTTTGCGGCTTGCGTTGTAATAAAGCGGCCATTAATCGTTATTAAGCCTAGTTTTGTATTCAATAGTGAACAATATTCAGTAAAGTTAAAATACCCTAGTAAAGACACTTTACACCGTTTGCATTGGGTGACACCAATCGTCACCTTATGCTCTATACCCCTATCCCCCCCCCCCCCCCCCCCCCCCCCCATTGCTACTCCACTAACATTCGCATAACATTTTCAGCCCAGGAGTATAGTCGATATTCAACCTCTTATTTACCTGAATTTGTTGAAAGCTCTATTAACAGTATTGCAGCCAATAGAACGGTGACATTGACATCCATCTTTGTAATTCAATCTCAACACTATCGTGTAAACTATTTCGTTACAAACTGAACTTATAAACTTACAGTGCTTACAAAACAAAACTTTCACAAAGCTACAAAATCAAAGATATTCTTGGTTGCTTTGAAACAAATCAATGTGATCACTCCCTGCATTCACACCTAACTTCTTAAACTCTACACACGGCCGTGACATTGTCTTCAACACTCTTCTGTTGACGTTGCTGACACTGTTGCTAAAAAATTCCTGTTGTTCTTTGTTTAAAGCGCTGATTGGTCCAAGAATCTTCCGCAAGACGTTGGGTTCGTCGGTCAACTTGCAGACAGCAACCGATGCTAGCAACGTACACAGGGTGACTGTCAAATGGACCTTGATCTGTAATGGAAAGAATGTTGCTTCTTGTTGCAACCACCGATAAAACTGTGACAACTACAGTGCCTGTCAGATAAAGTTGTGATGATGATAAGGAAGGAATTAAATTAATATTCGCACTTTAATTCGTGAATTTTTTCTTATTTTTTTTTAAAAAATGTTTTCTAAAGCTTAAAACCTATGCCTAAAATCTAAAACTTCCCTTAATTTCTTTATTGTTTTGGGCAAGTTTAAATGGTTTGGTAGTTTTTAACAATACCTCTGGGGTAAAACATAGTAGCGCAAGTTCAAACAGAACAGTCGTTTGGTCTCTCTGATTTACGGTCATACTGTAATCTATTTACAATCACAAACCACATTGCCTGTCATAATTCTGCTTCTCTTCATTTGATTTCGACAGAATATTATGTATTTTACTAACTACTCTATTTTATCATTTCATATCCCGCCATTTGAGTTATACTGTACCCGACAAGAAGTTGACAACGCTGTAAGCCAGCTTCTCTTAGAGAAGCAGATTCGCGTTCGAGCGTTATCGGTGGGATATCTGTTTGAGAAGGAGATAGGTTTGTCAAAAAAATACGTTTATAATATTTCACCAGATTTTTTTTTTATTTTATCTTTACCAAATTTATAGATTGCACTTGTGTGGACGAGTGAAATACGAATAAAGTGGAGACATCTTTACTTCTCGTGTATATCTCGATAATTTTACTAATTCCAAACTTATGGGGCTTTCTATTGATTAATTAGAATCGTTAAATCAAGAAATATGATTACAAAAACCAAACTTAAAGAAGTATATTACTCTTACTTTCATTCTAAGGCCTCCTATAGAATCACAGCTTGAGGTAATTCTGGCTTGGTTTAAAAAAGGGTTTTTAAACTTTAAAAAAAAATGCTATTAGAATAGTAACCAAATCAAAAAAAAAAAAAATCTTGCAGAAAACTATGCATCCGAGAAAGCTTTATGACCTAACCTAGCGTTTTAATCTTAGAATCACTGTATTGCATTTTTAAAGAAAAGCATCGTTTTACGAAACATTAATAATAATAATAATAATGTTTATTAGCAGTATACATTTTAATAAAATGTTATGTTTCGTCATGCAGGTACAATTAAAAGTAAATTAAAATCTGGATATATTTCCTATGGAATTCGTCGATACAGTTAAACTCTTTCTCTAGACAATAATTTTTTACATGAAATTTAAAAGTGTATACATTTTTTATTTCCTGTATCTCCTTTGGCAGCGCGTTATAGAAATAAACACCATTAAAATGTAGTCCAGTTGCATACAATGTTGTTCTGTGCTGCTTGCTAGTTGGTATTTCACACGAACACTCATATGTAACCAGAAATTGCACAAAACTTTGTGTTCCCAAACATAGATTAAGTTATTTTAAAGACAACGTATTTTATCTTGGTATTAAACTTTTTAACAACCTTCCTGACAATTTTGCTACAATAGCTGATTTATCAAAGTTTTGACGCACTATTTAAAACATGTTATTATACAAAGGTTTTTATAATATTGACGAATTTTATAAATTAAACACGAATGATTGGACAAAGGTGTGACTGCTGTTACTGGAGTATTTTAGTATTGCGCATTGACTTTGTTTTTTGCAATTTATTTTTAATTTGTAATCATTATGTATTTTTAATTTTGACGAGTCTACATTCTTTTATTCCTCGAATGTAAGCCGTGTGATTATGTACAAATAAAGATACAATAAAATATGGAGTCGGTCAATAATTTGGAAGTTGAAATTGATATTGAGGATAATGTGAAACATTTCCCAGCAAAAAAGGGCGAAGGGGAAACCCGATGCCAGCACGTAGCCTGCCCGCCAAACCGCCAACACATATACAAGCTCCTTGTCGCCAAACCGATCAGTGGTCACCCATCCACAAATCTGACCTGGCACAGGGTTGCTTAACTCAACTAGCTAATGCGTTCAGACGTCTGTTCTTTGTCAGGCTGATAGTGGCACGTGGCTTCAGCACCAGTTACCAGTAAACTCGGTGTCAAGTTTCAACCACTAGTACAAACGGGAATCTACCACAAAACACGATACGTTTGTTGCGGACAAATTTTATCTGAGATCTTTTCAATAGATTTCTAGAGTGAATGGTCAGTGAAACAGGAATGTCTCTTTTAGTTTAAATCTTTTACGGTCAGGCCTAGTCACCGAAAACGTTATTTAGATCAGGTTTTGTAACAAGACACAGGCTATAAAGTACCAATACAGTGCTTATTTTAAATTGTTTTTGCTAATTACGTCCTCAAAATAACTAGGTACTTTGCTGAAAAATATTGAGGATTTTACTAGATAGAATCGCATTCGTTTCGAGTGTTAAGAAATGTCATAGTTCACCTCCAATTAGACTTAATAATAACCACACTCATTGATTGATGTGCATGTATTGATATGTATAATTTCAAGTCAATTGTTTGTTAAATAGGGTAGTTGCAAGCGCCATCGGGCGGCACGTTTGATCAGTATTAAATTTTGCAGACCCTCTGACTGTATCTATAAACTCAGTGGTTACATCTATGATGCTCACATTTGTATTTATGTGACTTCATCTCGGTTTTTCAATGATATTTGTTTATTTGAAAATATAACCAAGATTCCCTTCAAGAATGCTAAACTATATTAAATTAAGTAACAATCATAGCGTAATCAAAATTTGATTTGGTGAACATCATAGCCGTGTTGCCAACTCGTTCACTCACATAATGTAACTCACATAAATCAACTCAACTAAAACAAAAAACACGGTTGACAACGCAGCTAGGTCAAGAAATATTGACAGCCAAAGTGTTTCAGAGGTAAAAATTAAATCCTACAATTAGATTGACAAAGGCACATTGTGAAAAGGGTATGTGTGCCAAACTTCATCTCTCACCTGAGATTAAACTTGAGTCAAATTGAGACTTGTGATTTTCCGATATATGCTCTTTTTTTTAAGGGTTTTTAGCTCTAAAATGGACTTGTCCCAAAGTTGAGACTGATCAGTCTTACCATGAAAATGGCTGAGCGATCTCTGCCAAAATGTCGGCAAAAGGATATTTTAGGCCTAAAAAACTTAAAAAAAAGGAATAACCGAAAAATTACTAAACTCATACACAATATTATACATATACATCCTATTATACAAGTATTCTATACCCGGCTTCGCTCGGACTTAGAAATGTTTACTAAAACTAATGTCAAGTTCAACGTTTAACCTTTTAAACTTTTCAACGATATTTGACACTCAGAATGTAGTTTTGACAAATTTGTCTTATTTGAGGACCTGGCAGGTCACAATAATTTTTGTTGCAATTTATTTCTTGTTACTGAAATTAATAAACGTGTCAAGCAAAGAAAAAGATACGTTCGCTGCTTTTAAATCGGATAGTTAACAACAGCATCATGGTATCATATTTTCTAGGTTGGTATGTGAACCCCAGAGAATGGCAAACTCAAATGAATTGTTCAGTAGAGATCCAATATGGTAGACGTGACGGTCACGGTGAAACTAGGCTCCCGTTGAATATCAAGTTAAAAGTGTTTTAGATGTAGTTGAAAGCTGTCAAATGGTGTAACGTGTGTAAAATGCCAGGCCAGCTTCCATTGCAAGTGCGCGTTGCCTTAAATAAGCATCAGTGATTTCAAAGATGGGCAAACAACGACGATCAGATCGAAGATGGCGACCCTGCAAATTCAACATCACCGACCAATAGACGAGATGACAGGTGAGCTGCCTATTCTCGGAAAGTCTTTTAATTTTCAGGAAGTACTGCTCATGATAACCAGCTTCCTAGGGGAACATATTTGTTTATTTATTTATATAAACCCAGGACAATAACATAGTAAATGGCTAGGTTGTCTCAGTTGTCAAGCCTAGATAAAACATTATATTATAGATGATAGTTTAGATAATAATAGTAATGTTTGAATTAGATGTAGGTACATATATTCGATGATTAAAGTATGGAAATGAGAGAATAATTATATAAATAGTTAGGTAAGTGAAGTGTACTGTCAGAAACAAAAATATGTGGCTTATAAGACAATTTAACAAGGACGGATTGGGAACTACCGCATTTCATATCGACCTAACGGAGACTATTCCCAGTTGTGCAACTGTCGCCAGTAGGAGGAAGAGCGAGCTGGTATTGCGTTAGACCTAAATCGCATGGTCAATAAACGACGACTTGACGTAGCATATTAACCCCGCGAAACTGCAGATTGGTCCCTCTAACGTACGTCCGAACAAACAAGCGACTGTGCTGAGAAGAGTGCGCACATTCCGCCTTGGCTAAATCTCTAAGTGAAAGAAATAACAGCAACTCTTGGAGATGAATATATATCCGAAATAACACCGAAACTGCTGCCTAGATTGTAAATCATGGATCTAGACCAAGACGACAAAACATTTGACATATGCGAATCAATAAAATCCCAAAACAACCCGACTCTCAGCGATAACAATTTCTCACGGTCATTACCACCGTTAAACGTAAGTAGTATAGGTCATTTATTGTTGGGGAAACCGAACCGCACACTAGGCTTGGTTTGCTAGTGGAAGGGTAAGGTCAATGTGCACTGCCGCCGACATCGAGTACCCGACCATGTAAATATTAGGCAGTGTTTTCAATGCTCGGGCCTGAATCACGTGACAAGGACCTGCACCCGCAACCAAGTTTGCATGAAATGCGCGCGGTGCCATGAGGTACACGATTGTTTGGCAACTGCACAAGTAATTTGCTCAAACCCCGACAATAGTCTCTGCTAGCACTTTAACTAATATAACTAATATTACATAACTAACGTTATAGCATCTAACCATGAGACTAGAAACAGGGAATGCAAATTTATCCCGCAAGCCACTTACCAACTTCGATCCGGGATCGCGTACAATTGATTTTTTATTTATTTATTAAATTCTCAATACCAGATTAATCAGCATAGAACATGAAATTGGTACGTCAGGTGTTTAAATATGTACAGTATTTTGGATACATTCGAAACGATATATTACAAGTTTAGACAGTAATAATTCATCTTGGAGTAGCAATTTGCCAACAAAGTAGGCTTTCAATTATATATCAAAACACTTCTGGTGCTTTAATTGATTTCATACACAGAGGTATTGCATTGTTAAACTTGATGCCTGCCTGTATTATGTGTCTACCTGTGTCTCCCAATGTGCAATAGCAACCAGCCAAGACTCCGGCTCATTCAACTAAGGCCAACAGAACATGGCCGACAAAGGAGGAAAAGCAAGCAATGCAAATCACCCTACTTAATTGGTGAAAACATCGAAGAGGACCATATACCTACAAACGTGATACATAAGGAATTTCTATTACTGACAATCGAATGGATAAAGACATGCCCCGGCAAGTAGCACCAAAAATAACTAAAGGCAACAAAAATATTACCCTTAGCCCGAACACGGGAAGCATCAGAAAAAAATGTATTTTATTTATTTATTTTTAGTGTTTAACGACGCACTGTTTTGACATCTGGCCATGCGGCACTGGTCTAATAGCGTTGGTGAATGAGTGGATGATGATGAGGATTATTATTAACCCAATCTAGTCTTGAAGGGAGGAGGGTAAACCTGGTGCCTACTCATGTCTAAGAGCACCAAGGGGATCACCGGCTTAACGTCCCTTCCGAAGGACGGTACAACTCGAACAACAGGATTCCTCCACAAATCCATGCCGTCGAGAGGTTGATAAGCAAGGCGAGTGAAGTTGCTGTACTAACTTTCATCACTCCAACCTCTCTCCCGAACAGAACTGGTCATGTGTATGATGGTCACTCATCCAAAACCTCACTCAGCGCAGTGTTGCTTAACTTTCATCCCTCCAACCTCTCTCCCAAACAGAACGAAAACAAGATAGGCAAGATGAATGCATATCCTCGGCTACGCTCTTATCTGTGCCAAAATCAGGAATGTCAAACGAGGCTATAAAGTAGCTATTTATTCCAAGTCGACTGCCAAGCGAACATTATCGCAATTCCTGACATTGCGTCGTTCAGCGTCGGTGGCGATTTCGAACGTTGCGGTGCCAAATGAAAGCCGTGCCTCTCAAATACGATAATAGTGACAGCACTTCACCGGCTATTCAGACTTTTCTTCGACAAACTTGAAGTAGTACCACAGATAGGTAGTACTTGAGTTTGTATCATCGCGTTATGACCACAAAACACCCAGATAGCCATCGCCGGTGACTCTAACGTCGATTCACCCGCTTTAAAGGTTACAATTTTGTCTCTCCTTAACATTTTGTGACGTGGTTCTTTAAAAACAAGCTGCTACATTCGTTAAATTATCGGGTCACTCCATATCAAGTGCCCGTCACTCAAAACCTTCACTATCTCAGAATTTGACGATATTTACAGAAGGCCTAGAAAACCAGATATAAAACCCCGGTTTTTTATTTATTTTTTCATACGCCTAGCGGCAGGGGATGGAAAAATGAAATATTTTACTTTTTGCCCGCACGGCAATTCACTAACACGTTATTTTATTCATATGTAGAATCAGTTTTAACTTTCAATCCAGGTTGATAATCAAAATCAAACGATTGATAACTAACTTACTAAGTTTTTTATGATAATTTAAGTTATGTTAGTAATTAATTAATTAAGTAACGACCATCTTAAGGAAACTAAGATAGTCGGATCTAACAAAATAAACATGTATCGAACAAACCGCCCTAATCTAAAACTTGTAACACTTTTTAAATATGTTACACCTGCGTTTTGTGGAACTAACTATAGGCAGTCTGCAAAAACACGTAAAAGTCAGAGAGTTGGTCAAATAAACTTACCTATCACTTGTTTTTAGTCTTTGGCATTGACCTGCCATCGAGACACGAGCTTAAAGGAAGAAGTTTTGAAGATTTCAAGACAATTATAAAAAAAAAAACTTGCTGTCTTCGCGTTTATCAGTGCTAACTCTACGTGGTTTTACGTCGCAATGCTGTTTGGTCTTAAAGTGTATGCCACATGTGGCTTATCCAAGAGTAAAATAGGTTTTGCAAATTTGGTAAAGTAATGAATTTACTCTTAGAGTTCGTATTATTATAACATTGCTTATTAAATATATATTTCTATATATATATTTTTTGTATTTGAAAACTCTAGTCAAATGTAGTGTAATGACCTCTACGCTCATCAAACAACGCAACTCAAATTACGTTCACGAAACCCTAGTAAAATGAATTCTAAGCGTTTCAGAAGCCACTGGTTTTATAGTTAAGTTGACCATAACTTTAATTCTTTGTAAACCACACAAAGCGTGGCTCGATGCGTTGGTCTTGTTCTTGTTATATCTTCGGACCACCTAAACATGTAAGGACATCGACGGATTTAATTACAAACATCAGAAATAATTCTCATTCGTCTCCAATAATTATTCAATCAAAAGTATCATAAACAATCTCTTAGACGTAGCCATTTAATTACTTAATTAACTAGTCAGCGTTGATGTTTTAAAAGAATCTGGTTACAAATTTGTGTAACCATGCCCAATGATGACCTATATGATAATCATAGCAGAAGTTAGATTGACTCCCGATATCGTGTTCAATGACCATCGATAGATAATCAATCTACTCTAGGAAATAGATAATAGTCGTTATAACTTGTTCAATCAATTCATTTCAATGCCCGAGGTCACAAAATCCTAGAGCAGCTGCTCTCAAAATATGCAAGACATTGTGAAACTCACCTGATTAGATCGGATTTCTTCCGTGTGGATTTATTGACCAGATGGACAACACCGATACAACACGGTATTGCTTTGAGTGGTTTCTGGTAAGTGGTACTAGAGATACACAAAGTGGATATTGATTGAAATTTTTTGAACGCTTTCAAATGCTTCTAAATTCTTTGCATTTGTAAAGTTTTTTATAAAACCTGTATCTTTCTTTATGATTGTTTTTAGACTCATGTCTACTTGATTTATCCTTAGCACTAGTTTTAATAACACTATTTCAACTGGGTTTTAAATGTTAAGTAAAGGACAACTAAATTTCCCGACGTTTCGTAACATATACTAGTTACTTCTTCAAGGGTTAGAGCAGTCCTGACAATTTTCCGATAACAAAAGAACCACATAAAATTATAATAATTACCTAGTTCAAGCATCTAGGTATTTATAATAGGTAATGGCAACTAGGTAATTGTTGTAATTTTATGTGGTTCTTTTGTTATCGGAAAATTGTCAGGACTGCTCTAACCCTTGATAAAGTAACAGGTACAAGTTACGAAACGTCGAGAAATTTAGTTGTTCTTCACTTAGCATTCAAAATCCAGTTGAAATATTTTTTATTGTATCTTTCTATCCTCGTTTAAAATTATATTCTAAGGCATATAACGTTTATAACGCATATAATTTACCAAATATCAAATGCATATAATTGCATGTCAAATATTAAACAAGCGACTTAAAAAATGTCTAAAACAAACCATAAAAATCATTAAACGTCATTAAAACGTCAGTAAAATGATCATAATTATCATGCAAAATCGAAATGGATAATTTTATTTTCAAACCCTTTCAGTACCTACCATTGAAAGTATTGCAAAGAACATTGATTTTAGCAAAACTAGTGCAGTGGAAAATAATATCTTAGCATAAATATTGTAATGCTATTTTAATTATTACACAAGGGTACTGATATTCACGACTTTTTACCATAGCGATAACAAATTATCTACCAAATTTTCAGGATTTGAGTGTCAGTCCTGCGACTTCTACATCCTTATTTTCTTGCTTCTCTACAAAAGTTTAAAGATATATTTAGGTACAGTTTAAGTGCTCAACTTTGCCATTCTTTTTCGTTTTATTCTTATATTTTACATCATATATAGCCTTTAAAACATACCAAATATTAAATGCATATAAACGTTTGTCAAATATTTAACAAGTTATATACGTTTTTTTCTTCAATCAACCCTAAAAATCACCAAACTTCATAAAACAGCAGAAAAGAGCAGCATTATAATTAGTCAGAGACCTTAAAAAAGGCCACTACACACTTTTTTGCCAGAAGAACATATCCCCATTTGGGCATCAATTTTTGAGACGGTTTATAATAATAAAATACCCCGCGCATTGCAAGCGTTTGCAATTTAAATCAGATTTCAACGAAGTCGACACAAATTCATACCAAGGTATCACGGGATAGACGAAATAAAACTACAAAACCAAACTTTCTCAAAATGACACACAATTTAGCAATCACCTTAAAATAATTAAAAAAAAAACCTGCCTTTCTATCATAAACACAGAACAGCCCCTAAAAGACCAACCCCATTGCTGTATTGTTATTTTACAGGTGTTACCCATACACATTTCCCCACCAAATAGGCACCCACATTTTCGCCCACATCCTGGGTGCGATCTTTATGAGCGCCGTTTCGATGCTTTATGAATTCCTGGATGTTGTTTATTAGGGTCGTCCACCAACCCTACCCTAGCGGTCAGATCCCTAGCGACGTATCGTAGTTTATTTTAAGGTTAAAACCGAAAGTAGCATTTATGGTGTGTCCCAAAGTTGGAGATGAATAAAAGTGTAAGGTCTTTTAGCTAGAAATTAGGCTTTTTTCGCGCTGTAATTAGCTTTTTGTGCGGTTAGACAAAAGTTATGACAGAGTTGACAATTGTGCCCGACTCGCTCATTCATTTGGAACTATCTGAGTTGGATTTAAACTTATTTTATACCGATTGCGTTATGCGTTATGAATTTAAAATGTATGCTAAATTTGAGTAAAAAACACTTGTAATATATTGCTATTAAAGTTTGGCACAGCTGTCCCGAATGATTGATTTGGCTACGTAAGTGAATTTACTTTAACTAAATGCACTTAATTTTTACTGTTATTTGTGAGATTGACCTAACTCGACGTTCTTATGATAATTTGAAGAAAAAAAATCAGAATTTTTTCATGGTAAACACTTTTTAATCATGGTAAAAAAAAAAACTGTTCTTAATAAAAGGTTTCTTGCCTTATGTTTATTCGGTTTTTTGGAAGATTAAGTGGTGATTTGACTTTTATTTGGAAGTAGTTTTGAAATTTACGTTTGGTTATAAGAATTTGGTAGCTAATGAAGCGAATTTTATTTGATTTTGATTTCATTTTTTTCGCTACTTTAAAACTCACAAAAAGGTTCGCAAGTCTGCCTAGTAGACAATTATGAAGATGAATATGATTAAAAATAGACACTCCTCATTGCTACTTGAAAACTATTACAGTACTGCCGTTATTACCTCGGGACAGACTATAGCATAGTTTTTTTTTAGCCTTAGGGTGTGATTTTGCTAGAAATTACGATGCCATCATTGACGGCCAACCTAAAGCATGTGTTTCTGGAAATGTGCGGAAAATCCAGGATAGGTTTTAAACGAAATGTTTATGGTTCACAAATTCACCAAATGCAAGTATTTTATTGTTATTTTGACGGTTTTGTGGCAATAAACATTATGGGAGGAAATTTCTGGACGTTTATGGTCATGTGGTGTCATCCGGTGCAGGCCCAATTAAGTATCCCCATTATCTTGCCCGTAAGTAACGATCACATAGGTAATTAATTTTTTTTTTTAGTAGGAACCACTGACAAAAAAAACCGACATACAGCCTTCTCACAAAATTTTCTCATAAGATCGACTACCGAACGGTATGGCGTGTTGGAAAAAATCGATTCTCGTTAGATCACCGAAGTTAAGCAACACTGCGCTGGGTCAGGTATTGGATGGGTGACCATCATACACATGACCAGTTCTGTTCGGGAGAGAGATTGGAGGGACGAAAGTTAATCAACACTGCGCTAAGTCAGGTATTGGATGGGTGACCATCATACACATGACCAGTTCTGTTTGGGAGAGAGGTTTGGTGGGATGAAAGTTAAGCAACACTGCGCTGGGTCAGGTATTAGATGGGTGACCATCATACACATGATCAGTTCTGTTCGGGAGAGAAGTTGGAGGGATGATAGTTAAGCAACACTGCGCTGGGTCAGGTATTGGATGGGTGACCATCATACACATGACCAGTTCTGTTCGGGAGAGAGGTTGGAGGGATAAAAGTTAATCAACACTGTGCTGGGTCAGGTATTAGATGGGTGACTATCATACACATGACCAGTTCTGTTCGGGAGAGAGGTTGGAGGGATGAAAGTTAATCAACACTGCGCTGGGTCAGGTATTGGATGGGTGACCATCATACACATGACCAGTTCTGTTCGGGAGAGAGATTGGAGGAATGAAAGTTAAGCAACACTGCGCTGGGTCAGGTATTGGATGGGTGACCACTGACCATCATCAAAATGTCCCTGTCATATTAGTTTTACATTTTAATGGTTTCTTTTTGAAAAAAAAATGTGTTTAATTTCGATTAAAAATAAAATTCAGAAATAAAACTCCAGTCAAATTTACATCAAAATTGCATCTTTCACTCACCACACAAAAGAGTCGAGTGATATCTCACTCCAACTTTTTATCATGCAATCATCGAAAAACATGTCCAGACTGCATCATTTACCTGCACCGGATACTGGTTCCGGTTCCGGTTCCGGTCCATCGGTCACCTGCAGCATTCGAGGTGACACACATATTGTCTCCGCTACGCACTTCCGGCGCGTGCAGATGCGTGATTGCGTGTGCGCCTTCCGCTGACCAGCACGTGCAGGATGAAGACTCGGACGAAATAACCGGAGACAACTTTAAGAGAGTCAATTACACCGACTATGTAAAACCGTGTTCCTTAAACACTTGTTAAAAGTCAAAGTCTGAGAGACAAATAAATGCTTTTCAGGCTAAATTCATTATTTTTCATTTTGATACCTAATGAGCTACTCTAATGGTCCCTTCAGCTCATTTTTGCTACCCTGATGCTTGACTTTCAACCCTTGTGCTACCATTATGCTTGCTGATTATCTATTATGCTAACCATTATTTATACTCACCTAAGTCACCTTTTTGCCTGCTTATGCCCTCAATTATATCCGTATGCTTGCGTATGCTACCAACCGAATGGTATGGCGGGTTCACCGGTTCTCGTTAGATCACCGAAGTTAAGCAACACTGCGCTGAGTCAGGTATTGGATGTGTGACCATCATACATATGACCAGTTCTGTTCGGGATAGAGGTTGGAGGATTGAAAGTTAGTACAGCAACTTCACTCGCCTTGCTTATCAACCTCTCGACAGCATGGATTTGTGGAGGAATCCTGTTGTTCACGTTGTACCGTCCTTTGGAAGGGACGTTAAGCCGGTGGTCCCCTTGGTCTTCGACAGGAGTAGGCTACGTGCCGGCACCGGGTTTCCCCTCCTCCCTTCTAAGCTAGGATAGGTTCATCATCATTCTTATCATCATCCACTCATTCACCGACGCCATTAGATCAGTGCCGCATGGCCAGATGTCAAAACAGTGCGTCGTTAAACACCACAAATAATAATAGGCTTATGCTACCTTGTGCTATTCTTATCCTTGCTTATGCACTGTTATTTATCTTCATGTTTGCTTATTCTGAATCCCTAAGCTTACATCGGGTTATCTCTTTTCCCTTTTAGACTAGTTTGGGTTCACAATCATTCCGTTAATCACCCGCTAATTAAACTACGCCTTGAGACCAGTGTTACAGGCTAGTTGTAAGAAGAGTGCGTCGTTAAACACGAAATGCAATGGTAGTGAGAGATGAGTTATATACGACGCATTCAACGTCAAATTGGAGTTATTCGAGTTTGACAGGTTGTGACGTGATATAGCGTCACTAGAATCAGAGTGACTGTGAGTATTCACAGCCTCTTGGTTCTACTCCTTGGAGATTCGTCATTCTCATCAAATATACTGATACTAATTATGATAATGAGGTCCGGTTTTTTTTTAATCTCGCGTCCTAGTTGAAGTGTTATTGGAAATATATTGCCATGGCGATTTTCAAATTGTATGCACTGAAATTCCAATGTTTCTGTGAGCTAGAGATCCAACTTATAGTTGAACATTTTGTTGAAACTGTTGCCATGACGACTTCCAATCACATGCAGTGAAATTCAGATGTTTCTGTGAGCTAGAGATCCAACTTATAGTTGAACATTTTGTTGAAACTGTTGCCATGACGACTTCCAATCACATGCAGTGAAATTCAGATGTTTCTGTGAGTAGGATTAGAGATCCTACTTATAGTTGAACATTTTGTTGAAACTGTTGCCATGACGACTTCCAATCACATGCAGTGAAATTCAGATGTTTCTGTGAGCTAGAGATCCAACTTATAGTTGCACATTTTGTTGAAACTGTTGCCATGACGACTTCCAATCACGTGCAGTGAAATTCAGATGTTTCTGTGAGTTAGAGATCCAACTTATAGTTAAACATTTTGTTGAAACTGTTGCCATGACGACTTCCAATCACATGCAGTGAAATTCAGATGTTTCTGTGAGCTAGAGATCCAACTTATAGTAGAACATTTTGTTGAAACTGTTGCCATGACGACTTCCATTCACATGCAGTGAAATTCAGATGTTTCTGTGAGCTAGAGATCCAACTTATAGTTGAACATTTTGTTGAAACTGTTGCCAAGACGACTTCCAATCACATGCAGTGAAATTCAGATGTTTCTGTGAGTTGAAGATCTTACTTTTAGTTGGACATTTTGTTGAAACTGTTGCCATGACGACTTCCAATCACATGCAGTGAAATTCAGATGTTTTGGTGAGCTAGATATCCACCTTTAGTTGAACATATTGGTAAAACCTGACAGGGGGCAACAGGTAGCGGAAGGGAAAGACTGGAATTCAATTCACAAGGCTGCTGACATTTTTAAGAAGCAATCTTTATTTGTGAAAATAACATTTTACACGATAATTCTAGCGGAAATAAAAGCTTATTTAGCAATATTTTGATTTTTTCAATGTGAGTGTTGTCCAGTAGAAATAATAAATTCAATGGCGTATAATATTTATTTTTTTGTAAATCTTTCAGTATAATATTTTTTTATGCAAGTTCATAAAACCTGTCAACAGGAATCACAGTGCTGAAAAATTAAAATAATTGAAAACAGCGAATATACATTTGGCAAAATAAATCATATTCATGAACTAACATGTGAGTATAAATCAAATTAATATTTTTCATATTTTTGATATTTTTTATAATTTAATATATTTTGAAATATCAACTTAATTAATTATCATTCTTATATATATATATATATATTTATATATTTTTTTTAATCAGAAAATGTAAATATCATAATTTATAGGTTAAAATATACAAAATACATTTATCAAGAATACATTTGGCAAAATATCTAATGTTCATGAGCTAACATGTGAGTGAGTCTTATTAATATTTGTCTTTTTTTAATATCACCGAATTTTTTTATTTTTTTTTTAAAACAGAAAATATAAATTTTATAATATCTTGGTATGGAATGACGTTTCTTTTCAATACATTCTAAACTTCATTTCTAAAATTTTAATAATTGGTTATTTTTGTCTTAAACAATTATTATTTCAAGCAATAGTAAATATCAACTATAGTAAATATAACTAATATTATAATTATATTTTAATAAAAATATACTTTGAAATTTAATATTCATCATTAAGGTTGATGCAGTTCAAAGTTTATAAAAACAGATCTTTTTTGGCTAAACTGAAGTTAAACTGCATACAATGCACAAATTATACAAAATTAATAAATATTTACAAAATATATCATATTCTAGATTAACGTTGTGCCTCTACCTAGAACCTGCACACTCAACGGTTTAACATTAACGTTCTGTCTCTACCTAGAACCTGCACACTCAACGGTTTGACTATACATATTTATATATATATACATTAATATACCACTTAATATATTAATTCCAATCTTTGGTTAAGGTGAAGACTTTAAAAACTGGCTAGAATTACGACTAGCGTAGAAAACTAGAGCTTGGTTTTGCTAATAAACAAACAGCCTTGCTTACTTTTTCGACAAAGGTGTATACAATTTGTTAATACCGAACACTATCAGAGCAGACAAATGTACTGACTAAGCGAATGTGTCCTGTGGATTTCTCTGGCAAATAAATCCAGTCACGACCGGTTTAACCGCCTTCTGGACCGAACGGTTTGGCGTGTTGGAAACACCGGTTCTCGTCAGATCACCGAAGTTAAGCAACACTGCGCTGAGTCAGGTATTGGATGGGTGACCATTATGCACATGACCAGTTCTGTGCGGGAGAGAGGTTGGAGGGATGAAAGTTAGTACAGCAACTTCATTCGCCTTGCTTATCAACCTTTCGACAGCATGGATTTGTGGAGGAATCCTGCTGTTCGAGTTGTACCGTCCTTCGGAAGGGACGTGAAGTCGGTGGTCCCCTTGGTCTTCGACAGGAGTAGGCTACGTGCCGGCACCGGATTTCCCCTCCTTCCTTCTAGGCTAGGTAAGGTTCATCATCATCCTCATCATCATCCACTCATTCACCGACGCCATTAGACCAGTGCCGCATGGCCAGTTGTCAAAACAGTGCGTCGTTGAACACCACAAATAATAATAATAATTAACCAACTTCTGTCTCCAAGAATTAAAGTGTTGGTTATTTTATAAACCATAGTGACTGCCAATCGCATGCAATTAAATTTAAATGATTCTGTGAGCTTGAAAATAAAATTGTAGCCGAAGTTTCGGTACCTATTGCCATACACTTCAGAGCGCTACAGTCGAGAGATCCGTTGGTCATTTTTCCCATTGAAGTTGAGTATAAGCAACCTCCTCGTCGCTAGTCGGCTTCTTCTGCAACAATGGCACATTTTTTATATTCGCCAACTCAGCGTATTGCACGTGGTCGCTGCCGGCTGCGCAATCGGACTGCGCAGCGAATGTTTTTGGTTGTGTGCGCGGCGCCTGTCCTTCCTGAGGGTCGGGTTTAGCATTCTTTGATGGTCGTGCCTTCGGTGTTGGCTTCTCATGTGTAGGTTTGTTCTGGGTACGTGGCTTGGGTTTAGGCATCCTAGACTGAAGGTTCGGGGCTATGATGACTTGGGTTTGGTCCTGTTCTTCCGCAGAGTTGGCGTTGTACTGGACTAGAGCTTCAGCGTTGTGGTCTGAAATTGAAATAATTTGCTTTGAAGATGGAAAAAATTAAATATTTCTCTTGAACAAAAAATTGACGGGATTTAAAACTGGGTTTTAGTTTTCTGACTTTTTTTTTACTTTTTCAAAAGTGACAGAAGTTGTGACATTTCTCCGATTTGAAAGGGAGCACAAAAATATAAACAGTTCTCTTTTCCAGGCTTATTTTTTGTCAATACCGTTCAATACATTAGTTTTTAAAATGACTATATATTTTTAATAAACACATTTTTTTTTGCCAAATGTTTTAAACGTTATCTAGACAAGAATCTGTGTGTGTGCTTTTTTTATCCGAGTTTTTCCAGTGTTTTTACACAGTTTTTACACAGTTTTTACTTTGATTGGATTCAAAACTGTAAGCACTCTTGATAAAGTTACAGTCATTAAAACAACGGTCGGAAAACTAAATTTGTTTTTATTTAGCATTCAAAAAGCCAGTAGTAAATTATTTAATTTTAAACTAGTGATCAGCCTAGACAAAGTAGCATCAGTGATAAAGCCATAATATCTATCATCTGAGTGTGATTTTTCAACGTAAATTGTATATATTATTTTAAATAATATTACTGAATATTCAAATTAAATTACGTGTTTATTTAACGATTTAAGTAGTTGTTTCTATTCGAAAAAAAAAACGTATTTAAATATTAAAGTCAGACAACAATTTAGGGTGGGTCTTGATTTACCTTTAAAGCAGCCCAACTTGTGGTAAAACGCGACAATGAGGCAAGCAATGATGATCACCACGACCACGACGGCTGCTGTAATGAGCCCGTAGGTCAACCATTTAGAGCCGCTGCCTGTGACATGCAATCAATCAAATAAGTCTTCAAATATATATGCAAGTGGTACATCAGTGGCAAGTGGTTTTATAATGATTATAAATAAATATCAGAAAATTGTCAGGACTGCTCTTACCCTTGATAAAGTAACAGGTACAAGTTACGAAACGTTGGGAAATTTAGTTGTTCTTTACTTAGCATTCAAAACCCAGTTGAAATAGTTTTTGTTAAAACTAGTGCTAAGGCTAAATCAAGTGGACATGAGTCTAAAAACAATTATAGACAACAACATTTACAAAAGGACCACATGCATGTTGTTTTTTTATACTCGATTTATAGGATTTGCACAAAGAAATTCACACTTTGCTCTGACTAGACAGTGTTTTGATTTTCAGATTGCTTGCCAATTTTTCATTGGCATTGTTTACCAATGTAAAAGAAATGATATCAAATTAGTAAATTTCATTGAGTTCCCAGGAAACCAAGCAAATATGATTTTCATGAATGGATTTTCCTAAAAATAAAACTTGATATCAGTCAATAACATGTTCTATTTCTATGTAAATATAATATATCGACGTTTGTACCGACACAAAATCACAAAATCGTTGTTTGATGTATAATTTTGAATACTGTAAATTAAGCAAATATTTCATTTTGCACTAACTGAAGAGTTAACTTTGCTTTGCCCGAGTTTTCATGAAATGGCTCGCTTGTTCTCTTGCCTTACCTTGAGACGTTCGATCAGCATTTTTGGTTTCCGATGTTGGCGCCGTTTGGCCAGGAGTTGTTGCGATTGGTAGACTTGGTGGATTTGATTCTGCCATCGCTGTCGTTGATGAAGTGGTTTCAGCTGAAGCACAACAATTTGCGCATTAGATGCGGAAGTCGAAAAAAGTTGTATTAACTAACCATTAAAGAAACACATGTTTTATAAACTAATGCCCAGGTTATATAAAGTAGAAATGATTATAAAAATCTTTAAAGGCTACTAAAAATTCACTTTCTGTGACTTGGCACGCGTTCTCATCGGACTTAAAGAAATGGTGTGTGTCGGGAATATTAGTGACCGAAAAACCTTTCTATTTTGTAACTTTCACCGAAAAAAAGCCAAAATAACCGTGAAAAAAGTGGGCTTAGCAACAGTTGGGTGAAGGGGTAAGCCTGATTTCACAGAAATAGTGAAAAATCTCAAGAAAATAAGTCTAAAATGTGCGAAGAAATTATGATTTTAGTCGGATATAATTAGTATTATTTAGTTTTTTTAAGAGAGACATTTTTTTCCTGTCCAAGCCACTTTTTGATGAAGACAGCCATTTATGAATGTGTTTAATTTTATGTGTTAATGATTCCAAAAATTGAAAATTTTTGATTTTACTGAAAATGTTCAGTCAAGGTATGGGTTGTAAATGGTCATTAATACCCCTGGGTCAGTATTCATATAGCATGGAGTTAAGCTTTACTTCAAACATTTACGTGTTAAGTTGGTGTCACCAAAATATCAACCGTTGTAAATCTGGAAACATAGACTGCGATCAAAACTTTGAGTTTTAACTTAAACTTTCCTTTGTTTATCCGACCCCTGTTGGGAGCAATATTTTTGCTAAATTGGGGTCAGGTAGACATCAGCCAACCATAATATCGAATCTTAAACATTTAAATTTTGCAAAAACAATATTTTACAATTATGTTAGACCGAAATGAAAATAATTTGAAAACATCACATATGCATAAAAAATTAATCCACAAAAAATAACAGTTTATAATATATATATCAAATGTGTTTTCAAAATTATATTCGCTTATTTCGTACTCACCATTTGGCTCCTTTTGTTGAATCTTAATTTGCTTTTCTTTCTTCATATAATATTTAAAATTCTCCGAGTCGTTGACCCAGCAACTCAGAGTCTTTCCATGATGCTCTTGAGTCAAGTTCAACGTGATGCTCTGCGTGACGTCGGTGTCCTCCCAAGGCCAACTCCAGCCGTCAACAGGTTGAACTTGGGGTTGATTCATTGCTCGGGATGTTATGTCCTCATTACCCAACAGCCAGTACCACCTGGTGTCAAGATCGCGAACTCCACGTGCCGTGCACGTGACTTTAACAACTTCACCTTCAAAGAACTCGTCTGCTTCCTTGGAGAACGCCATCTTGAGACCTGCACGCGTTAAACTAGTTTTAATATCATATCAACTGACTCCTGTCAAGGTAAGGTTTACCACCATCGAGTTTATCTAGGTTTATAGTTTCAATTCATTTTTCCTGGTATTTTCTCAAAAATATTCGAATAGAATATTCGAGAATATTCGAATAGTATATTCGAATTCAAATGTGAAATTTATTAAGGAATGTACTTTTCCGTCGCTTTAAAAAAAAAAAAAAAATCTCGTAGATCTAAATTACTCTTTCAATTTAAACCACCAGAGAGAACTATAACGTATTTCTGTATTTTTTTAAACTCTGTTTTGAGCTAAGCGAGCGTAGCGAAATCTTCAATATCAATTATCCCAGAAAAAAGGATTTTGTATTTTTCGCGTTTTCCTTCGTGCTCGAGCGGCAAAAAGTCTGCTACGAAATTTTCAGATCATATTTTTGAAGTCAGCAGACCTCATGCATTTTCAACAAAATCTTTAAAATTATTTTAAAATTATTCAAAATTTACGAAAATTTTCAGCTTTTTTGCTAGCTTTTTGGAGTCATATCGCAAAAGTGTTGGATATTTTTTCACTTAACTAGAGTAAAGTGCCAGTTTTGGATCAGTGTCCGGTTTTGGATCATTTTTTAAATGAACTGAAAATTAGTACCAAATGTTAAGTTATGAGACCGCCACTAACTGAAGTGATTGCCACATCCTTGACGAGTGTTGTGCACTAGGATGCCATTAGACAGCGGTCATGGATTCGTCTAAAAAATATATTTAGTGTCATCCCTGATGAAGGTGATATTTCCAAACTACACCTGGTGTACACTGAAGTGGATTTATATCGATATCTAAAGTAATATGTCAACTACAATATTGATTTTTCTTGAGAGTATTCCTGAAACACTGAAGATTTGATTTGATTTTTTTCATAGGCTTTTGAAAGCTTACTGACCGTTTGCAGAAAGAAATAAAATCGTAGGTTATATGGGTCGGGGAGGAGGGGTCTAGTTGTCTCAAAATCTACCTATGTGTGCATATCTTCTAGAAAAATGAAGTTATTCTTATGTTTTAATTTTTTTTATAGATTAATACACATTTGGTTATAATGTGATTTTTTTCTGCGATTTATTAGACCGTCAGTTGAGAAATGTTTGAGACTTTTAACCCCACGTGTGGGTCTAGTTGTCTCGGTGAGAAAATTCGTCTTGTGTTCATATAATTAATTTAATTAAAATCTGCATCAGTTACTTTATGACAATACCGAGTCAATGTTTGATAATTTATGTCAAAATATTTTGCCATTTTTTCCTGCAACACAAATTGAGCAGCGCGTAACATGACATCGGGTGCTACCAGCCCGCGAAGAGTTTTTTTTTTTTTATAAACTCGTTATAAACTCGTAATTGGTAAATTTTTGTAAATTAGTTCTGTAAAAAGTAAAAAAAAAATCAATTACTTACAAAACAAACAAAATGAACTTTTACTGAAAGATACTGAAAGTTACCAACCACCTATCAAAGCAAGAAATCTCTTCCAGGAGTGTGAATTATGCACCGAAACGAATGAAATGTTCAGAATAGTAAGATATTTAGTCGTCGAATTAATCCGGATCAGTATTTTGCTTCTGGTACCATTTGGAGTCGAGATTTTAGCACTGAGACAACTTGCCCCTGAGACTTTTAGACCCCTCCTCCCCTACCATTTAGATGAAGATGTGGGTGTAATGATGTTAAGATTATTATTATTATTATTATTATTATTATTATTATTATATTATTATGTATTTTTTTTTTTTGTGTTATTTATTTATTTATGTATTTATATATTTATATAATAATAATTTTTTTTTTTATTGATATTTATTTATTCCGCGGCTGGAGATCTTGCGACGCCCTGTGGCGAGTGTATCAAAACATTTGACATGGACTGTAATGGAGAGAATTGGTTTTCATGTGTGAAATGTTAAGTGTGGTACCACCTGACATGCCAAGGGCTCCCAAATTTTTCAAAGAGGAAGCAGGTATTCTGTTTGCAGTGTAAATAAGCCTAATTTTATTTTTTGATCCAAAACTGGCACTAAACTACCATGTACTTAAATATTAATAACTTCTGCGTTTTTTTTTATATCTTTATGCGCCTTTCATATAAATGTTTCAAAAACATGGGGCAATAATATATTATAATTCTGATTGAAAATTAATTTTGATCCAAAACTGGCACCAGTGCCCGGTTATGGATAATAACAGGGTTTTTTCAATATTTTTTTTTAAATACTAAAAAGTTCTGAAAAATCACAAATTTTATTATTCTGTTGCTTTGTCTATATTGTCAAATGATGACCTTTTTTTTGGATTTTAAAAATGATATTTACTGAGTTAAATTAATTATATTCCCAACCCTATCCAAAACTGGCACTTTACCCTATGCAAAATGTGTAATACATCAAAATTAAGTATACATTTCAGATGAGCTCGCTATGCAGCCACTTGATTGGTTGATTTTGATTGAGCAGAAGAGGATTCTTTATGATGTCATGTCAGACTTAGTGTTGATGTTGGTACGTTTCACTTGTCATGCCATTCACTTGTCAAATTACACATTTCTAGAATTTAAGATAATTGTTTGAAAACGACTGGGAATAGGTAAAATTTGTTCATTTTAAGTGCAATTGACCAAACGCAATATTCTTATGGTGAGTTTACAGGGTTTTTATCAGAAGTTTTTGTCAAATGCGTTAGAAAGATACATTTCGACACCTTTCAATCGAGATCACAGTAATTAATTTGTCAATATAACGCCTCTCGAAGTCTGGCTCACGTATTTTACATAATAAATGGTGATTAACAAATAATTATTGATTTTGTACCCGAAATATGTGTTTTAGATTTTTGTAACTTCAATCTTTCTACAGGTTAAAATTTAATTTTGAATTTGTTAATCTTGATCACTTGAAAATATCTCTACAACACCTTTTTAAAAACATTCCGTCTTTCAAGATTTTGACTAATGTTTTGATGTAATAAATATTGGCCCGTGTAATCACGGCTCAAGCATTGATTCTTGATTGTTTAAAACGTGGCAGAATCGTATGTTTTCAAAATCTATTGTGCAATAAAATTTCAATTATAAAATGAACAAAATTATGCTCTGTTCTTATTCCACTAAAGTTACTCACTTGCAACAACGAGGGTGAATGCCTTGGCTCCGACAACTCTGTGCCGCCCGTCAGCCAGGACAAAGAAGACTCCGTTGTCCCGCTCCGTGACGTTGTTGATGGTGAAGCCGCACTTTCCCGTGTACAGCGTTCCTTCATAAGGAGTGTAGCGAGGATAGGCGGTGCTCCCATTGACAAAAGTAACCTTTTTTTCTGTTTGCTGGTTGTAACGGGTGTAAATAATCTTGTCTCCGTTGACGAGTGTAGAAGAGCAAGATTTTAAAGTAACATCATAATAATAAACAGTACGTAATGATATGTTGACACTCGCTCCTTGCTCGACAAACAACGTTTCGCTGTTAGTTTTTAGCAGCAATTCAAAGTCTGAAACTGAAGACAGAAATATTTGGAACTTCAGATAAGCGTAACGAGTGACGAAAACATATCTTTTAAGAAAACAATAAACACAACAACTAGAGACTGAGTTAAGACCAGACAGGCGTTGGTTAAACGGTAAAATTGTACACAAAAGACAAAGTATTTGTTCTTAATCTGGTCAAAAATATGATTTAATTTATCGTTTAGATTTAAGTGAAGAAAGCGACGCAACATCCGTAAAGACTTAGTTATAAAATTAACTGTTAGCTGGCTTAGTCGTTGTCTTTTGCCCAAACGACACCAATGACCAAGTTTAGAAAGTATGCATTTCTTGATCCTGGCCTTACATGTTTCATCAATTCTTGTCTAATTATTTGATGAGCGTAGCGAGCGAAGGTAGCAACGCAAATAAAAAACAAGAACACTGTGCTATGTGGGTACCAGCTCAACAGTTGCTCCACATTTTGATGATATTTTCAGAATTAATTATTGCGTTTTGAACATTTACCTCATTTGTTTTTAGCAACATTGGCTAGCATGCTTAATTACCAGCAACATTTTTTTAACCAAATCCCTAATTTGGTTACCTTGGTTACCACGTGGGTCGGTCGGTGGAAAACTTTGACACATTGAAAGTGTCTACGCCATTCTTAGCCAATTTGTGCTAATTGTGGAAATGCTTCAACGATTGAATGATAATTAAATAAAATTAAGCGAGGATCACCCGACGGCAAAGTGAAATGCAATACGACCGCTATTTGCGGGTCACAACACAGTCAGCAGGTAAAAAGTATCGTCAACATGAGCGCGTTGTCTCTACGGTCATAAAACGTACTGATTTAGTGCTCGAAAGGCGAGAAATCGGTCAAAATACGAGGAATTTTCTCCATTTTTCAGCCTAGACAAGGCCAGCTTTTAAGACCATTTTATAGTTTTTTTTTTCAACAGCCAAAACACACCTAAGGAGTTTTTTTTTCATCAATAATTTTGCCAAAACTAGATTTGGAGTGACAGATAAAAAAAACTTTTGACAGATGTCTTTCATCGACTTGGGACGCCGTGGGGCCGGATAATTATTTTAATATCAAATATCAAAGTGCAATTCCACACTTTTAAGGAATGAACCGTGTTGAATGAAGTGTGTTTTTACACACTTTTAATAGTTTTGAGCGAAGGTTGGCGGAGGTTTAACTCATTTGAAATTTCAAGTTTTTACTCGAAATTAACCCAAAAGTACTGTCACCTAAGTTAAAATCTAATGCGACATCTTTTTGCGGATTAAAATAGCATAAATTCATGAAAAAACACACAGAAAAATCTGTTTTATGCCATTTTTCTGCACTTACCAACAAAAAATGTGCTTCAAATAGCATTAAAATGAGCGTGGTGTCGCTACGGTCATAAAGTTATAAACATCATGCCGACTAAATGCTTTATTGCTGAGACATTGTTTAAATTCAACGCGTATTCTTTAACCCCAGCCTAGACAAGATTCCACTACCAATTTCAAACGTAAATGTTATTTCTGACCTTTATGCAAATCACATATGAGTTAACCTAGTATCGCAAGCACCCTTAGCATGAAACACAGATTTTTCAACAACCAAAAGATACTAAATAAGTTTTCTAGAGATTATTTAGACTAAACATGATTTTGAGTGAGAGATTGCAAAAACAGATGAGAATTCTTTTGCATCGACTGAAGAAGCCGTGGAAAAATTTAGAATTTTCAAGCATGCCGTGAATTTGCAACAGGTTTTTCAAATACAAAGTAATTAGTTTAAGCATTGCAGTTTCAATGTGTGTTATATTAAATACGCAATTATTTAATTTAAACAATTGGGATGAAGTGCAACAGAATGCGGAGCTGGTGACGATATCAAGTTACCTCTCAGATGTTTATCAGATGCCTTATCTTTCGTACTTTTCACGGCATTCCTGAAAATTTGGTTCCTTTCCTTCAACTATTGGCATTTTTTTTATGGTTTATTCTTAAAACAAAATCGAACGTGGAATCGAATCGTGTAAATAAGAACTGAATCTGATTAAAGTGGTTGAAAATTGAGCAGTGCAAAAAACCTCAATTAGATTGTTTTCCACGGGATCATTATCTTTAAGATAATTATTATCACTCAATACATTAATCACACACTTATATGGACAAAGATTCTTCACCTAAAAGCAAGCAAAGAAGGTCCAAATTAAGCAGCACAGGAGTTGGATTTGACTGAGATTGAACCTGGTCATTGAGTCTAAGCCTTAAAACTAAGAAAGAGGGTCAACCTTTTCTTCAGTGTAACCCTCGAAAAGATCTTTTCTTGGTAATGAAATTGCTGAAATCAACTCAAATTAAGCACATCACTCTTATCTGTCCCTTCACACATGGCAGCAGTGTCCACAGCGGGTGCACTGCTACTCAACTTTTAACCGAATTTAAATAATTTTTGGTTAAAAAACAAAAAAGTTGTCCCATTTTAAAATATGACGATATTTTGAGAATATGAAGCACCAAAGGAGCGCCTGACTTCCGATAATTTCTGTGTTATAACATGTTTTAAAAAAACCTTCACCATTTTGAGACTGGTTTTGTTGAATTTTGACTTCACTTCGATCAGCAACTCACTGAAGAAACCGTTTTCTTTTTCGAGACGAAGCGAACAATAAAAATTAATGCATAAAATTTTTGTGAAAAATTGGGTCAACCGCTTGTCTGGTAAAGTGAATCAAGTTCATAAAGAAACCCAAATAAAACAAACTCAATTAAATTATATTACTATCCTCTAGTGACGTGTCTTTAAGTCAGTTGAACTCACCGTCACGAAAGAACACAGGCGTGGTTGCGATCGCAGATTGCCCGGAGCTGTTAGTGAGTTTACAGCCAATCAGCAAGTGGCTTTCTTGCAAGCCATAGAGATGAACTGTACAAGATCCAGTGTTGAATTGCCTCCCATATAAGTGGGCAGTGTAGTTGGTACGATTGTTGTAAGGGTTCTGTACCGTGACAGTCTCTGTCTTTTCACTCCATGGCACGTTGAGCAGCACTCCTTGCTCTTGTTGGCCAACATACCAGACCCTGAACTGACACCCGGTTATCGGCTGACTGGGATCTGCAGTGCATTTTACACTGAATCCTTGCGATTTACTAACTTGAATGTATGTAGGGTCGAAGATAATCTTAAAACTCTTCACACCTAAAAGCAAGAAAGAATTAACTTTAATTAACATATCGTCACACAAGGGTTGTAAACAGCAAAAAAAATTGATTTTCAGAAATGCTTGCTTATGCATCATTATTCGAAATAATGCTTCTTGACCAGTGACCAACATCTGGATTGGTTTCATATTCAAATTATTCTCATCAGTAATTTCTGCAAAACATAACTTTGCGGCTTGCGTTGTAATAAAGCGGCCATTAATCGTTATTAAGCCTAGTTTTGTATTCAATAGTGAACAATATTCAGTAAAGTTAAAATATGCTATAAAATATTATGCTCTATACCCCTATCCATCCCCCCACCCCCCATTGCTACACCCCTTTACGAAACTGTATTCGCATAACATTTTCAGCTCAGGTGTAGTCAATATTCAACCTCTTATTTACCTGAATTTGTTGAAAGCTCTATTAACAGTATTGCAGCCAATAGAACGGTGACATTGAAATCCATCTTCGTAATTCAATCTCAACACTATCGTGGAAACTATTTCGTTACAAACTGAACTTATAAACTTGCAGTGCACACAAAACAAAACCTTCATAAAGCGACAAAATCAAAGATATTCTTGGTTGCTTTGAAACAAATCAATGTGATCACTCCCTGCATTCACACCTAACTTCCTAAACTCTACACACGGCCGTGACATTGTCTTCAGCACTCTTCTGTTGACGTTGCTGACACTGTTGCTACAACAATTCCTGTTGTTCTTTGTTTTAAGCGCTGATTGGTCCAATAATTTTCCGCAAGACGTTGGGTTCGTCGGTCAACTTGCAGACAGCAGCCGATGCTAGCAACGTACACAGGGTGACTGTCAAATGGACCGTGATTTGTCACGGAAATTCTGCCGACTTTTTGCGGTGATTGATAAAACTGTGACAACTACAGTGAATGTCAGATAAATTTGCGCCGGCGATAAGGAAGGAAATGAGGAATTTAGTTGAAATCTTATTTAAATTGCAAACGCTTGCAATGCGCGGGTCATTTTGTTATTGGTGAAAATGAGGAATGTTTGGATTTTAGTTCATGGCTCTTTACTGTTATCAAAGTCTTTACCATGCGCTACAAAACCATGCCAAAACCACTGGTTTTTTAAATATGAAGTGTTTAAATATCTCACTGGTGTGAGACACTTTCGTGCAATTTTATACAAAGCAATCTTTTGATCTCTTACATTCATAGTCAATTCGCAATATATTTTAATCTATGTCGTGTAGTTTTAAAACAAAATTGAAGAAGCATAATTCCAGTACCTTAAAATTGATTTTTCTGTGATAACGGTTATTTTGTGCATATATTTCATGATTGCATCTCCCGCCATTGGATTTATACTGTACTGACTCGTTGTATACCGTACAGATAGCATTGTTTCCTTCTATGAGCATTATTTGCTTTCTAGCGTCACTGGCCGGATATCTTTTTTTAGATGGAGATAAGGCGATCAAAGAAGAGGTGTGGAACATTACAGTTGAGCTCTAATTTGTGGGGAATTTTACTTAATACCAAATTGTAAGACTACATTTAAATACAAATTATGAAATATCACGAAAAAGGAGCTTTTTTACTACTTACCTCCGGTAACTCTAGATTCAATAAACATACGCGGGTATCGATTGACTGATTTTTTGTGTTTAACGACGCACCGTTTAGACAACAGGCCATGTGACACTGTTGTGATGACTTCGATGAATGTGTGGATGATGATGAGGATGATGATACATCTAACTAAGCTTAGAAGGGAGGAGGGGAGACCCGGTGCCGGCACATAGCCTACTCCTGTCGAAGACCAAGGGGACCACCGGCTAAACCTCCCTTCCGAAGGATGGTACAACGCGAACAACAGGATTCCTCAACAAATCCATGCTGTCGAGAGGTTGATGAGCAATGCGAGTGAAGTTTCTGTACGAACTTTCATCCCTCCAACCTCTCTCTCGAACAGAACTGGTCATGTGTATGATGGTCACCCATCCAATACCTGACCCAGCGCAGTGTCGCTTAACTTTTATCCCTCTTACCTCTCTCCCTAACAGAACTGGTCATGTGTATGATGGTCATCCATCCAATACATGACTCAGCGCAGTGTTGCTCAACTTCGGTGATCTCATGAGAACCAGTGTTTTTAACACGATAATCCATTTAAATTCCTCGTACTGAAATCACGTATGAAATTAAATTATAAATTTGTAAAATTGAAAGGCACCGTCAATTTTCTGGCAACTTTCCGGGAAAGTTATTGCGTAGAAAATGAAATGACGCAAAGGCAGATAATTTTAAAGAAGTCAAAATGCATTGGCAAAATGACATACATCTTAACTTCACTATTTGCACTATGCTGAAAAATTGTCCTAAGTGTTTCCTTTTCTCCTGCGTAGTAGTGTTCCTCATCTGTTAATCTCGCTGATCTAGTCGCTAATGTGTTTAGAACCCCTTGTTTTTGACTACGATGATGAATTGAATCTGCGTGTAAGACCCTGTTTGTGTTTGTTTTCTTTCTGTATAGTGTAGACTGTGCGTCCTAATGACCCATCTTCCTTTCTAATAACCAAAACATCAAGAAAAGCTAAACATCTATTCCCTTCTACCTCCATAGTCATGCTGTCTATGGATCCTATCTATCCTATCATGGTGTCTATTCATGTGTTCTAAAAATGAATTTAAATTTTCCCTTCTATATTGCCAAACCAAAAAAGTGCCATCTAGATTTCTAAAGAAGCACCTGGGTTTTAGTTCTGCACTCTACAACACTATTGTCTCTAGATTTTCCTTAAAGATATTCGCTAATATTGGAGATAAAGGTGACCCCGATGCTATTCCTCCTTTTGCTGATAGATGTGACCATCCTATAAGAAATAATTGCACTTTAAACATTCCTCTAGAAGATTGATCAAAGATATTGGAAACCAAACCTTACTACTATTTGTCTTCTCAAAATTTTATTCGTTTCGTTAAACGGAATGTTACTTCATAGTCCAACAGCATCTAAACTAACGAGCATGTCTCCTTCTTCTAAATGTACCTATTTTACCTTTGATAAAAAGTCTTGAGAATTCTTCATAAATTATTATTAATTCTTCACTACTTGTTATCTTAAGACCTTTCCTATCGTTCTAGCTATTTCATGTGCTGGTGCACCTATTGAACTGATTACTAGTCGCATTGGCAATTGTATCTCTTCTAAACTATCTTTCTACTTTTCCTAATTTATTTTGTGAAATTTGGTAACCCTTAAGCTTTCGGAATGATTGATTATTTCAGAACTTACCACCTTTTTAACTTTTCTTCTATTGGCGCCTTCGCTTAGCATTCTGTTATACTCTTCTTAAATTTTGTTGTAGCTTTATTAATCTACTGATTGAATTATTTCATCCATTTGCCTCTTATTATCTTCAGTATAATAATAACTGTTGCATTCCCCTTATCTGCCTTCCAAATGACTACGTTATTATTTTTATTCAATATCCTCAAAGCTTCAGTCTCGTCTGGTTCTGTGTTTTGTTTAAACTCTTCTTTTTTTCCCTTTTTTAAAGTGTCCTGTTGAAATGTACATCCTGTCTGATGGCATCTGCTTATTTGAAAGGTAACCGTTTAACTGCATCTTCTACCCCCATGCTATTATTGGTTCTACTGGAATCCTTTTTGGGGCTATTGCAAAATTGAATCCCTTTTCTAAAACGCTCTTACCTGCCAGACACAAAATATAAAATTATGTGATTTCAATCTATAAAAATATATTAATAATAGATAATATATTAAAAACGTTGTATTATTATATTATTAAAAAAAAAATACATATATATATGATAATAATAATAAAAATAATAAAAATAATAACATGTACAATATATAAAATTATTGTATATACCCACATATACACTTTTTATAATTTTTCTAACACATAATATTTCCACACGCATAATTGGTTAGTTAGTAAAAATCGCTAATTTGTTCGGGATTTTATTTCATAAAATACAATTTACGTGAGTTTTTTAGTTATTGACCCTGATTATTTTGTTTAGATGCATTTAGGAAGCTTGAACTAAGTTATAGTTCTAATTATTTGTGGGTCTTTTGTTATTGGAAAATTGTCAGGACTGCTCTTACTCTTGATAAAGTAACAGGTACAAGTTACGAAACGTTGGGAAATTTAGTTGTTCTTCACTTAGCATTCAAAACCAAGTTCAAATGTCTATATATACAATATCCAAATATCTAAATATCAAATATGTATCATCTATATACACCTGACCATCCTGAATGTCCTGCAAAATTATACCAATATAGTGAACTGCTCTAGATACCACCACGAAACGAGAGACGCCAGTGACTTTAAAGTTCCTATCTTCAAGTTGAAAATCTCGAGAAAGCACCCCATGCCTACACCAGCTCCTTAATGTTCAATCACCTACCAACAGATCTGAAGAAAACAAGAACGCAGATTCAGGTGTTTAAACGCGCCCTAAAAAGTCATCTGCTTACATTTTAATTATAAAAAAGTCCGCACACATAGTTTAGTCAAAAATTATAGAAATTGTCCCATTGTTGACATATGGGGGAATATTTTGCAAAGCACAAATTTTGCATATTTTTTACATAAATAGCAATTGATAGTAAATAAAAAATAAGAAAATAGCCAGAAAACTGTCAAACGTTTTGATATCCTAGCTTGGCCAGGATTAACGACAATTATAAGTCACTTGCGTCGTTTCCCTTTCAGTCAGGATGGGCGGTTTCACGTATCTCTAGCCGCTCCTAGGCTCGCCAGGCAGGAGATTGAGTGTAATAAGTAACCACATTTCATAATTAATTAAAAATAAAACTTGTGTTCATACCAACACTCATGCTAGTTTTGTTGCAAGATATTAAATATGAACCATTTCACTGCAAGTCAAATGTAATGTTATCACCGACACTGTCTCGCCTCAAAACCTCATCCATGTTCAAATAAAGAACGCTGCAGCAGTTTTCCCGCTACTAATGGAGCTCAAGTCATCTTGTCAAATAACTAATTCATTTTTCACCGTCGTTGTGGCAATTTGTGATGTTGCTTTCAAGGAGAAAATTACAAAAAATGCAATTATTTTCCAGCGTGTCCCTTGAATGTTTTATTTAAAACAAAACAAAAGAGTCTTAAATCAATGTCTAGTGGTAAAAAATAAATATTTGTTGTTATTGTGTTTTCAATAATTTTAATGCCAGTTAAAATTACAATGTCCATAATAAATGTGATCAATGGTATTATATTGTATTGTATTTTCTTCCACAATTGGTTACACAATTAAACATTTGGAAAGTCAGATACTAAAATACATAAGCCACTTAAAATGTATATTTTCAATACCTGATTTACTCTTTGTGTTCTAAAAAGGCGTCAAACAAATAAAAACAATTGTTTAATAAAAATTCTTTTAGTGCATTTCTAAAAGCCAGGCCATCTTTACATTTAATCTTTCCTGGTAATCTATTAAATAATTTAGCGCCCATTTCGGTTGCTCCTCTAGACCATTTACCATCTATTTTATGCGTGTTTTGCCTTTCGTCGTTCTTATTACTTACATAATGATCGTGCAACGGTATGTTTATTGCTACAATTGTCAATGAGATATATTATTGTGCCATAGGTACATAATATATAAACACGGCAAAGTTAAAATAACATATATTTTAAACCTAACACACGGGTCCTTATAGTAAAATTCCGCACATGGATCTCGACTAGTCTTTACCAATATTCTGACCGCTCGCTTCTGTAATTTGAAATGCCTTTCTGTGTAAGGAGACCATCCCCAAAGTGCTATGCCGTATCCGAGTATTGCTTGGATAAGGGAGAAATAAACCACTTTAACTAGCCAAGTAGCGATACTACATCCATTAAATGTTTTGATAAAAAAAACAATTGCTTGCTATCTTTTACATAGCATGTTGTTATGACTTTTCCAATTTAGTTCGTTGTCTATCATTACCACGAGCAGTTAAGTTACAGTTCCTTCCACAATACTTCTGTTGTTCATGCAGATAAGAGTGCTATCAGAACCTTCTGGCTTAAAATAGCAAAATATCAGGGGCGGCAACCTAAAGGTGATTGAACGGAAAAAAGTGTACAAATTTAAGAAAATTTTTAGAAGATTTCGACTCATGAATTGATCAATTGAACGAAATCCCCGTCCGTGTTATCACGGCTCAAGCATTGATTCTTGCTTTTTTAAATTGTGACAGAAAAGTATGATTTCAGAATCTATTGTGCAATAAAATTAATATTAAAAAATGTACAACTTTTTGCTCTGTTCTTATTCCACTAAAGTTACTCACTTGCAACAACGAGGGTGAATGCCTTGGCTCCGACACCTCCGTGCTGCCCGTGAGCCAGGACAAAGAAGACTCCGTTGTCCCGCTCCGTGACGTTGTTGATGGTGAAGCCGCACTCTCCCGTGTACAGCGTTCCTTCATAAGGAGTGTAGCGAGGATAGGCGGGGCTCCCATTGACAAAAGTAACCTTGTTTTCTGTTTGCTGGTTGTAACGGGTGTTAATAATCTTGTCTCCGTTGACGAGTGTAGAAGAGCAAGATTTTAGAGGATAAAAATGTTTATCATTATGTAGTGATACGTTTACATTCTCTCCTTGCTCGACAAACAACGTTTCGCTGTGCGTTTCTAGCAGCAAATAATGGCCTGAAACAGAGGACACAAATATCTGGAACTTCAGATGAGCGTAGCGAGTGACAAAAACATATCTTTTAAGAAAACAACAAACACAAATACACGTGTTGGTCCAATGACAAAGTAACGACCTGACAGGCGATGGTCAAACTGTGAAATTGTACCCAAAAAACAAAGTACATGTTTTATAATCTGGTCAAAAATATGAATCGTTTAGATTTAAGTGAAGAAAGCGAAGCAACATCAGTAAAGACTAAGTTTTAAAACGAACTGTTTGGCTTAGTCGTTGTTTTCTGCCCAAACGACACCAATGACCAAGTTTAGAAAGTATAGATTTCTTGTCCTCGCCGTAAAATATTTTATCAATTATTTTCTAAATAATTATTTGATGAGCGTAGCGAGCGAATGTAGCAACGCAAATAAAAAACTAACATTGTGGTATTTGTGTACCCAGCTCAACAGCTGCTAAAATTTTGATGAAATTTTCACAATTCATTTATGCGTTTTGAACATTTACATAATGTGTTGTTAGCAACATTGGCCAGCATGTTCGATAACCAGCAACATCTTTTTTTACATCAACACTAAAAAAGTTTCTTAATTTTATTTGGTTAAAAATCATAGAAATTGTCCCATTGTAAAAATTTTACATTTAAAAAAAATTTTTTTTTTTAGAATGTTCAGCACTAAAGAAGCAACTGACCCACAAAGCCCATTAATTCCTATGTTATACTATGTCTTACAACCAAAACATTCACCATTTTGCGACTGGTTTTGTTGCATTTTGACTTCACTTCAATCCGTAACTCACTGAAAAAATGGTTCTTTTTCGAGACAAAGCGAACAAGTAGAGGTGCGACAACTTTTGTAAAAATTTGGGTCAACCGCTTGTCAGGTAAAGTGAATCAAGTTCTTAAATAAACTAAAATACTACAAACTAAAATAAATGATTTTACTATCCTCTAGTGACATGTCTTTAAGACAGTTGAACTCACCATCATAGATGAACACAGGCGTGGTTGCGATCGCAGATTGCCCAGAGCTGATGGAGAGTTTACAGCCAATCAGCAAGTGGTCTTCTTGCAAGCCATTGAGCTGAACTGCACAAGATCCATTGTTGAATTGACTCCCATATAACTGAGCAGTGTAGGTGGTACGATTTTTGTAAGAGTTGGGTCCCGAGACAGTCTCTGTCTTTTCACTCTTTGGTACGTTGAGCAGCACTCCTTGCTCTTGTTGGTCAACGAACCAGACCCTGAACTGACACCCGGTTATCGGCTGACTGGGATCTGCAGTGCATTTTACACCGACTCCTTGCGATTTATTAGCTCGATTGTATGTAGGGTGGGTGATAATCTTAAAACTCTTCACACCTAAAAGTAAGCAATAATTGAGTTTAATTCACATATCGTCACACAAGGGTTGTAAACAGCAAAAAAACTCGATTCTCAGAAATGCTTGCTTATGCATCATTATACGAAATAATGTCTTTACCAGGGGGAACAACATCTTGATAGGTTTTATATCCAAATTATTCTTATCAGTAATTTCTGAAAAAAGAAACTTTGCGGCTTATCGTTATCGTTATTAAGCCTAGTTTCGTATTCCATTGTGTACAATTTTCAGTAAAATTAACATTCCCTAGTGATGGCTTTTGACACGGTTTGCATTGGGTGACACTAATCGTCCCCTTATGTCCTATGCCCCTATCCCAACCCCCCCCCCCCTTTTTTTTACTACACCCCTTTACCAAATTGTATTTGCATAGCCATATCAAGGAAGAGGAAAATGTAAAAAGGTACAAAGACAAAATAAATGTTTGGCTGCATAAAAATGGTAGAAACCTCTATGCTAATTTAATTCAGAAACAATTGTAGCTATTATTATTATTATTATTAGTATTTTCTTTCTCTCAGTAATTGTATTTTTTGTTTAAGCCATCTTGTTTTTGATTTAAAATAAACACTTTTTACACAGCCCACACACAAGCTTGCCTTATGTGGGCTTCATTTACCTGCAAATATGTTCAATGTAATCATATACTTTTTTTGTATAATGAATAAAATGTTAAATAAAAAAAAAATAAATAAATAAATAAAAAAAAAAAAAAAAAAAAAAAAAAAATAGCATTTGCAGCTCAGGAGTTGTCGATAATCAACCGCTTGATTGTTTTTGGACTCATGTTTACTTGATTAAACCTTAGCACTAGTTTTAACAAGAACAATTTGAACTGGGTTTTTGAATGCTAAGTAAAGAACCACTAAATTTCCCAAAGTTTCGTAACTTGTACTGGTAACTTCTTCAAGGGTAAGAGCAGTCCTGACAATTTTCCTATAACAAAAGAACCACACAAAATTTAGGGTGATTCTCTTTTCTCGGAGTCTCGCCAATCTATCTACTAACTTCCCACGTTTCTCCCCATAGATATTCTTTTTTATGGTTTTTAGACTTATGTCTACTTGATTTAATCTTAGCACTAGTTTTAACAAAAGCTATTTCAACTGGGTTTTGAATGCTTAGTAATGAACAACTAAATTTCCCAACGTTTCAAGGTTAAATCAAGTAGATATGAGTTAAAAAACAATCATAAAGAATCTCTTTGGGGAGAGACGTGGGAAGTTAGTAGATAGATTGGCGAGACTCCGAGAGAAGAGAAACACCTTACATTTTGTGTGGTTCTTTTGCTATCAAAAAATTATCAGGACTGCTCTTACCCTTGAAGAAGTACCCAGTACAAGTTACGAAACGTTGGGAAATTTGTAGTCCTTTACTAAGCATTCAAAACCCAGTTGAAATAGTATTTTTTAATCAATCTCTTATTCACCTGAATTTGTCGAAAGCTCTATTAACAGTATTGCAGCCAATAGAACGGTGACACTGACATCCATCTTCGTAATTCAATCTCAACACTATCGTGGAAACTATTTCGCTACAAACTGAACTTATAAACTTGCAGTGCTAACAAAACAAAACCTTTACAAAGCTACAAAATCATAGAAATTCTTGGTTGCTTTGAAACAAATCAATGTGATCACTCCCTGCATCTACACCTAACTTCCTAAACTCTACACACGGCCGTGACATTGTCTTCAGCACTCTTCTGTTGACGTTGCTGACACTGTTGCTACAACAATTCCTGTTGTTCTTTGTTACAAAGATTGGTCCAAGAATCTTCCGCAAGACGTTGGGTTCGTTGGTCAACTTGCAGACAGCAGCCGATGCTAGCAACGTACACAGGGTGACTGTCAAATGGACCGTGATTGTCCCAAAAATACCGCCGAGTATCGACGGTAGCCGATAAAACTGTGACAACTACCGTGCATGTCAGATAAATTTGCGCCGGCGATAAGGAAGGAAAGAAGGAATGGTTGGATTTTAGTTCATGGTGTTCTCCGTTGTCAAAATCATAAGAGTGCGCTCCAAAACCATACCAAAACCACTAGTTTTAAAAATATGAAGCATTTAAAAATATCACCGGTGTGAGACACTGTCGTGCCTTTTTAATACAAAACAATCGTCTGATCTCTTAAATTTATAGTCAAACTGCAATTTAAATGTCTGGCAGTTTAAAAAATTGTAAAAAAATGCATAATTCCTCGACTGTTTAATTGATTTTTCTGTGTCAATGGTTATTTTGTGACAATATTTCATGATTGTATCTCCCGCCATTAGGGTTATACTGTACTGACTCGTTGTATACCGTACAGATAGCAAGGTCTCTTTTATGAGCATTATTCGCCTTCTAGCTTTACCGGCCGGATATCTGTTTTAGACGGAGATAAGGCTATAAAAAAAAGAGGTGTCTTACATTACAGTTGAGCTCTTATTTGTGGGGTTTTACTGAATCTTTGCCAAATTGAAAGATTACTTTCAAATAAAATATTGAAATGTCATGATAGAAGAGGCTTTTTTCACATTTTGTTTACCTCCGGGTTACTCTAGATTTAATAAACATACGCGCGTATCAATTGATTGATTATTTGTGTTTAACGACGCACTGTTTTGACTTTGAGCCATGTGGCACTGTTCTGATGCCATCGACGAATGCGAGAATGATGGCCTATTTCATCCAGGTATTATTCGTCCACAACAACCAAAGTGTCTGTTTATTTTATTTTTCAAGTTGAAATTAATACGATATTTGTTGAATCTACTTTTATGTAGTCATACAAAATCCCATTAACTGAGAAGCACCGAGCTCTGACAATGGGCCTTATTTTCACTTAACTTAAGAAATCACTTTTTAACTTTATTTCTATCTAATATTTACCCCTACACAAGTTTTTAATATCTCTTGTGAGAGCTCATCCAGCTAAAAAAAAGTCCGGCACAACTCAAATCACGTAACAACCAGCTTTATATTCTCTCTTGCAATATTACTCTGGCAATAAACAGCTAACACCCTTGAAGTACTTGATCGACTTGCAGTGAAAAGTGTACAAAGATAAGGGCCGAAAAACAGACCAATTGTAAACTAAGAATCTAGAACTAGAACTTCATGAATGAGCGTAGTAATGTTTAATGATGATCAAACTAAAAGCCGATCTTTTGTATGGATCAAAGTAAAACAGCCAAAATTCACAAATATATTCGAAAAAATGTGTGAATAAAAAGAGTAAGAAAACACAAACTGGCTCGAAAACTTGAAAACAACTTAACTTTGATGTATTTCACATCTTTGCAAAAGTTTGGCGACAGAAATATTTAATATTTTTGGCGCTACAGCTCCAATACGGTTATAAAATATCTAAAAAAAATACAAGTAAATTTGTATGTAGTTTCAAGTTTATTTGACCGATTTTTAAACTATGTTATCGAGTCTAGCGATGGTTGTGGAGGAGGTGGGGGCAAATCGCAGCAAGAAAAGTCAACAATAATTGTGTCTATATCTGAATTTTCTGACAAATGAATCCAACATTAACAGGTTAAACCGGAATTACAATTCCACTAGATAAAGTTGTTGTTGTCAAAGCTGCCTTGGCAACCTCTAGGCACACGTTTTAAAATCAAATTCAGATGATGCTGTAAAATTGAACTTGACCCGTATTAATGTTTTAATAAGCCTTACATTTCATGGGTGGCATCCCAAAGATGAGTTAAAGATTTACTCTACAGGTTACATATGATAAGCTAATCACAAAAGTGTTTACAGATTTTCTGGTGTTACCATAGTGTTAACAATTTTAGCCCCAATAGAAGAAGGTTAAGCTTAAACTCTCCTTCATGATTCCGGCCCTAGAGCGCCCATTTGTCCCATGAAAGTGGGATTGGGTTTATGAATGTCTGGGACTAATCTGGTCCTTCCGAAGATATTGGATTGCACAGGGATAGCACTTCAGCGTCGTGGTCTGAAATTTTAATAAAACGAATTTAATACAAAACGAACAAGAACTAAAATTATAAAGAAAAAAGATAACAAGATTCTTACCTTTGGAAGATGCCAGCTTTTTGTAGCGCGTGACCAAGAGGCACGCGATGACGAACACCACCGCCAGGAGCGCTGCTGTCACGAACCCGATGAGGAACCAGAAGTGTTTCTCGATTTTTGCGTCTGTAAGTTAATAATGCAAGTCGTGTAATTGACAAATGAATTAATTTGTATAGCTAAGAAAAATAGCAAGAGGACAATTGGCTGGGGTAATAGCGTTAATTTAGTCATCGGGGAGTGACGAAAACAAGGAAACGTACACAGCTATAATGGGGAAATCTCTTTAAATTTGAAACTATTTTTTTTGTGAGAAAATAATGAACACATATTTTTTTGTTTTCTTTTTAAACCAATTTTGAATAAAATATCTCTGTTTAAAATGTTTGCGTTTGAATCTCGTACGAAAACGAGGGTCGCCATTTTTTATGACATGAAGTGAAATCTGACGTCAGTATGACGTCAAGAAACAGAAGCGAACGCAAAGGAAACAACAAAATGACGTCAGAACTACCTGTAGTTAATCACAGCCCGTTTTAATCCCGCCACGAGAATTCATATTTTAGCCATTCTTAAAACAAATATAAATAGAAAAGTTATGATCGGATTATAAAAAAAAAAAATACTTCAGATTTTATTTTGAATTCGTATTTGAACACAATGATAATAATTAAATAATAATCTTAAGTAGATTTTCCTATTGAGAGCAGTTGCAACTGTTGATAAAAGTGGGAAACTTTGAAGCATTTAGAAATAAAAATCGATTTAAACGATAGTTTTTAGACTCATGTCTACTTGATGTAAACTTAGCACTAGTTTTAACAAAAACTATTTCAACTGGGTTTTGAATGCTAAGTTAAGAACAACTAAATTTCCCAACGTTTCGTAACTTGTACTTGTTACTTTATCAAGGGTAAGAGCAGTCCTGACAATTTTCCAATAACAAAAGAACCACACAAAATTATAACAATTACCTAGTTCAAGCTTCCTAAATGCATCTAAATAAAATAATCAAGGTCAATAACTTAAAAACTAATATATTATGTATTTTCTGAAATAAAATCCCGAACAAATTGGCGTTTTTTACAAACAAACCAATTATGTGTATGGAAAAATTAAAATTTATTTTAATAAATTTGCAAACTTAAAATACCCGTTCTCTTATCACCTAAACCACGCAGGATCTTCTTTTATGTTGCACTATTATTCTCCGATATGAGGAAATAATACAAAATCTACAATTTATCCTACTTTTTTTATTTCTGTACTCAAAAACGCGTTTCGCGTCATCAGCTTCTGTTTTCTTTTAATTAATTTGAGGATTATTGATCGACATGTAGGTTTTTTTTTCTTACCGTATTTTTCGCTGATTTTAAGATCTTCAGCCTTTGGTAGATTTGCTGGACTTTCTGCTGGACTTTCTGCTGGACTTGCTGCTGGACTTTCTGCTGGACTTTCTGGTGGACTTTCTGGTGGACTTTCTGGTGGACTTTCAGCTGGACTTTCAGCTGGACTTTCAGCTGGACTTTCTGCTGGACTTTCTGCTGGACTTTCTGGTGGAATTTCTGGGCTTGCTGGTGGACTTTCTGCTGGACTTTCTGCTGGACTTTCTGCTGGATTTTCTGGTGGACTTTCAGCTGGACTTTCAGCTGGACTTTCTGCTGGACTTTCTGGTGGAATTTCTGGGCTTGCTGGTGGAGTTGGTGAAGTTGGTGACGTTTGTGGCGTTGATGAAGTTGGTGAAGTTGGTGAAGTTGGTGAAGTTGGTGAAGTTGGTGAAGTTGGTGAAGTTGATGAAGTTGGTGAAGTTGGTAGTGTAGAAGCTTCTGGTGGTGCCAGTGTCGATAGCGCCGGTGCTCTTGCTGGAGCTAGTGTGACCGCAGGAAGATGAGTTGCTGGAAGAAATTAGAAAATAAGATGAAAATATAACTGTTCATGTTTTTTTTAGTATCTGTTAAATCACTCATTAGTTCAGGAGAATTAGCTAGTTTTTAGACCTGGGTTGGACAAAAATAGTAGCAAGCTGAATTTTGCAGGAGACATCTTGAGGACATCTCCCTGAACATTTGGCCCAAAAATGTATAAAAATAACCCAATGCATAATTGTTTTTCACTCCTATTTAGGAATGGTTTTTATTAAAAACACGATTTTTAACAAATCTAAGGAGATATCAAAAATATTATAAAAGCAATTTGTTGTGCACTACTTTTCCAATCTAAAAACCTCAAAGAATCATACAAATTAATCCAGTAGTGACCAAGATGTTGGAATCGAAAATTGTCACTTTTTTTTAATTTTCAAAATTTCCAAGAATGGCACGTGCAAATTGTGTGAATGTGTTTTCTTCAAACATTTTTTCGTGTGTGGAAGTGAAGGTCCTAAAAAGAGTAACTCGTCCCTTATTTTCTTTGAAATATGTTTGCCCTAAGATCAAGTATGCAATAGCTTCGCTTGCTTCGCTCATTTCATGGCGAACAAGCATTTAAAAAAATAGTAATACTAGAAATATTAAATTAATTTATGAGCGTAGAAAGCAGAGCGAAGTCTACAGTTCCACTTTTTCAATCAAAAATCTCACTTATGAGTTTCTGAAGTTTTTAAGCCCGTATCTGTTTTATTTCTCTCTTTTTTTACATTCATATTTTATTGACTTTATTCCTGGATTTATTTTGTTTATTTTGTCTGTTTTTCTTTCATCTACAACAAGACAAGATTTCATTGTTTTTAAACCCAACATTTCGCTAGGCTCATCTTACAATGGAACTTAAATTGCGTTCACGAAGCCAAAGTTTGAAAAAAATTCCTTAAAAGTACGGGTTAAACTTTCTCTGTTTTACGTATACACAGATTTGCTGATTTACAGATTTGCTGAATACAGCAATAATTATTATTTTTCCATTTCATAGCCATTTTTCTTATTTCTACGTTAAAGGTATGCCACACAATTGTATCAAAAAATGCAAAAATCAAATGTTTGAAAATACAATTGTGTAAAAAATAAAAATAAATTTTCCAGTCGCTCATTATTTCGTACTTACTAGAGGAATTAACTTGACGAATCTCGATCAATTTTGCAACATGCAGAAATGGTAAGGAATGGCCGACGACCTGAACCCAGCAACTCAGAGTCTTTCCATGATGCTTCTGAGTCAAGTTCAACGTGATGCTCTGCGTGACGTCTGTGTCCTCCCAAGGCCAACTCCAGCCGTCAACAGGTTGACGTTGGGGTTTTTCCATTATTCCAGATGTTATGTTAACATCGCCCAACCACCAGCTCCACCTGGTGTCCTGATGACCTACTCCACGTGCCGTGCACGTGACATTCAAGTTGTCACCTTCAAAGTATTCACCTGCTTTCTTGGAGAACGTCATCTTAATACCTCGGAGAAACAAAAGGAGTTTGTTAAAAAAAATCTCTCTTAATTCTCACAGTATTACACCGTGAAGATTTTTGTAACGCTGACAAAACGTCCATTTTTTAGGTCCTTTTTTGGACCGCAAGTCAGTTTAAACAAAGCCTATTACCAACTTTATTTTATTTTTTCAAGTTGTTGGCAGATAGCACTATATGGAATAATATGTTCAGCATATAGTTCAAGATTTATAAGATTACACTATCGCGTAGCAAATCTTTTGGCGATATGAGCTTACAAAACAAGAAATATATTTTAAAATTTGGATGAAAATTTTAGAATATTTCGTAAATTAATAATGGTTTTTAGACTCATGTCTACTTGATTTATCCTAAGCACTTGTTTTAACAAAAACAATTTGAAATGGGTTTTGAATGCTAAGTAAAGGACAACTAAATTTAGTTGAATTTAATTTAATTTAGTTGTCCTTTACTTAGCATTCAAAACCCATTTCAAATAGTTTTTCTTATCTCGTGAATTTATTCCACTCTTGGAAAATTACTCACTTTTGACCACTAACGTGACAGCTTTGGCCGCAACACTTCCATCTTGCCCGTGAGCCAGAACAAAGAAGACTCCGTTATCCCTGTCCGTGACGTTGTTGATGGTAAAACCACACTCCCCTTGAGCCAACTGTCCACCATAGGAGGTGTAACGAGAGGTGGCGATCTTCCCATTGACAGCGATCACGTTGTTGGAATAACCACTGTGACCGTAAGTGATGACAATTCGGTCCTTATTTGACAATGTTGAAGAGCAATAGTTAATCGTGCCTCCAGATATTGTGTGCAATAATATGTGTACGCTTCCTCCTTGATCGACATTCAGCTGCTCGCTGAGTGAATTCAGATGCATCTGGGCGACTGTAACTTAAGAGTTCAACAGTTTAAATGAGTGTTGTAAGTTTTAAATGGACAAACAATATTTAAAATATCATATAAATGATTAGCAACAAACAAAATTAAAGCATCCTTTGAAGCGATGCGAGATATGCAAGATGTTTATATATAAAGTCACTTTTTTAGACTGATGTAGCATCTACAATTCAAACACCTTTCACTTAATTAAAACATTGACATTGCAATAAATTTAAACGTTTTGATATTGATTTCTGTTAGTATAGTTACAAAAAACATGAGAACGAGACTTTACGTAACGTAGCTATAACTTAAACGTCAAGTTTGGCCAAAACAAACTTTGGGCCGATTTCACCCACGCCATTAAAAGCGTTCTTTAACGCCGTTCAGGGGCGATTTTAGCCGGCGCATTAATTTGCTTTAAAACAATTATATTTTTATAATTGCAAATCAAAAAATCAAGACAACACACGAAGAATAAGAAAAAATTAGTTTTTAACAATGTGTTTGCTTCGAAACGGAATATTTGGTGACTTGAAAATATAAACAAAATATCAATGTGACTTCTTACTTTGACCTCCAAATGACAGTTTAAAAGTTGAACCCCGTCCTTCCAGGTTCAAATATTAAACGGTGATTTGGACAGAGAGAAAATAGTGACGGCTGCTAAATAAAATTTCTTATATGTGACAGGACAAGGCCTTCTTGAATCATCACCAAATTCAAATTTAAGTTTAATTTTTTTTTTGTGTTTTTATCATTACATTCTCTCTCAAATTTATCAAAATGTTGGCTAAGCGGGAAAAATCAAGTTTGGCCTAAAACCTCTCTAAAACGCCGGAGATTTAAACAGCGTTGGTGAAATCGACCTTTTATTGTCTAAATTGTTTCTGTAAGTCAGAGCCAGTCGGATTCACCTAATTAAAAATAATCCAAAAATAGGTTAGGAAACTAACCATCGAGTTGTCCGCCTCTTTGATGTCACCAAAGGATTTTATTGGTTAATTTTCAGGCACTTTTTTGTGAAAAAAATTACCTTATGCAAGAAAAATGTAATATGTACATTAACATTACGGGACATTTATGGATGATAATTTTTTAAATACCTAATTTCTTCAAAAAAATGATTGATGAGTAAAGCGAGCGAAGAGTAATTCAACTTGAAATTAACTAATTCTTACGAAAAAAAGGTATCTCTATGTTTTACCAAAGTTAATATTTTTTCACCCAATAAATTTCATTTTTTTTTTTCTCATCCAACATAATCTCAAACTTGAGTGAGCTTACCATCATGAACAAAGACAGGCGTTGTTTCGACAGCAGATTGCCCGGAGCTGTTGGCAAGTTTACAGCCAAGCAGTAAGTGATCTCCTTGCAGGCCATAGAACCGCACTGCGCAAATGCCAGCGTTGAAAATATCAACATCTGCCCAGAAGTGAGCAGTGTAGCTGGTACCATTGTTGTAAGGATTCGATACCGTGACGGTCTTCATGTTTTCACTCCCCGACACGTTGAGCAGCACTCCTTGCTCTTGTTGGTCAACGTACCAGACCTTGAACTGACACCCGGTTATCGGCTGCCTGGGATCTGCAGTGCATCTTGCTGTGACTTGCCTGGTTTTCATATCGTCTATGTATACGGGACCAGCGATTATTTTAAAACTGAAAACACCTGCAACAAAGATCATTGTTAAATATAATCAACAGATATTGGTGTATGATGGTTTTTAGACTTATGTCTACTTGGTTTATCCTTAGCACTAGTTTTAACAAAAACTATTTGAAAGGGGTTTTGAATGCTAATTAAAGGACAACTAAATTTCCCGACGTTTCGTAACATGTACTAGTTACTTCTTCAAGGACTGCTCTAACCCTTGAAGAAGTAACTAGTACATGTTACGAAACGTCGGGAAATTTAGTTATCCTTTACGTAGCATTCAAAACCCATTTTAAATAGTTTTTGTTAGATATTGGTGCACTTGTAAATAAGTCGATAACAATAATTGCTGGTTATTGTAGCACTTAAATGATTGTGCAAGATTTCTCAGGAGAGCTCGAAGCTGACAACTTTGGTCTTGTTAAACATTAGACTAAATAATAATTATATACATTTTAAAAAATTCCTATTTCTTGGTTTCATGCGCAAATTCTAACAAATATTAATTACTTCAAAACATATCTTATGTTTGTGCTATAAAAATGACCCGATTGAACCATAATTTGCCAAATTTGCTTATAATTTCGCTTATGTAAAAGAGTCGGTTGTGTTTTATTATTATCAACACTATAACCGTCTCAAAAATTGATGCCCAAACGCGGACTCGAACCCCGATGCCCGTTTGGGCATCAATTTTTGAGACGGTTATAGTGTTGATAATAATAAAATACCCCGCGCATTGCAAGAGTTTGCAATTTAATTAAGAATTCATTCTAAGCCGGTAGTGTTTACTCTTGAAAAAAATTCGATGCGTAAAATAAACGGTTTCGTCCAATTAGCCCCACTTTTTCAGCAGCAGAAACTATAACACTTTCGACGGAGTATATTTCTCCTGTCATACCTCCCCTCCAAACCACACCACCAGCACTTGCCACTAAGGTGTTGTCACTCTTTTCAAAACTTAATATACCTGCGTTCCGTGATATATCCATTAAAAATATTGCAGCCAGCAGAACGGTGACATTGAAATCCATCTTCCTTATGTAATCTCAACACTATCGTGGAAACTGTTTCGTTACAAACTGAACTTATAAACTTGCAGTGCACACAAAACCAAACTTTCACAAAGCGACAAAATCACAGATATTCTTGGTTGCTTTGAAACAAATCAATGTGATCACTCCCTGCATTCACACCTAAATTATTAAACTATACACACGGTCGTGACATTGTCTTCAACACTCTTCTGTTGACGCTGCTGACACTGTTGCTACAACAATTCCTGTTGTTCTTTGTTTAAAGCGCTGATTGGTCCAATAATCTTCCGCAAGACGTTGGGTTCGTCGGTCAACTTGCAGACAGCAGCCGATGCTAGCAACGTACACGGGGTGACTGTCAAATGGACCGTGATCTGTAACGGAAAGAATGTTGCCTCTTGTTGCAACCACCGATAAAACTGTGACAACTACAGTGCCTGTCAGATAAAGTTGTGATGATGATAAGGAAGGAGTTAAATTAATATTCGCACTTTAATTCGCGAATTTTTTCTTATTTCAAAAACGTTTTAAAAAGCTTAAAACCTATGCCTAAAACCTAAAACTCCTCTAAATTTCTTTATTGTTTTGGGCAAGTTTAAATGGTTTGGTAGTTTTTAACATTATCTCTGGGGTAAAACATATTAGCGCAAGTTCAAACACGACAGTCGTTTGGTCTCTCTGATTTACGGTCATACTGTAATCTATTTACAATCACAAACCACATTGCCTGTCATAATTTTGCTTCTCTTCATTTGATTTCGACAGAATATTATGCATTTTACTACTCTGTTTTTATCATTTCATATCCCGCCATTGGAGTTACACTGTACCCTACTAGTAGTTGACAACGCTGTAAGCCAGCTTCTCTTATAGAAGCAGATTCGCGTTCGAGCGTTATCGATAGGATATCTGTTTAAGGAGATTAAGGAGATAAGATTGTCATAAAAAGAGGTTTATAATATTTCAGCACAAATTTTTATTTATTTTATCTTTGCCAAATTTATAGATTGCACTTGTGTGGAAGAGTGAAATACGACTAAAGTGGAGACATCTTTACTTCTCGTGTATATCTCGATAATTGTACTAATTCCAAACGTATGCGGCTTTTTGCAGTTACAAAAACCAAACTTAAAGAAGTGTATTACTCTTACTTTCATTCTAAGGCCTCCTATGGAATCACAGCTTGAGGTAATTCTGGCTTGGTTTTAAAAAGGGGTTTTAAACTTTAAAAAAAAAAATGCTATTAGAATAGTAACCAAATCAAAAAAAAAGAAAATCTTGCAGAAAACTATGCATCCGAGAAAGCTTTATGACCTAACCTAGCGTTTTAATCTTAGAATCACTGTATTGCATTTTTAAAGAAAAGCATCGTTTTACGAAACATTAATAATAATAATAATTATTATTATTATTATAATGTTTATTAGCGGTAAATGTTTAAATAAAATGTCATGTTTCGTCATGTAGGTACAATTATAAGTAAATTACAATCTAGAGACATTTCCTATGGAATTTGTCAATACAGTAAAACTCTTTCTCCAGACAATAATTTTTTACATGAAATTTAAAAGTGTATACATTTTTTATTTCTTGGATCTCCTTTGGCAGCGCGTTATAGAAATAAACACCATTATAATGTTGTCCAGTTTCTTAAAAAGTTGTTCTGTGCTGCTTGCTAGTTGGTATTTCAGACGAACACTCAAAGGAAACCAGAAATTGCACAAAACTTTGTGTTCCCAAACATAGATTAAGTTTGACATAGATTTTGCTAATTATGTTCTCAAAATAACTACTTTGCTGAAAAATATTGAGGATTTTACTAGATAGAATCGCAGTCGTTTCGAGTGTTTAGAAATGTCATAGTTACCTCCAATTAAACTCATACCTCCAATTAAACTTAATAATAACTGCACTTATTGATTGATGTGCATGTATTGATATGTATTGATATAAAGAGGGTAGTTGCAAGCGCCATCGGGCGGCACGTTTGCTCAGCAGAAAGTGTTAAATTTTGCAGACCCTCTGACTGTACCTATAAACTCAGTGGTTGTATCTATGATGCTCATATTTGTACTTAGGTGACTTAATCTCGGTTTTTCAATGATATTTGTTTATTTGCAAATATAACCAAGAATCCCTTCAATAATGCTAAACTATATTGAATTGAGTAACAATGATAGCGTAATCAAAATTTGATTTGGTGAACATCATAGCCCTGTTGCCAACTCGTTCACTCACATAATGTAACTCACATAAATCAACTTAAATTAAACACTAATCCAAGTCTTTCAGAAATCACGGTTGACAACGCAGCTAGGTCAAGAAATATTGACAGCCAAAGTGTTTCAGAGGTAAAAATTAAATCCTACAATTAGATTGACAAAGGCACATTGTGAAAAGGGTATGTGTATCTAACTTCATCTCTGACCTGAGATTAAACTTGAGTCAAATTGAGACTTGTGATTTTCCGATATATGCTCTTTTTTTTAAGGGTTTTTAGCTCTAAAATGGACTTGTCCCAAAGTTGAGACTGATCAGTCTTACTCTGAAAATGGCTGAGCGATCTCTTCCAAAATGTCGAAAAAAGGATATTTTAGGTCTAAAAAACTTTAAAAAAAAAAGAGAATTAACCAAAAAATTACAAAACTCATACACAAACGGCCCTTAAAACCTCTCAGAAATGATCATAGCCAAATTGACTAACATCTGGCACTTGGTCAGATTACGAAGTTGTTAAAAGCAATATTTCACCAACGTAAATCTCTCTCCTGTTTTGAATAACAAACGTAAAGCACATTCTCAAGCGTAGTCTGCAATTATGTCCCGTGTAATTGCACTCTAGGTGCACCGCGGCGGTCTGACCTTTAAATGCAGGTGCATACATTCGATGCAATTGCACTTGGAAATGCAGAAGATGCACGCGCGTGTTCTTACATGGGAAAAAAAACAACGCCTGAGCACGCTTCTGTGATGCAGACCTTTTTTTTAATTTGCTGCACCTTGGTAGAGGTCAGTGGCTGCCATTGAAGTGGTTTTATTTGTGAAATTACCTGTCAGTTACCTTTTAAAAATTATTTAAAGAGAGGATATGTATTTTTTTGAAACCACAGTACACGCTTATATCGGGAGAGAGGTTGGATGGATGAGAGTTAAGCAACACTGCGCTGGGTCAGGTATTGGATGGGTGACCATCATAAACATGACCAGTTCTGTTCGGGAGAGAGGTTGGAGGGATGAAAGTTAGTACAGCAACTTCATTCGCCTTGCTTATCAACCTCTCGACAGCATGGATTTGTGGAGGAATCCAGCTGTTCGCGTTGTACCGTCCTTCGGAAGGGACGTTATGCCGGTGATCCCCTTAGTCTTCGACAGGTGTAGGCTACGTGCCAGCACCGGGTTTCTCTTCCTCCCTTCTAGCCTAGGTTAAGTCCATCATCATCCTCATCATCATCCACTCATTCACCGACGCCATTAGACCAGTGCCGCATGGCCAGATGTCAAAACAGTGCATCGTTAAACACCACAAATAATTAATACGCTTAAATGTAAAGTAACGTTAAAGGATGAGTGATAGGCACAGTCAGTCAAAAGGTAGAAACAGTTGAAAATTATATTTTTAAATCATCACTGCAATATACACCTGTCAACAAAGAAAAAGATGTTGGAAGCCAATCCGAGTTTTTGTTTTCAAGATAATAACAGGAATACGAACATAACAAAAACAAAAACTATTTTGAATGCTAAGTGAAGAACAACTAAATTTCCCAACGTTTCGTAACTTGTACCTGTTACTTTATCAGGAGTTAAAGCAGTCCTTGATAAATTAAATATTCACGCTCTTGTCGCATCCCACCGCTTATATTTATAAATCATTTTAACAATAAAACAAACCTGTAACAATATACTAATTGCACAATCGACTGACATCGATACCTAATGGCTGACAGCTGTCAAATCCCTTGACATCATCACCTGACACCTGAACTGCAGCAATTAATCATCTCCCTGCAAGCCTGTCTGCGTCACTACCTCCTTCCGGCGTGACCACACCCTTACTAGCAAATCCAAACAATGATCAAGCTCATTCTGTGGCACGGACAGACGATCGACACACGTTACTCGTAATTTTATAGGGTCAAATATTTGAATTCAAACGTCCGTTACAACTTACTTGACCTTGAAAGAGAAAGCACGCCATTTCGAGTGAATCTGCTGTTTTACTAGAGGCGTTCAGCAAGTAATTTAAACCGAAATGGAGTTTTTCAGCGCCATTGAACCGTTCATGGACTTGTTTAGGTACTGGGGTGTTGGTCCTTACGTAGCGATCAACGTATCCGGCCGCAGAAAGTACAGATCTTCAACAAACATGACTTACTATTCGATATTTGTTTTTCTTCTCGAAATATTTGTGGTCTACGCTTTGATATTGACCTCGCAGGTGCATTTCATGTCTTTGCGTTCGATCACAGACGGTACCAAATTTTTGCAAACGATTGCCGGCAATTTTTTGTTTTTACAAACTTACGTCACGGCATTGTGGAACCGGGAACGTATTCTTGACATCCTCGGGGACCTAGAACGCATTGGCAAAGACTTGAAAGTGACTGCAGATGTTTACAAAAAATACAGAAAAATGTTTACCTGTCAAATTTTCTTCTTTGTTTTGTTTCTGGTTGTAATGGACGGATGCTATGCGTGTCTGATGAAAGTTTTGTTTGTTTTGGTGCTGATTGAAATTCCCAAACTACTCACTGATCTGCAATACTGTAACTTCGCGTACGTCACTGGCGACTTGTTCGCAAGGCTAACACAGAGTTTGCAAGAAATGTGCGATTCAGAAACGGCAAAAAAAGGCGAAAATAACAGTGTTCAAAGTGAGTGCAAAGTGTTTAATGTAAGTTTGGGACTTCAACGAAAAATCGAAAACGATTCGAAAGAAATCCGTGTTTCTCCAAAAATCTTAAGCTCGTTTTCCAAGACACACGGCGACCTCTGCAAGGTCGTGAAACACATGAACGAGATATTTGGATTTAGGAACATTTTGGCCGTGGCAACTTCATTTTTGAATATCACTGAGTCTTCGTATTTGTTGGTCGAAACTGTTCTGGGTTTGAACAATGAAGATGAAAATATTGAAGCTATTATTTTAGTGGCGACCATCTTGGATTGCTGTTTTCGGATCGCCAAGTTGTTGACGATCTTGTGGTGTTGCTCTCGGGCTGTCACAAAGGTAACTGGTTTTTATTAATGGATTTGTTTTTCTTTAGATGTTTTGGCAAATCAGATTTTTAAAAAGCAATTTGAGTTGCTGTGTAGCTGAGCGTTGCTAGTTAATATTTTTTGTGTTGCTTCCTCGCCTCACCTCCTTAACCAGCTCTGTCAACGTCTTCCAGTAAGTTCGGTTGGGTACGAACCAATGCTGTTTCCGCATTTGCTGCGCTGTTGCAGTAAGAGTTTTTGAACTGGCTAAAAGCTCTCAATTCAGACATGAGTACAGTGGATCTTATTTGTAAACACAATTCAGTGCCATGAAAATGTTGTTGAAATGGAAGCATTTCGCGAAGAAACAACAAAAAAACACCTTACGATTAAACATAAATAAAAAGCTCATACCAGTATCTTTTTTTTTGAACAAGTGAAACTAACAGTTCTCGTTTTACACTCATTACAGATTTTCAAACCAAGTTTATTTTAAAATTAATTCATATTTTCCTGATACACTTTTAATGTTCCATATTATAACATAATCAATAATACAACAACAACAAAAAAACACTCTAATAATTTGTTTTCCAATACAGGCAATCTTCGCGCAATGCAAAAAAAAGTACATATATGTAGACTAGATGAAAAGAGCAATGCACTTTAGCTCGTTCTATTCACCTTACTTTTTGTATGTAATCGAGCAATATTCATAAGTGGTCACATGTTTTATAAACATGTGTGTCATTCAGGAAAGTGGCATGGCATAAAATCTTCGACAGCTACGCAAACAACAACAAAGTCATACCATTTTAAATTGTATCCGTACACTTTATAAGTGCTACGATTAAGAGACAACTTCGTCAAACAGTCACAAAATGGATTTCAACACAGCAACCGAGCCACTGATCAGAATATCTAAAATATTCGGCACAGCTCCGTATTTGATCAACAAAAAAAACACCAAAATCCGTTACGAAAAATCAAAATTAGCGCTCGCCTACTGTGTTATCTTCTCGTCGACCGTTTTTTTGATCGTGAACATCTTTCTGCCGGCTTTAATCGTGGTAATCATCCACGATTTGATAAACAGCGTCACGATATTCTGCGAGTACTCAGGAGTTGCTTTGTTCGCACTATCTCATTATAATCTCTTCAAAAATCAAACAGAAAAACTAGAAATTATTCACGAGTTGTCACGGATTGGTTCCTTTTTAAACATACCCAAAAGCGTCTACGTTCGATTTCGAAAAAACACCTGTCTACAACTTTTTGTAAATTTTGTAATTTTACTTATCGGATCTGTGCCATACTGGTATTCAGGCAACCAACGGCTTTTTTTGAAAGACTTCTTCGTTTTTGTCCATTTGATTTTCAATTTTAGCAACGAACTTTGCTTTATTCAATGCAACAGTCTCGTGACAGCGGTATCGATCGCTTACAAAGCACTAAACGAAAATTTCAAATCTGAAATTCTCTTAAAAAGGGGAAACAAAGTTTACACACACTTGACCCATCATTACGTAGACGTATTTCCGGTTGACGTTGCCGATCTGACGGAAGTGCACAGAGATGTTTTCTGCGTGGCACGGCAAGTTGATCAAATGTATGGCAGTCAAAACGTTATAATCACGGCCACGACATTTCTGATACTCGTCCAAACGTTGTACTATGCGGCCACCATACTTTTGGATCTTGTCAGCAAAGACCATAAAATACACGAGATGCTCTTGATATCTCTTTGCGTGGAGACCTGCCGACGCATTCTGAATCTGGTGGTCTTGACGCGGAACTGTGCGTCGGTTCAGGATGAGGTAGATCCATTAATATTGACTGATTCCAAATACAAAAGCTAAGCATCATTGAGGGCATTGTATGGGTGACCATCATACACGTGACCAGTTCTGTTTGGGAGAGAGGTTGGAGGGATGAAAGTTAAACACTGCGCTGGGTCAGGTATTGTATGGGTGACCATCATACACATGACCAGTTCTGTTCGGGAGAGAGGTTAGAGGGATGAAAGTTAAGCAACACTGCGCTGGGTCAGGTATTGGATGGGTGACCATCATACACATGACCAGTTCTGTTTGGGAGAGAGGTTAGAGGGATGAAAGTTAAGCAACACTGCGCTGGGTCAGGTATTGGATGGGTGACCATCATACACATGACCAGTTCTGTTTGGGAGAGAGGTTGGAGGGATGAAAGTTAAGCAACACTGCGCTGGGTCAGGTATTGGATGGGTGACCATCATACACATGACCAGTTCTGTTCGGGAGAGAGGTTGGAGGGATGAAAGTTAAGCAACACTGCGCTGGGTCAGGTATTGGATGGGTGACCATCATACACATGACCAGTTCTGTTCGAGAGAGAGGTTAGAGGGATGAAAGTTAAGCAACACTGCGCTGGGTCAGGTATTTGATGGGTGACCATCATACACATGACCAGTTCTGTTCGGGAGAGAGGTTGGAGGGATGAAAGTTAGTACAGCAACTTCACTCGCCTTGCTTATCAACCTCTCGACAGCATGGATTTGTGGCGGAATCCTGTTGTTCGCGTTGTACCGTCCTTCTGAAGGGACGTTTAGCCGGTGGTCCCCTTGGTCATCGACAGGAGTAGACTACGTGCCGGCACCGGGTTTCCCCTCGTCTCTTATTCACTAGGCTAGGTCCATCATCATTCTTACTATCAATTGTTTCACGATTATTTCTGTGCCACATGGCCTGTCGTCAAAACCCCCACAAATCACTCTTCGGGCAAATACGCCCTTACAGAATTAGGTTCACTTCAGAGTTCAGACTGTGATGTTTTTTCAGTCTGAAGAGCTGGCGTTCACGGTGTCTGAACTACAGACTTCAGGCAAGACTGTGGAGATACGAAATCAGGTAAGCAAACTAAAGAATGGCTGGTTAAAGAGAAGACAGCGATTTCTAGCCAACATACGAGACAAAGTAAATATGTAATACGCTTAAAATTTAATTTAAATATCATACAAAATAAACCAATTGTATTTCTCTGGCTTTTATGGCGTTGTACACAGATGCAATGTATAAGGGACATAAGACCCTCTTATAATTTACTACTTTCCTCTCTCTCTACCTGTGTAACACAAATGCATGCGGATTGTTTTGGTTTGAAGTATGCACCTCGAGCTAGATTAGTGGGATCACAAAGATCTTATCGTCGTCCAAGAATAAAATGTGTAGATTATTGAATTTCGATTTTTTTTCTGAAGCGAAGCGATCGGTCCTGTTACACAGATGTTGTTTTAAAACTGAGAGATGAAGAATGTACCACACAAAGACGACCGAAGTTCGCTAAGGTAGTCAACAAACCGTTCAGCCGGCCGAGCTTATTTCGTTATCATCACAGTCAAATACATTCATGTTTAAAACTAGTTTCAATTTAAAGACAGTGATTTATTGACTAGGTTCGAGTTGCGTGCAGGTATTGTTTATGTGGGGTATTTAAATATTTTAATTAATTGACATGAAAGAGTATCACTTAGTTAAGTAAAGAACAACTAAATTTCCTAATAATAATAATAATAATAATAATAATAATAATAATAATAATAATAATAATAATAATAATAATAATAATAATAATAATAATAATAATTAATAATAACAATAATTTTTATTTATTCTCGATTGACCAATAGCTTTGGTATGAGACATGTCATTACAATATATTCGTGTTTTACACTCAGTCATATTATATTATATTTACATATTCACTTAGTTAATTCTATTACATAATAATTACACAGTCTTAAAGGTTAAAAAACTATTTACAGAATAAAATGCGTTATCTGCCAAAAACTTTTTAACATTCATTTTAAACACCTCGTCATCTCTGTTAGTTTTTTTGATGCTAAAAATGGATAATATTTTGTTATAAATTAATATTCCAAGCATAAAAGGATTGTTCTTGTCGTATTTTGATTTTGTTTTCTCATTTTTTTAAATATGTGAGTTACGTGTGCTATTGTTCCGTGAGCTGCTACCCAGATTTAGATGATTAATATTATCAATCATATAACATATGGCACAATAAATGTATATGCACGTTTCGTAACTTGTACCTGTTACTTCTCCAAGGGTTAAAGCAGTCCTGACAATTTTCCAATAACAAAAGAACCACATAAAATTATAACAATTACCAAGTTCAAGCTTCCTAAATGCATCTAAATAAAATAACCGGGGTCAATAACTTAAAAACTAATGTATTATGTATTTTCTGAAATAAGATCTCGAATACATTGGCGTTTTTACTAACTAACTAATTATGTGTTTGGAAAAAGTTTAAAACTGAGTCAAACTCAGTTTTTATAAGTTTTTGTTAAAACTAGTGCTAAGGATAAATCAAGTAGACATGAGTCTAAAAACCATCACAGTATCACCAGGTAATTGAACATTTCTACCACAAATCGATCATTACATTCCACTTGCTTTCCGGTATTATATTATTTTCCAGCTCGATCCTAGGCCGAGTTTCTAGCGGTTTCCGCTACAAATTACAACGCATAGGACGATGGAAATAATTCCTGAAAACAGCCCTTGGCTCAGAATGATTTGCTGTTAACTACACAACCTAGAAAAAAGTGTTGGCTACATTGTGTACAGAGTTATTTTTCCTGTCTTTCGTTATAACTTCTAAAAAAGGACTGAAATTCTAAACTTTTTCACTTTAAAAAACCGCGTTCATCTGCGTTTATCTCATTGAGATTTTTCTTAAAATAATTTTTGAAGGATTCCTGTTCTTAAAATGTTGTTTACTTTCAGATTTCATTAAAAGAACTGGATATTTTTGTGTTTATTTTCATTTGAGCGTTTGTCTACAACGCCCCTAAACATGCTTAATGTCAATCGCTTAGGTACTATAATTAAAAATAAGTGGATTTTTTTGTATTTGCTAAATTTTGTATTTTATTTGATTTCTGCTATAAAAAGAAGGTTGTTGGAGCAGAAAAATATGCAGATGCATGCATATGCTTACCAGTTATTTGGTTTTTCTGGTGTTTCCAAAAGGGAGCTGTAACCAGCAAGCGAAAGATGAAAAGGACTGGAAAAATGTGCTACCAAACCTGGAAACTGGAACTTCGAAACTGGAGGTCACGGGTTCGTATCCCGGTTCAGTTGCACAGTTTTCCAGTCCAGCTTCTTTGGTATAAATATCAATAATTCCCTGCTCTTACTACAACCTCAAGCAAAGGTGGAGATGGAAATTCAGGGAATCTACGAAATCTGAGATGTATTTTCATATCAGTCTGGGATATTTCACTAAATAAAAAACGTATGTTCGTCATATGCTGGTTTTTACACTCATGTGTACTTGATGTAAACTTAGCACTAGTTTTAACAAAAACTATTTCAACTGGGTTTTGAATGCTAAGCAAAAGGCAACTAAATTTCTCGACGTTTCGTAACTTGTACCTGTTACTTCTTCAAGGGTTAGAGCAGTTATTTCGATATCACCATACTCAAATAAATTCATTTATAACTAGTTTCAATTTAAAGACAGAGATTTATTGACTAGTTTCACCAATCTGCTATGAGTAACTATAATTACAGGACTGCTCTAACCTCTGAAGAAGTAACTAGTACATGTTGCGAAACGTCGAGAAATTTAGTAGCCCTTTACTTAGCATTCAAAACCCAGTTGAAATAGTTTTTGTTAGTATGTTCGTCATCTTTAATAACATTTAAAATATGATATGAAAAAAATCAAAATTATTGATTAATGTAAGTCTTGTTTGACTCTAGCCACTTTCACAGATTAGAACAATATTTTTACTTGGTAAATTATTCACTTTTCCCGCCGATAAATATTTCAACATCACTCTTTGGCAATTTAATCGACACATCTTGGCATCAACCGATGTTTATCGATAGTTATCGACAAATTTTCCGATAGTTTTCTTTTGGTTTTCACGACCGCAACAAATTGTCTTGCAGATGAACATTTTCTCGTCGCAACTTCTTCACCGGAAAGTCCAGTTCACGGCTTGCGGCTTCTTCCCGGTCGACGCCACACTCCTTTATTCGGTGAGGAAATCAATTCTCAATATTAGATTCAACAGTTCCTGCCGTTCTTAAATCATCAATTTGCATCTTACACAACCATTTGTACAACAACACTTTATATATACCATAACCATAATCATAAATATTATTAATGACAAATTTTATTAAAATATAGATCAGCAAGCTATACCTGAATGGTCAACCATATATTTGGATAGCTGTCAATTTTTAAATGAATTTATTATCTCTCTCTTAGCCGATTCAAAGTAAAACTTAAACATATATTATAAACGTTAGTTTTATCTTCAATTCGTTCTGATTTTTTTTTAAAAGCCGTCGGTTTGTATTAATTGACAAACAGCTATTAAAAACTAGACTATGTAAATATATTTATATATAAAACTAAACAAAATTCCCCATTTAAATATGTAAACCATGCTATTTTCTGTAATAAAACCAGAAAATGACCAGGATACAGTGAGTTCTCCTGACTCCTGGCCACCAGGACTTCCTGGTTGCCCTATCCAGGCACGCAAGCTTTGGTGTAGCAGGGAACGAGATGTTCAACGGATCACTATTTGCATAGCGTTTGCCACTTGAAGTATTTTGTTTCAGATTGTGGGAGGAGTTACCACGTACTTGGTGATTCTCATTCAATTTCGCCAATCTGCTATGAGTAACTAGAAAAATTTTAAGTCCGCAATGCTGCAGACACCACTTTGGTGGGTGGCGAGTGTACGCTCCTTTGCGTGGAGCGAAACAAGCACCCTGTCACGGAATGTCCAGCACAGAGGCGACGGCGAGTGTCCGCTCCTTTGCGTGGAGCGAAACAAGCACCCAGTCACGGAATGTCCAGCACAGAGGCAACGGCGAGTGTCCGCTCCTTTGCGTGGAGCGAAACAAGCACCCTGTCACAGAATGTCCAGCACAGAGGCGACGGCGAGTGTCCGCTCCTTTGCGTGGAGTGAAACAAGCACCCTGTCACGGAATGTCCAGCACAGAGGCGACGGCGAGTGTCCGCTCCTTTGCGTGGAGCGAAACAAGCACCCTGTCACGGAATGTCCAGTACAGAGGCGACCGCGAGTGTCCGCTCCTTTGCGTGGAGTGAAACAAGCACCCTGTCATGGAATGTTCAGCACAGAGGCGACGGCGAGTGTCCGCTCCTTTGCGAGAAGCGAAACAAGCACCCTGTCACGGAATGTCCAGGACAGAGGCGACGGCAAGTGTCCGCTCCTTTGCGTGGAGCGAAACAAGCGCCCTGTCACGGAACGTCCAGCACAGAGGCGACGGCGAGTGTCAGCTCCTTAGCGTGGAGCGAAACAAGCACCCTGTCACGGAATGTCCAGCACAGAGGCGACGGCGAGTGTCTGCTCCTTTGCGTGGAGCGAAACAAGCACCCTGTCACGGAATGTCCAGCATAGAGGCGACGGCGAGTGTCCGCTTCTTTGCGTGGAGCGAAACAAGCGCCCTGTCACGGAATGTCCAGCACATAGGCGACGGCGAGTGTCCGCTCCTTTGCGTGGAGCGAAACAAGCGCCCTGTCACGGAATGTCCAGCACAGAGGCGACGGCGAGTGTCCGCTTCTTTGCTCTTTTCCGGTCCACTCACTTGGTTTCATTTTGAATCTGTTTAAAATCACGGTTCCGTGAATCATCAGCTTTTGATCCTGTTTTGTTTGAGGTGGCTGCCTAAATAATCAAACATCTGTGGTCTACTTACACATGTCATAACTTTGTGCGATCAGAATCAACCAATTAAATCGTTTATTACTTTACAACCTTGTTCACTTATGTTATTTACCTGTTATACCTGTTTTTCACCAAAACCGCGTTTTTTTCCCCTATGTATTACTGTGCTGCGTATGCTTGGATTCACTTCACATATCAGTGCACGCAAGATTCATGGCAGGTCGAGGTTGGGAATTAATTTAATAAGAAGTTGATTGAGACTAATTCAATCTTAATTATCTTTGGTCGCGCTTGCTTCATGTGGCATAGCGCATGTTTTTTGTGTTGTTGTAATATTGTTACTGTTTGCCTGATGGTAGATTATTCTGCACATCGTTTTGTCTGTATAAGAAAAGTTGCCAATCAAGTTGGTTTCAGGTCTTGCTGGCGGGCATTATATTTTTTTCTAGTTTAAAAAAGAGTTTCACCGATTAATTTTGTGTGAATTTACTAAAATATTTGTAATCAGTTTGCAATCAGAGTTCCACGTGGTCAGAGATTTTAACAATTTAAAAGTACCTATTCTAACATAGCGAAGAAAACTCGGTGTTGAAAACTCGGTCAAGTTTTTTTGGCAAAAAAAACATTATTTAACTATTTTCAAATAGAAAGCATAACAATAAAACAATAATTAACGCTGCGCTGGGTCAGGTATTGGATGGGTGACCATCATAAACATGACCAGTTCTGTTCGGGAGAGAGGTTGGAGGGATGAAAGTTAAGCAACACTGCGCTGGGTCAGGTATTGGATGGGTGACCATCATACACATGACCAGTTCTGTTCGGGAGAGAGGTTGGAGGGATGAAAGTTAAGCAACCCTGCACTGGGTCAGGTATTGGATGTGTGACCATCATACACATGACCAGTTCTGTTCGGGAGAGAGGTTGGAGGGATGAAAGTTAATACAGCAACTTCACTCGCCTTGCTTATCAACCTCTCGACAGCTTGGATTTGTGGAGGAATCCTGTTGTTCACGTTGTATCGTTCTTCGGAAGGGACGTTAAGCCGGTGGTCCCCTTGGTCTTAGACAGGAGTAGGCTACGTGCCGGCACCGGGTTTCTCCTCCTCCCTTCTAGATTAGGTCAGGTTCATCATAATTCACTCATTCACCGACGCCATTCGACCAGTGCCACAGAACTCGTTGTCAAAACAGTGCGTCGTTAAACACAAAAAATCAATTAACTATGATTTGCAGCTACATTTAATCGTCCCTTTCAGTTCTATTGGTTTCATTTCGGTGACGTTATTAAAATCCGAAAGGTCTTACCTACTTACATCAATGATATATATTAATCAACAAAAACTATCCCGCTGCGCTAAGAAATGCAATTAGAACATGGTTCCGTTGATTGCTTGAATTATTCTGCTGGCAAAATATTACAATTAACCATTGAGAAGATAATGCGATGATTTTAAGCTTGGCTTTGTTAAAATCTTAAAGTTGGAGTAGGAGATGGAACGACACAGGAACAGAGATCATTACTCAATGTTCAGATCAATTTCGTTTCAGTTACAGAATAGTTAATGATGATGAAGCTGTAGATGATTTCTCAGGTCCAAGGCAGAGTTGGTTAGGTTATTCTCTATCACCTGCTTTCTGGTTATTATTTTTTTTTTTTTTAGTTTTCAATCCGACCTTGCGAGTTGGCCATTCTTAGATATGTTTTAAAGTGATTTGATTGGTCCAATTAGGTACTGATTTTTTGCTGTCACTGATTTGAATAGCTAAAAAAATAATTCATAGCTATAATTCTAGACAATAAGTAAGAAGCATATAAGCCAAATATTGGGGCGGTTGAAAAATGTGTTATTTCAAGATGTGATAATATTTATTAAAATTAATAAACTTACAGGATTTTCTGATAAACCTCAAGTTTCCGGGAAGTTTTCAAAGCTTAAAAAAAATATCATAACCAAATTGATAACTACTAACCACACTTCTTGACCGTTAACTATATTTAAACAAACTGATAAAGACTCGGCAAATTTCCCAAACCGTTTATCAAGTTACTTCCTTCAAAATGATTGTACTGATGTTTATCAGTAAAATTTCTTAAGAACTGTCAAACTTAAAGCAAAAACAGCGAAAAACATTTGATTTTAATATCATTCCACCGCCACACCAAACAAAATATTCCACTGCCTACCAAATTTCACACCATAGCAACGGTTTAAAAAAACAACAAACGAGGACATAAAAAAACGGTCCTTTTTGTCAAAGTGTCTCGTTAATTTTATGCGAAACAAAACTTCTTTTAAATTATTTCTGCTGCAAATGGAGGCCACACGCGATGCTACTAGTGAGTAGTTGTCAAAGCGACCGCCTCCGTTTATCCGGCGCTGGTCTCGTGTGTGTTTGTGTTCATGCAGATTCAAGGCAAATGACTTCGACGTTCAGCCTCAGCCATTGTTACCTAAAATCCTACCAGTGGCGATGGAAATAAATTAAACAGTTCATAAAGCAAACACTGACATTGACAAGAACGATTTGGTGGTGCTGCCATGGTGCTACATAATAGGACCGGTGGTATTATATAACCCCGACCTAGAGCGGTCATTTGGCGGTGCTGCCATGGTGCTACATAATAGGACCGGTGGTATTATATAACCCCGACCTAGAGCGGTCATTTGGCGGTGCTGCCATGGTGCTACATAATACGACCGGTGGTATTATATAACCCCGATCTAGAGCGGTCATTTGGCGATGCTACCATGGTGCTACATAATACGACCGGTGATATTATATAACCCCGACCTAGAGCGGTCATTTGGCGGTGCTACCATGGTGCTACATAATACGACCGGTAGTATTATATAACCCCGACCTAGAGCGGTCATTTGGCGATGCTATCATGGAGCTACATAATACGACCGGTGGTATTATATAACCCCGACCTAGAGCGGTCATTTGGCGGTGCTACCATGGTGCTACATAATACGACCGGTGGTATTATATAACCCCGACCTAGAGCGGTCATTTGGCGATGCTACCATGGTGCTACATAATACGACCGGTGGTATTATATAACCCCGACCTAGAGTGGTCATTTGGCGGTGCTACCATGGTGCTACATAATACGACCGGTGGTATTATATAACCCCGACCTAGAGCGGTCATTTGGCGGTGCTACCATGGTGCTACATAATACGACCGGTGGTATTATATAACCCCGACCTAGAGCGGTCATTTGGTCCATCGAGCAAACTGGTCGCAACCATAGAGAAACTATTTTAGAGTAAACTATAGTTGTAAAAGCTAGTTAGCAACAAAAAGGGGAATATTACTTTGAAAAAAGAAAAATAATACGGCTTACTCCTTTTAGTAAAGCAACTACAATTGCTTGTGGTAGTTGAACTTATAAACCTAGTGAAAATAAGTATCAGTTCGGGAACTCTGGCTTACCAATAAACCCACTGGTATTCTGATCAAACCTAAAAACCCAAAAATAATTTTAAAATTTCAATTAACACAGTTTTCAATGCTTATAATAACATTAATATAATTGTATTCGCACAAGGTTGTACACATGTTTGCAATGCCATGTATCACAAGTAAATAAAAAAGTAAAAAACGATTTGCAGATGGTCATGGTATGTGTATTTGACAGGACACACCGCCACTGAGAGTAGGATTTTGCCGCAACATGGAGATTTCAACGCGCTGCGTGTGTTTTTACTGTGCTGGGGCAGTCACTATTGTTGTTGGCGGTGTCTTTGCCAGAGCAGGGAAAGCCGGCTACCAGTAGGGAATGGCTGGCTCCAAGGTATCATATGAGAATCATGGAGCTTCATGTGTATGTATTTATTTTCCTTTAGGTAAATAGGCGCTGCAAATTGTCAGAATATACAAATAAAAAACATAAACATACAAATGACCAGTTCTGTTCGGGAGAGAGGTTGGACTGATGAAAGTTAAGCAACACTGTGCTGGGTCAGGTATTGGATGGATGACCATCATACAAATGACCAGTTCTGTTCGGGAGAGAGGTTGGAGGGATGAAAGTAAAGCAACACTGCGCTGGGTCAGGTATTGGATGGGTGACCATCATACACTTGACTAGTTCTGTTCGGGAGAGAGGTTGGACTGATGAAAGTTGAGCAACACTGCGCTGGGTCAGGTATTGGATGGGTGACCATCATACACATGACCAGTTCTGTTCGGGAGAGAGGTTGGAGGGATGAAAGTTAAGCAACGCTGCGTTGAGTCAGGTATTGGATGGGTGAATATCATACACATTACCAGTTCTGTTCTGGTGAGAGGCCGGAAAGATGGAAGTTAGTTCAGCAACTTCATTCGCCTTGCTTATCAACCTCTCGACAGCATGGATTTGTGGAGGAATCTTGTTGTTCGCGTTGTACCGTCCTTCGGAAGGGACGTTAAGCCGGTGGTCCCCTTGGTCTTCGACAGGAGTAGGCTACGTGCTATCACTGTGTTTCCCCACCTTCCTTCTAGGGTAGTTTAGATTCATCATCATCCACTCATTCACCGACGCCATTAGACCAGTGCCACATGGCCAGTTGTCAAAACAGTGCGTCGTTAAAACACAATAATCAATCAATCAGTCAGACCAGTGTCATTCAGCTAATTTTATTCAAGAGCCTTCTTGCTAGCATGGGGATAGTCACGCACAGAGTCAGCCACTCTCAGGATATCAAGACTCTCTCTCTCACTTTCTCTATATAATGCGTGTGGTCCGCTGGCCGGCAGAACAGGTGTCCACACTTATCACCTGATTATGCTAATTTGTCTTTTTTCAACCGTGACGTCATTATCTATCGATCAGCTGTCTGAAATCAGTTTGTTCATTCATGGCTAGAGATTTTATACGGTTTTTACGACTTCCAGGGATTTTATTATTGGTTAATCGTGGATAATCGGGAATGTATGCTCGATCCCTCCATTGAGAACAGAAGCTAAAAACAGAGACAAAATTACATGAGAATAAACGGTTCTCATGAGATCGCCGTTAAGTAACACTGCGCTGGGTCAGGTATTGGATGGGTGACCATCATACACATGACCAGTTCTGTTCGGGAGAGAGGTTGGAGGGATGAAAGTTAAGCAACACTGCGCTGTGTCAGGTATTGGATGGGTGACCATCATACACAAGACCAGTTCTGTTCGGGAGAGAGGTTGGAGTGATGAAAGTTAAGCAACACTGCGCTGGGTCAGGTATTAGATGGTTGACCATCACACACATGACCAGTTCTGTTCAGGAGAGAGGTTGGAGGGATGAAAGTTCAGCAACACTGCGCTGGGTCAGGTATTGGATGGGTGACCATCATACACATGACCAGTTCTGTTCGGAAGAGAGGCTGGAGGGATGAAAGTTAATACAGCAACTTTACCTGCCTTGCTTGCGTCTCCTCGAAACGACCGATGGCGCTTCTCTCACTGAACAGACTTTTCTTTCTACAACAACGCATATCTTAGTTATTTGCTCACATTGGAGAACAAACTTGAAAACATCCTGTGGTCGTCTTTTACAATCCAAACCTCTGCTAACAATCTATCTTCTCTTCGAGTCACTGCAAATGATGGATGGACCTCATGCACCGCTCTTTTGTCACTCGAAACTACATGGCGACTTTGAAACGAATTCAAAGAGCATTTCAGAGAAAAGTCTGCGGCGTGAAATAGTCTTGTCTCGAGACGATTAGCGCGACATTGATGAGAAGGGTCGCGTGCAGCACTTGGAAGAAGTCGGCTCCGGATGGTGTCTGGTGGCATTCTGGTTTGAATTTCTACCGGAAACTGGTCATTAGCAAGTGAGCTTGCTTGTTTCTTGTTTCATGGTCAGTGTTTTAAAGTGCGGGAAAAAGACGACTAGAATGTGAGATGAAAATATAAGCATATGATTGGCTGTTTTCATGAAGACGAGTTTAAAAATCGACGATACATTTATAATAGGGTATGCATTATATTATTGCAGTATATTAGATATTGCAAGAGCCATATTATTACCTGCGTTACAGTTATTTTAAGTTAGAGTTCAATCAATTGCCGTGACGACTTCCAATCACATGCAGTGAAATACAGATGTTTCTGTGAGCTAGAGATCCAACTTATAGTTGAACATTTTGTTGAAACTGTTGCCATGATGACTTCCAATCACATGCAGTGAAATTCAGATGTTTCTGTGAGCTAGAGATCCAACTTATAGTTGAACATTTTGTTGAAACTGTTGCCATGACGACTTCCAATCACATGCAGTGAAATTCAGAAGTTTCTGTGAGCTAGAGATCCAACTTATTGTTGAACATTTTGTTGAAACTGTTGCCATGACGACTTCCAATCACATGCAATGAAATTCAGATGTTTCTGTGAGTTAAGAGCTTTACTATGATTTAAAAAATATTGTAACACTGGGTCTAAATATAACGCCATAGTCCAATCAAGTACGTTACTTAACTTTTATATTAGGTTTTTAGCTGGTTTTCATTTTTAAATAACCCCAAAATGTTGAAAAAATGTTTGGCGATTGACAGAAATAGGTTTTGAAGTTGATTTTTGGTATCAACACCATAATTTCATTGAAAAATGTTGTGTAATAATCCCTTTTACATCAAAAAAATTACACTAAGACCAAACTACACGAGCAAATCTCCCAGCAAAATATTAGGTACACATTACACATTTCATTGTTGCCAATATTGTTTATCACCCGACTATCCTTGGCGTGTGGCCACCTTTGCGAAGACCCATCGTTCGTTTCTCTTTTAGCACCGCTGGGCGCCTGAAGTCGCTCTGAAAGACACATTGTTCTCTAGCGAGCGCCCATTGTTGCAGCCTTCGAGACAACAATGCTCGCCAGGGATGCCCTCTTTTGTCGAGAGACAAGTTGCTCGATTCTGGATTCAATTGTGTCTTTGCCCATCTCGTGACAGTCCATTGTTGACTCCCAAGAGTTATTTCAAGTTTTCAAAATAAGAGTTTTGAAGCGTTTTTTTTTTTTTTTTTTTTTTGAGTGGTATACTTGTTTGTGTGAGATTTTATGTGCGAACAGTGATTTATTCAAGGAGGAAAAATGCTAAATCCAGTGTCAAGTTATTTATTTGTTGGAATTGAATTCGCTTTCTGAAGTAGTAATGTTTTGACAATGTGCACGGCTGGACAGTAGTGCTAATGTCGGTGTTTGGCTCAAGATAATGCATCGAACCATTGAGTTTATAACTAATAGTGAAGAGAACCAGCGTTAGTTTTAAACTTTCTACTGAGCAAACGAGCCGTCCGATATGATACCGTTCTTAAAAACAAAACCTCAACGAGAGTATCGAGTATCGATACATTTTAATCAATTGTTAAATTAGGCATTAATTAAAATTAGGTTTATCTTGCTCAGAATATTGGATTCTATAGTTCCTGCCGTTCTTACAGCATCAATTTGCATCTTGCACAACCATTTGTATTACAACCAATATGGTAATTACCATAACCATAATCAGAAATATCATAAATAAGTATTTTATTATTAACAAAACTATAACCGTCTCAAAAATTGATGCACAAATTGATTAAAAATTAATATTTGATATTAATATTAATTAAATATTATATTATTATGTATAAATATATTTAAATATATTATATCAAATTAATATTGCCCAAATATTTTATTGGGCATCAATTTTTGAGACAGTTATAGTGTTGTTAATAATAAAATACCCCGCGCATTGCAAGCGTTTGCAATTTAAATAAGATTTCATCCTAATCATTTTTAAGTAATTGTATTTGAAATATAGCTCAGTACCTAAGCTAGATCATATATTTGGATAGCTGTCGATTTTTAGATAAATTGATTTTCCTTCTTGAGCGTTAACTAGTTTATTTTAAGTTGCTTTCTGGTTTTTTTTAAACCAGTAATCTGCGAGAAATACAAAAGTTCTAAGCACTCCAGCCAAAATCAATTCCATTGCGTAGCACCGTCCATTATTGTCGCAATATTAGTCAATTGGCAGCCGTTTTTTTAGTTTCGGAGACAGTTTAAAATTAGTGCCTCGTGTTCAAGTGGCACGGCTTAGCAACTAAATACGATATAATTGGGTAATAATTTTTTTTTTTTTAAACAAACATTTAACCAATGTAATCACATAAACATGGTTGTACGAGGCACGCTATGATGAAAACAATTGAAAACTACGTAATTAGAAATAGTTGTCATATTTTGCAACAATATCCAGAGAGTAGTAGACTTAGGAAATGTCATTCTCTTTAGACCAGTTTCACTTGTTTCACCCGCCCATTACTATTTACATTGTGATGAACTGCCCGATGCCGGGCACGGGTGGCTTTTGTTTGCGTCCTTCTTCAAAGAAATCTGCAAAGTTTTTGTAATCGATTAGGTGAAACAGACTTTAAGTTCAAACCAAGAAAGTGACTTTCAGATCTGTGACATCATGAACGTCCACTTTTGGTTTCTTTGCTGCACTTTACTTTGTTTTTCTGGTAAGTAAAATCAGTTTTGCTTTTTTACTTCCTTTACATTAAAATGCCTTTTAAAATTCCCAAACCTTTTGTTTATAAATGAGTGTTTATTTTGGGGTTTCAGGTTTGAGTCAGAGTCTGAGTGCTTTATGCTAACGAACCTGTCATTAGATTTAAAGGCTTATTCAGATTTACAATGCTTCTTTTTTACGTCTAGCTACTGAGTTTGATGGTAGAGAACTTAAAGAAAGGAATGGTTCTAGGTAGACAGGTTAAAAGCAAGTGCTCGAGTTAAACTTTCTGCTGAGCAAACGAGGCCGGCAACACGTGGTAACGGTAGGTGCCACCCGATGATGCTTGCTGCTGAGCAAACGAGGCCGGCAACACGTGGTAACGGTAGGTGCCACTCGATGGCGCTTGCTGCTGAGCAAACGAGGCCGGCAACACGTGGTAACGGTCGGTGTCACCCGATGGCGCTTGCTGTTGAGCAAACGAGGTCAGCAACACGTGGTAACGGTCGGTGCCACCCGATGGCGTTTGCGGCCGTTTTTTTAAACAAATCTCTACAACAAAATCAACATTTTACGTCACAGTAAAAATATTTTGAATTGAATTCCAGAATCTTCCAACACCAACAAGCAGATCATCGGCGGTCGCCCTCAACATATCGGATACGTCCCGTTTCTTGCCCACCTTGAATACCTGGGCTTTGTCTGCAGCGCCACCATCATCGGCGAGCTCTGGGTCGTTACAGCCGGCTTCTGTAGCAATTGGCATAAAACACCAGAGGATTGGATTCTTGTCGCTGGTACAGGTCGCCTTGACTATGTAGGGATGCGGCATAGGGTCATTCGATGGGAGCGACACCCAAGGTAAGTCAAGTACCGTGGTTAAATGATCTGATAATGACCAAGCGTGGATTAAAAAAACTCTATTTTCTGTCACGTCATTCAAATTAGGATAAAATGTGTTTAAATTCTATTAAGTATGAAGATGTAAGTAATTTTTTTAATTAACTAGGAAAAGCTAAAAAAAAACCCAAATCCAAAGCGTAAATAGTGTAGCACCGGTAGCACCGTGCTAATTAGCACCACCACAGCACCAAGCAGTAACCACGACCTAAAGCGGTGATTCGTTACCCTGGTATTACTGTCAGTAGCACCGTGCTAATTAGCACCACCACAGCACCAAGCAGTAACCCTAACCTAGAGCGGTGATTCGTTACCCTGGTATTACTGTCAGTAGCACCGTGCTAACTTGCACCATCATAGCACCAAGCAGTGACCCTGGTATTACTGTCAGTAGCACCGTACTAACTAGCACCAGCATAGCACCAAGCAGTAACCCCGACTTAGAGCGGTGATTCGTAACCCTGGTATTACTGTCAGTAGCACCGTACTTACTAGCACCACCATAGCACCAAGCAGTAACCCCGACCTAGAGCAGGGATTCCTAACCCTGGTATTACTGTCAGCAGCACCGTGCTAACTAGCACCACCATAGCACCAAGCAGTAACCCCGACCTAGAACGGTGATTCGTAACCCTGGTATTACTGTCAGTAGCACCGTGCTAACTAGCACCACCATAGCACCAAGCAGTGACTCCGACCTAGAGCGGTGATTCGTAACCCTGGTATTACTGTCAGTAATACCGTGCTAACTAGCACCACCATAGCACTAAGTAGTAACCCTGACCTAGAGCGGTGATTCGTAACCCTGGTATTACTGTCAGTAGCACCGTGCTAACTAGCACCACCATAGCACCAAGCAGTAACCCCGACCTAGAGCGGTGATTCGTAACCCTGGTATTACTGTCAGTAGCACCGTGCTAACTTGCACCATCATAGCACAAAGCAGTGACCCTGACCTAGAGCGGTGATTCGTAACCCTGGTATTACTGTCAGTAGCACCGTGCTAACTTGCACCACCATAGCACCAAGCAGTGACCCCGACCTAGAGCTTCATGCAATTGGTTGCTTTGTCCTCACTGCACTGTGATGATCAACTGAAACCTTGTCTAAAAGCAGAATTCTCTTCACCTAAAAGACCCAATGACAACCTTGATGTTCATCTGTGGCAGATACGAATGGAACCTGCAGGACTACGACATCGCTCTTGTCAACGTGGCCTCTCCTATGCTGTGGGACGGTATTGTTATGGCGTTATGGTTGCCGGAGCAGGACGAGCCCACGCCGGCAAATGGAGACGGCTTGATCACCGGATGGGGAATGGTTTACGTAAGTTATCCAGTAATCCACTTTGTTGTAGTCAGACGGAATGTGTAAGAGGACATAAGACCCTTTCATAAAATCTTCAGCACAAATAGCCGAGAAGCTGACGTTCTGGCAAACCATACAATAATAATAATAATAATACCACTATCTTCTTTCACTACCAACGTTACACAAGTAGTTAGTTTGTGATTTTTTTTTCTTCTAACGGTTTAGCATTTTGGAAACACTGGTTCTCATGAGATCACAGAAGTTCAGCAACACTGTGCTGGGTCAGGTATTGGATGGGTGACCATCATACACATGACCAGTTCTGTTCGGGACAGAGGTTGGAGGGAAGAAAGTTAAGGAACATTGCGCTGGGTCTGGTATTGGATGGGTTACCATCATACACTTGACCATTTTTGTTCGGTAGAGAGGTTGGAACACACATTTTGATTATGTTTTTTCAAACCGGTATAACCAGATTACTGAATATCGGGCTACAGATCAATTTCAATATTTCACATTTCATAAAAAATTAAAATATTTTCTGTCTCGATTTGAGATTATTTATTTTAAAGATGTCATCATTTAATTGAACATTCATGGGTGTCCAAATACAAACAAATCGATACAAGCAGCCGACCAATTTCTGCTCTACATTTGAAAACGATTTTTGCCCTTTGACAGCTGCCTTAACATACTGTTAACTGTTTGACAGCCCTCAGTGGCAGAGATGTCCAACAAGGTTCATGCGGCCTGGATTGAAACGTATAGCGACGAGGGCTGCAAAGAAGCCCTGGGAAATTTGTACACCCCTCGGAAGATGTGCGCCATGCAGAAGAGGGGACAAATCAGCGTTTCTACGGTACAGTATAGCATATCAGTGAGTTCATCCCATAAGTGAATATACCAGCACAAGGACTGTCCCCTGCATTGCTACAGTCTAGCCCGTGAGAGAAGATACCAGCACAAGGACTGTCCCCTGCATTGCTACAGTCTAGCCCGTGAGAGAAGATACCAGCACAAGGACTGTCCCCTGCATTGCTACAGTCTAGCCCGTGAGAGAAGATACCAACACAAGGACTGTCCCCTGCATTGCTACAGTCTAGCCCGTGAGAGAAGATGCCAGCACAAGGACTGTCCCCTGCATTGCTACAGTCTAGCCCGTGAGAGAAGATACCAGCACAAGGACTGTCCCTGCATTGCTACAGTCTAGCCCGTGAGAGAAGATACCAGCACAAGGACTGCCCCTGCATTGCTACAGTCTAGCCCGTGAGAGAAGATACCAGCACAAGGACTGTCCCTGCATTGCTACAGTCTAGCCCGTGAGAGAAGATACCAGCACAAGGACTGTCCCTGCATTGCTACAGTCTAGCCCGTGAGAGAAGATACCAGCACAAGGACTGTCCCCTGCATTGCTACAGTCTAGCCTGTGAGAGAAGATACCAGCACTAGGACTGTCCCTGCATTGCTACAGTCTAGCCCGTGAGAGAAGATACCAGCACAAGGACTGTCCCTGCATTGCTACAGTCTAGCCCGTGAGAGAAGATACCAGCACAAGGACTGTCCCTGCATTGCTACAGTCTAGCACGTGAGAGAAGATACCAGCACAAGGACTGTCCCCTGCATTTCTACAGTCTAGCCCGTGAGAGAAGATACCAGCACAAGGACTGCCCCTTAGCATTGTTATATGCTCTTGGATGTAATTCCATTTTAGTTTTCAGTAGTTATACGATTTTATGTTATAAATACGTGTTCGAAAAACAAGGCGTTTTGGCAGAAAAAGATAGCAGCTGGCATCAGCGGATTCGATTTGCTGTTTTTTTTTTAAAGACACTTTGAATGGAGACTAGACCCAAAAACGTCTGATGACGAAAGTATTTTCTCTCGTTATTTCTTTTTATTATTTTCTATTTCCTTTCTTAGAACGACCTCGGGGGTCCGTTGGCGGTCGGCCATACTCTTTACGGAATCATCCTGCCGAAGTTGAACGACCTCTACCAAGATATAAACGGGGTGAAGCAGTTCGCGCGGGTCTCCAGCGTTCGGAACTGGATACGCGACGTCACGGGACTGTAAAGCTTGAAGAGTGATTCTGTCGCTTTTTTTGTCTTGTGCTATGAGAAAATATGAGATGAGAAAGTCAATGTTTGCCTAAAAAAAATATATATATATAATCAGCGAAGGCCTGATTTTAAAAAAAATACATAGTCCTATTGTAGACAAAAATTAATCTTTTCAATGTTTTTTACCATTTTTTAGTTATATATTCGTTTACTTCATGAACTTAAAGTTGCAATGAATGTACCAGCCAATTTTAAGATTTACAAACAGTACCTATTATATGAAGCTATCTCTTCTTGGGAAATAGGAATAAATTTCGACGTGGTTTTATAACCTACAGTATCTTTAAAACTGAGTAGACTTTGGACGGAAATGGATACGAAAATTCAAGAAACACCTCCCAATCCCAATTGGTAATTAGAATGTCAAACAAATAAATTAAAAGAACTTGCAATGAATTTTAGCTTCACACTTGATCAGGATATATCTTTATTATCAATATTATAAACAATATATAAAAGAAGGTAAAACATCATTCTGGCTTGTGGTCGGAATTGAGCGCCCAGCGCCAGTGAAGCCCACACAGCTCACGGTTGTAAAATTCTTACAGCGCCCAGACGCGCACGTGGTCAATTTGGAAAGTGGTGTCACCCTGGGCCCAAGTAGCCAGCCACGCCTCGCGCCCGTTCCAGAAGTCAAGGAAAGCCTGGAATTCGGATTTTAATTTTAATAACAATGACGAAGCACCATTCTACTTTGTGTGTGTGTGTTTATTTACAAAACTATTATCTTCAGGAGAGAGGTTGGAGGGATGAAAGTTAAGCACCACTGTGCTGGGTCAGGTATTGGATGGGTGACCATCATACACATGACCAGTTCTGTTCGGGAGAGAGGTTGGAGGGATGAAAGTTAAGCAACACTGCACTGGGTCAGGTATTGGATGGGTGACCATCATACACATGACCAGTTCTGTTTGGGAGAGAGGTTGGAGGGATGAAAGTTAAGCAACACTGCGCTGGGTCAGGTATTGGATGGGTGACCATCATACACATGACCAGTTCTGTTCGGGAGAGAGGTTGGAGGGATGAAAGTTAAGCAACACTGCACTGGGTCAGGTATTGGATGGGTGACCATCATACACATGACCAGTTCTGTTTGGGAGAGAGGTTGGAGGGATGAAAGTTAAGCACCACTGTGCTGGGTCAGGAATTGGATGGGTGACCATCATACACATGACCAGTTCTGTTCGGGAGAGAGGTTGGAGGGATGAAAGTTAAGCAACACTACGCTGGATCAGGTATTGGATGGGTGACCATCATACACATGACCAGTTCTGTTCGGGAGAGAGGTTGGAGGGATGAAAGTCAGTACAGCAACTCCATTCACATTGCTTATCAACCTCTCGACAGCATGGATTTGTGGAGGAATCCTGTTGTTCGCGTTGTACCGTCCTTTGGAAGGAAAATTAAGTCAATGTCACCCTGGTCCTCTTCGACAGAAATAGGCTACTTGCCGGCACCGAATCCCCCCACCCTTCCTTATAGGCTGAGCTAGGTTCATCATTATCATCAAATCATTCACCTTCGTCATAAGACCAGTGCCACAGGGACTGTTCGCAAAGCAGTGCGCCGTTAAACCCCAATAATCAACCAATCAATATTCACTAAAAAATGTGGAGGATTTAAGTTGATTTGGGTTCATCAAACTATTAAAATAGAAAAATAGTTGATAGAAAAAACATATCTTTGAAAGCAAAGAGCAGAAACGGAGACAAAATTCAAATGTGGCATTTTTTTGAGATAGAATTTTCAAGATAGGACAATATTTTAACTCGGATAATTTTTGGACCACTGTCTTCCAGTTAGTCTCCTACCTGAGTAGAAGTGTCAACCCATGGCTTGGGGTCCGGGTTCGTGAAGCCATCCCAGAAGTATCCAGCCGTGCCACCCACGGCCAGGTTAATCATGATGTAGAACTGGAACATACGGGAAGCTGTCAAGAGTAGTTTATCGGTGCACAAACATTGAGTCAAAACTTGCATAGAAGTTCCAGGTGTCGACAAGACCTGACGGGCACGGGCCAGATCTTCCGTAGCAGTTGCTGGATTTGTTGTCTCTTTGTAGTGTTCCGTATATGGAAGCTCAATCCCGGAAGTGATAAATGATTGGGAAGCAATGTTAACAAAATGTGAGACAGAACTAAGTTACGAACCCAGTACTGTGTTTTAGTAATTTTTTTAGACTTGTTTTGTGTAAAGGACCGTTGGTGATGAATTTTTCGGAGGAAATTAAATGAAATTCATAAAAAATATTCGAGAGATAAACAAACAAAAGCACACAATAAGGATATTGGAATGTTATATACCGTGAATTACCACCATAAGATCCCTAAGGATATCTGAATATAGCTTATAGTAGGGTAAAGAATCCCATTCCCTATCATCAGTTATTTGCTTCTCGGGTCCGGTCAAGATCGATCCTCAAGTCCATCAGATTCTGGCGCTTACCTCCTGGTCGAACGGAGCCATGCGCGAGGCAAACTTCCATGGGTTCTCAAAATTCGGATCGATGCCAGCAAAACCGCCCAACTCGTAGAAACCACCGTCAGGAGGAGTTACGGTGCCCATTTCAACGCCATCGACGGCGAACTTCAGGTAAGCTGCAAGGTGCCACGGGGCAAGAAGAAGAAATGCTTTTGGTCTGCGGAACAGAACTTGAAACGAAGCTTGAAAATCCTCTATTCAATATTGCTTTTAGAAACTGCAAGCTCATATTTTTCAACCAGCGCTTATGGAATCTGAAGTGTCTTTGTGCACATTATTTTTTATAGATAGATTGGAGTAGATTAGATAATTGATAGGCCACAGATTGTTGATAGGTAGTTATTTTTTCTAATAGTAAAAACACTGCCAATTGCAATCAGTTGCTATTTCCCAAAGACAAATTAGAGTTACTGGATATTGAAGCAGAATAGCGTCACTAGAATCAGAGTGACTGTGAGTTTTCACAGTCTCTTGGTTCTACTCTTTGGAGAACTGTCATTCTCATCAAATACATTTAAATCCTTCCATATCAAGGACATGTCCAATTAGCTTATTTGGTTAGAGCAACACCAGCGAAAAATGGAGTTCGAAGCTCAAATCCCCGATTGGGCACCTATTTTTGAAAGTTAATCAGCGTTTCCAAATACTGAATATGATACACCAAGTTCCTTTATTTGGTTGACAAATGGCCCATTGTCAAAACGTATCGTGAAACCAAAAAATAAAAATCATCTCGACACCTAGTCTTGCTTACTGTCTGTCCACTCTACTTGAAAGTTCCTGAATCCGGCATCGAACCCGGGATTGGACTGCATCTCAAAGTGTGTGTCCATGAATCCGTCCAGACGGAAGTAGGGGCCGAAGTGGAGCGTGCTGGCGACCTGTTGCACTCCCACGTTGGTGTCGCCGGCCATCAGGTAGCGGTTACCTCGGGACTCGGCGAGGTCGATCTCGCCGGACACGGGCCACGTGCCGTAGGCGTTGCGACGGGGTAGCAGCCAGATACCTGGTGATTATGCAAACGTGACCTCGGGCTGGAAACAAACTATCTACAACTGGGATGTTGAATGCTAAGTAAAGAACAACTAAATTTCCCAACGTTTTGTAACTTGTACCTGTTACTTTATCAAGGGTAAGAGCAGTCCTGTCAATTTTCCGATAACAAAAGAACCACAAAAATTATAACAATTACCAAGTTCAAGCTTCCTAAATGCATCTAAATAAAATAATCAGGGTCAATAACTCAAAAACTAATGTATTTTGTATTTTCTGAAATAAAATCCCGAACGAATTGGCGTTTTTTACTAACTAACCAATTATGTGCGTGGAAAATGTACGCTGGCAAATTTAGTTGTTCTTTACTTAGCATTAAAAACCCAGTTCAAATCGCTTTTGTTATCAATGCTGGTTTTCAACCATAGAAAAAGCATTGAAAAGCTAAATTGTAAATATTGTTTGTCAAAACAAGTGCTAAGGATAGATTAAGTAGATTGATTAGTTCCCAATTTCGTCACCATGACAACTCACCGGGCCACAGCCAATCCCCAGCAGGCATCTTGGCACGAATCTCCACCCGACCGTAGCGGAAACTGAACGAGTCGATAGTGCGCAGAAGGGCGGACTGGCAGGGTGGCAGGATATGAGGATTGTTTCCAGTACGCACGCATCCGTCGTTGGAACGGTCAGTGCACCTGGAACCGACGAAAGGAACTTGTAAGCAGTCTTCCGGGCAAAGTTCAGCAGCTTATTTGGCATGCTGTGGGTAGCGACACCTAACGGTGGAAACACCGGTCCCTGTGAGATCACCGAAGTTAAACAACACTGCGCTGGGTCAGGTATTGGATGGGTGACCATCATACACATGACCAGTTATGTTCGGGAGAGAGGTTGGAGGGATGAAAGTTAAGCAACACTGCGCTGGGTCAGGTATTGGATGGGTGACCATCGTACACATGACCAGTTCTGTTCGGGAGAGAGGTTGGAGGGATGAAAGTTAAGCCACACTGCGGTGGGTCAGGTATTGGATGGGTGACCATCATACACATGACCAGCTCTGTTCGGGAGAGAGGTTGGAGGGATGAAAGTTAAGCAACACTGCGCTGGGTCAGGTATTGCATGGGTGACCATCATACACATGACCAGTTCTGTTTGGGAGAGAGGTTGGAGGGATGAAAGTTAAGCAACACTGCGGTGGGTCAGGTATTGGATGGGTGACTACTTCACGGTTTGGTATGACACACGAGTCCTCGTAAGATTACTGAAATCAAGTAACCATGTTCTGGGTCAAGTATTTAATAGATCACATAAATCACAGACTTATTTAGAAGGGAAGCGAAAGGGTTGAAGTTTGTAAAAAATAACTTTGCTAGCCTTGTTATCAACCTCCCGAGAGCATGGATTTGTGGGGAAATTGAGGGAATTTTTCGGGCTTATTTGAGACCAGAAGCCCACTTTATGCTCTTAGATAGGTAAACGCTAAGAGCCAGAACTAGCACCTTGTTTTCCTTATTTCCTTGTAGACTAAATAAGGTCAAGTGTTGTTCATTAACTCTCAGTTGCAGTGGAAGTCATCAGACCAGTGCCACAGGGAGACTTACAGCTCTGCCGGCGATCCACCGTCAAGGTTGAGCGTCCCACCGAAGAGGTATCCCTCACCCCAGCGGTCGGCGACGAGCGTTGTGCGCAGGTGCAGCGTGCCTTCTTGCACCCAACTGTTGGTGCGGTTGTTGGTGTAGTATTGGAACTCCGAGTTCTGCAGAACGCGTTGAAGTAAAAGACAAGGCAATGCTCTTCTGAAGAGACGAGTTACGATACGGGGAATGCCACTTCAACAGAGGTGTTATGATGTGCTTCGCGGTATTTCTCTGGTTTTAAGTTTAATTTATATATATATATATATAAATGTATTTTTTTTTGCCGGGGCCCCCATCCCACCTCGGCAGCATGGCGATCGTCTCACACTACATCGCCTCTGCCTTACACTATCAAAGATTGTGCAGCCCGTTGCAAGCAACAGGAATCTCTGATGTGCGGACATGCAAGGATTCATGCAAGGATCAACTATGTCGTGAAGGTAGAATGCATTGTTCAGCTTTTCGGCTGGTGTAATGCTGTCATGCTTGGTAGTTAGTTGGTTTGACATTCCAAGATGGAATCGAGAAGAGAGAGACAGGCAGTAAAAAGACCGACACGAAAGAAAGATTATGACGATCAAAAACTCTGCCGTGACATGCAGATAGAGAAGAGCAGGTTGCATCCCCACTAGAAGTGAGTTTGCTAAATCTGCGATAGGGCTATCAATTGAGTCTGCGTTGGAGTAGGAATTGAAGTATGCAGGCATTTCTAGCTCAGAGAGGAGACCCTCTGGTTTTAAAACTTTGTCGGCTCTTAAGAACGTATTGGCAATTTTTAGAACCACAAAACTAACGGTGGTCGCACGTTAAGCAACAGGGTTTACAAATGGCTAGTTTAAATATTTTAAAACTTCCGATTTCTTCGGAAGGGTCGTTAAACCGATGGTCCCTTTGTGCTTTACGACAGTACTAAGCTTCGTGCCGACCTCGAATCTCCTCTCCTTCTAGACTAGACTAGATTCATCATCCACGTCATCATCCTCTCATTCCCTGACGCCATCAGACCAGTGAAACATAACCCCTTGTCGAAACAGTGCGTCGTTTAACCTAAAAAATCAATCGATCAAAAAGAGAAACCTGTCACCTACCCCTCCTCCGGCCATGGTTATGGCGTGCTGCCATCTGTACACGTCAAGAAAATCGAAGTCGTCGCTGAAGATCAGCTGCCCGGAGCAGAATCCAACTGGCGCGTGCGTACCGCTGGCCGTGGTCAGGGTGGGGTCGCACTGCGCAGAAGCGCCGGCAACCACCACGAGGAGCACTGCACTCAGTAAAGTCCACATAGCTGTGTTTGCGTCCAAAAGGCAAGACGTTTGTTTTATAGGAAACCCGATGGATGACGTTGTTGGTAAGATAGTTCGGTTATCTACTTGGAATGTGTAATTTTTTTACAGAAGATAATTCATTGATTACTACAGATTGATTTGTTTTGATTAGCAAATGCACGTTATTTTTTCAATGAGTTTGTGACATTGGTCTAACGGTGTCGGTGAATGAGTGGATGATGATGATTATGATGATGAACCTAACCTAGCCGAGAAGGAATTAGGGGTAACTTTCAACTGGCAAGTAGCCTACTCCTGTCGAATAGCACCAAAAGGGACCACTGGCTTAACGTCCCTTCCGAAAGACGGTAAAACAGGAATTTCTCAACAGCCTATGTTCATGAGTATGATGGTCGCCTATGCTAAGTGTAAAACCCCGGGCCGTGTTGCTTAACTTTGGTTATTTGAAAAGAACCGGTGTTTCGAACACGCAAAACCGTTCAGTATTCCGCAGCACCACGGATATAACATTTTGGTAAACAATATTTAATGGCTTACCAATCGACTTTGTTCTGCATTCAGTTACCTCTTGAAACGAGCGTGTAAGCTATGTGTTAAAGTACTGCCAACACGCTGTTGTTAAACTGTCTTTCCACCAACCTGACGGACAAAAAATTTAGAATGCTCATAGGTCATAGAAGTACCGTCAATTCGAGTGTCAAGACATTGAATTTCCTTATTTCTTGCAGATTACTCGCATTTGAGATTTGCATATACGTTCAAATCAACGAAAAATACACATGTATTTATATTTCTAGCCGTAATTGTTACTGTAGAGGTTTGTTTAAAAGGACGGCCGCAAGCGGCATCGGGTGGCACCTACCGTTACCACGTGTTGCCGGCCTCGTTTGCTCAGCAGCAAGCGCCATCGGGTGGCACCTACCGTCACCACGTGTTGCCGGCCTCGTTTACTCAGCAGCAATCGCCATCGGGTGGCACCTACCGTTACCACGTGTTGCCGGCCTCGTTTGCTCAGCAGCAAGCACCATCGGGCGGCACCTTACCTAAATGTAACGGTGTAAATCATAGTCTACTTGGGCTAGTTTCTATCTTGACTTAGCCCTACCTTTTTCATCCGGGCAATCCATGCCTCGTTAGGTGATTGGGCAAGAAGCCACTTGGGGCCAGTTTTTAAATGTTGAATTAGAAAGATAACAACGGGTTACCTAACTAATTGCGACCTTCCAGGAACGTTTTCGACGAATCATGCCAACCCATTCAATTGATTTTTTATTTTTATTGTTATTTTTTTGATTAGGTACGCAAGACAGATAAAATTCAAAAAGTGCAGTGAACACTCGATGACCGTTGCTGATAGCAAAGCCACTAGAGATTGCTTCTAATCTCGCATTGCTGAAGCGCAATAACATAAATCTTCAGATAAGACGCAGTTATATAACTTCAGAGGCTTGCCCTGGGGGGTGGGGGAGGGCTGGGGGGGGGGGAAGAATGGTGTGGCACCCATTTTGTAGCTGCTTTTTGTTCTAAAAAAAAACCTTTGGGTTTATATATATTTTTTTTATTATTTAACTTAGCTTCATACACAAGTAAATGGTCCCCCACAAAGCTTAAAGAAGCTTGTCCGCTGTGAAGCAAGTCTATGATCAAATTATTAACAAACTTTAGGTAAACTTAGGGTATATTTTACACTGTAATCAAATCAAATAAACATACCATAAACAATGCAAACTGAACAATTAACACAATTATTAAGACCATAAATACTTTGATACAACTTAAACATAAGAAATGCTTCAAACAAAACTAACCAAAACAAAACCATTTCAGCGCTATAATAATAAAATTAAAATACCATTACACCATTGACAAAATGAACACAATAAACAAAAAATAAATAACCTCATACACACACAAAAATACATTTAAGACAATTAAACTCACATAATTAACACAATTAACACTTCAATCATCTTCAAACTAGTACAACAATTCGATCATAACATAAAAAAAAATATATATATATTTATTTAGCTAAATTATTTACTTTACTTAGCATTCAAAACCCAGTTCAAATAGTTTTTGTTAAAACTAGTGCTAAGGATAAATCAAGTAGACATGAGTCTATAAACCATTATTTCAGATGCCATCAATGCGTGATCTTACCAGATTTTGAGGTTATATTTAACTAACTTATTTGACGTTTATTAAAATTGAATTTCCAATAGATTTGTTAAAACAGCCTGTGCTACAGCACCAGTAATATCCTTCCATATTACACAAGCTCCACTTTTAGGTTAAAACAAATACAATTTCCTCGAGCCCAACGACTAGGACCTATTTCTCCAATACCCGAGTGTCTTCTCGTCCATCACAACAAAATACAGAAACAAGACAAACCCCTGGATCGGGTCCAGCAACTTGCTGATGTAGTCCAAAGCGACAAAGTGGGCCACCAAATCGTTCATCATCTCGAACAAGGCGGGAATGCCAAACAAGAAAAACATCAGCACGGTTTGTTTCAGTCTTCTTTTGACCAAGTCCTTGTCGGCAACGTTGTGTCTCTGCAGTTCGGCCTCCTTCCCTCTGCCGCATTTGTCGGTGATGTGGTAGATGATCGCGGCCATCATCCCGATGTTGACCGCCGTTATGACGACGCCAGGCACCAAGTACAGGACGCAGTGCGTGAGCTTGTCCGGTTGACCGAAGTGCTCTTTCTGTTTCCAGCCGAGAAGAATGACGATCGGAGCCAACGGGGCAACCCACGAAAAAACGCTCACCTTAAGAAGCAAATGTGGCGTGCTGGAAGCCCCGACAACGCTCGAAAATCTCCTGTATTGGAGGATAGACGAGGCGAGACCCCAGCAGTAATGCGAAAGTCTGGTGTAGTGGACGAAGGCGGTGAACGCGATGAGCGGGACGTTGAGGCGATTCGGATCCGCGTGGATCAAGTGCGTTTCACGGTACAAGGTGAGGGCGAGGTAAAAGAATGACGACGCCGTCAGCTGCATCATTATCTTGTGTCCTACGTCTTGACGCCATTCCGGGAAGCGGATTGCCGTCAGTGCGATCATGACGAATCCGAAGACTGACAAAGTCGCTCCGAATAGGTAGACGATGCTGGGACCGTCGTACTCTGTCAAGAACGAGAAATTTGGGATGTCTGTGAATTCGAACATTGCAATTCTCGTGACGCTCCGGTTTGTCAGGTCGCACTGGCAAAGGTTGGTGGAGTTTTGCATTCTGCAAGTTTCGTTGGTCCAGCCGGTGAAATTGTCCCACGAAGCGCAGCCTATTTGCACGTAGTATTTCGGTTGGTCTGTCGGATGGAAGAAGACTTCTACGAGATACGGCTGCGTTGGTTTTTGAGCATAAATAACTTTTTCTTCGTCGGTATTCACGTCCATGTAAACTTCCAGGTGGCGCACGTTAAAGGTCGGAAGCTCCGTCATTGTCATCGGGTACGGCGACAGGTTCAGAGGATAAAGGATGATGATCAATCGGTAGAAACTTAAGACCGATGAATTGACGCGAAAAACGAGAAGTGAATTATTTTCGAATTGTCCGGTCGCATCTCCAAAGTTTGAAAATACTTGATCTCCTTTGGTGTTTTTTTTAAAAACCACAGAGAAAATGCTTCCCGGAAAGTCTGCCCAGTGTCCAACAAAGACGCACGTAAAGTCAGATGCCGTTGACAAAAGTTTCGACGTGTTTCCGGTGATCACTGCGTTCGAAAACATGTCGCTTGACATTTCGGCGTTTTTCATATTCCACGAGCCTGGGATCGTGAAAATACTGCGCAAGGATATCAGCAGGTCTGTTTGGAAACTAAGGAAGATCTTCTCCATGTTCCACAAGGTCTGCTTCATTTCTTGTAAGCCTTCTGACTCGCAAGACACCATTTTTATGAAGACGCTAAGGACTTTGCAAATTAAATTGAAATCCATCTCAAGGTATGTGGCGTTGCTGATCAACGCGGCACCTTGACTCAGAATAAACTGGCTGTCGTCGAAGCTTTGCGGACCAATCGTCGCGTAAACTTGCTCGTCGAAGTACGCATCCGGGTAGACGTACACAATGTACAGGCCACCGGTCGCCACCTGGTACCGGTTCCACGCCAAGCTACAGTTGCAAACGGTGAACTCACCGGACAGCGCTGTTCTGCAGCCAAGAGACGTCCAATCACCCAGCACCGGGCTCCAGTACGCGCAACCCAAAGTCGATTTGTCCTCCGTCTGGTTCAGGTACAACTCTAAAAACTGCGCAGTGGTGGTCACGTTGCCGGGCACGACGATGACGTCGATGACGTGGAACGTAGTGATGTAGTTTGGCAATATCGGCAGCTCTTTGAAAAACACATTGACCGGATAAACTAAAAACGCAAGTCTTACGCTCTGAGTGGTAACCGATGTTGAAACGCGAACTGCGAAGAAAGTCGAGTTTGAGATGAAGGTGCCTGGCAGCGTTTCGTTAGCTTTATAGAATCGTACCATCAACAGGCTTTCGACTTGAAAATGAGTAAAAGCCATCACCCTACTGGTTTCATGACAAACGACCAACGGGCTTTGTTTGATCATGTTACGGTCAACATTTGGACAATCGTTTCCGACACTTATGCGTCGTGCCGTTTCTATAATGAAAGACTCTGTGGACTCTGACAGTCGAAATACTTGGCTGATAACACCGTTGGTTAAAGCAAGTAAGGTTAAATTTAAAAACGATGCTTTTCGGCATCCATTGCCATAGAGCTCAAGCGAACGCAGACCGAAAAGAAGATCCGTAAGGAAACTACTTGAACCGTAACCAACTTCAAAGTGTCGCATGTCGAAGTCGTTTGACTGGTAGAGGAAGCTGATGTACTGACCTCGCGTGCGTGATTCATGGAAGTTGGCAGACATGTTACAGGTGCAGACGTCTTTATAAAGGTGTTTGTCCAAGAAGCAACCCTTCATCGTCCAACCTCCAAGGTTACGACTCCAATACCCACAGCCAATCTGTAAATTGTGAACGTTTATTGTGACCGAACTATCGACTTCGTGTGATATAAAACTGACCAGCTGGTTTTGCCCGTTTTGAATATCAGGAACCAAAACGAAATCAACGACGCGAAACTCCAAGACTTTGTGGCCGTCAATGACCGTGGCAATCTTGAAAAACGTGTTGATAGGATAGATGAGGAAAGAGTATCTGGTATTGTAATGGACCACTGATTTGGAGAAGAGAATTGAAAAAAAGCTCTTGCCACCGAACATTATGTCCAGGTCGACGTTTTCGTTTGATCTAAAAGTGGCCATGAAAAAGGTTTCGTTCCAGAAATGCATCGCAAAGCCGATTGGTGGATCTCGGTAGTAGTTGTCCAATTGCGCGATGAAGGCGGTAAGATTGTGATTGCTGGCAGCCATCGTACTTTTCCCATCACCGAGCTTAGTCTTGAACAAAACGGTGCCGATGTTCTCGAGAACCTTGTCCGATGCGCTAGCGACAAGAATCGAGTTGTTAAAAAGCATGACGTTGTTTAAATATTCAGACAAAAATTCTTGAAAGAAATTACTTTGCGAATCGTTCATGTTTTCCACATATCTGATGAGACGAGCTTCGTGAGTCTCGTATTCAACGGAATCGGATGAGTTAAACACTCGCAAGTAAACAATCGAGTCATTCTGATTTGAGAAAGATCTGTCATACCTCAAGGTTTCTAGATTTGCCTGCAAATCGTCGTCATAAGCGTACATCATGTACTCTACTATCTTTTCGTTTTGACTGACGTCACAAAAACATGTAAATGTTCTTGGAATCGACCAGGACTTCTCGACATAGCAATATTTAGTCGACCAGCCGTTGGTATCTGTGTCCCAGTGAACACACTCCACATTAGAATTCATTCCGAAATTCCATTTAAACAAGATACTATTTAAAAAATCCCAAAAAGACCGTGGGTCATCACTGCTTTTATTTGTGTCTCTGTCTATTATTAGGTCGACGACTTTCAGCCGCTTTAGAGAGTACCCGACTTCAGGCAGTGGTCGGAACGGACTCGAGTTGTCAGGGTAGACAACTAAGCGAACACTTGTTTGATTGTTGATTACTATCCTGATATGTGCATCGAAATCACCGCTACTATACACAATAATCCTGTAATAGTATGCATAATAGTGTCCAATGTTCATCGTGTCAACAAACAGTATTGTTAGAGACGGTGATTTTGCTCGTGAATATCCCAACTTTGAAGCCTTGCCGATTACGTCGGCCATTTTGTTGACTATCACCGAGGTCAGGTTTGTTTCACAGTCACTGGTCGGTGCACGAGACGGCGGCGCTTCCGCGATTCGATCGATGATTTCAGCGAGATTATCAAATATTGTGTAAGCCGGTATTGCTTCAATCAACTGTGACATCAGCTCGGATTCTTTTTCCAACATCTGACATTTATCAACGGATGGGATAAGCTGAGCGAAACATCTCGAGTCCAACAAAAATACTACGAACCACGACCGAAACATTCTTGACGGTGACTGCCAAACTTTAGTTCGGCTACAAAATGGTAAAGACACTAACTAACTGACCAACTAATAATACTAACTTACTAACTATCTAAACCAAATGCAAAATAAAAATAAGGAGGATCCTTGCGACTCCTTGTAGCACACGGTGAAAAATAATACCACCCTTAATTAAATTGACTCTAACAAGGGCAGAACGGATGAAGAAGTCGTACTTCCGGTGACCAGACTGTCTAACTACAACTGGCAATAATATTTTCTGTTGCCCTGAACGAACAGGCTTCACTAATTTTACTACGCACAACCTGACAATCTACTTTTATGATAACTTTTACTTTCAAGCTAACATACTTGTTGGTATTCTTATCAACGAATGCTAATAAGAGTGAAAAAATAAGGGGCCATGGGCTTATGAGTCACACGATAATGGTATCAAAGTAGAATTCGTTCACTGGCATGGGGCACATTTAATTATCAAATAACCAACCTTGAGTAAAACTCTGGTATAATGCCCACCAGTCTCACAAAAAAAAAGTTCTACCATAAAAAAAAATTTAAAAAAAATTATTAATTTTCTAGCCATACAGACAATCCATAAGAAACACCGGTTCTCATGAGATCACCAAAGCTAAGCAACACTGTGCTAGGTTAGGTATTGGATGGGTGACCATCATACACATGACCAGTTCTGTTCGGGAGAGAGGTTGGAGGGATAAAAGTTTAGCAACACTGCGCTGGGTTAGGTATTGGATGGGTGACCATCATACACGTGACCAGTTCTGTTTGGGAGAGAGATTGGAGGGATAAAAGTTAAGCAGCACTGCGCTGGGTCAGGTATTGGATGGGTGACCATCATACACATGACCAGTTCTGTTCGGGAGAGAGGTTGGAGGGATGAAAGTTAGTACAGCAACTTCACTCGCCTTGCTTATCAACCTCTCGACAGCGTGGATTCGCGTTGTACCGTTCTTTGGAAGAGACATTCAGACGGTGGTCCCCTTGGTGCTCTACGTGCCGATACTGGATACTGGACTGTATTTTTGGAGTTAGCATTGTAAATTTTTTCACTAAGCCATACTTTTTTTTAGACAGTCAAACTATCACAGTCATACACGATGGTCATGTTCATCCAACTTATAAGTGAATGAAAAAAATAAGCTTATCCACAACGCAATTGATCCGCTTACATGGAAACAATTTCCCTGAATATTCATGATTTCTTTGTTCGTTTTCCTCACGCACAATTCGTGTCAACTTGTGTGTTTATATTGGTTTTCATGCCAAAAACTGGCTAAATAATAAAATATTTTTGTCCCGCACGGTGGACAGCAGAAGCTAAAGAATTCACTTTGATATTTATTTCAAGCACGAATCCTAGACGTCAACTGATTTTCGACAAATCAGTCCAGTAAGCATCCTTCACTGACGAAGACCTCATGACAGTTGTCGAGCAGTTATTTTCTAAATCCTCTCGGATTATACCCAATAATTTGCTTATATTTTTACAAACAAACTAATAACGTTCAAAACAAACACTAGTCGCTAGGTTGTTCCAAAATTATAAATAAAGCAAGAACTCATTACACAAGTATTTTTTCTAATTCACGATATTGGTATTTTAGAAATTGTGAACAAGTGAAAATAAATCAGTAATTCGAATACAAACGTTTTAATATTGTAATAAATTAAGTCTTAACCATGAAGCTGTTCGCAAAACTGATTGCCGATTTGAAAGTGTGGAGGGAAACAAAACTAAATTGTATCGATATTTGTAAATCGCTGCTTTTTTACTTGGGTAAGTGTCCACCTCAATCATGAACGTCCGCACAATATCTTAAAGCAATGCAAGGACAGGCTTGTCAGAGTCTTAGTGCTTATGTTAAACGTTAACCAACGTTAAGCAATACTGCGCTGGGTCACCGTATTGGATAGGTGACCATCATACACATGACCAGTTCTGTTTGGGAGAGAGGTTGGAGGGATGAAAGTTAAGCAACACTACGCTGGGTCAGGTATTGGATGGGTGACCATCATACACATGACCAGTTCTGTTTGGGAGAGAGGTTGGAGGGATGAATGTTAAGTAACACTGCGCTGAGTCAGGTATTGGATGGGTGACCATCATACACATGACCAGTTCTGTTCGGGAGAGAGGTTGGAGGGATGAAAGTTAAGCAACACTGCGCTGGGTCAGGTATTGGATGGATGACCATCATACACATGACCAGTTCTGTTCGGGAGAGAGGTTGGAGGGATTAAAGTTAAGCAACACTGCGTAGGGTCAGGTATTGGATGGGTGACCATCATACACATGACCAGTTCTGTTCGGGAGAGAGGTTGACCGACGCCAATAGACCAGTGCTACCAAAAATCGAAACACCAAAAATCGAATCAAACAAAGTTATGCTTTAATTATCTAATATTTTGACCGTAAAAAAGCTTCATTCGTTTTCAAAATCTTTCTATTTTTCTAGGTTTATGGCCAGATACCGAAAACAACCAATCTTCCCCTGGCGCCTACTTTCGACTAATAGCACCCAGGGTAGTCCTGTTTTTAAATATCTACGTAAACTTCTGCGGGAATCCAGTCCTTTTATACATCAACTGGGGAGGCGATGACCTTTTTCAGTTCCTAGAGAACTTAGGAAGTCCTCTGGTTACAACTATGTTCTTCTTACATACGTATTACCTGCTCTATCGAGGTCGACAGTATGACAACCTGTTGCAAGCCATGGAAGAGATGAAAGAAGCTGGAAGACTTCTACCTTTTCGACCCGTCGACATTGTTGGAAGAAACAAACGAATGGCCGAATGGATTTTTGCATATTTGGTTATTACTATTTTTTTGTTGGTCAATACTTACACGATGTTGCCCACGTTGTTCTTGAACAGAGATTTTATTTACCAGTAAGTAAACATCAATGAATTCTAGTTTGAAAAAGAAAAATAATTAGTTTGGATTTCTTATAGTTTACTTCATTTTCTAACCTATAAAAAAGTGAAGTTTTCGGTCAAATCGAAACGACAGCTCGACTTGTTGATTATTAAATCAATCGCTAGTTTAAAAAAAATCTTTCGAATGAAAATTGGATCTCTAGCTCAGAGAAACATCTGAATTTCACTGCATGTGATTGGAAGTCGTCATGGCAACAGTTTCAACAAAATGTTTGACTATAAGTTGGATCTCTAGCTCACAGAAACATCTGAATTTCATTGCATGTGATTGGAAGTCGTCATGGCAACAGTTTCAACAAAATGTTGAACTGTAAGTTGGATCTCTAGCTCACAGAAACATCTGAATTTCATTGCATGTGATTGGAAGTCGTCATGGCAACAGTTTCAACAAAATGTTGAACTATAAGTTGGATCTCTAGCTCACAGAAACATCTGAATTTCATTGCATGTCATTGGAAGTCGTCATGGCAACAGTTTCAACAAAATGTTCAACTATAAGTTGGATCTCTAGCTCACAGAAACATCTGACTTTCATTGCATGTGATTGGAAATTGCCATGGCAATAGTTGTTACTAAAATTTCCACTAGGAGTTCCGTTTTTGTTTACAAAAAGAGGGTAATTCGAGCCTCATTTCAAGTCCATTGTTCCCAACGGGTCGATTCTCAAGCGCTTTGCGTTCCTTCTTATAAAATATAAGTACTGCCACTTTTCGTCACGCAACCCGTTGAAACTGTGGGTAGAGAAAAGTATGCTAAAAATGTAAAATAAGTCGTTCTTGTGCTTCCTATAAAACTCAAGTGTATACATTTAAAGAATTTGTCTTTGTTCGTGCAATTTACATCTGAAATATATCAGCTGTCAGAATTAATTAATTGGGCTGCGTTGTCGAATGATTCTACTACCGAGGGTAATTCGAAAGCATTTGGGGTTTTGCAACACCACTGGTTTACCTGATGGGAAGGGGTGGGGCTAGGTACGTGAGTTGGCAACACAGCTTAGATGGTCGAGTCGAGACGGGTTGAAAGAATAAATATATAAATAAAGACGGAAGAATAATTCGCTCTATTCTAAAACTAAAGTCCAGAGAATCCTGTAGAGAACACTTTAAGGAGTTACAAATTCTCCCGCTACCATGCCTCTACCTACAGGCGGTCTGCAAATTTGCAAAAGAGAACTCTGGACTGTTTAGACAGCAACACCACCAGCTAGGCACCAGAGGTGAAGGGAAAATAGCCCAAGAGCACTGCAGATTGGCCGTCACCTCCAGGGGCATTTTACAGTCAGCCAGACGTTGTTTTAATCATCTGCCTGAAGACGTTACCACAAGCAAAAATTTTAACTTGGCACTTAAGAATTTCCTCATGACGCACTGCTTTTACACCATAGAAGAGTTTTTAATGTAATCTTTAAACAAATATGACTCGGTTTACACATGTATAAATGTATCCATAAAACCATGATAAATAAAATTAAAAAATTAAAAAATTAAAATGTTGACACCTGACAAGATGGACATGAATCGAACAAAGACCCTCCTGATGGGAAGGGGTGGTGGTAGGTACGTGAGTTGGCAACACAGCTTAGATGGTCTAGTCGAGACGGGTAGAAATATTGACACCTGACAAGATGGACATGAATCGAACAAAGACCCTCCTGATGGGAAGGGGTGGGGGGTAGGTACGTGAGTTGGCAACACAGCTTAGATGGTCGAGTCGAGACGGGTTAGATGTTGACACCTGACAAGATGGACATGAATCGAACAAAGACCCTCCTGATGGGAAGGGGTGGGGGTAGGTACGTGAGTTGGCAACATAGCTAAGATGGTCAAGTCGAGACGGGTTGAAATGTTGACACCTGACAAGATGGACATGAATCGAACAAAGACCCTCCTGATGGGAAGGGCTGGGGGTAGCTACGTGAGTTGGCAACACAGCTTAGATGGTCGAGTCGAGACGGGTAGAAATATTGACACCTGACAAGATGGACATGAATCGAACAAATACCCTCCTGATGGGAAGGGGTGGTGGTAGCTACGTGAGTTGGCAACACAGCTTAGATGGTCGAGTCGAGACGGGTAGAAATATTGACACCTGACAAGATGGACATGAATCGAACAAATACCCTCCTGATGGGAAGGGGTGGTGGTAGGTACGTGAGTTGGCAACACAGCTTAGATGGTCGAGTCGAGACGGGTTGAAATGTTGACACCTGACAAGATGGAAATGAATCGAACAAAGACCCTCCTGATGGGAAGGGGTGGGGGTAGGTACGTGAGTTGGCAACACAGCTTTGATGGTCGAGTCGAGACGGGTTAGATGTTGACACCTGACAAGATGGACATGAATCGAACAAAGACCCTCCTGATGGGAAGGGGTGGTGGTAGGTACGTGAGTTGGCAACACAGCTTAGATGGTCTAGTCGAGACGGGTAGAAATATTGACACCTGACAAGATGGACATGAATCGAACAAAGACCCTCCTGATGGGAAGGGGTGGGGGGTAGGTACGTGAGTTGGCAACACAGCTTAGATGGTCGAGTCGAGACGGGTTAGATGTTGACACCTGACAAGATGGACATGAATCGAACAAAGACCCTCCTGATGGGAAGGGGTGGGGGTAGGTACGTGAGTTGGCAACATAGCTAAGATGGTCAAGTCGAGACGGGTTGAAATGTTGACACCTGACAAGATGGACATGAATCGAACAAAGACCCTCCTGATGGGAAGGGCTGGGGGTAGCTACGTGAGTTGGCAACACAGCTTAGATGGTCGAGTCGAGACGGGTAGAAATATTGACACCTGACAAGATGGACATGAATCGAACAAATACCCTCCTGATGGGAAGGGGTGGTGGTAGGTACGTGAGTTGGCAACACAGCTTAGATGGTCGAGTCGAGACGGGTTGAAATGTTGACACCTGACAAGATGGAAATGAATCGAACAAAGACCCTCCTGATGGGAAGGGGTGGGGGTAGGTACGTGAGTTGGCAACACAGCTTTGATGGTCGAGTCGAGACGGGTAGAAATATTGACACCTGACAAGATGGACATGAATCGAACAAATACCCTCCTGATGGGAAGGGGTTGGGGGTAGGTACGTGAGTTGGCAACATAGCTTAGATGGTCAAGTCGAGACGGGTTGAAATGTTGACACCTGACAAGATGGACATGAATCGAACAAAGACCCTCCTGATGGGAAGGGCTGGGGGTAGGTACGTGAGTTGGCAACACAGCTTAGATGGTCGAGTCGAGACGGGTTAGATGTTGACACCTGACAAGATGGACATGAATCGAACAAAGACCCTCCTGGTGGGAAGGGGTGGGGGGTAGGTGCGTGAGTTGGCAACACAGCTGAGATGGTCGAGTCGAGACGGGTTTAAATGTTGACACCTGACTAGATGGACATGAATCGAACAAAGACCCTCCTGATGGGAAGGGGTGGGGGGTAGGTACGTGAGTTGGCAACACAGCTTAGATGGTCGAGTCGAGACGGGTTAGATGTTGACACCTGACAAGATGGACATGAATCGAACAAAGACCCTTCTGGTGGGAAAGGGTGGGGGGTAGGTGCGTGAGTTGGCAACACAGCTTAGATGGTCGAGTCGAGACGGGTTTAAATGTTGACACCTGACAAGATGGACATGAATCGAACAAAGACCCTCCTGATGGGAAGGGGTGGGGGTAGGTACGTGAGTTGGCAACATAGCTTAGATGGTCAAGTCGAGACGGGTTGAAATGTTGACACCTGACAAGATGGACATGAATCGAACAAATACCATTCTATTGCCAATTAACCTGAAATGTTTGAACCGAACCGAAGACAAGTTTTGCATTTCGTAAAGAATGGAGATCTTTTGTCTAAAATACGTTTCCTTTGACTTTCAGTGTATGGTACCCATTCGACATCACCATCAGCCCAACGTACGAAATAATTTTCTTCGTCGGCTTCGTTGTCCAAGCGTACCAAATTCTTGCGATGGTTTTCTCCAACGTTATCTTGATGACGCTTCTCGCTGAGGTGATCGGACAACTGCGTTTCCTCTCATTCAATATGACTCATGTCAGGAGTCCCCCACAGGCAGCTTGTGAACGAATCTACCACAAGAAACTCGCGTTGCTGTCAAATAGGAAACCGTAAGGAAATATTAGATTTACTACAAACACTTTTACCTTCTTAAATATTGATCCCCAAACGGGGACTTGAACCCCGATATCCACCTATCACGGTTGTTGTTCTAGCCAGTTGAGCTACTATGGAAAGGAAGCTAGACTGGAAAAATATGCAACTGAACCGGGATACAAACTCGGGACCTCCCAATTGCCGGTCACTCTACCAAAATATTATATAGGATTCTAGAGTTGCGAAGAACTCTTACATATGAGTCACCTCGGCCGAATATTTTTGCCCAGATAGCTTAGTTGGTAGATCACCCGGTAGAGGCCAGGGATTAGTGGGTCCCGGGTTCGTATCCCGGTTCGTTTAAACATTTTCCAACCTTACTTTCCTTCCATCTTGCGCTTGCTGGTTTCAGCTCCATTGTGAAATCACCAAGAGGAAACACAGATATATGCTCATAAATGTTAGGCTTTTCGATTCAAGCTTTTAAAACAATTTGCTCTTATCTGAAATATTTCACTTTAATTTATAACATTCTGATAAAGACAAAAAAAAAAAACTAATTTCCACAACAATTATTAAGGTAATTTAATTTCTACAGGAAAAGAAAAACCCACGCCTCTGTTCAAGGAATTCATATCATCACGATGCCTGCCGTTCACCACCCAGGACTGCGTAGCAATAAAGCCAGTAGGGTTCTTAAGAAAACCAGCAAACATGTATATGAACCTTCTTTTGTGCGTAGAAACGCAGAAGACCAATCCGAGAAAAATTTAAAATTGTGCGTGCGTCATCACTGCGCTATTCTCGGGTATAAATTACATTTATTTTAAAATAAATACGAATTTTGCAGCTTTAGACAAAAAGTGTTTGTTCTTTGCAAATTTATTATTTTTTTTTTTATAATTTAATTTTTGAATCGATTTTAATAAGTAATTTATTATTACTGAAGCACTTATAATTTATTGTCTCCTAGTAAAAATTCCACCAAAAAACAACTTTTGTTTGCTACTGACGTGCTTTGAAAAACCTCTTGAAACAATATGCCTAACTTTTAACTTCTTGCAGGTTTGTTGACAAAATACAGTCAATGTACTTCACTTTATTGTTTGGCCAGCTTTTGTGCACCCTGGTACCAACTGGCCTGGGAGTAATTCTGCTTTTTGTGAGTATGCAATCTTTTGGTAGTTCTTGTGCTAGTATCTACTCTCACGGGCTAGACTGTAGCAATGCAGGGACAGTCCTTGTGCTGGTATCTTCTCTCACGGGCTAGACTGTAGCAATGCAGGGGACAGTCCTTGTGCTGGTATCTTCTCTCACGGGCTAGACTGTAGCAATGCAGGGGACGGTCCTTGTGCTGGTATCTTCTCTCACGGGCTAGACTGTAGCAATGCAGGGGACGGTCCTTGTGCTGGTATCTACTCTCACGGGCTAGACTGTAGCAATGCAGGGGACAGTCCTTATGCTGGTATCTTCTCTCACGGGCTAGACTGTAGCAATGCAGGGACAGTCCTTGTGCTGGTATCTTCTCTCACAGGCTAGACTGTAGCAATGCAGGGGACAGTCCTTGTGCTGGTATCTTCTCTCATGGGCTAGACTGTAGCAATGCAGGGGTCAGTCCTTGTACTGGTATCTTCTCTCACGGGCTAGACTGTAGCGATGCAGGGGACAGTCCTTGTGCTGGTTTCTTCTCTCACGGGCTAGACTGTAGCAATGCAGGGGTCAGTCCTTGTACTGGTATCTTCTCTCACGGGCTAGACTGTAGCAATGCAGGGGACAGTCCTTGTGCTGGTTTCTTCTCTCACGGGCTAGACTGTAGCAATGCAGGGGACAGTCCTTGTGCTGGTATCTTCTCTCATGGGCTAGACTGTAGCAATGCAGGGGTCAGTCCTTGTACTGGTATCTTCTCTCACGGGCTAGACTGTAGCAATGCAGGGGACAGTCCTTGTGCTGGTATCTTCTCTCACGGGCTAGACTGTAGCAATGCAGGGGACAGTCCTTGTGCTGGTATCTTCTCTCATGGGCTAGACTGTAGCAATGCAGGGGGCAGTCCTTGTGCTGGTATCTTCTCTCACGGGCTAGACTGTAGCAATGCAGGGGACAGTCGTTGTGCTGGTATCTTCTCTCACGGGCTAGACTGTAGCAATGCAGGGGACAGTCCTTGTGCTGGTATCTTCTCTCATGGGCTAGACTGTAGCAATGCTGGGGACAGTCCTTGCTTCAAAGGATAGGTAGAGCACCGGCATTGGGTGGTCCCGGTTTCGTTCTTGGTTTGGTTGCACTTTTTTCCAGTCTAGCTTCTGTTCCATCCATCACTCGCTGGGTTTCAGCTCAGAAGGGGAATCAGCAGAAAAACCAAAAACCCTGAAACAGATTACTGTTAAGCGTATATAGCTCCACTGTACCAAGTGAATTAAGAGGTCATTTTGGACCAAAACTTTGATGATTTGCAATTTTTTTCAGAAACGAGACTTTGACCAGAAGATTTTTTTGTTTCTCGGTCTCATTTTGTCGTCGTATTTTCTTACTTTCATCGACTGCTGGCTGTCCGACAAGATCTCTGATGAGGTAATGACAGGAAGAATATACCTTCTCCAAATCAAAAAGTTTTTTTTGTAAATTTCTTGATTTCTGTTAACTAAACAAATGATAAGCTGCCCAAGCACATATTTACACAAATATTTTGAAAAAAGATATCTTTAAGATGTGAAGAAACGTTCAGAGAGAGCTATCCAGGATCGTTAGGCAATATAAGATTTTATTTTTTACTCTAATAATGTTCATACAAATCATAACTATCTAAAGAAAAATATTTTGCCTGCTAGCGGAAACCCGTAAGAAAATAGTGAAATGACACAGAAAATTGCAGCGATATAGATAAAAAAAAAATATATATTTTTTTTTATTTAAAATATTTTTTTTTTGTTATTGACGTCGATAAAAAAAATCGCTTTTTTCCTTTTCATGTTTTTTTGTAAATAACAAAACTTTTGATAAAAATCTGATTTCGTTGAATAATTGCAAGGTTTATATACCTGTCTAGCCTGCTGTTCTTTTGCAAACATTTCTAACATTAACAACTAAACTTGTCTGCGCATATTTGACAAATCAAGTTAAGTTGAACATAATCCCAGGACGCAGGTATCCGAGATGCTGCGTTCGGCTGCGACTGGCTGAGCGCGTCGGACAGTTTCAAACGATCGCTGCGCATCATCATGTCTCATAGCAACCAACCGATCGTCATCAAATTCGCCGGCTTTATTCCAATGAATATGCAGACATTTTATGAGGTATGTTAATTAATTACTCCAACTTAACCGAACGGTTTGTCGTGTTGGAAACACCGGTCCTCGTGAGATCACCGAAGTTAAGCAAAACTGCGCTGGGTCTGGTTTTGGATGGGTGACTACCGAACGGTTTGGCGTGTTGGAAACACCGGTCCTCGTGAGATCACCGGAGTTAAGCAAAACTGCGCTGGGTTAAGTATTGGATAGATGACCATCATACTCATTACCAGCTCTGTAAAAGTCTCCACAGTATAATTTTTTGAGCTCGAATTGTGCAGCTCTTCAAAAATGACATAAAAAGGGGGGAATTCTCGGTTCTTTTTGCCAGAAAAGGCGTCAGTCAATCACGATATGTTTTATTTGTTCCTTAATAAATTTTCTTTTTTTCAGACTGTGCAACTTTCGTACACTTACACGATGGCAATGTTCTCTCAGTTGCACAATTGAGTGGTGCCAAGAAAATAATCTTGCAGTTTTAAGAAAAACAACAACTCTGTCAAAATTTGTTCAGATACAGCCAAACGCCTTCTCTGAATTGAACGTATTGAAAAGTATTTTCTAATAATGGATTTTCCGTAAAATATGCACTAAATCATATTTTTGTAGTATCTAAAATAGTTAAGACCAACCCTAATTAAATAATTAAAATAATATGATATTTCCTAGATATCTGTGGAGTCGATACAACCCCCTTAACTTATAGTTGGTCATTCCACATGAAACCGGCACATGCTTCTCAAAAATTTTTGACCTTCACATCTTAGATTCTTTTAAAAGTTTTAGTGTTTGTTACCAACGTCACCAAATGCACAGAAGTATTTTTTTGAAAATTTTACGGCCACTGGTGTGGGAGATATGACCTTTCAAAGATGTGCTCTTTTAGCACTTTAAGCACAGTTTTGTATTTTAGCCGATATCTTAAAACTATTCTAGTTATAGACTTGCAGTTTTCAGCGTTATAAATAAAATATAAAACTTTGTCAAAAAAAATGAAAAATTATGGAAAAACCCTAACAGATTGTTGTATGCACTTTCTACGTATATGTATTTTGAAACGACTTTAGCAAAAATCGATGTTTCAAAAACAATCTTAATTTTTAGTCAAAGTTTCATTTGGTTGTTTATTGACTGCTGCAAATTTTAACTGTTGGCACTCAACAGTTTCACAAGAAAAAAAACACCGTTTTTCCAAGCGTTTAAAAGCAAGGTTTTTGCTGAGTACCGAGAGTTCAGAAGTTCATAACTATAATACATGTTCTAATAACTTGCTGAAACTTTCAGGAAAAGTTGTTCTTGTAAGTATCTTGGCTGGTGCTAACTTGTATATTTGGCATTTTCTCAGTCCGAACGGTTTGGCGTGTTGGAAACACCGGTTCTCGTTAGATCACCGAAGTTAAGCAACACTGGGCTGAGTCAGGTATTGAATGGGTGACCATTATACACATGACCAGTTCTGTTCAGGAGAGAGGTTAGAGGGATGAAAGTTAGTACAGCAACTTTACTCGCCTTGCTTATCAACCTCTCGACAGCATGAATTAGTGGAGGAATCCTGCTGTTCGAGTTGTACCGTCCTTCGGAAAGGACGTGAAGCCGGTGGTCCCATTGGTGCTCTTCGACAGGAGTAGGCTACGTGCCGGCACCGGGTTTCCCCTCCTCCCTTCTAGACTAGGTTAGGTTCATCATCATTCTCATCATCATCATCCACTCATTCACTGACGCCATTAGACCAGTGCCGCATGGCCAGTTGTCAAAACAGTGCGTCGTTAAACACCACAAATAATAATAATAATAATAATAATAATAAGTTTTTAAGAAAAAAATTTCACTGTTCGTCAATGCGTTAATAAGTACAGGTTTTATACAATTAATATGCACAGCCCGGTCGTGCAGCTTTCTGTTGCACGGGAAAAGGTAAGTGAAATTTAAACAATTCTTATTTGAATAAAATGATTGCAGAAATGTTCGTTGCAGCAAATACTTTTAGGTAATTTCTTGTACTTGTCATATACTGAGGCCCTCTTCTGCTATTCAAGTTTCTGTTATTTCTCCATGTAATATGTCTCGATGGCTGAATGAAAAGGTCATTCAGAAAGGGGCGACTGGAATATTGTTGTCTAGTAATATTGTAAGTCTAGTAATAAATCTGTAAACACGGATTAGCCATCGTAGCTCTGTTAGATAATCTTGGTCCATGGTACGTGAGGTATACAGTTCAGCTTCCTGCGCCACTAAATTTTGTGACCCGGAGAACTTCATTGATAAGATGTAGAAAAAAAAATTGTTGATATTTTTTAAAGTACTCCTCATAAAAAAAAAAAAAAAAAAAAAAAACTCTGGCGGGACTAGAACGCGTTCCACTCTGATAGTTATTCGGACAGCTAAACCACTCGGCCACGAGAGCGACTGCTGGTAAATTGTGGTTCATAATGGATAGTAATTGTAGATGAACTACCTGCAACAGGTACTATACGAGTTACCGACCGATGACCGTGATTTATCGACATTTTAATTGATCAAGTACTTTTTATATTCAACAGACTGCGTTTGCGATGTCAATGTGCTTTAACACGACTGCTGGTTCGGTGATACTTGTTTGGTATGGTTGACCAGGAGACCTGCTATTGAGCCACGGAGTTCGACTGGCGTTCCTCCAGTCGGGCTCTAAGGCTTGCATTTTCGCGTTAGATCGTGGCAACTGGTGAAAGCCCAGATTTTTTTGGAGTGGCTGAGTGCCTCAGCACTGCTTGGTGTTGGGGTCCGGTCCGGCATTTACACATTGTGTAGATGCGAATCCTTCCTTCTCTATGTACCCTTAGTTGATATGTTGTTGCTGTATGTATGTAGATTGTTATGTGTACTTACTGTATATTGTTTGATAATGACAATATATGTATTATATTTTAAGTTCATCTGTCATGTTCGTTTCCGTCGCCTGTCGTCTGTCATTAATCAGTTCCAAATATTCTGTACAACCCCTTATACACTTTCACATATTTTGTTTTTGCGCCCTTTTACTGTAAATTAAAAAATTAATCTTGATTTGAACCTAAATTTGAATTTTCTTAACCAAAAACTTTAAGTAAAATAAAATTACTTTATAGAGCGGGTATTGAACCTGGAACCCGCTGCACTTAAAGCAGGCAACGTAACCACTTGGTCACGAAAGTGACCGCGAAGTAGAGTAGATTTTTAATAAATATAAATTGATGAAATACAACGATATGTAAAGAGATTGTAGCGACATCGAATTGTTTAAATTTTAGTTGCTTTATTTCAGTTCTCTCTCATCAGTCCATCGTGGCTCAGTGATTAGCGGGCTTGCTTCGTGTTGTGGAGGTCAGGCGTTCGATTCCCGGCCGTGTAGCTTTTTGGCAGCTCTGAGCTTAAGTCGCTCTGGTATCTAATAATCAAACTCGATGAAGCTGGATAAAATATCAAAAATTTTATAAGTCCAGAGTGTAGTTCAATATTCTGCCAACAGGTGGCAGTTTAGCACTCACAACTGTTCCTATATACTTGATGCTAGACTTAGGAGCCGCACACGGGGCTAGGTGGGGTCTGGGGTCGTGGGAACGTCCCGCAAAATTGGCGGGTGTGACTGGCGCGAAGCGCCAGGAGCGCCCGGCAATTTTGCTACTGTCTAAAACATACGCCCAAAAAAAAAAGGAAAATTATGATTCTGCGTCGAGACACGAGCGTGATTCGAACCCGGTACCTCGCCAATTCGACACCAATGTGATCGATCAAACCGATGCCTTTAACCGCACGACCACGCGGATAAACATTTCTCTCTTAATTTTTTGAGATATAGAAGTCTCTTGACCGCAGGTCCCACGGGTGGATGTTGCATTTCAACAGTCAAAAACTTCCTCCGTCGAGTGGGTTCGATCCACGTACGTACCATTTAGTCGATACCGAAGCGGCGACAATACCAATGTGCCACGCAGACAGCCATGCATTGTGAAGATCGATGGACCTATTTGAATTTCATGTTTGAAAACCCGCTTACTGTGTCGGTACATGACATCAACCGCACTTTCTGATTAGTTCGGTTCAAAGCATACTCATGTTAGCGGTCCGGGTATATAGCTTTTATAATTAAGAAAATATCATGGAGAAGTATTATTCGTCCTCGCAATCAAGAGCTAGAACCCGGCCACTACACCAAGCAGTGCAGAGGTACTAAGTCGCCATACCTAGCAGTGCAGAAGCACTCTACAACTCCAAAATATGGGCTTTCACCATTTGCAACACGCTAACGTGAATGCAAGCTTTAGAGGCTGACTGGAGGAACACCAGTCAAAGCCTGATAGACGGTCGCAGTTCTCCCAATTACTCTTATCTATAAAGTTTCACCGAACACGCAATCGTGTTAAGACGCATCGTGACCCCCAGCGCATTCTGTTGGATATTAAATGTACTCGATCAATTAATGCTGCACTTTGGTCGGTAACCCGGATGATGATAACAAAAATATAACGCTAGAATTCTTAGGTCGGGATTCGATCGTGGGTCCTTCGACACATCGACCAAACGATCTCACCGCTCGACTACAAGAGCGGCTATTGTAAGCTAGGGTTTTTACAAAGAAGATAATTACATATAATACATACCTACATACCTACATACATACCTTCTTCAAACACAGAATCAGAATCAGCAGCATCGAAGATATTTTGCGAGTTTTATATTTTCATCTTCCAGATCTTTCATCCAGCAGAACAATTGCCCCCCAGTGGCGGCGCCGGGATTTGAAACTGGTGACATGAAATTGGTCGACTCTTGAGAGTCTTGGCCTGTACCAACATGACCACGTGCAGTTGAAAACAACCGCCGCCACCAGATGCTCGTCATCACACTGGCTCAGTTTGACCCGAGCCTTGCAACCCTGACACAGACCCCCGCCATTGTTTTACTCGAAATATCAGAAAACTCTTCACTGCCAACAAAACCACAAAAAAAATTTTACGAGTTCAAACACGGGATCAATATTCCATGATACGACACGAAGCCAGCTCGCTACTAATGAGCCAAGCAGATCCTCCAGATCTCTCAGTGTGCTGAACTACACTCTGGACTTGTACAGTTTTTGATATTTTATCCAGCTTCATCGAGTTAGATTATCAGCTACCAGAGCGACTCGAGCTCAGAGCTGCCAAAAAGCTGCTCGGCCGGGAATCGACCGCCGGACCCCCACGACACGAAGCAAGCACGCTAACCACGGAGCCACGCTGGACTGATGAGAGAGACACGAAATTTAGCAACTAAGATGTCAAGGATTCGATGTTGCTTCAATCTCTTTACATATCGTTGTATTGCAACAATTTATATTTATTAAAAATCTTCTCTACTTCGTGGCCACTCTTGTGGACGAATGGTCAAGTTACTCCATTCATATGCAGTGGGTGCGTTCTCCGATACCAGCTCTGTGAACCACATTTTTTTTTAGTTTTGGTGTACGATTAAAATATCGAAAAATCTTCAAATATTGCGGTTTCTTACCAAACTTTTTAGTTGAGGAAATTCAAATCTAGGTGTAACAGTAGATTAATTTAATAATAAACAATTATGAGCAGCAAAACAATGTTTAATTATCAAAAAAAGTTTCAGGAGTTTACGTATAATAGTTGGTCACATATTACCACAGTCATAAATGAACAAAAACACAGACCGTAATTTTACAATATATGACCTAATCAAACGAACACCACCATGTTCACATCACAAATAACATACAACCACCAACATATTAACTACGGGTAACCAGAGGAAGAAGGATTCGCTTCTTCTAATATAAAACCAAATGAAACTTTGACTAGAAATTAAGATTGTTTTTGAAACATCGATTTTTGCTATAGTCGTTTCAAAATACATATATGTAGAAAGTGCATCCAACGATCTGTTAGGGTTTTTCCAAATTTTTAATTTTTTTTGACATAGTTTAAATTTTATTTTTAACTCTGAAAAATGCAAGTTTATAACTTGAAAAGTTTTTTAGAAATCGGCTAAAATACCAAACTGTGCTTAAAGTGCTAAAAGAGCCCAACTTTGAAAGGTCATATCTCCCACACCAGTGGCCGTAAAATTTTCAAAAAAATACTTCTGTGCATTTGGTAACTTTGGTAACAAACACTAAAATTTTGAAAAGAATCTGAGATGTGACGGTCAAAAATTTTTGAGAAGCATGTGCCGGTTTTATGTGGAATTACCAACTATAAGTTAAGGGGGTTGTATCGTCTCCATCTTCTTTTTCTAAGGTATCTAGGGAACATTACATTATTTTAATTATTTATTGAAGGTTGGTCTTAACTATTTCAGATATTACAAAAATATGTTTAAGTGCATATTTTCCGGCAAATCCAATATAAGAAAATACTTTTCAATACGTTCAATTCGGAGAAGGCGTTTGGCCGTTTCTTAAGAAATCTTCACACAGTTATTGCTTTTCTTAAAACTGCAAGATTATTAAATTGGCACCACTCAATTGCGCAATTGAGAGAACATTGCCATCGTGTAAGTATACGAAAGTTTCACCGTCTGAAAAAAATAAAAATGTATTAAGAAATAAATAAAACATATCGTGATTGACTGACGCCTTTTCTGGCAAAAAGAACCGAAAATATCATCCGTTTTATGTCATTTTTGAAGAGCGGCACAATTCGAGCTCAAAAAATTATACTGTGGAGACTTTTGCTGGTAATGAGTAAAAGGGTCATACATCCGATACCAGACCAAAGCAGGGTTGCTAAACTTCGGTGATCTCACGAGGACCAGTGTTTCCAACACGCTAAACCGTTCGGTGGTCACCCATCCAATACCTGACACTGAACAGTGTTGCTAAACTTCGGTGATCTCACGCGGACCGGTGTTTCCAACACGCCAAACCGTTCGGTGGTCACCCATCCAATACCTGACCCAGCGCAGTTTTGCTTAACTTTCATCCCTTTAACCTCTCTCCCAAACAGAACTGGTCATGTATATGATGGTCACCCATCCAATACCTGACCCAGCGCAGTGTTGCTTAACTTTCATCCCTCCAACCTCTCTCCCGAACAGAACTGGTCATGTGTATGATGGTCACCCATCTAATACCTGACCCAGCGCAGTGTTGCTGAACTTCGGTGATCTTACGAGGACCGGTGTTTCCAACACGCCAAACCGTTCGGTGGTCACCCATCCAATACCTGACCCAGCGCAGTTTTGCTTAACTTTCATCCCTTTAACCTCTCTCCCGAACAGAACTGGTCATGTGTATGATGGTCACCCATCCAATACCTGACCCAGCGCAGTGTTGCTTAGCACCGGTGATCTCACGAGGACCGGTGTTTCCAACACGCCAAACCGTTCGGTTGAGTCGGAGTAATTAATTAACATACCTCATAAAATGTCTGCATATTCATTGGAATAAAGCCGGCGAATTTGATGACGATCGGTTGGTTGCTATGGGACATGATGATGCGCAGCGATCGTTTGAAACTGTCCGACGCGCGCAGCCAGTCGCAGCCGAACGCAGCATCTCGGATACCTGCGTCCTGGTATTATGTTCAACTTAACTTGATTTGTCAAATATGCGCAGACAAGTTTAGATGTTAATGTTAGAAATGTTTGCAAAAGAACAGCAGGCTGGACAGGTGTATAAACCTTGAAATTATTCAACGAAATCAGATTTTTATCAAAACTTTTGTTATTTACAAAAAAAACATGAAAAGGAAAAAAGTGATTTTTTTTATCGACGTCAATAATCAAAAAAAAAAAATAAATAAATAAAAATATGTATATTTTTTTTAATCTATATCGCTGCAATTTTCTGTGTCATTTCACTTTTTTCTGTCGGGTTCCCGCTAGCAGGCTATCTTTAGATAGTTATGAGTTGTATGTACTTTTTTAGAGTAAAAAAAGAAAATCTAATATTGTCTAACGATAATGGATAGCCCTGTTTGAACGTATCTCCACACCTTAACGATAGCATCTCTAAAAATATGCTTGTGAATGTGTGATTGGGAAGCATATCAATTTTTTGCTTAACAAAAATCAAGAAATTTACAAAAAAAACTTTTTGGTTTGGAGAAGGTAAATTCTTCCTGTTATTACCTCTTCAGAGATCTTGTCGGACAGCCAGCAGTCGATTAACGTAAGCAAATACGACGACAAAATGAGACCGAGGAACAAAAACATCTTCTGATCAAAGTCTCGTTTCTGAAAAAAATTTAAATCAGCAAAGTTTTGGGCAAAAATTGACCTCTTAAATCACTTGGTACATAGGAGTTATGCACGCTTAACAGTAATCTGTTTCAGGGTTTTTGGTTTTTCTGCTGATTCCCCTTCTGAGCTGAAACCCAGCGAGTGATGGATGGAACAGAAGCTAGACTGGAAAAAAGTGCAACCAAACCAAGAACGAAACCGGGACCACCCAATGCCGGTGCTCTACCTATCCTTTGAAGCAAGGACTGTCCCCAGCATTGCTACAGTCTAGCCCGTGAGAGAAGATACCAGCACAAGGACTGTCCTCTGCATTGCTACAGTCTAGCCCGTGAGAGAAGATACCAGCACAAGGACTGTCCCAGCATTGCTACAGTCTAGCCCGTGAGATAAGATACCAGCACAAGGACTGTTCCCTGCATTGCTACAGTCTAGCCTATGAGAGAAGATACCAGCAGAAGGACTGTCCCCTGCATTGCTACAGTCTAGCCCGTGAGAGAAGATACCAGCACAAGGACTGTCCCTGCATTGCTACAGTCTAGCCCGTGAGAGAAGATACCAGCACAAGGACTGTCCCCAGCATTGCTACAGTCTAGCCCGTAAGAGAAGATACCAGCACAAGGACTGTCCCTGCATTGCTCCAGTCTAGCCCGTGAGAGAAGAGACCAGCACAAGGACTGTCCCCTGCATTGCTACAGTCTAGCCTGTGAGAGAAGATACCAGCACAAGGACTGTCCCCAGCATTGCTACAGTCTAGCCCGTGAGAGAAGATACCAGCACAAGGACTGTCCTCTGCATTGCTACAGTCTAGCCCGTGAGAGAAGATACCAGCACAAGGACTGTCCCCAGCATTGCTACAGTCTAGCCCGTGAGAGAAGATACCAGCACAAGGACTGTCCTCTGCATTGCTACAGTCTAGCCCGTGAGAGAAGATACCAGCACAAGGACTGTCCCAGCATTGCTACAGTCTAGCCCGTGAGAGAAGATACCAGCACAAGGACTGTTCCCTGCATTGCTACAGTCTAGCCTGTGAGAGAAGATACCAGCACAAGGACTGTCCCCTGCATTGCTACAGTCTAGCCCGTGAGATAAGATACCAGCACAAGGACTGTCCCTGCATTGCTACAGTCTAGCCCGTGAGAGAAGATACCAGCACAAGGACTGTCCCCTGCATTGCTACAGTCTAGCCTGTGAGAGAAGATACCAGCACAAGGACTGTCCCCTGCATTGCTACAGTCTAGCCCGTGAGAGAAGATACCAGCACAAGGACTGTCCCTGCATTGCTACAGTCTAGCCCGTGAGAGAAGATACCAGCACAAGGACTGTCCCCAGCATTGCTACAGTCTAGCCCGTAAGAGAAGATACCAGCACAAGGACTGTCCCTGCATTGCTCCAGTCTAGCCCGTGAGAGAAGAGACCAGCACAAGGACTGTCCCCTGCATTGCTACAGTCTAGCCCGTGAGAGAAGATACCAGTACAAGGACTGACCCTGCAATGCTACAGTCTAGCCCGTGAGAGAAGATACCAGCACAAGGACTGTCCCCTGCATTGCTACAGTCTAGCATGTGAGAGAAGATACCAGCACAAGGACTGTCCCCTGCATTGCTACAGTCTAGCCCGTGAGAGAAGATACCAGCACAAGGACTGTTCCCTGCATTGCTACAGTCTAGCCTGTGAGAGAAGATACCAGCACAAGGACTGTCCCTGCATTGCTACAGTCTAGCCCGTGAGAGAAGATACCAGCACAAGGACTGTCCTTGCATTGCTACAGTCTAGCCCGTGAGAGAAGATACCAGCACAAGGACTGTCCCCTGCATTACTACAATCTAGCTCGTGTGAGAAGATACCAGCACAAGGACTGTCCCCTGCATTGCTACAGTCTAGCCCGTGAGAGAAGATACCAGCACAAGGACTGTCCCCTGCGTTGCTACAGTCTAGCCCGTGAGAGAAGGACTACCAAAAGATTGTATACTTACAAAAAGCAGAATTACTCCCAGGCCAGTTGGTACCAGTGTGCATAAGAGCTGGCCAAACAATAAAGTGAAGTACATTGACTGTATTTTGTCAACAAACCTGCAAGAAGTTAAAAGTTTGGCATATTGTTTTAAGAAGTATTTCAAAGCACGTCAGTAGCAAACAAAAGTTGTTTTTTGGTGGAAATTTTACTAGGAGACAATAAATTATAAGTGCTTCAGTAATAATAAATTACTTATTAAAATCGATTCAAAAATTAAATTATAAAAAAAAATAATAATAAATTTGCAAAGAACAAACACTTTTTGTCTAAAGCTGCAAAATTCGTATTTATTTTAAAATAAATGTACTTTATACCCGAGAATAGCGCAGTGATGACGCACGCACAATTTTAAAGTTTTCTCGGATTGGTCTTCTGCGTTTCTACGCACAAAAGAAGGTTCATATACATGTTTGCTGGTTTTCTTAAGAACCCTTCTGGCTTTATTGCCACGAAGTCCTGGGTGGTGAACGGCAGGCATCGTGATGATATGAATTCCTTGAACAGAGGCGTGGGTTTTTCTTTTCCTGTAGATAATAAATGATCTTAAAAATCATTGTGGAAATTAGACTTTTTTTTTCTGCATCAGAACGTTATTAATAAAAGTAAAATATTTTAGATAAGAGGAAATCATATTTAACGCTTTAATCGCTTATTTATGAGCATATATCGGAGTTTTCTCTTGGTGATTTCACAATGGAGCTGAAACCAGCAAGCGCAAGATGGAAAGTAAGCAAGCCTGGAAAATGTGCAATTGAACCGGGATACGAACCCGAGACCTCCCAAACGCTGGCCTCTACCGGGTGATCTACCAACTGAGCTATCTTGGCAAAAATATTCGGGCGAGGTGACTCATATGAAAGAGTTCTTAGCAACTCTAGAATCCTATATAATATTTTGGTAAATTGACCGGCAATTGGGAGGTCCCGAGTTTGTATCCCGGTTCAGTGGCATATTTTTCCAGTCTAGCTTCCTTTCCATTTAAGTAATTGTGTTTGAGTAGCTCAATGGGTTAGAGCACCACCCGCGACAGATGGATATCGGGGCTCAAGTCCCCGTTTGGGCATCGGTTTTTAAGAAGGTAAAAGTGTTTGTAGTAAGTCTAATATTTCCTTACGGTTTCCTATTTGACAGCAACGCGAGTTTCTTGTGGTAGATTCGTTCACAAGCTGCCTGTGGGGGACTCCTGACATGAGTCATATTGAATGAGAGGAAACGCAGTTGTCCAATCACCTCAGCGAGCAGCGCCATCAAGATGACGTTGGAGAAAACCGCCGCAAGAATTTGGTACGCATAGGCAACGAAGCCGACGAAGAAAATTATTTCGTACGTTGGGCTGATGGTGATGTCGAATGGGTACCATGCACTGAAAGTCAAAGGAAACGTATTTTAGACAAACGATCTTCATTCTTTACGAAATGCAAACCTTTTCTTTGACGAATTTATAACCACATTGATACTGTTTGTTAAAACATTTCAAGTACATTACGAAAAAATATATATTAAATTAGCAATAAGAATGATATTTGTTCGATTTAGGTCCATTTTGTCAGATGTCAACATTTCAACCCGTCTCAACTCGATCATCTAAGCTGTGTTGCCAACTCACGTATCTACACCCCACCCCTTCCCCTTGAGGAGGGTCTTTGTTCGATTCATGTCCATCTTGTCAGGTGTCAACATTTCAACCCGTCTCGACTCGACCATCTAAGCTGCGTTGCCAACTCACGTACCTACCCCCATCCCTTCCCATCAGGAGGGTCTTTGTTCGATTCATGTTCATCTTGTCAGGTGTCAACATTTCAACCCGTCTCGACTCGACCATCTAAGCTGCGTTGCCAACTCACGTACCTACCCGCACCCCTTCCCATCAGGAGGGTCTTTGTTTGATTCATGTCCATCTTGTCAGGTGTCCACATTTCAACCCATCTCGACTCGACCATCTAAGCTGTGTTGCCAACTCACGTACCTACCCCCACCCCTTCCCATCAGGAGGGTCTTTGTTCGATTCATGTCCATCTTGTCAGGTGTCAACATTTCAACCCGTCTCGACTCGATCATCTAAGATGTGTTGCCAACTCACGTACCTACCCCCACCCCTTCCCATCAGGAGGGTATTTGTTCGATTCATGTCCATCTTGTCAGGTGTCAACATTTCAACACGTCTCGACTCGACCATCTAAGCTGTGTTGCCAACTAACGTACCTACCCCCACCCCTTCCCATCAGGAGGGTCTTTGTTTGATTCATGTCCATCTTGTCAGGTGTCAACATTTCAACCCGTCTCGACTCGACCATCTAAGCTGTGTTGCCAACTCACATACCTACCCCCACCCCTTCCCACCAGGAGGGTCTTTGTTCGATTCATGTCCATCTTGTCAGGTGTCAACATTTCAACACGTCTCGACTCGACCATCTAAGCTGTGTTGCCAACTCACGTACCTACCCCCACCCCTTCCCATCAGGAGGGTCTTTGTTCGATTCATGTCCATCTTGTCAGGTGTCAACATTTCAACCCGTCTCAACTCGACCATCTAAGCTGTGTTGCCAACTCACGTACCTACCCGCACCCCTTCCCATCAGGAGGGTCTTTGTTTGATTCATGTCCATCTTGTCAGGTGTCCACATTTCAACCCATCTCGACTCGACCATCTAAGCTGTGTTGCCAACTCACGTACCTACCCCCACCCCTTCCCATCAGGAGGGTCTTTGTTCGATTCATGTCCATCTTGTCAGGTGTCAACATTTCAACCCGTCTCGACTCGATAATCTAAGATGTGTTGCCAACTCACGTACCTACCCCCACCCCTTCCCATCAGGAGGGTCTTTGTTCGATTCATGTCCATCTTGTCAGGTGTCAACATTTCAACACGTCTCGACTCGACCATCTAAGCTGTGTTGCCAACTTACGTACCTACCCCCACCCCTTCCCATCAGGAGGGTCTTTGTTTGATTCATGTCCATCTTGTCAGGTGTCAACATTTCAACCCGTCTCGACTCGACCATCTAAGCTGTGTTGCCAACTCACATACCTACCCCCACCCCTTCCCACCAGGAGGGTCTTTGTTCGATTCATGTCCATCTTGTCAGGTGTCAACATTTCAACACGTCTCGACTCGACCATCTAAGCTGTGTTGCCAACTCACGTACCTACCCCCACCCCTTCCCATCAGGAGGGTCTTTGTTCGATTCATGTCCATCTTGTCAGGTGTCAACATTTCAACCCGTCTCAACTCGACCATCTAAGCTGTGTTGCCAACTCACGTACCTACTTCCACCCCTTCCCATCAGGAGGGTCTTTGTTCGTTTCATGTACATCTTGTCAGGTTAGCTAAGCTGTGTTGCCAACTTATACATCAAACCCACCCTATCCCATCAGGTAAGCCAGTGGTGTTGCAAAACCCCAAATGCTTTCGAATTACCCTCGGTAGTAGAAACATTCAACCACGCAGTCCAATTAATAACTTCTGATAGCTGATATATTTCAGATGTAAATTGCACGAACAAAGACAAATTCTGTTAATGTATACAATTGAGTTTTTACGAAGCACTATAATAGGTTTCGTGACGAAAAGTGGCAGGTACTTATATTTTATAAGTAGGAAGGCAAAGCGCTTGAGAATCGACCCGTTGGGAACAATGGACTTCAAATGAGGCTCAACTTACTCCCTTTATGTAAACAAAAACGGAAATTATAGTGGAGGTGTTGGTAACAACTGTTGCCATGGTGACTTCCAATCACATGCAGTGAAATTCAGACGTTTCTGTGAGCTAGAGATCCAATTTACATTTGAATAATTTGTAAAACTAGCGATTGATTAATTAATCAACAAGTCGAGCTGTCGTTTCGATTTGATCGAAAACTTTACTTTTTAAAAGGTTAGAAAATGAAGTTAACAATGGGAGAACAAAAATAATTATTTTTCTTTTTTAAACTAGTATTCATTGATGTTTACTTACTAGGAAATGAACTCTCTGTTCAAGAACAACGTGGGCAAAATCGTGAAAGTATTGACCATCAAAAAAATAGTAATAACCAAATATGCAAAAATCCATTCGGCCATTCGTTTGTTTCTTCCAACAATGTCGACGGGTCGAAAAGGAAGAAGTCTTCCAGCTTCTTTCATATCTTCCATGGCTTGCAACAGGTTGTCATACTGTTGTCTTCGATAGAGCAGGTAATATATGTGTAGGAAGAACATAGTTGTAACCAGAGGACTTCCTAAGTTCTCTAGGAACTGGAAAAGGTCGTCACCTCCCCAGTTGATATATAACAGGACTGGATTCCCGCAGAAGTTAACGTAGATATTTATAAACAGTATTACCCGGGGCAAAGACAGGCGAAAGTAGGCGCCAGGGGAAGATTGGTTGTTTTCGGCATCTGGCCATAAACCTAGAAAAAAAGAAAGATTTTGAAAACGAATGAAGCTTTTTTACGGTCAAAATATTAGATAATAAAAGCATAACTTTGTTTGATTCGATTTTTGGTGTTTCGATTTTTGGTAGCACTGGTCTATTGGCGTCGGTCAACCTCTCTCCCGAACAGAACTGGTCATGTGTATGATGGTCACCCATCCAATACCTGACCCTACGCAGTGTTGCTTAACATTCATCCCTCCAACCTCTCTCCCGAACAGAACTGGTCATGTGTATGATGGTCATCCATCCAATACCTGACCCAGCGCAGTGTTGCTTAACATTCATCCCTCCAACCTCTCTCCCGAAGAGAACTGGTCATGTGTATGATGGCCACTCATCCAAAACCTGACCCAGCGCAGTGTTGTTTAACTTTCATCCCTCCAACCTCTCTCCCATACAGAACTGGTCATGTGTATGATGGTCACCAATCCAATACCTGACCCAGCGCAGTGTTGCTTAACTTTGGTTAACGTTTAACATAAGCACTAAGACTCTGACAAGCCTGTTCTTGCATTGCTTTAAGATATTGTGCGGACATTCATGATTGAGGTGGAAACTTACCCAAGTAAAAAAGTAGCGATTTACAAATATCGATACAATTTAGTTTTGTTTCCCTCCACACTTTCAAATCGGCAATCAGCTTTGCCAACAGCGTCATGGTCAAGACTTTATGTATTACAATATTAAAACGTTTGTATTCGAATTACTGATTTATTATCACTTGTTCACAATTTCTAAAATACCAATATCGTGAATTGCAAAAAATACTTGTGTAATGAGTTCTTGCTTTATTTATAATTTTGGAACAACCTAGCGACTAGTGTTTGTTTTGAACGTTATTAGTTTGTTTGTAAAAATATAAGCAAATTATTGGGTATAATCCGAGAGGATTTAGAAAAAAAAAACTGCTAGACAACTGTCATGAGGACTTCGTCAGTGAAGGATTCTTACTGGACTGGTTTGCCGAGAATCAGTTGACGTCTAGTAATTCGTGCTTGAAATAAACATCAAAGTGAAATATAAAGCCTCTGCTGTCCACCGTGCTGGACAAAAATATTTTATTATTTAACCAGTTTCTTGACATTAAAACCAATAGAAACACACAAGTTGACACGAATTGTGCGTGAGGAAAACGAACAAAGAAATCATGAATATTTAGGGAAATTGTTTCCATGTGAGCGGATCAATTGCGTTGTGGATAAGCTTTTTTTTTCATTCACTTATAAGTTGGATGAACCTGACCATCGTGTATGACTGTGATAGTTTGACTGTCTAAAAAATAGTTCGACTTAGTGAAAAAATTTACAATGCTAACTCTAAAAATAGATATTCAAACGATTACATCTAGTACCGGCACATAGCCTACTCCTGTCGAAGAACACGCAATCGTGTTAAGACGCACCGTGACTCCCAGCGCCATCTGTTGGCTATCAAATGTACTCGATCAATTAAAGCTGCACTTCAATCGGTAACCCGGATGATGATATTCTTTGTACGGGATTCGATCGTGGACCCGTCACCACATTGACTGAACGGCCTCACCGCTCGAATACAAGAGCGGCTGTCATAAGCGAGGGTTTTAACAAAGGAGATAATTACATTTAATAACCTACTTCAAACACCGAATCTGAATAAGTAGCATCGAAGTACAAGGAATTACTAAAAAGTGTTCTCTGCAACGAAAATTTCGGCAAGCATTTCATTCAAACAAGAATTGTTTACATTTCACTTACAATTTCCCGGATATCGGCTTTCTTGTCCATCGGTCAGTTTTTCCGAAAAGAACTGGTCATGTGTATGATGGTCACCCATTCAATACCTGACCTAGCGCAGTGTTGCCTAACTTTCATCCCTTCAACCTCTCTCCCGAACAGAACTGGTCATGTGTATGATAGTCACCCATTCAATACCTGACCTAGCGCAGTGTTGCTTAACTATCATCCCTTCAACCTCTCTCCCGAACAGAACTGGTCATGTGTATGATGGTCATCCATTCAATACCTGACCTAGCGCAGTGTTGCTTAACTATCATCCCTCCAACCTCCCTCCCGAACAGAACTGGTCATGTGTATGATGGTCACTCATCCAATACCTGACCCAGCACAGTGTTCCTTAACTTTCATCCCTCCAACCTCTCTCCCGAACAGAACTGGTCATGTGTATGATGGTCACCCATCCAATACCTGACCCAGCGCAGTGTTGCTTAACTTTCATCCCTCCAGCCTGTCTCCCGAACAGAACTGGTCATGTCTATGATGGTCACCCATCCAATACCTGACTCAGCGCAGTGTTGCTTAACTTCGGTGATCTCATGAGATTGAGAATATTAAAACGATCATTACATTTAAATGTACACTTGTTATTTTTGAGGTCGATAGTACAATATTTTTTAACTCATAGTTAGCTCCTAACTTACAGAAACAGCTGACTTTCACTGCTTGTGATTGGTTGTTGCCATGGCAATTAATTTAACTACCACTTTATCTCGGAGTTAAGATAATTGTAAAAACTGATTTATTGGTTTAACATATCTCGGTGGAGGAGCCGAGTCTGTTCTGCGGGATGCGTCTAGGAGTCAATGGTTTTGTATTCAAAGGGTTTTTACCAAACGGGTGAACGTCTCGGTAAAAAACACAAGACTTTCAAAAAAGTGCTTTTTACTCACCTGCTTTTTTTTCTTTTAACTCCTTAACTTTAAACTTACTTGTTCTATAGTTATTTGTCCTTTCTTTTAATTAATTCCATTTTCCTCCTCATTCCTCTTCATCTTCTAAGGCTATACCATCCATATTTCTCAATATCTATCTGTAACCTCTTCTCTCATAGATATTATAAGTAAAAACACAACTTTCTTAGCAATCTTTCTTTGCTATTTCTACATAATTTTCTAAAAATTTCAGTCTTTATTTTTATGAAACAAGGAAGATTAATAAAATAGTGGATTCAAAAATGTATGCCATGATTCAATTCACAACTGAATAGACGTAAAATGATAGCTAACATTATATAACCAGGTCAACGCCCACAACGCCAAGCCATACCCTCGAATACAAAACCAAGAAGATTGTTTCACTTCTATCAAACAAACACTTTGTATGAGAATAGAATTGTCACGGATTCCACAAAGAGGACATAATTTCCAACTTTCAACTTATGATCCATAATATTCAACTGCATGTTTAGAAAAAAATATGATCTTAGAGAAATGAAATGTCACACAATGTTGGGATAGAAGTGGATTCATATTTTAACTGTCTCCTTAAATAAAAACTGTAATATTAATTTTGACTGATCGGCACCAGCGCGGGTTTGAAAGTTGCTTGAAAACCTCATCCTCTCCACCGAGTTTTTACTGGGTCAGAGTCACATTCCCAGTTGAACACGTGAAAGTTGCACTGGGGCAGAGTCACATGCCCAGTCGAACACGTGAAAGTTGCACTGGGACAGAGTCACATGCCCAGTCGAACACGTGAAAGTTGCACTGGGGCAGAGTCACATGCCCAGTCAAACACGTGAAAGTTGCACTGGGACAGAGTCACATGCCCAGTTGAACACGTGAAAGTTGCACTGGGACAGAGTCACATGCCCAGTCGAACATGTGAAAGTTTCACTGGGACAGAGTCACATGCCCAGTCGAACACGTGAAAGTTGCACTGGGACAGAGTCACATGCCCAGTCGAACACGTGAAAGTTGCACTGGGACAGAGTCACATGCCCAGTCGAACACGTGCAAGTTGCACTGGGACAGAGTCACATGCCCAGTCGAACACGTGAAAGTTGCACTGGGACAGAGTCACATGCCCAGTCGAACACGTGAAAGTTGCACTGGGACAGAGTCACATGCCATGTCGAACACGTGAAAGTTGCACTGGGACAGAGTCACATGCCCAGTCGAACACGTGAAAGTTGCACTGGGACAGAGTCACATGCCATGTCGAACACGTGAAAGTTGCACTGGGGCAGAGTCACATGCCCAGTCGAACACGTGAAAGTTGCACTGGGACAGAGTCACATGCCCAGTCGAACACGTGAAAGTTGCACTGGGAGAGAGTCACATGCCATGTCGAACACGAAGATCGACCATAAGTATACTATAAGCCATAAGTACACCATAAGATCGTTTTTAAAATACAAAAAAAAACTCGCGACACGACCAAGAAAATATTTTTGTTAGCAAAATCGCAAAGTTTGCAGACACTTGAATATTCGACCACACACCGTAAAGTCCATTTCACGGATACAGCCAAAAAGCCCCTTCACTTTTAGGGTTTGTTTAGATGCAGTGAAGCGAGTCAACCCTTTGTAGGGACAAGCATGTAGTTAGCAAACACATGTCTTTCAACGCTGCTACTGTAGTGAAAAACCGAGCCAATATTTGCAAACTTAAATCAACTTGGCGGGCGAAATAACAGCAGCTGAAAACTAACGACGAGATACTGAACACTTGTTCTTCATTTCCCAATTTAATTGTTAGTTGAAACAATTGTCATGATAACTGCGTGTCACATACACTAATTAACTGAATGTGCATCGATATAAAACCGTTTAGAAAATCTTGACAAATATTTAGCGTAGATGCCTAAGCATTACAAGGTGACTAAATGATTCGTAAAGTCGTTTTTTCAGTCTTAAAGTCCAATTTTACTTCGTTGCCAACTTTGATATCAAGAAAACTTTCAAGCATAGAAAATGCACTGGTAGATTCAACGTGTGGTGGCCATGGAGATGCTGAGATCGCCTGACAGAGCTTCTCAATTCTGCTATCTTATGTTACCACGGGTATATCATGGCCTAGCATAGGAGGTTCAATGGTAGATTCAACGTTTGGTAGCTATGGAGATGCTGAGATCGCCTGACAGAGCTTCTCAATTCTGCTATCTTATGTTACCACGGGTATATCATGGCCTAGCATAGGAGGTTCAATGGTAGATTCAACGTTTGGTAGCTATGGAGATGCTGAGATCGCCTGACAGAGCTTCTCAATTCTGCTATCTTATGTTACCACGGGTATATCATGGCCTAGCATAGGAGGTTCAATGGTAGATTCAACGTTTGGTAGCCATGGAGATGCTGAGATCGCCTGACAGAGCTTCTCAATTCTGCTATCTTATGTTACTACGGGTATATCATGGCCTAGCATAGGAAGTTCAATGGTAGATTCAACGTTTGGTAGCCATGGAGATGCTGAGATCGCCTGAAAGAGCTTCTCAATTCTGCTATCTTATGTTACCACGGGTATATCATGGCCTAGCATATGAGGTTCAATGGTAGATTCAACGTTTGGTAGCCATGGAGGTGCTGAGATCGCCTGACAGAGCTTCTCAATTCTGCTATCTTATGTTACCACGGGTATATCATGGCCTAGCATAGGAGGTTCAATGGTAGATTCAACGTTTGGTAGCCATGGAGATGCTGAGATCGCCTGACAGAGCTTCTCAATTCTGCTATCTTATGTTACTACGGGTATATCATGGCCTAGCATAGGAAGTTCAATGGTAGATTCAACGTTTGGTAGCCATGGAGATGCTGAGATCGCCTGAAAGAGCTTGTAAAATCTACCTTCTTATCCAACCAGGACTGTAAGATCGAACAATGTATTTGGTCTTAAGCAGAAAGGTTAAAATAGGTAAGCGTGGTGAAAAGAGGGGAGTTTTTGGAAAACACTTGAACTATTTTCTTTAAGAAGCAGCTGTCTTTGTTGCTTGAAGAGATGTTTACAAGACTTGTGGGTTAATTTGGAGTCTGGAATTCAAGTTAACTTTGCCAAATAATGAATTGTACACAAAGTCATTTGCTTACTCAACTCTTCTGCTAGCGATGGCTTGACATTCTCCGAAGACAGACAGGTGTGGAAGTACGAAACGATGTTGAACGATGTTACCCTTTGACACATTGTGTTGGCTGCTCCTGTCCAACAGCACCAAGGACCGGCCACCGCTTAGCCTTGTCCCTTTGACACACTGTGTTGGCTGCTCCTGTCCAACAGCACCAAGGACCGGCCACCGCTTAGCCTTGTCCCTTTGACACACTGTGTTGGCTGCTCCTGTCCAACAGCACCAAGGACCGGCCACCGCTTAGCCTTTACCCTTTGACACATTGTGTTGGCTGCTCCTGTCCAACAGCACCAAGGACCGGCCACCGCTTAGCCTTGTCCCTTTGACACACTGTGTTGGCTGCTCCTGTCCAACAGCACCAAGGACCGGCCACCGCTTAGCCTTGTCACTTTGACACACTGCGTTAGCGCTGTCCCTGTGGCACTGGTCTATTGGCTTTCAGAGAATGACAGGCTTATGATAAAACAAGCTTATAAGGAGCCGAGGGTGAATCCGGTGCCGTCAAGTGGTATTCGCCAAGTGGTTGTTGCGAAAAAAGCAAAACACTTCACAACAATTAAACATACATATCATTATGTAACCACAGAAACCAACCAAAATTAAAATTCCCAGCAAAGCTAAACCAAAAAAATATAATACTAAACAAAATTCTAGTGTGTCAAAATTCTTGTTATGTACCACTTCCATGTTGCTAGAACCTACATTAGCAGCGCAACTAAGCATGTCTTTCGCCTCCACCGCCACAACTTCGGCACCAACTATGTGTTCCCTTACACAAGACCAGTACTTCCTGTCAAAATGGCGTACACTTCGGTAGAGTCCACGGTACCAACGATGGTGTCAAACGAACCACCGGTCATCATCATGCATGGACTTTTAGGCTCCAAAGCGCATTGGAATTTCATCACGAAAGGACTTCATGGTAAGGCATATTAAAGTAATGTGTGTACTAGAAAAATAAATCATTGCCGGAGCTCAAAAGCTTATTCTTAAATATAGATAAAATACAACACTGGGCCGAGTCAGGTAATGGATGGGTGACCATCATACACATGACCAGTTCTGTTCGGAAGAGAGGTTGGAGGGACGAAAGTTAAGCAACACTGCGCTGAGTCAGGTATTGGATGGGTGACCATCATACACATGACCAGTTCTGTTTGGGAGAGAGGCTGGAGGGATGAAAGTTAAGCAATACTGCGCTGGGTCAGGTATTGGATCGGTGACCATTATACACATGACCAGTTCTGTTCGGGAGAGAGGTTGGAGGGATGAAAGTTAAGCAACACTGCGCTGGGTCAGGTATTGGATGGGTGACCATCATACACATGACCAGTTCTGTTTGGGAGAGAGGTTGGAGGGATGAAAGTTAAGCAACACTACGCTGGTTCAGGTATTGGATGGGTGACCATCATACACATGACCAGTTCTGTTCGGGAGAGAGGTTGGAGGGATGAAAGTTAAGCAACACTGCGCTGGGTCAGGTATTGGATGGGCGACCATCATACACATCACCAGTTCTGTTCGGGAGAGAGGTTGGAGAGATGAAAGTTAAGCAACACTGCGCTGGGTCAGGTATTGGATGAGTGACCATCATACACATGACCAGTTCTGTTCGGGAGAGAGGTTGGAGGGATGAAAGTTAGTACAGCAACTTCACTCGCCTTGCTTATCAACCTCTCGACAGCATGGATTTGTGGAGGAATCCTGCTGTTCGAGTTGTACCGTCCTTCGGAAGGGACGTTAAGCCGGTTGCCCCCTTGGTCTTCGACAGGAGTAGGCTACGTGCTTGTACCGTATACCCCCTCTTCCCTTCAAGTCTAGGTTAGGTTAATAATCATCTGCTCATTCACCGACGCCATTAGACCAGTGCCACATGGCCAGATTTTAAAAGAGTGCGTCGTTAAACAGCACAAATAAATCAACCTGCCAATGAAACATTGCGTGTTGTTAAAACAGTGCGTCGTTACACCCCACTAACCAATTAATTTCCTCTCCTCTACTCACTTCAACTTTAGCAATAAAGTTCATTCCAAAAAAAAATATATATATAAATTATATTGTTAGCCATACCAACCACTACGAGAAAAGTAAGACTTCCCCTAGCTAAAGCTGTCAAATAAAATAAGCTTTTTTTCAACTGTCCGCAGCAAAAACAAAGCGTAAAGTCTATGCTTTGGACGCTCGTAATCACGGGGAGTCTGACCACAGCAGTGACATGACGTTGAAGCACATTGTCGAAGACATCAAGGCGTTCATGCAGACGTCGAGCATCAAGAAGGCGCTGCTCATTGGTCACGGAATGGGTGCCCAGGCCATGATGGCGCTGTCTTTGCAACACGTGAGTGGCCAACGTTAAGCAAAAAAAAGCGATTTCACCGTTGGATGGGTCACCAATATGTGTTCATTTAATTCAAGGTAAAATTTGCAAAGATATTAGCACTGTTATTTTAGCATTCTCTTTGGTAAAGTGATTTTTTAGCTTCATTCAAGACAAGCCTTATCATTAGCCGTCAGCCAATAGACCAGTGCCACAGAAGCAGCCAACACAGTTTGTCAAAGTGACAAGGCTAAGCGGTGGCCGGTCCTTGGTGCTGTTGGACAGGAGCAGCCAACACAGTGTGTCAAAGTGACAAGGCTAAGCGGTGGCCGGTCCTTGGTGCTGTTGGACAGGAGCAGCCAACACAGTTTGTCGAAGGGAGAAGGCTAAGCGGTGACCAGTCCTTGGTGCTGTTGGACAGGAGCAGCCAACACAGTGTGTCAAAGTGACAAGGCTAAGCGGTGGTCGGTCCTTGGTGCTGTTGGACAGGAGCAGCCAACACAGTGTGTCAAAGTGACAAGGCTAAGCGGTGGCCGGTCCTTGGTGCTGTTGGACAGGAGCAGCCAACACAGTGTGTCAAAGTGACAAGGCTAAGCGGTGGCCGGTCCTTGGTGTTGTTGGACAGGAGCAGCCAACACAGTGTGTCAAAGTGACAAGGCTAAGCGGTGGCCGGTACTTGGTGCTGTTGGACAGAAGCAGCCAACACAGTGTGTCAAAGTGACAAGGCTAAGCGGTGGCCGGTCCTTGGTGCTGTTGGACAGGAGCAGCCAACACAGTGTGTCAAAGTGACAAGGCTAAGCGGTGGCCGGTCCTTGGTGCTGTTGAACAGGAGCAGCCAACACAGTGTGTCAAAGTGACAAGGCTAAGCGGTGGCCGGTCCTTGGTGCTGTTGAACAGGAGCAGCCAACACAGTGTGTCAAAGTGACAAGGCTAAGCGGTGGCCGGTCCTTGGTGTTGTTGGACAGGAGCAGCCAACACAGTGTGTCAAAGTGACAAGGCTAAGCGGTGACCAGTCCTCGGTGCTGTTGGACAGGAGCAGCCAACACAGTGTGTCAAAGTGACAAGGCTAAGTGGTGGCCGGTTCTTGGCGCTGTTGGACAGGAGCAGGCTGCAATCTTCAAGGCTAGATGAGGTTTTTAGTAAACTTAGAGCCTAATTTCTGAAGAAGCAGCTAAAACGTATCGTCTCTTTTACTACCCAGCCAGACATGGTCGACCAGCTAATCGTGGTGGACACCAGTCCAATCAGCAGTAGTCCCAGTCTTTACCTGACTCCTACGTACCTGTCAGCCATCAACAACGTGGTCCTGCCACCGATGATCCCGTTGTCGGTTGCCAAGCAGACGGCAGAAGATCAGCTGAGGAGGGCGGTGCCCGGGAAAATCTTGAGAAAGATTCTGTTAGCTAATCTGGTGCCTGCGGAAAACTCGAGGTAAGAAGTGTATGTTGTTATTTGTGTTAATATTATTGGTTGATCAGGATGTGTCCAGGAATTTACTGTTTACTTGAGGTTGAAAAATGTACATTTTCTGAATTGCGAAACAGCGAAACTTATCTGCATTTTTGTTTGCTGACTTTTGTAGAAAAATTATAATTAGTCTGGATCAGTTGGCATTTTTATATGACAATTTTCTTACAATTTTTACTTTTTTTCCATATTTTCACTTAGATTTTTTTAATTGCGATACAGCTAAGCTCAGTGGTGCAGTACACTTAGAAGCAATGACCTAAACATCAATACCAATTTTTAGAAAAACTATTTCAACTGGGTTTTGAATGCTAAGTAAAGGGCTACTAAATTTCCCGACGTTTCGCAACATATACTAGTTACTTCTTCAGAGGTTTGAGCAGTCCTGACAATTTTCCAATAACAAAAGAACCACATAAAATTATAACAATTACCCAGTTTAATTACCTAATTTTACGTGGTTCTTTTGTTATCGGAAAATTGTCAGGACTGCTCAAACCTCTGAAGAAGTAGCTAGTATATGTTACGAAACGTCAGGAAATTTAGTAGCTCTTTACTTAGCATTCAAAACCCAGTTCAAATAGTTTTTCTAAAAACTTGTGCTAAGTTTACATCAAGTAGACATGAGTCTAAAAACCAACATCAATACCAATAATGAATAAATGATTTGTTAATTTCTAATATTTATTTTTATTGTTTACTATTATAAATTTTGATTAATTATCATTAATTATCAATATTTGAGACGTGTTTTGCTACTGCCAAGGCCACATTTCTGCCAAAGTTTCACACAGTTAGCGTCCGGTCCTCGTGAGATCACTCAAGTTAACCAACACTGCGCTGGGTCAGGTATTGGATGGGTGACCATCATACACATGACCAGTTCTGTTTGGGAGAGAGGTTGGAGGGATGAAAGTTAAGCAACACTGCGCTGGTTCAGGTATTGGATGGGTGACCATCATACACATGACCAGTTCTGTTTGGGAGAGAGGTTGGAGGGATGAAAGTTAAGCAATACTACGCTGGGTCAGGTATTGGATGGGTGACCATCACACACATGACCAGTTCTGTTCGGGAGAGAGGTTGGAGGGATGAAAGTTAAGCAACACTGCGCTGGGTTAGGTATTGGATGGGTGACCATCATACACATGACCAGTTCTGTTCGGGAGAGAGGTTGAAGGGATGAAAGTTAAGCAACACTGCGCTGGGTCAGGTATTGGATGGGCGACCATCATACACATCACCAGTTCTGTTCGGGAGAGAGGTTGGAGGGATGAAAGTTAAGCAATACTACGCTGGGTCAGGTATTGGATGGGTGACCATCATACACATGACCAGTTCTGTTCGGGAGAGAGGTTGGAGGGATGAAAGTTAAGCAACACTGCGCTGGGTCAGGTATTGAATGGGTGACCATCATACGTCTTAGGATGCTTAAATCACCGGTTGTCAAAATATCACATAAGTTAAGCAACATTTACTTTGGCTATGGCATTAGATTGGTGCCTTCAGCATTGTTTGAAGTATTGGAAAACCAATTTTTGCTAGAAATCTTAGTTTAGTTCACACCACACAGGAGTCCAAGCCACTTGCTAGCACCGGGTATCTCCAACTCCCTTCTAGGCTAAGTCTTTGATAATTATTTTAAGCCTACAGATGCTTAAAGGCATAAACTTTTTGTGAAAACGTAGCTTAAAATTTGAAAATACATAAAAACATAAATAAAAATAAAAATATGTATTATATTTTAAAATTTGACAAATAAACGTTCTTAAAAGTTTTTTTTCTTATTATTAATTTTTCTTATTATTAAACCCCGTTTGGGCATCAATTTTTGAGCCGGTTCTAGTGTTGTTAATAATAAAATACCCTGCGCATTGCAAGCGTTTGCAATTTAAATCAGATTTCATCCTAGTTCTGAAAAGTTTCACATCAGTTGGTTTATTTTCCAGATACAAATGGCGAATAAATCTGACAGCCATAGCCAGGAACTTCATCAATATTTCAACGTTCCCCTCTGTGACTTGGGGTGACATGTTCGACAAGCCCACCTTGTTCCTGCAAGGAGGTCGCAGTGATAACATCAAGAGGGCCGAGTTTACAGAGATAAGACGGTTGTTCCCGAAGGCGGAGTTCAAACGGTTTGGCAGCACGGGACACTGGCTCCATCTGCAGAAACCCAGAGAGTTTGTTGGAGTTGTTGGTGACTTTATGACTTTTAAAGAAGTTGAAGAGGCACAGAAGCAGGTGAAGATATCGAGTGAAGCAGTGAAAGAAGTGGATAAGGAAAAGGATAAATAGGCTTCAGGAGTTTGTAAAGACGATTGGTTTTGAAGAATTCATAAGGCTTAGGAAATAAAAAAAAAACACTTACAAATTTGAGTCAGGAAGTGAAATAAAATTATAATTAGGTTATTTTCAAGTAGAAAATACGCGAACATTGTCAATTGTTCTGAAAAGCGAAAATAAAAATATTTTAAATGGATTTTTTGTTTTATTGTGAAGTGGTTAATAAAAGATCTTTGTTTGATAAAAGAAAAAAACTCTAGATTTTTGGCGAATACAATTGAGAAATGTTGTTTGCACTTTTCAATCTCATCAAATACACTGAAATCCTCTCAAAAATTATGTGTCCAAGTAGCTCAATTGGTTAGAACAACACCCGCGACAGGTGGAGATCGGGGTCCAAGTAGCTCAATTGGTTAGAACAACACCCGCGACAGGTGGAGATCGGGGTCCAAGTAGCTCAATTGGTTAGAACAACACCCGTGATAGGTGGAGATCGGGGTCCAAGTAGCTCAATTGGTTAGAGCAACATCCGCGACAGGTGGAGATCGGGGTCCAAGTAGCTCAATGGGTTAGAACAACACCCGCGACAGGTGGAGATCGGGGTCCAAGTAGCTCAATTGATTAGAGCAACACCCGCGACAGGCGGAGATCGGGGTCCAAGTAGCTCAATTGATTAGAGCAACACCCGCGACAGGTGGAGATCGGGGTCAAAGTAGCTCAATTGGTTAGAGCAACACCCACGACAGGTGGAGATCGGGGTCCAAGTAGCTCAATGGGTTAGAACAACACCCGCGACAGGTGAAGATCGGGGTCCAAGTAGCTAAATTGGTTAGAACAACACCCCCGACAGGTGGAGATCGGGGTTCGAGTCCCCGTTTGGACATCAAATTGAGACGGTTATAGTGTTGTTAATAATAAACTAGCTCAAAATCTACTTCTTGAAAGTACATAAATAAAAAAAATCAGAAAATGTTCACAAAAGTTGTATCTAGCAGAAAATGCATGGAAATCTGGATTCTGTTCCCTAATTAAAAACTAAATTTTCGAGAGAACCTAAAAAAAAAGAAAAAAATCTCCATTAATCTGGTCGGCGCGTGCGGCTTTCATCACATCAAGTACCTACCTCGTGCCACCCAAAGATAAAGAAACCAACACGTGATCAAATCTTATCTTTTGCACACGGCACCACAACTTTGCACACGCCACTGCCTGGTATTTGCACACGGCCCAGTGATAAGCAAAGTTGCGCGGCTGTTTTTATCAAAATCAATTAGTCACTCATGAATGTACACTAATTTCAACAAAATGTATGGAGTTTATTAGCGTCATTATTACTGTCTTATGTTACCACGGGCATATCATGGCCTAGCATAGGAGGTTCAATGGTAGATTCAACGTTTGGTAGCCATGGTGATGCTGAGATCGCCTGACAGAGCTTCTCAATTCTGCTATCTTATGTTACCACGGGTATATCATAGCCTAGCATAAGAGGTTCAATGGTAGATTCAACGTTTGGTAGCCATGGTGATGCTGAGATCGCCTGACAGAGCATCTCAATTCTGCTATCTTATGTTACCACGGGTATATCATGACCTAGCATAGGAGGTTCAATGGTAGATTCAACGTTTGGTAGCCATGGAGATGCTGAGATCGCCTGACAGAGCTTCTCAATTCTGCTATTTTATGATACCGCGGGTATATCATAGCCTAGCATAGGAGGTTCAATGGTAGATTCAACGTTTGGTAGCCATGGTGATGCTGAGATCGCCTGACAGAGCTTCTCAATTCTGCTATCTTATGTTACCACGGGTATATCATGACCTAGCATAGGAGGATCAATGGTAGATTCAACGTTTGGTAGCCATGGAGATGCTGAGATCGCCTGACAGAGCTTCTCAATTCTGCTATCTTATGTTACCACGGGTATATCATGGCCTAGCATAGGAGGTTCAATGGTAGATTCAACGTTTGGTAGACATGGAGATGCTGAGATCGCCTGACAGAGCTTCTCAATTCTGCTATCTTATGTTACCACGGGCATATCATGGCCTAGCATAGGAGGTATAATGGTAGATTCAACGTTTGGTAGCCATGAAGATGCTGGGATCGCCTGACAGAGCTTCTCAATTCTGCTATATTATGTTACCACGGGTATATCATGGCCTAGCATAGGAGGTTCAATAGTAGTTTCAACGTTTGGTAGCTATGAAGATTCTGAGATCGCCTGACAGAGCTTCTCAATTCTGCTATCTTATGTTACCACGGGTATATCATGGCCTAGCATAGGAGGTTCAATGGTAGATTCAACGTTTGGTAGCCATGAAGATGCTGAGATCGCCTGACAGAGCTTCTCAATTCTGCTATCTTATGTTACCACGGGTATATCATGGCCTAGCATAGGAGGTTCAATGGTAGATTCAATGTTTGGTAGCCATGGAGATGCTGAGATCGCCTGACAGAGCTTCTCAATTCTGCTATCTTATGTTACCACGGGTAAAGCATGGCCTAGCATAGGAGGTTCAATGGTAGATTCAACGTTTGGTAGCCATGAAGATGCTGAGATCGCCTGACAGAGCTTCTCAATTCTGCTATCTTATGTTACCACGGGTAAAGCATGGCCTAGCAAAGGAGGTTAGGAACACGTGAAAGTTGCACTGGGGCAGAGTCACATGCCCAGTCGAACACGTGAAAGTTGCACTGGGGCAGAGTCACATGCCCAGTCGAACACGTGAAAGTTGCACTGGGACAGAGTCACATGCCCAGTCGAACAGGTGAAAGTTGCACTGGGACAGAGTCACATGCCCAGTCGAACAGGTGAAAGTTGCACTGGGACAGAGTCACATGTCCAGTCGAACACGTGAAAGTTGCACTGGGACAGAGTCACATGCCCAGTCGAACAGGTGAAAGTTGCACTGGGACAGAGTCACATGCCCAGTCGAACACGTGAAAGTTGCACTGGGGCAGCAAGACGAATACGCAATCCATTTTTTTTTTTTTTTTTTTTTATAGTCATAGAGGTCATAATTTATGAAAAGTCTGTTCCTCTAGAGCTGACGGCATATTTTATACACATCCAAGATAAAATCTGCTATCAGCTTCTTAATCATAAGTTGCACTTTTTGGAGCAAAAAAATCGAATTAATTGCTACATTGTAAGCTCGGTGTTGATAAATGATAAGATTGTAACAAATTGCGTCAAATAGGTAATGCGTCGAAAGGTAAGACAATGTAGTACCTCATTGAATGAAGCCAGAAAACACGACGACCGACCGCCATGTTGCTATAATATTTTGAACTCCAAATTTGATTAAACATGAGTTCTTTCAAAATATAATTGCTAGTCAAAAATGCTGACACCGAGCCTTTTAGCATAATTAATATCTTAGATATTATGGGTTGATATTGTTGATAAACTGTGATATTAGCTAATTTATATTTGTTTATTGCCTTTTCCTTAAAATGTTAAGACGAAATGGCGTCAGTGGTAAGGTTAAGTCAAAGTCCTATCGTTTCATTATTGGCTGTCTTTACGGAAAATAGCTGAAAATGGCTGAAAGTGTCTAGATTTCCGACAAGTACAAAGGGTGCTGCCAGATGGAGCCACTGTCGTTTTGAAAGTTCAGAAATTTCGTTATTTCTCGCAGATTACTCGCATTTGAATCTGGTTTACACGCAATTAATCTTTATTAATGCTAACCACAACATTTGAAATGCACATATCTATATTTTGAGTCGTAATTATTCAATTATATCTAGGTTTGTTTCCAACGGACGGCCGCAATCGCCATCTAGTGACACTTACCATTACCACGTGTTGCCGGCCTCGTTTGCTCAGCAAAACGTTTAACATTAGCACTGGGGCTCTAACTGAGTCTATGTATCTAATGGTGGTACCAACGTTGAACAATTCATCCCTGAAGAGTGATCATCTCTGGACACTTTTACATTGCTAAACCAAGAAAAAAAAGCTTAAAATTTTTTTTATTATTTTTTTTTACCAAAATAACTTTTTATGAGCGCTAAGCATCAAATCACTTAGGATTAGACTTGCCAGTTCAAAACACCTGCTAATTTTAAATTTAATCTGCAACCTTCCATTTAGGCATCCCTTGAAATGGCCTTAAAAAGTTTATCGACCTCACCTTTTGTCCATGGTTCACCCCCTAATTAGATGAAAAGGCTAACAATCCCTTACAACGTCATCATTCATCAGCCCTTCATCAGGGGTTGATCATGCTATACCTGACCGTCAAGGGATGTTCGTTAGCAAGAGAAGCATTCACATGTCGTTGACCTGGAAAGAAAGATTCCACAAAGAACTTCATTCGGAAATGAAAATGTATTGAAATGTTGTATTATAGCTAAAAAAAATTGGGGAAAAAATATGTAAAAGACGCTGAAATGGATTAAATTTCAAATCAGAAAAAAAATCTTTTTATAAAAAATGGTAAAAGAACAATTAATTCAATAGAGGTCTGTATTTTATTTCTCGTTTGTTATTTTCAAATTTCCTTTTGTGTTTCGAATTTTTGTCTGAAGCGATGTAGGAAAAGGAAATAACTTTTTGCGTCACGTATTTCCGTGTTTTTAGTGGATGCAGGTGTTTGAAAATTCTTAAATGACTGGTGGATTTTAAGCGATATTCTTTAAATAATGGTTTGGCGTGTTGGAAACACAGGTTCTCGTGAGATCTCCGAAGTTAAGCGACACTGCGCTGGGTCAGGTTTTGGATGGTTGACCATCATACACATGACCAGTTCTGTTTGGGAGAGAGGTTGGAGGGATGAAAGTTAAGCAACACTGCGCTGGGCCAGGTATTGGATGGTTGACCATCATACACATGACCAGTTCTGTTCGGGAGAGAGGTTAGAGGGATGAAAGTTAAGCAACACTGCGCTGGGTTAGGTATTAGATGGGTGACCATCATACACATGACCAGTTCTGTTCGGGAGAGAGGTTGGAGGGATGAAAGTTAGTACAGCAACTTCACTCGCCTTGCTTATCAACCTCTCGACAGCATGGATTTGTTGAGGAATCCTGTTGTTCGCGTTGTACCGTCCTTCGGAAGGGACGCTTTGCCAGTGGTTCTTTTTGACAGGACTATTTGCCAGTGGAATAAAATTAGGTGAAATAGGATGTATTTTAAATGCTAAACCCAGAGAAAATGAAGGTTTATAATTATATTTCATTTCACTGGAAAATGAACTAGTTGCTGTTTCCGTTAGCAAGCCAGTTCGACGCTAAACAAAACGAATAAATAGTTAATCGATAATTAATAATTAATAATTGTTAATAATTAATAGTTACTACAGAAGGTATGCCAAATGTTTTAATTTTGCTCAATCCGTAAAGAATATTTTTAGGTTTGAACCATTTTCAAAAAGCCTCACAATTAATTTGGTTGCAAATTAATGCAAAAGATAGGTTTTCATATAGTTCAATACTTCAGTGAAATTTTAATAACAAAAATATATGCAAGTAATGATTTTATTGCAACTTTTATAGCAACTTGACAAGTACATAGAATTACTTGCGATGATAAACTAACCCAACCTGAAATTGGATCTGACTTTTCTTGCAAAAACAGCAAGGCTGCTTTTGACCGAGAATTCAATACGTTTTTGGCTGGCGGTGAAATAACATAGACCGCAATTTTGTTCCTTTTTCAAAAATGCTACAAGATTTATGTTTTTCTTTGGCTGTTTTACCGTTTTTTTTTTGGCGCCAAAGTGTTATTAAGATGTCAGATTAGGTTTGAATCTTGGATGCTTGAAGTCTTCAGACTCATTGCCTAAAATTACTGTCGTTTTGTGGCGATATAATTAAATATGGCGACAAAATGCATTCTGCTATTATAGACATACAAAAGCGTTAAATCTGTCAAGAACTAAATGGCGTTCATTTATTTATCAAATGCGCTTTACCGGATTATTTTTAGCTATTTTTGTAATCTCTGTTACCTCAGAGCAGGATCGTTTCGACATTGAGATAAAACAGCAAATACCGAACAATAATGGCCAAGAATATGATGGCGTTTTTAGAGAATCAGGATTAAGTTCATAGGTAAATTATTATTATTTGTGGTGTTTAACGACGCACTGTTTTGACATCTGGCCATGCGGCACTGGTCTAATGGCGTCGGTGAAGGAGTCGATGATGATGAGGATGATGATGAACCTAACCTAGCCTAGAAGGGAGGAGGGGAAACCCGGTGCCGGCACGTAGCCTACTCCTGTCGAAGACCAAGGGGACCACCGGCTTAACGTCCCTTCCGAAGGACGGTACAACGCGAACAACAGGATTCCTCCACAAATCCATGCTGTCGAGAGGTTGATAAGCAAGGCGAGTAAAGTTGCTGTACTAACTTTTATCCCTCCAACCTCTCTCCCAAACAGAACTGGTCATGTGTATAATGGTCACCCATCCAATACCTGACCCAGCGCAGTGTTGCTTAACTTCGGTGATTATAGCGAGAACCGGTGTTTCCAAAACGCCAAACCGTTCGGTTTCATAGGTAAAGTCAGATTGACAGTGTTAATGTTAAAATTTCTGCTGAGCAAACGAGGCCGGTAAAACGTGGTAACAGTAAGTTTAACACTAAAGCTGGGACTGTGATTGGAAAACGTTTTTCACAACTACCAAAAAATTTTTATTAATTGGAAAAAATTAGCATTCGATATTTTGGGTCTTAAAAGGAATGAAATTATATATATAGTAGGGATCTAACCACTTAACCCTTGGATTTGAAAGCCGAAGAAATATATTTGGAAAGCTATTGAGAAAAATCAAGAAAATATGAAAAAAATACCTGAAATTGAAAAAATTTCAATTTAATTTAATTTCTATTTAATTTAAATTTAAATTTTAAAATTTAAATTGATAGTGAAATTCAGGACTTCACTTAATAATAAAATACCCCGCGCATTGCAAGCGTTTGCAATTTAAATCAGATTTCATCCTAACATATCTACCTATTCATAATATTTCCCATTTGAAGTGGTACTCGATTTTTATCCAGAAAATGTCTTGAACTAATATCAGAATAAAAATTGCATCTCTTAATCGTTAGAACCTAAAACACCACATGAAATTGTAAACCAGAATTGACATAACGAGTTCACAGCCAACAGCTGGACTCTGAAATTAACGATCAGAACTGCAGCAATAATGAGTACAAGAACAAGAAGATGTTAAAATGGGTTTTTTTTTTCAAAAAACAAATCAAGATGGCGACTAAAATTAAGAAACAAAAGAAACTTCTGCAACAATTGGTGATTTGCAGCCTAAACCTTAGAGTGAAATGAAAACGAGTAATAATTTAGATTGATGATATTAAAGTTGGTACTCATGGGTGGATTCATTTGTGACGATGCTGCCAACATAACAGTGCAAACTGCCAGAGCAATTGCATCTAATTTCATGTCTGAGATTTCAATCATGACTGAGTTTTTTTTTTTTTACAACAATAATGAGATTGGTGTTGTGTGAAGGCCGTGGTTCGAAGCGGTCGCCCACCCAAAATGCCATTGACGCTTAGTGTTGCTTAACTTTGGTGATCTATGTTTTAGAATTTTTTCGGGTTTGATTTGACTGATGTAATCAGTGATTCTGATTTGTGGTGTTTAACGACGCACTGTTTTGACGACGGGTCATGTGTCACTGGTCTAATGGCGTCGGTGAATGAGTTCGTGATGATGATGAAGCTTAACTAACCTAGTAAAGAGGAGGGGAAACCCGATGCCAGCACGTAGCCTACTCCTGTGGAAGACCAAGGGGACCACCGGCTTAACGTCCCTTCTGAAGGACGGTACAACGCGAACAACAGGATTCCTCCACAAATCCATACTGTCGAGAGGTTGATAAGCAAGGCGAGTGAAGTTTTCGTACTAACTTTCATCCCTCCAACCTCTCTCCCGAACAGAACTGGTCATGTGTATGATGGTCACCCATCCAATACCTGACTCAGCGCAGTGTTGCTTAACTTTCATACCTCCAACCTCTCTCCCTAACAGAACTGGTCATGTCTATGATGGTCACCCATCCAATACCTGACCCAGCGCAGTGTTGCTTAACTTTTATACCTCCAACCTCTCTCCCTAACAGAACTGGTCATGTATATGATGGTCACCCATCCAATACCTGACTCAGCGCAGTGTTGCTTAACTTTCATCCCTCCAACCTCTCTCCCGAACAGAACTGGTCATGTGTATGATGGTCACCCATCCAATACCTGACTCAGCGCAGTGTTGCTTAACTTTCATCCCTCCAACCTCTCTCCCTAACAGAACTGGTCATGTGTATGATGGTCACCCATCCAATACCTGACCCAGCGCAGTGTTGCTTAACTTTCATCCCTCCAACCTCTCTCCCGAACAGAACTGGTCATGTGTATGATGGCCACCCATCCAATACCTGACCCAGTGCAGTGCTGCTTAAATTATGTGATCCTACAAGTTCCTGTGTTTCCAACACGCCAAACAATCTTTGGTATATGGTGCACCTAGCCATGAGAACGTGATCTAGCCTAGAAGGAAGGAGGGGAAACCCCCTGCGGCGATGTTTAGCATAGTTATCAAAAGTTACCAAGACGACCACCGGTTTTAACGCCCCCAGTAAGATTTGCACCGAAAACTTGAGTTATAAAACTCTGACCGAAACGTCAAAAAAGTCCTTGAGCTATTCGTGGTGAATAACCATTAAACTCCACATTAACAAAACTGTCTGCAAAAATTTCACATACCATTTACTAGTTCCAATCTTACAGTCGTTCAGAGCTCATAAAACCGGTATCTCCACCCGCATCCTCTCTCTCTTTTCAATCAACGTGCCACACCAATAAACCTTCTCTCTTGCACACCTAAGCGTGGCGTTCTTCCTTTTCTACGCACGACCCAATATTATCTCAAATACCCCATCAACATCCTCCTCTCTCTTCCACCAATCTAAAAATCAAGCACACCTTCTCTCTTTCTCCCACACAAATTCCTTGCAACCAGAAAACACGTATCATCTCTCTCACGCTAACAAAAACTTCATCATCATTGCCTCTATCGCACTTTAGAGGAGCACAATCGAAAAAGCGCTATCTCTTATGCTTCTATGTTTGGTCTTATGGTTCTGTCTCATTTCAGGCAAGTGTGGGAACTTTCTTAAGCAGTAAGCTAGTAGATGTCTGGGACCGTCTCTCTACCTGTATATCCTTGTTGAGATGGGCAAATATTTACCATCTTAGATGCGTTCATGCTGTCGGTGTGGCTACGTCTTGTGTGGTTAAGATAATTGATATCTTATTTGCTTTGGGTGGTGCAAGGAATCGAAACTCGAGATGATTCGTTCGGCGACTATTTGCTGTTAGTCATATTCATGAATCATAATTCCCTTATTGAGAGATCTTAGATCATACGAATCTTGATGAAAAATTGATGATGAAAAATGTCATGAACATGTAGGCGTGCTACCATAGCGCTGATGTCAAAATGTATTTAAACAATTTTAAGATGCTGCTGGAGTCACTGTCGTTTTGAGCGTTAAGATATTTCGTTATTTCTTGCAGATTACTCGCATTTGAAACTGGTTCACACTCTTTTTAGATGAAATCTGATTTATATTGCAAACGCTTGCAACATATACCTACACTATAACCGTCTCAAAAATTGATGCCCAAACGGGGACTCAAACCCCGGTCTCCATCTGTCGCGGGTGTTGCTCTAACCCATTGAGCTACTTGGATTAATCTTTGAAATGGTAACTTTAAAGATTGATTAACATGTAGCTATATTTTGAGTCGTTATTATTTAATTGTAGAGGTGTGTTAAAAAAGGACGGCAGCAAGTGCCATCGTGTGGCACCAACCGTTACCACGTGTTGCAGGCCTCGTTTTCTTAGTAGAAAGCTTAAAATTAACGCTGGTTCTCTGACTATACCTGTAAAGTCAGTGCTGTAGGTAGTATAGCAGTTGAAATTTATATTAATGATTAGTTTGGATTCCGAAATGATTTGCAATATTTTTTAACAAAGCCCCAAATTTTTTTATTTTATTTTGTACACCAACGATTGCCGTGACAAATTCTTCTCAAATAATTATGTTAAGCAACACCTGCTTTAAAAAAAAAGTGTTTTGGTTGATGTTTAGGGAGAGGATAGCCGTCAATCACAAAAACTATTTTGGCCCACCCAGAAAATCAGGGGCCAATCATGCGTCTGGTTTCTGAAAAATAATTTTTTTTTTAATCTAATACACTCCTAAAAACTCTAGTTGGACACTACGAAAAATCATTGGGCTTACTGGTCAACTGTTTTGACCATTCTTTTCATTTCGTTATTTCTCGCAGATTACTCGCATTTGAGACTGGTTTACACTCAATTAATCTTTATTAATGGTGGGTTGTAACGGTAAATTTGCCATTTTTTTTCTCTAAGTTGAGTCAGATTCTTGGTCGGGATAGGTTGGGTAAAGGCATCCACCTAATGCGGGTCCACTTTTACTACCAGCTAATTGAAAATATGGACATTGGCCAGATATTGACCACGTGCTTCTTTGGAAACATCTCCGATGGTCCTCTCTCGGGTAAGCTAGAGTGCCCTGCGTCTGCCGTGAGCCGGTAATGTTTGACAATAAGATCCTGATTGCTTAGCGACAATAAAATATCCCAGGATGCAATAATTTGAACAAATTCAGTCCTTTGTTCCTGGTTATCAATGGTTATTTTGCGCGTACGCTCGCGTACCCACCCTTTCTTGCAATTGTGCACGTCGATCACTCATTCCGGGAAAAGTTTCGTCTACTCTACATTTAAATTCAAGAAACACACGTCATTTTTAAGTATTGGTGAACATTTTAATTGGAAATGGCATTCGGTATATTCACAGAATCTTGTCATTCTGAAAAATAAATGCCAGATACACAAGCTCATAATTATGACCACGCAAAGCGATAGCAAGGCTAAGCTTAGCTAAGCTCGGGTAACGCTACCCTTTGTTAGGCAGCGCCGACAAAGCATAGCGAGGGTATAGATATTGTTTCTGTGTTTCTCGTCTTTTGGCACAGCTTCCTCCATCCCACACCCAAGAAAACGCACGATCTAGGACAGCACATGAATTGAGAGCGTACCCAACTTTTTCGTTACAAATTAACCATTGCTAGTTGTGTGTATTTACGTCAAATATTACCAGTTATATGAGCTTCGATGGATGGTTAGTTGTCTTTGGTTAGTTGTAAATGACATGTGACATTTTTATGTTCGATTCAGGGCCACGTGTCAACTTTAACAGAGCAAGTCCGTCAATCACCACAACAATAATGTTACAGTTCAAACTCCAATAAGATTGACAATTTCAAACCCCAAGCGTTTTTATCATTTGCATAACAGAATAACCATCACTGAGATTTTATTACCTATTCATTTTTAATGGTTATTTTTATTAAGAATAATTTCATATTCAATCAGAATTAATGTGCCCAGTGGAATGCAATTTGTATGTATACTAAACTGAAGCATGTCTTGCCCATATTGTGGAGTAATTTGCAGGCAACGGTTGGTAATTTAATCAAATATCACTGACTTCACCTAAATGAGATGATGGTTCAGACATTCTTTTGGCTTAAATAGATTTCAGCAACGCCCTTTTGCAATACAGAAACATTTTTCATTCTAAATTCAAGTCTATATAATTATCTAGGAGGCAATATATTTTTGTTTGGCTTTGTCTCTGATTTGTTCGTAAAAGAATACGCTTTATGCTGCGATGGTCACCCTACCTTAATGCTAACCTCAACGATTGATAAACATGTATCGATATTTTGAGTCGTTATTATTTAATTGTAGAGGTTTGTTAAAAAAGACGGCAGCTAGCGTCATCGGGTAGCTCCTACCGTTACCACGTGTCGCAGGCTCGCTTACATTAGCGCTGTGACTGAGTAAACCTGTAAACCCAATGACAGGACGTTTAACATTAGCGCTGTGACTCTGACTAAACCTGTAAACCCAATGACAGGACGTTTAACATTAGCGCTGTGACTCTGACTTAACCTGTAAACCCAATGACAGGACGTTTAACATTAGCGCTGTGACTCTGACTTAACCTGTAAACCCAATGACAGGACGTTTAACATTAGCGCTGTGATTCTGACTAAACCTGTAAACCTAATGACAGAACGTTTAACATTAGCGCTGTGACTCTGACTTAACCTGTAAACCCAATGACAGGACGTTTAACATTAGCGCTGTGACTCTGACTAAACCTGTAAACCCAATGGCAGGACGTTTAACATTAGCGCTGTGACTCTGACTAAACCTGTAAACCCAATGACAGGACGTTTAACATTAGCGCTGTGACTCTGACTTAACCTGTAAACCCAATGACAGGACGTTTAACATTAGCGCTGTGATTCTGACTAAACCTGTAAACCTAATGACAGAACGTTTAACATTAGCGCTGTGACTCTGACTTAACCTGTAAACCCAATGACAGGACGTTTAACATTAGCGCTGTGACTCTGACTAAACCTGTAAACCCAATGGCAGGACGTTTAACATTAGCGCTGTGACTCTGACTAAACCTGTAAACCCAATGACAGGACGTTTAACATTAGCGCTGTGACTCTGACTAAATCTGTAAACCCAATGACAGGACGTTTAACATTAGCGCTGTGACTCTGACTAAACCTGTAAACCCAATGACAGAACGTTTAACATTAGCGCTGTGATTCTGACTAAACATGTCCATGAACTCATTTATAAAACTAAGTTATTGGAAGATGCATGACCTTGCGCGTGCTAGTTTTGAAAATGATATTTTAGTATTTGACTTTGTTGGCTTTTTGCATCAAACCTTCGACAGGTTTATTGCTTGGTAAACAAACAGATAAGCAGCAACAGGTTGGTAAATATAGTGCGACAATCCCAGCGAGGTGACTGACAGGTGTTTGTGAGAAAAGGTGACAAAAATGAACCAATTCATAATCTAGGTAGACTTAGAAGCTAGGGATGGGCACCAAACGACATGCGTTTTGGCATGAATTAGGAAATGGTATTCAAAACCTGAAAAATTAGCTGAGTTTTAATACGAGTTCGATATAAAATATAGCCGAGCATGAGGTAAAAAAATGATTTTACTCTTTGCTGGGCAATTTTTGCACTTTTTTTTTCAAAATTATTTCTAACGATTCATAAAGTCTTTGATGTTCAGACAACTACAGATAGTGTTTCCAGATTTTCAGAGGGTGGGGGTAACCAAAATGTCTACCAAATCTATGGGACGTATACTGAAACGCATCAATGCAAATCTGACCAACGTAGCTATTTTGTGGGGGCTTTTTTTGTGGTTTCATGGATATGCAAAGCTAAGTTTAACCTGAAACTTGATCGATTTGGAAGTTAGGTTGATACCACCATAACAACAGCCCCTGAAAATCCTGAAAAACATCTGTAATTGGCTGATAAACTACATATGGTGCCTAACCTAAACTTCAAAAATAATATCTGACCATTTTCGAGACCATTTATCAAAATTTTTATTGGACACACAAAAGAATCTCACAGTCGGCAAATCTCAATGACATCAATACAGCATCTCTCCTACTTACTCCAGTGATTACTCATATAACACTCCCATGAGAACAACAGAGAAAACTGCTCTAAGACATCACGAAACAGAGCGAGAACCACCATGTCGGATGCCAGCAAAAGAGACACACTTATCTCAAACGCCATAAGCCAGACGAAGAAACACGATACAATGTAGCGGGAGTATCTGAAGGCACGTGTAAGCGTGGTCAGACAGAGAAAAAGCTATACGGCTACCTAATAACGAGAAAGAGACAACTACAAAACGCCTATACCCGGATAATCGGAGACGATAGAGGAAAGAGAGAGACAGCGCGTTAGGTTAAACGCATAGGAGTGAGAGAGACGCGGTGATTGTCGTGAAATGACCGATTAAAAAGGAGTGTGGTTCGGTTGATGAGAGAGCGAGAAGATGTGAGAGGTTTGTTGGTTTGAGAGAGAGGTGAGATGACAAGAATGTGGCAGGTACTCTGACCAATGGCACGGTAGACGCATGCCGTGTCGAGTGAGATGGTTGTATGGGTAGAAGAGTGAGCGAGAGGATAAGGTTATGGGAAGCTACTACGAGGCGGCTTTCTCACGAGACAGCCGCTGTGTATAGTGCGGGTAAAGTAAGAGATGCAGTAGCATATGGGCGAGAAATTGGCGGAAATTGACAGTGGTTTTCGGTTGTTTTTATTGTGAAGTCTGTGGTTCGGATCTGCTAAATGCAGTTTATGTTTGGCTCTAAGAAAACTGACGTTAAGTTGTTGTCGCCATGGTAATAGCTACTGGAAATCTAGAAAAACGGTCGAAGATTGACTGAACTTCGGTTTAACTTTTGGTTTTTTATCTAAGATTACTAGACGCTGTTACATTTGTCAAGTTTTCTATTTTTTTCCCCCCATTTTTCCCCTAAAAGCTGTGTCTCTAAACATTGGAACGTGATCGCAAAAGAAATTAGTGGTGGTGTTTTTAGTTTTTTTCAGCTTGTAAATTTCCTGTCTATACGCTCAGGTGAATAAATCCCTGGGGAAAAATAAGTGGTTCGTAATTTAGAAATGCCTGCATAGCGATTTCCGGTTTTCGTGAGATTTTTGTGGCTGTTTTTATTTTATTTTTGGCGTATTGTTAGCGAAAAATCGATCAGTAATAAATAAGGAAAAGCTAAGTAAGATAATTGAACTAGAAAAAAGTTTTTATTTTCAACTTTATTTAGCATTTAGCGTACCTGAATGTATTTTTATGACAGTTATACGTAAACCCAACGTAAACACCACCGCTAAATTGAGATATACCATGCAAATATCATGCAATTCCCATTGCATTAATGAAACTAATTGAATTCCTATAGATTAAAAATAAGAAATCATTGTAACATTGTTTAAACTATGTGCAAATAGCGCTATTAAACAAAATGCCAACACGTCAAATTGAAATTGAACTGTCAAAAGACTTCTGAACTTCGAAATTAAGTTCGAATCTTTAGAGCAGACTTTGGAAGGTGTAGGCAACGCCATCTATTGATCATCTTGTGAACTAGCCGGTCGCTACCCGCTGTGCTAAAATTGCTGTTACCATGGCGATAAACAAATCACCAAGTCTATTTCAACGAACTTAATTACAAACGCAATCAACGGCTGTTTTTTAAGAAATGGTTTTATTTTCTCTAACAATCTCTTCATTAACCCAGTATCAAGATGAAACTGGTTAAAAAATTTAGCAAAATAACTCCAAAATAACTCAAGGAAAGCCTGAATAAAAGCTGCCAATCAACAAGGATGTGAAAACATCAAAGAAGAAGAATCTTGTAATGCTAATTACTTCCTCATTTCCATTAGAAAACAAAAATGAATTCTAATTATCAAGATTATTCCATTGATTCTGTACCGACCGCCGGATGAGATCACAGCCTTCTGAAACCTGCGCGACCCGCGGTGAAAGGTCAAGGAGGCAGTGACTTCCGACGCACCCGCATTCGAGTCCCGAGACAAGGACATGCGTGTGCGTCACTCTGGCCCACGCACTTTTATAAATCTTAAGTTCACTGAATCACAGAATACAGTCCAATCAAAGATATAAGATTGCGTCGATTCTAGATTGTTTGTCAAAAGTACAATTAACTTTCAAGAAATAGGTTTGTTCTTCTAATAAAATCGACCCTAAGCCCTTGATTTGCTGTGTTTAACGACGCAATGTTTTGACAATGGGTCCTGTTGCACTGGTTTAACGTCTGAAACCGTCAGTAGGTACAATTTTTTCACCTTTGTTCACTTATGGTTAATCCCATTATTAAGGCAATTCAGGTTCAAGCATTTTGGGAATCTTTTACGAACTCATATTAGTAATTTTCGACAATTTTGAACGTAATTACGTCCAGATTAATCAGCATTAACACTGAGTTAAGCTGCTAGCGCACAGAAACATCTAAATTTCACTGCATGTGATTGGAAGTCGTCATGGCAACAGTTTCAACGAAATGTTCAACTATAAGTTGGATCTCTAGCTCACAGAAACATCTAAATTTCACTGCATGTGATTGGAAGTCGTCATGGCAACAGTTTCAACAAAATGTTCAACTATAAGTTGGATCTCTAGCTCACAGAAACATCTGAATTTCACTCCATGTGATTGAAAGTCGTCATGGCAACAGTTTCAACAAAATGTTCAACTATAAGTTGGATCTCTAGCTCTCAGAAACATCTGAATTTCACTGCATGTGATTGGAAGTCGTCATGGCAACAGTTTCAACAAACACTTCAAATAGGAGGCAAGATTTTGATAAAACTGGGTAAAAACCATACAATTTTGAAGTAAAGCTTGTGTTTTACTGAAACTAAGGGTTGATAAACTTGGATTATCTGCAATTTAGCCATCGCAGAATTTCTCATCAGTTATTACCAATCCAATTAGTTCATAATTGGGTCTATCGACAAGTTAACCACACTCATATTATAAGAAAACAGATCTTTTCCATCTTCCAGCAAGTCTTAACTCGTCGCTGGTATCAACCACCAAATATCTCCAGCACCTCTTAGAGTGGAAAGCATTATAAGAAGATAGGCGAGGCACAGAAATCACGACGTAGGTCACTTTAGGCACCGACAGGCGGCGGGGTGTGGTGGTACGGGAACCCGGCAGGAGCACGACGTTCTCACACTCCACGCTCGCCGCACACGCCGCACTTCGGGTATGTTCGGGACGTGTGCAAGGCGACGGAAACAGCCGAAGCGAGGCAAGCCAGGCGCGAGCGACATGCGTCAGGCGTAAGACCCCCACTTGTTGGCGGGAAGTAACGGAGGAAGGACGTGCGACAGAAGTGCGTGCGGTTTTTGATTTGCGATCGTGCGCGTCAGACTTTGAGAGAAAAGTGCGTTTAATATATTTTTTAAAATTATTTTGAAGTGGTTACGCATTTTATTGATTTGTCTTTGTTTACGATTAAATAAAAAAAAAATTAACACTGTTTTGACATCTTTTGCTCAACTTTTCGGTAAACTTGCAAGTTTTTCTAAGGGCCATAAGGGTGAAACAACTTGAAACAAATCGGCGGAAAAGAAATCGAAATGGATTTTTTTCAGTGAGTGCCTTTAAAAGCAAACGTGACTTTATTTTAGTGCGATTTCTTAAAAAGTGCTCCAAAATATATTAAACGTGATATCCCAGTGATTAGGGGATTAAAAAAAAAAAACGTTTTTGAGGGAATTGCGAGTGTTGTTTTCGACTTTCAAATGACACCAAGTGTGGAAACGATGATGTCCAGCGCTGGGCCAACTTTGCCTGTCGTTGCCAATCAGACGTCTAGCGTTGGGGTTGCGTTGGCGGTGCAATGTTCTACCAACGCAGTCGCTGCCAGTGGCCTCGCCTCGCCGACAACCTCTTTGGATGGATTACCGTCGCCCCAGAGGAGACCGGGCGAGAATAGAAGGGTACGTTACAATTCTAAGATTGTTTTGGCCTTTTTAAGGGTAAAATTCCAACAAAATCTTGTCAAAAATTGAAATAGGCGTGAGTTTTAAGACTTTATTTTCAGGAAATTATAAAAATACACATTTTTTTGATCTATCTGCTTGCGAAGAGGTTTTTTACGGTTTTAAAATCGCGTGATGATCGTTTTTTTTAAGGACCTAAGTATTTGATGACGGATCATTGCACAATGTTATAGAAACTAGAACAAATTTGCGATTTTTTTCTAGGTGGGCTAAAAAAATTAATTAAACACAACTTAAAAAAATAGCTTCGACGTTAATTATGTGAAATTTTATCACAGTAACTGTTAGCCCCTAGAGCTGTAACTTGATTAGCCAATCAAGGACTGTGTTTCCAAATTTTCAAGATTTGTAACCAATTAATTTACCAGTAAATTTATGGGCGTTAAGCTTATACTTTGCTTTGCGAATATGGCACCTGAATTCAATCTTAGGACATGGCTTCAACACTTAAAGTACATTGACATCAATTACATTTTTAGTTAAAAACTCCTAAGTCTAATTTTGATATTTCCCAGTTTTCGGTCAATTTATGATTTTTTTCCTTAACGGAATGCACCCAGAGTTGGCCTATCAAAGACACCGGATACTTGGAAGCCAAATTGATAAGCAAATTAATATACCTTGACATTCATATTAAAATTTGCTGTAAAAAATGAAGTCTTATTAATGCTCCCCGATCTGAATTCATGGATATCAAATTGCCATCGTTGGAAAACTAACTGTCACGATTGTTGTGAACGAAGTGAAATAAAAATGCACTTTTATGGTACCGTGTCATTTGGCGACATCGCTTTCCTAAACGATAACCGTATGCTGATTTCAGATTTTTTCATTTTACATCAGAAATGATAGAAAAATTAATTATGTTATAAATATTTTATTAATTACTCATTCGAGTTGAAATTTTGTTGGCTAAAGCACCCCATGAGCTGAGTGTTAGAAAATATGGGCGAAAATCTGAATTGCCCGGTCACATTGCTTTGCATGGAGAGATCAACGCACGAGGAGCAATGCATTTTACAAAACATCTGGAAATAATCTCAAAAATCGACATAGCCGACCACAAAATCGACCACAAAATATTACATTCATACAATTCAAACAAATTTTTTTAATATTATAATTATGATATTTTATTACCTCTCAAATATTAGTTTTTTAGTTTTTAAATTTTGGTGCGACGATAATTACTTTTTTTCTGAATTTAGTTTCATTTCTATGCTTGCCAATCTTCTGATGACAAATATGAAATCGCAAAGCTTAACATTTTCAAAACATATCACAATATTTGACTGCAAGCTTCAAAAACCACCGCAATCAAAAATCAAAAGCTCATGTTACAAAAAAAAAATCCTAAAAAATCAAAGTAAAATTTCCAATAGCATTCACCTTTAATCATATGCAATCCAACCCATACATTAACGAGGACGTGAAATCTTAACAAGGTGCCACTGCCCCAAGCGCCGCATGATAAGGTCTAGAGCTGTTGCCAGTAATCGCATGCGAGCAGTGTTAGCCTGTGTCAGCCAAATAGAAACAAGATCTACTCTGCCATATGGTTTGCATAATCAGCAAACGCACACGTGGCGCAAGTTTTTGGTAACAGGTCTGTGATTGATAGCCGATTTAGATGGCGACAATGCAAAACAGTGGCGGAGGCACCAGTAGATTCCATTGTCGTTTTCGACTGGTCTGAATCAGGGCGTGTTTGAAGCTTGCTGTCGACTGGATTTGTAATGAGGCCGTTCTGAATCGAAAACACCCGAAAGTAGCTGTTAGTGCATTTTTTTTTTTCAATTGTATTGTCGAAATTATTGGGCAAGAAAAGTGCACCGGGAGTGACTCGAGAGCGAGCAACTCTGACAGTAAAATTAGCGAAAATTGTCATGGCTACTATTTTTGATTATATATATATTTTTTCAAATATAGCACCTATAGAAACGATAAAATTAGGTCTTATCGGTTAAGAAAAATGAATTACTGACATCAGAATTTTTGATTGCAGGGATTTTGTTTTCAAATTGGCGAGATGAAAATGTAACTAAAATAAATAAAAAAACACCTGCAGTGAAATTCAGGGGCCGAATTCACAAAGCAGAATTTATACTTAGCTTCTAAAAATGTTGAGGTTAATTTGAAAAAAACGTCTAAGAATCTGGAAATAACTGAAGCTCTACTTCGTCAATCTGGTCCCAGACAAACAATGTGGGTGAAAAAAAAAAAAAAAATCAGACCCGTGAAGTACCGAAACTTATTTTCCATTCCATTCCTTCAACCAAAAAATGTCTGCGTCATTTATCCCCACCACCTTGGCATGAAAATCTGGTTGGCATTGAACCAAGCTAGCCAAGCCCGCTACAGCCACGACGCGTGGTCTGTTTCCCACGATGCTTGGTACACCACTCGGCAGCAGGTCCAACCTCCAACTATCCAACCTAGAGCACCATGTATGGACCGCGGCATCGACAGCTCGTGGTCTGAATAAACAATCACCTCTTTAATCTTGTGCGACAAGGTCTTGCAAGACGCGTGCACATATATTCTCTGTACAATACAAAAAAAAAGACTGATAATTATAAAATTTATTTTTTGTTTAACGACGTAGTGTTTTCACAATGATCACGGGTCTAATGGCGTCAAGGATTAATTTGATTATGACGAATCTAACATAAACGAAAAGAGGGTGAACGTGTCTGTTCTGAGCCCACCCCTGTCGAAGACCAAGGGGACCACCAGCTTAACTTCCCTTCCAAAGGACGGTACAACGTGAACAACAGGATTCCTCTACAAATCCATGCTGTCAAGAGGTTAAGCAAGGCAGTGAAGTTGCTGTACTAACTTTCATCCCTCAAACCTATCTCTCAAACAGAATTGGTCATGTGTATGACGGTCATCCATCCGATACTTCACCCAGCGCGGTGTTACTTAACTTCGATGAGGTATTTGTGTCAAAGTAAATAGACCAACAGCGTTGTGCTGAAAATAGCAGCCGAAATAAAATCTAAAACATTTTGGAAACTTTAACGTTCGAGAAAGTCAATGTTTTTGTTTTATTTTCTCGTCTATAACTTGTAGCTTTATTAAAATAATATAGACCTCCTGATCGCTTGTCATTTTCACCATATCAAATTAGCGCTGGAAATGTTTGAAAAAAATACCGTCGCTACTGGTTACGCCTTTGATAATACTGTAACAGTCTTTGCACGTACCTACCTTGTAGTAGCCTGGTATTTAATCTAAACAAGGGTAATAACTACTGGTAATAACCGATCATTCCGCCGATTTAGTAAGACTTTGCCAGCGTAATTTCATGTAATTATTCGCAAGTCGAGTGTGAAATTAAAAATGACTGTGGACACCGTTTGTAATTCTGAGCAGCGATGGTGTGAGAAAAAACGTGACAGCTCTAATTATTTGACGTGTTTTTCTCCAGTCGTGATTTGAATAAATTTCGCGACGACATAAAATCAGGTTGCTTTAGGGGAGATTTAAGATGTTCACGGCTGTTGCTAAGGACGTGGCGAAATCGGTCTTAAATTGAGTCCATTTAAATTTCACACGGCTAGAAAATTCGGACGGCCACTTAAAATTTTCTAGAAACATTTTTTTCAAAATTGTTTAAATCATGAATTAGTGTGGTTGATTAGGATTGATTTACATATATGTGACAGGTGTTTATTTTTTTAATCCTCTTGCATAATTAGCTGTCCTGCCCCATATAAATAAAAGATATTTGAATGGTGATACTTACTGATTTGAAATTAGCAATTCGCATTATAAAAAAAAAAAAAAAAAAATGCTGGAAGCAATTTGAAAATTTTATGATAAACAATAAAATGCTTGGTATTAATATCACACGCCGCGAATACTTGATGTGCGTGCGTGCGTGAACGCTTTCTTCATTGACGATATCATCATTAAAAGTTACTACCTATTAACTTAAAAGAGCATCAATTCTAAATCGACCATAATACTTGCTATGAATTTAAATATCATTTGAAAAAAAAATATTTTTTTTTTCATTTTTAATTCAACTTAAAAAGTAATTGATATCCATCCGCCCAAAGGCTGTTTTAAATAAGTAGTTTTTTCTGTTTAAAGAATGTATTTAAAAATAAAAAAAATTAAACATATATTTGTCAAATTCGAGATTGCTGTCTTGGGCCCAATTTAACAATGTCCATTTAAAACTGCGACAGGAAATTGAGAAAAATTAAAATTAACTGATTGACTGTGACCACGGAGATGAGTAGCTAATAGTTTAATTGGAAGATTTAAAACTGGCTCTAAGTTTATCAAATTTTTTCAATTTTTGTTTATTGTGATTAATACCCACTGAAAACAGAGAGAAAAAAAATTACCTTGCCAAGTAATTGCTGTTCTCTCACTAAACATTAGCTAAAAGCGATAAAAAAAAAAACGGTCTCTCACCAACAGCCACGAACGTAAAAGTGTTCCATTACTTGCCAACTTGCGTAGATTGTTGAAAAAAAATGTGCACAATTATCAATGATTGCATCTTTAGAACGCAACACGAATTGCAATAAAATGCATCTTGCGGTCGTAAAACGCAATGGGTCGTGTGCATTATGAAGTGGGCCTTAAAGTGGGGCCTCAGGTCGAATTCAAATGTTGCTTTAGCATGGGGTGGGCTCACCATAGCTTAGCACGCAATTTAAAAAGGTGTAAAAGTTTGCCAAAATAAAACAAAAATAAAATAAAATCCTGTGAATTAAAGACCAAACTAACAAAACCATAATGTTGAACTGTACTCGCCAAAAATAACCACCAAATTACTGCATTGCGACAAAAATTGAGGATGCTAGCAGATAGAGCCACCGTCGTTTCGAGTGTTGAAAAATTTAATTCTTTACCCTTTAAATAAACTATTAAAGTTTTAGGTTTCGAGAACGTCTTAAGAAACTTATAAAATTTCACCAAAACCACTTTACTTAAAAAAAAAAAAAAAAATTCTTGAGATCAGAGTCATGTTTACGACTTAACCATAAACCACATTGCCGAATACAAATTTTTACAACCACCAATACCGTCAAAAACTGACATCAAAACTAGCCTACAATTTCAAATGAAGTCATTAAACATCTCATCAAGGTAATTAACATGTTCTCAATTGCATATTCACACCATAGAGTCACTCATAATAATTCCATAATCACTATGGATACAGACGACCAGATTTTTTATTATTTGCTGTCTAACCAGTTCATACAGCTAACATAAAATGCAAGTTAGTAAGTACACTGCATTACACATATTGCAATTGCTAAGTACTTATATATCTTAGACGAGCACGCTTCGTGCAGGAAGGAGTGACCGTGAATTTTGTGAACACCTGCATTCGGTCGAACAGCCCGAGGCTAGATTTCTGCAATGGTTGATCCAATACCTATTCGAGTTATGCACAAGAAGTTCACAATCCTTGCAGACGTCTCTGATTTATCGTGGCTATTTTTCTGTCTGGCTTCAGGCTTGGTTTATGTTCGACGAATGTTAGATTGCATTGTAGAGTTTGTTGATTAAAGTTAGGTGAGGTTTTATAGGAATCAATTTATAGGTAATGTTTTCTGCTGATTTTATCCCGGCTGATAAGGTTTACAAGTTCTTCGATTTGAAAATAATTGCTTGAATATGTCACCCATGGGCGTAAAGATTTGACAGTTTTTTTGTGATATGTCAAAGCAAATAATCAAATTCTTTCAGCGAGTGAATATAGTTTTCTTGCAAATCGTTTTGGGATAACATGTGGTCTGACTGTCATTTAAAAAAAAAATTACAAATCATGATTTCCGTCATTTTTCTTTTTGCTCTAAACCGTCTGTCGTGCTAAATCGTTTTGTTTTTCGAGCAGAATTTAAAGTATAAAGCAGAGTAGAAAGAATTTTTCTAGCAGTTATAAAAATGTTGGGAATTATTTTAAATAGATAAGAAGTAAATGTCTTTACCACTAATTAAATAAGTTCGTAAAATTATTCAAAAAAAGTCTTGCAATCGTTTAAATTAAAAGATATTTTTACATAATTCAATTATAGCTAGCATTTTTTACAACTATCCACAAAGTCTATGTAGATGTAATATAAAAATAAGAAGATTTTAATTCTTAAAAACAGAATAGCAAAATGAAATATTATGTCATTTCCAGACACCGAAAACAAAACAAAAAAACAACTTATTTTTAATACGAGCGTGATCGCTTATCACTTTCGGGGGGGCAAACTCCAAAAAAACCGAATGTACTTAGTGGCCTCGTTGGCGACTGACCCGACCCGGCGCCGACCCTTCCTTATCGACGCCAGATGATGTCACGTGCCACTCACTTATTTTAACGCACGCCAGTTTTTCGTGATTGCGTGATTTTTTCAGAAAAACACGTGCAATATCTTTTGACATTGTTTTGATAAAAATTCTGATTAATTTTTCCCCTCTTTTAAGATTTTCAACATTTTTTGTGTCACCCATCCAATACCTGGCTCAGCGCAGTGTTGCTTAACTTTCATCCCTCCAACCTCTCACCCGAACAGAACTGGTCATGTGTATGATGGTCATCCATCCAGAACCTGACTCAGCGCAGTGTTGCTTAACTTTCATCCCTTCGACCTCTCTCCCGAACAGAACTGGTCATGTGTATGATGGTCATCCATCCAGAACCTGACTCAGCGCAGTGTTGCTTAACTTTCATCCCTCCAACCTCTCTCCCGAACAGAACTGGTCATGTGTATGATGGTCACCCATCCAATACCTGACTCAGCGCAATGTTGCTTAAGTTTCATCCCTCCAACCTCTCTCCCGAACAGAACTGGTCATGTGTATGATGGTCACCCATCCAATACCTGTCTCAGCGCAGTGTTGCTTAACTTTCATCCCTCCAACCTCTCTCCCGAACAGAACTGGTCATGTGTATGATGGTCACCCATCCAATACCTGACCCAGCGCAGTGTTGCTTAACTTTCATCCCTCCAACCTCTCTCCCAAACAGAACTGGTCATGTGTATGATGGTCACCCATCCAATACCTAACACAGCGCAGTGTTGCTTAACATTTTAAGACTATCGCTGACTTACATTGTGTTCTTATTGTTTACAGAGCAACAAACCGATAATGGAAAAGCGACGTCGGGCACGAATCAACAACTGTCTGAACGAGCTGAAGACGCTGATCCTCGACGCAATGAAGAAAGATGTAAGTTTCTTCTTAAAAACGTCTGCTGTTTTCTTTTGAAAGTAAGATTATTAGCCACCCCTGACTTGCTGGGGTAGTTGTTAAGCCGTTGATGAAATAAAATTGCACTAACTTTGAAAATGTAAGGTAAGGTTGATGAAAATTTTTAGGATATTTTAGGATCGGATATTCGAAAAGTTTCTTGAGACAAAAGTCGCTGCAATGTTTGTCATAACCTTTAAAGACCTCGACAAGAGCCCCTCACCGAAAAAAAAAATGCGTAAATGCTTAAAACCTGAACCAAAAATGTATATAAATTGCCATTTTAATTTTCTCCGTTTTTTTTAAAAAAACTTCTCCTACACAAAGCGCAGGCGTAAGACTTGCATTGCATTCGCAAAATTCTTTACAGCCATTAAAACAAACGGAAAAAAAACTATTAAAAATGCGCTTCAGAAAATTGCTAGCAGCATTTTTATTTTTTTGCAAAATTACATCTTCGTAAAATTTCTCTTTGAAGGACAAAAAAAACTATCCCACGGCAGATCCTTTTGACTGCGTGTTTTATTACAAAAAAAAAAACAACAAAAAAAAAACATGAAGACACTGCGCAGTCTTTTCGAAATGCCAGGCAATAAAAATTAACTATAATAAAAATACGAACGCGTTTAGGATTCCAGAAGTTCTCGCCAGATTGCGACGTAATGGATGAGCAATAATAAAACTTGGAGGAAAAAAAAGACAGAAAAAAAAAACCTTTAAATGCCTGTACATAATTGCCGAGAGATTGTTGCTCCTCTCGAGCAACGAAAGAAGGGGGACATTTTTGCGTGAACTGAAAATGTGGTTTCAACAAATATTGCAAACAAGATCCTCAAAACCATTACTACTTTTCAAAACACCGTACAGCCTACAGCTATGGTACGTTCCGAAAATTCAGGTGCATTACCTTTCAAAATTGACAATTAAAAGGATCTTTATTCGATTCATGTTCATTCCCAAGTGTTAAGATTTCAATCTGTCTTGACTCGACCATCTAAACTGTGTCGCCAAATCACAAACCCGCCCGGAATATAACACATCAAAAATATAATTGCCAATGCAAGGTAATACATTCGGCAACGAAGCCCAATCAATCAATTCAGACAGCTAACATGTTTCATAGCTAAACATTCACTTCTAGACATGTTAAAAAATTAGAACATGATGTACACGAGTTTTTGGAATACTCGATGACTAATTAAAATAGCAAGATGTCGCCGCCGTTGCTCGAAACTTATCTTTTAGAACAACCTTAGATATTTCCAAAAAATGTGCACATTTTTCAACATTGCTTTCATCTGTCGTTATACTCGCGGTAAAACAAACTTGTCCTTTGGAAAGGACTTTAAACTGGTTGCAGCTTATTTTATTCGGGAGAGAGGTTCGAGGAATCGACTTCACATAAATAACCATTTCACTCGCTTTTCTTATCAATCTCTAAACAGGATTGATTAGCGAAGAACCTCAAGTTTTTGTTGCACCGTCGTTTGGAGGGGAATTTAAGCCGGTGGTTCCCGTGGTGCTCTTCGACAGGAGTAGCTTATTCGCTGCCTCCATTAGACCACTGCCACAGAGACAATGTGTCGTTAAACACCACAAATCTATTCAGAAATCAATCAATTAATATCGTAGGTCAAGGCGACAAAATGTTGCCTTACGTTTAATCATCATACCATTGAACACACAAATCTAATTCTTGTAAATCTTTTGTCCACAGCCCGCAAGACATTCAAAGCTCGAGAAAGCCGACATCCTCGAGATGACGGTGAAACACCTAGAAACCCTTCAACGGCAACAAGTAGCCATGACAGCCGCTTCAGACCCAGCCGTCGTCAACAAATTCCGAGCAGGATTCACCGAATGTGCCGGCGAGGTCGGCCGTTTCCCAGGTCTAGACTCACCCGTCCGAAGACGCCTCCTCACCCACCTTTCAAACTGCCTCAACGGCTCCGGAACTCCGACGTCAACCTCGACAGAAACTCCGTCGCAGTCCGTGCAAGTCCACATACTACCACACCCCGAAACACAAGCGCCACCACAACAGAATCCCTCGATTTACTTCAGTACCACTTCCGGGGGTCTCCAACTAGTACCTACAAGACTTCCGAATGGTGATATTGCTCTTGTACTACCGTCCGGAAGTACGCATCAGTTCAGAACGACTTCTCCAGCACCGAGTTCATCTTCGAACTCGTCGTCCCCGCTTCCAATGCTGATACCTATCCCCCAAAGGACTGCGTCGTCGACGAGTGCCAGTTCAAGCACTTGTTCGAGTCCTGTTGCCTTTGAAAGACTCACGGTGTCTTCAAGGGATAGAGCGACAAGTCCTGTGTACGAGCGTTCGAGTGAAGAGTATGATGGTTATGAAGAGGAAGGACCATGTAGTCCAATGGACAAGCCGATTTCTTTGGTGATGAGGAAAAGAACGGAAGAGATCCAGGACGAGGATGGAGTCTGGAGGCCTTGGTAGATTTGCTATTGATGTTGTTTAGAGGGTTGTAGAATTTTTAATGTTATGAAAGATTTTGTTATTATGTAATTATGTAATTATAAAAGTGTTTTTGAATGAAATAGCTAACAGAATATTTTTTACAACAGCAGAGAGAATATATTTTTAAATAAGTTTATTGTTGAGTTTCATCAAGTTGAGAAGTGTCCATTTTAAAGAATTTCACGTCCCTCGTGGGCCACATTTACAAATCAGACCCAATACATTACGAGGTAATTTGTGGTAACAACCCCTAAAAGTCTGCAAACACTATCTGTGATTGGCTGCTCATCTTTTATTCTAGCCCTTTTGTATTCGGTCCCATGTGATACTTTCAAAAGGCAGCAATTTAATAACTCATCCTAACACTGTCTAACTTGAGGCTAAAGTAATAAAAAAAACAAAAAAAACTCTTGGTGTGAACTGACATTAGTAAGAAAGACCGTCCTCAAAATTAAAAATCACTCTCGACCGTGAATAGCCAGTGCCGGCATAGGCAAAAAAAAACGTCCAAATCACAACGTCAATTACCGACTCGGCGTATAAGAAATCAGAAACGTGCGCTCGCGGCTCAAGTTCGTTAAAACCGAATCACGTTCTCTCATGCACTCCCGAGGTGCCTTTAAAAAATTAACTTCCGTAGAGCACATTGAAGATTCGTGCACATCGGAATAAAAAAAGGGTCATGTCACCCATCTGTGATTTTCCATCAGGCAGCTGTTTTGGTCGATGACAATACAAACGTCGAAACCAGGAAGTAATGTCTGTGTGAACCAAGCTTAATGAACTCAATTTCATAGGTAACCTCACGCCTTGAGGTTAAATCGCGACATAAAACCGACCAGAAACAAAGGAGTGGGCACTTGCCGAAATTCCCAAACTTACTTGAATTATATTTGTATGCAAAAAGGCGTTTATGCTAAATCACCCACGAAACAACGTATCATGGAATGTCCAGCACAGAGGCGACGGCGAGTGTCCGCTCCTTTGCATGGAGCGAAACAAGCATCCTGTCACGGAATGTCCAGCACAGAGGCGACGGCGAGTGTCCGCTTCTTTGCATGGAGCGAAACAAGCATCCTGTCACGGAATGTCCAGCACAGAGGCGACGGCGAGTGTCCGCTCCTTTGCGTGGAGCGAAACAAGCACCCTGTCACGGAATGTCCAGCACAGAGGTGACGGCGAGTGTCCGCTCCTTTGCATGGAGCGAAACAAGCATCCTGTCACGGAATGTCCAGCACAGAGGCGACGGCGAGTGTCCGCTCCTTTGCGTGGAGTGAAACAAGCACCCTGTCACGGAATGTCCAGCACAGAGGCGACGGCGTGTGTCCACTCCTTTACGAAGACAACCATATATACTTTTTATTCTGATTATTCTTCTTTGCTTTGTACTGAAATGAGGTACATAATGAGGCCAATAATGAGCCGAAGACGGCGGTGTTAATTTAGCTGTTATGAGCCAGTCATTGCCGCTAATCAACCTACCGTTCGTTAGTATCCTAGCAACCGTCGGCACCCTGTAACGTTATTAGATCGTGAGATGAGCTAGCTAGGGGCAACGAGTAGTTATTACGAACAGACTGACTTATAATTGAAATAAAAAAAGAAAATTTAACATCGTAAACGAGATTGGACATTCCGTGAAAGGGCTTTTGGAAAATATGATTATTTTGCGTTTTTAATTTGAACTTAATAGATAAAAGAAGCTTCTTCGATAGAGATTTGTGATTTTAATTCGAATTTTTCTAAATTTTGACCCTAAAACTGTAAGAATTATCATACATGATAGACCTGTTATGTTACTAAAGTAATGTATTTGGTGTCAGATATCCAAAGCAGAGTTGAAGCCCAATCAATTTGGGGTAGAGTTGTTATCACTGTCATCGAAAGACCTGAAAATTCTGTAAAAACCTCATCTTTAAAGACTGTGTGGATCCGGTCGGCGTATAGCATTGCAGAAGCTGAAAGCTAACGAGCAAGTAGATGATCTCACAAGCCCATACTGATGCCAGATCATTAGACGATGATTTTCCTTGATACATTCCTTGGTTAGATGACTTGGGTTCTCGCCATAGCAACAAGACTCACACAAGCGGGAACAACAAAAGCAACATGATGAAAGAGTTTCATCTTTTTTATCATCTTGAAATTGATTTGAAAATAATAAGCTTGTCGGTTAAGACTGAGAAAGAATAGAAGCCGTCTCTTTATGTATGTATTTTTTTTTTAATTTTTTTATCTCTGTTGGGATCGATTTTTATCAACAGATTATTTCGGTGGAGAGAGTTAAATCTGTTGCGTACTCTGTAAAAAAAAATTGTTTATAAATATCTTCTTTTTTTTTGTTGTAAATTTTTGTGTAAACTTATTTTTAATTTTAATGAAGTGCCTTTGCTATACAGCAACAATCACTTTGTCTTCCAATCAATCTAAGTTCTTTCTTTTATTTGGTTTAAGCATTGCTTATGTTTTAAACTACATATAGAGAAAAAAATTGTACAATATTTATATATTTAAATACAACTATATACCTGAATTTATGTTAAATGCAATTTATATATTATTGATTAAAAAAAATCAAACTATATTTTAAATTTTGATTTTTTTTCTTATCCTAAACGTATCCCAAACAACATCCAAATAACCATTAAGTTTCTAACTATATTCAGAGTTCCAGTGCTAATTTTTTAATTTCTGTTGAGCAAACGAGACCGGCGACACGTGGTAACGGTAGGTGCCACCCAATGGCGTTTGCGACCGTCCTTTTTAACAAATCTCTACAATTAAATAATTATGACTCGCTGCATTATTATCATCAATAAAGATTAATTGGGCGTAAACCAGTCTTAAATTAGAGTAATCTGCGAGAAAAACGAAATCAAATTTCTCAACACAAAATCGACAGTGCCTTGTGGCAGCCTTAAATTTGTCCCGGTGATGTGATAATGGTGGTTTAGGCTTTGTTCAAAACCACGACCACCCAACCTGCACTCGTCAAGGCAATTCAATACTTAACTTAGACGATTTCATTGCAAATTCCTGATTTATTAGCTATTAAAAGCAAATCCACATCAAAGACGACCAACAACACATTATTATTTCATTAAAACCTAATGAAATATTCTAATTTCGTTCCATTTCACAGAAAATGTAAAAAAAAACCGTCAATCATAGCTACATCGTTGACATCTTTACAAAGTTAGCCTAGATCTTAAATTCGCTAAAAATCGTAGCATCTGTTGTTTTCAACGTTAATTTATTCAAAAATTTGGTCATGAAAGGAATTTTGTGCTTGGAGCAGGCTAATTTCTATATTGAAGCATGTTGTGCTAATTATTCAAGTAATTATACCAACCAGTTATAACCAATCACAATACTATAGTGACATGCCCTCATAATATGTAAATAACATAATAATGAACCTAAGCTTTCTAATCTAATAGACCAAACCTGATTTATAATGGAGGTTAAATAATTTCATTACATTTTTGTTTTATTGGTGTAATTTTCTTCAGAGATTTTTGAGCACCACCTTGAAAGATGTTGGGTTGGATTGGTGACCATCTTACACATGACCAGTTCTGTTCGGGATAGAGGTTGGAGGGATGAAAGTTAAGCAACACTGCACTGGGTCAGGTATTGGATGGGTGACCATCTTACACATGACCAGTTCTGTTCGGGAGAGAGGTTGGAGGGATGAAAGTTAAGCAACACTGCGCTGGGTCAGGTATTGGATGGATGACCATCATACACATGACCAGTTCTGTTCGGGAGAGAGGTTGGAGGGATGAAAGTTAAGCAACACTGCGCTGGGTCAGGTATTGGATGGGTGATCATCATACACATGACCAGTTCTGTTCGGGAGAGAGGTTGGAGGGATGAAAATTTAGCAACACTGTGCTGAGTCAGGTATTGGATGGATGACCATCATACACATGACCAGTTCTGATCGGGAGAGAGGTTGGTGGGATGAAAGTTAGTACATCAACTTCACTCGCCTTGCTTATCAACCTCTCGACAGCATGGATTTGTGGAGGAATCCTGTTGTTCCCGTTGTACCGTCCTTCGGAAGGGACGTTAAGCCGGCGATCCCCTTGGTTTTCGACAGGAGTAGGCTACGTGCCGGCACCAGGTTTCCCCTCTTCCCGTCTATGCTAGGTTAGGTTCATCATCATCCGCTCATTCACCGACGCCATTAGACCAGTGCCGCAGGCCAGCTGTCATTTTGGTAAAATATTTGTTAGGATCTTTCTTAAATACAATTTTGACTTTTGAACACCATAGCGCGAGCCCAAATTCGTTGATTGTTGAAACCTAGCTATTGTTGAATTCTATTTTTGCTTAACCTTCTGTAAAAATCTATAAAGGTAGTGGAATATGTATTGTTTCATTTTATTGTTGTTTTAAAGTGTTTATTGTTGTTGTTTAGTTGATATTAAATTCAAATCTTTGTCAGTATTTTCGATTTGAGTTACTGTCATAGGATCAGCGTTAAAGCTTTAATTTTTGATTCGCCCTGAAAAAAATCACTGGAACCGAGCAACACAAATTTTTGAAAAAAGGAAATTAGCAAATTTACTTGCATTGACTGTGGTTATTTAAAGAAAACACAAAAAAAAATATATTTACGAAAATAAATTGATATATAGCATGTATACTTCTGCAAATTTTGTCAGAAATTTTTTATCTCCTATGCAACCAAACAGTACAGCTTAGAAATTAACAATTTAAAGATGCCAAAAACCAAAAAACGTGATGACCACCGCGTTCACGCCACCTAAAAATCACTCCTCACACAATGGCACACCAACAATGACCGCCCTACAGCTGCCTTTGACCACACGCAATCCAACAATAGGCCCAAGTCACGTGATCTCCAGACAATAGGGGATGATTTTGATGCAGCGCATGGGTTTTTCGAAGGGCGGTACCTTTCACTCTCTTGAAAATGCAAGGTGTGGATATGGAAGCAGTGGACCACCCTGCATAAGAGGGTTCTTGTTCGCCTTTAGGCAGGTCTCGGCTCAAACTCAGTGCGGTTGCAACGTAGAAGATCAAAGACAAGGGTGGATAGTTTTTGGAGCAAGATTGTGCGGATTATTTTCTTTGCAAAGTAGGTCAATTTCTTGGCTGACTTCCGTTAGATTATATTGTAATACATTTTATTTGTATACAAATTACATTTTTTTGTTATTATTTTTTAAAATCCAACTCTGGTACACTTTAAAAAACACTAAAATTCATTTTTAAGTTTAATTTATATTGCCTGATAAACAATTTTAATTTATTGGTTGTGTTTTCAGAGCTAGTCATGTGTATAATGTTCACCCATCCCATACCTGTCCCAGCGCAGTGTTGCTTAACTTTCATTCCTCCAACCTCTCTCCCGAACAAAACTGGTCATGTGTATGATAGTCACCCATCCAATACCTGACCCAGCGCAGTGTTGCTTAACTTTCATCCCTCCAACCTCTATCCCGAACAGAACTGGTCATGTGTATGATGGTCACCCATCCAATACCTGACCCAGCGCAGTGTTGCTTAACTTTCATCCCTCCAACCTCTATCCCGAACAGAACTGGTCATGTGTATGATGGTCACCCATCCAATACCTGTCCCAGCGCAGTGTTGTTTAACTTTCATCCCTCCAGCCTCTCTCCCGAACAGAACTGGTCATGTGTGTGATGGTCACCCATCCAATACCTGACCCAGCGCAGTGTTGCTTAACTTTCATCCCTCCAACCTCTCTCCCGAACCAAACTGGTCATGTGTATGATAGTCACCCATCCAATACCTGACCCAGCGCAGTGTTGCTTAACTTTCATCCCTCCAACCTCTCTCCCGAACAGAACTGATCATTTGTGTGATGGTCACCCATCCAATACCTGACCCAGCGCAGTGTTGCTTAACTTTCATCCCACCAACCTCTCTCCCAAACAGAACTGGTCATGTGTATGATGGTCACCCATCCAATACCTGACTCAGCGCAGTGTTGTTTAACTTTCATCCCTCCAACCTCTATCCCGAACAGAACTGGTCATGTGTATGATGGTCACCCATCCAATACCTGACCCAGCGCAGTGTTGCTTAACTTTCATCCCTCCAACCTCTATCCCGAACAGAACTGGTCATGTGTATGATGGTCACCCATCCAATACCTGATCCAGCGCAGTGTTGCTTGACTTTCAACCCTCCAGCCTCTCTCCCAAACAGAACTGGTCATGTGTATGATGGTCGCCCATCTAATACCTGACCAAGCGCAGTGTTCTGAATCGAAATGTTTTTTAATAATTTGTCTGCTAGTTCATTTCTTTCATTAGATACTTGATATAAAATGCGTCGAAAATTAAGATATCATGAAGCAATAAACAAAAAATCCATAAGTCAGGCAGTAATCGTTTAAACATCGTTAATCATGCGCATCATCAATTATTTATAACCTCAAAGAAGGACATTTGTAAAATTTTTATAATGTTCAATTGGTCCAGTACCATTAAAGAAAAAGGTTCTGCACATGTTTCAATAATAATGGGGTTCACTTAAATGAAAACCGTGTTATTTTCATTCAGTCAAAATTCTCATCTTTTCAAAATGATAGTTTTCAAATACTGCGGTCCTCCGTTTATTTACAGATACCCACAGGGCAAATTAGGGGTTGAAATTTAACCCTGATAAACTTGAAAAACATTAAAAACCATTTCACCAAACACATTTGTCAAAATAACGTTTATTGTTTGAGTAATTCAGTCGTAGAGTTTGATTTATTTTTAAGTTAAATACGATCAAAAATCGTTCTAGCCTTAGCGTCGGATTTTCACTGTCAAGTTAGTTAATTAACAGACTGTTAACAAATTAACAAATAAATTCTGATTGGCTGTTTTAATCAAATAACTAATTAACGGACTGTTATCTTTAACGGACCAACTGGCCGCTGAATAACTAGGCCGCAATTGATCAAATATGTCAAAATCAGATTTTTGAAAATCATCATTAAAGGGCATTTTGTATCGTTATTTCTCGCAGATTACTCGCATTTGAGACTGGTTCACGCTCAATTAATCTTTATTTATGCTAACCTCAACAATTAATAAATATGTATAGATATTATTAGTAGATATTATTTAATTTCAGAGGTTTTTTAAACAGGGCGGCCACCAGTGACATCGGGTGGCACCTACCGTTACCTCGTGTTGCCCAATGGCACTCAATGGCACCAGAAAAAACAATGTATTTGAAGTTTCTCGTTAATTTCAGGAAAAGACTGACAGAACTTTAATAGCCTTAAGGCAAACAAATTAAAACTTAGGTGTTCTTTGCAATTTTCAACAGCATTGATTCCGAAATGCGTTCACAACTAAGTCAGGTGCAGGCTGTCACTTTTGATTCAGATTATTTCGTTGATTTCCATTCCTATAAAGGTACCTCCTTTATTTAATTTGAATTGCCCCAGGCGAGCAATAAAATCCTCTAATAAGGCAGAACAATTTTGGTCTCACAATAGTCAACCGACATAAAAAAAAAAAAAAATCGGTGAAGCCCAATGCCCTTTTTGAAACCTCACACACACGCTTCAGTTTTTTTATTTGGAAAGGGCCTGAAGCGCCGACAAAACTACCGAAGCCTGAACCACGGCCACCACCCAAAAATGTACAAAAATATTCTTATACCAAGTTACAAATTATAAAAAAAAAAAAACTTAACATGAAGATCTTTCTTTACCAGAAAAAAAAAACGATTAGAAGAATTATTTTAAGATTTTTAACTTTGCAGTCATTATCATTAGACGAGTCATAAGTAATCAATCTCTGACCAACCGTGATTAAGACATTATGATAATGATAGAGTTGCTGATTTTTAGGTTAGCAAAATGACTGATGCTAGGGACTAATGCGCTTTGAAGTTGGTAGTTTACTTGCATTTTTTTTAGATTGTTAATGATCTTATAGGAAAAAAATGTTAAAATAATTATTTCTAATTTGTGCCACGTCCATGGCTTCAACTACAACAGTAACTCGTTAGCACCATGGTATTTAAAGACTACTTTTCAAATACTTAATTACAACCTTAATCTTTGAGACAATTTCATTCAATTGAGTGGTTAAATACCAAAATCAATTCAGGCTTATGATGAAATCTTATTTAAATTGCAAACGCTTGCAATGCGCGGGGTATTTTATTATTAACAACACTACAACCGTCTCAAAAATTGATGCCCAAACGCGGACTCGAACCCCATTGGGATCGGTGGAGATCGGGGTTTGAGTCCGCGTTTGTTCATCAATTTTTGAGACGGTTATAGTGTTGTTAAAAAAAAAATTCTGGCTTCTTGCTAATATTCCTTCATATGTTTCAATTTTGCATTTCAAGAATCTTTTTTGCCGTGACAGCTAAGTCACGTGGCTAGCAGGGATTTCCTGGACTCGGCCTGCATTCCAGCTGCAAACGCTGGGACACAGAGTTCCATATCAGCTAGGTCACGTGGCTAGCAGGGATTTCCTGGACTCGGCCTGCATTCCAGCTGCAAACGCTGGGACACAGAGTTCCATGTCGGCTAGGTCACGTGGCTAGCAGGGATTTCCTGGACTCGGCCTGCATTCCAGCTGCAAACGCTGGGACACAGAGTTCCATATCAGCTAGGTCACGTGGCTAGCAGGGATTTCCTGGACTCGGCCTGCATTCCAGCTGCAAACGCTGGGACACAGAGTTCCATGTCGGCTAGGTCACGTGGCTAGCAGGGATTTCCTGGACTCGGCCTGCATTCCAGCTGCAAACGCTGGGACACAGAGTTCCATGTCGGCTAGGTCACGTGGCTAGCAGGGATTTCCTGGACTCGGCCTGCATTCCAGCTGCAAACGCTGGGACACAGAGTTCCATATCAGCTAGGTCACGTGGCTAGCAGGGATTTCCTGGACTCGGCCTGCATTCTAGCTGCAAATTTAGGATAATTTTGATAACTTACATTTGTTACATTTGTCATCGAAGCCCAATTTCAATTAATTCTGACAGCTGACATTTTTCTGAACTGTATTGTTCGCAACTTATTCTTTGTGAAATATTATAAATGTATATACTGAATGTAGGTATATCGTGTTTTAAAAATCAGACACCACCTGTTGTCTGGAAAAATCAGTTCATTGCATAATGTTTAGTAGAATTAAAAGTAGGTTTTTGTATGTCCCAAAAACTTAACATTAAGTAATTAAGTTTAAATAATTATAGTTAATAAGTGTACTAGTTAAATTGAAGGTAATTGCTCGCCGAAATAAGATTGCTTAAAAAAAATATGTATAGCAGAACATTTGAAAGTTATTAAATTTCGATAATGCAAAAACTGGTTTCTTAAATTACTAATGTCTCCATTGAAGTTTGATATTTTTAGATTTTATAGCGGTGAAAATTATCTGTACTCTGCACAGATTTTTAGTTCTTTATATCAGCAGCAAAATTTACGTTAATATTTTGTGAGGACCAACAAAAAAATGTGTTGAAATGCATGATTTTGGCTGTAGATCTCAAGACATTTAGGAAATTTATTGATTATTGGTGTTTAACAACGCACTGTTTTGACATCAGGTCATGTGGCACTGGTCTAATGGCGTTGGTGAATGAGTGGATGATGATGAGGATGATAATAAACCTAACATAGCCTAGAAGGGAGAAGGGAAACTTGGTGTCAGCACGTAACCTACTCCTGTCGAAGACCAAGGGGACCACCGGCTTAACGTCCCTTCCGAAGGACGGTACAACGCGAACAACTGGATTCCTAATATAAAAAAATTATACATTTTTTTCTAATACCTACATTTTTGATCAGTGATAGATCCACGAAATCATTTCACGATCGTAAATTTAGACAATTGTTTCAAAAATACAATAGTAATTAAAAATACAATTTAAAGATGTATATAAATTGGTAAATTGTCAGGACTGCTCTTACCCTTGATAAAGTAACAGGTACAAGTTACAAAACGTTAGGAAATTTAGTTGTTCTTCACTTAGCATTCAAAACCCAGTTAAAATAGTTTTTGTTAAAACTAGTGCTAAGTTTAGATCAAGTAGACATGAGGTCTAAAAACCAGTATTGCAAAGCAAAACTTTTAAATGCACTAAAAGTGCAAAGATACCAATTAGTTCAAGCGATTCTTATTAGCATTTTAAAAGTAATCTACAGATGAAATGCTCCACTGGCCTGTACATAAAAATATGGGTGGATCAAATTGCATCCTCTGCTATAATCTATACGGTATTTTAATTTATTCACTCGACAAGATCGAAAAGCTTAAGGGGTAGCAATTTGGGTGTCAGCTTCGCTGTGGTCCGTAACTTAATTCGATGTCGAAATTCGAATCATTTTGCCGTCTTGGAAGATGCACCAAACCCTTTGCTTCATCGATCTGCATAACTTAATCTCGGTCTTTATAGACGAACAATTCGGTACAGTAAAAATAATATGTTACAGTCTATCCAAAAAAACTTAATTATCACTTTCTTCCAAAAAGATAATTTTATTTAAATTTTTGAGATCAATATTGAGCTCTGAAACATGACAGCTGTCAGAATTGATTGATTTGGATAATAATAAAATATTTGTCATTGCACTGCAATTCTATTTCTGGTTTTTACCTGATGGGAAGGGGTGGGGGTAGGTACGTGAGTTGGCAACGCAGCTTAGATGGTCGATTCAATTGATTGATTGATTATATTTAACGACGCACTGTTTTGACAACGGGCCAAGTGGCACTGGTCTAATGCCGTCGGTGAATAAGTGGATTATGATACATCTAACCTAGCCTAGAAGGGAGGAGGGGAAACCCGGTGCTGACACGTAGCCTACTCCTGTCGAAGACCAAGGGGACCACCGGCTTAACGTCCCTTCCGAAGGACGGTACAACGTGAACAACAGGATTCCTCCGCAAATCCTTGCAGTCGAGAGGTTGATTAGCAAGGCGAGTGAAGTTGATGTACTAACTTTCATCCCTCCAACCTCTCTCCCGAACAGAACTGGTCTTGTGTATGATGGTCAACCATCCAATACCTGACCCAGCGCAGTGTTGCTTAACTTTTATCCCTCCAACCTCTCTCCCGAACTGAACTGGTCATGTGTATGATGGTCTCCCATCCAATACCTGACCCAGCGCAGTGTTGCTTAACTTTCATGCCTCCAACCTCTCTCCCAAACAGGACTGGTCATTTGTATGATGGTCACCCATCCAATACCTGACCCAGCGCAGTGATGCTTAACTGTCATCCCTCCAACCTCTTTCCCGAACAGAACTGGTCATGTGTATGATGGTCACCCATCCAATACCTGACCCAGCGCAGTGTTGCTTAACTGTCATCCCTCCAACCTCTCTCCCGAACAGAACTGGTCATGTGTATGATGGTCACCCATCCAATACCTGACCCAGCGCAGTGTTGCTTAACTTGCATGCCTCCAACCTCTCTCCCAAACAGAACTGGTCATTTGTATGATGGTCACCCATCCAATACCTGACCCAGCGCAGTGTTGCTTAACTTTCATCCCTCCAACCTCTCTCCCGAACAGAACTGGTCATGTGTATGATGGTCACCCATCCAATACCTGACCCAGCGCAGTGTTGCTTAACTTGCATGCCTCCAACCTCTCTCCCAAACAGAACTGGTCATTTGTATGATGGTCACCCATCCAATACCTGACCCAGCGCAGTGTTGCTTAACTTTCATCCCTTCAACCTCTATCCCGAACAGAACTGGTCATGTGTATGATAGTCACCCATCCAATAACTGACTCAGCGCAGTGTTGCTTAACTTCGGTGATATCACGTGGACCGGTGTTTCCAACACGACAAACCGTTTGATTGGTCGAATTAAGATATTGACATTTAGCAAGATGAAAATGAATCAAAGGAAGACCACTTAAAAATTTTAAAACTTGATTCAACTGAGTTTTTGTTTTCCCTTTGTTCGGCAATCGTTTATTATGCAAGATTTCGGTCGCGTGGCGTGGGATTAATTCGCTTTTGTTAGTTATTTGCCCCAAAGGTTGATTTCTTTGCATTGTTCGTGTTTTTTTTTGCAGCTTTAAAAGGTGCAGTCTTGTAACTTTCATTTTTAAGCGGTCTTTCAGAGGTTTCAGAAAAGCGTTATAAATCAGCGAACTGCAATTTAAATATATTTATAAATGAAGCTTTTCATTCAGCTATCTTGAAGTGGGTTCCAAGAAATTAGGACGAAGATTTTTCTTTTAATGTAACCAAACATTACCAAAAAAAAAAAAAAAAAAAAGTTGAAGATAAAAAAATTAAGTAAAACACATGTGAAAATTGACTGTAATGGAAATTGAAGTAGATTTCAAAATTTCACATCACCAACCTCTCTCCCACGACCATTTGGGGAGGAGGGGTCTAGTTGTCTCAAAATCTATCTATGTGTGCAATCTTCTAGAAAAATGATGTTATTCTTATGTTTTTTTTTTTTTTTTTTTTTATTAATTTTCATTTATTAATTTATTAATTTTTAATTTATAGTTTATAATTTATAAACAGACAATATGTTTGCTTAAAAGAATATAAATATACACATTCAATTATATGGATATTTTTACCTAAAATACGAAATAACTTAGTAGCAGAAAATTTACTAACCACCTGTCAAAACAAACAATCTCTTCCAGGAGTGTGAATTATGCACCGAAACGAATACAATTTTCAGAATAGTAAGATATTTAGACGTCGAAGCAGCACTGATCAGTATTTTGCTTCTGATACCATTTGGAGTCGAGATTTGAACACTGAGACAACTTGCCCCTGAGACTTTTAGACCCCTCCTTCCCTACTATTTAAAAGGTTTGTCAAAAGGGATTCTTTGACACAATAGAAAACCTAAAATTGCGTATTTTAATATTTTATTTGGGTAGGTGGGCAGTGACCAAATCACCTTGCTTTCGCTCTAAAAAGCAGTCTGTCCAACCCTACGCATAAAATGCAACAATACCCAGATCTCAAGATCGAATACTGGGTGGCCCCTGGGCCAATCGACCAAACTAACAATCCTTTCTTGTTAATTACACACCGCCTTCTAAGTAATAGCACCTTGCGCGGAAGTGAATCGAATCGCCAGACCTTGCCAAGGTTGTAGCACAATATAGACTCGGATTAATAATCCCTGTAATTTTACGGCCGAGGTACCTTTGATCTATGTGATTGAGATTTCGGACTGAGGTATTAAAACGAATTCGACACCGCTCAAGTTGGAATTAAACAACAAAAAAAACGAAATTTTAAAGTTTTTAAAAAGCGGCCGTTGGCCTGTGATTTTTGGGATCACTGTAATTTGCAAAAATGCTGAGGAAATCGTAGAAATGGCCACACAAGAAGAATTCGTGATTTTTTTAATTAGTTTTTTATCGTTGATATCGATTGACAACTAAAAAAGGGTCATCGGCTGCGTTGGAAATATAAATAGAATTTACCCGTTTATTTTTTGAAAACTATCCTCTGTATTTTATTATTTTGAACACTATAACCGTCTCAGAAATTGATGCCCAAACGCGGACTCGAACCCCGGTCTCCACCTATCGCGGGTGTTGCTCTGAACCATTGAGCTATTTGGACACTGGATTTTTGAGACGATTTTAGTTTATTTGATGAGAATGACGGATCTCCAAGGAATAGAACCAAGAGGCTGTGAAAACTCACAGTCACTCTGATTCTAGTGACGCTATACCAAGTCACAACCTGTCAATCTCGAATAACTCCAATTTGACGTTGGATTCGTTGCTGTATTAGGATGAAATCTTAATTAAATTGCAAACGCTTGCAATGCGCGGGGTATTTTATTTTTCAGACGGTTATAGTGTTGATAATAATAAAATACCCCGCGCATTGCAAGCGTTTGCAATTTAAATGAGATTTCATTCTCATACTATTCTCTGTATTTGAAATTTAGCGCCTTTTATGCTGTGGGTCACTGCTTTGTGGAACTTTTTAAATTTCATGGCGGGTAAGATAATTTATTCGAGAACAAATGAGGGAAGCTTTAACACTTATGGTTATGGATCATTTATAACATTTCGTTAAAGTTAACGAACTCTAAAGCCATGATTAATGCACGTTAATTAACGAGATAACTTTCGTGATTTATAGCGATAAAGTTACATGATCGTTACCCAAAGAATTGTAGATAATCTTTATCACTGTACATTTGTTTTTGCTCCAACACAAACTACCTACAAGACTGGAGCAGGAAAACGTCAGCTTTTCTGCTTCAAACTTGATTCATCTGACAGAAACGAACACAGAATGGCCGCCATGTTTTGTGCAATATTAGAATCAATTTATTGCAAATATTTTAATATAAAATTAAATTGAAAATTATGGGAATGGATAAAGAAAGATTGCCGAGGAAAAGTTTAAGCTTGGAATATGAGAGAAGGGGTGGGAAGACCAATTGAGAAAGATGGATACAAAAGTACAAAATGATGTGGGGGAAAGAGGAAAATCGAGTGAAAAGAAGGGAAAGAAGGTTGGTTTGAAAAATATGTATGGAAGTAATTGATTTATGAAAAGTATTTTGAAGATGAAGATAATTATTTGGCATAATCAAGTATCATGCTTTTAATTTAGTTATGTCTACTAATTTTTATTAAATTGTAAAAATTAAAAATGAATGAACATGAAAATGAATAAAAAAATGTTATACTTGTTATTTGTTTATTTATTTTAAACGCATTTAAAACTCACAAAAAATAAAACCAATCCATTGAAACAAATTTATATAACAAAATACATAGGTACATTTACTCTCAATTTTGGTATTTCACGAAAATAACCCAAAAGTGTTAAAACGCCGCAGCTGCTTCATGAAGGACAAGTCTTGGCTTGTCACATAATAGGGGTGTGGCCACCGTGAGGTTTCTCAGCCTCCTGTTCTTCAGAGATAATTGCAAGTCTTCGATGCACCTCTACAAACCTCTCCGGGGGCTGGTCACTCCGGCAATTCTGCAGACAAACAAAACAGGTACAAAGTCATCTAGAAATGCATTTTAATTATGTGCAAAACACCATTTTACAGTTTCTAGTTCCGTGTTTTTCTTATGGAGATCAATTAAAGTTGTCAAGCATTAGTTATAAGAGTGGTTTTTGACAAAAACTATTTCAACTGGGTTTTGAATGCCAACTCTTTTTGACAAATTAAATTGAATATTAAATTAAACAGTTGAAGTTAGTATGAATAGAGATTAATTGAGGGTAAACCAGTCTCAAATGCGAGTTATCTGTGAGTAAAAAAGAAATCAAATTTCAAAACAAATATGCATACATATAAATATATAAATATATTTATAATTATAAGATATAATTTAAGATATAAATGAAGGACTGCTCTTACCTTGATAAAGTAACAGGTACAAGTTACGGAACGTTGGAGAATTTAGTTGTTCTTCACTTAGCATTCAAAACCAAGTTGAAATAGTTTTTGTTAAAACTAGTGCTAAGTTTAGATAAAGTAGACATGAGTCTAAAAACAATAATAATTCAAGTTTTCTCTTACATTAAACATCTCATCACTATTTCTGGGCAAGTCAAAGTGCTTGATGATCGAGTTCTTCGTGTAGGTCTTCGGGCAAGTTTCTATCGGGCGCCTGACAGTGCCACCAGTGCTCGTCGACAGCCCAGGACTTCCACTGTGGACTCGTTTGGGTTTGGCGCCAACGTCGGGTCCGGCGTTGGCCAACACCGGGAGGCTTTGCGTTGCAGTCGTTGCTAGAGCAGGACTTCCGACACCTAAACCTGGATAGTTGCAAACATTTACTATTTGCTAAATTAGTTTTATTGTCTTATCCTAATTTAATCCACAAGGCTAAGCAGTGGTCTGTCCTTAGTGCTGTTGGACAGGAGCAGCCAACACAGTGTGTCAAAGTGACAAGGCTAAGCGGTGGCCGGTCCTTGGTGCTGTTGGACAGGAGCAGCCAACACAGTGTGTCAAAGGGACAAGGCTAAGCGGTGGCCGGTCCTTGGTGCTGTTGGACAGGAGCAGCCAACACAGTGTGACAAAGGGACAAGGCTAAGCGGTGGCCGGTCCTTGGTGCTATTGGACAGGAGCAGCCAACACAGTGTGTCAAAGTGACAAGGCTAAGCGGTGGCCGGTCCTTGGTGCTGTTGGACAGGAGCAGCCAACACAGTGTGACAAAGGGACAAGGCTAAGCGGTGGCCGGTCCTTGGTGCTATTGGACAGGAGCAGCCAACACAGTGTGTCAAAGGGACAAGGCTAAGCGGTGGCTGGTCCTTGGTGCTGTTGGACAGGAGCAGCCAACACAGTGTGTCAAAGTGACAAGGCTGAGCGGTGGCCGGTCCTTGGTGCTGTTGGACAGGAGCAGTCAACACAGTGTGACAAAGGGACAAGGCTAAGCGGTGGCCGGTCCTTGGTGCTATTGGACAGGAGCAGCCAACACAGTGTGTCAAAGGGACAAGGCTAAGCGGTGGCTGGTCCTTGGTGCTGTTGGACAGGAGCAGCCAACACAGTGTGTCAAAGTGACAAGGCTGAGCGGTGGCCGGTCCTTGGTGCTGTTGGACAGGAGCAGTCAACACAGTGTGTCAAAGTGACAAGGCTAAGCGGTAGCCGGTCCTTGGTGCTGTAGGACAGAAGCAGCCAACACAGTGTGTCAAAGTGACAAGGCTAAGCGGTGGCCGGCCCTTGGTGCTGTTGGACAGGAGCAGTCAACACAGTGTGTCAAAGTGACAAGGCTAAGCGGTAGCCGGTCCTTGGTGCTGTAGGACAGAAGCAGCCAACACAGTGTGTCAAAGTGACAAGGCTAAGCGGTGGCCGGTCCTTGGTGCTGTTGGACAGGAGCAGTCAACACAGTGTGTCAAAGTGACAAGGCTAAGCGGTGGCCGGTCTTTGGTGCTGTTGGACAGGAGCAGCCAACACAGTGTGTCAAAGGGACAAGGCTAAGCGGTGGCCGGTCCTTGGTGCTGTTGGACAGGAGCAGCCAACACAGTGTGTCAAAGTGACAAGGCTAAGCGGTGGCCGGCCCTTGGTGCTGTTGGACAGGAGTAGCCAACACAGTGTGTCAAAGGGACAAGGCTAAGCGGTGGCCGGTCCTTGGTGTTGTTGGACAGGAGCTGCCAACACAGTGTGTCAAAGTGACAAGGCTAAGCGGTGGCCGGTCCTTGGTGCTGTTGGACAGGAGCTGCCAACACAGTGTGTCAAAGGGACAAGACTAAGCCAGACTTTTGCCAGCAAAATGTCTTACCAGTGGCATTCGGCATACTGATTTTGAGTCCGAGTGCAGTTACTCTTTCTCGAAGTTGATCAACGGCTTCTTTGTTTCTGTCAACGCCATCGACCGCCTTGGCAAGTTCTTGGATAGCCGCGACAGCCTCGTTGAACCGTTCTTCGTGGCAGAGTTTCAGGTCAACACTGGTCTTGTTACCTTCTTCCAGGAGTCCTCGTAAGTGGCGAAGGTACTTCTCGTTGAGGAGCAATTTGTCTCTGGCTTCAGTTGTCAACGTCACGAGCAGCTTTGTGCGTTGGAGTTGTCGCTCGAATGCGACCATTTTGGATTCGGATGACATTACAACGGGAAGGGAATTTTGATCTTTGGGAGTTATTTAATTTAGTGCTCTGTTGCTATGGTTTTTTTCTTTGATGCTGATTGTTTTGTTTAAGCATTGTTGGTTGAAAAGGAATAAAAAGTATTGAAATTCTGGTTCAAAATGGCTGACTTAACTTGATTGTCTACTCAAAAACAATCCGAGAAATTATAAAAAAATTTAATTTTCGCCAAAATTGACAAAGTCCTATATATATAATAAAAATCTTTTTTTTTCCAAAAGTATTTCTTATAAATCAATCAAACAACATTCAGATTTACTATAAAAATGGCGTTCTATGACTTTCCGGGGCTTTCTTGGTAATTAAGTTATTTAAAAACAGTCAATAAGTATTTAAAAAAAATTATATATATATCAATAAAACTATTTCAACTGGGTTTTGAATGCTAAGTGAAGAACAACTGAATTTCCCAACGTTTCGTAACTTGTACCTGTTACTTTATCAAGGGTAAGACCAGTCAATATATTTCTTAATGTTGAACATAACAATAATAAAATATTTTTTATATTTTAAAATATTCACCTTTTCAAAGAAATAATTCTGATACGGTTTAAACCAACGCCAATCGACTGTCCAACAATTCATGATAAAATTCAAACGGCCATCTATCTCATCAGCATTATGCTTCGAACCAGATTTCTCACATATTATATCACATAGGTACCTATACTGATCGATGACCACCACTATTTATCCTCTCCGAACAACCTAGCACCCTACATAATCAGCTAATACTTAATGAGATGGGTAACCAAAGAATTCCGGGGCTTACCCCTTCATTAACATAAGCTACCGAAGCGCCCGCAGCGGCAATACAAAGAAATACAGACCCGTATAATTTTCGAATTCAAAAAAGCAAGGTGGCTAGAGCTGCATGAGCCGTGTGAGTTCTATAGCATCAGGCGTTATATCAGAGTCGATGATAGATTGGCAGGTGCGAATTGACTTAAAATTTCCATATATTTGTGGGAAAAAAGCTATTTTTTTGTCTAGGGTGTTTGGTTTTTCGGCTTTTTTTTAGGAAATTACAGTTGAATGGATTATGCTTCCGTTGATTTTGATTGTTTGGGTTCTTTTGATGATTACAGTCATTTGAATCGATACGATTTTTAGACAAGCTCGTTGTCGACCAATGTTAGCATTGTTTTACATAATTCTTGGTTTCAGGCATGAAAATGATTTTGATTTGTGCTTTACGACTGAAAATCTGAAATCATGTGGTTTAAACTTTTGAAAAAATGAACAGAAAAAAAACTAGAAAATATTCATGAATGGTGGAAAATTACGGGAGTGTGTAAAGAATTATAGTGCAAGGTGTTTTACTAGAAAACTTAATATTTTAAAGTGGATTTATTCCTTATTTTGCTAGTGGTAAAGGATTTACGAAACTGAAAATGGATATTTGGAAAGTATACCCAAATTCTGCAAATATCTTGGTAGTCATTATGGGCATGTATCGCAGGAAAAGTAAAAAACAGTGCGTCGTCAAACACTACAAATGAATCACTCGCCGTCATTTCGATTAACGGTTTGGCTTCTCGGGTTCACCGAAGTTAAGCAACACTGCCCTGGGTCAGGTATTGGATGGGTGACCATCATACACATGACTAGTTCTGTTCGGGAGAGAGGTTGAAGGGATGAAAGTTAAGCAACACTGTGCTGGGTCAGGTATTGGATGGGTGACCATCGTACACATGACCAGTTCTGTTCGGGAGAGAGGTTGGAGGGATGAAAGTAAAGCAACACTGCGCTGAGTCAGGTATTGGATGGGTGACCATCATACACATGACCAGTTCTGTTCGGGAGAGAGGTTGGAGGGATGAAAGTTAAGCAACACTGTGCTGGGTCAGGTATTGGATGGGTGACCATCATACACATGACCAGTTCTGTTCGGGAGAGAGGTTGGAGGGATGAAAGTTAAGCAACACTGCGCTGGGTCAGGTATTGGATGGGTGACCATCATACACATGACCAGTTCTGTTCGGGAGAGAGGTTGGAGGGATGAAAGTTAAGCAATACTGCCCTGGGTCAGGTATTGGATGGGTGACCATCATACACATGACCAGTTCTGTTCGGGAGAGAGGTTGGAGGGATGAAAGTTAAGCAACACTGCGCTGGGTCAGGTATTGGATGGGTGACCATCATACTCATGACCAGTTCTGTTCGGGAGAGAGGTTGGAGGGATGAAAGTTAAGCAACACTGTGCTGGGTCAGGTATTGGATGGGTGACCATCATACACATGACCAGTTCTGTTCGGGAGAGAGGTTGGAGGGATGAAAGTTAAGCAACACTGCGCTGGGTCAGGTATTGGATGGGTGACCATCATACACATGACCAGTTCTGTTCGGGAGAGAGGTTGGAGGGATGAAAGTTAAGCAATACTGCCCTGGGTCAGGTATTGGATGGGTGACCATCATACACATGACCAGTTCTGTTCGGGAGAGAGGTTGGAGGGATGAAAGTTAAGCAACACTGCGCTGGGTCAGGTATTGGATGGGTGACCATCATACTCATGACCAGTTCTGTTCGGGAGAGAGGCTGGAGGGATGAAAGTCAAGCAACACTGTGCTGGGTCAGGTATTGGATGGGTGATCATCATACACATGACCAGTTTTGTTCAGGAGAGAGGTTGGAGGGATGAAAGTTAAGCAACACTGCGCTGGGTCAGGTATTGGATGGGTGACCATCATACACATGACCAGTTTTGTTCAGGAGAGAGGTTGGAGGGATGAAAGTTAAGCAACACTGCGCTGGGTCAGGTATTGGATGGGTGACCATCATACACATGACCAGTTCTGTTCGGGAGAGAGGTTGGAGGGATGAAAGTTAAGCAACACTGCGCTGGGTCAGGTATTGGATGGGTGACCATCATACACATGACCAGTTCTGTTCGAGAGAGAGATTGGAGGGATGAAAGTTCGGCAACACTGCGCTGGGTCAGGTATTGGATGGGTGACCATTATACACATGACCAGTTCTGTTTGGGAGAGAGATTAGAGGGATGAAAGTTCGGCAACACTGCGCTGGTTCAGGTATTGGATGGGTGACCATCAGTTTTGTCTTGACTAAATTGTAATAACTTTTACTTACCATTTAGATTTCGAAACTATTCGTGTCAACCGTATATCAACCGGTAAAACCGATCGTCGTCCCCACTTTTAAGATTTCAAAAACAAAAGAAAACAAATCAAAGTCAAGAAAGATTCCAATCAATATCTTCGACGATATACAACCACAGCAAACTTCAAACAATTCCACCGGCCGCTTCTGTCAAAGTCACTAGGAAGTAACTAACTATATTCAAAAAAACAAAACCGAGCTGTCATATTAACTGGATACATAAAACAAGCGTACAGAAATAATGATACAGAAAATTAATGATATGTTTGATAAAAACGACATGTGACTATAATTGCATGTTTGCTTCTCAGCAAAACCTATGATTGATCAGCCAAAAGAACAATATCACCTGCTACTTAGACTTAACCAGACAATTCAACCAATCAACCAATCAGACAATTCTTGATTTTAGAGTCCAATGACATTTCAAATGGAATCTGTCAAGAAATTCAAAAACCATGTCGACATTTTTCAGTAATACCATACAATTACGTATCGTATGAGTGATATTTCAGTCGAGTCTTGAGGCGATTTCGTGACTTTCTTTCGAAGGCTGAGAAGAATTCGAGGTGATTTCGGTCTCGATTCGTATTTTTCTTTATCTGAATTCATTCGATGATGACATTAACAGCCACGTGCCGTTGTACGAATAGGAGCAATTATTTTATCAGATATTCAAATGTCGATCTACCGCAGCCCTGATGTGGTTTTGTGGTTTTTGATTCGTTACCGCTTCGATAAGCAAAGTTGATTTTTAATAACGTTCAATTACAGAGAATAAACAGAACGGTTTGTCGTGTTGGAAACATCGGTTCTTGTGAGATCACAGAAGTTAAGCAACACTGTGCTGAGTCAGGTATTGGATGGGTGACCATCATACACATGACCAGTTCTGTTCGGGAGAGAGGTTGGAGGGATGAAAGTTAAGTAACACTGAGCTGCGTCAGGTATTAGATGGGTGACCATCATACACATGACCAGTTCTGTTCGGGAGAGAGGTTGGAGGGATGAAAGTTAAGCAACACTGCGCTGAGTCAGGTATTGGATGGGTGATCATCATACACATGACCAGTTCTGTTCGGGAGAGAGGTTGGAGGGATGAAAGTTAAGCAACACTGCGCTGGGTTAGTTATTGGATGGGCGACCATCATACACATGACCAGTTCTGTTCGGGAGAGAAGTTGGAGGGATGAAAGTTAAGCAACACTGCGCTGGGTCAAGTATTGGATGGGAGACCATCATACACAAGACCAGTTCTGTTCGGGAGAGAGGTTGGAGGGATAAAAGTTCAGTAACACTGCGCTGGGTCAAGTATTGGATGGGTGGCCATCATACACATGACCAGTTTTGTTCGGGAGAGAGGTTGGAGGGATGAAAGTTAAGCAACACTGCACTGAGTCAGGTATTGGATGGGTGACCACACTCAGGGTTCTTTCAGTTCAGTAATTTTCAATTCTATCAACAAATTTCTGTCTTTGGGCTATTCAGGCTTTTCAGCATATTTTCATAATTGATGAAATCTCACCAAATTCATTAAAAAACCAGTAAAACTATAATAATTGAAAAATGTATTTTACCAACTTATTTATTTCTTCAAGAAAACATAATTAACATAAATTTGACCATATAAAAATAAAAATAAAATTGACGTGTACCAGAATATCAAATAGCACACGTAATTATTGGATCATTAGTAAACTTTAAACCTGGAGCGAGCCCCCCTCCCCCCCCCCCCCAGCCCCCCCCCCCCCCCCCCCCCCCCCCCCCCCCATCCTCCTAAAACCGGTGCTCATATTTTAAACATATAATTTTACAACTTTGAACCGTTTTCAAACGCGCAGCCGCACACCGCGCCGGCCACACGATCGTGACGAGGTGGGACTTAATCGACGATAAATAATTAGATGTTTCGGGCAAAACACGCGAGCTGCGCTAGCGTGACCCGATATCAGAGCTTGCACGTTCCTCGGTTTCACCACCTAGTCGTTGCCAGTTAAGAGAATTATCAAGAAAAATACTTTTTAGTTTTTTGGCAGCGGAAATTTGATTTAAAATTGTTTGATTTATAGTTTGTTATTTTTAAGGAAAAGCCACTTTGTCCAGCAGAATTGAGAAGCTCTGTCAGGCGATCTCAGCATCTCCATGGCTACCAAACGTTGAATCTACCATTGAACCTCCTATGCTAGGCCATGATATACCCGTGGTAACATAAGATAGCAGAATTGAAAAGCTCTGTCAAGCGATCTCAGCATCTCCATGGCTACCAAACGTTGAATCTACCATTGAACCTCCTATGCTAGGCCATGATATACCCGTGGTAACGTAAGATAGCAGAATTGAGAAGCTCTGTCAGGCGATCTCAGCATCTCCATGGCTACCAAACGTTGAATCGACCATTGAACCTCCTATGCTAGGCCATGATATACGCGTGGTAACATAAGATAGCAGAATTGAGAAGCTCTGTCAAGCGATCTCAGCATCTCCATGGCTAGCAAAACATTGAATCCACCACTGAATCCCATCTGAATCATAATATTTTCTTATTTTCAAAGTAGGCAATAAAGGTGCCCCCTGCATTGCTACAGTCTAGCCAGTGAGAGAAGATACCAGCACAAGGACTGTCCCCTGCATTGCTACAGTCTAGCCCGTGAAAGAAGATACCAGCACAAGGACTGTCCCCTGCATTGCTACAGTTTAGCCAGTGAGAGAAGATACCAGCACAAATACTGTCCCTGCATTGCTACAGTCTAGCCCGTGAGAGAAGATACAAACACAAGGACTGTCGCCTGCATTGCTACAGTCTAGCCCGTGAGAGAAGATACAAACACAAGGACTGTCCCCTACATTGCTACAGTCTAGCCTGTGAGAGAAGATACCAGCACAAGGACTGTCCCCTGCATTGCTAAAGTCTAGCCTGTGAGAGAAGATACCAGCACAAGGACTGTCCCCTGCATTGCTACAGTCTAGCCCGTGAAAGAAGATACCAGCACAAGGACTGTCCCCTGCATTGCTACAGTCTAGCCCGTGAGAGAAGATACCAGCACAAGGACTGTCCCCTGCATTGCTACAGTTTAGCCAGTGAGAGAAGATACCAGCACAAATACTGTCCCTGCATTGCTACAGTCTAGCCCGTGAGAGAAGATACAAACACAAGGACTGTCGCCTGCATTGCTACAGTCTAGCCCGTGAGAGAAGATACCTGCACAAGGACTGTCCCTGCATTGCTACAGTCTAGCCTGTGAGAGAAGATACCAGCACAAGGACTGTCCCCTGCATTGCTACAGTCTAGCCCGTGAGAGAAGATACCAGAACAAGGACTGTCCCCTGCATTGCTACAGTCTAGCCTGTGAGAGAAGATACCAGCACAAGGACTGTCCCCTGCATTGCTACAGTCTAGCCCGTGAGAGAAGATACCAGAACAAGGACTGTCCCCTGCATTGCTACAGTCTAGCCCGTGAGAGAAGATACCAGCACAAGGACTGTCCCCTGCATTGCTACAGTCTAGCCCGTGAGTGAAGATACCAGCACAAGATTTTCAAGATTGAAAATCTTGGCACGCCAAAAGCTTTAGAGCGAAAGGGAAATGGCGGATATTGGCGGAGGTGATTTTTAGTGTTTTTTAAAATGACAGTTTGCCCACATGACACCCCATAACGACTAGCGGCTCCCAAGCCGGATAAAAGTACGTTCACTCGCTGCATCTTTGATCGCTTGCAGATAATCTGAGAGCCTGGTATTTAAATGAACGTCGAAAAACAGAAATTTACGATATCCTATAATAGACAATAATTTATTTGAGAGAGGATTGCCAACAACTGCTTCATGATCTACAGGTAGTCTGCATTACAAATCTTGTTGACTACTTTGGTAGCTACTAAAGCGTTGATCTTGCCATTTCTTTCACGATTTCCTGCTGTTTTATGTTGGGCGCTGGCCACAGCCAATTTTCAGGATGACCGATTGCCCGTTTATGTCAAAACAAACTCGGGGAGTCACGCCTCTGTAAAACGGCGTCTTCGGATCATTGACTTTTGCCGTTTATTCTTGCTCTGCATTCTTTAATTGATAATTGCAAGACCGAGATGAAGATGAAGATGTGTAAACTGAAATGCAGGTTGAAGAATGCTATGTAAAACTACAGGCGGGTAAAATACATCTCACTTAAAATAGCAATTCATCAAATAACTATTAAATTTAACACTTTCGATGCACAATCACCCGAAAAATTGGCCTTAATAACTAAACCAATTAATTAGGGATTTTATTATTTTTAACGATGCACTGTTTTGATATCTAGCCATGTGGCACTGGTCTAATGGCGTCGGTGAATAAGTGGATGATGATGAACCTAGCATAGCTTAGATGGGACGAGGGACGAGGGGAAATCCGGTGCCGGCACGTAGCCTACTCCTGTCGAAGACTAAGGGGACCACCGGCTTAACGTCCCTTCCGAAGGACGGTACAACGCGAACAACAGGATTTCTCCACAAATCCATGCTGTCGAGAGGTTGATAAGCAAGGCGAGTGAAGTTGCTGTACTAACTTTTATCCCTCCAACCTCTCTCCCGAACAGAACTGGTCATGTGTATGATGGTCGCCCATCCAATACCTGACCCAGCGCAGTGTTGCTTTACTTTCTTCCCTCCAACCTCTCTCCCGAACAGAACTGGTCATGTGTATGATGGTCACCCATCCAATACCTGACCCAGCGCAGTGTTGCTTAACTTTCATCCCTCCAACCTCTCTCCCGAACAGAACTGGTCATGTGTATGATGGTCACGCATCCAATACCTGACCCAGCGCAGTGTTGCTTAACTTTCATCCCTCCAACCTCTCTCCCGAACAGAACTGGTCATGTGTATGATGGTCACCCATCCAATACCTGACTCAGCGCAGCGCAGTGTTGCTTAACTTTCATTCCTCCAACCTCTTTCCCGAACAGAACTTGTCATGTGTATGATGGTCACCAATCCAATACCTGACACAGCGCAGCGCAGTGTTGCTAAACTTTCATTCCTCCAACCTCTTTCCTTAACAGAACTGGTCATGTGTATAATGGTCACCCATCCAATACCTGACTCAGCGCAGTGTTGCTTAAATTCGGTGATCTCATGAGAACCGATGTTTCCAACACTTCAAACTGTTTTGTCACTGTTCTGACAACGGGCCATGTGACACTGGTCTAATCGCGAACGAGTTTAAAATGATGAAGATTTTTTTGAACCTAATTAAAGGTAAATTTAAGTACAGACATAGCCTTAGGTTTAGTAGGCTCAGCGATTGCTTGTAAAATAATTCGATAGCTTTTGGTAAAAAAATCAAACAAGAGAAACGAAAAATCGTTAAGGAATCCGAAAAAAAAAAATGTATAAAACTGGACGCTTGTTTTCCAGCCCGGGCTCATGATTGTGCGTTGCCATGCGACCATGCGCGTGCGTGACTGCGCGTGATCTGGTCCGAACGCACGCGCCATGCGTTTTTTTTGTGACCAATTTCGTCCAAACGTCTCGGCCGTCGAGTTAATCGCTGTTTGTTCCTCGAATTAGTTCACCTTTTGTTTCAGATACAGCTGTAAAATCTATTCTATGATTGGCCACGCGCGTGGCTCGACGGCAAGCCGTGTAGATTTTCGTGGGGAAATCGAATTAATCTGACAACACGTTCTTGGTTAGAATTTTTTATTTTAATAATGATTATCGACAACCAATGTTTGTTTAGCTTTAGGCTCACGCAAGATCTCGCTCTCATTAAATTATATCTCATTTCTCATCAAAAATACATTTTTTTTTGTTACAAATCATATAGCTAAATCTGCTTTTTGATCCGAAAAATTATTAAAATTTTTGCTAAAATCACGAATCTTTATGCAAATAAAAGGCACTTAGAGGCAACCCTATGATATCTCAAATGCCAGCAATGACAGCCACCAGGATCGAACCTAGAACCCCCCGAATGCAAGGCAGACATGGCGCTCTCACTACCAGGATAGCCGGCCACCAGGATCGAACCTGGGACCTCCCGAATGCAAGGCAGACATGACGCTCTCACTACCAGGATAGCCGGCCACCAGGATCGAACCTGGAACCTTCTGAATGCAAGGTAGACATGGCGCTCTCACTACCAGTATAGCCGGACACCAGGATCGAACCTGGAACCTTCTGAATGTAAGGTAGACATGGCGCTCTCACTACCAGGATAGCCGGCCACCAGGATCGAACCTGGGACCTCCTGAATGCAAGGCAGACATGGCGCTCTCACTACCAGGATAGCCGGCCACCAGGATCGAACCTGGGACCTCCTGAATGCAAGGCAGACATGGCGCTCTCACTACCAGGATAGCCGGCCACCAGGATCGAACCTGGGACCTTCTGAATGCAAGGCAGACATGGCGCTCTCACTACCAGGATAGCCGGCCACCAGGATCGAACCTGTGACCTCCCGAATGCAAGGCAGACATGGCGCTCTCACTACCAGGATAGCCGGCCACCAGGATCGAACCTGGGACCTCCCGAATGCAAGGCAGACATGGCGCTGTCACTACCAGGATAGCCGGCCACCAGGATCGAGCCTGGGACCTCCCGAATGCAAGGCAGACATGGCGCTCTCACTACCAGTATAGCCGGCCACCAGGATCGAGCCTGGGACCTCCCGAATGCAAGGCAGACATGGCGCTCTCACTACCAGGATAGCCGGTCACCAGGATCGAACCTGGGACCTCCTGAATGCAAGGCAGACATGGCGCTCTCACTAGCAGGATAGCCGGTCACCAGGATCGAACCTGGGACCTCCCGAATGCAAGGCAGACATAGCGCTCTCACTACCAGGATAGCCGGCCACCAGGATCAAACCTGGAACCTTCTGAATGCAAGGCAGACATGAGGCTCTCACTACCAGGATAGCCGGCCACCAGGATCGAACCTGGGACCTCCCGAATGCAAGGCAGACATGGCGCTCTCACTACCAGGATAGCCGGCCACCAGGATCGAACCTGGAACCTTCTGAATGCAAGGCAGACATGGCGCTCTCACTACCAGGATCGCCGGCCACCAGGATCGAACCTGGGACATTCACCAGCTAGCTTGTGGTGTCGATAATTTTGTTAATAGAGCTATCATCGCAGTCAGATTGCGATCTCTGGCGGCTGTGCAGCCGAGTCAACACTCCCATGCGCAGCCGCTGCAACCACTACTTAGCTCGGCAAGCTTCGCTGCAGAATTTAACAGTGGCGGAACGAGATGGGTTACCATCAGTAGGGACTGGAGCACGTTACACAAAATAATAAAAATTTGAAAACATTTTTAAAGTCAATTTTGGTATTTTTATGTTTTGAGAATCTTTTAGCGTCCGACTTTCTTTGGTCTGCACGCATGATTTTTTCAAATTACTGTTGCCGGATCCGCAAAGTGCAATTTATTTTTTGGAGTTTGTAGATTGAAGAGCCGATCGCAGACAAAGTTTGCAGATTTTCAGTGGTTTTTTTCCATGTTTTAAACAATTTTACCCAGAAATGTTTGAGGTTTAGGCTGAAACGCTGTTTTGAGGATCAAAGTTGGGGAGTTTGGTTAATTGATAGCTATTTGATGAACTTTGGTTGAATTGACTGGAGAATCGTGAGACTTTCGACGATTTTATAGAAAATATAAAGCTTTCTCGAATTAGTACAAGCATATTATTTCAATCATAAGGAGAACCACTTTACCTTTCTGTAAGCGAATTGAAATCAAATAAAAGGGATTTTTAGAAATAACAAAAATCATAGATTTAAGGTTAGAACGGTTTCAATGGTCGACGATGTCAGTTGACATTTAAATCAATTACAAAAGAGCAAAAAAAAAAAAAAAATTTTAGAACCATCATTATTTTCTGTAAAACCTCATCCCAGTGGTCCGTTAATAACGTAACTATCCGTTAATTTTTTATCTGTTTGTTACCAGCAAATATATTTTTTCGTTCGTTAACAGTCCGTTAATAACATAACGTGGCGTTAAGAGTAGCATCACGAGATGAAACCTGTCAATCTCTTCGCTCTGTAATGTTGCTTACTCCACTGTCTACTTCTGAATTGTATTAAATTACACAATAGTATTTTTTTTGTCGGTTTAAATCGCAAATCGCGCGGCGCCGCCCAAGAGTATCTCTAACCATATGTGTGGCTCAAAACGCAAAGCGTCTCCGATCCGCCCAGGCGCCCCTGGCGTCGCTGCAGAAGACTAGAGATTGGTAACCGCTATCTGGGTATTATCGAACATAACAAATTGCTATTGAAAAAAAAAAGAGAAAATTTAAATTTTTAAATTTATTTATTGTCCTTGTGCATTACAAACTACTAACTGGGTTTGGTAGCTGGCTTGTCAGTCCTTGTGTAATTTCACATAATAAATAATATGTGATTTTAGTTAGAATAATCTTTTTTGGGTTGGAAATCCAAGGGGAAAATCGGCTTAAAATCCCGTCCGAAGGACGGTACAACGTGAACAACAGGATTCCTACACAAATCTATGCTGTTGAGAGGTTGATAAGCAAGACGAGTGAAGTTGCTGTACTAACTTTTATCCCTCCAACCTCTCTCCCGAACAGAACTGGTCACGCGTATGATGGTTACCCATCCAATACCTGACCTCAGCGCAGTGTTGCTTAACTTTCATCCCTCCAACCTCTCTCCCGAACAGAACTGGTCATGTGTATGATGTTCACTCAATGTATAAGGTTAAAGCCGTGTACGATAACAAATAACAATGTGTTGTCTCCAAGCTTTCTTGGACCGAATCGCCCGAGAACGGTGTCCAAATACCATTTGCTTCACTTCTATAAAAGGTATCTATGGTTTACCTTCAAAGTCACTTGTCAATTGGCTACGGACCAGCACGAGACATTCAAAGAACGCATCCCATTGTTTGGTTCAATGCGCTAAAATCGAAACTTGGCAAAATGTATAGCCGATTCCAATTACTTTTAACTCGGACGTGATCAGCATTCCCAATTTATAGACTTTTATAGCGTCTGTATCTTCTGATAAACCTCAATCCAACTAATTGACTTCTTAAATACTAATACATCCATATCAAATATTGTGTAGCTCACAAAATACGAACAAAGTTCTGGCATACTCATGGTTCTTTGCATTGAGAGAGGCAAAAGGCTGCAACAGTACCACCTTTTTACTGAACACAGCCATATCGAAATTTTAACCAGCAAAAAAGTCCCCAAAGACAAAATCTCCATCTAAATTTGAATTCTCTAGCACAGAGAAAAATGACGATGGCCTCGGCTAGCTTCAAGATTACAACAAGGCTCGTTTCTCTTCGCCGTGAAGATAAAGAAGAAGACGAAGACGAGGAGAAAGATATTGTTCTTTGACAAAGCCCCCAATAAAGCAGTGCTCGATGTTAGTGGGACAGAGAGCGAAGTAGACAGAGCGAGTGGTGGACGAAGAAGTTGGTTGCACCTGCTATTTGGAGCCCTCGGGGGGCTTATGGGTGCTTTTACTGGAACCGTTGTAAATGTGGCCGACTACTCATGGGTAGAGGCGGATGATGGAATGGGGGTACCTAATACACGAAAGCGTGGACCGGGGTGGACCTCGGTTACCACGCACGCTTTGGTGAGGGCCAAAAAAAATGTGTGAGTGGGTCGATTTTCGATGACTGGTCTTTGGTTGGTTACGTTTGACATTTCAAAGGTAGGCTTTTTATTCAATTGGTTTAGATATTTTAATTCCGTTGGTTTGTGTTTGGGCTAATATTTTCTAAACGAAATGCATCCAGCCGTTATTTCGATCTTTTTTACCCAATTGTTATAATTCTGACTTTTTAGCGGGTAATAAAAGATTGTGAACTTTTATCAGAGGCCGGCTCTACAACACTAGAACTTAAAGATTAACAACCAATTACAGTCTGTGTTTTATTTTATATTCAGTTCATACCACGGTGATAACAACATAACCTTTAAATCTATCAGGATTACGCTTTAAATTTGCTTCGTGGATTCCGCCACGGATTGTAATAAATCCTTGTCTACTTTCTGAAAGAATATCAGTAAAATTCCATCTAAAACATTGATGATTTACATCGAATTACACAAGTTAACAACTGAAATCGTAATTCGGTAAAAATCCGTGCCGAAAAATTTTAAATATTCAGGTGAGCCAACTGTTGAACGTTGACAAACTTACCAACAGCTGAGTAGTCACGAAATTACCACCTAACCTCACATTTTAAAAACGTAGAATGACAGATTTTCAACCATTCACTCGGATTCCCGTGACGTTGAACTGCGGCAGATCCAACAAATAACGAGTAGCACCGAACTGAAGTTAAGTTATTCTGTGAAATGACTCGTTGAATAGCAAATCCGTTTTCAAACGTTTCATTTTACTGCCCCACACACGTCGCTCAACCCCGAAGCAACGAGATCGAGATCGACAATATCGATCACTAATCGATACGTAATGATCGATTACGATCAGAACATAAATGCACATCTCAAATTATCATAATTTCAAACCTAACACCTGTAGAAAACAAAACTCTAGCCATAATTAATAAACATACTAATTTATTGATGCATTTAACTGTTAATAATAGCTTGAAATTTTAGAAGGATACGTTTTTTTTTACGCTTTGAATCATTGGCCCATTTGAAAGAGATGGGTCATAGAAAAGGTTATAATACCTGTGAGTGAGACAGTGCTATGTGAAATCGATTCATTGGACAAAGATGGAAACGCGATTATGATAGATAGGGAATGAATGCGAGGTAGAACGTGGGTGAGTGAGACGAAGGTATTCGGGTTGTTGTTGGATAGAGTGGGAAGACTGGAGGGTCAAGGTATTGTGGGCGAGACCGGTTTTGATGTGCAGGTGCTTAGAAGAGAGCCCAGTGAACACCCCCACCTACTGCCAGTCGAGCTCTGTAATAATCTCCTGAGGTACAGTCTAAGTAGAAATGCTGGGCTTGGATTTAGAAATGTGTCTTGATTTACTTGCGTTTATGGATATTGAGAGGGTTTTCATTGGGTCAATAGATTTTGTAAGTGGATAGGTGACATGACATGACCAGTTCTGTTCGGGAGAGAGGTTGGAGGGATGAATGTTAAGCAACACTGCGCTGTGTCAGGTATTGGATGGATGGCCATCATACACATGACCAGTTCTGTTCGGGAGAGAGGTTGGAGGGATGAAAGTTAGTACAACAACTTCATTCGCCTTGCTTATCAACCTCTCGACAGCATGGATTTGTGGAGGAATCCTGTTGTTCGCGTTGTACCGTCCTTCGGAAGGGAAGTTAAGCTGGTGGTCCCCTTGGTCTTCAACAGGAGTAGGCTACGTGCCGGCACCGGGTTTTCCCTCCTCGCTTGAACGCTATGATAGGTTTATCATCATCCACTCATTCACCGACGCCATTAGACCAGTGCCGCATGGCTAGTTATCAAAACAGTGTGTCGTTAAACACCACAAATTAAACAACCACATTATTAGCATTTGGTTGATAGTTACAGTCAGAGTCCGGTAAGAGGGGGAGGTTAACCTCTCACCTCTTTTCCTCTGTATTTTCTAATTTTTTTTTCCAAATGATGTTCGATTAATGTCAGTAAAGGCGTCAGGTCTAGCTCGCTAACATTGTTCATTTAAAAAGATATCACAGAACTATGCACCGTCAAATTAGAACGACTATACCTACCCTCACAAAGCCCGCAGCCAACCCTTTTGATATTCGACGTGGGCCAATAAATCTCAATTCGAAGTGCGGCAATGAAGAGAAAAATTCAATTGTTGCCGTAAAGCCGTGAAGCGAATAGGGGTTGTTTTCAGTTCGTGTCTGATTCTCGAAGAAGATTGCTTGAAAGGTGAAGCTTACTCTGAAAATGATTCAGTAGAAATCTTAGTTCAGCTAGAAGCCAGTTGAATGTGCCACCAAAATGAACTTAAAAGGTTTCCGAATAAAAGATTATTTTAATTTTTGTTAAGGCTGGGATTTTATACTTCTGCTTTGGAAGTTTTAATATGGGTAAAGCAAAGTAGTTTTACGACAAAGGCTGACAGGAATGTAATTTGAGGTTTTAAGATTCTTGATTAATTCGTGGGGTTTAACGACGCATTGTTTTGACAACGGGCGTTTTGGCCGGCGTCGGTGTAGTGGATGATGATGAGGATGATAATGAACCTAACCTAGCCTAGAAGGGAGGAGGGGAAACCCGGTGCCGGCACGTTGCCTACTCCTGTCGAAGACCAAGGGGACCACCGGCTTAACTTCCCTTCCGAAGGACGGTACGACGCGAACAACAGGATTCCTCCACAAATCCATGCTGTCGAGAGGTTGATAAGCAAGGCGAATGAAGTTGCTTTAATAACTTTCATCCCTCCAACCTCTCTCCCGAACAGAACTGCTCTAACTGCTCATGGTCATGTGTGTGATGGTCACCCATCTAATACCTGACCCAGCGCAGTGTTGCTTAACTTTTATCTCTCCAACCTCTCTCTCGAACAGAACTGGTCATGTATGTAATGGCCACCCATCCAATACCTGACTTAGCTCAGTGTTGCTTAACTTTCATCCCTCTAACCTCTCTTCCGAACAGAACTGGTCTTGTTTATGATGGTCACCCATCCAATACCTGACTCAGCACAGATTTACTTTGGGTCAAAATATTTGAAATAAATCTCAATCTAATACACAATAAAACGAGAATTCAATTAGCTTCTTATATGAAACTAGAAAGGGGTAGTTTAACCATCCCAAACTTAACAAGATAGGCGATCTTAGATCACAAGATTAAGGTTAAGATATCGGATATACCTCATGTACCTATTAATGTTTACCGTTAGATCTCCACAAGATATCGGATACGAAGTGTTTTGAAAAGGCATCTTTCAAATCTGAGTACATGCCAACCCTTTACCCACTTGATATATTATCCCGTTAGATTTCTGTCGATTTCCGCCCGAAAAAAGGGTTTGAATTGCCAACCCTTTTCTTGTCACTTCGGGAAGGAAATGTGGTGAATGGACAGAAAGAATATCCCTTTGATGCTGAATAATTGACAAATTAACATGATTCCCAACAATGAGAAACAGATTGTATCAGTTTTTTTGAACAGATTTTGAAAAGGAAGTGTAAAAAAAATGTGGAAGGTTTCTGTTTGTACCTATTTCAAAAGTCTGCTGTGGCGTTAATTTAACATTTAACACTCGATTTTCTTAAACAGAAATCAAATTTGATGCTATATTTTTGAGAAAAAAAAACATACACCTGTTAACCTTTTTTTTTTAATGAACGTATACGGATATCATGTTTATGTCTGGAAACGACGTAAACTAAGATTTTAAAGGCATGTCGATCTGGATAAATGGTTAAACGGTAGAATTAAAATTTCAAAAACACTCTAACGAAGGGTTAGAGATTTTTTGATTACTAGGTGCTTGTAATAGGTGAAAATTTGACATATCACGTCAGAAAATTGTGTAACACGTTCGCGCTTAAATTGCGACTGATCATATGATAATGATTGTGGATCAACAACGATTGGTTGATTAAAAAAAAATTATAAAAAAAAAAATTTTGTTTTGCAAATCTGAAGGGGAAATGTAATTCGTGTCTTGATTTCAGAAGATCGTGATCGTAGCCGCGATTTATTGTATCGAGTTTTACACCTGTTCCTGTTTAAGTTGGCCACCTTGGTGGTACGTGTCGAACACGTTATAATTACCTGATTATCGTTGTTTTAGAAATAATCTAGTTTGATCGAGTGGCAAAAGATTTCGTAATCATATTTTTTTTTCATTTGGTCGTTTCGATTTTTCGTTGTGTAGCACGTAGACGGGGCAAAATAATACGCATTATTTGTAAGCGAATTACAGATAAAATGATAATTATCTTCCGTTGCGTGGTTTACGCAACCAAATCATCATCCTCATCATCATCTGCTCATTCACCGACGTCATTAGATCAGTGCCGCATGGCCAGATGTCAAAAATGCGTCGTTTATCACAAGAATCAATCACAAAATCAAGGGGCTTCACATTTTGTGATGTACGGTTGGAAAGCGTTTTAGCTGTACGCGCAAAACCCCATAACAAGTTTTAGGTTATGTCGATAAAGCTTTGTTAAAATCCGTATTTTCATCGCTAAAAACGAATTAACAAAGCAAATAAACTTTAAAACTGAGACTGTGATTAATTATGATACAATTTTTATTAAGTGTTATACCAATTTTATTAGTGATTTCAAAATAATTTGACGGGTAACTGCTAGTTGACCAACTGTAAGCTGTCAAAACGTCGGCCATTTTGTGTCTGAGATTCAAAGCGATTGCATGAGCTACAAAATGCGATCTGTGCGTTTTCTTAGTGGAGATATTCCAAATTTTGCGACGTCCAATTAACTTTTTTTTTTGTAGTTTTCAGTAAGAAAATAACCTGTCGGCTGCCAGCCGTCAAAAATATTCTGCAAATATATATCTGTAGAGACTTAGTTTTGTAGGAACTTCTTTTGTTATTGGAAAATTGTCAGGACTGCTCTTACCCTTGATAAAGTAACAGGTACAAGTTACGAAACGTTGGGAAATTCAGTTGTTCTTCACTTAGCATTCAAAACCCAGTTGTAATAGTTTTTTTGTAAAAACTGTTTTTTAAATTATTGTTTTTAGACTCATGTCTACTTGATGTAAACTTAGCACTAGTTTTAACAAAAACTATTTCAACTGGGTTTTCAAAGCTAAGTGAAGAACAACTAAATTTCCCAACGTTTCGTAACTTGTACCTGTTACTTTATCAAGGGTTTAAGCAGTCCTTAACCCTTGAAGAAGTAACAGGTACAAGTTACGAAACGCCTGGAAATTTAGGTGTTCTTCACTTAGCATTCAAAACCCATTTCAAATAGTTTTTGTTAAAACAGTGTTAGAGAATTTGCTAATTTTCTTTGGGTCCCTAAAATATTACCATCCGAAACAGGAACCAAAATGTTTGACTGAACCCCAAAAAATTACCCCCCCCCTTGAGTTGAAACATATTTACGACGCACTACACATGCGTACAAGTGGTCTGTAATTGTATGATGGTTTTTAGACTCATGTCTACTTGATTTAATCTTAGCACTAGTTCTAACAAAAACTATTTCAACTGGGTTTTGAATGCTACGTAAAGGGCAACTAAATTTCCCTGTGATTTTATTATTATGTAATTTTATCCCGTGCCAAGGATAACTCACATTGTTGTTTATTGGAGGCAAGTGTGAAATTAAAAAACACGTTACCATGACGATAACAACTTTAGAATATTGTCCAACGAGACGTGTGAGAAAAAAAATTAGATGCAAATTTCAATAATAAAATGTTGGAGCCAGTTCGGTGTACGTGATTTAATTTCCATAGATCGATTGCCAAGAAATAACTGCATGGCTAATGCTTGTTAATGATCGAATTAATATCAAAGTTTTTAGAACCAAGCATTTTTTTATCATAGAGTTGGTACAATTTTTTAAAGTGGTTTTTTTTTTTTAATGTGCGTTTAGCGAAAGTAAGGGAACCTTCAGATCACCAAGGACACAAAAATGTACCCAAACCTTCAGTATTTTCAGGATAAAAACCTATAGTTGCTTTATTAAAAAACGCTGCCTTTAGTAAAATTCAGTAGTGAGGAAAGGTGCAGTATTTGCCTTTTTTAAACAAGCTTTTTCATCAATTTTAAGACATTTTTGTATAAAATTCCACAATTTTTTACCTTTTCATGCCATAGATTTTAACAAATCACTTTGAACACTAAATTTCCAAACTTGTTTTAAACTATTAGTTGTCCTATGGAGCCTTCACTTTCAGTTTACAACTTAAAAAAAAAAGTAGACTCATTTACAACGTTTAAAAACCACGTGCAACAAATTAACTAAAAAGTGAACATTCATTTTTTTTCTACACATTCACATGTGTTGATGTATAGGTTTACAAAATGTTTACAACAAAACAGAAACCGTTTTGCGATTTGTTCTTTTCAGACACCAATAAATGGGAACTCCAGACCGCCTACTTCCTTCAAGATTTCAACAAAGCTTATGGGAAATGTAGACTCAAAGAAACTGCAAGGCTGACAATCAAAACCGTCGAATAATCCCATCCTGGTGCTATTAGAGACTACCAAAGGTGGTACGGTTTGGCGTGTTGGAAACACCGGTTCTCATGACATAACCGAAGTTAAGCAACACTGCGCTGAGTCAGGTATTGGATGGGTGACCATCATACACATGACCAGTTCTGTTCGGGAGAGATGTTGGAGGGATGAAAGTTAAGCAACACTGCGCTGGATCAGGTATTGGATGGGTGAATATCATACACATGACCAGTTCTGTTCGGGAGAGAGGTTGGAGGGATAAAAGTTAAGCAACACTGTGCTGGATCAGGTATTGGATAAGTGACCATCATACACATGACCAGTTCTGTTCGGGAGAGAGGTTGGAGGGATGAAAGTTAAGCAACACTGCGCTGGGTCAGGTATTGGATGAGTGACCATCATACACATGACCAGTTCTGTTCGGGAGAGAGGTTGGAGGAATTAAAGTTAAGCAACACTGCGCTGGATCAGGTATTGGATGGGTGAATATCATACACATGACCAGTTCTGTTCGGGAGAGAGGTTGGAGGGATGAAAGTTAAGCAACACTGCGCTGGGTCATGTATTGGATGGGTGAATATCATACACATGACCAGTTCTGTTCGGGAGAGAGGTTGGAGGGATGAAAGTTAAGCAACACTGCGCTGGGTCATGTATTGGATGGGTGACCATCATACACATGACCAGTTCTGTTCGGGAGAGATGTTGGAGGGATGAAAGTTAAGCAACACTGCGCTGGATCAGGTATTGGATGGGTGAATATCATACACATGACCAGTTCTGTTCGGGAGAGAGGTTGGAGGGATAAAAGTTAAGCAACACTGTGCTGGATCAGGTATTGGATAAGTGACCATCATACACATGACCAGTTCTGTTCGGGAGAGAGGTTGGAAGGATGAAAGTTAAGCAACACTGCGCTGAGTCAGGTATTGGATGTGTGACCATCATACACAAGACCCGTTCTGTTCGGGAGAGAGGTTGGAGGGATGAAAGTTAGTACAGCAACTTCACTCGCCTTGCTTATCAACCTCTCGACAGCATGGATTTGTGGAGGAATCCTGTTGATCGCGTTGTACCGTCCTTCGGAAGGGACGTTAAGCCGGTAGTCCCCTTGGTCTTCAACAGGTGTAGACTACGTGTTCGTACCAGATTTCTCTTCCTACCTTCCAGGCTAGGTTATGCTCATCATCATCCTCTCATTCACCGACGCCATTAGACCAGTGCCGCATGACCAAATGTCAAAACAGTGCGTCTTTAAACACAACAATAAATCAATCAATCTACTTTATCACCAAAATTCTTAAAAATCAGTTTGGTTCACTTAATTTGACTGTTACCCAAATTTTCTACACTTTTACTTGCAATTTTATAAACGTTTAACTCATAAAAGCAAAGTTGGCCAGAGCAACTAAAATGGAGAAGAACCTAAATTGTAATTTTTTGATTCGGCTTTGAGTTGAGAATCGAATTCAAGTCTGCTAAGTGTTTCTCACACCAACTCATCTTTGATTGGCTGTGCTGTAGGTATGCAGCATCATAAATAATAATCGTCGGCATATTACCTTTATTACAGGTCGATTTTTAATTTGCTTTAATCGAGAAGAAGAGGACATGTGAACAAGAATATAAGAATAAATAATAAACGGAGAGAAGATAGAAGGCAAAAGATCACCCAGATTTATATGCATAGAGTTTTAATTGAGTGTAGCAACAATAACCAATACCCGCCAATCGAGTACTTGACGGAAAAAAAAGTCTGATGCCGCCAGAGGGAGCCACCGTCGTTTTGAGTGTTAATAAATTTAATTTCGTTATTTCTCGCAGATTACTCGCATTTGAAACTGGTTTACACTCAATTAATCTTTATTATGGCTAACCTCAACGATTGATAAACATGTATCGCGATATTTTGAGTCGTAATTATTTAATTGTAGAGATTTGTTAAAAAAACGGACGCAAGCGCCATCTGGTGGCACCTATCGTTACCACGTGTTGCCGGCCTCGTTTGCTCAGCTGCAAGCGCGTTCGGGTGTCACCTACCGTTAGCACATGTTGCCGGCCTCGTTTGCTCAGCGGCAAGTGCCATCTGGTGGCACCTACCATTACCACGTGTTGCCAGCCTCGTTTGCTCAGCAGCAAGCGCCATCGGGTGGCACTTACCGTTACCACGTGTTGCCAGCCTCGTTTGCTCAGCAGCAAGCACCTTTGGGTGGCACCTATCGTTACCACGTGTTGCAGGCCTCGTTTGCTCAGCAGCAAGCGCCATCGGGTGGCACCTACCGTTACCACGTGTTGCCGGCCTCGTTTGCTCAGCAGCAAGCGCCATCGGGTGGCACCTACCGTTACCACGTGTTGCCGGCCTCGTTTGCTCAGCAGCAAGCGCCATCGGGTGGCACCTACCGTTACCACGTGTTGCCGGCCTCGTTTGCTCAGCAGCAAGCGCCATCGGGTGGCACCTACCGTTACCACGTGTTGCCGGGCTCGGCAGAACGTTTAACTTTAGCACCGGGATTCTGAATATAGCATAACAAATTCAAATGACTGCGCTTTTTCTTGTTTAATTTTCTAATTTTGTGTCAAAAATATGTATCAATTGATAAGCGAACGACTGTGAAAATTACACTTTTATAAATTTTTAAGACTTCGAGAAAAGCCTGTACAAGAAAAGTCTTAATATTTTTCAAAACCCTGGACATAAGAGCCTCCCTCCTCGTGAAAAAACATGCCTCATACTTTAAAAATATTCATGTGACGCCCTGAAGCTCGTTATTCGAAAAAAAAATCCAACCCCTAAATTAAATTCGAATTATTTCCAGCCAGTTATCAAAGATGTTTATGTCCATTCTATCTTTAGCAACAGCTTCTGAAAATTAAAAATCTAGCTGATTACGTCCCCCTATCCCTCTGTAACGCGCTATTCTTTATGCTAGTTTCACTTAAATTAATTGATTATTTATAAATAATGAGCTGATGCTATTTAATCGATAGGCTAAGGGATTTTTATTCTAAAGGTGTGTAGGAACTCGTTGGGTCTCATTAGGTGTTAGCCCTTTAGGTTGGAAAGGAAACGCCTAGGGATTTTTGAAAGATACGTGATGAACAAAGCGGTGCTTAAAACAGAATTAAGCCAAGTCTAGTGATAATTGGTGATTAAATTTAAACTCCTAGAAGTGATTTTGTAGAAGCACATTACGCTAGACGATAAAAAAATTCAATTTTTTTTTTTTTTTTTTTAGTTAGGCTTGTGATATTTAAATTAAAATATGTTAATTATACCTGCTGCTAAGATGTGATTTGAATATTCAAAATTATCAATTCGTTACGATTAATTATTAATTATAAACATTATTTTTAAGTCATTGATATCTCTGTGATGAAATGACCGGTTGATGAAGATGGAAATAAAGTAATGAAGATGATAGGACGCTTGTTTAATTGCGTATGTATCACTCTCAAGTCAAAGTCTTATCTCATGTTGGTTCGTAAATTAATTGAAGGTATTTATATGATATGTCTCAGTTAGGTGTTAATATGGTAATCTTAAGTCTGCTTCCAATGCAAAGCTAATTATTAGAGTGTCTACTACGTTTGGATTGAAAATGTCTATGTGCAAAGTTACGTTACAAAACTATATATTTTTTAAATAGAATCTAATCTAAATTTGCAATCTTACGTTCCTCACAACTGGTTGATTTTTAGTGTTTAGCGACGCTCTGTTTTGATAGCTGGCCATGTGGCACTGGTCTAATGGCGTCGGTGAATGAAAGGATGGTTATGATGTTGAACTTAGCCTATAAGAGGAAACCCGGTGCCAGCACGTAGCCTACTCCTGTCGAAGACCAAGGGGACCACCGGCTTAACGTCCCTTCCGAAGGACGGTACAACGCGAACAACAGGTTTCTTCCACAAATCCATGCTGTCGAGAGGTTGATAAGCAAGGCGAGTTAAGTTGCTGTACTTACTTTTATCCCTCCAACCTCTCTCCCGAACAGAACTGGTCATTTGTGTAATGGTCGCCCATTTAATACCTGACGCAGTGCAGTGTTGCTTAACTTTCATTCCTCCAACCTCTCTCCCGAACAGAACTGTTCATGTGTATGATGGTCACCCATCCAATACCTGACCCAGCATAGTGTCGTTTAACTTTCATCCCTCCAACCTCTCTCCCGAACAGAACTGGTCATGTGTATGATGGTCACACATCCAATACGTGACCCAGCGCAGTGTTGCTTAACTTTCATTCCTCCAACCTCTCTCCCAAACAGGACAGGTCATGATACATCTTAATTTTCTTAAGGACAGAAGTTAAAAACTCGAAGAAATATGACCTCAAAATTATTTTGCCCGATAAAAGGACGCCATTATTTGTCAAGAAGACACATGAAGTTATAAGAAACTCAAAATGTATTCCCAACTAATTTAAAAAAAAAGACAGCAAAAACGACGATAAAACACTACACAAGAAACACCTGTATTCGGTTTAGAAAATCGCGCTAAGTCTTCTACAACCAAAAAAAACAGCATCACCGCTTCCTTCATCGCTCAATTCCCCCGATTTATCTGACCAATTCCCACAAAACTTAAGCAATTACTTTTGAGTTCATAACTCACCCTCAGCTCGGGATGGAAGCCCAGGCATCGCAATCAGGGCGTTAGCAACGGGGCCCTCCTGCAGTGCCCATTCGTACAGGGAGGCCCCCGCAGAGAGGGTGCCCTTGCCATGTCACGAGCGGCCGACAGCGGGCGTTTGTCAAAATAAGAGGATTGTTGAGTTGGGGCAGAGCAGGAGGGGTGTACGAAACTGATCATAAAGTGGCGGGATAGAAATGATAAAGCTTGTTGGAAATGTAAATTTCAGTTTCAAGAAACAAAACTACATAAAATAATATATATATATATAGTTGCTGAGAGGTTTGTTTTGCATTTTTCCGAGAACAGATCTAATATTTTTGTATCAGAAAATCAATAAGCAATGCATGTCATCTGGGAAAACCATAGGATCCTCTACATCAAGATTGTGTATCTCCTTCAATGTACATTTAACTAAAATATATACCAGTTCAGATGGTAAAATTTTCAATTTTCCTCACGAGCTAATCGCAACTGTGGCAACTGCTTGATGAGCCATTTTCTTGTTCTTTTTCTTGTTCCGAGAAGTACAATTTAAATTTACAAACATCTCACTGCAGCATACAGTGACGTAAAACTGTGATGCATATATCTCCCCTATCAAATAGCATGGAGATTTCAATGCACTGTGATATTCCCTATCAAATAGCATGGAGATTTCAATGCACGTTGCTGTCTTCTATCAAATAGCATGAAGATTTCAATGCACGTTGCTGTCTTCTATCAAATAGCATGGAGATTTCAATGCACGTTGCTATCTTCTATCAAATAGCATGGAGATTTCAATGCACGTTGCTATCCCCTATCAAATAGCATGGAGATTTCAATGCACGTTGCTGTCTCCTATCAAATAGCATGGAGATTTCAATGCACGTTGCTATCTCCTATCAAATAGCATGGAGATTTCAATGCACGTTGCTGTCTCCTATCAAATAGCATGGAGATTTCAATGCACGTTGCTATCTCCCATCAAATAGCATGGAGATTTCAATGCACGTTGCTATCTCCTATCAAATAGCATGGAGATTTCAATGCACGTTGCTATCCCCTATCAAATAGCATGGAGATTTCAATGCACTTTGCTATTCCCTATCAAATAGCATGGAGATTTCAATGCACGTTGCTGTCTTCTATCAAATAGCATGGAGATTTCAATGCACGTTGCTATCCCCTATCAAATAGCATGGAGATTTCAATGCACTTTGCTATTCCCTATCAAATAGCATGGAGATTTCAATGCACGTTGCTGTCTTCTATCAAATAGCATGGAGATTTCAATGCACGTTGCTATCTTCTATCAAATAGCATGGAGATTTCAATGCAAGTTGCTATCTCCTATCAAATAGCATGGAGATTTCAATGCACTGCGATATGACCTATCAAATAGCATAGAGATTTCAACGCACTAAACACCATCCACGAAACAAAATGCAAACCAATAATAAAAAAATAAATAAACACCATGAAATACAAGAGATCTTGAATCTGCAGATCTAAAAAAAAAAAAAACCCATTTCGATCGTGAGCTAACTTCAAGCGTTTCGTACTCTCCTCATCCGCGTGCCTCAGCAAGAAATTAAAAATAGCACCGTGCCCGATCCATGGTACCTGCGTCTCGCATAGAAGCATGTAACCCCTTGCTTCTGCTTGCTTTGAAGGTGCACTTGCTTCGTTCCCATGAAGAGCCAAGCGTGTGCCGCAAAGCTTTCAGTCCCCCCTACCCCCTGACAACGGGGGGCACTGTAAAGGGTCGGGGCAAAGGTCAGCCGCGGCGGGGTCCCAAAACGTGACCACTGTGAGCGAGTCGGCCCAAAGGAGGGGAGAGCGGTTGCGGCTATTCTCAATATAGTTTCGACCAAGAAGAGTTGAAAAAATTAAGAAGAACTATTTGAACTGTTGAGCAGGACTGCTCAAACCACTGAAGAAGTAACTAGTATATGTTGCGAAACGTCGGGAAATTTTAGTAGCCCTTTACTTAGCATTCAAAACCCAGTTGAAATAGTTTTTCTTAAAACTAGTGCTAAGGATAAATCAAGTAGACATGAGTCTAAAAACCATCAAGTTCTTAAAACTGTTTTTACATATGGGGTTTTGACAAGTTATGCTCTTGGTAAAGTAGAGATAATTCTGTTACTAAAGAGACAATGGGGGTAAAAAACACCAAATTACTTCTTTACCTTGTTTATTGAGGATGCCGCCAGGTGGAGTCACCGTCGTTTTGGTTGTCAAAATTGTTTATATCGTCATATCTGTCAGATTACTCGCATTTGAGACTGGTTTACTCTCAATTAATCTACTATTGAAAAACATGTATCGATATTTTGAATCGTAACTGTAGAGTTTTTGTTAGAAAGGACGGCCGTAAGCGCCATCTGGTGGCACCTACCATTACCACGTAATGTCAGTTCGTTTGCTCAGCAGAAATTTCACATTAACGCTGACTCTCTGACTTAACCTATAAACTCTATGCTAATAAATAATATCGTCTCGGTGCTAAAAATTAGAGTTTTTCAAGGCCCTTCTGACACGGTACCACTTATAATCTCAATTATTTTACACGTGCATTAGAGTTAGAATATAAGCGTACTAACTTTTGGTTTGAAACGGAATGGAATGAAAAATCTAACCTTGTAAAACAGGATTTGCTTTGTAGTCTGCCAAAAACTCTTAGCACCGTTTTGTCATTGAGTTTAAAGGTTTAGTCAGAGAGCCAGCGTTTATGTAAAACTTGCTGCTGAGCAAACGAGGCCGGCAACACGTGGTTACGGTAGGTGCCACCCTATAAAGCTTCTTGGCGCTCCTTTATAACAAACCTATACAATTAAATAATTACGACTGAAAATATCGTGATACGTGATTATCAATCGTCGAGGTTAGCATTAATGAAGATTAATTGAGTCTAAACCAGTTTCAAATGCGAGTAATCTGCGAGAAATAACATAAATTAAAATACTTAAAACTCAAAACGACTGTTACTTGACCTATCAGCATAATTGATTTTTGTATTGGTAAAGAAGTCATTTGGCAGCTATTTTTCACGAAAATCGTTTAATATAAGAGTCAAGTTAGTAAAATATAATTTATAATCGTGAGTATTTCAAGTATTCAAAAAAACCCGAACAAGATTTTCACTGCCGCCCCAACGTCATTCACCACAAATCTCTTTACCGAATCTCAGAATAGAAAATAATACACCTCCACATTTAACACTTCCCGGGAAACATTCTCCGATACGTCCGTGATAAACCTTTGTCCCGTTCCCGTCCCATAAGTCTTCATTACGAACTCGACAAAAAGTGTCCACCACCACAAACCTGGGAAATGTAAATGTTTTCAAAACAAGGCGACAATTTTGAAAGCACCCCCTGTGGCTGGCTCGGCGATTAAACAGCCTGCTTGTCACTATGGCGACGGTTGATTTATCAAACCGAGTTAACAGCTTGTGGTCATTCAAAGTTACAAACCTTGATGTGGGGACGTATTTTTAAGGTTATTGCCGACCAAAAAAGGATTTTTCAATGTTAACATTCAATAACGGATACCGTATGATGGTTTTTAGACTCATTTCTACTTGATTTATCCTTAGCACTAGTTTTAAGAAAAACTATTTGAAATGGGTTTTGAATGCTAAGTAAAGGACAACTATATTTCCCGACGTTTCGCAACATGTACTAGTTATACTTCTTCAAGACTGCTCTAACCCTTGAAGAAGTAACTAGTATATGTTGCGAAACGTTGGGAAATATACCTAGTTGTCCTTTACTTAGCATTCAAAACCCATTTCAAATATTTTTTCTTTATACCGTATATTTACCAAAGTTATGCAACAATGCGCTGAGTCAGGTGTTGGGTAGATGGCTATTTTATATTTGACACGTTCTGTTTTTGAGATAATTTAGTTTTATTGAAGTACTAACAACAATTATCAACCTCTCGACAGCATGGATTTGAGGAGGAATCCTGTTGTTCACGTTGTACCGTCCTTCGGATGGGATTTACTTCGGAATTCGGCTTGTAATTCCGTTTACCATGCAACCACTTAATGTCTCAGACATAAAATGGTCGACGTTAAGACAGCTGACAGTTGGTCATCAAGGGTTCACCCAATCTACTCTTTTTACACCACTATAAGATATTGGCTCTAGATTTAATAAAAAAATGTACCCAAATAAATCACAATTTTATTTTATACGTTTCTTTGCTTTGCTAATTCGTTTTTAGCTATGAAAATACAGAATTGAACGAAGCTTTGTCGACATAACCTAAAATGTGTTTACGCGCTAAAATATAAGGCCGGTAGTTTAAAAGGTATACGAACAGTAAACTCGATGACATAACTCGAACAAACTCGAACAATAAACTCCCAGATGACATCAAAAACCAAAAAGATATACATTTGAAAAAATCATTAAAAAATTATTTTGTAGCTGAATGTTTTTACAACAAAAATGCTTTTCTACATAAGAATTATAGATATAAATGTGACACTGGCTAACCTGGCTTCTTCTCTGATTTTTCTAGGATATTATTTTAGTTTTTAATTTTAATTTTAGTTAAAACAGTAAATTTGTAAATTTATTCTATTGTTATTACTGTTATCATTATTAATACATTGGACTGTCATATATCATGTAATTGATCTTCACGACAATAAACATAAACATCAAACAGCTGAAGCACTTTACACCGTTTACCACTTAAGGTAAAGCGGTCAAGCGAATTGGAGGCAAAAAGCTTTAGTTGCATGTACCACACAACTAAAGCGAATTATCTACAATTCACTTTAGAATAAAGTGCATTATTCTGCGTGGTGTACGTAGTTATTGATGAAAACAATCAATTCATAATTCACAAATGAAAAAAAAAGGTCCATGTTAATGTTAATTTCTGCAGAGGTCTCTGGTCTCTGCATGTGGCATTAACATGCTGTTGTAAAGTGGACATCGCAAGAGTATGATGATCGTAGAGAATGTCTGGCATCAGTCAGGTGGTTGACTGGCTGGCTGGAAACACCTGCCGGCGGAGGTACGCTATGGGAATTATTATAATCACTAGCAACGTATGCTGTTTGTCTACACGTTCGGAGGCGTTTGGCCAGATTGAGAATTCTTCAGCGAGTACTATGTTTCATAATAGGGTTTTTTTGTGTGAAAATGTAATTTTAAACTGAATATAATTTAACGTTACAATTTTGGTGTTGACAAGATGGATAAATTGTTCTTTTCTTAATGGTTTTGAGGAAGTTTTTAAGGTTTGCCTTAATTTTCAGCAAAAAACTTCTGTGCAAGTAGCCGATAGGTACTATAAAGTCCTCACTTTAAAAACTAGTTAACGGACGTAGCCTGATAACTAGTACTTAGTTAGTGCTATGTGCCCTCCAAATTTTAAAATTAATGAAATTAGTTAAAAACTAATAGTTTTTAGAGAAATATATTTCAAATTTAGGTGGAATGGGAAATTTGTGAAGGAATCCTGTTGTTCGCGTTGTACCGTCCTTCGGAAGGGACGTTAAGCTGGTGGTCCCCTTGGTCTTCGACAGGAGTAGGCTACGTGCTGACAACAGGTTTCCTCTCCTCCCTTCTAGGCTAGGTTAGGTTTATCATCATTCAATCATTCACCGACGCCATTAGACCAGAGCCACATGGCCAAATATCAAAACAGTGCGTTGTTAAATTTCACAAATCAATCTCCGTAATGAGCATTAATTATTAGACATGACCTGTTAATGAATAATAAGTAAGTGCTTTTGCCGAACTACATTTATGTACACATATATAATAAAAAAAAACATATCGCTAAAATATGAGTGTCCTTTTTTTGTTCTTGTCAAAATCACGCGATTTGTTGCAGGCAATTTTTCAATTTTTCCAATCATAATATTACGATAGTTTCTTTAACACAAATATAATTTAAAGTGGCCGCTGTCAAAGCAATGCGTCGTTAAACAGCAAAAAAACATAAAGTGAGAACTCGCTGCTGAATCCACAACCAAAACACACATTCAAATGCAAATGCAACTAAAAAAAAAACTGGCTCTATAGAAAAATATAAAAAAAAAAACTGGTCCTCATTCTTAAAGCCACCTGATATCTTAAAAATCTTGCTTATAGCAATTGAACACAACACCATAAGCAACCCTTACCCGACCCAATTAACAGCTCTAGCACCCTTCCCATAAGCACAACAAAAAAAATGTACAGAAAAAGGGCTCAGATTTTCAACAGCTACGAGTGGCAGGTGCAAACGCGTCAAATTTGCCACCCTAGCTGATGGATAGGGGTGGTTCTAAGCTCAGAAATTGTAGACAATGCTTTAGGGGTTGTCTGAGATTAGATATTAGCATATTTTAAAATCGCTGAAGCGACCGGTGTATGGGGTATGAATGCATTGACTCTCTCCTTAATCTTGTATTGGGTTTGGAATTTCAGAGGGTTAGATTGGTTAATGCGATATGTTGATTACCTTTTCCATGTTTATTTAATGATTTCTTGAGTGTTTTGATCGATTGTGGTTATGGGACTTTTTTTTTTGTCAGCTTGTCTGAAGCAAGAGTTTGTTTTATTCTAAATTGGTCCATTCTGCTTAGTGAATATACTTTATGAGCAATATTGTGCTAAGAAATTGGTCTAGGGTGACTTTCATGATAAAAGGCTCAAGAGAAATATTGCTATTTCCACATATTTTTTGATGTTAAGAAGACTAAAACTTATTTCTACCAATGGTTCTACCATTTCCTTCACTTCTAGTTTACGTAGAAGTTGAAAAAAATAGCCGATTCGACTTCTAATCACACACTAATTGAAAAATCTTTTAAATCCAGGGTATTTGAAGAATAATGCAAGCAATTGTTGATGAACTTTCACTAATTTGATCAATAAAATAATTACAACAAGCTACTAAAACGCACAATCAGATATGTTTAGTGCTCTAACTACATGGACACATTAACAGGTGATTAGTTGTCATGTAGGTGTAATGTTCCTGAGTTGGAAGAAAATTCAGCCAATTCAATTGTACTTTGAGAGGTCCATTATTTCATGAAACAAAGCTAGAAAGGAGAGAGGAGAGAGGTTGGAGGGATGAAAGTTAACCAACACTGCGCTGGGTCAGGTATTGGATGAGTGACCATCATACACATGACCAGTTCTGTTCGGGAGAGAGGTTGGAGGGATGAAAGTTAACCAACACTGCGCTGGGTCAGGTATTGGATGAGTGACCATCATACACATGACCAGTTCTGTTCGGGAGAGAGGTTGTAGGGATGAAAGTTAGTACAGCAACTTCACTCGCCTTGCTTATCAACCTCTCGACAGCATGGATTTGTGGAGGAATCCTGTTGTTCGCGTTGTACCTTCCTTCGGAAGGGACGTTAAGCCGGTGATCCCCCTTGTCTTCAACAGGAGTAGGCTACGTGCCGGCACCGGGTTTTATCTCCACCCTTCAAGGGTAGATTAGGTTCATCATCATCATCATCCACAGCCACTAAACCAGTGCCATATGACTCGTTGTCAAAACAGTGCGTCGTTACATCCCAATAATCAATCAAATCAACTTTGTTAATCCAAGACAAAAGCAGAAACTGTCCTCATGCAGCCACCGTAACAATTCACATTGCGACACACGTGTGTGCCTTATAAACGAAGAAGCGGGACCACATTCCAACCTAATCCCATCCTTCTCAACTCCTTTATGCCACAATAGCTGTCCTTTGAGACCTTCTCATCCTATAGTCTGCATTGAGTTGCCTAAACCATTCAGAGCTGTGGTATGGAGATGTTGTTTGGTTCAGGCATTGACTTTGAAGGTAAAGTCAGAGAGCCAGCGTTGATGCGAAACCTTCTGCTGAGCAAACCAGGCCGGCGACATGCGGTGACGGTAGGTGCCACTAGATGGCGCTTGCGGCGTTCTCTTAAATAACACTCTAGAATTAAATAAAAACGATTCTAAATATCAATAATTGTTTATCATATATTATTAAAGGTCAATTGAGTGTCAAAAATTCTCAATCACAATGTTTTTTTCTTTAAAAACCACTTTTTAAGCTTGATGAAATTGTTTTTTAATTTAAAACTAGTTTAGTTTAGGTATACAAATTATAAAAAAAGCGAAAAATTATAAGAAAATGTCCATAGTTACAAAAAAATGTGTATTTTATGTGACATAACGGTATCGTGTAGATATTACACCACATTTAAATGAAACTGTATGTGTATTTGACATAAGTTTGACTAGATTATCTTAAATAATAATAATGACAGATAATCAGGAAAAATCAACTTCACCTTTCAAACCCACAACGTCAGCAAAATCATATTACCAACCCCCAGACATCAACCACCCAGCCACTTGGCTGCGAGAATCTCGCCCCAACCAAGGCATCCCATTCTGGGTCGGACGAGTTGCTACGAACTATTTAAATCTTGGCCTTTTACCATTCTCATGTAAATCCACCGCCGCCGAGATTCACCGCCGACCGAGTCGACGCCGGCAGCTGTCTTTGCTTTGCATGCCGGCGTGGGCCGAACTTCTAGAATCTAGAGGGCGCACGTGTGACGACGACCACCGTTTGTAAGATCTTTCAAGAGCCATCTTAGAGCAAGAAACTGTGGTCTTCATGACCTTTTACTTGAATTAAATTCGGCGACTTGTTTATTTTAGTATTTTCACGGTTTTAACAAAAAGGAAACTAAAGAGGAAAGAGGAAACCCGGTGCCCGCATGTAGTCTACTCCTGTTAAAGAGCATCAAGGCAAAGACGGGCTTGGCTGCTTAAAGCTGCTCTTACCCTTGAAGAAGTAACAGGTACAAGTTACGAAACGTTGGGAAATTTAGTTGTTCTTCACTTAGCATTGAAAACCCAGTTAATATAGTTTTTGTTAAAACTAGTGCTAAGTTTACATCAAGTAAACATGAGTCTAAACACAATCATACCGGCTTAACGTCCCTTCCGAAGGACGGTACAACGTGAACAACAGAACTCCTCCACAAATCCATGCTGTCGAGAGGTTGATAAGCTCCTAAACCTCCCTGATAAGCTCCTAAACCTCCTAAATTTTGCTACATAAACATAAGAGATCTAAAACTGTGCACGACCATTTAAGGTTCTAATCCAGAATTTACCTGTAAATCAATTTCTAGGGCTACATAGCCCTGGTTCTAAAAGATGATTGGAGTTTACGCTTAGCTCAAATACATTTGGGGGCAGATTTGTAATCATCTTTCGGTGGACCAGCCGCCCCGGTGCGCCCCGGGTGTGCACTGGGAGCGATCTGACCCAATTCCAAAACTTTGGGGTTAGCTTTAACTTAAATTTGTGGTTTTGGTCTCAGAAGATTGCATGTTTAGGAGGAATTAAAGAAGAAATATGGAATGAAATAAAAGTAAAAGAATGTTGGGCAAAAAAATATGTATGACAGAAGTTTTCCATACACATAATTGTTAGTTAGTAAAAAACGCCAATTTGTTCGGGATTTTATTTCAGAAAATACAAAATACGTTCATTTTTTAGTTATTGGCCCTGATTATTTTATTTAGATGCATTTAGGAAGCTTGAACTAGGTAATTATCATAATTTTGTGTGGTTATTTTGTTATTGGAAAATTGCCAGGACTGCTTTAACCCTTGATAAAGTAACAGGTACAAGTTACGAAACGTTGGGAAATTTAGTTGTTCTTCACTTAGCATTCAAAACCCAGTTGAAATAGTTTTTTTTTAAACTAGTGCTAAGTTTAGATAAAGTAGGCTTGAGTCTAAGACCAATCGTAATGACAGAAGTGGGTTTTGGAAAAGTAGAATGAAGAAAAATAAAACAATGGATTTGGAAGATCATTTTTATAAAAAAGTATGTCTTAAACGTAGGTTTTTACACGAGTTGATAGAAAAAAAAGGATAGTAAAAAAGGGTTAAACCAGAAACACATTCAGTACAGGAAGCATTCTATAAAGACGGCACCACTCCCCGCCCGTCGCGCCTCAGCATCAGTCACGGAGACCTTCTAGGTGGGAGGCTGCAGGTACCAGACCGACCTTCTTGTCACGAGCCTTGTCGGCGTCTTAACTCTCTCAGGTGGCCTCAAAATCTCAGACGCAAGACGGGCAAGTTGGTGCGATGGAAGCTTTGTCTTCGAGTGACCTGTTATTTTACTCAAACCTGATCGCAGATGATGCTAGTTAGTGTTTAAAACATACACATGACCAGTTCTGTTTGGGAGCGAGGTTGGAGGGATGAAAGTTAAGCAACACTGCGCTGGGTCAGGTATTGAATGGGTGACCATCATACACATGACCAGTTCTGTTCGGGAGAGAGGTTGGAGGGATGAAAGTTAAGCAACACTGCGCTGGGTCAGGTATTGAATGGGTGACCATTATACACATGACCAGTTCTGTTCGGGAGAGAAGTTGGAGTTATGAAAGTTAGGCAACACTGCGCTGGGTCAGGTATTGGATGGGTAACCATTATACACATGATCAGTTCTGTTCGGGAGAGAGGTTGGCGGGATGAAAGTTAGTACAGCAACTTCACTCGCCTTGCTTATCTACCTCTCGACAGCATGGATTTGTGGAGGAATCCTGTTGTTCGCGTTGTACCGTCCTTCGGAAGGGACGTTAAGCCGGTGGTCCCCTTGGTCTTCGACAGGAGTAGGCTACGTGCCGGCACCGGGTTTCCCCTCATCCCATCTAGGCTAGGTCAGGGACATCATCTTCCACTCATTCACTGACGCTATTAGATCGGTGCCGCATGGCCAGATGTCAAAACAGTGCGTCGTTAAACACTAATAATCAATCATGATTCAGTTTTTAAAGTCATGGCATGACAATCCAAGGTTTGGTCGTCATTTTGGGTTAATATTGCCACACTTAAGATTTAAATGATTTAAATAAACGCAATTATTACAAAAGAGCTGAGATTTCCATCTTCTTTTGAAGATCATATGTCTTTTTTGCGTCTTTTTTAAGAATTAATTACGTTGAATAAGGTGATGATCACCCTTTTGAGGGCTGCATTTCTATCCTGGGTTTTTGGGGAAAGGTTAAACTTTTTTACAGAGCCTAAGTTCTTAAAACGAAGTTAATGATCAAAGAATTCTTCACTATGATTTTACTTTCATCAAGAAAAGTGAGAAGCACTTAGTTGAACCGGAGTTTTAATTGACAGTAGTCATTCCTTTCGAATATTTTAAGACAAAAAGTGTCCGATGTGCAGAGGAGTAAGATTTTGAAATGTGCAACGATATCATCATAACTTCAATCCTTGTCAATGGACAGCGAAAAAAATAACGGAAAAATAGCTAGAGATTTAAAATATTTAGACATTTTTATAAAGGGATTAAAGGCAGGGAGGTTATAAAAAAGCTTGTATCACAACTAACTAAAACTAAGATGGCAAAGTGCATTGAAATCTCCATGCTATTTGATAGGAGATAGCAACGTGCATTGAAATCTCCATGCTATTTGATAGGAGATAGCAACGTGCATTGAAATCTCCATGCTATTTGATAGGAGATAGCAAAGTGCATTGAAATCTCCATGCTATTTGATAGGAGATAGCAACGTGCATTGAAATCTCCATGCTATTTGATAGAAGACAGCAACGTGCATTGAAATCTCCATGCTATTTGATAGGAGATAGCAACGTGCATTGAAATCTCCATGCTATTTGATAGAAGACAGCAACGTGCATTGAAATCTCCATGCTATTTGATAGAAGACAGCAACGTGCATTGAAATCTCCATGCTATTTGATAGAAGACAGCAACGTGCATTGAAATCTCCATGCTATTTGATAGAAGACAGCAACGTGCATTGAAATCTCCATGCTATTTGATAGAAGACAGCAACGTGCATTGAAATCTCCATGCTATTTGATAGGAGATAGCAACGTGCATTGAAATCTCCATGCTATTTGATAGGAGATAGCAAAGTGCATTGAAATCTCCATGCTATTTGATAGGAGATAGCAACGTGCATTGAAATCTCCATGCTATTTGATAGAAGACAGCAACGTGCATTGAAATCTCCATGCTATTTGATAGGAGATAGCAACGTGCATTGAAATCTCCATGCTATTTGATAGAAGACAGCAACGTGCATTGAAATCTCCATGCTATTTGATAGAAGACAGCAACGTGCATTGAAATCTCCATGCTATTTGATAGAAGACAGCAACGTGCATTGAAATCTCCATGCTATTTGATAGAAGACAGCAACGTGCATTGAAATCTCCATGCTATTTGATAGAAGACAGCAAAGTGCATTGAAATCTCCATGCTATTTGATAGAAGATAGCAACGTGCATTGAAATCTCCATGCTATTTGATAGGGAATATCACAGTGCATTGAAATCTCCATGCTATTTGATAGGGTCGTGTAGTTTAAAGTTAATTAATTCAACTGAGTTCATTAGCATTTGCATTTCACCAATCAAGTTTTGCATAAACACGTCTTTAAGAAAGACAAAGCGATCGATTTGATATAAATTGTATAGTATTTTTATCTATAAAAACCTTTATATAGTAAAGAAAACATATTGCATTAGCATAGAGAACATTTTTCAGGCATTTACTCAATTTTTTAATTCAATTTACTTTGGGTTTAAGCAGCGCAAGAGCTTGATTACAAATTTTTCTGGTCCTAATTGCCAATATTTTATGCCTTGGAAAGCGGACAAGATCAAGTAACTTCTACTTATGCTCTGTTTAATTGGTTGGCTCATCCATACCTGAAATAGTTCACCTGAGAAGGAAACACCTGCCTACACAGAGTCTGCAATCGCATCAACGACCAACGATTTACTTCTACTGCGTCGTTAAACCATATGCCATTCAACTTCAATCTAATTAAATCGTAAATAAGTCTTACCGAAATCCTATTAGCGAATCTCATTTTCAATTTCCAACCATAACTAACCAATCAAGAAAGAATAATTAAAAAACACAACTCTAACTCATTATTCACTTATAAATATAGGCATTTTTTTATTTTTCAATCAAGTGCAAATAAGGTAGACAGAGATGCAAGATAAAGCGCAATGAGCTGCACCTTTTGTTGCACGGGATGCAACGCAAAATGCAATTAACTGTGGAATGCCATTTTTGAACAGATGCATCTGGCAGGCGGCAAATGCACATGCAGTCACGGTAGATTGCATCGTGCATCGCACATGTGCACTTGCATTCATTGCATTCAAGTTGATTCAAGTGCATCTAATACGACAGCGTTGCAGTGGGAGACACTAAATAAGACGAGGTGGAGTGCATTCGATGAATATAATGCCTTCTGCACCTTTGTCTTTAAGCGTACCTTCAACTGAGATAATAATATACTCGATTCCCAACGGCGGTGTAAGATTCTCTGAACAATGAGGGAGTGAGACGCAGACATTTTTACAGTCGCACAACATTATGTGTCTATCTTAAGCCATTGTCACGGAATGTTCAGCACAGAGGCGACGGCGAGTGTCCGCTCCTTTGCGTGGAGCGAAACAAGCACCCTGTCACGGAATGTCCAGCACAGAGGCGACGGCGAGTGTCCGCTCCTTTGCGTGGAGCGAAACAAGCACCCTGTCACGGAATGTCCAGCACAGAGGCGACGGCGAGTGTCCGCTCCTTTGCCTGGAGCGAAACAAGCACCCTGTCACGGAATGTCCAGCACAGAGGCGACGGCGAGTGTCCGCTCCTTTGCGTGGAGCGAAACAAGCACCCTGTCACGGAATGTCCAGCACAGAGGCGACGGTGAGTGTCCGCTCCTTTATGTGGAGCGAAACAAGCGCCCTGTCCCGGAATGTTCAGCACAGAGGCGACGGCGAGTGTACGCTCCTTTGCGTGGAGCGAAACAAGCACCCTGTCACGGAATGTCCAGCACAGAGGCGACGGCGAGTGTCCGCTCCTTTGCGTGGAGCGAAACAAGCGCCCTGTCACGGAATGTCCAGCACAGAGGCGACGGCGAGTGTCCGCTCCTTTGCGTGGAGCGAAACAAGCACCCTGTCACGGAATGTCCAGCACAGAGGCGACGGCGAGTGTCCGCTCCTTTGCGTGGAGCAAAACAATAAGAAACAATAACATCTCATCTGAAGAAGCGAATAGTAAAACTAATTAACACTGACGACAAAGACATTTTGGGTGGTCAATTGACTAACAGGAGTCCGATTTCAATCAATAGGAAGCCTAAATTAAAAAATGGGAGCTTCGCCTCGATGTTGCCACGCGAGCGTCGTGCGCTTGTATTGCGAGGGCGGTGTCTCGTGTGACCGCGATGATGCCGAGCTAGGAAGGCCGTGAGAATGTCTGGCTTACTAAGGTTCTCAGGACGATCCAACAGCCTTCTGGCTGCGCCTGTGCTGCGAGATCGTGACATGTCGGCGAGCTCTGAAGCCTCGTTCATCGTGTCTCGACTCCCACCCACGAGCGTAGTCGTGTGGAGCTTCTTGGGTACAGTCGATGCAACGAATAGTTGGTAGTTGAGCTCTGCGATTTGTTGGTGTTTATCGACGCGTTATGACAATGGAACATAAGAAACCGGTCCAACATTGAAACAAATGTTATTATAATTTTAAAATATCTGTGTTTTTCCATAAAGTAACCACTTAAATGATATTCATTGATATTTGATATTCTGACAAAATTTTAGTGGCAAGTTATTAAATACATGATACGGTCAATGAGTGGGTGATGATAAGGATGATGATGAACCTAACTTAGCATCGAAGAGAGAAAGGGAAATCCGGTGCCGGCACGTAGTTTACTCCTTTTAAAGACTAAGGGGACCACCGGCTTAACGTCACTTCCGAAGGACGGAACAATCCACTGAGTCAGGTATTGGATGGGTGACCATCATACACATGACTAGTTCTGTTCGGGAGAGAGGTTGGAGGGATGAAAGTTAAGCAACACTGCGCTGGGTCAGGTATTGGATGGGTGACCATCATACACATGACTAGTTCTGTTCGGGAGAGAGGTTGGAGGGATGAAAGTTCAGCAACACTGCGCTGGGTCAGGTTTTGGATGGGTGACCATCATACACATGACCAGTTATGTTCGGGAGAGAGGTTGTAGGGATGAAAGTTAAGCAACACTGCGCTGGGTCAGGTATTGGATGGGTGACCATCATACACATGACCAGTTCTGTTCGGGAGAGAGGTTGGAGGGATGAAAGTTGGTACAGCAACTTCACTCGCCTTGCTTATCAACCTCTCGACAGCATGGATTTGTGGAGGAATCCTGTTGTTCGCGTTGTACCGTCCTTCGGAAGGGACGTTAAGCCGTTGGTACTCTTTGAGCTCTTCGACAGGAGTAGGCTACGTGCCGGCACCGAGTTTACTCTACATTTCCAGGCTAGGTTAGGTTCATCATCATCCACTCATTCACCGACGCCATTAGACAAGTGCTACATGGCGCGTTGTCAAAGTAGTGCGTCGTTAAACACCAGAAAGACAAAATATTGTGATCTAAAAATATCCCAACGTAAAAATGCGAAAAAATTTAAAAATGACAATTTAAAAAATTTGTAAAAAATGTCCAACTCAGAGAATGATATTTAAATTTGGGATCCGACTGCGTCGCCACTTCCCGCGTAGCGACGTGTCGTCGATCCGAGGGCCGCCAGTCAGCCGGAAGGAAGTACGCGGTGTGAACAGACTTACTAAACTCAGATACGCCCTGGCTGTACACGCAGTGGCGTAGTGCAAGGGTACGCTTCTAACCAAAGTATGCTAAATCAGAAAATATTCAGAGTTAGAGAGTGACATGTATTAGAGGACGTGTTGAATTAGATTAATTAATTATTGGTGTTTAACGACGCACTGGTTTGACAACGCACTATGAAGGACTGGTCTAATGGCGTTAGTGAATGAGTGGATTATAAAGAGAAAAATTATTAACCTAATCCAGCCTAGAAGAAAAGAGGGGAAACCCGGTGCCAGTACGTAGCCTACTTTAAAAAAGCTTCAAAAGGACCACCAGATTAATATTCCTTCCGAAGGACGCGAACAGCAGGATTCCTCCACAAATCTATGCTGTCGAGAGGTTGATAAGCAAGGCGAGTGAAGTTGATGTACTAACTTTTATCCCTCCAACCTCTCGCCCGAACAGAACTGGTCACGTGTATGATGGTCACCCATCCAATACCTGACTCAGCGCAGTGTTGCTTAACTTTCATCCCTCCAACCTCTCTCCCAAACAGAACTGGTCATGTGTATGATGGTCACCCATCCAATACCTGACCCAGCGCAGTGTTGCTTAACTTTCATCCCTCCAACTTCTCTCCCGAACAGAACTGGTCATGTGTATGATAGTCATCCATCCAATACCTGACTCAGCGCAGTGTTGCTTAACATCATCGGTGATCTCACGAGGACCAATGTTTTCAATAGGCCAAACAATCTTAATTCTGAACCGTTTTGGATTGGAGGACGTGTTGAATTTGGGTGGAAGTTTTTGAGCCCCTTTGTAACGGGCAAACATAATATGGTTTTGGTCGTTTAGGTATAGATATACTTTCCAAAAACTAAAAAATTCGAAAAAGAAATTTATATAATGATTTGTATACTTGATTTATCATTAGCATTAGTTTTAACAAAAACTATTTGAACTGGGTTTTGAATGCTAAGTAAAGGGCTCAAACCTCTGAAGAAGTAACTAGTATCTGTTGCGAAACGTCGGGAAATTTAGTTACCCTTTACTTGGCATTTAAAACCCAGTTGAAATAGTTTTTCTTAAAACTAGTGCTAAGGATAAATCAAGTAGACATGAGTCTAAAAACAATCATATTTGTATTGTTCACTGTAAAGAAAAATCTTGAACATGAGAATAAGTGACATATAGACCTTACGCCACTGCAATAATCACGATGATTGTGATTTGTGATGGCATGCGCGTGATTAGCGGGCGCGGCTCACCGATAGGTGCTGATGACGACGTCCTGCTTCCGGCGCCACAGTGGCGTGACGTCCGGGTGATGATAGGGTGGGGGCTGGGGAGGGGGTCGCGCGCCGTCGGATTCTCCTCCCCCTTCATCCTACGACGCAACCAGAAGTTGACCTTTCTCTCGTGGTCTTTGATTGCTATGAAAGATATTTTGATATTTAGGTATAGGACTTATTATTGATCGACGAGTATTTACATCCACAAGCCAAAAATAACGGCAATTTGCAGATGAAATATGATTTAAATTGCAAACGCTTGCAATGCGCGGGGTATTTTATTATTAACAACACTATAATTGTCTCAAAAATTAATGGCCAAACGCGGATTCGAACCCCGATCTCAACCTATGCGGTTGTTCATATTAATAAAAAGCTAATTTGTGTTTTTGTGCTTGTGTTTGTGCTTCATCTGTCAGCTAAGCGGCTGTTATTCTATTTTGATTGAATTTTCATGATAACTTTTCGAGTTTTGCACATAAAACTTCTTCGTTTTGTAGCCATGTAAATAGATTTTTTTTTGAAACTAATCAAAGTGTACCAAATGTTTCACACACATTAGAATTGTAATATTAGAGACCCATTGTTGGGAAGCTATTCACGGTTATTGTTTCTTTGGCACACGTTTTTGGTATATTTTTTGAATTAACCAATTAAAACTTGTTTTGTAAATCTAAAGAACCGAAGGATGTAGAAGAGAGGGTGACCTGGATGAACCACACCCTTCAAAACAAAATTTAATCCATTTTCTTTCAAAAATCCACAAATGAACTGCAAAAAAAAATATACATATAGACCACGATTTTTATGTTATTTTTGTTTCTTTGCTCTCTTCCCATTTTACACATTGGACATAATTTTTTTTTATATGTCTTTAAAAAAGTTAACAAAAATCATAAATGTTCTTTATCTCTGTTTAGTTTAATCAAAAATAAGAAATCTATTGAATAAAAATCGCATCAAACTGCAAGCTTTTCACATCTAAAGCCACAATTTGCAACTTTGATCAATCTTTTCTTGACAACCACGCAAAGGTCAAGCGACTGACGCGAGCTCTGTTGATAAAATTGCGTATGTCTGCAATTCGTTCCATCATTGCGTACTAAAGTGCATGAAAAGTGCATCAAAAGTGCATCAAAAATGCAGTAAAAATTCTGTCTACTCATCGTCTAGACAGGCAATAGATCAATTAATCGATACGGACATCGATTGAAAAAATCGCACAGACGCTCGAGACGACAGCACAGCGTTTCTTGCCACCGCTGGAAACTTAAATCATCATATTTTTTATTTTTCATTTTATAAATGTGTTTATTTGTGTGTTGAAAATGCAATTAGCTCTTAAAGATATTTAGTTTCGTGTCTTCCCTTGGCACAAGAAAAAATTAACTACCCATTTGTACAAAAAGGTCCTGCTCTTCATCGGGTTTGCACCAGCTTCGAGTGAGATCGCTCCCAGTGAGAACACTGGGGCAGCCAGTTCAAAAATTGCATTGATAAATTAAATTTTAAATCAATCAGAGAGAAATCCTGTTGTTCCCGTTGTACCGTACTTCAGAAGGTACGTTAAGCCGTTGATTCCCTTGGTGCTCTTCGACGGAAGAGACCAAAATTCTTTGTTTAGTTTATTATATGCATTTCTGTTTGCTCTCAAATCTAAAAAAAAAACTAGTTTAAAAGAGAAATAACTAATTGTCTCTATCTGTAAAATAACACTAACTAATCACTTTGCCCATTTCCTGTCTTCTCAGTCCTATTCCTCCGTCTTATGTGGTATTTATCCAGGATTCCTGATATGCCAGAAGGACCCTCAGGACCATGTTGCTTCAGTTTCAGTTTGATTGCTTCTAATTATTCAAGCTAATATACCAGGCGACGGATCGAATGGTACAGTGTATCCCAAAAACACTAGTGAATCATAAATAAAAATGGTAGATTCATTTGTTGAAGTCAAAATTTACCTTCGAAACTTGTTATTGATTGGTAAGATTTGGTTGTTAAATGCTTAGCATTGCAAGGCTATTTCTGCTGTTTACCTGATGGGAAGGGGCGGAGGTAGGTACGTGAGTTGGCAACTCAGCTTAGATGGTCGAGTCGAGACGGGTTGAAATGTTGACACCTGACAAGATGGACATGAATCGAACAAAGACCCTCCTGATGGGAAGGTGTGGGGGTAGGTACGTGAGTTGGCAACACAGCTTAGATGGTCGAGTCGAGACGGGTTGAAATGTTGACACCTGACAAGATGGACACGAATCGAACAAAGACCCTCCTGATGGGAAGGGGTGGGGGTAGGTACGTGAGTTGGCAACACAGCTTAGATGGTCGAGTCGAGACGGGTTGAAATGTTGACACCTGACAAGATGGACACGAATCGAACAAAGACCCTCCTGATGGGAAGGGGTGGGGGTAGGTACGTGAGTTGGCAACTCAGCTTAGATGGTCGAGTCGAGATGGGTTGAAATGTTGACACCTGACAAGATGGACATGAATCGAGCAAAGACCCTCCTGATGGGAAGGGGTGGGGGTAGGTACATGAGTTGGCAACACAGCTTAGATGGTCGAGTCGAGACGGGTTGAAATGTTGACACCTGACAAGATGGACATGAATAGAACAAAGACCCTCCTAATGGGAAGGGGTGGGGGTAGGTACGTGAGTTGGCAACACAGCTTAGATGGTCGAGTCGAGACGGGTTGAAATGTTGACACCTGACAAGATGGACATGAATAGAACAAAGACCCACCTAATGGGAAGGGGTGGGGGTAGGTACGTGAGTTGGCTACACAGCTTAGATGGTCGAGTCGAGACGGGTTGAAATGTTGACACCTGACAAGATGGACATGAATCAAACAAAAACGTTTGAAAACGCCATATAAAAAGTTTGAATGTCAATGCACATCCGTTTTTGAGATGAACTATACACTTCTAAGTTTGTCTGAATCATTACAAATTATTTGCAAATATTTTTTCAGAAGCGGATGAAGACTCGGCGACTTCAGACGTTTTGCAAATTAGCTCGGCAAAAAGAAAAATATTTTTCTTTGTTTCTCATTTCCTGTGACATAATATCAAAGTAATTTAAGTAGTATAATTTCTCAAAACCTTTACAAAATGCACAATACGCAGTGACTTGGTTTTGCATAATAATAATGCAATGTTCAATTTTAAAATTAACTGAAAGTTTTCGGATAAAATATGTAAACATGAATTTATATTTAAATAAATTCCGTGACGGGCATAATTTAAAATATAAACTTGATATTGAAGATTTTAATTAAGAATTTGCATCTTAATCGACTGATTATTGTTTTAAACGACGCACTGTTTTGACAACCAGCCTCGCGGCACTCGTTACATGGCGTCGGTGAATGAGTGGATGATGATGAACCTAACCAAGCCTAGAAGGGAGGAGGGGAAACCCGGTGCCGGCACGTAGCCTACTCCTGTCTAAGACCAAGGGGACCACCGGCTTCACGTCCCTTCCGAAGGACGGTACAACGGGAACAACAGGATTCCTCCTCAAATCCATGCTGTCGAGAGGTTGATAAGCAAGGCGAGTGAAGTTGCTGTACTAACTTTCATCCCTCCAACCCCTCTCCCGAACAGAACTGGTCATGTGTATGATGGTCACCCATCAAATACCTGACACAGCGCAGTGTTGCTTAACTTTCATCCCTCCAACCTCTCTCCCAAACAGAACTGGTCATGTGTATGATGGTCACCCATTAAATACCTGACCCAACGCAGTGTTGCTTAACTTTCATCCCTCCAACCTCTCTCCCAAACAGAACTGGTCATGTGTATGATGGTCACCCATTCAATACCTGACCCAGCGCAGTGTTGCTTAACTTTCATCCCTCCAACCTCTCTCCCGAACAGAACTGGTCATGTGTATGATGGTCACCCATTCAATACCTGACCCAGCGCAGTGTTGCTTAACTTTTATCCCTCCAACCTCTCTCCCGAACAGAACTGGTCATGTGTATGATGGTCACCCATCTAATACCTGACCCAACACAGTGTTGCTTAACTTTCATCTCTCCAACCTCTCTCCCGAACAGAACTGGTCATGTGTATGATGGTCACCCATCCAATACCTGACCCAGCGCAGTGTTGCTTGACTTTCATCCCTCCAACCTCTCTCCCGAACAGAACTTAATTGAAGAAATAACTCATATCTAATTTTCAATAAGTCTTTTAAACCCAATGGTTTTTTATAATTTTATCGTCACTTTTAACCCAATTGTTGCTTCTTCATGTTTATAAATTGAGTTATCGATCGTATTAAAATAATCGTCAATCGATACCATAAATTTAATCGAAGATCAAAAAGCTTTGACGCTTAACTCGACCAATTTAGTCTTGATTTTACCACCGTATCAAACACATAATTTCACCAATTTACACCTAAAATTACCCTACTTATGGAAACAATTCCAACCCATGCTAAGGAACCCACAAAAAGTGGTTGCATCAAATTAGATGATTTAATTTCGTAATTACTTGTGAGAAAATTAGTTGATTTTCTAAACGGAACTTAAACTCAATCTTTACACATTTTAGGCTGAACATTTTGATATGTCAATAAAGTTACACATTAAAATTAAGAGAACAGAAGTCAGATTTTCAAATGAGAGTTTTGTCTTCATCATTTTTAAATCTGGAAGCATTGTTTGAATTCTTGACCGTTGGTCATAAAACGCTGCTGTTTTGAAACTGGTGGTTTGTCTTGAACATCAAATGAATGAACATTGAATTGAAAATTCGATACTATTTGAAAATTGTAAGCAACATTTTGTATTTTGAGTAAAAAACAAAGTGAATACATATATGTTAGATATCATCGAAATATGATTTAAACAAAAAAGCATATGGCTTCAGGACTTGATCAGTATTATGGACTGCTCTAAACCTTGAAGAAGTAACTAGTACATGTTACGAAACGGGAAATTTATGTGTCCTTTACTTAGCATTGAAAACCCAGTTGAAATAGTTTTTGTTAAAACTAGTGCTAAGTTTACATCAAGTAGACATGAGTCTAAAACAATCATATGGCTGTGGTTATTTTAGGATCATTAGTGTAATTAAGTAAATAAATCCGTAAGTTTTGACAGTTTTTAGCAGTGAGATGTTAAACCATTTGTCCAAAAATAAAACTATATATATTTATATATGAATTGTGAAATGCTAGATTTAGAGCGGCAAACTCAAATTATTTGCTAATGAGATCAGGAAGTGGTCATTAGTCAAGCGTCCCGTTTGAAGGATGTAAGAAATGTGTGCTAATCCTTTCCGCTCCTGAATCCACGTTCACTGACGAGGTCCACGTCATTAATTATGAGCCCTTTTAGGGGAGGAAGACCTAATTGGGCGGACTAGAGCAACATGAGTTGACTTGCTGGGCGCTAGAATCCTAGATAAATATTTCCTTAATCATTTTGAAAATATTGCCAATTAGCTCAAAGTTTTACAGCTTTGATGATATCGTACAGACCTTCAGTCAGATGTCCGGCGTTAATGTTAAACTTTCTGCTGAGCAAACGAGGCCAGCAACACGTGGTAACGGTAGGTGCCACCCGATGGCGCTTGCTGCTGAGCAAACGAGGCCAGCAACACGTGGTAACGGTAGGTGCCACCCGATGGCGCTTGCTGCTGAGCAAACGAGGCTGGCAACACGTGGTAACGGTAGGTGCCACACGATGGCGCTTGCTGCTGAGCAAACGAGGCCGGTAACACGTGGTAACGGTAGGTGCCACCCGATGGCGCTTGCTGCTGAGTAAACGAGGCCGGCAACACGTGGTAACGGTAAGTGCCACCCGATGGCGCTTGCTGCTGAGCAAACGAAGCCGGGAAAATGTGGTAACGGTAGGTGCCACCCGATGGCGCTTGTGGCCGTCCTTTTCAACAAACCTCTACAATTAATTAATAACGAAAGAAAATATCGATAAATGTTTAACAGGATTTGTTTGCCACTGGACTTGGTGACAAAATTCAACTTTAAAAGTCACTTTGGAAAAAAGAAAATAAAAATTTAGGTAAAAAAAAACGTTTTGCTCATAAGTTAAGTTCTTTATCTAAAATATTCTCGATTTCTAGAAATATAGCTTGAACGGTGCGGCCAGGAAGCGTGTCGAAATATTGGTAGGAAATCGGTTCGGAACTTTCATCATAGGTCAGAGTAGTTATAAAGCCACCAAGGAAGTATCTTATCAAACAGGACTAAATAACTTAGATTAAAACATCAAAGTTATCGTTCTTATCGCTTTTAGGCACCGGACTGTGTGAGCAATCATTGCGATTTGCGGTCTGTATGATTTGTCAAGCCCATAAAGTCCCTTGAATCCCACACGTTTGCATTTCTGTTGCTACACGCAAAGAAGCGGACACTCGCCGTCGCCTCTGTGCTGGACATTCCGTGACAGGGTGCTTGTTTCACTCCACGCAAAGGAGCGGACACTCGCCGTCGCCTCTGTGCTGGACATTCCGTGACAGGGTGCTTGTTTCGCTCCACGCAAAGAAGCGGACACTCACCGTCGCCTCTGTGCTGGACATTCCGTGACAGGGCGCTTGTTTCACTCCATGCAAAGGAGCGGACACTCGCCGTCGCCTCTGTGCTGGACATTCCGTGACAGGGTGCTTGTTTCACTCCACGCAAAGGAGCGGACACTCGTCGTCGCCTCTGTGCTGGACATTCCGTGACAGGGTGCTTGTTTCACTACACGCAGAAAAGTGGACACTCGCCGTCGCCTCTGTGCTGGACATTCCGTGACAGGGTGCTTGTTTCACTCCACGCAAAGGAGCTGACACTCGCCGTCGCCTCTGTGCTGGACATTCCGTGACAGGGTGCATGTTTCGCTCCACGCAAAGGAGCGGACACTCGCCGTCGCCTCTGTGCTGGACATTCCGTGACAGGGTGCTTGTTTCACTCTACGCAAAGGAGCGGACACTCGTCGTCGCCAATGTGCTGGACATTCCGTGACAGGGTGCTTTTTCACTACACGCAGAAAAGTGGACACTCGCCGTCGCCTCTGTGCTGGACATTCCGCGACAGGGCGCTTGTTTCGCTCCACGCAAAGGAGCGGACACTCGCCGTCGCCTCTGTGCTGGACATTCCGTGACAGGGTGCTTGTTTCACTACACGCAGAAAAGTGGACACTCGCCGTCGCCTCTGTGCTAGACATTCCGTGACAGGGTGCTTGTTTCACTCCACGCAAAGGAGCGGACACTCGCCGTCGCCTCTGTGCTGGACATTCCGTGACAGGGCGCTTGTTTCACTTTACGCAAAGGAGCGGACACTCGCCGTCGCCTCTGTGCTGGACATTCCGTGACAGGGTGCTTGTTTCGCTCCACGCAAAGGAGCGGACACTCACCGTCGCCTCTGTGCTGGACATTCCGTGACAGGGTGCTTGTTTCACTCCACGCAAAGGAGCGGACACTCGCCGTCGCCTCTGTGCTGGACATTCCGTGACAGGGCGCTTGTTTCACTCCACGCAAAGGAGCGGACACTCGCCGTCGCCTCTGTGCTGGACATTCCGCGACAGGGTGCTTGTTTCGCTCCACGCAAAGGAGCGGACACTCGCCGTCGCCTCTGTGCTGGACATTCCGTGACAGGGTGCTTGTTTCGCTCCACGCAAAGAAGCGGACACTCGCCGTCGCCTCTGTGCTGGACATTTCGTGACAGGGTGCTTGTTTCGCTCCACGCAAAGGAGCGAACACTCGCTGTCGCCTCTGTGCTGGACATTCCGTAATTTTTTCATTGACTTTATTTTCCATTTTTTAGCAATCAGTCTTTGAGTAAAATAATTATCGCTTAAAAGTGTATTAATCTTTCTTTGGCCTTTGAATCGGATCTGTTGGATTAGATCGGCATTACGCACTGTGTTTTCCTATTACGCATCCCAAGCAGATGCCCCTTTGAGCTGGATCAGAGATCGTCGGGTTCTGACCTCTCCTGGACCTTGTCATAGATAGCTATCATATGCGAGGAGAGGCAAATTACCCCACAATTTAAGCATAGGGCTGAGAATCCGGATCTTAATTTTATTAAGTTGACTAACCTATTTTTGAACACAAAAAATATTTTTATGACTTGTTTTTTTGCCTCAGAGATGTACTCTTTCAAGAAAGCAGGTAAAATGACTGCCTTATGTTGATGTAAATATGTCAATCTTGCAAGGTTTTTGATGTTTCCGGTGTTTCCACCTGAAACCAGCAAGCGATGGATGGAAAGGAAGCTAGACTAGAAAAATGTGCAACCGAACCGGGATATGAACCCGGGACCTCTCGATTCCCGGTCGGTCGACCACCTGAGCTATCTGGGCAAACATATTCCAGTTTTCACGGGGTGGGATAAGGATTCCCCTCTAACAGGGAAGAAGCCGAGGTGACCCGTATTGACAGCGAGTGCCCAGATAGCTCGGTTGGTAGAGCACCCTGCGATTGAGAGGTCCCTGGTTTGTATCCCGGTTTGGTCGCTTATTTTTTCAGTCTATGGTCAGTTTCCAAGTCTACGTGAGAATTTTTTCATCATCCTTCTATGACCAGGTACTAATTCACGAACGTAGTTAGACCATGTTCCATACAGGAGTTGTCGTAATCATAGCATTACTGAAACAATTAAAGCTTTTAAAGCCTCTGGCCACTCTCTGGTATTGCGTGACTTTCTTCTGCACCCAACCCACTTGTTAAATGAATGACAAGAAATAGCGATGCGATTTACGGGATTTACGATTCTTGTGAGATCTCCGTTAAGCAACACTGTGCTGGGTCAGGTATTGGATGGGTGACCATCATACACATGACCAGTTCTGTTCGGGAGAGAGGTCGGAGGGATGAAAGTTAAGCAACACTGCGCTGGGTCAGGTATTGGATGGATGACCATCATACACATGACCAGTTCTGTTCGGGAGAGAGGTTGGAGGGATGAAAGTTCAGCAACACTGCGCTAGGTTAGGTATTGGATGGGTGACCATCATATACGTGACCAGTTCTGTTCGGGAGAGAGGTTGGAGGGATGAAAGTTAAGTAACAATGCGCTGGGTCAGGTATTGGATGGGTGACTACCATACACATGACCAGTTCTGTTCGGGAGAGAGGTTGGAGGGATGAAAGTTCAGCAACACTGCGCTAGGTTAGGTATTGGATGGGTGACCATCATATACGTGACCAGTTCTGTTCGGGAGAGAGGTTGGAGGGATGAAAGTTAAGCAACACTGCGCTGAATCAGGTATTAGATTGGTAACCAGCAAGAGGCTAATGAAATTACATTTTGATTTTGTTTGCTAGTTTCGTCTGGTTCCACAAGTTAATATTGTACACAACTTTTTTGCATAATAAAGTGTGTTCCAGTATTCTTTTAGGGCACGCAGTATTGCGGAAAAGCAGTAAAACAATCTTAAAAAATGAGCTTGCTAAAAAACTTAACACTGCTAGAAATTTCCAGAAACAAACAGCCCTAACCAAAAAAAAAAAAAAAAAAAAAAAAAAAATGTATAACCCTTTGATTGAACCGTTTCTATAATGAATCGTATGACGCAACGTTCTAATCAATGGCATCATTTTCTACAAACATCTGTTGAATGACGCGATTCATTGATCAATGAATGGTCTATGTACTGACAGGAGCTGACCCCTGCGAAGACAAAATGTTCATAAGCTCATGAACTCCACCACATAATGGAGTCCTGTGTTTTGGAAAAATCTAACGATTTTGGTAGAATTTTATAAAAAAATATTAACAGATTGGCTTAATAGGTTCAGTCAGAGTCCCAGAGCAACTGTTAAACAGAAACAACGTCAATGTTACGGTCTCTGCGTGAAAGATGGCCGCCAAATGACTACCTTACCGACAAAAATGCAGAGTACCGGAACATCACGTTAAGTGGAGCCACTGTCGTATGAAATTTAATTTCGATATTTCTCGTAGGTTAACTCGCTTTTGTGTCTTTTCATGCTCAAAAAATCTCCATCAATGTTTACCTCAACAATTGATATACATGTAACGATATTAAAAAGAAAGATACTAAACTCTTATTTTGCGAGATTCAAATATTTTACGGCCATGAGGGCAAAGAGGAAATAGTGACTTTAGAAAAACTATTTGAACTGGGTTTTGAATGCTTAGTAAAGGGCTACTAAATTTAGTAAATTTAGTATTTCCCTAAATTTAGGGAAATTTAGTAGCCCTTTACTTAGCATTCAAAACCCATTTCAAATAGTTTTTTTCTAAAAACTTGTGCTGAGGATAAATCAAGTAGACATGAGTCTAAAAACAATCATAAGGAAATAGTGACAGTTACCAAATAAAGTCGATTTTCTGTCAGAGGCAATGAAAGTATTTCAAAATAATTCCATGTTCACCCACAACAGAACGACAGCTTTTTAATATTTATAAAAATAAAAATTATGAAAGTGAATTCATATTTATGACAAAAAATCCCTGCCATATACAGATATCCATCCCAAATGAGGCAGCCGGTCAAAGTGGAAAGAATGTTTTTGTATCGCGTTCTGGTTCAGCAGGGACATAATAATGGTGTTCGGGTAAACAATGATGTAAACGAGCAGACGGCGCTAACCTCGTCTAGGAATCCCGTCGCCAAACTTTCAATCCAGTCGCGCGCTAGTTTCGGGGGAGAGAATCTCAGAGCGCCAGTGGCGGAGTCGAGGGCACGTCGTTATAACTGGCTGAAGACCAAATGAAATCTTATTTATTATGAACACTATAAACGTCTCAAAAATTGATGCTCAAACGGGGACTCGAACCCCGATCTCCACCTGACGTGGGTGTTGCTCTAACCAATTGAGCTTCTTGGACCCCGATCTCAACCTGTCGCGAGTGTTGCTCTAACCAATTGAGCTTCTTGGACCCCGATCTCAACCTGTCGCGAGTGTTGCTCTAACCAATTGAGCTACTTGGACCCCGATCTCCACCTGTCGCGGGTGTTGCTCTAACCAATTGAGCTACTTGGACCCCGATCTCCACCTGTCGCGGGTGTTGCTCCAACCAATTGAGCTATTTGGACACTGGCTCTTTGAGACGATTTTAGTGTATTTGATGAGAATGACGGAACACCTACGATGATATCAATAATTATTTAATTTTTTATTCTATATTTTCTCATCTCATCTCATTTCATCTGTATTTTTGTTTTCTTGTGCAGGTGATGCGTTCTTTGTGCCCATCCGACGCCACTGAACGCCAGACCCGACGCCACTGTACGGTAGACCCCAGCCAGCGTCTTACCAAAAGGGGATTGTCTTCCAAAACAACCCAGTCTTTTGTTAAATCGTCGTAATGTTCCAACTCCTTTATTACGCTCCCATTTTTGGGTCGCAATGCTTGACAAATGACTGTAATTTAATTTCTTGATTGCCCCCCATTCATATGTTTTGGGGAAATTGCTCGCTAGATCTAATTTCTTCTATTGGAACTCGGGGTTTTGCTTAGATTCTGTTTCACTGGTTTGAACCATTTATTTTTTCAGAGGCGCCTAATTTTTTTTTGGACCTAGATCATTTTGGAGGAACGGAGACATGTTATTAGTTTTTTTGAAAAAGTTTAAATCAAATTGATCGCGTTCTATATATGAAATTAAAGGCAAATACATAATAATGGAGGAGACATTTTTCTGGAAAAGATTGCAGTTTAAATTTTGTGAGAATACCAAAGAAAACGACTTAAATTATAGTTACTAAGCTTAAAAAACCACAGTATACGACAGTAAATTTTCATAAGTGTTCGCTTATTCGAATTGGATTTATGATTTGGTTAGTTTTAATACAAAAGTGCACTAGTGATTTATGCTTTGCAATTTTGTTTACAAATTCGGTGGCAATAATCTTAAATGAACACAACTTAAATGAACATATGCTTTTTTAGGTAAACATTTAACAAATTATTCTTAACACTCGCTATTTTGTTTGTTCTCATTTAATGTAATCTTAGTTTTAATCGAAATATTACTGGAAAATCTAACTTATTTCTAAGACTCTTGTCCTAAATAGTTTAATTAATGGCCAACTTTCAAATATATTCTAAGACAACCAGTCCACTCAACAATTCCTCTACCCAACAATGTGTTTCGATCTATTCTTTATCCACCTTCCAAAACTGTTCATTTTAATCTAATGACAGTGATCCTTCCTGCCCTTAAAACTAAGGTGTTTCTATGCCTTGTCCCCTTCGAAATTTTGTAAAATTTACCAAAATTCTGCCCAAACGGGCCTCTGCAGTCTATAATTATGGGGAAAACAAGAGGAAATGAAGGTGCGTGAAGACATAGATCTATGACGTCTTCTTGGGCTTATCATTGACGTCACAACGTTCCTAAGAAACTTCTTCGCTTCAATGAGATGAAAGAAAAGAAATAAAAACTAGCTTCTAGCTCTAACTAGCTCTAACTAGCTCTAACTAGCTCTAACTAGCTCCAGTCTAGCTTCCTTTCCAATAAAAACTATGTTTTATGTCTGGTTTTTGGTCTAAGAACAAATTGGTATTATTTTGTAGCCCAGTTAATAAACCCTCTTTCCTTTTTGCTTATAACTATATTCAAATGATATGATAACGGCAATGTGGCCAAGCGGGGATTTCCCAAACTGTTCCTTCTGCAGTTCTATGTCGAACCGAAATGTTTGTCGTGTTGGAAACACAGGTCCTCGTGAGATCACCGAAGTTCAGCAACACTGCGCTGGGTCAGGTATTGGATGGGTGACCATCATAAGCATGACCAGACTGTTCGGGAGAGAGGTTGGAGGGATGAAAGTTAAGCAACACTGCGCTGGGTCAGGTACTGGATGGGTGACCATCATAAGCATGACCTGACTGTTCGGGAGAGAGGTTGGAAGGATGAAAGTTAAGCAACACCGCGCTGGGTCAGGTACTGGATGGGTGACCATCATAAGCATGACCAGACTGTTCGAGAGAGAGGTTGGAGGGATGAAAGTTAAGCAACACTGCGCTGGGTCAGGTATTGGATGGGTGACCATCATATGCATGACCAGTTCTGTTCGGGAGAGGTCGGAGGGATGAAAGTTAAGCAACACTGCACTGAGCTAGGTATTGGATGGGTGGCCATCATACACATGACCAGTTCTGTTCGGTAGTAAAACGAGTTTTACATCATAGCAAAAGTTTCAAAAATCAAGAAATTATTAGAGAAACTTTGAACTATAAGTCAAAATAAAGAAAAATTCGTATCCCTTTTTTGACAGCACGGTAATTTTAAAAATGTATCTATCAAATCGCATCTTTTTTAAAAGTTTTTGAAAGATATTGCATACATTAGAAACATGAAAAACCACAGCCTTCCGATATAGTACCAATTTACCTCTACCTGCATTAAGAGCGCCTGTAAAGGTGTATCAAATATCGGCAAAGTCATTCACATATAATTACTACAAAGTCAGGTCCTATCCAACCCCTATCAAGTTGCTTGCACCCGTTTTCAACCCTTAACCCTTGCCACCCTAAATGAAGGGGCATTTGCCGCATATATTAACAAAAATGCACAATGAATTTATGATTTACCTAATGTAGATCCATCAAAAGGCTTACGCACCATGCCATGGATCACCTTTAGGCATCGAAACTGTACAATGAATCACCATTAAATTGAAGCTATTAGTCCATTTAAGATTTTACCATATCATTGAGGTTAGAGCGACCCTTAAAATGGGCTCTATACCGGGGATATTATTCATCTATAAAAGAAAGTAAAAAATATATCGTTTGAAAGAAGATTCTGCTGGTATTATGCATAGGAAGTTAAAAGTCATATTGCTGAGCTCATGTTTCAAGTTTTAAGATAGTGGTTTAGCGTGACTGACAAAGTGCCAGTGTTAGTTACTTTTTTTATGACAAGTGAATGGTCTTTTATAGTTAGTTGAATGTGACATTTTGATTTTAAATATTGGTATAAAGCGAGTGGCATATTTTCATGAGTATGATGGTCATTTTTTCAATACCTGACCAAGCGCAGTGTTGCTTAACTTTCATCCCTCCAACCTCTCTCCCGAACAGAACTGGTCATGTGTATGATGTTCATCCATCCAATACCTGACCTAGTGCAGTGTTGCTTAACTTTCATCCCTCCAGCCTCTCTCCCGAACAGAACTGGTTATGTGTATGATGGTCACCCATCTAATACCTGACTCAGCGCAGTGTTGCTTAACTTACATCCCTCCAGCCTCTATCCCGAACAGAACTGGTCATGTGTATGATGTTCATCCATCCAATACCTGACCCTGCGCAGTGTTGCTTAACTTACATCCCTCCAGCCTCTATCCCGAACAGAACTGGTCATGTGTATGATGGTCACCCATCCAATACCTGACCCAGCGCAATGTTGCTTAACTTTCATCCCTCCAATCTCTCTCCCGAATAGAACTGGTCATGTGTATGATGTTCATCCATCCAATACCTGACCCTGCGCAGTGTTGCTTAACTTACATCCCTCCAGCCTCTATCCCGAACAGAACTGGTCATGTGTTTGATGTTCATCCATCCAATATCTGACCTAGCGCAGTGTTGCTTAACTTTCATCCCTCCAATCTCTCTCCCGAACAGAACTGGTCATGTGTATGATGATCACCCATCCAATACCTGACCCAGCGCAGTGTTGCTTAACTTTCATCCCTCCAACCTCTCTCCCGAACAGAACTGGTCATGTGTTTGATGTTCATCCATCCAATACCTGACCTAGCGCAGTGTTGCTTAACTTTCATCCCTCCAACCTCTCTCCCGAACAGAACTGGTCATGTGTATGATGTTCATCCATCCAATACCTGACCCAGCGCAGTGTTGCTTAACTTTCATCCCTCCAACCTCTCTCCCGAACAGAACTGGTCATGTGTTTGATGTTCATCCATCCAATACCTGACCCAGCGCAGTGTTGCTTAACTTTCATCCCTCCAACCTCTCTCCCGAACAGAACTGGTCATGTGTATGATGGTCACCCATCCAATACCTGACCCAGCGCAGTGTTGCTTAACTTTCATCCCTCCAACCTCTCTCCCGAACAGAACTGGTCATGTGTATGATGGTCACTCATTCAATACCTGACCCAGCGCAGTGTTGTTTAACTTCGGTGATCTCAGGAGGACCTGTGTTTCCAACACGCCAAACATTTGGTGGTCATCCATCCAATACCTGACCTACTGTAATGTTGTTTAACTTCGGAGAATCGGTGTTTCTAACACGCCTAACTATCCTGTAACCATGAAAAAAGATAGACAATGAAAGCATAGAATTAGTCAATAATTTTTTTAATACCAATTGTTTTGAATTATTCATACATTTTTACTCAAAAATGGCACATTATTGATGCCTCTAAAACACATGTTTGAATGCATTTTTCGTTGTTCTTTAGCAATAAAAGAGACTTAAAATGCAATTTCACTGTGCAATTTGTTTTAGCCTTGTGCAATTTTACGCACTAGTGTGCATAGACACGATTTTTCCGTTACACTTGAAGAATTTCGCATATGTAGAATTGATAAAATGACATGTAATTATTCTTTAAAGACTGAATCGACAAAAGACAGGCACAAAATTGATGTTTACCCAAAATTAAATATATATTTTTGAATAATCGAGATCCTTGTATATAAAAGGACAGTGGCTAAGTCTGTCTACGTTTAGTCGTGAAGAATCTGTGGTCCTAGAAGTGACAGTAGAAGCCTAAAAAGACTTTTCAAAATGGGATGTAATTTAAACTTTAGGTAGAAACTTTAAGATAGTGGCTGGTTTTTGATTGTAATTTTTTTAAGCACAAAAGTGTGTTTCACTTTAAAGTGTGTCACAAATATCAAAAGGTGAGTTGAAAATTGCTTTCTCCGGTATTGTCAGAGTTTTTATGAGTTTTCGTGAGTTGTGTTTTTGTATGTTTTATTTGTTTTTGCTCAAAATCACACAACCTCCAAGACTAGTGCAGGAAAATATCAAATATTCTGCTCCAAACTTGTCTGATCTGACACAAACGAACACAAAATGGCGGCCGTGTTTTTGTGCTAAATTACAAACAAAAATTGAAAGAGTAAAATCGTGTAAAGCGCAGAAAAGGTCTGCCAACACAAAAATTGTTTTAAGATTTGTTTAACACTGAGATTGTTGTTCCATAAGCCAATTGGACCACAATTTTGCTTACTATAAAAAAAATATAATCTAACTTGGTTGTGATTTGGAAAAACTCATATCATATTTAGAAATATTATCAGAATGGAGGAAGAAAGATTGCCAAGAAAGAAGTATAGCTAGGAACATTAGAGAAGGGGAAGAAGAAGACCAAGAGAAAGATGGATAAAATAAGTAGAAGCAGATGAGGGGAAAGAGGATACGTTTTCAAAACACGCTAATTTAAAAAGTAAAGCTAGCTTATTAACTAATTTCCGTGTTTTCAATGGAAAAAAATGCCCTTGAATGCAATGCCAAATTCCCGGTATACCTTGCGCACATAAAGCGACATCATTTAGAGACGGTTTTCCGTGTTGGAAACACCGGTTCTCATGAGATCACCGATGTTAAGCAACACTGCGCTGGGTCAGGTATTTGATGGGTGACCATCATACACATGACCAGTTCTGTTCGGGAGAGAGATTGGAGGGACGAAAGTTAAGCAACACTGCGCTGAGTCAAGTATTGGATGGGTGACCATCATACACATGACCAGTTCTGTTCGGGAGAGAGATTGGAGGAATGAAATTTAAGCAACACTGCGCTGGGTCAGGTATTGGATGGGTGACCATCATACACATGACCAGTTCTGTTCGGGAGAGAGGTTGGAGGGATAAAAGTTAGAACAACAACTTCACTCGCCTTGCTTATCAACCTCTCGACAGCATGCATTTGTGGAGGAATCCTGTTGTTCGCGTTGTACCGTCCTTCGGAAAGGACTTTAAGCCGGTGATCCCCTTGGTGCTCTCCGATAGGAGTAGGCATACGTACAGACACCGGGTTTCCCCTCTTCTCTTCTAGGCTAGGCTAGATATCATCGTCATCAACTACTCATTCATTAACGCCATACTACCATTAGGGGAGGAGGGGTCTAAAAGTCTCAGGGGCAAGTTGTCTCAGTGTTCAAATCTCCACTCCAAATGGTACCAGAAGCAAAATACTGATCAGTGCTGCTTCTACGTCTAAATATCTTACTATTCTGAAAATTCTATTCGTTTCGGTGCTTAATTCACACTCCTGGAAGAGATTGTTTGTTTTGACAGATGGTTAGTAACTTTCTGCTGCTAAGTTATTTCGTATTTTAGGTAAAAATATCCATATAATTGAATGTGTATATTTATATTCTTCTAAGCAAACATATTGTCTGCTTATAATTTATCTTCTCCCCTCCTCCCCTACCACAGGACCCTTCATAAATACAGTAATTTTTAAAACGCATTTATAAAGTGAATGTGAACGTGTAAGGTATGGTTTCGTGGACGGCCTCCGAGGCGCTGCAAGCGGCAGTGATGGCGGCCATCTTGTCGTGGGGAGCCAGCTACGCAGTGAGGCTTGTGCGCACGTGGTGGATGTCCCAGGCGTTTCCTGGACCAACTGGATGGCCTCTCATGGGCTCTGTTCCCAGCCTCTTCACGGACGAAGAGAAGTTGTTTAATGTGTAAGCCTTAACAAAAAGTAACTACTACTATAACTAAGCTTCAGTCCAGCCAAAAGATACCAGTACAAAGACCGTCCCTGCATTGCTACAGCCTAGCCTGTGAGAGAATATACTAGCACAAGGACTGTCCCCTGCATTGCTACAGTCTAGCCCGTGAGAGAAGTTACCAACACAAGGACTGTCCCCTGCATTGCTACAGTCTAGCCTGTGAGAGACGATACCAGCACAAGAACTGTCCCCTGCATTGCTACAGTCCAGCCCGTGAGAGAAGATACCAGCACAAGGACTATCCCCTGCATTTCTACAGTCTAGCCCGTCAGAGAAGATACCAGCACAAGGACTGCCCCCAGAATTGCTACTAACCCCTTGAATGAAATTTCAGTAGTGATTTTAGTGGTGGAATTGCCGTTTTTTGGTGGTCACCCCAAAACGATATTTTGCAATCTTGCACTAAAATCAAAACTGAATTATCATTCATGTGTTATTCTCGCATCTGACAGAATGGCACTGAACGGAGTCTGGGAACTGTTACCTCACTTACCAAGTTCACTAATCACATCCTTCTTTCAGGGTTTCACTCATAACTTCTCCAAAATGTTTCACTTATCAGATAATTCAGAAATTTGTCATTTTTAGTTAGCTAAAATCGTTAGCAACACCCGCAAAAAGGTAAAAAAGATTGGGGGCTTTGAATTTCCGATGGGGCTTACACTTCCGCTAGGATTTTAGTTCATAGTTTTAAAATAGCTATTTGTAATTTAAATAATACTTGACATTTCTTTAAAGGGTCATCGACACGATGAAAAACTACGGAGGAGTCGCACGCATCTGGTTTGGTCCGGTGCTGGCCATCTTCGTCGGTTCAGCAGAAGATTCGCGACTGATCCTCAACAATCCGACTGTCATCAGTCGTAACGATATGATGTGTCACCTGGTCAACGGTTTCATCGATCGCAGTTTGGTCTCTACGAAGGGTGAAATAGCCCGTCTTCGGCGGAAAATGATGACCCCAGCGTTCAACGCCAAGTACCTCGTCAGTTATTTCGAGGTGTTTACAAGAAAAGGGGAACAGCTGTGCGAACAACTGAACGGTTACGCTGATGGCCGAATTGTGGATATCAAAGATGTGGTTTCCGTTTCGTTGTTGGATGCCTTCTATGAGACGTTCTTCGGTGAGAAATACTTACGCTTAAGACCCTTTATGACTTGCGACCAATTTTCCTGACATTCTGAACATCTAAGTTAGACAGTATCAAACAGATTTTATATAACAAAAACTATTTGAAATGGGTTTTGAATGCTTAGTAAAGAACAACTAAATTTAACGACGTTTCGTAACTTGTTCCTGTTACTTCTTCAAGGGTAAGAGCAGTCCTGACAATTTTCCGATAACAAAGAACTACATAAAATAATAACAATTACCAAGTTCAAGCTTCCTAAATGTCAAATAGTAAAACAATTGACAAAACTATACATCAAATTCAAATAAGATGCTCGATATACAGCGACTCCGGTTTCAGCAAGGATGAGCCAAAGACTCTGGCGCGACGTGATTGGTCGAAAAATTTGAATACCGTATGCTTAAATAGCAAAAATGTATGTTTTGAATAATGTTTCTTGTTGTCCAGGAGTTGATATGGATTGGCCGGCAGAGAAATATGCTCAAGTCAGCAGAGAGATCGTCGAGGCTAACGTCCTCGTGTTCAAGCGTGCATTCCGAGGATGGGAGTATCTCGACTGGACTTATGCCCTCTCGCCGGACGGCAGGAGGATGGCGCAAATGAGAGCGGTAATAGCAATCAAGAATCATCGTTTCAACTCTGACTCAAAATAGAAAGCTACAGCTTTAGACCAGGACTATAACTGAACCTATCATGGTAGAACCGTTGAGTGTGCAGGTTATAGGTAGAGACAGAACGTTAATGTTAAACCGTTGAGTGTGCAGGTTCTAGGTAGAGACAGAACGTGTATGTTAAACCGTTGAGTATGCAAGTTATAGGTAGAGACAGAACGTTAATGTTAAACCGTTGAGTGTGCAGGTTCTAGGTAGAGACAGAACGTTAATGTTAAACCATTGAGTGTGCAGGTTCTAGGTAGCGACAGAACGTTAATGTTAAACCGTTGAGTGTGCAGGTTCTAGGTAGAGACAGAACGTTAATGTTAAACCGTTAAGTGTGCAGTTTCAAGGTAGTGGCAGAACGTTAATGTTAAACCGTTGAGTGTGCAGGTTCTAGGTAGAGACAGAACGTTAATGCTAAACCGTTGAGTGTGCAGGTTCTAGGTAAAGACAGAACGTTAATGTTAAACCGTTAAGTGTGCAGGTTCTAGGTAGAGACATAACGTGTATGTTAAACTTTCTGCGTGAAAGATGGCCACCAAATGACTACTTAACCGACAAAAATGCAGAGTACCGGAACACCCCATTAAGTGGAGCCACTGTCGTATGAAATTTCATTTCAATATTTCTCGTAGGTTAACTCGCTTTTGAGACTTTTCATGCTCAAAAAATCTCCATCAATGTTTACCTCGACGATTGATATTCACGTAACGATATTAAAAAGCGAGTAACCTACGAGAAAGTTCAGCATTTCATCGACATGAATCGATAATTCGAATCGTAATTATTTAATTGTAGAGGTTTGTTAAAAAGGACGGTCGCAAGCGCCATCGTGTGGCACCTACCGTTACCACGTGTTGCCAGCCTCGTTTGCTCAGCAGAAAGTTGAATATTAACGCTTCTCTGACTATAACTAAAAACTCAATTATAAGACGCATAACAAAAGAGCTGGAAAGCTTATGATCAAATGTTTTTTTTTTTGTTTTCAGAACTTCAAAGCCAACTTTAAAGAAGGCCTCGCCAAGAATCTACAGCTGAAAAACTCCAACGATAGGAAAGATGACGGTGCCACAAAAAAACCCTGTATCCTCGATGTCATGTACGAACTTATGTCGAAGAGTGACGAACCACTTACAGAGGACGAGATCTGCGAAGAGTGTTACTTCATGGTGATGGCCGTTGTCGAGACGACCGCAAAAGCGATGGCCTACACCCTGATGCTTCTCGGAATGAATCCAGAAGTCCAAGAGCAGGCAATCGAAGAGCAACGAACAATCTTCCACGACTCATTGCGACCTGTCAACGAAGAAGACATCAAAAACATGCCGGTACTGGAACGAATCATCAAAGAGTCGATGAGACTCTTTCCACCGATCGGTGGTTTGACAAGAAACGCACCAAAAGACGTGAAACTATCCGGTGGTCGAGTGATACCAGCAGGTTCTACGGTGCTTGTGAGTAATTTTTTTGTACATCGAGATGCGTCCAACTTTGAGGATCCTGAACGTTTTTGGCCAGACCGTTGGAAAGTGGAGAACAGCAGCGATCGGCATCCGTCGGCTTTCTTTCCGTTTGGCGGTGGAGTGCGACAATGTATCGCGCAGAAGTACTCGCAGATGCACTTGAAAGTTTCGCTATCGCGAATATTGAGGCAGTTTAGGTTTAATAGCAGTTACACTATGAGCGAGTTGAGAAGGATTAGAATCAATCTGTCTAATATTTCAGTGCTTGGCTATGATGTGCAAGTGTATAAGCGGGAAGGAACCTGTGAATGAAGGTCATTGATTTTGGTGTGTCATAAGGTTGATGTGCTATCTAATAATGTATTCGATCGGCTGTCCCGTTGCACCCCGGGTGTGTCCAGGGGACGATTTGCGTGTCAATGCATGTGACTTTGTCCCAGTGCAACTTTCACGTGTTCGACTGGGCATGTGACTCTGCCCCAGTGCAACTTTCACGTGTTCGACTGGGCATGTGACTCTGCCCCAGTGCAACTTTCACGTGTTCGACTGGGCATGTGACTCTGCCTCAGTGCAACTTTCACGTGTTCGACTGGGCATGTGACTCTGCCTCAGTGCAACTTTCACGTGTTCGACTGGGCATGTGACTCTGCCCCAGTGCAACTTTCACGTGTTCGACTGGGCATGTGACTCTGCCCCAGTGCAACTTTCACGTGTTCGACTGGGCATGTGACTCTGCCCCAGTGCAACTTTCACGTGTTCGACTGTGCATGTAACTCTACCCCAGTGCAACTTTCACGTGTTCGACTGGACATGTGACTCTGTCCCAGTGCAACTTTCACGTGTTCGGGTGGGAGCGCTCTCGCTCGGAGCTGGTGCAAACCCGGTGGAGGGCATGACCTGTTCGAGCAAGTTTCACACCAGTCCTGGTGAAGGCCAGTCAAAAACGTCATTAGAGAGTAATATGCTAATAGAAGAAATATTGCTTCAGGAGTACCTTCAGATCAAAGATGGGCACCGGTTTAGCTAATTGATTTGCACGGAATTACTGGGGTTATTTTTAGAAGAAAAAAATGGTTAGTTAATACAGAGTAAAATAATCGGAGAGTTCAGTCAGGTAATTCCAGCCAACTCTTAAAGTTGAAATGTAACTGAAAGATGTGTCTGGTATACTATTAAAATAGGCAAATAAAATGTATTAAATCACATTGACATTTATTTTGGCAGACAGAAAATATACCTATACTGATATCCCTCTGCATGACCTACCAATTTCTCAAATAATGTCCTTCGATGACTACAGATACATGCTGGAGAGTCCAGAGATAATCAGAAGAGTTAAATGAATTAATAGTGGTTTTAAGCCTGATAACAGGTGTTTACCCCGTCGCTGCCCTGATACACAGAAAGAGGAACCGGAAGTTGGCAAGAGATACAACAAGAAATGAGGAGAAGGAGATATGGTGAATGGAAAGTGATCAAGACACAAATCGCACAGATCCTTTCCATCCAGAGTCAGTGTTACTAGACAGCGACGGGTCTGGGTCCTCAATGGGAGCCTGGTACTTTGACAAAGAGTGAAACTTCCCCATCTCCATGATCTCCATGATCATGTAAATCCCTTCACCGCGATAAGGTGCTAGCTACGAGGGGGTTAGCAATTTTAGGTACTTTTTGGGGCTGCATTTTTAATCATTTTTGACTTTTTTCGCTCAATTTTTTGTTTGTTTGTACACCTTGTATTTATACTTGCAGAATCAAAAGTTTCGACCTAACAAAAACTATTTGAAATGGGTTTTAAATGCTTAGTAAAGGACAACTAAATTTTCCAACGTTTCGTAACATGTACCTGTTACTTTATCAAGGGTAAGAACAGTTACTTCTTTAAGGGTTAGAGCAGTCCTTGAAGAAGTAACTAGTACAAGTTACGAAACGTCGGGAAATTTAGTTGTCCTTTGCTTAGCATTCAAAACCCAGTTGAAATAGTTTTTGTTAAAACTAGTGCTAAGAATAAATCAAGTAGATATGAGTCTAAAAACCATCAAAAAGTTTCGACTTTTTTGTGATTTGGGGCGCACTTAGAGGGTAAATCCAAAAAACTGACATACCGTTCTTTTCTCTCGATTTCCCTGGATTCTGTTCCATAATGTTCATGTTTTTGAAAGTTGGGAAGCGTTTTGCAGTCAGTGGTTACTGTCTCCACATCCGGGGGGCTAGTTTTGGTCAAAATGAACTAGTTTTAAAATAAAGTCGATTTTTAATCATATTTTTTAAATAATTTTTAGCTTAATAAGTTAATTGACCAACAATTCCAGAGATACGTTGGTAGCATCTAGGTATAAAGAATACACAGCCCAGAATTCAAAGACTTTTCACATGGACTTTTCCATCGTTTTGCGATATTCAAAAAGTAGAAGAACCAACGCATACTCTTTTAACGGAATGGACGTTACGCTTGAAATAATTCTCGCATCAAAATATTTTCAATTACATATCATTTTATTTTTAAACCTGGCTATAAAAGATAATGATAACAACACTGATCACAAACTAACGAATTATGTGTTGTGAAATCGGAAATGTACCTAATCATATGTATGCAGAATAATTCGGAGGGAAATCCCGGTGTCCATCGATTAAGTCATATTTTCATTGCCGAATAACTTCTTGGAAAAAGATATCGGGATTTTGACATTTGTTGGTGGTAAAAGTTATAATGGAAGGAAACGACTTCAACATGGCGCATGGAAAGGTTGAGAGACCACACCCGTTCTTTTAAGATATCTTTAACATTTCTGAAATCTTTGTGCTTTAAGGAATATTTTGACAAATTATTGCTATTAAATTTGTAGTTATTGGTGAGATTTCGGCGTTGAAATACGTGCGGAGTTTTTATAATCATTTTATCACAATTAAAAACAATAATTTTATCTGTAATTAGATAAGTAAGATGTCTGTAAACTTGTTTTTCTCTCAAGATCAGTATTTTAGATGTAATAAAAAATTGCAAATTACTTACTTCTTTCTTATTTCTTACCTCGTAAGAAAGGTGTACGATGCTAATAATTTAGCTTCAAAACATTTATATTTTTTAAGCCTTTTTTAAGACTTGTCCTACATTTTGTCAATCGTCTAAAAATACTAAAATCGTCTCAAAAAGCAAGTGTCCAAATAGCTCAATTGGTTAGAGCAACACTTGCGACAGATGGAGATCGGGGTCCAAGTAGCTCAATTGGTTAGAGCAACACCCGCGACAGGTGGAGATCGAGGTCCAAGTAGCTCAATTGGTTAGAGCAACACCCATGACAGGTGGAGATCGGGGTCCAAGTAGCTCAATTGGTTAGAGCAACACCTACGACAGGCGGAGATCGGTGTTCGAGTCCCCGATTGGGCATCAATCTTTGAGACGGTTATAGCGTTGATAATAATAAAATACCCCGCGCATTGCAAGCGTTTGCAATTTCAATAAGATTTCATCTCAAGGCTTTGAATGTATTTTCCCCAAGGTAAAGGGTGAGCTTGTATATATAAAAGACAGATATTCTGTTTCTCCTTCATCAGGTGGTCTCAAGTAAGAAATGACCTGGCAAGTTTCACGCTTCGCTAATTTTGAAAACTAAATACCACACATTTTGGGCGTCACCTTGTAAATTCCACCAGGAAATGAAGTGTATTTTTCGATTCGTTGCAGTGGATCCAAACAATTGCACACATGCCATGAATAGGGATTATTTTCATCGTGACTGCGTCGTTTTTTGTAAGGGCTGGGTCGGGTTTGAGGGTCAGTAAAGGGTGACATTTTGATAAAAAGACATCCCATGGCTCAGGTAGTTTTTATATCCAAGGATTGATAATGTTTCCATCATATAAATTCTAAAAAAAAATAACATTGGCGGAAAAAGAAAATATTTAATATGTAAATTCAAGTAAATTTGTTGTATGCCTATAAAATTACCACTAAAATACTACTACAGCGCTAATTTTCAACTGTCTCCGCCAATTGACTGCTTTACCGCTACAAAAATGTAAGATTCTGCCAGATGGAGCCACCGTCGTTTCGAGTCAATGTGCTCGAAATCTAACACCGAACGGTTTGGCGCGTTAGAAACACCGGTTCTCATGAGATCACCGAAGTTAAGCAACACTGCGCTGAGTCACCGTGTTGTATGGGTGACCATCATACACATGACCAGTTCTGTTTGGGAGAGAGGTTGGAGGGATGAAAGTTAAGCAACACTGCGTTAGGTCAGGTATTGGATGGGTGACCATCATACACATGACCAGTTCTGTTCGGGAGAGAGGTTGGAGGGATGAAAGTTAGTACAGCAACTTCACTCGCCTTTCTTATCAACCTATCAACAGCATGGATTTGTGGAGGAATCCTGTTGTTCGCGTTGTACCGTCCTTCGGAAGGGACGTTAAGCCGGTGGTCCCAATGGTACTCTTTGACAGGAGTAGGCTACGTGCCAGCACCGGGTTTCCCCTCCTTTCTTCTATGCTAGGTTTAGTTCATCATCATCCACTCATTCACCGATGCCATCAGATCAGTGCCGCATGGCCAGATGTCAAAACAGTGCGTCGTTAAACATCGGAAATCAATCAATAACCCTTTGGAGAGCATGACATTATCCAGCAAGTTGCAAACTCTGGTGCAGTCGAAAACGCCATATGCCAGTTACTCATTCAATATTACTTAGAAATTCATCGACTATCTCCTAAAAGTTCCCACACTTATTTCGTTTAAAACCATTTCATATTGTAACCACAATTCTTAGCAAAAAAAGAAATAACTCACTTAAATGCATGAGAATCCGACATTAAATCGAAAAATCACTGACCACAAAGCGCCGTAGAAAACCACAACAACGACAAACCGAAATGATCAGCCGACTCCTCCACTTCCATCTCAATTACCGTTCTCCTCTCTGATTTTATCCAGGCATCTTATCTTCGATCAGTTTCTCCTCAGGTATATCGTTTAATACAAGAGATAGGTATCAGGAAATGATCCTTATTAGCTACCCAGACTCCCACTTTGATCCTATCTGATGTTCGGATTCCTTCTGAAAGTGATTCGCTTTCAAGATCCGATGGCAGATTTTGATAGCACCGGTGTTTTCTAAACATATCGCTATCAATTTCGAATTTATTATGGCTAAATATATTTATAAACGTTTGATTTGGTTGGGGCTAGTAGCACAATGCCTGAAGATAACGGCCAGTTAAAGACTTATCTCCATGGAAACAGTCAGTCATTACTTCTGTTCTCATCTTAAAATTCAGTTGCACATAAATATAAAGGATAAGAAAATCTGAGAGAAGGAAAAGTGGGATGCAAAACTTTTCTGTTGTAATTTTTAAGGTTTAAACGCAGTTTTAATATTTTTGAGAGATTTTTGGTAAATTTAGGTTAGAGGATGCTAAAATGCATATAATATACAGAATGTAAATTTGTTTTTGTCAAAATGTTTAAAGCAGAGACTAGATGTGCCCCCGCTGCGTTCGCAGCTGACAACCGTGTTTTGAGTGATGTCAGTGACTTTGTACCATGGTAAATACCTTATTTAGAGCTACTCTGCGGGTCAGTTTTGACCCACTTTACTTGCTTTCAGGTTTGAATTTCCTGGTTTAACTACAAAAATGGCATGGGAGCTAAATTGGAAAACTGTATGACCGAAACGATACGATACGAATCCGGGACCTTCTCGTCATTCATAACCTCGGCCTCTTCCCCCTGGGTGGGATTCCTTATCCCACCCCGCGAAAACTGGAATATGTGTGTCCGCATAGCTCTGTTGGTAGAGCACCCGACAGGCAATTGTGAGGTCCCAATTGCACATTTATTCAGTCTAGCTTCCTTTCCATCATTCGCTTGCTGGTTTCAGATGCCCAGTGGAGATACCAGAAAAACCAAAAATCCTGAATATACAAAAATGTTTTTTTTTAAACTGCTCATAAGGCTAAATGATGACGTACTCTACAAGCACAATTTGTGGGTGGAATGCAAAATGATGGAAGCGATTTACTGCAGGTGATGCTTTTATTTTTATGTGAGAGATGTAAGTATTGTGATTAAAAGTGAGCTGATGCGAGTTTTAACTCAATTAATCATTTAACCAGACAACTAAATCTTGGTGATTTTGATGAAATCTTATTTAAATTGCAAACGCTTGCAATGCGCGGGGTATTTTATTATTATCAACACTAAAACCGTCTCAAAAATGGATGCCCAAACAGGGAATCGAAAAGATCGGGGTTCGAGTCCCCTTCTGGGCATCAATTTTTGAGACGGTTATAGTGTTTATAATAATAATAAAAATCGTCTGTTGACATAATTTGTGTTTGAATAATTTGGCCTTTTGACCATTAGCTTCACGGTAAGACAATACCTTTGTTTCATTTCTTGATATAAATAGGAATTACGAAGAAGAATAAATGTGATGAAACAATAAAGTCACATGTCTTAAATTAAGTATTTTCTACCTGTTTTAGTTAATGGATGATAATAAAATCAATATATCTGTATATATTGGGACAGATTTTCTCTTTTTGAGGTTAAGGTTGGCGGCGCCTACCGACACAGGAAGCTTCTTAACGTCCAAATGATGGTCGTAATAATCGAGCCAAAATGTTGATGGTCAGTTATTTAGAATGTCTTACATGAAAGAAAAACATGTTAGCAAGACTTAAGCGGTCGATAAGATATCAGCTACTTTATCGGCAAACCAGAGACCGTTAAGGAGGCTAAATAATTTTAAAATCCGCTCAAAGTAAGTGTCGATCTCTGCTGTAAAAGACATTCAAGCTAAAATTGCATGCTTTCATCATAAACATGTTTTTCTTTTAAGTGACTTCCGAAGGACGGTACAACGCGAACAACAAGATTTCTCCACAAATCCATGCTGTCGAGAGGTTGATAAGGAAGGCGAGTGAAGTTGATGTACTAACTTTCATCCCTCCAACCTCTCTCCCGAACAGAACTGGTCATGTGTATGATGGTCACCCATCCAATACCTGACCCAGCGCAGTGTTGCTTAACTTTCATCCCTCCATCCTCTCTCCCGAACAGAACTGGTCATGTGTATGATGGTCACCCATCCAATAACTGACTCAGCGCAGTGTTGCTTAACTTTCATCCCTCCAACCTCTTTCCCGAACATAACTGGTCATGTATATTATAGCCACCCATCCAATAACTGACTCAGCGCAGTGTTGCTTAACTTTCATCCCTCCAACCTCTCTCCCGAACAGAACTGGTCATGTGTACGATGGTCACCCATCCATTACCTGACCCAGCGCAGTATTGCTTAACTTCAGTGATATCACGATGACCGGTGTTTAAAACACGCCAAACCCGTTTTAATAATTAGAAAAAATACTTATCTATAATTTAACAGAAATCAAACATTTTATTAAAAAAAGAAAAAAATTACTTTTGATTTTTTTTTTCCCCAAGTCCTCTCAAACTCCCATGTCTCCACGCGAATCACCCAACCAACCAAGCCGTCTTATTCCTGGCAACAAAAGCGGTCCTCTTTGTCGAGTTCCTCTACAGGCCAAGTCGTGTGGCGTCAGCGACAATGCGCTTCTATCTCTTGATCCGATCTGGATTGTTAAGACGTCCGCGACAAAGAATGGATCCGTGCACAGACTTGCCCTGGACTTTGGTTGGACTACGGGCTTGAGGATATGGCCCTTGGGAATTAGGTGTAGAGGTACACTCGCTGTCAATGGTATAAGAAACTCAAAGCTTTTGTCTAGCATCTAGTTTTTATTATTATTATTATTATTATTATTATTATTATTATTTGTGGTGTTTCACGACGCACTGTTCTGACATTTGGCCATGCGGCACTGGTCTAATGGCGTCGGTGAATGAGTGGATGATGATGTACCTAACCTAGCCTAGAAGCGAGGAGGGGAAACCCGGTGTCGGCACGTAGTCTACTCATGTCGAAGACCAAGGGGACCACCGGCTTAACGTCCCTTCCGAAGGACGGTACAACGCGAACAACAGGATTCCTCTACAAATCCATGCTGTCGAGAGGTTGATAAGCAAGGCGAGTGAAGTTGATGTACTAACTTTCATCCCTCCAACCTCTCTCCCGAACAGAACTGATCATGTGTATGATGGTCACCCATCCAATACCTGACTCAGCGCAGTGTTGCTTAAATTCGGTGATCTAACGAGAACCGGTGTTTCCAACACGGCAAACCGTTCGGTTCTAGCATCTAGGTTTCTGTAATTATTTTTTACGTTTACTTTTATTTTTCCTGCATTTTCCTCTATTTTGAAGCTAAGTCTCGTCTTTTTTTGGCTTTTTTGGTTCACTAAAGGCCTATTTAATTAAATACTATAATCAATCTGTCATAAAAGTGCCTATGTGAAATAACTGAGGTTTTGAACCCAACAATATTGACTTTGCGACCTAGTTAAGTCAAATTTGAGAAAATTTGTGTCAATCTTGATTAGTTGGGAAACATTTTTGGTCTATTTAGCTGAAAATCAGAAATCATTTAATGTGAGTTTAAGACAATTGTATCGAAATCAAAGCATCTGTTAGGCTTCGCTGGCCTACTCTTATAAACCATATGTTAACCGGCTGATTAGGAAGATAAGATCTTCAACTTTCTACAAATGGATTTTTATTACAAGTTAACAGATCGTTAGCTTACAATAACATAATTAATCATAGAATCTGTGAGACCAAATCGTGACTATCTTTTTCCAAGAAAATACATTTTTCATTTTTTGCTGTCTTTTTTAATCCTCTCTTCTAAGCTAGGCTAAGTTTCCATCATCATCCTCATCATCGCACACTCATTCAACGACGCCATAAACCAGCTGTCAAATCAGTGCGTCGTTAAACACCACTTATTAATCAGTAAATCAATTCAATCAGAAATAATAACTATACAAAAGATACTTAGCTAATACTATTTTAAGAAACTTTTAACTGATATGAAAATTAAGACAGATCGAAATCTAAAAAGGTCCATGTTTTGAAACTCAGACGATCTCGAGTATCCTTGCTCCTGATGGCAGTAGAATGAACCATTCTTTACCTTTACATCTGCCTCTTGGACATTATCCTTGTGCCACGAGACCTGCCGATCCAGAGAACACAACAATGGCACCAACATTCAAAATCTTATCTCTGAACATCTAAGATATTCGAAGATCTTATCTATCAACCAATTCACAGCAAAGATGACAATTGGCGGGGAGTTTTTTTGTGAACTGGTAGACATTTTTAGATTTACAAGAGTTTTCTATGGACGGTTGTGTCAAAATAGGTGCGATTTATTTTGGTAAATGTTGTTAAGATTTTGTCAGCTTCTTTTACTACCGATAGGTTTGCCGTGTTGTCGTGAGATCACCGAAGTTGAGCAACACTGCGCTGAATCAAGTATTGGATGGGTGACCATCATACACATGACCCGTTATGTTTGGGAGAGAGGTTGGAGGGATGAAAGTTAAGCCACACTGCGCTGGGTCAGGTATTGGATGGGTGACCATCATACACATGACCAGTTCTGTTCGGGAGAGAGGTTGGAGGGATGATAGTTAAGCAACACTGCGCTGGGTCAGGTATTGGATGGGTGACCATCATACACATGACCAGTTCTGTTCGGGAGAGAGGTTGGAGGGATGAAAGTTAAGCAACACTGCGCTGGGTCAGGTATTGGATGGGTGACCATCATACACATGACCAGTTCTGTTTGGGAGAGAGGTTGGAGGGATGAAAGTTAAACAACACTGCGCTGGGTCAGGTATTGGATGGGTGATCATCATACACATGACCAGTTCTGTTCGGGAGAGAGGTTGGAGGGATGAAAGTTAAGCAATACTGCGCTGAGTTAGGTACCACTGAATCAAAATTTTTATTGATCAGTTTGGACTTTGCATTATCCTAAAAGGGACAACAATTTTTTTGCATACACCCGGTGTTTTTAACATGGCAAACGATGGTTTGGTTAATTTCTGCAGAGAACATTGAAAGAAGCCGCGAACTCTGAAATCTACTTTAAAGCAAAACGAATCAATTAATTATTGAATGACAGAAAACTGATTAGTAATTCAAGTTCATGCCAAGAGGTTTAACTCAGTTTACCACCTGTCTGTTTAAAAAGACCATCTCTGGTATCCACCCATTTCTGGAATTGAGTCTTCACCATTTGCAGCCCACGGTGATTTGAAAACGAACTATTTGATAACTTCCTGCATAATTCTCTCTCGATTTTGAAACAATTCACGAATAAAAATCACAAAAGCAATAAAATATGACAAAATGTAAGATTCACAGAAAAGATATGGCTAACCAGTGAAACAATCGTGTTCCTTACCTGTCTTTCTTGAACGGAAGACATGTGGCAATGTTTTGATTGGGCCGTTAAATACGGCTGAGCTGTCAAGGGTGTGGTTCTTAATATCTAACAGCCGTCTGCTACTTTATTATTCAAATCCAACGTGTGGTAACCATGGCAACCAGGTGTTAGCTCCCATGCGGCTGCAAATCAGTTCTGAATCTGAGCGGTGGAGCGGACAAACTGGTCGCTAACAGGGACAAGCGTTTTTTTTTTTTAATAATGATGTGAATTAAAATCGTTTTTAAGGCAAATTTTTTACAAATTCAACTACAAAAAGCAATAACAAAAAAATGTGTGAAGTTTTTCTACTATATATACTATCCTAATTCAAAAACGTTTCATTTTGGAGGTAAAATTGTTTAGATTTTTTTGCCGTTCTGTTGTGTTTGACGACGCACTGTTTTGACAACTGGTCCTGTGACACGGTAAATAAGTTAGTGATGAACCTAGCCTAAAAGAAAGGGAAAAATCTGGTGCTGGCACTTAGCCTACTCCTGTCGAAGACCAAGGGGACCACTGACTTAACGTCCCTACCGAAGGACGGTACAACGCGAACAACAGGATTCCTCCACAAATCCAAGCTGTCGAGAGGTTGATAAGCAAGGCGAGTGAAGTTGCTGTACTAACTTTCATCCCTCCAACCTCTCTCCCGAACAGAACTGGTCATGTGTATGATGGTCACCCATCCAATACCTGACCCAGCGCAGTGTTGTTTAATTTTCATCCCTCCAACCTCTCTCCCTAACAGAACTGGTCATGTGTATGATGGTCACCCATCCAATACCTGACTCAGCGCAGTGTTGTTTAACTTTCATCCCTCCAACCTCTCTCCCGAACAGAACTGGTCATGTGTATGATGGCCACCCATCCAATACCTGACCCAGCGCAGTGTTGCTTAACTTCGGTGTTTCCAACATGACAAACCGTTCGGTCTTTTTTTTACTTTTACATCAATCAAATCTCATTGAACAAAGTTATTAATTGAATTGAAGAGAGAGGTTATTTCGACCCCTCGTATTGATAGACCCTTCCCATGCTCCCCTTTCTAAAGTCCCATTGAATCTAATCCAAGATATCCATCTTGGATGCAGACAGTGGAAAGATGTTTCCACAAAAATCACACATAAAAAGGCCACCCTTATTTTGGGGTGAAAACTCTTAATCTAAGGGCGTGTTTGAGGTAAACAAGGGGATATTTGTGTCTTTTTTACCTCTCCCCATTACCTTTTTTTTTTTTACACCAATAAATATCTGTGACCAAAATGCATCGTCCCCTACAGATATACAAGACTTACTTTTTTGTAAGTTTTTTTTTTTACTCTCAAAAAAAAATGTCTAGAAAAATACTGGTGCATCATCAAATTATGTCCAGTCACTGGTTTCGCTTTCTAAAATTCCAGAGGGGCAACCGTGCCAATCTATCGAAATCGATTTATCAAAATTTCTTAATTTGCTTCAATCTCAAATCTCTGGTGTATACAAAAAAAAAACCTAGCCGAAAGGGGTGTGTTTAACTGGATGATCATTATCATTTCAAAAAGCAACATTCAAAAATGTTTTTTTCTTTAATTTTAAAATTGTATTGAGTCTTTGCTTTGAGCTTTTACCCTTTTTGGTAACATATACTCTCATATGACTCCTAGTGTTACAAATATTTCTAAAGCAGATAATTTCTCCAATACATTGAAGATGAGTCGGTAAATGCTTTGTACTAATTTTCACATTGTAGTTTTTTTTTAACTGTAAAATGAAAGGGTGGTGGCACTTTGTGCCGTTAGGGTGGCTTCGATTTGAAGGAACTAGAAGGTGGTGTTTGTGACCTACGGCAATCCGATACCTGTACCTACCTGAGTCTTCAAACCAATCCATCTAAGAGTGCCCCAAAGGTCTAGACTGTTTTTTTTTCTGTAACAATTTCTGTAGATAAAACTGAGTAAAGTGCATAAAACTGGAGTGTTTTATTTTTTAAATTTATTTGTAGTGTTTATCGACGCACTGTTTTGACATCTAGCCATGCGGCACTGGTCTAATGGCGTTGGTGAATAAGTGGATGATGATGAGGATTATGATGAACCTAACCTAGCCTAGAAGGGAGGAGGGGAAACCCGGTGCCGGCACGTAGCCTACTCCTGTCGAAGACCAAGGGGACCACCGGCTTAACTTCCCTTCCGAAGGACGGTACAACGCGAACAACAGGATTCCTCCACAAATCCATGCTGTCGAGAGGTTGATAAGCAAGGCGAGTGAAGTTGCTGTACTAACTTTCATCCCTCCAACCTCTCTCCCAAACAGAACTGGTCATATGTATGATGGTCACCCACCCAATATTTAACTCAGCGCAGTGTTGCTTAACTTTCATCTCTCCAACCTCTCTCCCGAACAGAACTAGTCATGTGTATGATGGTCACCCATCCAATACCTGACCCAGCGCAGTGTTGCTTAACTTTCATCCCTCCAACCTCTCACCCGAACAGAACTGGTCATGTGTATGATGGTCACCCACCCAATATTTAACTCAGCGCAGTGTTGCTTAACTTTCATCTCTCCAACCTCTCTCCCGAACAGAACTAGTCATGTGTATGATGGTCACCCATCCAATACCTGACCCAGCGCAGTGTTGCTTAACTTTCATCCCTCCAACCTCTCTCCCGAACAGAACTGGTCATGTGTATGATGGTCACCCATCCAATACCTGACCCAGCGCAGTGTTGCTTAACTTTCATCCCTCCAACCTCTCTCCCGAACAGAACTGGTCATGTGTATGATGTTCACCCATCCAATACCTGACTCAGCGCAGTGTTGCTTAACTTTCATCCCTCGTTTAGACAGCGAGAAAATAAGCCACGAATCAGCTTAAATTTTGTATTCATTTCCAAAGCAGTTAAAAAAAATAGATAATAATTTGCAACTACAAAAATGACCAGTACAAAAACATCTCATTCTGATACGTCTTGAGACACACTTAAATCTTTAGGTAAATAGCAAACCTCAAATAAAACTTCATTCTCCCGAATTTAAATCATGTTTAATATCATCTTCTTACTATCTACTTCTTTGGGGCTTTCTCAAATCCCACTTCAGATAAGTCACCTCAGAAACTCAGCTCTAGGCTGGGAATATCAGAACAAACACATCTCACCTGCCACTTTCACACGTGTTAGACAGGGACAGAAGATAGTAGAATCCTTGAGAAAGACAGAGAAACAATGATGAATGTAAAGTGATATCGTCTGGTATTTGTTTGGTGTAAAGAGAGGTAAACATAGGTGTCTGACACAGAGTATAGATCATTCTGTGGATAGCTTCAGGGAACAAATGACGCCTACAATGTTCAACCTAGATTATAATCTTATGTTTCCCTCAAAATTAATTTATTACATGGATTATTGATTATATGGCGGTCTATTTCATGATATTTTGTTTATTTACAATCTAGGAAGGTGTGGAATCGTTGAGTTTATAGGTATAATGAGAGTGCTAGCGTTGATTTTAAACGTTTTGTTGAGCAAACGAGTCGGTAATGTGTAGTAACGGTTGGTGCCGCCCGATGGCGACTGCGGATGGGTGATTTTCTTATCGTAATTATTTAAATATTGAAGTTTGTTAAGAATTACGGTTTAAAACGCCATCTGGTGGTAGATTTTTTGTATTAGATTGAAGAAATAGTTCGTTTTATTATTATCAACACTATAACCGTCACAAAAATTGATGCCCAAATGTCATTCTCATCAAATACACTAAAATTGTCTCAAAAAGCCAGTGTCCAAGTAGCTCAATTGGTTAGAGCAACACCCGCGACATGAGGAGATCGGGGTTCGAGTCCGCGTTTGGGCATCAATTTTTGAGACGGTTATAGTGTTGATAATAATAAACTACCCGCGCATTGCCAGCGTTTGCAATTTAAATAAGATTTCATCCTCAATAGTTCGTTATTTTGTTAACTTTTTGAAATATTATATTTTTTTTCGTTAAATTCTGTGTTTTGTGCTACATTTTTTTAGAACAACTACAAAAAAAACCCAAAAAAAATGTCTTATTTTTAACAAAATTAATTGCATTTGAAAGCAATTTCTTCGCAGTGCAAAACGGAAATTAAACTTCATTTTTTTTTTTTTTTTTATATTATGCAATCTTTTGCAGCTGGATAATTAATCAAATTAGAAACGAAGCTGTCAAATTATCACTGTCATTTATTCCCATTTAAACTGTAATGATGAATACACTGTACCAACCACTCAATCAAAACACAATCATATCTAAAGCTACCTTTTTATCAAATAAATTAACCTTATATAAAAACTTAATTCGATTTCGTTTATAAAAGCATATGGAAATCTCAGCAACCCCTAAATATTTAACCCAACTTTTTATGCCAACCCTTAACCTGTGCCGAAAGAAAAATCTGCATATTGATAAAACAGGTGAAGATTTCACTGCCAGGTAGAAATATTATGTGCTAATCACATGGGCTCAGTGCCCCAGGCATTGTTGGAAAGGTAAAAGATTTTACCAGATTTTTTTACCTAGGTTTTGGTCGATTACAGTTAAGTTGGGAGGCATGCGACATGACGTATGCTAATTTGTTAAGAATGACAAATGGATTGAAAAGGGAGTTGGCACATAAATTGTCAAAATATTGCCATCAATGTTAATTTTTTGTTTGGTTATTTTAATGTCAATGATGTTTCTAAAAGATTTATGATGGTCGTTGAGAATTAATTAGAGTCAATCAATTAGATTTTTTATTCACATTTTTTTTCTGTACTGATTAAATTTATTATGTCTATTTTAAGAATTTACAAATTTGATGTTCGTCGAAGCGAAAATAAAAAATTTAAACCCGTAAACCCACGCTTTTTTTTTTTAATCAGACAAAACTAATTTCAATCAATGTTTTTCAAACAATTCAAAAACAAATCCTCACCAAATCCTCACCAATTTCCAGTTAAAAACTCTTTTCCATGGCTACAACCAATCGGGTACCCTCATTTGTATTTTCCTTCAGTACCAAATTACATTTAAAATTGCAAAACTGACCCGCGGAACATTTGAACTTCATTTCATTTTTTGGATTTTCTAAAACTTGCCTCCAATGTGTAAATGTGATAAACTCTTTTATGAACCTTGCAAATAATTTTCATCCCTTAAATAAATATGTCATTGAAGAATCATTTCTGCCAGCCCATATATGTAGGGTAAAGAACATCTTGTCCTAGACTTTATTATAAAGTTGATTGCAGAGACAAGCTCATTTTAATATTGTAACAATTATAAAAGTCCATGCAAACTGAATGAGAACATGCCACCAATCAAATCCCACGTAGGAAATAAGGGGCCTTTGCCGTTGTATGCCTTTGCCTTTGCGTGGAGCGAAACAAGCTCCCTGTCACGGAATGTCCAGCACAGAGGCGACGGCGAGTGTCCGCTCCTTTGCGTGGAGCGAAACAAGCACCCAGTCACGGAATGTCCAGCACAGAGGCGACGGCGAGTGTCCGCTCCTTTGCGTGGAGTGAAACAAGCACCCTGTCACGGAATGTCCAGCACAGAGGCGACGGCGAGTGACCGCTCCTTTGCGTGGAGCGAAACAAGCACCCTGTCACGGATTGTCCAGCACAGAGGCGACGGCGAGTGTCCGCTCCTTTGCGTGGAGCGAAACAAGCACCCTGTCACGGAATGTCCAGCACAGAGGCGACGGCGAGTGTCCGCTCCTTTGCGTGGAGCGAAACAAGCACCCTGTCACGGAATGTCCAGCACAGAGGCGACGGCGAGTATCCGCTCCTTTGCGTGGAGCGAAACAAGCATCCTGTCACGGAATGTCCAGCACAGAGGCAACGGCGAGTGTCCGCTTCTTTGCGTGGAGCGAAACAAGCTCACTGTCAGGGAATGTCCAGCACAGAGGCGACGGCGAGTGTCCGCTCCTTTGCATGGAGCGAAACAAGCACCCTGTCACGGAATGTCCAGCACAGAGGCGACGGCGAGTGTCCGCTCCTTTGCGTGGAGCGAAACAAGCACCCAGTCACGGAATGTCCAGCACAGAAGCGATATTCAGAGCGAATCGAGCTTCTACTTAGGCCGCCCATTAAGTGCACTGCGCATGGGCACGCTGCCCAATATCGCCCACTATGTTCTTGTGCAAGCGCAGCCAAATTTGGACACAACGCGCTGCGTGTTATTTATTTTTATGGCACAATATTTAATGAGTCACCGGCATTTGTTTCCACGCTACTCACTTACGGGCTCATGTATGACAGTAATCGATTTTAAAAAATACAATAAAATACTACATTATAAAATATTTTTGTGAATGTCTTTCCATATTTAGGTGCCTTCAAAAGCGATGTGAGCATTTTCTGAATTTATTTTTTATCGATTCAGTTCCAAAATATTTCCGGGATCAGCCAATCCTATTAGGATGAAATCTTATTTAAATTGCAAACGCTTGCAATGCGCGGGGTATTTTATTATAAACAACACTATAACCGTCTCAAAAATTGATGCATCAATTTTGCATCAATCTCAAAAATTGGGCATCAATTTTTGAGACGGTTATGGTGTTGTTAATAATAAAATCAGCCAATCCTAGTTGGTTTTTCAGGTGTTTACGGTGTCATTACCCTGGTGATGAGTATTTTACACTCAAGTATGCATCTCTAAGCTTTAACACAGCTTTTTAAAACCAGCCCCAGAACTGTTCAACATTTTTAAGCAATATATACATTGCCTTTCACACGGCTCTTCGTCAAAAGTAGGCTAATTACGGCACCGGAACACTCCTCTCTTCTAGACTATGTTAGCTTCATCATCACCCATTTATTCACCGCATTACACAATATACCACATGGCCCTGTATACCAAAACAGTGCCTCGTGAAACGAAACTAATCAATCAAAAAGAACTAATTTAACTTTGTTTAAAAATCACATCTCTTCCATACTTAACCTTTACGACCCAAAACTTTATGGCAGTATCTTTCGGCGGCTTGCCATTTCGCCTTCAAGGCAAACCTCCTGTGTTCACCTGCCCAACAAAAGACTTAAACAATCCACAAAGCTTCTCGACGACCGTGCCAGCTTCTTTTTGTCTTGCCAAGCAAGATTGGACCTCGGTTGTGTTTGTTTTTTTGTCCTGTTTTGATGTCAGCGTCTGGAGATTTAGAAACCAGTCCAAATGAGACAACGGCTTGGCCACTAGAAATCGAATCCCTTTCGTTTTAAGCATGAATAGTGATCGAAAAACGCAATTAACAGTTAATTTTAGTTTTTTATTATTTTGAACACTATAACCGTCTCAAAAATCGATGCCCAAACGGGGACTCGAACCCCGATCTCCACCTATCGCGGGTGTTGCTCTGACCAATTGAGCTTCTTGGACACTGGCTTTTTGAGACGATTTTAGTGTATTTGATGAGAATGACAGTTCTCCAAGGATTAGAACCATGAGGCTGTGAATACTCACAGTCACTCTGATTCTAGTGACGCTATATCACGTCACAACCTGTCAATCTCGAATAACTCCAATTTGACGTTGGATTCGTTTTATTTAGATAAAATCTGATTTAAATTGCAAACGCTTGCAATGCGCGGGGTATTTTATTATTATGAACATTATAACCGTCTCAAAAATCGATTTTGCATCAAATTTTGGCGATTTTTTTCTATTTTGATTGAATTTTTGGCTCAAAATAAAACCAAAAATGACATCTTCTGGCATGGCTTCGCTTCCAAACCGGTCAAAACGTCGACATAGAACGCAAACTCCATAAAAACCAATCAAAATTTCAACTACACCACATTTTCAACATTTTAAAAATCTGGCAATAACATCTAAAAACTAGCTACGATTATTCCAAAACACCAAAAGCGTTGGTCAAACCACGTGTCTGGGCTCGCGTGCGTGCGACGAGACGCGTGGCAGTGCGTACGCTGGGAATGTGCGTGCCGTGTGAGTATTATATAGCAATGTGCGTCTAACAGGAATCTTATGTCGTTAGCAGCGATGTGGGTAATCGGTGGGGTGTGGCGAGATCTTCAGAAGGGATCAGAGGTGTCTTTCAAGATGTGGTCGATTTTTTTTTTTTTTTTTTTTTGAGAGATGTTTGTGAGATTACTGGACTATGATTGATTTGTTGTGTTTAACGACGCATTGTTTTAAAAATAAGCTTTGAGGCGCGGGTTTAATTAGCTTCAGTGGATGAGTGGGTGATGATGAACCTTATATAATAGATACGGGTGAAGGAGAAATCTGCTCCAGTACTTAGCCTACTTCTGTAGAAGACCAAGGGGACCACCGGCTTAACGTCCCTTCCGAAGGACGGTACAACGTGAACAACAGGATTCCTCCACAAATCCATGCTGTCGAGAGGTTGATAAGCAAGGCGAGTGAAGTTGCTGTACTAACTTTCATCCCTCCAACCTCTCTCCCGAACAGAACTGGTCATGTGTATGATGGTCACCCATCCAATACCTGACCCAGCGCAGCGTTGCTTAACTTTCATCCCTCCAACCTCTCTCCCGAACAGAACTGGTCATGTGTATGATGGTCACCCATCCAATACCTGACTCCGCGCAGTGTTGCTTAACTTTCATCCCTCCAACCTCTCTCCCGAACAGAACCGGTCATGTGTATGATGGTCACCCATCCAATACCTGACCCAGCGCAGCGTTGCTTAACTTTCATCCCTCCAACCTCTCTCCCGAATAGAACTGGTCATGTGTATGATGGTCACCCATCCAATACCTGACCCAGCGCAGTGTTACTTAACTTCGGTGATCTGACGATGACCGGTGTTTCCAACACGCCAAACCATTCTTACTAAATTTTTAAAGCAAACATACAAAGTCACATTATTATTTTTTTATTAAGACGGAGTGTTTAACGACGCATTGTGTTTGACGGCGGTCATCTTCAATCAATGGTATTGTGATTATGGCTAAAGTTTCACAGAAATATCAAGTTATTTGAAGTATGGTATGATGATGTGGTCGACCGAAATAAGTGGTTATTTGGGGCTAAAACGTGTTTTTTTTTGGTTAAAAAATGTAATTTAATTAAATGTTTAAGGTAAATTCCTTGAATTCCTCTTCAAATTTCAAATGGATTTTTTTTTGCTTTAAAACCTGTCAATTCTTAAGTTCGCGTGTGAAAAGTGCATTGAAGCGTGCGGATTTCGCGTGTCAAGAAGATTCAATTTCGGCAAAAAATTGCGAATAAAAGGTCTCTTAAAATTGAGAAAATTTGTGGCAAGATTTGAGATTGAGATATGAAAGGGCAAGAATATCCGAGAAGGTACAAAGGCTCTAGAGTTGTAAAAATTCGGTGAAGTCGCTGTGAATTTGGTGATTTAATTCTGTTCTGTCGAGTTTTATCGGTTGAATATGTTCACTGAACCGTTGTAGTTGGGGAAATATTTTTGCTGCAAATAAAAGGATTCTTGAAGACGGTGGGCGATAAAAAAAGGTGTTTTTTTTTCCTGATTTTAAAGACATGGTTTTTACCAGAATCATTGACAAGCGGTTTTATGCTTTGAAACGAATTCTGTTTTTAGGAAACTCAGTTTTTGGTTCATTGTGTTGAAAGATTGCAGCCACAGAAGAAAGATAAAATTATAGAATTCCTTGTTGAAGAACCACTAAAAATTGTTGGCAAAATTGAGTTCAAAAAACGTTATTTGCGGAGTGCATTTTGGTAACATGAGAACGGTTAAAAAAGAAAAAAAAATCTAAACAGCAAAACACAAAATGGGACGATCTTTATCAATATATATAATCTTAAGTTTGTAACAATATATGTTTAACAATTATTAATACTTATTATTTTTAAAATTCCGAAAGTCAACCCGATATCTTAGAGCAACGTTGAATGCTTGCCGTGTTGAAAAACACCGGTTCGCGTTAGATCACCGAAGTTATGAATCGCTGCGCTGGGTCAGGTATTGGATGGGTGACCATCATACACATGACCAGTTCTGTTCGGGAGAGAGGTTGGAGGGATGAAAGTTAAGCAACACTGCGCTGGGTCAGGTATTGGATGGGTGACCATCATACACATTACCAGTTCTGTTCGGGAGAGAGGCTGGAGGGATGAAAGTCAAGCAACACTGTGCTGCGTCAGGTATTGAATGGGTGACCATCATACACATTACCAGTTCTGTTTGGGAGAGAGGTTGGAGGGATGAAAGTTAAGCAACACTGCGCTGGGTCAGGTATTTGATGGGTGACCATCATACACATGACCAGCTCTGTTCGGGAGAGAGGTTGGAGGGATGAAAGTTAAGCAACACTGCGCTGGGTCAGGTATTGGATGGGTGACCATCGTACATATGACCAGTTCAGTTCAGGAGAGAGGTTGGAGGGATGAAAGTTAAACAACACTGCGCTGAGTCAGGTATTGGATGGGTGACCATCATACACATGACCAGTTCTGTTCGGGAGAGAGGTTGGAGGGATGAAAGTTAAGCAATACTGCGCTGGATCAGGTATTGGATGGGTGACTATCATACACATGACCAGTTCTGTTCGGGAGAGAGGTTGGAGGGATGAAAGTTAAGCAACACTGCGCTGGGTCAGGTATTGGATGGGTGACCATCATACACATGACCAGTTCTGTTCGGGAGAGAGGTTGTAGGGATGAAAGTTAAGCAACACTGCGCTGAGCCAGGTATTGGATGGGTGACCATCATACACATGATCAGTTCTGTTCGGTAGAGAGGTTGGAGGGATGAAAGTTAGTACAGCAACTTCACTCGCCTTGCTTATCAACCTATCAACAGCATGGCTTTGTGGAGGAATCCTGTTGTTCGCGTTGTACCGTCCTTCGGAAGGGACGTTAAGCCGGTGGTCCCCTTGCTCTTCGACAGGAGTAGGCTACGTGCCGGCACCGGGTTTCCCCTCCTACCTTTATTATCATTCCATCATCACCCGCTCATTCACCGACGCCATTAAACCAGCGCCTTAAAGACTTGTGTTAAAACAATGCGTCGTTAATCACCACAACTCAGTCAATCAAAAACGCTTTACGTTTTCAAAAAGAAAGATGTGTAAGCCAGTAAATATTGTCAAACGTTAGCGATGGCTTGGGTTTTATCTTTGGCAATCAAAAACAACTTTTATTACTTCTTGAATGAATGCTAACTTTGCAGCACATGTTTTATAGTCTTAAAAAAATCTAGTCCATAAAAGTAACCATTGCTATAAAAACACAAATCACAATTGGCTACTTTATAGGCACTTCCCTCTAAAATTCTCACGTATTCAAGCATTAAGTTTATAGGTAAAGTCAGAGGCACTAGGCACTACCTAGGCACCATAGGGATTTTATATGCCGCGTGTTTCCCGCTAAATAATTTTTAAACGTATGTTTAACCACAAAAATAAAATCTCTGTAAAAAATCTGGAAACTTAAACGTATCAACTTTAAATCCTTATTAGGTTTGCTAACAGAAAACAGCTAAAGCTTGAATAAAAATAAAAATCCGGTTTTTTTCGTGACCAAAAATGAATTTAACTTGATTTTATAAAATAATAACTTTCATAAAAGGGTCTTAATGAAATTGAGACACATCAAAATGACAAGGCAAGCTGAAAAATCAGATAACCTCCATTTTTATTACTATCAAATGCCTCCGGCCAATCAGATTTCAATGCAAAACCTGCAAAGCAATTTTCTAACAATAGTCGCCTAAACCGTCAGCGTAAAGCCTAAGAGGCGAGATATCAGCACAAGGACTGTCGCCTGCATTGCTACAGTATAGCCCGTGAGAGAAGATACCAGCACAAGGACTGTCCCTGCATTGCTACAGTCTAGCCCGTGAGAGAAGATACCAGCACAAGGACTGTCCCCTGCATTGCTACAGTCTAGCCCGTGAGAGAAGATACCAGCACAAGGACTGTCCCCTGCATTGCTACAGTCTAGCCCGTGAGAGAAGATACCAGCACAAGGGCTGTCCCCTGCATTGCTACAGTCTAGCCCGTGAGAGAAGATACCAGCACAAGGACTGTCCCCTGCATTGCTACAGTCTAGCCCGTGAGAGAAGATACCAGCACAAGGGCTGTCCCCTGCATTGCTACAGTCTAGCCCGTGAGAGAAGATACCAGCACAAGGACTGTCCCCTGCATTGCTACAGTCTAGCCCGTGAGAGAAGATACCAGCACAAGGACTGTCCCCTGCATTGCTACAGTCTAGCCCGTGAGAGAAGATACCAGCACAAGGGCTGTCCCCTGCATTGCTACAGTCTAGCCCGTGAGAGAAGATACCAGCACAAGGACTGTCCCCTGCATTGCTACAGTCTAGCCCGTGAGAGAAGATACCAGCACAAGGACTGTCCCCTGCATTGCTACAGTCTGGCCCGTGAGAGAAGATACCAACACAAGGACTGTCCCCAGCATTGCTACAGTCTAGCCCGTGAGAGAAGATACCAGCACAAGGACTGTCCCCTGCATTGCTACAGTCTAGCCCGTAAGAGAAGATACCAGCACAAGGACTGTCCCCAGCATTGCTACAGTCTAGCCCGTGAGAGAAGATACCAGCACAAGGACTGTCCCCTGCATTGCTACAGTCTGGCCCGTGAGAGAAGATACCAGCACAAGGACTGTCCCCAGCATTGCTACAGTCTAGCCCGTGAGAGAAGATACCAGCACAAGGACTGTCCCCTGCATTGCTACAGTCTAGCCCGTGAGAGAAGATACCAGCACAAGGACTGTCCCCTGCATTGCTATAGTCTAGCCCGTGAGAGAAGATACCAGCACAAGGACTGTCCCCTGCATTGCTACAGTCTAGCCCGTGAGAGAAGATACCAGCACAAGGACTGTCCCCTGCATTGCTACAGTCTAGCCCGTGAGAGAAGATACCAGCAAAAGTACTGTCCCCTGCATTGCTACAGTCTAGCCCGTGAGAGAAGATACCAGCACAAGTACTGTCCCCTGCATTGCTACAGTCTAGCCCGTGAGAGAAGATACCAGCACAAGGACTGTCCCCTGCATTGCTACAGTCTAGCCCGTGAGAGAAGATACCAGCACAAGGACTGTCGCCTGCATTGCTACAGTCTAGCCCGTGAGAGAAGATACCAGCACAAGGACTGTCCCTGCATTGCTACAGTCTAGCACGTGAGAGAAGATACCAGCACAAGGACTGTCCCCAGCATTGCTACAGTCTAGCCCGTGAGAGAAGATACCAGCACAAGGACTGTCCCCTGCATTGCTACAGTCTAGCCCGTGAGAGAAGATACCAGCACAAGGACTGTCCCCTGCATTGCTATAGTCTAGCCCGTGAGAGAAGATACCAGCACAAGGACTGTCCCCTGCATTGCTACAGTCTAGCCCGTGAGAGAAGATACCAGCACAAGGACTGTCCCCTGCATTGCTACAGTCTAGCCCGTGAGAGAAGATACCAGCAAAAGTACTGTCCCCTGCATTGCTACAGTCTAGCCCGTGAGAGAAGATACCAGCACAAGTACTGTCCCCTGCATTGCTACAGTCTAGCCCGTGAGAGAAGATACCAGCACAAGGACTGTCCCCTGCATTGCTACAGTCTAGCCCGTGAGAGAAGATACCAGCACAAGGACTGTCGCCTGCATTGCTACAGTCTAGCCCGTGAGAGAAGATACCAGCACAAGGACTGTCCCTGCATTGCTACAGTCTAGCACGTGAGAGAAGATACCAGCACAAGGACTGTCCCTGCATTGCTACAGTCTAGCCCGTGAGAGAAGATACCAGCACAAGGACTGTCCCCTGCATTGCTACAGTCTAGCCCGTTAGAGAAGATACCAGAACAAGGACTGTCCCCTGCATTGCTACAGTCTAGCCCGTGAGAGAAGATACCAGCATAAGGACTGTCCTTGCATTGCTACAGTCTAGTCCGTGAGAGAAGATACCAGCACAAGGACTGTCCCCTGCATTTCTACAGTATTTTTTATGTCATTTTCGTTCACAACTTTGAAACAAAAAATACTATTATACATAGGAGGTTCAATGGTAGATTCAACGTTTGGTAGCCATGGAGATGCTGAGATCGCCTGACAGAGCTTCTCAATTCTGCTATCTTATGTTACCACGGGTATATCATGAACTAGCATAGGAGGTTCAATGGTAGATTCAACGTTTGGTAGCCATGGAGATGCTGAGATCGCCAGACAGAGCTTCTCAATTCTGCTATCTTATGTTACCACGGGTATATCATGAACTAGCATAGGAGGTTCAATGGTAGATTCAACGTTTGGTAGCCATGGAGATGCTGAGATCGCCTGACAGAGCTTCTCAATTCTGCTATCTTATGTTACCACGGGTATATCATGAACTAGCATAGGAGGTTCAATGGTAGATTCAACGTTTGGTAGCCATGGAGATGCTGAGATCGCCTGACAGAGCTTCTCAATTCTGCTATCTTATGTTACCACGGGTATATCATGAACTAGCATAGGAGGTTCAATGGTAGATTCAACGTTTGGTAGCCATGGAGATGCTGAGATCGCCTGACAGAGCTTCTCAATTCTGCTATCTTATGTTACCACGTGAATCGGCATATATATTTCTCTGAGCTGAACGAATTACAATGCTACATTTTATAAATAAGAAGACTATTCAGGCTTCTTATTTGCAATGAAGACCACAGCTTGCAGTGATGCCGGTGCTAAGCAGGTGTTGATAACACAGTTGATATTGCTATGTTGATACCGTCTGGTCACGATCTTGCAGGCTCATATCGGAGATGCAATCAGTGTAAATGCACTTTGCATTTTACTTGCATCCATGGAAATCGTCGCTGCAGGCAGCGAGTCACGTGCGGAATTTGAAATGGCAATGGGTAATGTGCTCGATTACCTGAGTTGATATTGTGTTTTTTTTTTTATATGTAATTCGCAGTAAGCGTGATTCATGGCTGGTATATTTAGTGAGAGTAATTTTGTTAGAATTTAAAAAAATATTTATTTACTTTAAAAAGTTCTTGCCTTGTTCCAAAAATTCCCTAAAAAAGTCCTCGTTTGGGCACCAATTTTTTAAGTGTTTTTTTATAATAAAATACTATGCTTATTGTACATATTTGGAAAGTGTATGATATGTCATGGCAACAGTTTCAACAAAATGTTTAACTATAAGTTGGATCTCTAGCTCACAGAAACATCTGAATTTCACTGCATGCTGGAAGACGTCATGGCAACAGTTTCAACAAAATGTTCAACTATAAGTTGGATCTCTAGCTCACAGAAACATCTGAATTTCACTGCATGTGATTGGAAGTCGTCATGGCAACAGTTTCAACAAAATGTTCAACTAGGAGGCGAGACATTGGTAAAACAGGACCTAAACAACTTAACATAACTAACGATATCACAATCGGCTAAACCTGCCAATATAGGGGATGGATCAGACGTTTGAAGAGGTAAAGAAGACCCATAAATCAATCGCCCTGTGCGGCGCACGCATTTAAGATATTCTTGTAGACAAAAAAGCAACATTTCCAAAACGTCCTCGACGTACAAAGCGTCGAAGTTAGAGAACTACGACGATTCTACGATAAACTCCTCGGGGCAAGTCACGATTGTCGTGGCTTGCTTTGATGGACCAACGAGAGCCGCTACTGGTGAAAGAGAGATGGTTTCACTGCCCAAATGGGATTTTCAGGCAAGCGAAGTAACCACAGAGGCGACAGCGAGTGTCCGCTCCTTTGCGTGGAGTGAAACAAGCACCCTGTCACGGAATGTCCAGCCCAGAGGCGACGGCGAGTGTCCGCTCCTTTGCGTGGAGTGAAACAAGCACCCTGTCACGGAATGTCCAGCCCAGAGGCGACGGCGAGTGTCCGCTCCTTTGCGTGGAGTGAAACAAGCGCCCTGTCACGGAATGTCCAGCACAGAGGCGACGGCGAGTGTCCGCTCCTTTGCGTGGAGCGAAACAAGCACCTTGTCACGGAATGTCCAGCACAGAGGCGACGGCGAGTGTCCGCTCCTTTGCGTGGAGCGAAACAAGCGCCCTGTCACGGAATGTCCAGCACAGAGGCGACGGCGAGTGTCCGCTCCTTTGCGTGGAGCGAAACAAGCACCCTGTCACGGAATGTCCAGCACAGAGGCGACGGCGAGTGTCTGCTCCTTTGCGTGGAGCGAAACAAGCACCCTGTCATGGAATGCCCAGCACAGAGGCGACGGCGAGTGTCTGCTCCTTTGCGTGGAGCGAAACAAGCACCCTGTCATGGAATGTCCAGCACAGAGGCGACGGCGAGTGTCTGCTCCTTTGCGTGGAGCGAAACAAGCGCCCTGTCACGGATTGTCCAGCACAGAGGCGACGGCGAGTGTCCGCTCCTTTGCGTGGAGCGAAACAAGCACCCTGTCACGGAATGTCCAGCACAGAGGCGACGGCGAGTGTCCGCTCCTTTGCGTGGAGCGAAACAAGCGCCCTGTCACGGAATGTCCAGCACAGAGGCGAAAGCGAGTGTCCGCTCCTTTGCGTGGAGCGAAACAAGCTCCCTGTCACGGAATGTCCAGCACAGAGGCGACGGCGAGTGTCCGCTCCTTTGCGTGGAGTGAAACAAGCGCCCTGTCACGGAATGTCCAGCACAGAGGCGACGGCGAGTGTCCGCTCCTTTGCGTGGAGTGAAACAAGCACCCTGTCACGGAATGTCCAGCACAGAGGCGACGGCGAGTGTCCGCTTCTTTAGAGTGAAACAAGCACCCTGTCACGGAATGTCCAGCACAGAGGCGACGGCGAGTGTCCGCTTCTTTAGAGTGAAACAAGCACCCTGTCATGGAATGTCCAGCACAGAGGCGACGGCGAGTGTCCGCTTCTTTAGAGTGAAACAAGCTCTTACCTCTCTCCCACTCTCATGCAACAATGGCTGTCTTATTGTGAATTGTCTTATGGTCAGTGCACCGCACAGCTCGGCTGAGGCAATGGGTGGAAATACAAGTGCATGTTCTGGCTAATCAGCGTCATGTCCGCAGATCGTGACAGAGAAACATTACACCTGCACTGGACTGCAGCCTCCGTCTCGGGTACAGCTCGGGACAAAACACTGTCACGTCCTAGAGCTGTGATGCATCCATAGCTCATTAAATACACTTAAATCGTCTCACAAAGCTAGTGTTTAAGTAGCTCAATTGGCTAGAGCAACACCCGCAACAGGTGGAGATCGGGGTCCAAGTAGCTCAATTGGTTAGAGCAACACCCGCGATAGGTGGAGATCGGAGTTCGAGTAGCTCAATTGGTTAGAGCAACACCCGCGATAGGTGGAGATCGGAGTTCGAGTAGCTCAATTGGTTAGAGCAACACCCGCGACAGGTGGAGATCAAGGTCCAAGTAGCTCAATTGGTTAGAGCAACACCCGCGACAGGTGGAGATCGGGGTTCAAGTAGCTCAATTGGTTAGAGCAACACCCACGATAGGTGGAGATCGGATTTCGACTCCCCGTTCGGGCATCAATATTTGAGACGGTTATAGCGTTGATAATAATTTGATGCTTTGACTCATGATTCAAAATATTATGCAACCGAACCGGGAAACGAACCCCGGTATTTTTCTCCCGAATCCTCTCCCCTTTATTTCCAAAGTAAGGTCAGTTTAAACTGAAGATCGAGACGAAGAAAACATCTGGAAATAACACTTGAGTAATTTTGCTGAACATTTTTCGATCTGCAGCACAAATATTACGATCAATAAAAGAGTAAGTTTGTACGAACTCATTCTCTTTTTCTTCTCGCTAGTGCATTAAAAAAAAATAACATCAATTAAAGACTCACATTTAATTGAGGTTAATTTTACCTTTTAATTGACGCTAATTGTCGGGGACACGTAATTAACATTAATCAATTAACCAGACGCTCGAAAACAAAGCGTTAACACTAACTAACTAATGAAATGTTCACGATCATTTCTAGAAGTTGATAAACAATTAAATGCTACTCGAAGGGAAAGAACGTATGACAGTATTTTTAAATGTAAATTTTACTGAAGGTTTTTTGGTTTTTCTGGTAAAACCACTAGACAGCTGAAACCAGCAAGCGATGAATGGAAAGGTAGCTAGACTGAAAAATGTTCAACTGATCCGGGATATGAACCCGTGACCTCCCAATTGCCGGTCGGTCTACCAACTGAGCTATCTGGGCACACATATTGCAGTTTTTGCAGGGTGGGATAAACGATCCCATCAAAGGGGGAAGAAGCCGAGGCGACTCGTATGAACGAGTTTTTAGCAACTCTAGTTATTATTATTATTTGTGGTGTTTAACGACGCACTGTTTTGATAACTGGCCATGCGGTACTGGTCTAATGGGCTCGGTGAATGAGTGGATGATGATGAACCTAACCTAGTCTAGAAGGGAGGAGGGGAAACCCGGTGCTGGCACGTAGCCTACTCCTGTCGAAGACCAAGGGGATCACCGGCTTAACGTCCCTTCCGAAGGACGGTACAACGTGAACAACAGGATTCCTCCACAAATCCATGCTGTCAAGAGGTTGATAAGCAAGGCGAGTGAAGTTACTGTACTAACTTTCATCCCTCCAACCTCTCTCCCCAACAGAACTGGTCATGTGTATGATGGTCACCCATTCGATACCTGACCCAGCGCAGTGTTGCTTAACTTTCATCCCCCCAACCTCTCTCCCGAACAGAACTGGTCATGTGTATGATGGTCACCCATCCAATACCTGACCCAGCGCAGTGTTGCTTAACTTCGGTGATCTAACGAGAACCGGTGTTTGCAACACGCCAAACTGTTCGGTAGCAACTCTAGAATAGGATGCTTATTGTCGTGTTACAAGTATTTTAGCCTAAACAAACGAAATTAGGCCAAGAAAATTATTTTGGTGCATTGAGCTGGTGCTAAAATGAATGTAAAGTGCAAAAATTAATTAATTTGCTTCTGATAAAGAAAGATGAAATAATTTTGAGAACTGCGAACAAAATGGTTGATGCACAGCCTTCTTGTTTATTAGCTCTTGTGGGTTAATGTTTTTAGAAGGCTGTTTTTGTGTTTTTTGTTTTATTAGAAAAACTGATTTTCAAGTTAAAATTTGATCTTGCGACAAAAATGTGTCTAGAAATTCTTGATTTTAATAAAATATTGATTTTTAAATGTCAATGTGTCGCCATGCTGGTTTTTGGTTCCTATATTCGTTTCGAAAATATAAAATAATTTTCTAAAAAATGTCGGAAGCTTCAAAGCACGAAAGATCAGCTTACAAGTTTCACAAAGGCAAGCTCGAAATTCTATGGAAAATCATAAGAATGACCTATTTTTGTTGCAAAGCAAAAAGCAAAAAGGAGCCAGCCAGGATCGGAAAGGCTTAAAGCAGCAAATAAGAGAACCTTTTGATACTTTTCACGTAAACATGCTATTGTATATTTTAAGTTTTCGCCCCAAAATATGTGCGACACTGAATTATTTTCCATCTTTGAAAATCGAAATTCTTTTGCAACTCACCGCGGTGCTTTAAATCCCAAAAGAGACACCGCTGGTTCTCTATGTTTGTGTCATCCTGAACGTAACCCTTTCTTGATCGTTTTGACATGACAAAAGGGTTATACAGGAAATTAAATTGGCCGTAAATGATTTTTTTTGGTAGGGTTAAAATATTTATACGAAAATAAACAAGAAATCGAAGACACAATATGTCCTGGTTCATTTACTCTGTTGTGATCAAAGAAAGATAAACCAATTGAAATTTCTTGAAGAGATTATAATAATATTATGGTATTTTTTGTGTCTGTTATTTTAAAATATGTTTTGTAAATATGTTTAGCACTGAAATAACAATTTGTTTGTTTGGAAAGTATATGTCTTTTTGTTAATTACTATTACTGAATAATTATTACTAATTTTAACGGACAGTTAACATACAAAATAAACTACTTCTGATTGGCTGTTAAGAGGCAACTAACAATTTCACAAAATTTTATGCAATGTCAAGCTGAAACGATCCTTTTTTTGGCCATGCCAATCAGATTAGGTACTGTTTGAGATCTTATTTAAATTGCAAATGCTTGCAATGCGCGAGGTATTTTGTTATTATGAACACTATAAACGTCTCAAAAATTGATATCTTTATTATTTCCAAGCATACTCTTATCAAAGTTATATTAGAGCTGGTAAGTTTGAAAATGTACCGTAAATATTTTGTTTTTACTAAAATAAATAATGTAGGTACGCTAAGCTTCTCGGCTAGCCGCCGAGAATTTCAACGAAAAAGAGCACCTGTTGAGTAAATGTGTAAAGTACAGGTGGTTCAGTTCAGAACTTATACTGCTACCTAGTAGCAAATTAAAAAACCAACGTGTTCACTACTATGACTAAATTATCACTGTTTTTCGTTTTTTGTTTATAAATCAAGTAATAACGCAAAAAATTTAGATTATTAATTAACTTCTTAATTTCAGCAACCCACTATCTTAATATTAACGGTCGTTTATGTAAAATCTATTTTATAACTTGCAATCTACAACCTTTTGTATCATATTCTTTTTAAATATTACCGCAATCAAAGGTACAGATGGTGCTGCTACATAGCAGCAAGTCTCATACCAAACGGGTGTCAAAATTCGGCACGTATCGAAAATGGACAACAAAAAGCCTGACATTACCAGCAAAACTGGAAATGAAGAGAATTTTACGACTTTGCTGTTTTCAGACCCTTTTTATCTGTTAGCTCTTTTAGTGACTATCGTTGTTATTATTCTTAGCATCGGTAAGTCTGAACTGCCACAATTATTTACGTATGAGATGCCGTATGGTGGTTGGCAAACATAACCAAGAAGAATATTGTTGTTTCCGCGAGGATTTCATCGAATATCTAGTATGAAAATTGAGGCTTGCTTGCTCTTATTAATTGATTACAATTAAAACAGAGTTTACTGTAGATCTACAAGACTTTTCTTCATCACAGACGGTATAAACTAAGCTTTCAAAATAGGCTTCACCACTGAATATTTAATTTAAATAAAAAAAATTAGCTAGGCCAGAATTTACATTAACTAGAGCTTAAATTGCCAACAACTGTAGCACAAACCACACTTAAGTAAAAAAAATTAAGTTGGCCTGGATACACGTTTGATACATGGTCTAGTTTTATGATAAGAACTTTCCGCAGCTGAAAATCTTTCTTTTTTATGATTGCTTTTTGGTCGTAAAGCTTGGCATTCGAAACTAGAAACTAGGTCCTTTGGATCTGGGTTCTTTGACCTAGAAATTTCAACGATTAGGGCGCAGAGATTGACATGTATCAAAAGTATCCTGCTTCATTTCTTTCAGCTTTCTTCCTATGGCAACGAGTGAAGATCGCAAAGAGATCCATTCTCTTGATGGGCCTCTGTGATTCTGGGAAAACGTTAATCTTCTCTCGGCTCGTTCATGGAAAGTTCGTCAACACTTTGACATCGACTAAAGAAAACGTTGACGAACTCTCCGTCAGAGCAGTAAGTGGTTTCTTATGATCGTGACTTGGATTGAACAAACATGCCAAGGTTCTTCCACTTTTTAGGCTTCGACGAAATATATTAGAGACTAAAAAAGTTCACATGTAAGCTCTACCAATTTTAAAACTGTTTGACCACCACTCTATTTTAAAAGGTGCAAATAACGTACATTGCCAGTCTTTTGCTGTTTAATTCTGTTGTAATTTATCTAAAATGAGCCTTGATGTCCTTAACAGAAATCGGTGAAGCTGATCGACATTCCTGGCCACGAGCGGCTCCGTTACCGTTACCTCGAGCAGTTTAAATCGTCGGCTCGTGGCATTGTGTTCGTCATCGATTCGGTCACCTTCTCTAAGGACCTTCGGGATGTTGCTGAGTATGAACCTAACAAAAAATGGCTTGCTTGCTACTTTCTTGTTTGCCATGTGTTTGATTAAACTTTAAAAATATACATGGTGGTATATAATACCACCGGTCGTATTATGTAGCACCATGGTAGCACCGCCAAATGACCGCTCTAGGTCGGGGTTATATAATACCACTGGCCGTATTATGTAGCACCATGGTAGCACCGCCAAATGACCGCTCTAGGTCGGGGTTATATAATACCACCGGTCGTATTAAGTAGCACCATGGTAGCACCGCCAAATGACCGCTCTAGGTCGGGGTTATATAATACCACTGGTCGTATTATGTAGCACCATGGTAGCATCGCCAAATGACCGCTCTAGGTCGGGGTTATATAATACCACCGGTCGTATTATGTAACACCGTGGTAGCACCACCAAATGACCGCTCTAGGTCGGGGTTATATAATACCACCGGTCGTATTATGCAGCACCATGGTAGCACCGCCAAATGACCGCTCTAGGTCGGGGTTATATAATACCACCGGTCGTATTATGTAACACCATGGTAGCACCACCAAATAACCACTCTAGGCATTAACAACATCAAAGCTTCTTCCTCAAAAGGAACTTGATCAGTTTGTAATAAAGTCCCATCTCATCTTTAGGTTCCTGTACACGATATTGAAGGATGGCGTGGTCCAGGCTTACCGCATTCCAATCCTCGTAGTTTGCAACAAACAGGACGAGACGATGACGAAAAGTGCAAAGGTTATCGAGTCAAGTCTTGCCAAGGAAATGTGAGTAAATTGTTGTCTATGATGTAGTCTATCCCAACGGTAGGAAATTGCAGCTTTTACCGAAAATTTAAATATGCCTTTTTTACTCACAAATATTGTAGAATTAATTATTATAAGATTTTAAATCGTAGAATATGTTAATGTTGGATTGATTGATTGATTTGTTGTGTTTTACAACGCACTGTTATGACAACGAGCCATGTGGCACTGATTTAATGGCGTCGGTGAATAAATGGATGATGATGAACTTAGCCTAGCTTAGAAGGGAGGTTAGCCTAGCTTAGCCTTCAGCTCCTGTTGAATAGGAGTTCCTGTTCACCTTAACATCCCTTCCGAAGGACGGTACAACGCGAACAACAGGATTCCTCCACAAATCCATGCTGTCGAGAGGTTGATAAGCAAGGCGAGTGAAGTTGCTGTACTAACTTTCATCCCTCCAACCTCTCTCCCGAACAGAACTGGTCATGTGTATGATGGTCACCCATCCAATACCTGACCCAGTGCAGTGTTGCTTAACTTTCATCCCTCCGACCTCTCTCCCGAACATAACTGGTCATGTTTATGATGGTCACCCATCCAATACCCGACCCAGCGCAGTGTTACTTAACTTCGGTGAATACAAGAACCGGTGTTTCCAATACGCCAAGCCGTTCAGTGTTAAAATTAGACTAATTTTGATTATCAAACTATTTCTAGCAACGTTCTTCGAGTGACAAAATCGAACCAGCTCGCTGCCACGACGGAGGAATCAGAAAACTCAAAATTCCTCGGCCGCGACGATAAAGACTTCGACTTCAGCCAGCTCCAAAACAAAGTCGAGTTCGGCGAAACGAGCGCGATTCAGAACGACAAAACCGCCGATCTGGAAGCCATCGAAGATTGGCTTGTCAAAGTGGCATAAATAGGGAATAAAGATTTGAGATTCGTGCGACAAGAATCTGGCTCTCTTGCATATATTTTTGATTTTGCAGTTTTTGGATACCTGTATCAGGGATACCTGCACTAAATGCTTTATTTTGAAATTATAATTATCTCCTGTATCTTTATTGCAGCACATTCATACACAATTCGTAACCCTGGTATTACTGTCAGTAGCACCGTGCTAACTAGCACCACCATAGCACCAAGCAGTGACCCTGGTATTACTGTCAGTAGCACCGTGCTAACTAGCACCACCATAGCACCAAGCAGTGATCCTGGTATTACTGTCAGTAGCACCGTGCTAACTAGCACCACCATAGCACCAAGCAGTACGACCACCGGTCGTATTATGTAGCACCATGGTAGCACCGCCAAATGACCGCTCTAGGTCGGGGTTATATAATACCACCGGTCGTATTATGTAGCACCATGGTAGCTCCACCAAATGACCACTCTAGGTCGGGGTTATATAATACCACCGGTCGTATTATGTAGCACCATGGTAGCACCGCCAAATGACCGCTTTGCAAGGCCCCTGGTTCTTAAGCATGGAAAGATAAGCTTGCCATTATCTGGTTCCAATATACTTAAAGCATCGATATACGAGCTTAAAGCTACACTTCTGCAAGGACTTACTCAAATATATCACAACCATTTCTGAAGCTTGGTCTTGTGTTCATGCAAGTGTTCTTATTTATAAGTTCTTGCAAAATGTAATTAATTCTTGTCAGGCACTAATTTATTGAAAAATGTGATGGCCTCAATAATGGTAAACAGTCGATAGGTTATGGAAGAAATGCTAATTTTTTAATTCTTTGGATTAAAGTAAGTTTCATTTTGATATTAGATTGTTTTACAGTGACATCTAATAACCTTGGTATGTTTGTTGAAACTCAGGAACCGAACGGTTTGTCGTGTTGCAAACACCGGTTCTCATGAGATCATCGAAGTTAAGCAACACTGCGCTGGGCCAGGTATTGGATGGGTGACCATCATAGACATGACCAGTTCTGTTTGGGAGAGAGGTTGGAGGGATGAAAGTTAAGCAACACTGTGCTGGGTCAGGTATTGGATGGGTGACCATCATACACATGGCCAGTTCTGTTCGGGAGAGAGGTTGGAGGGATGAAAGTTAGTACAGCAACTTCACTCGCCTTGCTTATCAACCTCTCGACAGCATGGATTTGTGGAGGAATCCTGCTGTTCGCTTTGTACCGTCCTTCAGAAGGGACGTTAAGCCGGTGGTTCCCCTTGGTGCTCTTCGACAGGAGTAGGCTACGTGCCGGCACCAGGTTTCCCCTCCTTCCTTCTAAGCTAGGTTAGGTTCATTCTCATTCTCATTTACCAACGCCATTAGACCAGTGCCACATGACCAGATGTCAAAACAGGGCGTCGTTAAACACCACAAATCATCATGAAAGCCGAGTCTATGGTTCATTTATCAGTAATTATAAATCGTAATTGAGTTCAAAATGAAAAGATGCATAGTTGCTCTTATCAGTTTCAGATTGACTGTACTTTTGCATTGCAAATCAAAATTATTTCTTCGGAGCCATGGGTTTTATTCAAATAAATTTAAACAACAGAACAGGAGTAAAACTTATCAAATATTGCTCAGAGAAATAAACACTATCGGCCCAAACGCTTGAAGCTTAAAACAAGCCACTTAAAAGTATAATCTTACTTTAATAATATAGTAAACTGAACCTACATACAATTTTTTATTAGTTCCCTCAAAAAGAGTTGAAAAAAGGTCTTCAAACTGAAAAAGCATTTTTAGTTTAAAAAAGTAGACTGGCAACTCATTAAGGTACTAAAATAGGACGTAGAACGGTATATTATGTATTGTAAATAATCCACGTTGCCTTTAGGAAATAATTACAGAATCCCTGCTAAGGTTATAAATGATTTGGTTGAATAATATATGATCATGCTGGAATGATCCACATTAAATTTATCCTATTGTATGTTTTTGCCAAACAGCGTAGTGGTAAACAATGGTTAATGTGAACCTGCTCCGCGATTCTCAATTCTTTTTCCCAATTTCGACAACTTCATCTCAATCAATAACTGTAATCATTACCAATTGTTGCAAAGGAACAAATATTTGATCAAAGATCAAGCAAAATCTTACAATCGTACTACTGGTATACAAGTAACCAATTCTAAACATTTTTGGCACATTGGTTCAAAAAATCTGAATAAAAATTTATTTTGATTGGACTATCACCCAAAATTAATTTGTAAGCACCAACAAAAATTGGTTCATATTGTTTGAATATTGTACGTTTTGATCTATATTTGAATCTGCTGGCGGTATTCTCATATCGACATCCTTATAAACTGTTTATTTAATTTGAATTTTTGACACAGTACAGCAAACTTTAAATACCCAATCAAATAATTACTTTACAGATTTAGTTTCCATTTCTAGTGTTGTGTAACCGTTATTTCGATCTTTAGGTTTTGTACTTCAAATCAATAAATATTAAATATATATATATAAAGTATAAACGTGTTGGATTTGTCTGCCAAAACTTACCAGTTGATTGAGTTTATATTTCTGATTTCTTGGTTATCACCGTTGCAGCAATCCCTGCAAATCTGGAAACACCAGCACTGACACGCAGAACCGTTCCATCTGTGAATTGGTTTAAACTTTGGTTTAATCAATTTTAATTATAGGTTCAATTAAGAATTGGTTAAAAAAGTAACAGAAATTCTAAGAGAAAAAAATAAGTAACACAAATTGAGGAAGTAAGTGAAATAACAGACATAACATATCAGAGTATTTATTACAAAGAAAATAGAAGATTTAAAATTAATTGAGAAAAGAAGACATATAGGTAGAAATTACACATACATATAAATCTGTTTGGGTACAGGTAAGGCTTAGAAAGAGATGGGGATGGATAAAATAAGGTGAAGAGTATAGGCAAAAATTAACATGACAAGTCTACGGGGAAGAACATTTGGGAAGATAGGAAATGGAATTATAAAAATAGGTGTTGAAGAGTGAAATGGAACCAATGTAATGAATGTAAAGATGGTTTTAGGAAATCGATTATAGATAAATAATTGTCAGATGTTAAAATCTAAGAAAATCAGATGTTCCTCAGATAGAAATGCTGTGATTGTAGTTGCAAATAAACAGCAATAGATTGTAGGTTTCAAATCTGACCTGCATAAAGGAGGAACACAAACGCATTTCGATGCGATCATTCACTCTGGTATTTCTATTCTCAATCTCAGCCAAAGAAGCGAGGAAAGCTCCAGTGACTCCACAGGTACAGGTTTAAGTTTTAGACACCTGTGAAACACATGGTGAAACGTTCTGCGCAACTATGTGCGCAGACAGAGAGAGCTGAGATCAAGCTGAGAGATACATAGTTTGACAGCTGATCCTACCCATGCAGATTGCGGTAGGTCAAGGTTAAGTTCAGTTCAGTTTATAGATTTGACTGATATCAATAGAGATGAAAGTCCAGCACACGATTAGCGAATAGGAATGTCAGTCCTATTGAAAGCAAATTTACTCTCTAACATATTAGTGAAGTGCAGAGCAAAACCTTTGAAAGCAATAATGGATATTGGTGGAGCTCCCATGTCAATTGATATTGGAGGTGAGTTAATTTCTGTCAGAATATACCTGCTTACCAGTGTCATTGCACCTCTTGAACACATATCTTATTGGTCTTGACCCCTTTTAACCTGTCGTATCAGTCTCATATGCAAAAAAATAAAATAAATATCCTCATTACCCTGGCGAGTAATGGGTGCCCCTTTCTCGATTTTAAGCTTTTTTGTGTGGTAATTCTTCACTAGTTAACATATTAGAAATTGAGCTTAAGACTTAAAGATTTGGAACACCTATGTAGGTACCTACTCATCGTTGAGCGTTTAACGTGCACGACTTTTCCATCTACCAGTCTTATGGGGGTCTACGCAGCTCACCCACAATTCATTTATAATCTTGCTGTACCTAGCCGTATTCTTATTTCAGCAAGTAAAGAAAATGCAAAAGGGAATTTAAGGCTTGTACTCACCAAAATGTTAGGAACTGCAACAATGTTCACTTGTAGTACAAATAGTCACTTTAATCATACATAACATATCTGAATCTGCAAAGTCATACCTGTGGTTATACAATCGATTTTAATGTTTTATTTAGAGTATTACATTTGAATGCTCAGTGGCTTAACCATATGTGCTAAATATACTGAAAAATATTCCAACTCTACCCATGTCCCCTACGCCTAGGTGTACTGCCACAAATCAGATTTTCTGGTAAATAATTCCTCAATTACGTAGTCATTCTTTTGAAAATGAATTGGGGTTAGTAAACAACAACTATATTGTGTCGCTCTACCCAAATTCACTTCTTATGTAGCTTATTTTCTACCTCCTACTTTATTTTTGCAGGAATGAGGGTTAAGTACAGAGAAAAGCACGAGACGTTCACGGAATTGAGTTTCAAGGAGCCGATCGGTCAGTTTCGTACGTGGTTTGAAGAGGCATGCGCGACGCCCGAAATCATTGAAGCCAACGCTATGTGTCTTGCTACTTCCACCAAGTAAGGAAAATTGCTCAGAAGGTACAACAAAAACTCTAATCCTTGATAAGGGTAAGAGCTCTTACCCTTGATAAAGTAACAGGTACAAGTTACAAAACATCGGGAAATTTAGTTGTTCTTCACTTAGCATTCAAAACCCAGTTGGAATAGTTTTTGTTAAAACTGGTGCTAAGGTTAAATTAAGTAGACATTTTAGAAAATACATAATACATTAGTTTTTGAGTTATTGACCCTGATTATTTTATTTAGATGCATTTAGGAAGCTTGAACTTGGTAATTGTTATAATTTTGTGTGGTTCTTTTGTTATTGGAAAATTGTCAGGACTGCTCTAACCCTTGATAAAGTACCAGGTACAAGTTACGAAACGTTGGGAAATTTAGTTGTCCTTTACTTAGCATTGAAAACCCAGTTAATATAGTTTTTGTTAAAACTAGTGCTACGTTTACATCAAGTAGACATGAGTCTAAAAACAATCATGCTCAGTAGTTTTTTTTTTTTTATCAATGCAGCATACTTTAAACTTTGATTGCTTTCAATTTTGATCAAAAATATACCTGACTCATTCACCAACACCATTAGACCTCATTAATCCCACTAATCAGTCAATTCTGATTCAGGAACGGTACCCCCTCCGCCCGTTACGTCCTTCTGAAGGGTTACGGCTCGGACGGGTTCAAATTCTTCACAAACTACGACAGCAGGAAGGGCAAGGAGCTCAAGGACAACCCCAAGGCTGCTCTTGTTTTCTACTGGGACGTCCTGAAAAGATCGGTACGTTGCAACTCGGTTATCAACCTTCTGTTTTTCAGGTTTTGCTCGCTTGGTCGCTTGGTCTGATTTAGGTAAATGAGAAGATAAGATAAGGGCAAGATAGTACTAATTATAAATTTTATCAAAGTCAATTAAAAAAGTCAATTAGTTGAAGATTTTTAATATATCAGAGAAAAACTCGACTAAAATTACTTTAGTGTGAAATCTGATTTAAGTTGCAAACGCTTGCAATGCCCGGGGTATTTTATTGATAAGAACACCACTACCCTCTCAAAAATCGATGCCCAAACGGGGACTCAAACCCTGATCTCCACTTGTCACGGGTGTTGCTCTAACCAATTGAGCAACTTGGACCCCGATCTCCACCTGTCACAGGTGCTGCTCTAACCAATTGAGCTACTTGGACCCCGATCTCCACCTGTCGCGGGTGTTGCTCTAACCAATTGAGCTACTTGGACCCCGATCTCCACCTGTCGCGGGTGTTGCTCTAACCAATTGAGCTACTTGAACTCCGATCTCCACCTGTCACGGGTGTTGCTCTAACCAATTGAGCTACTTGAACTCCGATCTCCACCTGTCACGGGTGTTGCTCTAACCAATTGAGCTACTTGGACCCCGATCTCCACCTGACGCGGGTGTTGCTCTAACCAATTGAGCTACTTGGACCCCGATCTCCACCTGTCGCGGGTGTTGCTCTAACCAATTGAGCTACTTGAACTCCGATCTCCACCTGTCACGGGTGTTGCTCTAACCAATTGAGCTACTTGGACCCCGATCTCCACCTGTCGCGGGTGTTGCTCTAACCAATTGAGCTACTTGAACCCCGATCTCCACCTATCGCAGGTGTTGCTCCAGCCAATTGAGCTACTTGGACCCCAATCTCCACCTGTCATGGGTGTTGCTCTAACCAATTGAGCTAATTGGACACATAATTTTTGACATAATTTTAGTTAATTTGCTGAGAATAACTGATCTCCAAAAACACAGTTTTTGATAGTTAGAAGTAATGCTAAATGCATGTCGCAGGTGCGCGTTGAAGGAACGGTGGAACGAGTGAGCCCGTCGGAGTCGGACGACTATTTCTCGTCGCGGCCGTTCTCGAGCTCGATCGGAGCTTGTGTCAGTCAACAGAGCTGCGTCATTGCGGACCGGGACGTTTTGATCGAGCGAGAAGTCAACTTGAAGCAGAGACACAAGGACGGGGCGATACCCCTGACCAGGCCAGACTGCTGGTAAGGAGCTTTATCGGCTTTCAAGATTGTTTTTATACTCATGTCTACTTGATGTAATTGTTGAGTGTAGGTTATAGGTAGAGAAACAACGTCAATGTTACAGTCTCTGCGTGAAAGATGGCCGCCAAATGACTACCTTATCGACAAAAATGCAGAGTACCGGAACGTCACGTTAAGTGGAGCCACTGTCGTATGAATTTTAATTTCGATGTTTTTCGTAGGCTACTCGCTTTTTAATATCGTTACGTGTTTATCAATCGTTGAGGTAAACATTGATGGAGATTATTTGAGCATGAAAAGTCTCAAAAGCGAGTTAACCTACGAGAAATATCAAAATTAAATTTCATACGACAGTGGCTCCACTTAACGTGACGTTCCGGTACTCTGCATTTTTGTCGGTAAGGTAGTCATTTGGCGGCCATCTTTCACGCAGAGACTGTAACATTGACGTTGTTTCTCTACCTAGAACCTGCACTCAACGATGTAACCTTAGCACTAGTTTTGACAAAAACTATTTGAACTGGGTTTTTGAAAATGAAAATAAAATATTACTGCTTGGAAAAAGAAACAGGTGCAAGTTAGGAAACGTTGGGGGATTTAGTTGTTCTTCACTTAGCATTCAAAACCCAGTTGAAATAGTTTTTGTGATGATTTCAAATTATTTTATTAGTTGATGTGTAAAGCCATGTTGACAACAAACGTGTTTTACATATAAAAAAATCAAAGTTTTGAAATATGCGCTAACTTTTGATATTACCACGGCATTTAAAAAGCATTGTTTGTGTGGGATCCTGATTTGGAGGTTTTGTGGGTGTTGGGATAAAATGTTCAGTATAAATTTTCGTGTTTTCAACTCTTACACCCAGCATTTTTCAGCAAAATCACTCAGAAAGATTACTAAACAGTCAAGATTTACATGACAATTTTAGGATGCACTTTCAGGTTGAAATTAGCAGATATTTTTTCCATTACACATTTTTTTGGCTACCGAAAAGTGGTAAGAGGGTGTAAAAAGTTAACTTGAATATCACAAGACCCCTGAAGTATGTCCCTAGCTCCATTATTCAAAGAAATTGAAAATCACAACTCGAATTGTGTTCTCAATGCCCTAGTTTTAGCCCAAATTTGTTTTACCGCACGGCTGTTTCCCTCGCAGGGGTGGCTACATCGTTCGACCGACGTCTGTGGAATTCTGGCAAGGCCAGAGCGACCGGCTGCACGATCGGATCCGGTTCCGCAAACCGGGCGCGTCGGAAAAACCGGACGGCGTGTTCCTGTGCGAGGGCGTCGATGGCTGGGCTTACGAACGACTCTCTCCGTGATTTAATGAAATGGTTTTGCATTGCTACAGTCTAGCCCGTGAGAGAAGATACCAAAAATTATTGTCCCCTACATTGCTATAGTCTAGCCCGTGAGAGAAGATACCAGCACAAGGACTGTCCCTGCAATATGCTACAGTCTAGCCTGTGAGAGAAGATACCAGCACAAGGACTGTCCCTGCATTGCTACAGTCTAGCCCGTGAGAGAAGATACCAGCACAAGGACTGTCCCCTGCATCGCTACAGACTAGCCCGTGAGAGAAGACACCAGCACAAGGAATGTCCCCTGCATTGCTACAGTCAAGTCCGTGAGAGAAGATACCAGCACAAGGACTGTCCCTGCATTGCTACGGTCCAGCTTCTGAGAAAAGATACCAACAATGACTGTCCTATGTATTGCTATCAACTCATGAATGACATTTCAGAGAATATTTTAGTGGCAGGATATTAAAATACTTTTATCTGTAGAATAATTCCCAAGTTTTCTGTAATTGGCAGAACATTTTTTTACAAAAACCTTGCCACAACAAAAACTTAATAGTAAAAGGAAATTGGCAGATATCAGCTGAGATGATTTGTAGTGTTTTTTTAAAATGACAGTTGGCCCGCACGTCCGCACGGCCCGAAGTGATCTTTGATGTTCTCTTGCTAGCCTGTGAAGGAAGTTATCACATCAAAACACTCTGAATTCTGTGTCCAATAAAAATCCGGTGTCAAACAATTGCGATTGTTCTCGTTCTCTATTCAAGAAGGCTTTTTTTAGTCCCCTAAAGTATTCATTTTTTCTGCCCTGCATTCTCATCAAGGTCTCAAAATATTAACAAAATAAACATTAATAATTTGTTTTTGTCAAAACATAAAAAATCTGCTTTATTGAGGTTGTAAGTTTCCAGATATTTATTTTGAGCATCATTATCTGGCCTAAAACTTACGTGATACCTGTGTCAACGTAGAAATAGTCAATGTGGATGAATCATTCGTAGTCATAACCTAAAAAGTAGTTCCTTGTTCAAAGGTATTTAGGATTTAAACAAAGCTGTCCTGTTAAATGTAACTTACGGGTATAAAACATAGCAATAAAAGTTGTCTTCCAAATATTCTTGTGATCACACTCTTTATTTTGCTTGGGTGTTATAAATAAATCGGTATACATAGGAAAGATCATGTATAATATATCGCACGCATTATATTCGAAACATTACAAATTATTATGTGAGTCGATGAATAAATAAGTTATCGTATGAAGCAAATAGTCTAGATCAATCATGTGGCAAAGTTTACCTTACGAAATCTCAATTTTAAGTTTTTTGGTAACACAGCGAAGATTTGTTTGAGTGAAGATAGCTTTTCACTCGCGGAAACATCTGAATTACACTGCATGTGATCGGCCTAGGTAATGGCTAGTTTTTCAACTGCAATTCAACGAAAAGCTGAGATTTTGGTAAGACATGGGGTTGACATGGGATTTCCAAAATGAAAATGTGGAAAGTTTAGACCTGTGACCTGTGGGAACAAAAGAAATCAGACATTTGAAACTCTAGGTTTAACAATATTGCACCCAAAGAAGATTTAAATATCTTCCTATGCAATGCAATAAAAAAAAAAAAAAACTGAGTATATGATCTACATATAGTGTTACGTTTCCTACTATACAAAACCATTTGAACCTACTTTCAAACAAACTTTCAAAACTCTGAAATCTTTGCTATTGTGGTTTGACTCGTAAGATTTGTACAATTCAGATTTCAAGAGCCAAAAAATGAAAGGTTTCAGAAGCAAGACAATAAACTCAACAAAGAACCTATGTATTTCACAAAATCTGTATCTTCCAAATAATTTCTGGATGCATTATGAACCAAAAAAGCATCGAGTTTATAGGCATAAAGTCAGAGGGCGAGCACTAATGTTAATCTGTCCGCAAAAAAAGACTATGCTTCTAAATGGGGTCACCATTTCATTCGTTAAGAATTTACATTTCTCGGATTTAACTCATTTACGCTCAATTCATCTGCAATGCTAATCTCAACGGTTGATAAACACGAATCGATATTTTGAGACATGATTATTTAATTGTGGAGTTATTAAAAAGAACTGCAGTAAGCGCCATCGGGTGGCACCTACTGTTACCACGTGTTGCCGGCCTCGTTTGCTCAGCAGCAAGCGCCATCGGGTGGCACCTACTGTTACCACGTGTTGCCGGCCTCGTTTGCTCAGCAGCAAGCGCCATCGGGTGGCACCTACTGTTACCACGTGTTGCCGGCCTCGTTTGCTCAGCAGCAAGCGCCATCGGGTGGCACCTACTGTTACCACGTGTTGCCGGCCTCGTTTGCTCAGCAGTAAGCGCCATCGGGTGGCACCTACCGTTACCACGTGTTGCCGGCCTCGTTTGCTCAGCAGCAAGCGCCATCGAGTGGCACCTACCGTAACCACGTGTTGCCGGCCTCGTTTGCTCAGCAGCAAGCGCCATCGAGTGGCACCTACCGTAACCACGTGTTGCCGGCCTCGTTTGCTCAGCAGCAAGCGCCATCGAGTGGCACCTACCGTTACCACGTGTTGCCGGCCTCGTTTTCTCAGCAGCAAGCGCCATCGGGTGGCACCTACCGTTACCACGTGTTGCCGGCCTCGTTTGCTCAGCAGCAAGCGCCATCTGGTGGCACCTACTGTTACCACGTGTTGCCGGCCTCGTTTGCTCAGCAGACAGTTTAAACATTAACACTGGCCTTCTTGACCAAACCTATAAACTCGATGATTAGAGAAATTACTTCTTAACGCTGCATCGTAATTGTTATCGCTGCTGTAGTACGTCAAAGCTGAGGTAACCCGATCGTCCGTCAATGTGAAAAACGGAATCGTACGAACTATGAGGTAAGATTTGTGGTTCTTTTTCTAGCTGCCGTTCTTTGCCCGCTTGAAGGTGATTCTCAAGATTTCTCTCTGCACACCTGAAACAAAAGAAGCAACGTTAATTATGAATCGTATGGTTTGGTTGATTTGTTGTGTTTAACGACGCACTGTTTTGACATCTCGCCATGCGGCACTGGTCTAATGGCGTCGGTGAGTGAGTGGATGATGATGAACCTAACCTAGCCGAGAAGGGAGGAGAGGAAACTCGGTGCTGGCACGTAGCCTACTCCTGTCAAAGACCAAGGGGACCACCGGCTTAACGTCCTGACAGAGTCTTAGCTTTCAGATGAGCTCTCCTGGAACTCTGTAGCTGTCATACAACCCTAGATAATGTATATAATTAAATGGTAATACGCACACAGGGGGTGAAAACGCCCGAACTTTAACCCCCTATAACTTTTGAAGTCATCGAGAAAAAAATAAAAATAAATACTTTTACTCAAACCAAAATTCGGAACAAGTGTGCCGAATTTTAATGAAATTCCATGTTTGTCAAGGTCAAAATTCATTTTAAGTGGTCCTATTTCACATGGAATGACCCTATTATTTTAATTATGTCGAAAGAATTGGTCGAAAAAGGGTGCGGAGACCGTGAGCGAAATGGAGTGGATTGATTAAAGGCGATCTACAAGAGAGAAATATTGACCGGAAAGAAATGGAAGAAAATAATTTGTGCAACGGGAAGAAGTTGTTGAAGGCAAGAAAGATTCAGGAGCTACGGAGCATCAGGCGCGGCTGGCTTCGATTGGTGTTGGTCTAAATATGGAATGTCTGTACCTACTTATAAATATTAAGACAATAAAAGATTATTTTTATGAGAAAAAGGACGGAAAAGAGAATGAAAAACAAAAGAAAATAATTACAAATCAAAAGTGAATGAAAAAGATGAAGCAAGCTGTGATAAAAATATTCCTACATTTTATTTAAATTCTATTTGTATTTTTGTGTTTATTACAATTAGACAAAGGGATACATAAAAAAAAATGATTACCTTGCGTGCATTTCCACACGACGCAGCTTTGCATGATGTCTTCGCTTTGGATCACCTTTTCAAACTGCCGCAACCCGCCGCCGACGCCAAAGTAGTGCGTCTTGGCCGCCAAGAAACTGTCAATGCCAACGTCAAGGAACAAAACACACTGGCTTTTGGTAACACATTTTGTTAACATTTGAAAAAAAGACGATGATGATTGCTTAACGGATCTGATTGTCTTTCTTATCCTACGAATATAACAGTGTCTATTTGTTTTTTTCAAGCTTTTCTACAATTCAATTGATTTGTTTTGACAACTGGCCATGCGGCACTGGTCTAATGGCGTCGGTGAATGAGTGGATGATGATGATGATGAGGATGATGATGAACCTAACCTAGCCTAGAAGGGAGGAGGGAAAACCTGGTGCCGGTACGTAGCCTACTCCTGTCGAAGAGCACCAAGGGGACCACCGGCTTAACGTCCCTTCCGAAGGACGGTACAACGCGAACAACAGGATTCCTTAAAAAATCCATGCTCTTGAGAGGTTGATAAGCAAGGCGAGTAAAGTTGCTGTACTAACTTTCATCCCTCCAACCTCTCTCCCGAATAGAACTGGTTAAGCGTATGATGGTCACCCATCCAATACATGACTCAGCACAGTGTTGCTTAACTTTCATCCCTCCAACCTCTCTCCCGAACAGAACTGGTGTCTACAATCCAATATTTACAAGTTAGGCCCAAACGGTCATGGGTTGGAACATAATAAATCCTTTTTTTAGGTAAACTTAACGTTTATTATCTTGTAATCGCGTTATTTTCAAAATCACGGGGAAGATTTTTTCCCATTGGTTGTCTGTTACTGAGCAAAGGATACACGACGCCGCTGCGTTTGAGCACTTTCTTCAACGTGTTGTACAGCTTTACGTGGTTTGCAGCGTTGTAAATCGTCTCGGACGTGAGGACAAAGTCGTAGCGTTGCTTGGCCACCAACTCGGGCAGCGAGCCCCAATCTCCGGCGAAGAAACGAGAGTTCTCTGCGGCCGTCGAACGATCTTCTTTGTCCACGTTGAGCAAAACGTTTGGAATAGTCAGGTAGTTGATCACCTCGGAATTCTGCCAGGCAAAGAATAACGTTATTTTTAGTTATTTTTTTATCTCATCCACAAACATTTATATTGATATTTAAATACAGAACATCACAAAGCCTGTGGTCACGAAATCAGAAGTGAGAAGCTCTGTCAGGCAATCTCAGCATCTCCATGACTACCAAACATTGAATCTACCATTGAACCTCCTATGCTAGGCCATGATAAACCCGTGGTAACATAAGATAGCAGAATTGAGAAGCACTGTCAGGCGATCTCAGCATCTCTATGACTACCAAACATTGAATCTACCATTGAACCTCCTATGCTAGGCCATCATAAACCCGTGGTAACATAAGATAGCAGAATTGAGAAGCTCTGTCAGGCGATCTCAGCATCTCCATGACTACCAAACGTTGAATTTACCATTGAACCTCCTATGCTAGGCCATGATGTACCCGTGGTAACATAAGATAGCAGAATTGAGAAGCTCTGTCAGGCGATTTCAGCATCTCCATGGCTACCAAACGTTGAATCTACCATTGAACCTCCTATGCTAGGCCATGATATACCCATGGTAACATAAGATAGCAGAATTGAGAAGCTCTGTCAGACGATCTCAGCATCTCCATGGCTACCAAACGTTGAATCTACCATTGAACCTCCTATGCTAGGCCATGATATACCCGTGGTAACATAAGATAGCAGAATTGAGAAGCTCTGTCAGGGGATCTCAGCATCTCCATGGCTACCAAACGTTGAATCTACCATTGAACCTCCTATGCTAGGCCATGATATACCCGTGGTAACATAAAATAGCAGAATTGAGAAGCTCTGTCAGGCGATCTCAGCATCTCCATGGCTAGCATAAGTTGAATCTACCATTGAACCTCCTATGCTAGGCCATGATATACCCGTGGTAACATAAGATAGCAGAATTGAGAAGCTCTGTCAGGTGATCTCAGCATCTCCATGGCTACCAAACGTTGAATCTACCATTGAACCTCCTATGCTAGGCCATGATATACCCGTGGTAACATAAGATAGCAGAATTGAGAAGCTCAGCATCTCCATGGCTACCAAACGTTGAATCTACCACTGAATCCCAAATGCATCGTAGTATTTTCTTGTTTTCAAGAAAGCAAAACAAAAAAGGCTATCTTAAAAAATTTATGATTCCCAGTGCACAAATTCCTTGCTTGTCAAGAGCTTGCCAGAACTAGAAACTTGAAGAAAAGTTAAGAATGCAAAAAGTGTGGTAATGAAGCAGAGAAGTGGATATAAAGTAACATTCACAAACTTGATTTGTCCGATTGCAGCAGATAAAAGGGTTTCGGATTCTGTCATGTCTATGTGATCCTGATAGCAGACAAACCATTGCACCTCTTTTCATATTTTGCAATCGGTCATTTCAACTCCGGTCGTGTATTTTTTCTCTTTACCCAGTCATTAAAAATGTTAAGTTATTGATACATTTCATATTTTATTAACATCGATTGCAGGTACTCACATAGTCTTGAAAGTGTACTGTGGCTCCTTTGAGGACAAGCGCAAATATTCCCAAAAGCCCAGTTCCGCATCCCAAGTCTAGAACGGTTTTTCCAGCAAGATATACTTCCGTTGTCTCACGCTGCATGTAGTCTATTAAGTCGCTTGTACACTCCCAGATCTTGAGTCCACCTTAAAAATCATACCCATTACCATCAACATGATTTTCACCTTTACTTTTTACATGTAAGTAAGAACTTGGGAATTAAAACAATTTAATATTTGTGGGGAGCATGTATCTAGTTCTAAAAGGTTAACAAAAGAAAGGTACACTATATCTGAAATCCCAGATTTATGGGTGGTTTTACCTACTTGCAATTTAGGCTCACCTTCATATTTTGCTGGTAAAAGATCTGAATGTTCTAATTCCTGTACATCTTTGAGTATAAGTTTTGTAGCATCTTCAGGGTCAGCGTGAGATAAAACAGCTTCCCCACATGTATATGAGTGAATCGGTTTTAATTTATCTACACTTTCGATTTGATCTTCAGTGATATGCAACTCCTTGCAAGGAATCCATTCTAGTGGATCGCCAGATTTATCTGAAAATAGTTTAAATTAGTAATTTAGGATCGTAATGATAATCCTGACACTCGTCTACTGTATAATGACGAAATAGTTCCAGAAAGACGATGAAATTAACTTAATTCATTTTGTGACTCAAAACTCCTGTCCATCCATCCCAAATGGATGCCATTCCCTATTCCATAACCTACCTGTTATTGACGTCGTCTCACACGCCTCTTTCACAGCACTATCTCCAAATTTAAACATGTCAAAGGAGTTTTATAAGTACTAGCAATCACTCTTTAATAAGTCGACACAATTATAACTCCGCAGTTGCAATTATTTGCGGCAATATCTGCATTTAAACACCGGCATTGTCAGAGCAACTCATTTGCAGACGCCATTTTTAAATTGCATAAAATTGATATACCGCCAAGTATTTGAATAAAATGTATGTTAACCTAACAAAAAATAATTTATGTCAAGTAGATAGATTTCATTTAACTGTGTAACAACAAGTTACACAACAAGTTTGACAACAAGTATAGTGGCACTGGTCGAATGGCGTCGATGAATGAGTTGATGAGGATGATTTTGATGAACCTAACCTAGCCACAAAAGGGAATAGAGGAAAATAGCTTGGACTTTCGAGGATCACCAATGGGGGTACCGACGATACAGCACAAACGAAAGACAGTAATGAGTGTGATGATTACCCATCCAGTACATGAGTGACCCAGCGCAGTATGTACGACATAACTTCAGTAGTATAACGAGAACTGGTGTTTCCAACAATCAAGATAGGGTATGGCAGAAAAGTTTCAGCAAAACTCTCATTTCAATTCATTTTATTTGCTCAAAATCACAGGATTCTCAAGTATTAAGCTTCTAAAATGAAGATTAAACTAAACAGAAACATTTTTTCTCTCAACCTACAAAGTATCAAACTTTTTTTCAATGACGACCGGTAATGTCATTGTCTTGGCCGGATCGAAATTGCCATATCTTCCCTTGAGCTTGTGATAATAAAACCAAGAAAGCAAGTGTTTACGTAAGTGATAACATTCCACCACATGTAGTGACTATCTAATGTTATTATTTAGTTAGTTACTATAAGCGACGACGACATCCATCGAAATATGACAACCTCTATACTTTGCGAATAATTAATGCCTATTTTCCTGAACAGGTCTTGGGTTATATTTAAAGTAGACGATAAGCCGGCTTTCCATTACGTCAAAAGACGGTCGTAATGCAAGTGATGGCGCGTAATTAAATGAAAACTCCGGTCGCAACAGTTAAAGCAACCCACTTTAGTACCGTAGTGAAAATTTCACGACAAAATTACCTGTGATTTGATCAAAATATCAATCTCTTTCAAAGTGTGATAAGCATGTGTCACGAATTTATAATTCTTTGATGATTTCTGAATTTGTAGCAATAATTTCTGCATCGCGAGCGAAGCCACCGAAATGATATCACGAACTCGATCCGGTAACGCTTGAAAGCCGACTTCAACTTCGCCTAATTGATCGTGAGACACCGAAACGATGAAACATTTATACAAGCTTTGCTCAAACATTATTGAGCACACAATATCATCAATTATTATTCAAGAATTATTGGTAGCCAATAATTTTACAAGCAAATACTTCTCGAAAAAACAGCTAAATCTACTTTCAACACTATAATATTTTAAGAACAGCAAGCATACCTAGACGACTGATTACCCACAAATCGAGCGTAAATTTACGCTGCGATCTGTACAAGCGCTTTTCAATCGATCAAAGTTTAATGTAAAAGCGCTTTACATCGTCGTAAGGACGAGAAGCGTTCTTGATTCAAATCGTTTCATTTTTTTTCTCAGGGTTGCTGCTCGATCAATCCACTACGCCTTCGTACGCTGTATCATCTGGTAAATACAATGCATCTCGACAATTGAACGCTAGGTCTCAATGGCGTTTACCGTTGAATGGTGGCTTTACATTTGTAAGCAAAAAAGCCACGTTTTCGGTGATCTCAAAAATCTTTACGACCATTACAAAAGTTTTCTGTGCATTGCATAATATCTTTTATATCTGCTTGCTGTCAGAAACCATTGTAATGATTCCGTAGAGCAAATCGATTTCTCTTACACGTACAAACCGCGTGCAGAATCCAAACTGCAAAATCGCTGGCAATGTCAGAATGTCGTAACCAGACGGTAAATATCGATACGGCAACCCCATATTTATATATCGGTTGGAAAATTCCACTAGTTACATGCAAAGTATAGCTTGTACGTTACAGGGCAATTGGCCCTTACGCCCGTTACACGCATTTGACGCATTGTAAAATGAAATGGCACGACCTCCAACGAAAGAGTCAGCTCAAACTGAATACGAAAAATGCAAGGCAAATGTCTAAGCTTCGTTTTTGAGAATGATAAATACCAAACACAACAGCTTAATCGTTCAGATGTCATCTACTAATTTTCCAAAAGTTGATTTGGAATGTGTCAAAGTGCTGGGATAACAAGAATATGTTGATTTGTAATGTGTCAAAGTGCTGGGATAACAAGAATATGTTGATTTGTAATGTGTCAAAGTGCTGGGATAACAAGAATATGTTGATTTGTAATGTGCCAAAGTGCTGGGATAACAAGAATATGTTGATTTGTAATGTGTCAAAGTGCTGGGATAACAAGAATATGTTGATTTGTAATGTGTCAAAGTGCTGGGATAACAAGAATATGTTGATTTGTAATGTGTCAAAGTGCTGGGATAACAAGAATATGTTGATTTGTAATGTGTCAAAGTGCTGGGACAGCAAGAATACATTGATTTGTAATGTGTCAAAGTGCTGGGATAACAAGAATATGTTGATTTGTAATGTGTCAAAGTGCTGGGATAACGAGCATGTTGGTTGGGAAAGTAAAGAAAAAGTACAGAACTTACCGAGCGGTGAGAAAAGGAAAGCAAACGGAGCTTAACAAAAAATATTGGCCAATTACAGCAGATAACACAAACTAAGCTGCGTTTTTTTCTTTCTCATTTCCTTATTCTCAATTAATCTATCCAATTTAAACTCGTTGGCTCGATGGTTTTTCGAATGGAGACATTGAGCGTGAATGCTTCGCAGGAACGGTCGTGCCAAACAGTTTTTCAAAACGTCGTGTCGTATTTGTTGGGCATTTGCTTGAGGGCCTGATGGGGCCGGGGCCAGCCTGTCTTAACAAAAACATCACGCACTTGCCGATAAAAATAAAAGTCTTCATTTAAAAAACCTAGACACGCCTAGAATCTCCCTCTCCGTCCGAGCGTAAAAAATAATAACACAATAACTTTGCTTTTAATCCAAAGAAAAGTGAACAGTGTGTCAAAAAAATACCCTAAAGAATTACTGTCGTATATTTTTGTACAAGTCAGAGATCTGCTGAGAACCAAATAATCACAAACCTAAATGATTTCAGAATACTTCTTGGCGCAGGTACCAATCCATATCCATATAGGATATCTGTACCTATCCGTTAAATTAGATACAACTGCAGGTATGTGATGATGTAATGGTTTGGTTGGTTGGCTAATTGTCAGGTTGATAGTTTGTCAAAATGAAATTAGCAAGTTTACGCCAGTTAAAAAGGTGCGATGCATTTCGCCTTCTAATGAAAATGACTCATCTTTGAATGAATGAAGTGGCTTTAAGAGGCACACCAATGGCTCATCTTTACCACGTCAAATATTATTTGAGATTCTGTTGTCAGATTTAGCCGTGTTTGCATTTTTTAACCTTTTTTCTAAGCCTATTCTAGGCCTAGAATGTATTTAAGATGTATATAGTGAAGCAATTCGCAATACCAACTACGAGTCAACCTAGGAAATATTAGTGGTATCACAATACAAAGCCCGAGCTCACGATATTGACAGGGCTTAATATGCTCGAAACGAAAAATATCAATTTGTACACAAGTATGGCAAAGTATAATATTAAATTGGGAAAAATCTCAACAGATCTTCCTTATCGATTCATCTCAAATAAACAATTTATTTCTTAACTTACTTCTACTAATTGACAAAAATCTTGTTGGAAATGGCAAAATTACTTACTTGTTGGAAATTGGCATGGACGCTATAGCCGAAGAATGTGTCAGCATGTTGTTATTATGAGCCTGTCAAACAAACATTTTGCGATTTCCAACAACAAAACGATGAATACCAACTGAAAAATTGTACAAAAGACGGGAGATGTTTCTACAAAGACCCAAGTGCGGAAATGTTTGTTCAGAGAGGAAGGCCCAAGGCCGCCAACGTTTTCCCCTCAATATTTGGAGGAAATTTGGAAATTTCTTCCAAATCTCAAAAAACTTTTTTGAGTCGAGCCGTCTAACACAGCTACCGGCAGCAGGCGGAAATACTTCGAGCAAATACCTTCGGTGAATACAATTTAACAGCTACCTGTTTTCTGTCTCAAAATTTTTAAAATAATTTCAACATCAAACTAAATGCCGATGATTATGACTAGGTTTAAGTTAGTCAAAAATTACCTGATGCCAAGTCATTTAAATTAAATAATATGAGAGAAGATACCAGCACAAGGACTGTCCCTGCATTACTACAGTCTAGCCCGTGAGAGAAGATACCAGCACAAGGACTGTCCCCTGCATTGCTACAGTCTAGCCCGTGAGAGAAGATACCAGCACAAGGACTGTCCCCTGCATTGCTACAGTCTAGCCTGTGAGAGGAGATACCAGCAGAAGGACTGTACCCTGCATTGCTACCAACTCATGACTGGAAATTCAATTATGATAACTGGAAAATTATTCCCAAGATAAAAATAGCAGCTCATAAGCTTCAGAGTGAAAGGAAAATGGTGGGCGATGTTTTCCAGAAAAGTGTATTCTCTTGCTTTGACTGTGACCTGAACATTTCTATACCACCGATCATTTAAAAGCGGACTCGACGATTGATGGTCTTCACTGTACGAACACTGCAACTTATTACTTATCGAAATACAGTTCTGGCCCTGATGCAGATTCGAGTAAATGTCAACGAAAATATCATTAATGAGCCACTTGGCAAAAAGTCGCTTTCAAATAAAATCTTTGCTAATTCTGAGGTCATGTCTTAGACAAAAAAAAAAGTTAACAAATACTAAATTGATCGATTATACCCGTGTGCTGATGCAGAAATCCTCAACAACAACGCCCCTTAACCTACTCATTACCGGTTTATCACATTTCGGACGATTCCATCGACTCAATATATACAAAAAAAAAATCGAAAAGAACAACGATTTAAAAAAAAAAAAAAAAAAAGTCTTAAATATTGCCCTCAAAGCATTTGCTCAAAGTCGTCCCGCCCTAGCCGCCCTCGCCGCCGACGGCTCGAGATCGCGAGCTGTTCAAGTCTTGGTCATGATCTTGAGATACTCGAGAGCGTTTCGAGCTGCCGAGGCCTGCGCCAGCTTCGACGAGTCGCCGTAACCGTAGCATACGGCCACGGGAAGAGTCGACAGCTGAACCAGGCACTGCATCTTTCCTGAAAGTAAAAACACGGAAACGTTCGGTCAAAGTTAGGCAACGCCTGTCAAGTTCATGTATAGGATGGGTGACCACCGTGTTCATGAAATGTTTTGTTTGCATGAGATTGTGGAGCTTGACTAATTCTTGAAAATACACCTAGATGGTGCATCCCTTAAATTGCACCATATTTAAGGAGCCTGCCATTCATTGACATTCAATAGACCAGTGCGTGACTGCTCCAACAGTGGGTCAAAGTGACAAGGCTAAGCGGTGGCCGGTCCTTGGTGCTGTTGGACAGGAGCAGCCAACACAGTGTGTCAAAGTGACAAGGCTAAGCGGTGGCCGGTCCTTGGTGCTGTTGGACAGGAGCAGCCAACACAGTGTGTCAAAGTGACAAGACTAAGCGGTGGCTGGTCTTTGGTGCTGTCGGACAAGAGCAGCCAACACAGTGTGTCAAAGTGACAAGGCTAAGTGGTGGCCGGTCCTTGGTGCTGTTGGACAGGAGCAGCCAACACAGTGTCAAAGTGACAAGGCTAAGCGGTGGCCGGTCCTTGGTGCTGTTGGACAGGAGCAGCCAACACAATGTGTCAAAGTGACAAGGCTAAGCGGTGGCCGGTCCTTGGTGCTGTTGGACAGGAGCAGCCAACACAGTGTGTGAAAGGGACAAGGCTAAGCAGTGGCCGGTCCTTGCTGCTGTCAGACACAAGAAACCTATGTCTTGATTACAAAACAACAACTATCGTACTACGATTATGGACAAATCAAAAGACAGTACAATGTAAATAAATCATGAAAAATTGACAAACCTTTAAGTGAGCGTTCTTCAATGTCTACGTAGGTGACCTCAAACTGCTGCTCAGTGGAGATGTCGTGAAGGAAGGTGACAGCGTCAAACTCCTTGTCACTCATCGAGGTAGTCTGGAAAAAAGCACAACAACCAGACGCTAAGGTTAGAGGTATCGACAATGAGTTGTACACCAGCGCAACTTTCACGTGTTCGACTGGGCATGTGACTCTGTCCCAGTGCAACTTTCACGTGTTCGACTGGGCATGTGACTCGGTCCCAGTATAACTTTCACGTGTTCGACTGGGCATGTGACTCTGTCCCAGTGCAACTTTCACGTGTTCGACTGGGCATGTGACTCTGCCCCAGTGCAACTTTCACGTGTTCGACTGGGCATGTGATTCTGTCCCAGTGCAACTTTCACGTGTTTGACTGGGCATTTGACTCTGCCCCAGTGCAACTTTCACGTGTTTGACTGGGCATGTGACTCTGCCCCAGTGCAACTCTTTGGAGAAATGGTGTAGTCAGTCATATTAGCTGACCTGTCATTTGGTTCATTGTCAATCACAGCACAGCGCTAACGTTATCTTTCTTCACTTTTCAACGGCAACGTTTGCGGTCGTTCTATTTATCAAAAAAAACATAAATCAAGACTCAAAATATCGATACGTGTTTTTCAATCGTTAAGGTTAGCATTGACAAAGAATAATTGAGTGTAAACCAGTCTCAAACGCTAGTAATCTGCGAGAAATGAAAAAAAATATTCGACAACAAATAATCAATACAGAACTTGAACTTTACTGAACGAAGTGGCTTTAGTGTCAGGTTTCCATATGACAACATGGATTATATGCTTTACAAATTCGCAATAACAAAGACATCACGAATAATCGAAACAGGATTTCGAGCTGGAATATCGAGCTGGGATTTTTATTATTATTAACACTACAAACGTCTCAAGAATTGATGCTTAAACGGGGATTTTTCTACTAAAAATTTCAACTAAAATACATTGCATTCAACGTCAAATTGGAGTTATTCGAGTTTGACAGGTTGTGACGTGATATAGCGTCACTAGAATCAGAGTGACTGTGAGTATTCACAGCCTCATGGTTCTACTCCTTGGAGATCTGTCATTCCCGTCAAATACACTAGAATCGTCTCAAAAAGCCAGTGGCCAAGTAGCTCAATTGGTTAGAGCAACACCCGCGACAGGTTGAGATCGGGGTCCAAGTAGCTCAATTGGTTAGAGCAACACCCGCGACAGGTGGAGATCAGGGTCCAAGTAGCTCAATTGGTTAGAGCAACACCCGCGACAGGTGGAGATCGGGGTCCAAGTAGCTCAATTGGTTAGAGCAACACCCGGGACAGGGGGAGATCGGAGTCCAAGTAGCTCAATTGCTTAAAGAAGCACCCGCGACAGATGGAGATCGGGGTTCGAGTCCCCGTTCGAGCATCAATTTTTGAGACGGTTATAGTGTTCATAATAATAAAATACCCCGCGCATTGCAAGCGTTTGCAACTTAAATATGCAATTTCAACTAAAATCGAGCTGGGTTACCTGCAACTGTCCGAGCTTAGCGCCTGTCGAGTGTTTGAGATTTTTGTGGAACAGCGACACTTTGTGGCTGTGCGGATTGGAGAGAATCGATATTTTACTGCTCTTCAGGTCGGCGTAACGCGATGACATGTTGGCTACACGCGGCACGGTTGCCGCGACGATCTGCGCACAGAAACACAACAACACGACCACAATCAGAAACACAAAACACGGCCAAAATCGGAGGTCAACGTCCGGCTCTGATTTCAGTGAAAGGAAATCGTGGGGGTCTGCATTTAGTCGAGAGTCACTGCGATTATGATGGTTTTTAGACTCATGTCTACTTGATGTAAACTTAGCATTAGTTTTAACAAAAACTATTTGAAATGGGTTTTGAATGCTAAGTAAAGAACTAAATTTCCCGACGTTTCGCAACATATACTAGTTACTTCTTCAGAGGTTTGAGCAGTCCTGACAATTTTCCGATTTTTACTACGATTCTTCTGTGGTCTTAATTCTTTTGTACCTTTTTTTAATTATTGATGAGCTCAAATCCTGTAAACACTATGTATAATTGTGAAAACGAGCTAAAGAAACAAATAAAGAAACAAATGGACAGCGCTAACGTTTAACTGTCTCCACGTATCTGACAGATCGACCGAAGTGCCGACAATAATTGGTATTCACCTAAAAAGCTGTCGTTTTTAAGCGTTAATAAATGTAATTTCATTATTTCTCGCAGATTACTCGCATTTGAAACCGGTTTACACTCAATTTATCATCATTAACGCTTATCTTTTCGATAGGTCGATAAATTAAGTCATAATTATTTACTTTAAGAGTTTTTTTTTTTAAAAAGGACGGCCGCAAGCGCCCTTAGCTGGCATTTACCATTACCACGTGTTGTCATCTCGTCTACTTAAAAGACTATTTGACATCAACGCTATGACTCTCGCTAACTGTAAATCCAATGATGAAATCCATCATATTAAACCTGGTTTCTATTGTGTCAGTATGATGAATGAGTTGATTCACTTTACCCATCAAACGGGTCAATCATAACCTATAAAAACCTGTATCGAGTGAGAAGACATTGCACGATAACTGAAAGAACCACCAGAGTTGCCCAAATAAAGCAACATTTTAGAAAAAGGCTGCCTCATCAGGCAGTCTTTCACCTTGCACCTATTTATAATGTTTATGTGTTTTGTTTAATTTTGGTTGTACTTTTTGATTAAATAATTTATTACCGCATTGGACATGGCAATTCGATTAAATACATTTTGACAAACGATAAGGTCCTGACGATGAAGATAAAAGCTATTGAAAGTCAGAAAAAGGCGTTTCATGTAAATCCAAATGGTCTGGCATCTTAAGTAAGTGCAAAGTATTAGGGTGAAATCTGATTTAAATTGCAAACGCTTGCAATGCGCGGTGTATTTTATTATTATCAACACTATAACCACACTAGAATAAAGTGCAAAGTATTTTAAAACAACCGGTTAAGTTAGGTTAGGTTTCAACCTGGTTTTAATCCGTATCTCATTAAGAAACCTCAAGTGAAATGAAAATAATAATTGCAATCGACATTTATAATGATTAATGCTACAAAAAAGAGTTTATTGTTAGATTAAGAAAATAAATATCAATTCAATCGTACAAAATAAATGATTACACATCCAAAGAAAAATATTCGCACTGCATTTTATTCGATCTTTCGTTTAACTTGGATTCAAACAAGGCATCTATGGTGGCATCCACTACCAAGAGCTTAGAAGGACGCTACACGTCGAGAAAACGGCAGAAATGTCGACATCAACTCGGTGACGTAAACTCGCTTAAACGAAGATTCGTCCAAAACCAGAGCAGCTGACATCAAGCATATGACTGCATATGGGTGACTGTAAACGGAGCATACAATGGTAGCTGCTATAGAACTAACCTTTCATCGTTGAGTGCAGGTTCTAGGTAGAGAAACAACGTCAATGTTACAGTCTCTGCGTGAAATAGGGCCGCCAAATGACTGCCTTACCGACAAAAATGCAGAGTACCGGAACATCACGTTAAGCGGAGCCACTGTCGTATGAAATTAAATTTCCATATTTCTCGTAGGTTACTCGCTTTTTAATATCGTTACGTGTTCATCAATCGTTGAGGTAAACATTGATGGAGATTTTTTGAGCATGAAAAGTCTCAAAAGCTAACCTACACTCAACGCTTGCGTGACCGGATAGCTCAGTTGGTATCAATATTCAACTCATATATTGCACCATCATCCAAGTAACCTGCACCTTTGTCTGGATCCATCCCGAGCTCTTTATCCTAAACTCAGATATCCACAAATACCCCACTAGACAAAGCAACACGCTAAGAATCCCTGCCCATTCCCACTCTTCACTTGCACCGTCCTCTACAACAAACTCCCTAGTAATATAAAAAAACTCCCCAACCACGTCCTCATTTAACCACACCCTAAAATCCTACCTTGTAGATAACCCATTCTACACCTTACGCGAATACCTCGAATCCTAACCCACTTCTCTCCTCTCCCTCCCCTTTCACAAACCATGATTTAAATTATGTAAAAAATGTGATCTTTGTAAATACTGTAAATATATTTCTGGATATATAACTGACGATGCCTACACAATTACTATGTGAATGTCAATAGGAAAATAAAAAACAAACAACCAAACAAACAAACAGACTCGTTCCCCGACCGATTTCAACTCACCTCGTCGTTCTCCTCGATTTCCGCCGTCTGGCTGGCGGCCGGGAAATCCTTCAGCTTCTCCCACATCTTGTGAGCCGCTTGACGCTTGGCAAGCTTTTTAGACTTCCCGATGCCTGTCAACGACAGAGAAATAGTTTTGAGCAGACGTTTAAGATATACGGTTTTTAAACGAGAGTTTTGAGAGGTTAGTAGTGTTCTTACATAAACTTACATTGAGAGGTTAGTAAATATGCCTAACAAGGTCAAAAGTAAACTAGGTACCAGAACGCTGAATTCACTAAGCAGAGTTGATGCCTAAACCCCTCTTTTAATTTTGGTATCAAGTTGAAATCATCATGGTAGCAATCTCTAAAAATCTGGAAACACTTCTGTGATCGACCGATTATCTTTTAGGATCAGGGTTAAACCTTAACTCTAGTTTGTGTTTCTGCCCTCGAGAGTTAAGTTTAAGTCTTTGGTATAGAAAAATAATATATAATTATCACTGAGAATCATACGTGGTGCCAAAAATACACCTTAGTCCTAGAAACTAGCATAGGCCAGATTGCCTACTAGCACTAACCACCGGTATACTTGTACATAAGTTAGAAATCAATAAATAAATAAATAAAAATACACCTCAGACCTAGGAACTAGCATAGGCCAGATTGCCTACTAGCACTAACCACCGGTATACTTGTGCCTAAGTTAGAAATCAATAAATAAATAAATAAAAATACACCTCAGACCTAGGAACTAGCATAGGCCAGATTGCCTACTAGCACTAACCACCGGTATACTTGTACCTAAGTTAGAAATCAATAAATAAATAAATAAAAATACACCTCAGACCTAGGAACTAGCATAGGCCAGATTGCCTACTAGCACTAACCACCGGTATACTTGTACCTAAGTTAGAAATCAATAAATAAATAAATAAAAATACACCTCAGACCTAGGAACTAGCATAGGCCAGATTGCCTACTAGCACTAACCACCGGTATACTTGTACCTAAGCTAGAAAATCAATAAATAAATTTAAAAAAAAATTAATTAACACCTAAAGTTTTGTGTGAATTTGAACGAGCAATATTGAATGAGCCGTCTCTGCGTAAACTTATACAGAAGTTGCAGCAGCTTAATCCGTCTCCACAAATAGCCGGCGTTCTTTCCGTGAAAAATCACGGTCCATTCGACTAGCGTTCGGCTGCCGTCTGCCCAAGATATGTTAATAAAGCAAAAAAACGTGCCAAAGCTACGTACCAGTTTTCAGAAAAACTATTTGAAATGGGTTTTGAATGCTTAGTAAAGGGCTACTAAATTTCCCGACGTTTTGCAACATATTCTAGTTACATACTATATACAACAAGTATATGTTGTGAAACGTCGGGAAATTTAGTAGCCCTTTACTTAGCATTCAAAACCCAGTTGAAATAGTTTTTTCTTAAAACTAATGCTAAGTTTAGATCAAGTAGACATGAGTCTAAAAACCATACTACGTACCAGTTTCCTTGTACTTGAAAACCGTACAACCGATAGTGAACAGTCGCTCGTGGGGCAAGCCTTCCTCGCTGAGCATCTCGTAGTTGGGTGGCGGCCAGCGCCGGGACATGCAAAGTTCTTGCAAAGTTCCGATCGGGTTCCCTTCGATCTTATCTTCTAGCGGCGAGGAGGAGTCGGTGCGGGCGAAGTGCAGGGCGGAGAGCGACGATTCAATCTGCTCGCTGATAGCGGAAAATAAATGACGTAAGATTGTTTTGAGACTCATGTCTACTTGATCGTTGAGTGCAGGTTCTAGGTAGAGTTTCAACGTCAATGTTACAGTCTCTGCGCGAAAGATGGCCGCAAAATGACTACCTTACCGACAAAAATGCAGAGTACCGGAACGTCACGTTAAGTGGAGCCACTGTCGTATGAATTTTAATTTTGATATTTCTCGTAGGTTAACTCGCTTTTGAGACTTTTCATGCTCAAAAAATCTTCATCAATGTTTACCTCAACGATTGATGTACACGTAACGATATTAAAAAGCGAGTAATCTACGATAAAAATCGAAATTAAATTTCATACGCCAGTGGCTCCACTTAACGTGATGTTCAGGTACTCTGCATTTTTGTCGGTAAGGTAGTCATTTTTCACACAGAGACTGCAACATTGACGTTGTTTCTCTACCTAAAACCTACACTCAACGACTTGATGTAACGTTAGCACTAGTTTTCACTAGCACTAGCATTATATGGCACTAGTTGAATGGTTTGACCGAGGTTAAAAATCGGTTTAAGACGCCGAGAAACAATCACATTTGTACTTTGTTCTTCACATGAAGTTCTCGTACGAGCAGGGATTGATTCTTAAATATATTTTTTCTTTTTTTTTGCCTTAATAATCTTCTTTGTATGAAAACAAAAACTCAAGAAACGGACCAAATTTTGCAGCAATGGCCGGTTGTACCATCGAAAGCTAGATAAACGTTGTTGTTTACAGGCTTTATTTTTTTTAATGCGATTGGTTTATTTTGTATGTTCTAATGAACCTAGTAAAAAAAGTATATCTTCAATCTTTTGTCTCCTTGGCCGAGTTATTTTGGCTCAATTTCTAGTTTTTTTTAACTTTAAAGACACGACCAGAAGTGCTGCAAAACTTGGTAAGGGATCGATCGATGAATAAGGGAACTTTCCTTTAAAAAGTTACACTTGAAAATGAATGTCTCCTGATGATGATAGGAAGGGCAGATAGAGGATAGCATTACGCAACTTAATTATATCAATACCAAGTTGAAATCAGCCAACACAAATTTCTAGCAATCGAATAAATGATTTAAAAGGCTTACAGTTCAGGCAGTACGTTATTTGTAAGTCCATCTGTAGGCGGCTCTTCTCCTGTGTTACCAATTATGAGTTTATCGAGAATAGCTTTAGCCGCGGCATGTTTTGCTTCTTTCTTCGACCGGCCGGTCCCCATTGCTGAAAAAGATGTGTGTGATAAACGATATCAAAGCGTTTTAAAATAGGCTCGATTGCCTGGCAACCTATTAAGCTAGTTTTTAGCTTGCGGCATTTTGCAAAGAACTACAACCTCACTTATGTATAGATGATGAACGACGGCTACTAAAACTCAGCACCTGTGCACAGTGTGGTATAATACTACTAGGGCTCGAAGGTTGCAATAGTATACTAGTTTGTTGCAAGCTCTGCTTCTTTCGAAAATGCTAGGCTTTTGATGAAATCTATCCTTATTCTATAGTTTAAACCAAGGGAACTGAAGCCATATGCAGTTTCACAACCAATCTACCCTACCTAGCTTGCACTGCCATGGGTAAGTAATTTTATGATTTGTTACTTCAACAAGATAAGCAAGTTTCTAAATTTTGGATACAAATTTTGGGGTGGATTTTTGGAGACTCTCACCGACGATGTCCGCAACGGTGACACGATAGCGGAATGTGGGCTCATGGATTGCGCCTTCGATTTGGACAAGTTCATACTTCGGCGTGCTACCCCTGCGACTCAGAAGTTCTTGCAGTATAGACACCGGTGTCTTGCCCAAAGCAGAAGGAGCTGCCATCGCACTAATTAAAAAAAAAGTGTTTCCATCAGTTATGGTTGCCAGCTATATTTTAGGCCTATTTGCCGGCATCTGTGAAATGAAATTCGCAAGGCAATGTGTTTCAGCAAGAAATAAGACATTGAGAGAATCCGTATTACCTTTAATAAAGTGCCAGCTATACAAGAAATTGTATCGAGTTGCTTAATCGAGAAATGTAAGCGAAATAAACACTGAAGATCAATATATAACTCTTAATCCTACACGGCGATCGGCAAAGGCACTAGGTATCCTTGAGAATGTCCTGTGGGCGTCCTGAAAGTGAAGTAACCAATCGAACGCATCCGGAAATTTAAAAAAAGGGAGCGCTTGAACAACTGATCTCATTTCAGATCATTTGGTCACTACAGATGGATTAGTACAGCCTGTTTTTGCCTAAAATTTCATGGTTATACCTTGGAGTTGTTGGGTTATTTCTAACTATTCGCTCAAATATCAAAATAAAGCAATTATTATATAGCAATGTTATAATTTTAAGTGATTTTAATACAAGATAAACCAACAGAATCCAACGCCCAGATGTACACACAAGTAAACGAAACAAAAGAAACGCTGGAATATTGCGCGCAAAACAATACACTGGTAAGCCACCATTTGTTTTCATTTACGTTGGGTCAGCGTACATTTCAACTGTAACCCTTTTGCCGATTTGCATGAAATTGCAACAAAAAAGCGTAGAATAATCATAAAATATGTTTTATTGTGGGAACAATGCATTACAAAGTGAGTAAAGTTTGTTAAAGAATACTTCACGGATAACATAAAGTTGAAAGAGCAACAGACAGTAGGGTAGCACAAAGTAATTACACATTATTAATTCAGTATATAAATTCAAAAATAATTCAGAGTCTGTCTTCTTCATATGAGTGGCAATCATGTATTGAATAAGGGCATATCTTGCAAAGAAATATTTTAAGTTCAGTCTTGAAGCGGTTGTAGCGGTTCGTCTACAACCTTCATGATTACATATTTCTAGCTATGTCACCCACATTTTCAAAGCAACCAGTAAAAAATTCAACCCCCCACTATCCGAGAGTGCTATTAGGCCTTTGCAAGCATCAATAACGTAAGTATTGTGATGATGCCTTAACCTGTTGAAACTTGCCATATGAGGGGATAAAGCATGAAAGGGGAATCGTCAGATATTTTACCAGGAGGACGAAACGTTTCCATGAGTTAAACAAATGAGATTTTAATGAACCTCTTCTAAATGAAGAACCGTACAAGAAAAATCCACCATCAACAAGGAGTTGGATGTGTTATTGTCCACGACGTATAGTTCCGACACGAGCTCCAAGAATAGATGTTGTCGGGTAGGAATAGGAATAACATATTTGTTAAGTCTTCTAAATTTAACACAGTATTAACTAAAGGAACTAGTGATTATAATTAATTATCAAAGGAAATTAGCAATATAAAAACTGTAAGTAAATTTAAGACTAAATTATATGATAAATTTAAAGAGGACGAAGAGAAAAATAGGATGTAAGACTGTTACATATATAACCATACAAACAATAGGACTAAAGCCTTGAGACTTAGGCATCAAGTGTGGCATGAAAGTACGGCGGGCTGCCTACCTCGCCAGCTAATGTGAAAGGTGCAACGAGTTGCTACAAAAACTATGCCACGAAGGTCGATCGTTTTCCCCTAGTTGATAGCCTGATTGATTTGTTGTGTTTAACGACGCACTGTTTTGACAACTGGCCATGCGGCACTGGTCTAATGGCGTCGGTGAATGAGTGGATGCTGATGAATCTAACCTAGCCTAGAAGGGAGGAGAGATACCCTGGTGCCGGCACGTAGCTTACTCATGTCGAAGACCAAGGGGACCACCGGCTTAACGTCCCTTCCAAAGGACAGTACAACGCGAACAACAGGATTCCTCCACAAATCCATGCTGTCGAGAGGTTGTTAAGCAAAGCGAATGAAGTTGCTGTACTAACTTTCATCCCTCCAACCTCTCTCCCGAACAGAACTGGTCATGTGTATGATGGTCACTCATCCAATACCTGACCCAGTGCAGTGTTGCTTAACTTTCATCCCTCCAACCTCTCTCCCGAACAGAACTGGTCATGTGTATGATGGTCACCCATCCAATACCTGACCCAGTGCAGTGTTGCTTAACTTTCATCCCTCCAACCTCTCTCCCGAACAGAACTGGTCATGTGTATGATGGTCACCCATCCAATACCTGACTCAGCGCAGTGTTGCTTAACTTCGGTGATCTAATGAGAACCGGTGTTTCTAATTTGCCAAACCGTGGTGATATCAGAAATAACGCGTACTTTGTTTGAATTAGAAGCTGTGCCAAAGCTTTCCAGACTTTCGTTTATAGATCTCAATCTTGCCAGCAAAATACACACAATGTTTGTGAAAACTAATCCGACAACAATGTTTAGCAAGAAAATTACACCCCTGCTTTAAAACACATTTACGGCGCTGCCTTCCAGCCACTGTGAAAGCAAAAATATACTTTTACAGTGTTGCAATATTGAAAAAGAAAGATAATAGTTACATATTTTAAGTATCTTCATAAGGTCTGCAAAATAAATCACATAAAACTGCACATCACAACAATATATGAAATGTTGGTAGCAATGACACTTAACAGCAACGCATTGTTGATTTCAAACATGCCAGCAACAGAGAACGCAATCCGATACCCGGCCAATTGTTGCGCGAACTCGTTCAACTCTTGCCTCACCGCCTGCGTGATGTCTTTGAACAGCAATATTTTCTCCACCAACATGGCCGTTCTTTTCCCTTCATGCACGGCCATTTCACAGCAAACAGACATGGCGGCCAATGTCAAAGTGACATACGTTGACCACAATAAACGCAATACCAATTTGTGTACATTGAAAAAATCATCTGTTTTTTTTTGTAAAATTTGCTTGATTATCGCGTAAACAAAAATAAATATAAATACCAGAATGAAAAGATATAATGCAAGATTGCGGACCCTAAACGTTTTTGTTATCGCAGTGGTTAAATCGTTAAGTTTAAAGTGAACTTTTCGCAAATCTTTGATGATTTCTTCGTCTGTCTTGGAAGGTTTGAACTTTCCGGTGCGACTTTCTCCAGAAGTTATGGAGAATGGCATCACCCTTTTGATTTCAGAAACAACTCTCACTTGGTGTGAATCAAAAGCTGGGATGAAGCTTTCTAGAATTTTGTTTACTCTTCGCAATCTCGCCAGCAACAAACATACCATGTTTGCAAAAACCAACGCGGAAACAATGTTCACCAAAAAAACTATAAATCTGCTTTGAAAAATCCATAATTGAGAAGCAATTAAAAAACGACGATAGGTCAAACTTTCTACAGTAATTACACCAAGAAATAAAACAGAAACGACAACAATCTCTTTGAGAAGAATATCAAAAACTTTGTCATAGATACGTGCGCTTTTAAACAATATCATGTCAACGTCAAGAAAACTCTGAAAAATGTCTGCAAAGCATTGTTTTCCAGTAAAGGAGGAAACAATGGCAGTAATCACGGCAAGACCAGTAATTATGTAAAGTGATAGAAAAGTTGCGGTCTCCTGGACAGCAAAGTTGTTTTCATAGAAAAACCTCCCGTATATGAGGTTGGCGGTGCTCAAAATGGCCGCCAACGCCATTAAAACACTGTAACCACTCCACAAAATCGACTGTTTGAATTCACGGTCAAACGGTGCCAATCCGAAGAAGCGACAGAAATAAAGCATCGGAGTGAGCGCGACCTTGAAAGCACTTTCGAAGCGTTGTCTTCTTTCCATAATGCTGATTGGTTTGTGGGTGGTATTATTTAAATCTTGAGATAAGCTGCTATAATATGATATTGGGGATCAGATGTTAGCAAGTACTGCACACGATTTGCTCTCACTCATTAGAGTGATAGCACTTTATATCTGCTCAAACTGAGTATGAGGTAAATTACAAAAAGTTCAGCACTTCAATTTATTTATTTATTAATTTGTTTTTAATATTATTACACTTATTGCAACGAACTTCGTTCTGTGCATGTCTTGTCTGTTTTTGTTGTTGTAATGTTACCGGTTGATTTGTTTTGATTATTTAGTCGCATTGGATGCACACGTCAAGAAGTGATACTGTTAGCTTTTGATGCATTCACATCGCAATTTTCTCGGAAAAATTAATACCTATTTTGTTTGGGATTTGGTCGGAAAAATATTTCTTTTGCATTAAGTCAACCACTCTGAAAGACTGAAGATAATGATCAAGCCAAAAAATATACACAAAAGTCAATTTTATCCTTAATACCTATGTCCATCGTGGACTGTCATTACGAATTTGAAAATCATACATTTACCTCTGAAACATGTCAGCTATAACAATAAACTGATCGAAATTCTAAGTCAAAATATGTATTCTGGTGTTGACCTGATGGGAAGAAGTTGGAGAATTAGAAACACAGTTTAGATGGTCGAGTCGGGACGGGTTGAAATGTTGACACCTGACAAGATGGACATGAATCGAACAAAGACCCTCCTGATGGGAAGGGGTGGGGGGTAGGTACGTGAGTTGGCAACACAGCTTAGATGGTCGAGTCGAGACGGGTTGAAATGTTGACAATTAAGTTTCATTGAATTCACATGTCAAAGAGTGGAATTGTTTGCGTTTGCCAAGCTCAAAAGAAAATTAACTCTGTAAACCAAATTTGGTTGAAAAACTCAGCTGGGTAGATTGTTGTCAATCAATAATTGAAGCATTAATAGTCAATTATAAATAAAATAAACATACAAATAATTAATCACTAATCATTAGGTATTGGTTAAGGGTAAAGATAATGTCAAAAAACAATGGCAGGTAAAATGTGTCCAAATTGCAGGACCACCAATATATAACAATGGTTCTTTTGTCTTGCATTTATTTTTGCTCAGTTTTCACAACCGACAAACTTGAGCTGGCAGAATTGATTGGTTGGGCAACATTTTTTTTATAGATTGCTTTGCTTTGCATTTTTTTCCGTTAACCTGATGAAAAGGAGTGTAGAGGTAAGATTGCGAGTTGGCAAGACAGCTTAGAACCTTACATGGTCGAATCAAGACGATTTATTTTGTCCAGGCGGCTAAAAAATAACACGAGCCACTCAGTAATTTTTAAGAAAAATACATAATTTAGGTCTCCACATTAAGGTCTTGCTCCCACAGAGCTTACATGACACTAAACATCACAACAATGTATGAAATGTTGGTAGCAATGACACTTAACAGCAACGCATTGTTGATTTCAAACATGCCAGCAACAGAGAACGCAATCCGATACCCGGTCAATTGTTGCGCGAACTCGTTCAACTCTTGCCTCACCGCCTGCGTGACGTCTTTGAACAGCAATATCTTCTCCACCAACATGGCCGTTCTTTTCCCTTCATGCACGGCCATTTCACAGCAAACAGACATGGCGGCCAATGTCAAAGTGACAGATGCCAACCAGTACAAACGCGTCACCAAAAGAGTTACGCTAAAATGAAGAACTGAATTGCCTAGAATCTGTTTTATCAACGCGTACACTAGTATAAAGGTAAGCGCGAGAATGTAGAGAAGTAATGCAATGTTTCGTATTCCAAAAGTGCTCCTTATTTCAGCGCTCAAATCGTAAAGTTGAAAGTGAGCTTTACGCAACTTTCTTAAAAGCTTCAAATCGTTCTGCTGCAAACATTTCTTGGCCTTGTTTCTTTCTTTAGAGTTTTCGGCGAACTCTATCAGCGACCCTTTGTAATAATTGACTGCTATGTCATTTAAATTGTTCGGTTGGTGATAGAAATCATAGAGATTACCATTAACAGTTTGCAGTTTCGTGAGTAATAAGCATACCATGTTTGCAAAGATCAAGGCCGATGCTTTGTTGACCAAGAAAACGAAAAGCCTGCTCTGATACAACCAAATTTGTGAAGCAACAAAGAAACTGTTGTTGTTAAAACCGTCCAAAAAGATTAGTCCAACAAAAATAATCGTAGCCAATAGAATTTCCTTGCGGAGAAAACGATAAACTTTACCATAAATCCAAGGACCTTCGTATAACATCATATCGACATCGATAAAGCTTGCAAAAATATTCTCGAAAGATATTTTTCCAGTAAAAGAACACGTGATTGCAGTTACCACACTGAACCCAGAGATGATGTACATTATGGAGTAAGTAGCTTTTCCTGGACAGCCATGTTGACGTTGTAGAAACATCTTGTGTATATAATATGGCCGTGGCTTAAAATGGCTGCCAAAGCCACCAAAACGCTGTAACCACTCCACAAAATCGACGGTTTCAATTGGAGGTTAAACGGTGCCAATCCGAAGAATCGACAGAAATAGAAAATCGGAGCCAGCGAGACCTTGAAATCAGTTTTAAAGCGTTGTCTTCTGTCCATGGTTGTGATTGGTTTTTTTTTTAATTTATTTAGATTTATGTTTTGTTAGATGAGCGACGACACGGTCATTTTTTTCGTAATGAGGTTACCACATTCTGCAGTTGCTTAATTTTTGCAAATAATTGATTCGAAGACTCAATCGGCTGATCGAAGCCAATGATGAAAAGTACTGCAATGAATTATACCGTTGCTTCAATATACGTGGATATATAATAGTACCTATTTTAAGATTTTTAAAATGATCTGTTAAATAAATTATTTTACTAGCAATGAAGGGTTGGTAAAGTTTCGACAAGACTGCTCTTAAAGCTCAACCAGTTATGTTCAAAGCAGGTCTTGTCGATTCCTTATGCTTGCATTGTATCTAAAAAAAAAAAGTTTCATTTATCCTATGTCCTTTATCAAAAGTGTTATGAATTCTGATTTTTTTTTCTGTTCTTTTTTCTCCTGGAATGCTTTCAACGTTAAATTGTTTGTTTTGAAGTCATGACCGAAACTACATCGAAATCAAATATTGTGGAATGGCTGGATCGATATATATATTTCTGCCACTTTCTTGATTATGTATACTTTATATAGATAGATAAACATAGATTAAGTTATTTTAAAGACAGCGTATTTTATCTTGGTATTACACTTTTTAACAAACTTCCTGAAAATGTTGCTACAATAGCTGATTTGTCAAAGTTTTGACGCACTATAAAAAAATTGTTATTATACAAAAGTTTTTACAATATTATCGAATTTTATAAATTAATCACGAATGATTGGAAAAAGGTGTGATTGTTGTTACCTACTTAAGTATTTCATATGACTATCTTAGATTACGCATTGTCTGTGTTTTTTGCAATTAATTTGTAATCATAATGTATTTTTATTTTGGACGAGTCCACATTCTTTTACTCTTCGAATGTAAGCCCTGTGATTATGGAGAAATAAAGATACAATAAAATATATAATCACAAAATATGGTTGTTTGTTTAAGAAATTCTGACATTTCATCTCATATATACTTACATATTATTACTTTCGCCTTACTTATCTAATCGGATCTGTGAGAATATTTTATCGATTGTATGGATTTTTATTCTTGGGGCGTTTTTAGCACATGCCTAATGGCTTCTGCGGTAGACTTTGTTGCCGATTGTTTTTAGACTCGTGTCTACTTGATTTATTCTTAGCACTAGTTTTAACAAAAACCATTTGAAATGAGTTTTGAATGCTAAGTAAAGAACAACTAATTTTCCCAACGTTTTGTAACTTGTACCTGTTACTTTATCAAGGGTAAAAGCAGTCCTGACAATTTTCCAATAACAAAAGAACCACATAAAATTATAACAATTACCAAGTTCAAGCTTCCAAAATGCATCTAAATAAAATAATCAGGGTCAATACCTCAAAAACTAATGTATTATGTATTTTCTGAAATAAAATCTGAACAAATTGTTGCTATTTTTGCTGTTGATGATGATGGAAAGTGCTTGGTTAAGAAGCATTCGGTAAAGCGTGGCAAATCAGCCATCCACTTTGCTGAACAGGAAGGCAACATCGGAGTCATCAGAGTTTTTATCCGCGAAGGCGGTGACCCAGGAAGCCGAAACCATAACGGCAGCACACCGTTGCATTTGGCGGCTGAATTTAAGCATCCTGACGTAGTGAGGATCTTACTGGAGACTCTGGACGAGGTTGACAGAGCCGATGCTGTTAACACGTGTGATAAAGATGGAGACAGCGTGTTGATTTGCGGGGCTTTGGGAGGTTGTCTGGAATGCAATGAAAGAAATAGTTTGCCCCCAGTCATTAAAAAAACTAAATCAGTAACATCTTTTAAAACACTCTTTTAAGTCGCATCTTTTAAGTTCCCAAGCCAATAGTAACCAGAACTTATTCTTATAAATGTGTATTAATATTGTTTCTCTTGTTTGCTTTTATTTCCAAATCTTGTCTAAGTTACTTGTCTAAGTCTAAGTTACTTGTCTAAGTACCAGTTACTTGTAAGTTACTAAGTAAGATAATAATATACTTTCTTCAATAATTTAACACTGCAATGTTATAACCTATGTCCCAGATATATAATTCACATATTTTAACTGTGTTTTTTTTTAGATCTTAACTAGACATTATAATGTAGGTACATATTATAGTCATTTATTTATTTTCTTATTCTTTACTTAATATCTAGCTTGTAATATTGTAGAGGTTAAGTGGAAGAGCAGGGTAACCCGAACTTCGCATCGTGTAAAAAAGACCAATAAATAAATAAATAAAATAAATAAAATAAAACTTCTTGTCAAAGCTGGCGCGAAGTCGAGTGTAAGGAATTTTCACCTTGGGACGCCGTTGATGGAAGTGGCTTTGAAATTTAATATTGGTGTTGTTGAATACCTGTTAAGGACTTTCGATCCAGACAGAGAAGGCATGACTGTACAAGAGTTCATCGCCATGAAGGACGAAGAAGATGAGAGTGTTCTAGATTTAATAGGGACTGAGTTCCTGGACGTTTTTGAAGATTTAATCTAGATTCTAGAAAAAAAAAATCACCTTACGAAATCGATAAAAATGAAGGACACGATGTTAATGATCTTTTTCAGTCATGAGTTGGTCGTATGTTAAGAGATGTTGTCAGTGACATGTAGTAGCTGTATGTAAGCTTGATGATCTGGAAACAGATAATTTGTGTGATTATTTTCATGTTGGCTCATCTTTTAAAAATGGTGTACAATTCAACACAAAATACTCATAGAAATTTGACAATTAACAATGAAGTAACATTGTGAATTTTAAATTGTGAATAAAGCCTTAGTTAGGCCGGGTTTTACCAACATTTTTTAGATCTCAACAATTGGATCTCTAGCTCACAGAAACATCTGAATTTCACTGCACGTGATTGGAAGTCGTCATGGCAACAGTTTCAACAAAATTTTCAACTATAAGTTGGATCTCTAGCTCACAGAAACATCTGAATTTCACTGCATGTGATTGGAAGTCGTCATGGTAACAGTTTCAACAAAATGTTCAACTATAAGTTGGATCTCTAGCTCACAGAAACATCTGAATTTCACTGCATGTGATTGGAAGTCGTCATGGCAACAGTTTCAACAAAATGTTCAACTATAAGTTGGATCTCTAGCTCACAGAAACATCTGAATTTCACTGCATGTGATTGGAAGTCGTCATGGCAACAGTTTCAACAAACACTTCAAATAGGAGGCGGGATATTGGTAAAACTGGATCTTAGTTTCCCAGCGCTATTATAAAACTGTCCATGCTAAACGTACCGATCGATTAACTACGTTCCAGATACAAATATTTACAAGTAAAACAAAATTGAACTGCGTTATTTCTGTAAATATTTTCTAAACTGTACGGAATTAGGTGTTTACATATATTTAAATTTTTACCTCGAAAAAAAAATTCATATTCAAGCGAATACACCCGGCGATTTTGATGCCGATCGGTTGATTGCTACGGGATATTATTATGCGCAGCGATCGTTTGAAACTGTCCGACGCGCGCAGCCAGCCGCAGCCGAACGCAGCATCTCGGACGAGCTCACTCTGCGAAATAATTGTATTTCTTCAATTTGGTCTTCTTCACTTAATAACATTGTTAAACCCTGGAATTTACCGAGATAAAGTAACATTATTCCTACCCCGGTCCTGAAAATAAGGGTAGCTAAATTATTTCAGTTGAGCTTTTAGCAAACCAAAACGGTTTGCCGTGTTGGAAACACCGGTTCTCGTGAGATCATCGAAGCTGAGTAACACTGCGCTGGGTCAGGTATTGGATAGGTGACCATCATACACATGACCAGTTCTGTTCGGAAGAGAGGTTGGAGGGATGCAATTTAATCAACACTGCGCTGGGTTAGGTATTGGATGGGTGACCATCATACACATGACCAGTTCTGTTCGGGACAGAGGTTGGAGGGATGAAAGTTAATCAACACTGCGCTGGGTCAGGTATTGGATGGGTGACCATCGTACACATGACCAGTTCTGTTCGGAAGAGAGGCTGGAGGGATGAAAGTTAAGCAACACTGCGCTGGGTCAGGTATTGGATGGGTGACCATCATACACATGACCAGTTCTGTTCGGGAGAGAGGTTGGAGGGATGAAAGTTAGTACAACAACTTCACTCGCCTTGCTTATCAACCTCTCGACACAACTTATTCTCTTTATATACACTATAATCGTCTCAAAAAGGCAGTGTCCAATTAGCTCAATGGTTCAGAGCAACACCCGCGATAGGTGGAGATCAGGATTTGAGTCCGCGTGTTGGCATCAGTTTTTGGGATGGTTATAGTGTTGTTAATAATAAAATATCTCGACACAGCTGTTTTCAAAGTGCTTTATGCTGAAACTTTATTCAACTTCGGTAAACTTTGATAAACTTAGAGAGATTTATGATGGTTTTTAGACTCATGTCTACTTGATTTATCCTTAGCACTAGTTTTAACAAAAACTATTTGAAATGGGTTTTGAATGCTAATTAAAGGACAACTAAATTTCCCGACGTTTCGTAACATGTAATAGTAAATTCTTCTGTAAGTGTTAAAGCAGTCCTGACAATTTTCCGATAACAAAAGAACCACATAAAATTATAACAATTACCAAGTTCACGCTTTCTAAATGCATCTAAATAAAATAATCAGGGTCAATAACTCAAAAACTAATGTATTTTGTATTTTCTGAAATAAAATCCCAAGAGATTTAGTTTAAAATCACTTCTGGAACAAACACATTTTTCTTTCTTGTATTACGAACCTGTTGCTCCACTTGATCAGCAAGCCAAGATATCAATGCTTCGTTACACCAGCAAACAACTATCAGCAACAAGATGTAAAATATCTTCTGGTCAAAAACTGCGGTCTGAAACAAAACAGGAAATATTAATTCAATAAATATAAAAAAAAAAAATACATAAATAACAATATGTAAATGTTTTCACATTACAAAAGACCAATTCTACGTACATTTAAGACGATGATGATCCCCAAGATGACAGGAAAGACGCAGCAGTTGAGTTGTTGTATTAAAAACAGCTCGTGGGCAGAACCGACTGCGTTGACAAACCTTGGAAGAGAAAACATAACATGAATCCAGGGTTCGAATCCTGGTTGGGTCGCACATTTGCCCAGTCTAGCTCCCTTTCCAAACATTAAACACTTGGGCATCGCAAGAGCAGTTATAGATCAGCCCAATTAATTTTTTCTTTATTTAATTTTTTTTTTTTACTTTTCATTGGAAATGCTTTTCACTTTTTTTTTGGTACTTTCGGCGCACAAAAATTTTTTTTTGTCCTTTCTGTAAACATGCTAACATATAAAAATGGTCTGCTTATCTCAACTTTAAATGTGTCTAAATTCGTTTGGTGGTAAAGTCCAAAATCTTGATAAAAATAAATCAGATCGTTTTTAAAATCAAAGCAGATCTACGTTCAGAAGTTTCGGAAGTGTGCTAAAAATTTCATTCGAATAAGAAAAACCGTTTGGCCAGAAGAGAATTTGATTGCGCGTTCTGAAACACTTTGAAAAAGCTCCCTTGAAGTTTAAAATTATAAAAAACCAGTACAGTTGTATTTTTTTACTGTACATTAATACAAAAAACATACTACCTGCTTTTAAACGACAAAATTTAGTTGTTCTTTACTTAGCATTCAAAACCCAGTTGAAATAGTTTTTGTCAAAACTAGTGCTAAGTTTACATAAAGTAGACACGAGTCTAAAAACAATCTCATTACCTGCTTATCGCTTGATGATGACGCACACAAATGGCAAGTCTTTGATCGATGGTCGACGTCTCCATTCTTCGTCTCCCAAGAAACTTCAAACGTTTCAATCCGACAAACTCTTCATTGCTTTGTAAGTACGTTGAGTAATCCCCACGTCTGACTACTGAGTTACCTCCCATCGGACTTTGAACATGCTTCAAATTGTAGTTGAGAAGTTGCAAATGCCTGACCGCTTGGATCAGCAGCGCCATCAAGAAGGCGTACATGAAGGAAACAACAACAAATCCATATGTGATTGTTGTTGTTGTTATGAATACGGTCACCTCAAAGCTGGGAGTGACGTAGAATTCAAATGGGAACCAGTATCTGCAAAATAATAAATAGTTTTTAATGAGATAAATATAAGTCGGTGGCCCAAATAAAACACAGATTCAAATAATTGAAATCTGAGAAGGAAAATCAATGTATTAAACAATTTACAGCTATCCACGTACATGGTTGACCATTAAGGTCTAGCTTACTAATCTATATTATAAAAAAAAAATTCTTTTTAAAGTATCACTAGTATTTATGATTACGGTCAATGGTAATTATGAACTGTTGTTTTATAAATGGTTGTGCAAGATGCAAATTGATGCTTTAAGAACGGCAGGAACTATAGAATCTAAAATTGAGAGCGAGAGAAATTGCAAACGCTTGCAATGCGCGGGGTATTTTATTATTATTAACACTATAACCGTCTCAAAAATTGATGCCTAAACGGGGCCTCGAACCCCGATCTTCACCTGTCGCGGGTGTTGCTCTAACTAACTTAGCTACTTGGACAGATCATTTTGAAGACGATTTTAGTGTACTTGAAGATCCGTCATTCTCATCAAATACACTAAAATCGTCTCAAAAAGCCAGTCTCCAAGTAGCTCAATGGGTTACAGCAACACCAGCAACAGGTTGAGATCGTGGTTCGAGTCCGCGTTTGAGCAACGATTTTTGAGACGGTTCTAGTGTTCATAATAATAAAATACCCCGCGCATTGCAAGCGTTTGCAATTTAAATAAGATTTCAACTAAAATAGGACTCGCGCTGTTTTGGCAACTGATAATGTGGCACTTGCTGGTCTCACAGAGTCGGTGAATAATTGGCAGACGAGTTTATTGTCGTAATTAAACCTCTAATTATACTATCAAAATAGTCAAGCTTCCAAAACAGATTTGTACTTCACTTCTTTTATTGCTCGGTCCTGTTCTTTCAGCATTTCTGAGTAATTGTAAAATACATGGCCGCCATTCTATGTTTTGTTTGTGTCAGTTCAGATCTTTTTGGTGCAGAATTGTTGACGTTTTCCTGCACTAGTCTAGGAAACGGAGGGGCAAGAACAATAATGAAAAGTGTTTAAGATGATCTACAAAGCTCGGAAATATCCCACTCTGACCTGTTCTAATAAAAAAATGAGGAAACTTTGAAATATAAATTTATTTCATGTGAACCTGCGCTTAAACGGATGTGACGTAGTAAATATGTACTAAACCTCGACCTGAGTGACTGTTATTATTCACAGCTTCGTGGTTCTACTCTATAGGGGTCCGTCATTTTTATCAAATGCAAGGAAGAGACTTTAACCCGGTAGTCACCTTGGTACTTCCCGTCTCCAATCTAGGTTTGGTAAGGTTGATCATCATCCTCATCATCACCCATTCATTTATCTACACGACTCCCCAGTGGCAGTTGTCAAAACAGTGCGGCCACTAAGCAAATTAATAAAATTAATCATTTTACCTGAAAATCAACTGTTTTTTCATGTACGCATATGAGGGATAAGCGACCAACACGAACGGTGAAATAATATATAAAACACTTGCAAAATAACAATAGGTTAACTTGGAAAGCCAGATGGCTTTGTGGTCAATATCTTGTCGTACATCTCGATAGGAAAGTGTGATTTCGTCAATTTCATTTAAAGCTTCCACTATGATCTTGAACTGCTTCTTCTTGTACAGAAGGCTTCCGATAGCGACAGCCATTAGCACCGAGATGAAAATGCCAGTAAATGGATCCATCATCGTCAGGATAGGTTGATCCCAAAACATGTAGACGCTCGCAGGGCCGATGAAGATGGAGAATATTGTGGATGACAGCAACATGAAACGAGAAAGCCAGTATCTGAAGTGACGAACGGTGAATTCTTCGCCGTTTCTTTGTGGCCAACAGCCTGTAGGATAATGAGAGAGGAAAAAAAATTGTTCTGGTACCTACTATGTGTTAGAAAATGAAGAAATGAGCCAAGATGGTTTACCAAGCAACACGACCGAGAGCGGTAGCATAAATAAGCAGCATGTTCAGTGAATCTGATTTTAGTAACGCTTCATGCTGTTAATTGTTTGGCTATAGCTGCCCTGTGATGATCGCCTACACTAGAATTAATTTGAGTTTGCCACTTTCTGGGCTGCTTGAACCAACCTAGAAAACATGACACCATGATGCTACTGTTAGCTATCCGATTTAAAAGCAACAAAATAACGTTTTTCTTTGGTTGAAACATTTAATAATTTCAGTAAAACGAAATATTTAATGGAAAACAATAAATGTTAATCAACGAAAGTTCAAATTAATATATTTTGGATTACTTTTAACTTTTATTAGGTTGGCATGCACCCAAGCTTGCAAACCGCTCTTTGGCAGGCATTGCTGGAATCCGCTAGTGTATGGCAGGTATTTAGCAGAAGTCATTAGGACTTTTAGTTTTGTATTTAAGTTCCTATTTTTCAATAGAATTAATTTCACGTAAATAAACTGATAAATTCACAAAGAGTTTAAGGGCATATATGTAGTCAGAGTCCACCAGGTTGTGGCAAGGTAAGGCTAACAAGTAACACGACTGTAAAAAGTGTGATTCACCCCCCATGCAAATCGTTTCCTCGCTGTCGTTTTTTTGGGTGTTGAAAATTATTCAAAAATATTTGTGTCTATGGTTGCTAATGTTTCATATTTTCATATTTTGTAAACCGAATGCGAGGTGAATTTAAGAAAGGAACCAAAATGTACAGATCTGAAGGCTTAGTGTGAGAACGTTATACTTTAAATCAAAGAAAGAAATATCAGCAACAATGACCACAACCAGTGGTTGTTTTGGGCTACTCTCAAGTACGCGCCGCGTACCTACCTTTTCTTGCAATAGTGTACGTCGATCACTCATTCCGGGAAAAGTTTGGTCTGCTCTACATTTAAATTCAAGAAACACGCATTATTTTCACGTGTTGGTGCAAATTTAATTTGGAAATGACATTCAGCAGAACGTATGTATATCCACAGAATCTCATCGAATCTTAAATATCGGAGTTCCACAAGGATCTATTATTGCTCCCCTGATTTTCGTCTTATAAACTAATGATTTGCCATCCCACATCGAGCAAGGTCATCTAACACTCTTCGCAGATGATACCACTCATCTCTGAAACGTTCCACAAGACGATAGAAGAGAAGTACATAAAAATAAATTGGCAACTAAGGAAATCTCAAATTGGGTACGAGAAAATGAACTGTCTATCAATTTCTCCAAAACGGTAATACTTAAGTTCAATTATAAAAATAATATCCACTGCCAATCTCGTACCCTATTACACTATGATGGCAAAAGCATTGTGTCACAAAATAAAACTAGATTCTTAGGAGTCATTATCGATGACAGGCTCGAGTGGGATGAAAATATACACTCAATCAGTAAAAAATTGCTTCTGGATGTTTCCTAATGAGTAGAATATTACTTAATGCCGATCACGATACAGCGAAACTAGTTTATTGCTCGTACATTCACTCAAGACTCTTATACGGGATATTATTATGGGGTCACTCCCGGCTCAGGAAGTGTTTGTTCATCCTTCAAAAACGAGCAATACGACAACTAGCAGGAGCTAACAGAAATTCATGTACAACGGGCAAGTTCTACAAAGATTCGTGCAGACCGTACTTCAAAAAATTAAAAATACTCACATTAGCATGTATATATAGTTATATTGTCTTTTGTCTGATGTTAGAAAACATAGAAGCATCTTCATGTGTAGATTATGACAATAAGAAGGAAAAAACAAGGTATGGGCATCTATTGAAAGCAGAAAAAATTATGACAAAATACGACACTAAGCATTCCAACGTCATTGGTTATAAATTTTATAATAAAGCAGTAGCTATTTGCAATATTAAACCAACAACTGTGAATGTATCATATTGTAAGAGTAATGTAAAAAAGTTCCTGGTTCTAAATGCATTTTATACATTTGACGAATTTTTGTCTTGTACAATGTGAATTGTGAATTGTATATATACTTAGTTATATTATATATTATAATATATAATTCCAAATACACTAGCTCATATTAAGAGTACGCAAAGCGCAACGCTACCCTTTGTCAGGCAGAGCCGACAAAGCATAGCGAGAGTATAGAAATTGTTTCAAGGTTTTTCGCCTTTTAGCATAGCTTCCTTCTCCCCCCCCCCCCCCCCCCCACCCAAGAAAACACTCGATCTAGAACAGCACCTGAATTCAATTGAGAGCTTACCCACCTTTCTCGTTACAAATTAACTACTGACCACAGCCTATCCCTGTGCAGTATGCGTCCATTTCAATGGCTTTCTAGCATCCAAAGATTTTGATCTGACATTGGCTAGTATCTGCTACTAGAAACGAAATCACTCTAACCAATTAATTTCCAAAAATCGTTGAAAAACGTCAAGTGTCGTTCGAGGTCACAAATATATTTAAAAAACTAATTGCGATTTGAGTTATCAACTGAAACCCAGAATGTCTTCTTGACAATGCTACCGTCGTAGCACCTCTGTAATACCGGTTGCTAGCGGTGCTGAAATCAACAAACTCTAGCATAGTTGAAAAGTGCCAATCTAGGTCGGGGTTATAAAATACTACCGGTCGTATTATGTAGCACCATGGTAGCCCCGCCAAATGACCGCTCTAGGTCAGGGTTATATAACACCATCGGTCGTATTATGTTGCACCATGGTAGCACCGCCAAATGACCGCTCTAGGTCGGGGTTATATAATACCACCGGTCGTATTATGTAGCACCATGGTACCACCACCAAATGACCGCTCTAGGTCAGGGTTATATAATACCACCGGTCGTATTATGTAGCACCATGGTAGCACCGTCAAATGACCGCTCTAGGTCGGAGTTATATAATACCACCGATCGTATTATGTAGCACCATGGTAGCACCACCAAATGACCGCTCTAGGTCAGAAAAAAAAACCACCGGTCGTATTATGTAGCACCATAGTAGCACCGCCAAATGACCGCTCTAGGTCAGGGTTATATAATACCATCGGTCGTATTATGTAGCACTATGATAGCACTGCCAAATGACCGTTCTAGGTCAGGGTTATAAAACACCACTGGCAGTTTGCTCTAGCATTATGGGAAAAACGGCAAATGACCGCTCTTGGCAAGTCCCTGTGTACAGACCTCATGAAATATTGAGCAACGCTTACCTAAGTCCTCAATGACGCCAATGTACATTTTAATGCAATCAATCTCACACATTTGCCACTCATTATGAATCCTCGCTAATAAGCGCTCGATGATTCGCCGCGACATTTTGATGTGGAATCTTGAAAAAGTCCTTTCGCTTCACAGGAATTGCTGTAAATGTCTCCGCCAAATTATTACCAAATGCTGGCGTGTGATTTCAACACAGCAAACAAAGAACTACCTTCCCACTTTGTTTTTTTGTTTTGTTTTGAGGAAAATAAGTTAACAAATAAATAAATCAAACATTTGAAAAAGTTTTTAAAACAAAATTTTCTGTGTACCATGACCATGAATTAAATTACTTGTTCGTTTTTCAGTAACTAGATATTTTCTGGAAAAAAACAACAAGCACTCTGCTTAGAAATTAATAGAAATGATAATTTATTAAATGTTGATCAGAGACAAAGACATCAAGCACCCATCGTTGTCATTGGTGCAATTTATTTTCCACACGCATTATTTGTAGTCATTCAAATATTTACAAACTCGCTTGAAAATGATTCGTTCGTTAAAAGAACGCCTTGATTGATGATTACACTATCAATTGATTCTTTGACTAGTATTAACTTTGTTCACACAGGAGATTTATTACCCTACCAGTATTGATTGTATGAGATAAATATAAACTACATTTGTTTTTCTACATCTTCTACTTCTTCACTTTTACATTTAAATCTGCTACATTTTAGAAAGCAATTAGCAGGATAGTTACACAGGATAGTTACACAGGCAATACACTTTTTTGTAGATAAAAAAATGATATTCGGCGTCTTGTCACAAAATAACTAGCTGTTTAAATAATAACAAATAGAGAAAGTTTTTGCCTATATTTTGGGCAAAATTGGTGGTCCTATCTCTTTTCATTAAACACTAACCTATCCCAATGATTCCAAAACTTCCGTTGACTTAAAAAAAAAATATGATACACTATGGTACTTTCTATAGTCAATTCTGTTTTCAATTTTTTTGTTGAGAATTCATTTTTTGTCAATTTTGTTAACTCCTAAATTTTATGAAAAAAAAAAAGTATATCTTTATATCAACAATTCAGACAAAAAAAGGTTTCAAAAGTTAATTACTAAGAAGCTTTCAAGAGCCGTGATTTTTACAAAAAGACAGTGACACTTGTGTTTTCTTGAAAGCTTTTGAGTATGTGACTTAAAATAAACGCTACTTCACTAGCACCCGATAGCCGTGCACCCTCTGCTCATCACGGATTCCCTCAATAGAGCCATGGCACCTTTGACAGCCAAGCGAGTAAAGGTTGTCACATTTATGATTGTTTTTAGACTCATGTCTACTTGATTTATCCTTAGCACTAGTTTTAAGAAAAACTATTTGACATGGTTTTGAATGCTAAGTTGAACATTTCCCGACGTTTCGCAACATAAACTAGTTACTTCTTCAGAGGTTTGAGCAGTTCTGACAATTTTCCGATAGAAAAAGAATCACAGTTGTCACAGTTGTCAAAATATTGAGGTTTCTTCCATCCTGCGCAACTGCCTTTAATCGTGAGTTGGTCGTATGTTAAGAGATGTTGTCAGTGACATGTAGTAGCTGTATGTAAGCTTAACAATCTGCAATCAGACAATGAGAGTGATTAGTTTTCTAATAAAAATATTATTATTAACTTGACAAAAACTATTTCAACTGGGTTTTGAATGCTAAGTGAAGAACAACTAAATTTCCCAACGTTTCGTAACTTGTACCTGTTACTTTATCAAGGGTAACAGAAGTGACTGGTACAAGTTACGTGACGTTGGGAAATATACCTAGTTGTTCTATATTACAAAAAATTTACAGATACAAATTAGAAATTAACGGTTAAATTCGCTTTGTTGAAATGCTTGTGGCCGTGCTCATGCTTATTGCTATGTCAATTGTTGGTGTCTAAAACTGGCTTGAAATGAGTTTAAATATCTACCTCAAAAAAAGTCTGCATATTCAAGCGAATACACCCGGCGATTTTGATGACGATCGGTTGATTGCTACGGGACATGATGATGCGCAGCGATCGTTTGAAACTGTCCGACGCGCGCAGCCAGTCGCAGCCGAACGCAGCATCTCGGACGAGTTCACTCTGCGAAAGATCTTGTCTGGAGTATGTGCTGATTAGTAAACTATTAAAACCGGTCCGTACCGAACGGTTTGTCGTGTTGGAAACACCGGTTCTCATGAGACCACCGAAATAAAGCAACACTGCTCTGGGTCAGGTATTGGATGGGTGACCATCATACACATGACCAGTTCTGTTCAGGAGAGAGGTTGGAGGGATGGAAGTTAAGCAACACTTGGATGGGTGACCATCATACACATGATCAGTTCTGTTCGGGAGAGAGGTTGGAGGGATGAAAGTTAAGCAACACTGTGCTGGGTCAGGTATTGGATGTGTGACCATCATACACATGATCAGTTCTGTTCGGGAGAGAGGTTGGAGGGATGAAAGTTAAGCAACACTGCGCTGGGTCAGGTATTGAATGGGTGACCATCATACACATGACCAGTTCTGTTCGGGAGAGAGGTTGGAGGGATGAAAGTTAAGCAACACTGCGCTGGGTCAGGTATTGGATGTGTGACCATCATACACATGATCAGTTCTGTTCGGGAGAGAGGTTGGAGGGATGAAAGTTAAGCAACACTGCGCTGGGTCAGGTATTGAATGGGTGACCATCATACACATGACCAGTTCTCTTCGGGAGAGAGGTTGGAGGGATGAAAGTTAGTATAGCAACTTCATTCGCCTTGCTTATTTACCTCCCGACAGCATGGATTTGTGGAGAAATCCTGTTGTTCGAGTTGTACCGTCCTTCGGAAGGGACGTTAAGCCGATGGTCTTTAGGTGTTCTTCAACAGGAGCTGGCTACGTGCCGGCACCAAGTTTCCCCTCCTACCTTCTAGGCTAGTTTAGGTTCATCATCATCCTCATAATCATTCTCTTCTCCACCGACAGCCAATTGACCAGAGCCGCAGGGCCAGTTGTCAAAACAGTGCGTCGTGAAACACCACAAATTAACTATCAATCAAACCGGTCCCCAAACTCAATTTTTTCAAAATTCTTTGAGATGAGCTATTGGCTAACAGAAATGTTTGAGTTTTCTTACAAAAAAATCTTTCGAGTGTTTTAATCTGTTGAGCTTTTGGGACCGTTGAACAAAGAAAGGCGTTCACATTTTTGTGTTTAAAATTTGTTCTTCTATTTCTAGTCAAGACTGTTTTGAAATTTTCATTTTTTAATATTTTGTAGCCCAGTAAGACCGGGTATTAAAATATTTTTCAACTCAGAGTTAAGCCTCCAACTTACAGAAACAGATTTATTTCACTGCCCGGTATTGATTGTTGCCATGTCAACTGTTTTACACGACGCACTTTAACTCGGAGTTAAGAAAATAGTAATATCAGGCATTAGCACGTTAGTGAGATTTTGCTTGAAATTATGTTTAGATTTTCATTTTTCTCCCTGTTACTCACCTCTTCCTCCACTTTATCAGCAAGCCAACAGATAATAGCTTCGTTACCCCAGGCAATACCCATCAAAGCCGAAACGTAAATGATCTTCTGATGGAATTCGGTGGTCTGGAATAATATAAATTATACATATAATCATGATGCGAAAAAGTAAAATGCAATATAATCATTAACTTTGATGACCCTTGACACGTACATACACGACGACAATTATTCCCATAATGACAGGGAAAATGCAGCAGTTGAGCTGGTGTATAAAGAACAGGTCGTTGGCAGAACGAATGGCGTTCACATACCTTGGACAAAAAGAAAATATTACCAGGACTTTGCAAAAGCGTAAGTGTGAGCGTTGCGAAAAGCAAGAAGAGAAGATCAATTTATTTTATCATTTTTTTCTTAAAATTTCTACAGGTACTGACTCATGGGCTTCTTTCGGTACTGTCGTCAAATAAAAAATTCCTGATACTTCGCTATGTAAAATTTTCGATCTCAACACAAAATCTGCAAATTTCAACATGCCTGGACTTTTTTGTTGAACATTTTCGTAGAACTTGATTGAAAGAAAAAAAATATATATATATATTACAGATTGTTCAAAAATTTTAGCTGATTTAAGATCAGAGATTTCGACGATGTCCTTGTACTTTCGTCCAAATCGGCTAGGCCACCTGACCAGCAGAGAGCGCACGCAGTCTGCGCAACGAGGCTTTTGGGAAAGCTTTTTGACACAATTGAAATAATAAACAAAAAAGGGAACCGCTAGCTGAACGCGACGTCACACCACCGTGCCGCGCAACTCCGCTCAGTCGCCAGCTCACTGACGTACCGTTGGAAAGCCATCTCCGACGCAAACCACCTGAAAGCTGAAGCCTGGACTCTCAAGGCTACCCTCTTAGCCAACGGGTACACCAACCGCGACTTCCAAAGAGCTTGGAATATGAAGAAGAGGGTGACCCCGACGAAGAGAAATAGGAGCCAGCCGCTGTCGCCTTCCGAAAAGGGACAACCGACCAGATCAGCAAGCGCCTGGCCGACGCAAATATCAAAACAGTTTTTCACGCCGACCGCAAGGTCCGAGACCTTTTGCGTAGCGCCAAGGACAAGCTCGAGCTCGAGCAACACGGGGTCTACGAGGTACCCTGTGCTAAGTGACTGTAACAACACATAAATCGGACAGACGGGCCGCCACATCTCGACCCGGCCAGAGCACTTCCTCTCTGTTCCAACATACGCAGCAGACCGGCTACTGGATGGATTTTGACAGAATGAAATCTCTGGCCTCCATCGACCATTACCGGACCCGGATCATCCGTGAGGCGGTGGAGATCGAACGGCGCTCGTTCATCGTGAACAAAAGGGACGACAGCCTTTGCCTCCCGCAAGCGTGGAAGCCCGTCGTGGACAGGATCACCGTGACGCCACCAGTACACCCTGAGAGGACAACATCGGTCTCTACCCAATTGACCGCACCTGCCCTCCAAGATACCCCAGCTCACTACACACGCTTGGCCACAGCCAGAATCTACAAAGCAGAGGTGAATAAGCTTTAAGCCATGAGCTACCTATAAAAAAGAGGCGTTGTGATACAAAACGACCCTGGAATTGACATGACAGAACAAAAATAATATCATTCTCCTGAAGATTACGAGCCGTGCCACGTCGAAGCGTCGAGACGTGAGACCCTTTCTAGGGCGGCAAGCCTATTCAAAGCAGAGCAAAACCAAAAAACACATAAAAAAAAATTGCCTGTTTTCAAGTGCACAACAATATAAAAAACACACTACCTGCTTATCGCTTGATGATGACGCACACATAAAGCAAGTCTTTGCTCGATGTTAAAATCTTCCATTCTTCGTTCCCCAAGAAACCTCGCGTGCTCCAATCCAAAAGACCCTTCATTAACGTCAGTAATGTTATGTTCTTGGCTGACAACTAAGCTACCTCCCATCGGACTTCGAACAAGCTTCAAATTGTAGTTGAGAAGTTGCAGATGCCTGACTGCTTGGACCAGTAGTACCATCAAGAAGGCGTACAAAAAAGCCACAACGACAAACCCGTAGGCAACTGTTATTGTAATTAGAAACACCGTAATCTCAAAGTTGGGCGTTACGTAAAATTCGAATGGGAACCAGCATCTGCAGCAGAAAGAATATTTTTTCTATTAAACACAGGATCCGTTGGAGTCAATAATTGATTTGCTAAAATTGACAATGCCCTGTTTTTGATCACAAATCATCTGACACTAATGTGGTGAATGAGTGGGTTATGATGTTTATTACCAAAAAAGGTTCCACGAACGCAATTTTAGTTGCTTTCTAAGATGAAGTTAGCGTTATTCTAGGATGATAACATGAGAAACATTGTAAAGATCGAAGAAAAAAAGCAAACATTTACTAAATGAGGTCGGAAATGTGTGAAGAAAGAGATAAAAAAAAAACACACACGAGCTCAAAAATGGTTGAAAAATTGTTTTTATGCATTTCAACACTTTGGAAAGATTAGTAAAAAAATTATCAAAGACTTTTGGTGGTAAAGCTCCAAAAAATGAAACAAAATCACAACATTTTCGTAATTTTGAAGAAAACAAAACTCACACATAATTTTCGGCTTTATACTTAACCTAACCTAACCTAACCTAACCTAACCTAACCTAACCTAACCTAACCTAACCTAACCTAACCTTACCTAACATATTCTACCAACGAGACGTACATTTCAATCCCCGCTTTCGAATAAAATTCCAACAGGTTCAACAAAATCCCAACATTTGAGTAATTTTTTTACCTGAACATCAACTCCATCTTCACGTATGCGTACGCGGGATAAACGACCAACAAGGCGGGAGATACAAAGTAACAGTTAAACGCATAATAGCAATAAGTATACTTTGAAAACCAGATCGCTTTGCGTTCTACGTCTTGCGGTCTCTCGTTGTATGAAAGTATAATATCTTGAATTTCATTAAAAGCGTCCACCATAGTCTTGAACTGCTGCTTCTTGCACAGAAGGCTCCCGATGACAACACAGTTAAAGAAAATGAGGATAGAAGCAGCAAATGGCTCTATTATCACTAGGACGGGTTGATCCCAGAACATAGAGACGCTCAGGGGTCCGAGGAAAATGGCAAGCGTCGTCGATGTCAGCAACATGAAACGAGCAAGCCAGAATCTGAAGTGACGAACAGTGAGTTCTTCTCCGTTTCTTTGTGGCCAACAACCTAAAAGATAAAGAGAGGGAGGAAAAAACATGTTCACGAATTATCTTCGACGGTTGATAGCAAAAAAACAAATAAGAAAAAAATAGCACCAAGGAATGAGAGTGGCAATAGCAGCATATTGAGTGACTTTATTTAGAGTACCTACATCATTATGCATTTTTTTCGCTGTACTTTATGATCAATTAAGGAATCTGAATAATCGCTTGACGCAAAATGAGATATACGTTGCCAGAGATTAATTCTTTTATACAAATTAAAATGTTGAAAAAAATCAGAGTTTAAAGGAAGAATGTTGCAGGAAGAATATACTCGATGAGGTTGTGGGAAAGAAACGAAAATAACCAACAAGGAATCAATACGAAAACACAAAAGTTATTAATCAATCCAGATAATATGCCAGTGCATCGAGGCAAGCTCTTTCACGACTGCTTGTTGGTCCCATAAGCACAAACTGGTAGGCAATATACCGGTAGGTTTCTCAATACCCTCGATCGTTACAATATTTAAAAATCTTGTGAGATGATACCGTGTGTTTAAACAGAGAGAATTATAAAAGCACCCCTGACCACAGCTTTTCTTTGGGCGCTGTTTCCTTTTCAGACAAATTCAGACCCTCTTAGGTCTTCAGGTCTGCATCCCAATTTTTCAAAGAGCCGTTATGCAAAATCTCAACAAGTAACAAAAGTTTGTGTAATGCAAACCATAGTACGCTGCTTGATTTAAAAAATAACAAAATTCGATAAAAAAAATGTCCGGCAAATGGTTTTTGAACATTAGAATCTGCTATCAGAAACGAATCTAATCAAATTAACTAATTTACAAAAAATCTTAAAAACATAAGTTTTGATTCTTATCAAGTGACTCGGCACAATGCATGCCCTAACTTGTAGTATCGCTTAAAGAGAAACACGATTATTTAAACTATGAAATGATGAAAAGCATTTTCAAAGTTAGGATAATGGGATAACTGCAGAATCTTAAACTCAATAAGACCTCTTAAAAACGCTACCGCCGTAACATCTTCTCAATACTGGTAGAACTGAAGAATTGTCGAATAGTTCCACTTAGGGTCGATGTTATATAATACCATCGATATTTTTTCACAAAGCACTATAGGAAAAACGCCAAATGACCGCTTTTGGTAAGTCCCCGAGTTCAATCTTTTTGAAATATTGACCAGCGCTTACCTAAGTCCTCAATGACGCCAATGTACATTTTAATGCAATCACTCTCACACATGTGCCACTCATTTTGAATCCTCGCTAATAAGCGTTTGATGATCCGCCGCGCCATTTTGATGTGGAAACTTGCAAAGGTCCTTTAGCTTCACAGGAATAGCTCGAAGTGTCGCCACCAAATAATGGCAAGTAATTGTATAGTAAAAAACAAATAACTACTTTGTCACTTTATATATGTTAGCTTGTTGGGAAGTAAATAAATAATTAAATAAATAAATAAAACGCGTGGAAAAAGTTTTGAAACAAAAAAGTTGCCCATCCATGTGACATAGATATAACATTATCATGAAAAAAAATTTATAAGTTTTTTAGTTGCTAGTTGTCTTCTGAAAAACAAACACTGGCTGAAATCTAGGACGATCTGGGCTGATTGACGAAGTGCAATTTTGTTGAGTGTTCTGCATTTAAAACTATCTGCCCGCACAGATGGTCAAAAACTATTGCTTCGTTACACCAGCAAACTATCGTCAGCAACTAAGTGAAAATTATCTTCTGGTCAACATAGTGGTCTGCGCTGAGTTTGCACGGTAAAAATTTCATTAAACTAAGTAAAAAAGTTATACAAATTGTCAAATTTACCCAAAGCTGGTGAGCCGGAGAGCGTATTATAATCTGCAATTTTTTTAAATATTTTTACTAAGTTGCGAGCTGATCTAGCCCACGAGAACATGTTCTATATAATTTTAGACAGTTTTCGTCGTTCGGATGAGGGAGAGATGTATGGGTTCAGAGATTATGAAAATTGGTCAAAAATTGGTCAAAAGAGACATCAATATATTTCCGCACCAAAATGAAATTTTTCGTATTTTTCGTATTCCAAAAAGATTTTGCAAAAAGTATCAACACACGAGATTATTTTCGTTGACTGTAGAATTTATAAGTGTCGCCCTTGGTTATGACTGACATGCTTAATACTTTGTGACATTTTGTTGTGTATATGCGTGGATAATTAATACAAATAATGCTTGAGAGATTGTTCGTGATAGCAACTCATTTTTTATGAGTGGTGAATGGATTTCATATTAATAGTGTTCATAATGTTGTAGCTCAGGCAGTGGCACAACCAGCTCTAATTGAGTATGCTTTTTTAAATTTTGTTTGTCATCGACAAATCGTTAAAAGAGCTGCTTTTGTTAAAAGCAGTTATAATAATACATATCTGAAACTGTCTGAAACTAGTAGCCGGTTTTGTTACAAAGTGTTAGTGGTAGAACTTAAATTAGTACAACTTTAATCGCCTTGTTAATCAGCTTTTTGACAATCTACGGAAGAATCTTGCTGTCAAATGAAGAAACTTCGTTGACGCTGCGAGTCTTTCAATCTCGGCTGGGTTAGGTTCATCATCATCATCATCATCATCATCAGCAAAAGCAATTTCTACTCATTTTCTGACACCATCACTCCGTTGGTAGTTTTATTTTGTAAAAATTCACGCTTATATTGCAATATTTGCAACAAAATGTTCTAGCAAACCAATGAAAAGAAATCTATTTAAAAAGTAGAATTCATTTTTATCTATATACCGTAATAACGTAGAGATAAGGTAATAATTTCTCTCGCAAAGAATGGCAAGTTGACAAATTTTGTAGCACCTTTGACAGCCAAGTGAGCGGGTTGTCACATTGGTTACATATGTTGATGTTTCGTCCATCCTGCTCAACTGCGTTCAGTCGTGAGTTGGTCGTATATTAATAGCCGTTGTCAGCGACATGTAGTAGCTGTATGTAAGCTTGACAATCTGCAATCAGATAATGAGAGTGATTATTTTTTTTCTCGGCTAATCTTTCAAATATATCTACCTTATATCTAGGCTAAGCGTTTATGTTTAACTGTCGATGCCAATCAATCTAACCAATCAATACTTTAAAGAAAACAAATTTGGGTGCTTCTATGGATGCCCGTATGGATGGTCAAAAATAATTACTACCTGCCTGCTATTTTATGAAATTATTCATCGACTAGAATCAAAAGTATAATTTCTGTAAAAATATTATTTACAATAAAATCAAAATTAAACTCTTTGGAAGACAAAAGCTCCAGATTTGAAATTTAAAACGGCCGACGACTGTTAAATTCTCTGTGCCGCTGAGCCTGTGCTTGCGATTGAGCTAGTTGCTATTATAATTGTCAGTAGACTTTTATAAATGTAATTACCTCGTAAAAAGTCCTCATATTTAAACGAATGAGTCCTGCCACTTTCATGACGATTGGTTGGTTGCTACGAGACATGATGATGCGCAGCGATCGTTTGACATGATCTGACACGCGCAGCCAGTCGCAGCCGAACGCAGCATCTCGGACTAGTTCACTCTGAGGAAGATTTTTTTTTAGTTGCTTTTTAAGATGAGAGCAGTGATATTTTAGAATGATAAGAGGTCATGCCAGTCCATTATAGTACACAGCAAAACAGTCAAAATGCACAAAAGGAAGTCAAAAATTGGCAAGCGAAAAGAAAATAATGTAACATACGGGCTTAAAAACTTTTTTAACTACATACTATTGATTTATTTAATATTTTTACAAATTTGAGTGGAAAAATATCTGGCACCTTAGGCGATTTTTGAGCGTATACACACTCTACAAATTTTTATAAATAAAAAAAATAACTGGAATTCTTTCTTCGAAATATTAAATACTTTAAAGTATTAAAGCTGATCCATGTGTCTCCTAATTCCGCTGTTTGAAGGGGTAATGATAAGCTACTGACAGTGAGTCTGAACGACTTGCTGAACGTTATTTGGAGCCGCACACCGACTTACCTGGACTTCGGTTTAATTTACACTATTTCTCTGATTGAGATAAAACGAACATTTCTGAAATCGTCGTGCTTCGGGGTATATTATAAAAAATTCTCGCTATCAAAACTGTGTTTACTGATGAGATTTCGGCGTTGAAACACGGGCGGAGTTTAATTCTCATTTAACACAATTATAAATAATAATTTTTATTCGGAACTGGACAAGTATGATGCCTGAAAACTTGTTATTCTTTCATGATTAGTAATGTCGACGAACTCAAAAATGGCGTATCACGCAACTCAATTACTTCTCGGAAAACCGTAGTCGACAACGAAAAGTTTGTTTTTCCGAGTTTCCTACAAATTATCCGCAGAGTAATTTAATTTTTTTAATGACTCAGCAACACGGGAAAATAAAGCCATTCAAACAAATTTGATGTTTCTTGTCATTGGATTTGTTCCAATGTCAATTTTTTTTCATCGATTTTATAATGTTGGAAAACTTTTCAATTGCATTTTCAAGTATAGCGTTTGTCTTATCGTACATCTATTTTTTTTCACTAACCTCTTCCTCGACTATACCAGCTAGCCAACAGTGCAATGCTTCTATATACCAGCATCCAAGTATCAGACCCCCAATGCTAAGCACCTTTAGATCGAACCCTGTTGTCTGAAATGGATAAGGGTTATATTACAAATTTAATGTTAATAAAAATAGTATATAAATATTTACAGTTTAACAATAGGTATTATAAAAACCACATGAATCGTACATGCTGTAAATACATGATCCCCATGATGACTGGGATTACCAAGCAGTTGAGCTGTTGTTTAAAAAACAGCTGGTGGGCAGAACTGACTGCGTTGACAAACCTTAGAAGAAATAAAAACCTTAAATACTCAAGCTTTGCTAAAGAAAATCAAGTTGCGTTAAAAATTAGCACATTTTTTATTGGTTTTTCAATTCTTCCTTGGAAAGGGCTACCATTTTATCCTCCGTTCGGTTTCTTTGGTTAACCAAAGGCTCATAAGAAAAAAGGTTGCAGTCAAAGATGCTAGTTCCCTGGGGATCCAGGAAAGAGAACTCTGTATTCTTAGCCTTTAGTTGGGGTTAGTATGAACTGTTTATTCAAATAAAAAAAAAGCTTTTAAGAGCAAAATTCCCTGACATTTTTGAGACGTTTTGAGTGCACTCTTCTTTGTAATATATACATATATATTTTTTTTTTAAAGTGTTACTCCAGTCGTCACTTCCAGTTCACCAAAATCTGATTCAAATTATCTGTATTAAAAACGTTCAAATGCCAACTACATCTTGTTGTTTAATCTTTGCTTACTGTCGTTTTGGGTACAAGTGTGGTTTTTTGATGAGAACTTTTGCAGTTTTTGTTTTAAGCCATTTATGTTTATTAACAAAGATAAAGCAGGCCTAACTAAGCCAAAAATGTCAAAGTAGCCCTGCAAACTTTATCCAAATCAGAGTAACCGTTTGGCCGAAGGCCAAACGGCATAAGAAAGTTTAAAACAAACAAAAAAAAACACAACAATACAAACATCACACAACCTGCTGATCGCTTGATGATGACGCACACATAAAGCAAGTCTTTGCTCGATGCTAGAATCTTCCATTCTTTGTCTCCCAAGAAACCTTGCGTGGTCCAATCCAGCAAACTCTTCATTTCTTTGTAAGTAAGTTGAGTAATCTTCACGTCTGACCACTGAGTTACCTCCCATCGGACTATGAACATGCTTCAAATTGTAGTTGAGAAGTTGCAGATGCCTGACCGCTTGGATCAGTAGCACCATCAAGAAGGAATGCATTAGTCCCACAATAAGAAATCCATACACGATCGTTATGGTAATTATAAACACCGTAACCTCTAAGTTAGGCGATACGTACAGTTCGAATGGGAACCAGAACCTGCAGCAGAAAGAATATTTCTTGATAAAAACCATAAGAACTTGTTTCGCAGATCTTGCTTATAATAATCGATTTGATGTTTTTAACGACGCACTGTTTTGACAACAGATCCTGCGACACTGGTCGATGGCGTCAGTAAGCCATGTGTATTGTCAGAAAAAAATATGTGTTTTTGTTCTGCAAAAAATCAAGATTTCATTGTGTAAAGATTAACAAAGGCTTCGTTCAACAATTTAGTTTAGAACCTTTTTTTTAATGTTTTTTTTTTTTTTTTGTTTAAAGGGTCATTTATGCTTAAAAAATATTTTTTACCGTAGATTTGTAACTTTAGGTGGAATTGAAATTGACCTATTGAAAAGAATTTTCTGAAAAATGGATCTGCAATTAATTATCTAAGATTTTTGGCCCTTTGCGCGGCGTGATCTGCGAGCTGAGTATGATTCTCTTGAACTGTTTTTCCCTGCGGCCGCTCTGTTGGCTTAAGTCACCGAAAGTCTATCCCCTCCCTAACGATTCTACCTTCTGAGCACTGCACAAACATGTGCAACATGCTAATTACATACTTGCAATAATTCACTTACCGTTGCTAAACGAATAATAGTATTATAAAGCCAAATTAAACTCAAAACAGACGAAGAATGGAGGACTATGCTCAAATTATTTGAATTTTATCTGATGAGAGGTTTGTCTAGGTGCTAGGGGTCGAAAAAGTACTATGGGTTATTTATTATGGTAGTTTTTTTTCTAAGCACCCAAGCCAAAATTTCCGGACTTTGGCACTTTCCGTACCGACGGCCATGGATACATGAGTTTTTTTTGTAGTTTAAATGCCATTATTAAATCTTCCGAATCGATGCTAAAAAATAATTTTGAAAGGTAAATTCCCAATAATTTTATTGTAGGTAGTCATTAGTCTTTTCATCCGGCGACAGTTGTCAAAACAGTGCGTCGCTATACAATACGATGCCATCAATTAGTTTACCTTAACATCATTTCACTATTTAAGTATACGTAAATGGGATGACCGACTAATCCAAACGGTGCACAAAAATACATAACAAATGCATTGTACAAATAGGCACACTTTGAAAGCCAGATCGCTTTTTGATCAATATCTTGTGGTCTCTCGTGGTAGAACAGTGAAATTTCTTCAATTTCATTTAAAGCTTCCAACATAATCTTGAACTGCTGCTTCTTGTACAGAAGGCTTCCGATGCCAACAGATAGCATGACAAATATGAAAGAACCAGCTATTGGCTCTATTATCACAAGAAAAGGTTTATCCCAGAACATATAGACGCTCGCAGGGCCGATGAAGATGGAGAATATTGTCGATGACAAGAACATGGAACGAGAAAGCCAGAATCTGAAGTGACGAACGGTGAGTGCTTCTCCGTTTCTTTGTGGCCAACATCCTTAAACATGAAGAGAGGGAGGAAAAAATACGTGAAGCTTTAATGTGAGGTAGATTATTTGATAATTAAAGACGAGTTTCTATTCCAAAATAAATTTACAACCATAGCACCAAATAGTCAGTTTGGATTTAGTGAATCTGATTTCAAATTCATCGGTCTTTAACCTTAATTCTTCATGCAATTGATTGCTTTACCGGTTGCTAGTGGTGCTGTGCTGTGATCAATGAACTCAAATGAGTATTAATTTCAAGCACTATGCAAAAAACGCCAAATGACCGCTCTTGGTAAGTGACCAGTGGTTATTTTGGGCGTACGCTCGCGTGCGCGCCGAGTACCCACCTTTGCAACACTGTACTTCGATCACTCGTTCCAGGAAAAGTTTTGGGCCTAGTCTAGATTTCAATTCAAGAAACACACGTTACTTTTACGTGTTAGTTAAAATTTTATTTGGAAATGGCATTCAGCAGAACGTAGGTGTTTTCACAGAATCTTATCATTCTCAATCATAAATGCCAAATACTAGCTCATAATTATGACTACGCAAAGCGATAGCAAGGCGAAGCATAGCGCAGTTTTGGCAACACTAGCCTTTGTCAAGCAGCGCTGACAAAGCATAGCGAGAAAATATAAATTGTTTCAATGTTTTTCGCTTTTTGGCACGGTTTTCTCCCCACCCCCCGCCACCCCAAGAAAACGGACGATCTAGAACAGCTTTTGAATTCAATTGAGAGCGTACCGAACTTTTTCAATACAAATTAACCACTGGGTAAGTCCCTGCATTAAATCTTCATGAAATATTGAGCAACGCTTACCTAAGTCCTCAATGAAACCTACGTACATTTTAATGCAATCACTCTCACACATTTGCCACTCATTTTGAATCCTCGCTAATAACCGTTTGATGATCCGCCGCAGCATTTTGATGTGGAAACTTGCAAAGGTCCTTTAGCTTCACAGGAATAGCTCGAAGTGTCGCCACCAAATAATGGCAAGTTATTGTTAAATAAAAAAAAAATACTTCTTTGTCACTTTGTGTATGTTACCTAGTTGGGAAGTAAATCAATAAATAAATAAATAAAACGCGGGGAAAATGTTTTGAAACTATAATGTTACATAGATGTAACATTATCATGAAAAAAAATTACATCATTTTTTAGTCACTAGTTATTTTCTAAAAAAAAAAAGACTGGCTGAAATCGGGAACGATCTGGGCTTATTGACGAAGTGTAATTTCGTGTAGTGTTCTGTATTTTATAGGATCAACCCGCACAGATGGTCAAAAACTATTGCTTCGTTACACCAGTAAACTAACGTCAGCAATAAGATGTAAATTATCATCTGGTCAACACAGCGGTTCGCACTTAGTTTGCGCGGAAAAAAAACCAAAAAATGTAGTCAAAAAGTTATAAAAACTGTCAAATTTAACCAAATCTGGTGAGCTGGAGAGTCTATTTTTTAATTCTGTGATTTTTTTTTTATATTGTTACCACAGCGAGCTGATCTAGCCTACGAGATCATGTTCTCTATCATTTTAGACGGTTTTCGTCGTTGGGGTGAGGGAGAGATGTTTGGATACAGGGATTATGAACATTTGTCAAAAATTTGTCAAAAGGGATATTAATATATTTTCATACCAAAATGTTATTTACAGTACGTTTGTCCAAGAAGATTTGCTAAAAGTATCAACACACGAGATTATTTTCGTAAGTGACGCCCTTGGTTATGACTGACATGCTTAATATGTTGTGACATTTTTTTGTGGATGTGCGTTAATAATAAAAACAAAACAATGCGTGAGAGATTGTGCGTGTTAGTAACTCATTTTTTATGAGTGGTGAATGGATTTCAACTCACGCTACCACTTATAATTCACACCTTACAGTTCTACATATTAGAGGTGCGTATTTATTATCATGCTAAATGGGAAGATGTTAATGGTGTTTATAATGTTGTTGCTCAGGCAGTGTCACAACCAGCTCTAATCGAGTATGCTTTTTTACATATTTTTTTTTTGTCATTGACAAATCGTTAAGAAATGCTGCTTCTGCTAATAGCAGTAATAATAATCCATATCTGAAACTGTCCGTAACTGGCAGCTAGTTTTGCTACGAAGTGTTAGTGGTAGAACTTAAATTAGTACAACATTGATCGCCTTGCTAATCAGCTTTTTGACAATCTTCGGAAGAATCTTGTTGTCGAATGAAGAATCTTCGTTGACGCAGCGAGTCTTTCAATCACGGCTGGGTTAGGTTCATCATCATCTTCATCATCATCATCATCATGATCATCATCACTTTCTACTCATTTACGGACACCATAACTCCAGTGGTAGTTTTATTTAGGAATAATGCACGCTTAAAATGCAATATTTACAACACTTATTTTTTATTAAACTGATAAAAAAAAAGGTTTAAAAAGTAAGATTCATTTTTATCTATATACCGTACTACCATATAGAAAAAGTGAAACTTTTTTCGCAAGAAATGGCAAGATGACAACTAATGTATCACCTTTGACAGCCAAGCGAGTTGGTTGTCACATTGGTTACTATGTTGAGGTTTCTTCCATCCTGCTCAGCTGCGGTCAGTCGTGAGTTGGTCGTATATTAAGAGCCGTTGTCAATGACATGTAGTAGCTGTAGGTAAGCTTAACAATCTGCAAGCAGACATTGAGAGTGGTTATTTTTCTATAAAAAATATTATTATTCACTTGACAAAAACTATTTGAACTGTGTTTTTCATGCTATGTGTAGAACAGAGCTTAATTTCCCAATTTTTCGTATCTTGTACCTATAACTTTATCAAAAGTAACAAAAGTAACAGGTACAAGTTACAATACGTTGGGAAATTTAGTTTATCTACATTAGAAAAAATGTACAGCTTAAAATTAAAATTAAAATGTTACATGTTAAATTCGCCATATTAAAATGCTTGTGGCCATGCTCATGCTTATTGCTGTGTTAATAGTTGGTGTTTATAAAAATGTCACGAAATAAGTTTAAATATTGACCTTATATAAAAGCCTTAATCCATTGTTAAGGCACCGAAATAGTTTGTCTGGCTGGCTGGGATGTCTCATTGCTCGAAATCTTTATTTAACTCGTGAAATTTGGTCGAAAAAGCTAGCGCTTGGGCTCGATCGGTTCGTTATTCGGGTTAACATCCCGTTAAGGCATTTTCACGGCGATTCGATCGGTTTTTGCAGGTGAAGTGTTGAAAATTAACAAGAAAATCAACGGAAATTTTTCGACAACAATGCATTTTTCACCATCGTATTCGTAGCGCGTAGCGACGAATTAATTTGTAGCGTAGCAACGGAAATCTCAATTTTATTTCAAACTTAAGCTCTGAATTTTGCGTTGCTACGCTACGAAAAGGCTAACAAAAAGATATTTTCCGAGGAACTGAAATTGCCGAACTGAATGTGCTGAGATTGCTGAAATCAACTCAAAATTATACCTCACTCTTATCTGTCACCTAATACATGGCAGCTGTATACGCCGCGGGTGGGTCTACTAGTCTACCTCAAAAAAAGTCATCATATTCAAGCGAATACACCCGGCGATTTTGATGACGATCGGTTGGTTGCTACGGGACATGATGATGCGCAGGGATCGTTTGAAACTGTCCGACGCGCGCAGCCAGTCGCAGCCGAACGCAGCATCTTGGACGAGTTCACTCTGAGGAAGAATTTGATTGAATGTTGTGCTGATTTTTAAACTATTAAAACCGGTCCGTACCGAACGGTTTGTCCTGTTGGTAACACCAGTCCTCGTGTGATCATCGAAGTTAAGCAACACTGCGCTGGGTCAGGTTTTGGATGGGTGACCATCATACACATGACCAGTTCTGTTCGGGAGAGAGGTTGGAGGGATGAAAGATAGTACAGCAACTTCACTCGCCTTGCTTGTCAACCTCTCGACAGCCTGGATTTGTGGAGGAATCCTGATGTTCGCGTTGTACCGTCCTTCAGAAGGGACGTTAAGCAGGTGGTCTTCTTGGTGCTATTCGACAGGAGTAGGCTACGTGTCGGCACTGGGTTTTCCCTCCTTCCTTTTAGGTTAGGTTAGGTTCATCATCATCCTCATAATCATCCGGTCATTCACCAACGACATTAGACTAGTGACATATGGCCAGTTGTCAAAACAGTGCGTCGTAAAACCCCAGTAATCAATCGTCAATCAAGCCGGTCCCCAAACTACGGTTATTCAAAATTCTTAGAGCTGAGCCTTTCGCTAACAGAAATGTTTGAGTTTTCTTACATGAAAGAAAGGATGCTTTTGAGTGTTTTGAGCTTTTGAGCTTTTGGGACCATAGAATAAAGAAAGGCGTTCACTTTTTGTGTACAAGCTTGGTTCTCCTATCTCTAGTCAAGACTTTTCAGGACCGGGTTTTAAAATTATTTTCAGCTCAGAATTAAGCTTTCAACTAACAGAAACAGCTTTATTTTACTGCCTGGTAGTTGCCGTGGCAACTGTTTTAACTCTCACTTTATCTAGGAGTTGTGAACATTGGAACACTAGGCATTAGCAGGATGGCGGAGTGAGATTATCCTTGATATTATGTTTAAATTATTATTTTTCTTCCTCTTCGTTACTCACCTCTTCCTCCACTTTATCAGCAAGCCAACAGATAATAGCTTCGTTACACAAGCAAGCAGTTATCAAAGCCAAAACGTAAATTATCTTCTGATCGAATGCTGCAGTCTGGAATAATATACATTAAACATGTAATCATGATGCGAAAAAGTAAAATGCAATATAATCATTAACTTTGATGACCCTTGACACGTACATACTCGACGACAATTATTCCCATAATGACAGGGAAAATGCAGCAGTTGAGCTGGTGTATAAAGAACAGGTCGTTGGCAGAACGAATGGCACTCACATACCTTGGACAAAAAGAAAATATTACCAGGACTTTGCAAAAGCGTAAGCGTGAGCGTTGCGAAAAGCAAGAAGAGAAGATCAATTGATTTTATCATTTTTTTCTTAAAATTTCTACAGGTACTGACTCATGGGCTTCTTTCGGTACTGTCGTCAAATAAAAAATTCCTGATACTTGGCTCTGTAAATTTTTCGACATCAACACAAAATCTGCAAATTTCAACATGTCTGGACTTATTTTTTGAACATTTTCGTAGATCTTGATAAAAAATTTTTTTTTTTTGCAGATATTTTGGTGAGTGACGGACTTGCTCTTTTTTAATTGACTTGTGGTCCTAAAAAGGACCTAAAAAATTGACGTTTCGTCGGCGCTTAAAAGATCGGAGATGAGAGATTTCAGAGATGTACTTTTCATTTCGTCCAAATCGGCTTGGCCATCCGACCAGCAGAGAGCGAACGCAGTCTGCGAAATTAGGCTTTTGGGAACGCTATTCGACACATTTTAAGTAATGAACTGAAAAATTAAATTGCATATTTCCAAGTGCACGTCAATGCAAACAGCACAATACCTGCTTATCGCTTGATGATGACGCACACATAAAGCAAGTCTTTGCTCGATTCTAGAATCTTCCATTCTTCGTTTTCTAAGAAACCTCGCGTGCTCCAATCCAAAGGACTCTTTATTAACGTCAGTAATGTTATGTTCTTGGCTGACTATTGAGTTACCTCCCATCGGACTTCGAACAAGCTTCAAATTGTAGTTGAGAAGTTGCAGATGCCTGACCGCTTGGACCAGGAGTACCATCAAGAAGGCGTACAAAAAAGCCTGAACGACAAACCCGTAGGCAACTGTTATTGTAATTAAAAACACCGTGATCTCAAAGTTGGGCGTTACGTAAAAGTCGAATGGGAACCAGCATCTGCAGGAGAGATAAAAGTTTTTTTTTTTTTAATATTAGAAACAGAAACCGTTCGAGTAGAAAACTGATTTGCTAAAATTGACAATGCCCTGTTTTTGAATGTAGTAACTAATGTGGTGAATGAGTGGGTGATGTGTTTATTACCAAAGATGGCTACACGAACGCAATTTTAGTTGCTTTATAAGATGAACTTTGCGTTACTCTAGGGGTGATAACATGAGAAACACTGTAAAGATCAAAGAAAAAAAGATAACATTAACTTGATGTGGTCGGAAATTTGTGAATGAAGAGATGAATGAACAGAAAATCATGAATGAACAATCATGAACAGAAACTTGATTTTTATGTATTTCACCTCTTTGTAAAGATCAATAAAAAAAAATTAATTACATTTGGTGATAAAAATCCAGTAAGTGTACACAAATTCGTAACATTTTAGTAATTTTGAAGAAAAAAAACTCCTACGTGATTTTTTTTGTACCTGCATATCAAATCCTGCTTCACGTATGTGTACACGAGATGAAGGATCAAAAAGAGTGGAGATACAAAGTAACAGTTAAACGCATAATAGCAATAAGTATACTTTGAAAACCAGATCGCTTCTCGTTCAACGTCTTGCGGTCTCTCGTTGTAGGAAAGTAAAATATCTTCAATTTCATTAAAAGCGTCCACCATAATCTTGAACTGATGCTTCTTGAACAGAAGGCTCCCGATGACAACACAGTTGAAGAAAAGGAGGAAAGAAGCAGCAAATGGCTCTATTATCACTAGGACGGGTTGATCCCAGAACATAGAGACGCTCAGGGGTCCGAGGAAAATGGCAAGCGTCGTCGATGTCAGCAACATGAAACGAGCAAGCCAGAATCTGAAGTGACGAACGGTGAGTTCTTCTCCGTTTCTTTGTGGCCAACATCCTAAAAGATAAAGAGAGGGAGGAAAAAACATGTTCACAAATTACCTTCGACAGTTGATAGCAAAAAAACAAATAAGAAAAAAAAACACCAAGCAATGAGAGTGGCAATAGCAGCAAATTGAGTTGCTTTGTTTAGAGTACATCATTATGCATTTTTTCGCTGCACTATATGATAAATTTAGGAATCTGAATCGCTAGATGCAAAATAAGTTATACGTTGCCAGAGATTAAATCTTTTATAGAAATTAAAATGTTGAGTAAAAATAAGAGTTTAAAGGAAGAATGTGTCTATGTATACTCGGGAAGCTGGTGGCAAAGAAACGAAAATAACCAACACGGAATCAATATGAAAACACAAAAGTTATTAATCAATCCAGATAATATGCAAGTGCATCGAGGCAAGCTCTTTCACGACTGCTTGTCAGTCCCATAGATTCAAACCGGTAGGCAAAATGCCGGCAGGTACTCACTACCCTCAATCGTTACAATATTTAAAAATCTTGTGAGATGATACCGTGTGTTTAAACAGGGAGAATTTTAAAAGCACCCCTGACCAGAGCCTTTCTTTGGACGCTGTTTCCTTTTCAAACAAATTCAGACCCTCTTAGGTCTAAAGGTCTGCATCCCAATTTTGCAAAGTGCCGTGGTGCAAAATCTCAACAAGTAACAAAAGTTTGTGTAATGCGAACCATAGTGCGCTGCTTGATTTCAAGAATAAAAAAATTCGATGAAAAAAAGCCCGATGAATGATTTTTAATGAAAATCCAAAGACGTTAAATCGAAATCTGCCATCAAAAACGAATTTAATCAAATTAACTAATTTGCAAAAATCTTAAAAATATGAGTTTTGATTCTTATGAAGTGACTCGGCACAATGCATTTCCTAAAATGCAGTATCGTCAAAGAAAAACACGATTTTTTTATCTATGAAATGATGAGAAGCATTTTCAACATAAGGATATGAAGGGGATAACTGCAGAATCTTAAACCCAGGAAGACCTTTTGAAAATGCTACAGCCGGAGCACCTCCTCAAAACTGTAAAAACTCAAGAATTGCCGAAAAATGCCAGTTAGGGTCGAGGTTATATAATACCGTCGATAAGGAAAAAACGCCAAATGACCGATCTTGGCAAGTCCCTGTGTACAAGCCTCATGAAATATTGAGCAACGCTTACCTAAGTCCTCAATGACGCCAATGTACATTTTAATGCAATCACTCTCACACATTTGCCACTCATTTTGAATCCTCGCTAATATGCGTTTGATGATCCGCCGCGCCATTTTGATGTGGAAACTTGCAAAGGTCCTTTCGCTTCACAGGAATAGCTCGAAGTGTCGCCACCAAATAATGGAAAGTAATTGTATAGTACAAAATCAATAACTACTTTGTCACTTTACAAATAATAGCTTGTTGGGCAGTAAATAAAGGAATAAATAAATAGATAAAACGCAAGGAAACGTTTAGTTTTTGAACAAAACGTTGTCTAGGTAACATTTTCATGAAAGAAATATACATCAATTTTTTAGTTACTAGTTGTTTTCTGAAAAACAAACACTGGCAGAAATCTATGACGATCTGGGCTGATTGACCAAGTGCAATTTTGTAAAGTGTTCTCTAATCTACATTATCTACCCACACAGATGGTCAAAAGCTATTGCTTCGTTACACCAGTAAACTATCGTCAGCAACAAGATGTAAATCACTTCTGGTCAACACAGCGGTCTGCACTGTGCTTGCACGATAAAAAATATAAAAAACTAAGTAAAAAAGGTATAAAAATGACCAAATTCACCCAAATCTGGTGAGCCGGAGAGTATTATACTCTGATTTTTTTTAAATATTGTTACCACTGCGAGCTGATCTAGCCTACGAGATCATGTTCTATATCGTTTTAGACAGTTTTCGTCGTGATGGTGAGGGAGAAGAAAATTGGTCAAAAATTGGTCAAAAGAAAAATCAAGATATTTTCACACCAAAATGTTATTTTTAGTACGTTTGTCCAAGAAGATTTGCAAAAAGTATCAACACACGAGATTATTTTCGGTGACTGTAGAATTTATAAGTGACGCTCATGGTTATGACTGACATGCTAAATATTTTGTGACATTTTGTTGCGCATGTGCGTTAATAATTAATCAAAAAAATGCGTGAGAGATTGTTCGTGATAGCAATTCTTTTTTTATGAGTGGTGTATGGATTAGAACGTATTACTCACGCTACCACTTCTAATTTACACCTTAAATTTCTACTAATTGGAGATGCTTATTTATTATCAAACGCACTTCAATCTTCTCAAAAATTAAGTTAAAACAACCTCCAGCGGAAGATTATCTATTCATTTATTTAATTTTTTCCTAAGAAAAAACTATAATAATTATAGTTTTTTCTTAGGAAAAAATTGTTATTATTGACATATTTAATAATAATTAATATTACTTATTAAATATAATACTAATTAAATACTTTTGACATTAATAATACTAAATCTACTAACCTAAACTATCTTCAATTACTAATTCGGACATCTTTCTTCTAAAAATGTAAATGTCCCTTTCATTGTCCTTATTTTATTCCATTCCAATCTCTTCTCAATCTCACAATTTCAAAATATCTCGCAATCTCAAATATGTTCGAGAAGTGTCAGAGTTTTTGACTGAGTGCAAATAATTAAGAAGATGTTAATGGTGTTTATGCTCAGGCAGTGTCAATAGCCTCTTTTTATTGAGCTTGAATTTTTGCTTTTTTTTTGTCATTGACAAATCGTTACAAAAAGCTTGTTCTGCTAATAGCAGTAATAATAATCCATATCTGAAGCTGTCTGAAACTGGAAGCTAGTTTTGTTACGAAGTTTTAGTTGTAGAACTTAAATTAGTTCAGCTTTGATCGCCTTGCTAATCAGCTTTTTGACAATCAACGGAAGAATCTTGCTATCGAACGAAGAATCTTCGTTAACGCTGCGAGTCTTTCAATCTAGGCTAGGTTAGGTTCATCATCATCATCATCATCATCATCGTCGCTTTCTACTCATTTACGGACACCATCACTCTGTTGGTAGTTTTATTTGGTAAAAATGCACGATTAAAATGCAATATTTGCAACTTTTATTTTCTAGCAAACTGATGGAAATAAATCGATTAACAAATGTAAGATTAATTTGTATCCATATACCGTACTAACATAGAGATAAAGTCTAACTTTCCTCGCAAAAAATGGCAAGTTGAAAACTAACGTAGCACCTTTTTGACAGCCAAGCGAGCGGGTTGTCATAGTGCTTACTATGTTGAGGTTTCTTCCATCCTGCTCAACTGCGTTCAGTCGTGAGTTGGTCGTATATTAATAGCCGTTGTCAGCGACATGTAGTAGCTGTAGGTAAGCTTGACAATCTGCAAACAAATAATGCGACTGATTTATAAAACCAAGCCAGTGTTTATAAAACTGGCTTGAAATGAGTTTATATATATACCTCAAAAAAAGTCTGCATGTTTATTGGGATAAAGCCGGCGATTTTGATGACGATCGGTTGATTGCTACGGGACATTATGATGCGCAGCGACCGTTTGACATTATCCGACACGCGCAGCCAGTCGCAGCCGAACGCAGCATCTCGGACGAGTTCACTCTGCGGAAGATATTTTTTTGAGTTGCGTTCTAAGATGAGAGCAGTGATATTTTATAAATAATAAGAGGTAATGCTGGTCCATTATAAAACACAACAGATGTGTCAAAATGCACAAAATGAAGTTAAAATTGAGCGAGTAAAAATAAAAATAAAAAGAGAAAGAGAAAACATAGTGTCTCAAGAACTTTAAAGCTACTTCCTTTGTATATAAATTTCAATTATAGTATTTTATAGTATTTATTTTTTCATTTTATTTGACACTTTTGGCGTATTTTGCACTTATACTAACTCTATTTTTTTTTTTAATTTTTAATAAAAAGTGATTTTTTTCTTCAAAATATTAAATACTTTAAAGTATTTAAGCCGATCCATGGGTCTCCTTACTCCGCTGTTTGGAAGGGTAATGAGTAGCTACCAACAGCGAGTCTGAGCGTAATTACTGAACGTAATTTGGCCCCGCGCATCGACTTACTTTGACTTCGGTTTCATTGAAGTTATTTGTCTGATCGAGATGAGACCAACATTTCTAAAATCGACGTACTTTAGGTAAAATCATGACAAATTATCGCTTTAAAAATTGAATTAACTGGTGAGATTTCGGCGTTGAAACACGGGCGGAGTTTTTCACTCATTTTAACACAATTAAAAACAATATATATTTTTTTGGAATGAGATAAGTAAGATGTCTGAAAACTTGTTATTCTCTCAAGATCAGTATTGTAGGTATGATTAAAAAACTGCGAATCACTTAACTCTATTACTTCTCGGAAAACCGAAGGCGACAGCAAAAAGTTTGTTTTTCCGAGTTTCCCACAAATTTTCCACAGAGTATTTTTTTTTAGTAACTCAGCAACAAATGGAAATAAAGCCTTGCAAACAAATTTAATGTTTCTTGTCAATTTACTTATGTTTAAAAAATGTTAAAGTACATTTTCAAGTACAGCGTTTGTCTTATTTTGATTCTAAATTTTTTTTACTTACTTCTTGCTCGACTTTACCAGCTAGCCAACAGTGTAATGCTTCGTTATACCAGCATGCAAGCATTAGCAACCCGATGCTAAGCACCTTTTGATCGATTTCTGTTGTCTGAAATAGATAAGGGTTATATTACAAATTTAATGTTAATAAAAATAGTACATAAATATTCAAAGTTTAACAAAAGGTATTATAAAAACCACATGAATCGTACATGCTGTAAATACATGATCCCCATGATGACTGGGATAACGCAGCAGTTGAGCTGTTGTTTAAAAAACAGCTGGTGGGCAGAACTGACTGCGTTGACAAACCTTGGATGAAATAAAAAACATTTGATATTAAAGCTTTTCTAAGGAAATTCAAGTTAACAAATTTGTTATTGTTTTTTAATTTCTTCCTTGAAAAGGGCTACCATTGTATCCTCCTTTCAGTTTATTCGGTTAGCTAAAGGCTCATTAAAAAATAGGTTGTAGTCAAAGATGCTAGTTCCCTGGGGATTCAGGATAGAGAACTCTATCCTTAAATCCTTTAAATGGGGAAATATAAACTGTTTGTTCAAATTTAAAAAAATAGCTTTTAAGAGCAAAATTCCCTGACATTTTTGAAATGTTTTGAGCGCACTCTCCTTAGTAATATATATATATATTTTTTTTTAAAGTGATAATTCATTCGTTACTTCCAGTTCACCAAAATCTGGTTTAAATTAGTCCCATTAAAAACGTTGACATGCCAACCACATATTGTAGTTCAATCTTTGCTTATGGTCGTTTTGGCTAAAATTGTGGTTTTTCTTCAATTCTTGACTAACAAAATCACTTTTTGTTTAGAAAGATTAAGCAGATCTATGCAAGTATAAAAATTCCTAAGAAGTCCTGAAAATGTCATCTAGATCAGCGTAATTATTTGGCCGTTTGGCGTGGTTACACTTCAAAGAAATATGCTGAAGCATTAGAAAGTTTAGTACAAACAAAGCCCATCAATACAAACAACACACAACCTGCTGATCGCTTGATGATGACGCACACAAATAGCAAGTCTTTGCTCGATGCTAGAATCGTCCATTCTTTGTCTCCCAAGATTCTCCGCGTGCTCCAATCCAGCAAACTCTTCATTCTCTTGTAATTCACAAGTGTTATCATCTTGGCTGACTTCTGAGTTACCTCCCATCGGACTATGAACGTGCTTCAAATTGTAGTTGAGAAGTTGCAGATGCCTGACCGCCTGGATCAGTAGCGCCATCAAAAAGGCGTACATGAGTCCCACAATAAGAAATCCATACACGACCGTTATGGTAATGATAAACACCGTAACATCAAAGTTGGGCGATACGTAAAGTTCGAATGGGAACCAGTACCTGCAGCAGAAAGAATATTTCTTGATAAAAACCATAAGAACTTGTTTCGCAGATCGTACTTATAATAATCGATTTGTTTTGTTTAACGACGCACTGTTTTGACAACGGATCCTGTGAAACTGGACCGATGGCGTCGTTGAACTACGAGTATTGTTAGAACAAAATATGTGTGTTTTTTTTTCCTGCAAATAATCAAGATTTCATTGTATGAAGATTAACAATGGGGTCGTTTAACTATTTTGTTAAAAACTATTTTTTTTTCAGTGTTAGTGTTTTTGGTTGAGTGGTTGTTTCTGAGCCATGGTTTGATGACATGATATGTTTTTCGGTTTTGCTCTGCGTTGAAGAGGCTTGTGGCCCTAGAAAGGGTTTCACGGCTCGTCATCTTCAGGAGAATGATGTTGTTTATGTTTTGTTATAAAGATTCCAGGGCCCCCTCCCAGTCCACCCTGGTGATCATATTGTAATAAATCGCCAGCTGCTTTATAGGTAGCTCATGGCTTATAGCTTATTCACCTCTGCTTTGTAGATTCTGGCTGTGGCCAAGCGTGTGTAGTGAGCTGGGGTATCTTGGAGGGCAGGTGCAACTAATATTAGTGACCAATGTTGGCCTCTCAGGGTGTACTGGTGGCGTCACGGTCCTGTCCATGACGGGCTTCCTCGCTTGCTGGAGGCGAAGGCTGTCGTCCCTTTTGTTCATGATGAACGAGCGCCGTTTGATCTTCACCGCCTCGCGGATGGTCTGGGTCCGGTAATGGTCGATGGAGGCCAAAGATTTAATTCCGTCGAAATCCATCCCCTGGCCGGTCTGCTGCGTATGTTGGAACAGAGAGGAAGAGCTCTGGCCGGGTCGACATGTGGCGGCCCGTCTGTCCGATATATGTGTTCACTCAGCACAGGGTACCTCGTAGACCCCGTGTTGCTCGAGCTCGAGCTTGTCCTTGGCGCTACGGATCTTGGATCTGGCGGTTGGTTGGAAAAACCGTTTTGATACTTGCGTCGGCCAGGCGCTTGCTGATCCGGTCGGTTGTCTCTTTCACGTATGGAAGGAAGGTGACAGCGGCTGGTTCCCTTTTCTCTTCGTCGGGTTTCACCCTGTTCTACATATTATTCCAAGCTCTTTGGAAGTCGTGGTTGGTGTACCCGTTGAATACCGTGACGTGTATATCAATCGTTGAGGTAAACATGGGTGGAGATCGTTTGAGCATGAAAAGTCACAAAAGCGAGTAAGCCCTCGAGAATAATCGAAATTAAATTTCATAAGTCAGTGACTCCGCTTAATGGCCTGTTCCGGTATTCTAGATTTTTGTCAGTAAAGTAGTTATATGGCGGCCATCGTACACGCAAAAAGTTTAACATGCACGTTCTGCCTCAACCTATAACCTGGACACTCAACGGTTTAAGTATTAATACAGCTAAGTAAATCAATAAATAGTAAAAAGTAAAAAAAAAGGTTAAAGCAAATTGTGGCCGCCTTTTTGTCTTTGTTGATTTTTAGATAAGATCACTTTTGGACAGAATATATTTCCTGCGATCATCATCCAATCGCTTACCGACAACATTTCTCTGGTAACAGTTGTCAAAACAGTGCGTCGCTATACAATACGATGCCATCAATTAGTTTACCTTAACATCAGCTCACTATTTAAGTATACGTGTAAGGGATGACTGACCAAAACGGCTGGTGTACAAAAATACACAACAAATGCATAATACAAATAGGCACACTTTAAAAGCCAGATCGCTTTCTGATCAATATCTTGTGGTCTCTCGTGGTAGAACAGTGAAATTTCTTCCATTTCATTGAAAGTGTCCAACATAATCTTGAACTGCTGCTTCTTGTACAGAAGGCTCCCAATGGCGACAGAAAGCATGACAAAGATGAAAGTACCAGCTATTGGCTCCATTATCACAAGAATAGGTTTATCCCAAAACATATAGACGCTCGCAGGGCCGATGAAGATGGAGAATATTGTCGATGACAGGAACATGGAACGAGAAAGCCAGAATCTGAAGTGACGAACGGTGAGTGCTTCTCCGTTTCTTTGTGGCCAACATCCTTAAACATGAAGAGAGGAAGGAATAAATACGCGTAGCTTTAATGTGGGGTAGATAGTTTTAAAATTAACGACGAGTGTGTATTGCAAAATAAAGTTACAACCATAGCACCAAAAAGTCAGTTTGGATTAAGTAAATCTGATTTCAAATACATCGGTCTTAAACCTTCATGCATCACGCAATTGGTTGCTTTGTCCTCACTGCACTGTGATGATCAACTGAAACCCAGTATATCTTCTTGATAATGCTACTATCGTAGCACCTTCGAAATACCAGTAACTAGTGGTGCGTTGCTATGATCAATGAACTCAAGAATTGTCTAAACGTTCCACTTGAGGTCGAGGTAATATCGATATTTTTTCCAAGCACCATGCGAAAAACGCCAAATGACCTTTCTTGGTAGGTAATCAATGGTTATTTTGGGCGTACGCTCATGTACTCACCGCGCACCCACCTATTTCAATGGGTACGAGCCGCGTACCCACATTTTCTTGCAATATCGAATATCCGTGTTTCTTGCAATATCCGCGGCGAATCGAGAAAAAGTGTACGTCGATCACTCATTCCGGAAAAGTTTGGTCTACTCAACATTTGAATTCAAGAAACACGTGTAATTTTTACGTGTTGGTGGACATTTTATTTGGAAATGGCATTCAGCAGAACGTAGGTATATTCACAGAACCTTATAATTCTGAAAATTAAATGCCAAATACACAAGCTCATAATTAGGACTACGCAAAGCGATTGCAAGGCTTAGCTTAGCTAAGCTCAGGCAACGCTAGCCTTAATCAGACAGCACCGACAAAGCATAGCGAGAGTATAGAAATTGTTTCAATGTTTTTCGCCTTTTGGCACGGTTTCCTCCTCCCCCCCCCCACCCCTCTTCAGGAAAACGGACGATCTAGAACAGCTTTTGAATTCAATTGAGAGCGTACCGAACTTTTTCAATACAAATCAACCACTGAGTAAGTGCCTGCGTTCAATCTTCATGAAATATTGAGCAACGCTTACCTAAGTCCTCAATGACGCCTATGTACATTTTAATGCAATCACTCTCACACATTTGCCACTCATTTTGAATCCTCGCTAATAAGCGTTTGATGATCCGCCGCGGCATTTTGATGTGGAAACTTGCAAAGGTCCTTTAGCTTCACAGGAATAGCTCGAAGTGTCGCCACCAAATAATGGCAAGTAATTGTATAATAGCAAACAAATAACTACTTTGTAATTTGGTTTATGTTCGTTTAGAAGTAAATTAATAAACAGATAAATAAACTAAAACATTGGAAAAAGGTTTTGCCATTAAAAAGTTTTCTGTTTCCCAATTACAAAGTATTTTCTGTTTCACCAAACAATTTTACTTTATTTACCTTAATAAATAATTGAAATAATAACAACATACGTTTTTATCTATTTCCACACACCGCTTTTTTTTTCAAACAATGCCGCCACCGTCCGACCACTTTAGTTTAAAACACATCCACTATATCCACTTTCAAAAATCAAGCATTATTAAACAACAACAAAAAAATTAAAAAAACGGAATTTTTTTCTAATATCGATGTTCGCATTCCGTATGAACCAATAAGCCAAACAAATAATGAACCAACGAAGAGCTCAGTAACAAAATAACCAAAAGGTTGACGCTCCTCGAAACCCATATCATAATAAAAGTTTATTTTAACCAATATTGTTTACACCTTCGACGACCAAATAGTATACCGCCACTAACTTTAACTTGAAGGTATCCCTGATTGCACTCGACGAAAGCTGGACTATGTTTTCCTGGATAGCTCAGTTGGTAGAGAACCCGACCGACAGTAGGGAGGTCCCGGGTTCGTATCCTGGCTCGGTTGCACATTACATTCACACATACCTTTGACTATGTAGATTATTATATTTTAAACTATTTTTAAACAGATCTAAATAAATAAAGAAAAAACGCGCCAAACTTTAACGTTCCTTTTGTAGGTTTAAATTTGGGATCTTCGATTTCTATTCTCTTGGTATTCCTTGGTTTCAGCCGGGTTTTTTTAATTACTGTAGACGCACTAATTAAAAGACCAGGTTTACACTAAGGGACAAATTATAAATCACGCTCATTTACCGTAAAAAAAAAAAAAAAATCCGCTTGCACCAAGGGTGCTTGAAATACCGAAACAAACCCTGTTTTTTCCATTAATTTATAATGGCTTGAATGAACATTTCGTGCACCCAATCGGCCACAGGCTCAAAATTAATTTCATTACATAGAAAATAAAAATTTGAAATTTTTTTTATACATTTTCATTGCTGTAGTGCTAGTTTTACCATATTAGAAAAATGTTGCAAGTAAAAGAGAAATATTTATAAAATTCGACTGGCAGTAGGTACCAATGGTTGACTATTGCCACAAAGGTCCTCAGAATTTTTGACAATGTATAAAAAATACACAAAGATATGCGACAAACAGAATAAAAATATTAACACTAGATAAGACGCAATACCAATACTCTAATCTTTTGACTTTCACGTTGTTATCACGTTCCCATTGTCGCCCTTTTTCTAGCATTCCAGAGATAAAGATGCTCTGGGCTGAAGTGGTCATTTGATTGACTATATAAGAAAGTGTCAGCGCTCCAATCCCGCAAGAATCCGCGATGAATTTGGTGCCTAGTGTCTTTCTCTGCGTCTTCACATTGGTGCAGGTAGGCATGCTAATAAACAATTAATATACTATTTATTTTGTTATATTAATTATTACATTTTATTATAATTATTTATTATTTATTAATTATTATATATTTTATTATAATTTGTTATACATTTAGTTGTCCTTTACTTAGCATTCAAAACCCATTTCAAATAGTCTTTGTTAAAACTAGTGCTAATGATAAATCAAGTAGACATGAGTCTAAAAACCATCAGACTTGGCAATATTTTGCTGCTGACAAAAGACTTAACCTATCTTATAAATGGCACTTGACTGCGTTACAACATAGAGAACCCTCTATTAAATATCATGTTTTCAGCGGTTCGTTAAGCACCTAACAGTTCGTTAGTTTGTTATTCGTCTGTCAACAGCCAGCAAAAAAATGTGTTTTGCTTGTTTACGGTCTGTTAAAAACTTAACGTGTCACTGAAAAACTGGGCGCGTCTGGCGATTATCAATTTATGTTTATGAAATTGAGGGAAATCGACGTCAACGTAAGCGTAATTCCTATGGGATTAATCGATGGTAAAGATTTCTCAAAAACCCTTCAATGCCACTAACATTACACATTTCCCTCACCCATTTAACGCTGCATATCCACCCTACTATACTTACTTTCTATCACATAGTACACACGCACTAAACCAAGTTGCCCACTAGCCACACGACACATGCGGCTCTATTATTTATTTAAATACTAAATATTACTCCACCGAAGACTTGCGACCAATATCACACTACTCTTCAATAACACTATATCCTATTATCGTACTACACACCTATACGGGTCAACGATAGTTAGTACATCTTAATTTCAATTTCACTACGTATAGACCCAACAGGCGAATCTGCCGCATTCAATGGTACCTCAATTCCCTAATTTGAAGTTTGCTAAGGTTGTAATATAAGGTGTCGATGTCAAGTTGATGATGTGAAGTGTCTAAGGGTGTGTTCATTGAAAGTGTTCCGATAGATGCACTTACCCTTTGTGAAAGTGTAGTGCTGGGTACATTTTACTCTGGAGGCGGCCACGAACTTCGCGTTCGGTGTATATTTCATATATGTTGTATATGTGTTCGAAGGGCAGGCGGACACGAATTTCGCGTGCGGCCTATATTTCATGTATTTTGCATGATTTTGTGTTCGAGGGGACAGGGCAAGATTGAAGGGCAATTTGCGAAATGAGGATTGACACGAGCAGTCCTGTCACTTCACGTGTTTGTAATGCTTGTGTAATGACAAATCTTAATCCAAGCTGAAGTTTACGCCTCATTTCTTTCGCTCCCGCACAAGTTTATTTGAATCAACCGAGGTGAATAGATTTTGTAACTCACTTTTCCTCTATTCGCAACCTTCTCTTATGATTTGTATTATTCGAAATACACTACTTTTAAACAAATCCTCGACCAGGTTTTTCTGCACAATAATTGTTTAATGTGTTCCTTTCTGTAGACGTTGCCACTGCAGGCCGAGGCGACCGCACTGCGCATGCCCAGTATGTAAAAACTACTTCATTACCTGACAATCTTTAGTTCCAACCATACAAAGCTATCTGATTGATTTGATTTTGTAGCCAGACCCAGTTTTATCATACGCTTGTCAATGCCTTGGAGACAATTCAATCACTAAAACTTGGCACACAAGTAACCCGTGCCAGGCATCGGGCAGTTCATCACAATGTAATAGTAATGGGTGGGTGAAACAAGGGTTGTCATGGCAATCTAAAACAAGTAACCCGTGCCCGGCATCGGGCAGTTCATCACAATGTAATAGTAATGGGTGGGTGAAACAAGGGTTGTCATGGCAATCTAAAACAAGTAACCCGTGCCCGGCATCGGGCAGTTCATCACAATGTAATAGTAATGGGTGGGTGAAACAAGGGTTGTCATGGCAATCTAAAACAAGTAACCCGTGCCCGGCATCGGGCAGTTCATCACAATGTAACAGTAATGGGTGGGTGAAACAAGAGTTGTCATGGCAATCGAAAACAAGGCTAGAATTCTTGATTTCGTCCTCTGTTTGCCAGATGTCGCCAAGAATGTTGGCGTGGGCGGAGCCGACGCAGTGATTGGTCAGTTCCCATGGCAAGCGTTCATTACCATGGACGACGCTCTCTTTTGCTCGGGCGCGTTGCTAAGCGACCAGTGGGTGCTCACAGCTGGACAATGCGTCGTTGGGTCAGTGGTGGTCATGGTTGAGCAGATCGGCTAAAAAAAAGTTCTTCTGCGTCATTTGCCATTAAATAAGTTATCGCTTATCAGTTGATGACAATCCTAGGTGTGTTATCATCTGAAAAAATGCAGTGGCATTTATCCAATTCATAAAAAACTCTTCTCTGGTCTTCTCTGGTTCTCTGGTTCTCTGGTCTTCTCTGGTGGTGTGTCCGGATAGCTCAGTTGCTAAACCGACCGGCAATTAAGAGGTCCCGGGTTCGTAACCCGGTTCGGTTGCACTTTTTTCCAGTCTAGCTGCCTTTCCATTCGTCGATGTTATTGTAAAACAAATGCCAGCACTGACACTGACAGCTAGTGATCACGTGTTCGGGTGGGAGCGCTCTCGCTCGGAGCTGGTGCGAACCCGGTGGAGACCACGACGCATCTGCAGAATTATCTGAATTTCACTGCATGTAATTAGAGGTTGTCATGGCGATTTTTTTAACTAACACGTTTAAACTGATGCAAACCAAAAAGAGGTAATGAGAGGTACAAACTTTAAAACGGGGATCACATTTTTTTGTTTTTCATGTCACTAAAGTAATGAGTGAATTTGTCCACGTGTCCGATAATAGCTTGACGCTCAAACGCACTTTTTCATCTGAATAGCGTCGAGTCGTTCGTGATCGTTCTCGGGACGCTCGCTCCGGGGCCACTCGGCGACGATGACGCAGTGCGTTTGACGTCACGCACCTCCATCTTGCATCCGAGCTTTGCAACGTCGCCGCTGGTGAACGACATCGCGCTCATCGCCATCGAGTTCAACACAAGTCGTTGGACTCGTGAGTTTACTCCGTACAACCAGAAAAGATGATAGTTTTTAGACGCATGTCTACTTGATGTAAACTTAGCACTAGTTTTAACAAAAACCATTTCAACTGGGGTTTGAATGCTAAGTAAAACAAAAATAAATTTTCCGACGTTTCGTAACTTGTACCTGTTACTTTATCAAGGGTAAGAACAGTCCTAAATGAATGAATAAATCTTTTTTTTTTTTTTTTTTTTTTTGCAGTCGGAAAATTGTCAGGACTGCTCTAACCCTTGATAAAGTAACAGGTACAAGTTACGAAACGTCGCGAAATTTATTTGTTCTTCACGTAGCATTCAAAACCCAGTAGAAATGGTTTTTGTTAAAACTAGAAAAGATATTTGATCAGCAGAGGCGCTACCTGTCTCTTTGGGTGAATTTAGATTTGAGCCAACTCTGAAATTGAAAATAAGGCCAAACCAAAACTACTTTAATTTTCGCCACACTGCTTAAAATACCTTTTTATATTATTTTTAAAATACATGTTAATAACCGTTAGTGAAATGAAGTTTTGCTAATTTTTGCATTTACAGAATAAGTATTGTGGAATCATGATTTTGAAACTACCACTGGAATTTCGTTCAGTTATTATCATTCAGGAACTGTCCTGTGTTGGGATATTTCCTAAACCAGCTCGACTTCGCGATCTGATCCGTTGATATGTCCGTATTTATTTATATTTATTTACTTGTGGTGTTTAACGACGCACTGTTTTGACATCTGGTCATGTGGCACTGGTCTAATGGCGCCAGTGAATAAATGGATGATGATGAACCTGACCTAGCCTAGAAGGGAGGAGGGGAAACACGGTGCCGGCACGTAGCCTACTCCTGTCGAAGAGCACCAAGGGGACCACTGGCTTACAGTCCCTTCTGAAGGACGGTACAACGCGAACAACAGGATTCCTCCACAAATCCATGCTGTCGAGAGGTTGATAAGCAAGGCGAGTGAAGTTGCTGTACTAACTTTCATCCCTCCAACCTCTCTCCCTAGCAGAACTGGTTGATAAGTGCACGGGTTCACATGCATGTTGATGGTCGCAGAAAAGCTTCGTGGTTTAATTATCTGAGCTGTCTGCCATTGTGATTGTTAACTCAATAAAGTTATTTAACAAGCGTTGTCCTCTTCAAAGATAACATTCCGTTAAAACTGCTATTAATCACTGATCTTCCACAACTTGTTCCTGTTGCAGCCCGCGTGTCGCCTGTCAGACTTCCGAAACGCTCCCAGAACGGGGAGCAGTTCGCCAACGAAGCTGCCATCATTGCCGGGTGGGGAGTCTCGGACGATGGTTAGTACTTGGTAACATAAGATAGTAGAATTGAGAAGCTCTGTCAGGCGATCTCAGCATCTTCATGGCTACCAAACGTTGAATCTACCATTGAACCTCCTATGCTAGGCCATGATATACCTGTGGTAACATAAGATAGCAGAATTGAGAAGCTCTGTCAGGTGATTTCAGCATCTCCATGGCTGCCAAACGTTGAATCTACCATTGAACCTCCTATGCTGGTCATGATATACCCGTGGTAATATAAAATAGCAGAATTGAAGGCGATCTTAGCATCTCCATGGCTACCAAGTAGCAGCGAATTGTTGATGAACGAGGTCCTGCCCAAGTACAAGTACCTATTGCGAACTTTTAGAAATACGAGTCGTGGGGCAAATTATTAAAAACGTTTTGCCCACCTGTTGCTTGTAGTGTCGGCCCCGCCCGCGCCTGCGCTTCGCTACGTAAACGCGTCGGTGGTCGACATCACTTTCTGTCTGGAGACTTACGGAGGATGGCTTCCGGTGGAAACGGTCATCTGCGCTCTGGGAGAGAGTGCAGCCAGTATATGCGTGGTAGGTTGCTGTTACTAACGCCATCTTTAATCGGTTTTCTGTGATTCTCGTGACCCCGACCTAGAGCGGTGATTCGTAACCCTGGTATTACTGTCAGTAGCTCTGTTCTAACTAGCACCAAGCAGTGACCCTGATATTACTGTCAGTAGCACCGTGCTAACTAGCACCACCATAGCACCAAGCAGTGACCCTGGTATTACTGTCAGTAGCACTGTGCTAACTAGCACCACCATAGCACCAAGCAGTGACCCCGACCTAGAGCGGTGATTCGTAACCCTAGTATTACTGTCAGTAGCACCGTGCTAACTAGCACCACCATAGCACCAAGCAGTGACCCTGGTATTACTGTCAGTAGCACCGTGCTAACTAGCACCACCATAGCACCAAGCAGTGACCCTGGTATTACTGTCAGTAGCACTGTGCTAACTAGCACCACCATAGCACCAAGCAGTGACCCCGACCTAGAGCGGTGATTCGTAACCCTAGTATTACTGTCAGTAGCACCGTGCTAACTAGCACCACCATAGCACCAAGCAGTGACCCTGGTATTACTGTCAGTAGCACCGTGCTAACTAGCACCACCATAGCACCAAGCAGTGACCCTGGTATTACTGTCAGTAGCACTGTGCTAACTAGCACCACCATAGCACCAAGCAGTGACCCCGACCTAGAGCGGTGATTCGTAACCCTAGTATTACTGTCAGTAGCACCGTGCTAACTAGTACCACCATAGCACCAAGCAGTGACCCTGGTATTACTGTCAGTAGCACCGTGCTAACTAGCACCACCATAGCACCAAGCAGTGACCCTGGTATTACTGTCAGTAGCACCGTGCTAACTAGCACCACCATAGCACCAAGCAGTGACCCTGGTATTACTGTCAGTAGCACCGTGCTAACTAGCATCACCATAGCACCAAGCAGTGACCCTGGTATTACTGTCAATAGCACCGTGCTAACTAGCACCACCATAGAACCAAGTAGTGACCCCGACCTAGTGCGCATATATTAATTAACACCATTTTTAGTGACTCTGCTTTTGTAACACTTTATGCAATTGGTTGCTATGTCCTCACTGCACTGTGATGTTCAAATGAAACCCAGTATGTCTACTTAAAAATGCTACCGTCGTAGCACCTCCGTAATACCGGTTGCTAGTGGTGCTGAAATCAACAAACTCAAGAATTGTTGAAAAGTGCCGCTCTAGGTCGGGGTTATATAATACCACCGGTCGTATTATGTAGCACCATGGTAGCACCACCAAATGACCGCTCTAGGTCGGGGTGATATAATACCACCGGTCGTATTATGTAGCACCATGGTAGCACCACCAAATGACCGCTCTAGGTCGGGGTTATATAATACCACCGGTCGTATTATGTAGCACCATGGTAGCACCACCAAATGACCGCTCTAGGTCAGGGTGATATAATACCACCGGTCGTATTATGTAGCACCATGGTAGCACCGCCAAATGACCGCTCTAGGTCGTGGTTATATAATACCACCGGTCGTATTATGTAGCACCTTGGCAGCACCGCCAAATGACCGCTCTAGGTCGGGGTTATATAATACCACCGGTCGTATTATGTAGCACCATGGCAGCACCGCCAAATGACCGCTCTAGGTCAGGGTTATATAATACCATCGGTCGTATTATGTAGCACCATGGTAGCACCGCCAAATGACCGCTCTAGGTCGGGGTTATATAATACCACCGGTCGTATTATGTAGCACCATGGTAGCACCACCAAATGACCGCTCTAGGTCGGGGTGATATAATACCACCGGTCGTATTATGTAGCACCATGGTAGCACCACCAAATGACCGCTCTAGGTCGGGGTTATATAATACCACCGGTCGTATTATGTAGCACCATGGTAGCACCACCAAATAACCGCTCTAGGTCGGGGTGATATAATACCACCGGTCGTATTATGTAGCACCATGGTAGCACCGCCAAATGACCGCTCTAGGTCGTGGTTATATAATACCACCGGTCGTATTATGTAGCACCTTGGCAGCACCGCCAAATGACCGCTCTAGGTCGGGGTTATATAATACCACCGGTCGTATTATGTAGCACCATGGCAGCACCGCCAAATTACCGCTCTAGGTCAGGGTTATATAATACCATCGGTCGTATTATGTAGCACCATGGTAGCACCGCCAAATGACCGCTCTAGGTCGGGGTTATATAATACCAGCGGTCGTATTATGTAGCACCATGGTAGCACCACCAAATGACCGCTCTAGGTCGGGGTGATATAATACCACCGGTCGTATTATGTAGCACCATGGTAGCACCACCAAATGACCGCTCTAGGTCGGGGTTATATAATACCACCGGTCGTATTATGTAGCACCATGGTAGCACCACCAAATGACCGCTCTAGGTCGGGGTGATATAATACCACCGGTCGTATTATGTAGCACCATGGTAGCACCGCCAAATGACCGCTCTAGGTCGTGGTTATATAATACCACCGGTCGTATTATGTAGCACCTTGGCAGCACCGCCAAATGACCGCTCTAGGTCGGGGTTATATAATACCACCGGTCGTATTATGTAGCACCATGGCAGCACCGCCAAATTACCGCTCTAGGTCAGGGTTATATAATACCATCGGTCGTATTATGTAGCACCATGGTAGCACCGCCAAATGACCGCTCTAGGTCGGGGTTATATAATACCACCGGTCGTATTATGTAGCACCATGGTAGCACCGCCAAATGACCGCTCTAGGTTAGTCAAATTACCAAAATGGAGAGCCCCACTGGCTGACGTGCACGTTTATTTGTTGCCAGGGCGACGCAGGGAACCCGTTGTTGATCCGTGACGTCGACGGTGCTCTTATTCAAGTGGGCGTTGCATCGTTCGGAGTCACTGGGGGATGCTCGCGCACCTACCCCCAAAGCTACACGAAGGTCACGGCTTTCTTGGAGTGGTTGGCCGGTCACGGCGTACAAGTTGAAGACTAACAGGGCATTCATTTTGTTCAACAATTGACGCTAGCGTATCTTAGATAAAGGAATATGTTATAAAGGAAAGCTGACACGGTATTTCTCCGACATAGGGCTTCACTCGTTTGTTGGCCGGGCTTCCCGACTTTGGAACAAGCTACCGGCTAACGATGTCAAAGAATTCAGAAGAGAGCTGAAGGCCAAAAACTAAAAGGAACTCACTACTTTTACTTACTACCTTTTACTATATTCCATTCCATAATAATGTTATATACCACTTAGACCAACAATTCTTAATTACTATTCAGCCACCGGAGACCAACAATATGCACTTGTATCTGCTTCCATGCTGTCAATAAATGAATAAATGAATAAATCATCTGGTGTTTCCGACTGGCCTAATCTAGGGCGGGTTTGAAACTTAGTCAACGACGTCATACCTGTTTACCTGGTAGGAGCGGTCTCGCTCGGAGATGGTGCAGACCCGGTGGAGAGCATGACGTCATCGAGCAGGCTTTAAACCTGTCCTGGTGCAGGCCAGTCGGAAACATCATAAGAAGACATTTGTTAAAGTTTGGTTGCAAAAAAACTCTTGACCTAAAAAAGGCAAATGGATGTTTTGGCGAGCAGTCCAGCGACTCGCTGTCGGTAGCTACTGGACTTCATATAGCCCAACCCACCGACTTACTTTGACTTTGGTTTCATTGGCAATATTTGTCTGATCGAGACAAGACCAACATTTCTGAAATCATCGTGATTGAGGTGATATCAAAACAAATTATCGCTGTCAAAATTGTATTTACTGGTTAGATTTCGACGTTGAAACACGGCGGAGTTTTTTTACTCATTTTAACACAATTGAAAACAATTATTTTATTTTATTTGTAATTAGATAAGCAAGATGTCTGAAAACTTGTTATTCTCTCAAGATTAGTATTGTTGAAATAATAAAAAATTTTGAATGACTCAACTCTATTACTTCTCGGAAAACCAAAGGCTACAAACATTTGTTTTCCGAGTTTCCCACAAATTTCCCGCAGAACAATTCTTTAATAATATATTAGTGACTCAGTAAAGCGTGACATTAAATGTTGTTATCCTTCCATTCTAGCTTGCGGACACGAACACTGCTTGCGTTAGTTGAGCAAACGATTCAAAGAATTAGAGACGTATCACAAAACTATTGACAGCTAACAAAAATAAAAATAAATCGCGGACTCTGATTTTTTAAATTTTATTTTACATTTGCATACAGATTCTGGTTCGTTTAAAAATATTTTTCAAAACGCATTCCTGGAAATCGATCATGTACATTTTTCGTCAGAGATCACGAACGTTTCTCGTTAACCAAGATAACCGAGATAACGTTCGTTAATTCTAACGAAAGCGTTATGTGATCCCCATCCTGGCGTACCCTTATTTGTGGAAAAAAATATAAACACATTTTTCAAACAGACAAAATAATCTTAGAATGTTTTTGTAGAGAAAAAACACGGTTTGGATCAACTGAAAGTTTTACCTCTGAAAGTTCGTTTACTTTCTATTGAACGCCGTCCGTAATTTCTTTAAACAAGTTCGATTTTCTTTTGGGTTCATTTCGATAAGTGGAGAGAAATAAAACCTTTATGGATCGACCCAAAAATAATTCTCTGAATAAAAAATGTAGGATTAAATCAATTCTCTGTATTTTATGCAACAATACGAGGTAATGTTCAAAATCAATAGGGTTTATAAACCTTGATGACACACGAAGAAAATATGAAAGTCCCTAGGTTATTATTTATAACAGTTTAAATATTTAAGAAAGACAAGACCTAAACAAAGAAACTGACGTCAACTATTCTACCTAATTTATTTTCGTAGAGAACAGTAAAACGCGAGACCAGAACGCCAGTCCCGCCGAGGTGTCGAGCAAAAATGGCGACGTTAATAAGGTTTTATCGGGATTGTCTAGCCAAGTTGACGCACCTGCAAATTTCCGATTCTCTGAACATCTACAAAAAGATCTTCTTTTACTTAGGTAGGTAATGGGACACAATTTTCAATTGCAAAACCAGCAATATTTGTCAATCTGTTTCCATTATATGACATTACCAATATCTGTAATTGATCAATCTGGTTGTAAATAAATACTACTTTAAAAATACAAAGTCTAGGAAAGAGAAAAGTTCTTTAGTTTTCATTGTAAGGAATATAATATTTCTGAGCCAGAAACACAATCTGCTCATTGAAAAAATGTATTGAATTAAAATCTCACCAAATTTGAGATTTTCTCTAATTTTAATACACTAAAAAATAATTTCAATAAGCAAATACTTTGTAATAGCAACGATTGACAAGTTAATTTGCCACTTTTTAGGATTCTGGCCTGGCAATAGCGAGCACAAGGCAATAGCTGTGAGCAGGAAGTGCTTTCAGCGATATTTACTGTTTTTTAACATGTATTCGGCATTCGTTGGGAAACCCGTGCTCGCCTACACAGCCACAGGCCGAGACCTGCAGCTTTCCATAACTGCTGTCGGTCTCATGTTTGCCGATATCACGATGTTCATCGTCCACACGAGTCTAATCTTTCAACAAGAGAAAATCACTGCCATGTTTCGCGCCAAGAGCGAGATGGAAGTTTGCAGCGCAAAACTGCCTCAACGCCCCAAAAGCATTCTAGTGCGGAACACTTTGTGGGCACGGGCACCACTTGCATTTCTAATTGGAGGCCTGCTCTCCGTGGCACTGGTCGTTTTCGACTTGCCAAGACTGTATAAGAACAAAGAGCTTCTTTATGAGTAAGTAGGCTGCTTACGGTTATACCATTGGGGTTATTGGTAGAAGAAATCAACATTACACTAACGCTGGCGTCATTGGCAGCGTCGACCATGTCACTACTGAAAGAATGGAGGTGGAGTGCGAGAGTCACTGTTAAAAGGATAGAGTAGAGTAGAGTAGTAGTTTATTGTCATTTTACCATAAAACATACAAAGATGCTGGTTTACAGACATACATTAAATGCATTAATATTGTAAATATAAAATTGTAGATATAAAATTGTAAAATTGTAAATATAAAAATCTAAATCTATAGTCACAGTATTTGCACAGCTCCTCAGGTATAGCTAATACTTATTCTAAGCAGTCAATGAACTCTTTGACGCTGTAGCATGCTTTATCCATCAATAACAGTTTTATTCTCTTTTTGAACATATTCGTTGATGCTGCATGCTTTATATTTATTGGGAGTTTGTTAAAAATCTTGATTCCCATCTGTTCAGGTGACAGTTGCATAGTTGACATTTTGCATAAACTAACATTCAAGTTGTCTCCATTTCGGGTGAAATGTTGATGACTATCTTTAACTTTCTGCAGTCCGTCATATTGTATTTTAATTTGCACTGTTATTTGTAATATGTATAAACTATATAATGTAAATATATTCAGTTTTCGAAAAAGAGGCTTACAATGAACTCGGTTTCCCTTGTTAAGCATAATTCTTATAGCTTTCTTTTGAAGTACGAAAATTTTCCTGCTTTTTGGAGTGCTACCCCAAAACTCAAGGCCATACCTTATTCTAGATTCAATATTAGCGTAATAAACTAACTTAGTTGTATCGATATCCGAAATTCTTCGTATTGACCTTACTGAGAACAGTGCCCTACTTAATTTAGTTGCCAGGGCATCAATGTGGCAACCCCACTTTAATCTGCCCTTTAATCTTTAATCCGAAGCTGCCCGCTTAGCAGCAATTGGGAAGTTTTGGATTTGTGTCCCGACCCGGTCGCACATTCTTCCAGTCTAGCTCCGTTCCCCTTATAGTAAAGATTACCATTTTTGACAATTTTGTGTTGAGGATTTTTTTTTTCAGTTTGGTTGCGCTTTTTTCCAGTCTAGCTCCTTTTCCTTTTTTAAGAGGTTAACTCTGAAATCTTTGTTGAGTTTAAACCTAACTTAGCCTAATATTGGTTACTTCCGCTACGAATCAATTTACCAATCAACTGAGTTGTCAAATTGGGTACTTTTGTTTCAGGCTATGGTACCCGTTCAATGTGAAAGCGTCCCCTATCTACCAGATTTTCTTCATCCTCACCACCGTCAGTTACTTGAGCAATGGAACATGTCTTGTTACCTACCCTGCCATGTTGATGTCGCTGCTTGTCGAGGCAATCGGACATTTTCGGCTACTCTCACACAACCTACGAAATATCCTCGATGTTGAAAGGGATTTAACTGTTCTGGATTCAGCAACACGAAAAGCAGACAGACCAGCAGGGATACCAACCGCAATTTCTGTCGTCGTAGACGGAAACAATCGCAACCTTTCGGACTTTTTCAAGGTGACACGACAAAAGCAATTATATGTAACGCTCAACAAATGCGTCCAGCTGCACTGCGCGATTTTAAGGTGGCTTAATTTTTCACAGCTCCTTCAAGCAAATATAGTTTTCCAGACACTTGACTGAGTCGCCTTCTGGTTTTAGGTTCGTCAACGAAGTAACGTACGTGTTTGACAGGTTTCTGTTCTGCCTCTTATGGTCTGTGCTCCTACCGACCAGCATAGCCATAGTGTTGATCATCTATGTAAGTACTGTCAGTTTCTGGCTTGTCGTTTGGAACCAGACGGTTTGGCGTGTTAGAAACAACGGTTCTCGTGAGATCACCGAAGTTAAGTGATACTGCGCTGGGCCAGGTATTGGATGGGTGACCATCATACACATGACCGGTTCTGTTCGGGAGAGAGGTTGGAGGGATGAAAGTTAAGCAACACTGCGCTGGGTCAGGTATTGGATGGGTGACCATCATACACATGACCGGTTCTGTTCGGGAGAGAGGTTGGAGGAATGAAAGTTAAGCAACACTGCGCTGGGCCAGGTAGTGGATGGGTGACCATCATACACATGACCAGTTCTGTTCGGGAGAGAGGTTGGAGGGATGAAATTTAAGCAACACTGCGCTGGGTCAGGTATTGGATGAGTGACCATTATACACACGACCAGTTTTGTTTAGGATAGAGATTGGAGGGATGAAAGTTCGATTCATCGTAAAAATCATTCTCTCAGTCATTGATTCAATTAGACCTGCGTCACAGGGCAAGATTTTAAAACAGTGCGTCTTTCTGCTCCAAGAATCATTCAATCAGTCGCCAAGAATGCTTTGATTTGATTTAAATTGATTAGTATTTGTACCAACCTATTTCCAGGCTGAGAAGTTGGACGCGAATATAATTAGCATTTACTCGCTGGTCATCGGCTGTAACACTGCCATGGCCATGTGTTGCTGGTTAGCTCATCACATTTCTGAAGAGGTACGTGCGGTGGATTCACTTCTTTTGCAGAATAAAGAATGATGACTTCTTGCCGAATACATGTTCGCTTTCACGTTCTTGTTCAGAGCGAGGAAGTCAGAAATTCCGCGTACGCCTGCGAGTGGTTCGGCCAATCGGAGAGCTTCAAGCGTAGCATGCGCATCATCATGTCGCATAGCAACCAACCTGTGGTCGTCAAGGTCGGCGGGTTTGTGTCGTTATCAATGGAGACGTATTTTGAAGTAAGCTGGGTCCAGATATGATATTATTCTATATTAATGCGAGTTTAAGGACAGAAGACTCAGATTTTTTAGGTAGAGTTTTACAGAAATTTCCAATGAGATGTTCAACCTCTAACGCACAGAAACATCTGAAATTCACTGCATGTGATCGGAAGTCGTCATAGCAACAGTTTCAACAAAATTTTGAACTGTATGTTGGATTTCTACCGCACAGAAATATCTGAATTTCACTGCATGTGATTTAAAGTCGTCATGGCAACAGTTTCAACAAACTTTCCAACTGGGAGGCGAGATTTTGATAAAACTAGACCTTAATGTCTCGGCTCCGTATAATCTGGGCCAGATTGATAAAATGTTAGAGACAAAATATCTCTCACTTCTAGCTCACTTATTCCGCAGATGACCAAGTTGACTTACTCGTACTCTATGGCGGTGTGGACGCAGTTCAAATCAGCTTCCAAGCACCGGTAGGTCTCGTTCTGAAAGACCGAGGTTTGCAGTGCCATTGGTGAGATAGAACATGCGTTTTATGGATGGTATTGTTACGACCAGAATTTAGACTGTTACTGTGTTGAAAGATCTCGCTTGGCAGTGTGAGAGGTTGTAACTTGCCGGGATATAATTGAAGTCCTACTTGGCCAGAAAGGAATATAATAATGTGCTTACCAAAGCTCTAGTACACAATTAGAACCGTTCAGACCGGGAGCTGGTATCTTTCTGACACACTTACTGACCTAAAAAAACACATTTAAAAACTGCGAAATGTGAAATCTCAAAGGCACAGACCACATACTATAAAAATAAATTTTAAATATCACGGCGAGATATAAAGTTATCCTGGAAAAATTTTAATCTAATGCAAGGAAAAAAGAAAAAACTGTCAGTAGATCAAATTTCTGAGAGTTTCTTGGGAAAACTTTTTTCGACTGTTCCAGTGTGTTTTGCGACATGACATAGCACAAAATTTTAATCATCCGCGGTCAGTGAATAGGAAGCCATTATAATGGGAATGCATAACAACAAAGCTTCTGGATGTAATGAGGTCGGAGCTGGAGAACTGAAAATTTTAATTAAGAAATTGAGCCCAATTATCACTAAGCTCTTAAACTTAATATTGAAAGAAGGCATAGTTCCTGTAGGATGAAAAACTTTCATAGTCCACCCTGTTTGCAAAAAGAAAGACACAAACTACGCTAGTTTTTGAGTTATTGACCCTGATTATTTTATTAAGATGCATTTAGGAAGCTTGAACTTGGTAATTGTTATAATTTTATGTGGTTCTTTTGTTATTGGAAAATTTTCAGGACTGCTCTTACCCTTGAAAAAGTAACAGGTACAAGTAACGAAAGGTTGGGAAATTTATTTGTCCTTTCCTCAGCATTCAAAACCCATTTCAAATAGTTTTTGTTAAAACTAGTGCTAAGGCTAAATCTAGTGGACATGCGTTTAAAAACCATCATATAGACCGATATCTTTGTTGCCAGTAATGGAAAAAATCATGAAGTCTGATATTGCTCTACAATTATCAAAATATTTATTTAAGTATTTTTAACGGAAATTAATTTGGATTTCAAAGCAAAAAAAAGTACATCCGATCTTCTAAGTTTTCGGTTGTAATGTATAAAAACTAGAATGATAACTTGCACTCGCTTGCTTTATTTATTGATTTCACGAAAGCATTTGACACCAAATTAGAACATTTGATCATTAAATCTTATGTTAAGAACATTAGATAACATTGGAATACGAGGACATTTACTTCAATGGTTTGCCAATTAATTAGATTCTAGAAACACGGTGATTAAAAGTTTGATATACACAAAGCAAGTTTTAATCTATTACATCTTGTGTACCTCAAGGCTCTATTTTAGGGCCGACCCTATATAAAATTCATGTTAACAAGTTGTTCAAATTTGCTGAAAACGTCAAAAATCTATGTATGCAGACGACACAAGTCGGAAAATGATGTTGGAGTTCTGCACTTCAAATTTACAACCGATTTACGTTGGACCAACGATAAAAATTTAATCTGTAACCCTAAGAACAAAAATTAATGCACATTTGCTCACCTTTCAACCGAAATTCTCAATCAAGTACTGAAATTTTGCACCAACTTGCACATGTACAACAATGTAAGTGCACGGATATAATAAGTAATGTAATAATTTTTTTGTTATCTCGGTGTCACAGTTGACGGATTGTTTACGTGTAGACGACATGTTTAACAAATGTAAAACAATTAAATTCTACTGCCTTTTGTTTGTTCAAACTAAGATCCCTTAGAGACCCATGTCACTTGTTTAACTATTGATCTCTTTAAATATTGAACTGTATTTAACCATTAAACTATTGAACTATTGAACTACATTGAACTATTTTGAACTGCTTTGAACTATTTAACTATTGTCATTGTTATTAGTGGTATAACCCATCTTTAACTGAACTATAATTATTAGATATACTGACATTAATAATACTTTGTTTTTATGTGCACTTAACTTTGTTCAATTACAAAAAAATATATATATACAAAAACAATTATTATATAATCCTTGGTAGAGACACAAATATTATTTGGGTTGTTGTCGTGGGGCAATGCGTCAGATTTTTTTATGGAAAGGGTGTCAACGATTCCAAATGCTATAATAAAAGCTATTGCCCCAAGATCATTGAAAGAGAACAGTCATAATGTAAGAGACGTATACCAGACATTACGTGTTTTACCGGTACGAGAACTTTTCCAATTCAAAAATGTATTTACATATTTCTTTGAAAGAAAACCCTTTCATCAAGTCTCGTGATGAAATTCTTTCAGTTAGTCTTTGATTACTTGCTTTTCTTTCTTTTCTTTTTCTTTCTGAAATAACATTATTGCTTTTACTGATTATTATTATAATTGGTTTTTGGTGACTTTGTATGCACTGCACTTGCTATTGACTGGACACGTTCCGGTACACCGTCAACATGGCCATGCAGTAAGAGTAGGTCATCTTGGACATCTGCAACATCAAGCAAACAATTCGCTGCACTTGTTTCAAAGACTAATTATTGAAAAAAAAAAATTTTGTTTTGCTTAGAGCTCAGATCGTATACATTTTGATCAGAAGATGGCAGAAAAAACAAACTCAGAGCGAAAAAATAATAAATTAAATTTAAATCACTTCTACTTCGGTGCCCTATAAAGTATTCCACTGCCAAACGAGTTTTAAACCATACCAAAGGTTTCAAAAATCAACAAATTTGAGCATGAGCTGTGAAAACCAAAAGCGTCCAACCATAGCAACAACGATTTTAAAATATAGAAAAAAAAAACTTAAAAATAAAACAAATATATTTTTTTTCTCATTTCTATTCTTTTCACGTACTGCCAAGTATGCCTCTGCTTGGAGAGTTTTTGAAGAGAAAATGAAATTCTGGCTTACTGCGTAAAACGTTTCCATTGACAATCCGACGAACCCGCCGACCTTGACGACCACCGGTTGGTTGCTAAGCGACATGATGATGCGCATGCTACGCTTGAAGCTCTCCGATTGGCCGAACCACTCGCAGGCGTACGCGGCATTTCTGACTTCCTCGCTCTGAACAAGAACGTTGAAGCAAACATTCGTTTGACACCAAATTGAGCTTGCATTACGAATATTTAAGAGAATAGCTTTTATATTTCCTCAAATACTATCAAGCATAGGAGGTTCTATGGCAGATTCAACGTTTGGTAGCCAGGAATATGCTGAGATCACCTGACAGAGCTTCTCAATTCTGTTATCTTATGTTACCACGGGTAAATCATGGCCAAGCATAGGAGGTTCAATGGTAGATTCAACGTTTGGTAGCCAGGGAGATGCTTCGATCGCCTGACAGAGCTTCTCAGGGTCGATTTTACCATCGCCGTTGAAGTTTTGCTTCTGGTATTAAAAAAAATCTTGAGGGAAAATTAATTTTTCCCGTTTTTCCAAAATTTTCAACGATTTGAAAAGAGATATTTAGATATAAACACAAAAAAGAAGCAGACTTTTATTTTAATTTGGGGATGATTTAGGAAGGCTTAGTCCTGTCACATAAGAAACATTTTAGTTAGCATCTGCCACTATTTTTTATATGTCCAAATCGCCGTTGAATATTTGAACTTCAACGGTTGGGGGTTTAACTTTTAAACTGTCATTCGGAGGTCAGAGTAAAAAGTCCCATTGATGTTTTATTTGTATTCCCATGTCATCGAAACGTCGCTTACGAGCGTTTTGATCGGCGTTGGAGAAACTTGCTCTCAATTCTGCTTGCTTTTGTCACCGACGGGTACATTTGGAAATACGCACCTCTTCAGTAATATGATTCGCAAGCCAGCAACAAAAGAATGCAGCGATGTTGGTAGCTACGACCAAAATGAAAATCGTCATGACGTAGTTGTTTAGATCAGCCTGAAATTAGTTTAGATGGTAGGTTAGTTTGAATGTTATTGAATAACTATTTAGTCAGAGATCTTTTTAAATATCTTTAGCTCTTTACTATTTTAAAAACAATTATTAGCTGCATGGATGGAATCGCTGAATTAGTTTGGATAAAAATAGGGCACCTAATACAAATTGTCAGTGAGAAAATTTGGAAATAGGTGGATACTAAGACCACTAAAAAGATGAATAGACCAAGAAGAAAATATACTGAAGAGAGAGATAATGGACTAGGATAAAATAAACGTAGAAGAAATGTGGTTGAACGAAGAATGTGTTGCTAATAGATAAAGATTGAAAAGAATGAAAAGTAGATAAGTTTAGTTCAGAGTGTAGTTCAGAAACGAATGTGTCATAGGCACTGATTTAATTAATTTACAGCCGACGCAATTTGAGAAAGAAAAGCGGCCCGTGTACCCAAAAATTATGTGCCGTCCTGCCGATTCGGGGCCGTACAGGGCGAACTGTTTGACTCGGAGGCAAACAAAAAATATGTCCACAATAAAAATGATGTGGTCACCATTGTACCAAGTTTCATCGATTTCTGGGAGGTGACGGTCAGTTTTTCAAAACAATTTGTTGAATTGACATGGAATGACCCATACCTACCCCAAATTAAAATCCTTTGTTTGTTTGTTCGCGTTGTAGCAGCTTGCACTGATTTGAGTACTGGCTTTTTGAGACGATTTAAGTGTATTTGAGGAGAATTCTTATTCTCATTCTTATCAAATACACTGAAACCGCCTCAAAAAGCCAGTGTCCAAATAGCTCAATGGATTAGAGCAACACCCGCGATATGTGGAGATCGAGGTCGAGTCCCCGTTTGGGCTTCAGTTATGGAGACGGTTATAGTGTTGATTATAATAAAAAAACTATTATTATTAGTAGTATTATTATTATTGCTAAAAAAAATATATATATACTCACGGAGATGACTAGCACTACTGCCATGCTATTGGGCAACAGGGAGCAAATCACCAAACAAAACAAAACTTCGTTATTAAATGACGTGACTGCATTGACGAACCTGAAAACAAGACAGCGTTTCGAAAAAAATGTCTACGAAACAAAATTTATTTGAGATTGTTTTAAGAAAATTGCGGTACCTTAAAATAGCACAATGCAGCTCAACGCAAGTTTTGAGTGCTTCGTCCGATTGCTTTTGGCGAGCAAAAGTATCATAGGGATCGCAATCATTCTCTATTATTGTAAAACTTTGATGAGGTTCGGTCATTGTAGTTGGTTTATTCACCGCTTCGCCAGCGTCTTGAATGTCTTCCAGCAATACCACTGGCGGCACTTTTGCAACATCAAGGATTTGCCGCAGGTTGTATGAAAGAAGCCGAAACTGAGAAATTGCCTCGATCAACAACGACATGAACATTGCCGTGAATGTAGGTAGGCAGACCCCGGCGCAAGGGAAGCTGATGCACGTGTGAATCATCACCATCTGGTAGGTAGGAAACGCCTTTTCGTCGAACGGATACCACTGGCTGGAAACAGAGTGTTCAATTCTGTAGCAGAGAATCTTTTTAGTTTTTGTATTTTTATGATTTATTTTTTGCTGACAATTCTTTTAGCCTAATGTTTGATGTCCGTTTTCCATACACGAAAAGTCGCACGGCGAGAAAATATAGAATAAAGAAATGCATTTGCTATGCTAGTTTTTAGACATATGTCTTTTTTATCTAAACTTAGGCCACCCGGAGGCTAGGATTAGAAAATTTTGTCATTTTTTATTTCTTGACTTTTAAATTATTTAAATATCTTAGGATTGTTATTAACTATCCACGGATCGAATAAAGTGATTATTATGTCCACAAAAAATTATTTGGTTTTTCCGTGTGTGACTGTATTCTGTTTAAAACCCATATGAGGAAAAAACACAGCGCCGCTTACTATCGCGTTATCTCAGTTCGACGTTTAAAATTTAAGGAACATTTATCTCAGGACTTACTTTATAGATCGATTTCTAAATTTTACAGCTTATTCATTGATAGTAAACTTGCGTTTTTGCATTGAGGTTTTAGGCATTTTTTTTTTTCTGGTTTATGTGATTTTTTTAAGTCAAATATTTTTGGTTTTTTCTTGTAAAATGGTAAAATTTACTCTTAATTTAATTTACCTCCAAATTTAACCCAAACACATTGGCGTTTTTTACCAACTAACGGATAACTGGTTACGAAACGTTGGGAAATTTAGTTGTTCTTTACTAAGCATTCAAAACCCAGTTGAAATAGTTTTTATTAAAACTAGTGCTTGTTCGTAGTAAATGTTTTCTTAGCCGTTTGATGTACCAGCGGACCAGTAAAATTATATTTGACTGGTAAACCAAGTTTGAACCGAGTTTGAACCAAGTTAAGTTCGATGTTAGTGAATTTGTCCATCTTACTTACTCGTAGAGAAACTCCCTTCTCTTGTAAAGCTTTAAAATGTCTAAGAAGTGCATGGCTATAGAAAGCAGACAAACAAGCAGAAATATTAGCGGCCCTCGTGCCCAGCGACTGTTGCGTTCCAGAACGGCCTTGGGGCGTTGAGGCAGCTTTGCACTGCAAACTTTCATCGCCTCTAGGGCGCCGAACATGGCAGCCATTTTCTCTCGTTTATAGAGAAGGCTCGTGTAGATGACAAGCAACATAAAATCGATGGGGACACAACAAACCGCATTAAAGGACCGCTGCATATCAGTGTCCTTGGTGATGTATGCCAGGATGGGGAACCCAAATAGTAGAGTGTAAAAGTTGGAAAAACGCATATATGGCATCAAAATCTTCCTGGCTATCAGAACGATTCCTTCGGGCTCGTTGTCCACAGGCCAGAATCCTTAGATTGAAAAAAAAACATATGTAATTGTTAGATCTACGTTCTCCAAATGACCTGAGTAAGCTCTCACACTAATAGATTACAGTGAGCTCCCACTTCAATAGACCTGAGTAAGCTACCACTCCAATAGACTTGAGTAAGCTCCCAATTCAATATACCTGAGTAAGCTTCCACTCCAATATACCTGAGTAAGCTACCACTCCAATAGACTTGAGTGAGCTCCCACTCCAATAGACTTGAGTAAGCTCCCACTCCAATATACCTGAGTAAGCAACCACTCCAATAGACTTGAGTAAGCTCCCACTTCAATATACCTGAGTAAGCTCTCACTCCAATAGATCACAGTGAGCTCCCACTTCAATAGACCTGAGTATGCTACCACTCCAATAGAAATGAGTAAGCTCCAGATATAGCAGCCTTGACACGCCTTAAAGGCTGCAGAATGTTTTTTTTACATTAGAGCTGTGACTTTGACCAAATAAAACCAAAACTGATTGAGCCACTTAGCACGAAGGACTTCAAGAACAGAAGTTTGCAGTCTTATTAATAAGGTATTTGATCAATATTGTGCTTCTTTATGACCATTTTATATTTACCTAAATGAAAAAATATTTTCTTGCAGATATTTAGGTTCGTTGAATTTGACACTTGCACGTGAGTGAACTTTGTCAAAGAATCTATAAGAAACTTTTTGACTGTCTCCATTGCTATTCGTTACCCAGTAGGTGCACACTGAATTGTTAGTCGTTTTCTTTAGCGGTGTTCAGTTAAACTGAAAAGAAAACTCTGTTTGCGCTATCCGTTCTTTGTTCGTTCGTTTTCGTTTCCTTCTTTTCTTCGTTCTTCCTTTTAAGAACCTATGAAATTGTTTGTATCGTTTTATTAAATATTTGTATACGCTTGAAATTATCCACAAGTTTTCTTTTATTACACCGAGTGTCCATTTATCGACTGGCGGCAGAATTATTACTGTTGTCACTGGGAAATGAAAATAAATACTTAAAGATCTTTTTAAAAAAAAAATCTTTATCAATTCACTGTACTCTATATGTACATTTTAAATTATTATAGCGTCTACAATTTCTTGGTGTGCCCGTATTTCCCCGAAATTTATTTGTACGATCCTGTGTTTGAGTCGATATGGCAAGTGTTTCTGCTTTCTCTACTAGACGCTAGAAAATGGTTTGACACATGAATAAAAAAACAGATAAAAATTACAGGGCAGACAACAGCTTTCATTTTCAATGAAAGAATGAACTGAACTTTAGCTTTTCTTGCAACGCTTTACAAACGTTTTTCTATTGTTATACAAAATATAGCGAAATAAAAATAATTTATTGAAATGCCGCTCTCGCCACAAAACTGGTGGTCGATATGGTCCGGAATATTTCAATAAGATTCGGATAATGTTGTTTCTATTCATTTCTGTTTTATTGATCAACAACGGAGGCAAGTCCACAAGTGTAATACAATAAGATGCGGACATTACAGGGACATTACAAACAGAATAACACATAAAACATAAAAACATCAAACATTTAACATGAAGAAAATTTCACATAGAAACATGACTATAAACAAACGTAAGCTAAGTTCAAACGTAACACGCAACGAGCGACTGCAGTGGGTAATCGATATCCTTACAAGTTTTTATGGCCAGCTGTTTGATCTCTGTGTTAACGTTGGGTTATGTAAGTCATGAAGGAGTCTGAAAGGATGTCGATGTCAGGGCAGGTTGTTGTAATTCTATTGTTGGTAGTATTTTGATGCACCCGTTTTTGTGGATATTAATCCTACTTTTTTGCGGCCTGAAAGGATGGTAATTCCGAGTTTGCCTGGATGGTATTGCCAAGCAGATTTTAGATAGCAGTCTTGGGTTGTCGACATTGTTGTTGAGAAGTTTGTGAAGGAATGCGAGATCGGTCAGCTCGCTCTGCTGTGAGAGATTTCATAGGTTTAGTTCGGAGGAGTGATTTGAATGATTGTCGAAGGAGTTAATGTCTATCTGGGGTTTGTAATTGTGGCGGCCTGGTTCCCGCGCCGAGATTGAACAGAGGGCCGGGGGACCAGGGGGCAATACGCGAAAGGATGCATCAGCGGTAATTCGGGGCAGGTACCTAGCTACCTACACAGTCTACATCCGACAGCACACCGGTGAACATCATCGCTCAATTTGTCTATCGCAAATATTATCTTTGTCTATCGCAAATATTATCTTTGTCCATCGATTGTATATCTAACCATCCGAACAAATAAAATCACGCTATCATCTTGTATTCACCTTTATATCCCGTGTGCCACGCCGCACCCGGCCAAATTTATTTATTTATTTTTATTTATTTTTATTTATTTATTAACTCCAAAATAACACATGGTATACAAAATTGATATACATGTTGTAGGAGATTCGCGATCCACCAATAAGATATCACATTAATACAATGTTTGTCAGCAATGAAAGGTAAAGCATAGATAATAACAACAAAAATAATAGAATTCACACAGTGTTTGTAAAGTAGTCATTAGTATTATAAAAACACTTTTCTAGTAAGTAAGATTTCAGGCCAGATTCGAACTGAGACCATTTCAAATCAAATTTCGAATCAAACCATTTGACAAAAAGTTGTTGCAGTAGTTCGATGGTGGAAGTATGTGTCTTGTGGTGTTTGTTCCACAACACTGATGCGTAGCCAACTTTTGGTCGCATGGTGGAGAGAAAGAAAGGTCTGTTAGTCGAGATAGAGAAGTCATAAAGGCAGGGTCGTTACAAGAAACCTAGCATTCTGAAGGATTTGCTAGTTACGGTGGAAATGTGTGGTTTGAAGGACAGTTTTGAAAATATGATTACACCCAGGTTCTTTTTTTTATTCACTCGTTGAATTGGTATACCGTTAGCTGATTAATCATGCGTGATGTGAGTTCTCATTCGACTTATGGATAAGGCTTTACACTTATTCACATTGATCTCTAGAAGCCAATCTTCGCACCACTTTGACTGCGCTTTCAAGTCGTTTTGGAGTCGAGCGGCATCGTTTGTGTTGTCTATCGGTGTTATCACGGTCACCAGCTGTTGTCTTCGTGTGGCGAGATAGTTCGGTTATCTTGGTTTCTTTCGAGAAGCTGAACGAAGTGGAGGGAGCGCTTTGTGGCGACCAGTTTGTACCATATGGTGTGCCTAAAAGAGATAAATGTCATCTAAAGGATGTAAGTATTTATTTGTTTATACTATCTTGCAATAAGCGAGTTTTGCCACAGTTTAAAAAATTCGTTATCACCGTCGTTTTATGGTTTCAAAGAAGTGTTATTTCAGACTGGTTTACGCTCAATTAATCTTTATCAATGCTAACCTCAACGATTGATCAACATGTGTCGATATTTTAAGCCGTTATTACCTATTCAATTGAAGAGGTTTGTTAGAAAGGAGGTCCGCATAAGCGATTGGCCACCGCTGTTACCACTTGAAGTTGGCTCATTTGCTCATCAGAACGTTATACATTAGTACTGTTACTGACTTTTCTATATTCTTCACCGTACGACAGAAATTTGACCTGTGATTACCTTTTATCATTCAATTCAATTTCAATTTATTTATTGCCTGTGTAAATCACAAACTGGTAACAGGATAATGGACTCGTCAGTTCATGTACAATGTTACATAATAAAATAACACATTACAATACATTTTGCAATAATAATAATGCATAATTATTAATGCATTATAAATAATGCATTATACAATTACAAAATAATAAATAATAAGATCAAACATACTAACTAAAGTTTAAAAGATATTTGAAAGAATTTCTCCACTCGATAGAGAGGATTGTCGAATAAAACCTGTTTTGCATTTGTATTGAATTTTTTAAATTGGTTCCTGTTGTCCAATTAAGCGGTAAGTGGTTAAAAAGCTTTACTGCTATATAAAACACACTACGTTAAAAATTAACAATTTGTGTTTAGGGATTAAAAGTTTATTGTCATGTCTTGTTATATAAAAATTGTGCATACAGTTTTCTTTAAAAAAATTCCTATTTGCAAAAACAAAACATATACTGTCTCGAATATAAAAATACATAGATTTGTCAACATTTTCCCTTTAACAATTCTTTGTTTAAATTTACACCCCTTAGCAGCCTTAGTAAGCGTTCTTATGGCCCGTTTTTGCAGCACCAATATTCTTTGTAGGGCCTTATTGGAGCATCACCATACAGTAATTCCATAAGTTGCAATAGAGTTAAAATAAGAATAAAAAAAAGATTTCAGTGTTTCCCTATTCACTATATTTCTTTACTTAAACAGGGTGCTACACGCTGACCATAGTTTTTTAGTCATGTACTCCGTGTGCTTGTCCCAACGTAGATTTTGATCTATTACCATTTAGAGGAACTTAGCATAGGACGTTGACTTCATAGATAAATTATTCACATCGAGCTTAATCTCAGCATTTTGGGGTATTGTTGTGTATTCAATAATGCTAGTTTTACTTAAGTAACATACCAGTTTATTTGCACTGTAACATTCCTGTAGACTGATAACAGTTGCCTCTGATTTTGTAATGAGCTGGTCTCTGCTCCCGGCTTCCACAAGGGCATTAATGTCATCTGAACATTTTATGATTCTTGTCCCTTCTATGCTCCCAGCTAAATCATTTGCATAGATTATGAAAAGCAGTGGCCCAAGTATTGACCCTAACGGCACTCCTACATTAAGATTGATGGGTCTAGATCTAATCTTCACTCCGTTTTTCTTTTATAAATATATTCTAAATGTATATATTCAAATTCATATATTCTAAATGGAGTACGGATAATAAAATTACAGCCGGCGATGCTAGCATGCCGAAACGTCTGCTTGTTGTATTACTGCATTTAAATAGAAATAATAAAATATTTAAACCAAAAACTTTGTTAGATACGTGGGGGAAATAATAAACAGTGCTTCAAACGATTTGGCTACTAAACACTCTGAAACAATATGATGACATAATAGTGGGGAAACTTCTCTATGAAAACACTTTCCAATGCTAGATGTTTAGTTAAATTCACTGTCAGAAATTGTGTGTGAGCGTTTAGGTCAGACATTTCTTGGTGTTTCTGCGAGCCTAACGAACGTTTTCAAGTTTTGCTTGTCAGATGCCGAAGTGGATCTTCAAACGCTTCTTTGCGAGGCTTCAAAATGAATGGCGCAGGTCTGAGAGTGAATGTGTTGACATGTACATCGACTTTTTTGGGGAAATAGGTGAGATTAAATATAATTTATTCACTAATCCTTTATGTAGAGCGACTATTGTTGCGCTGCTACAACGGTGTTTGAGAATACGGCCTCTGGTTTTATATATCCCAGTCCTCGTGTGTCATTTTTCGATAATTCTTGCAAGCAAGAAAACAGTGTTGTCGACTTGTTTTCTCTGCATTTTTTCTAACAGGATGTTGGCCACAGAGAAACGGAGAAGAACTCACCGTTCGTCACTTCAGATTCTGGCTTGCTCGTTTCATGTTCCTGACAACTACAACACTCGCCGTTTTCATCGGCCCCGCGAGCGTTTACATGTACCTCGATCGACCCGTCCTGAAAATAATGGACCCAATTGGAGGCCATTTTATTTCAGCCCTGATGGCTATCGCCATAGGAAGCGTTTTGTATAACAAGCAACGAATCAATACCATGATGGACGCTTTAAAGAAAATTAACAAAATCATACTTTCCTATCAGGATCTACCACAAGATATTGAAAACAAAGCGATCTGGCTTTCGAAGCTGACCTATTGTTATTATGCAAGTGTTTTGTACTTTATTTCACCAACCTTGCTAGTGGTCTACCCTGCTTATGCCTACATGAAAAAGGAGTTTGTTTTCAGGTAAATGACTGGGGCACAGTGATCATATGCGTCTTAAGGTTTGCAATTGATACACAATTGATACGGCAATAAGCACAAGCATAAGCATAGTGCAGATGGATTATAAAACTTGGTTATCCGTTAGGACTGCAGACAATTGAATTAAAGCGCATAGCTCACAAGCATAACTTAAACAATTTCAAAATGCTCCTACTTTTTTGTGCTCTGAGCTTTTGGCAACTAATCAAAGAGCATTATCCTGATAAACATAGCGGACGCTTATCAGTTGGTCTCGCCTGTGTGACAAAGTGTGACGTTGTTAAGTTCAATTTTCAAATGGTGTGTATGGTATTCGTCAAAGATTACTAAACAAAGCAATTTGCGGTAATGTTATATACTTATACTAGTTGTTACTATACTAGTTGAAGTTACATTAAAATATCATTTATACCTAAATATAACCTTTAATTGACACTTATAAAAACACAGATGACAGCTGAGCCAAAGACTTCTTTAACCAAAGCCAGACTCGAACTCACGGTGGTCGGTGACCGTTTAATTTGCGTTGCGCTGTTTCACTATGCTTATGCTTGTGCTTCAGCTTTTTGCTAAATCAATTGTGGAAACACCTTAACTACTTGTTAAGGTTAGTGACTACCTCATTGCGGAAGCAAAAAGCCAACGAACTGAGGTGAAAATGCCATATTCAAACCACCTTTTGAATTTTTACCCGTAACGTTCCCGCCACTTTGTGCAGCTAGTAAACTGTCCCCCTCCTCCGGGGACAGGTAGGTAGGTAGACCGATCCTGAAGAGCTGCGACCCCGAGGAGAGTCAGTTGACTTCGGTCCTGCTAAGATATCACCGGTTCGCCCAAAATACATTTTAATAAATTATTGTTTCCAATCCTAACTCTTGACTTCGGTTTTACTTTGATCGAAGAAACCTTACATGTCTCAAAAATGACATCTGTTTCAGCTTTTGGGTTCCATACGAATTGAACGTGACGCCAAACTTCGAAGTGACCGTGCTTGTTGTGACAATAACAATTGTCTACGGCTATGTCGCTGTGTCACTTTTGTACGCCTTCTTGATGGCACTGCTGGTCCAGGCGGTCAGGCATCTGCAACTTCTCAACTATAATTTGAAGCTTGTTAATAGTTCGATGGGAGGTAACTCAGAAGTCAGCCAAGATGATAACACTTGTGAATTACAAGAGAATGAAGAGTTTGTTGGATTGAAGCACGCGGAGAATCTTGGGAGACAAAGAATGGACGATTCTAGCATCGAGCAAAGACTTGCTATTTGTGTGCGTCATCATCAAGGAATAAACAGGTAGGGTGTTGGTTTTTAGACTCGTGTCTACTTGATTTATCCTTAGCACTAGTTTTAAGAAAAACTATTTGAAATGTGTTTTGAGTTGTCCTTTACTGAGCATTCAAAACCCATTTCAAATAGCTTTGGTCTTACAGAAGACAAAATAAAAACGGCTAAAATAGGTACATTCCTATTTTGCATCTTTGACCAAGGTTTGTGAACGCCGTCAGTTCTGCTCACCAGCTGTTCTTTCTACAAGAACTCAACTGCTGCATATTCCCTGTCATCTTGGGAATGATTTTCGTCATGCACGTAGGTTCTATTGGTTTTTTTACTACTAATTATGCTCAACTACTAAGAAGTAATTTTGCACTCTTTTATTTCAGGCAACAGTATTCGATCAGAAGATAGTTTATGTCTGGATGTTGATTATTATTTGCTGGTGTAACGAAGCATTGATCTCTTGGCTTGCTGCTAAAGTGGAAGAAGAGGTAAAAAATAATGTTTTGTGTATATATATATATATATATATATATTGTTGTATGCAATTATTTGCTCAATTTAAATTCGAGGCCTTAAATTCACACAGATACGTGTCATGATATTAATTTTAGTTCTCGGTTTCAAATGGTGTTACATTTAATTTAAACCAAACTTTTTAAAACATCAGGAAAAGTTATTTTAAATCTGGTGTTAGATACGTCTCCTATGCTTCTAGGGGGGGAGGGGAGGGAGGAATCTAGCTTTTTCAACTCGTAGTTGAAGTAAAATGTAAATGGTGACCAGGGCGCCTTCCAGTAACATGCAGCATTTGATCAATTAGGACATTAAGAAATGTAAGGAACGATTTAACACTTAATATTGTGTTTGTATTTCCATCTCACCAAATATTCCATTTCGAAGCAAACACATTGTTAAAAACTTTTTTTTTTTAAACTTGATCTTCATGTGTTCTTTCAATTTTGTGGTTTGCAATTATTAAAATATTATTGTTTTAAAGCAAAGAACTGCGCCGGTTTAAATCATACCCAAACGCCGTTTAAAAGCGTTTTAAACTGCGCTGGTAAAATTTGCCAATAATCTTGTCAACTCTAGCCAAAACTGCACACACAATTCTTCCTCAGAGTGAGCTCGTCCGCGATGCTGCGTTCGGCTGCGACTGGCTGCGCGCGTCGAATAATGTCAAACGATCGCTACGCATCATCATGTCCCGTAGCAATCAACCGATCGTCATAATTATCGCCGGCTTTATTCGCTTGAATATGAAGACTTTTTTCGAGGTGAATATTTCTGGTACCTTTTGGCCAGTTTTAATAACTACAACAAAAACCATTTGCTCGTTGATGCATTAAAGGAACAACCTGCTAAATGTCCCTTCTAAAGGAGGATAGCACTCGAACGCAATGATTCCAACACAAATCCATGCTGTCATATATAAGGCAAATTGCTTTTGACAAAAACTATTTCAACTTGGTTTTGAATGCTAAGTAAAGAATAACTAAATTTCGCAACGTTTCGTTACTTGTGCCTGTTACTTTAGTAAGGGTAAGAGCAAGACGAACTATTTGAAATGGGTTTTTAATTCTAAGTAAAGGACAACTAAATTTCCTTTACATATATATTTATTTCCTTAAATAGGGAAATTTAGTTGTTCTTCACTTAGCATTCAAAACCCATTTCAAATAGTTTTTCTTAAAACTAGTGATAAGGATAAATCAAGTAGACATGAGTCTAAAAACAATCATAAGGAAATTTTAGTTGTTGCTCTAACTCTCAATGAGTTAACGTTTTTCGTCTTGGATGACATTTCTTGGTAAGCCAGAAGCAAAGCAAAAAATCCGCTAATATCATAATTATTATTCAGAATTCGCATCTGAGCTTTTATCCAACTCAATTTACTAGTCAATAGACTTGCGACAGACTGTGGGCCATGACTTTCCCCGAACTTCCAAATCTGCACGTAATTATTTTAACAGGTCTATTACCATTTCAATTGTCCGCAAGTAATTATCAGTGTGTTTTTTGTAACGTCAATAAATAAGGTTAACTTCACCGAATGTCTTATTAAAAACATTACACTTTTAACTCACCACTCTTATTGTCTGATTGCAGATTGTTAAGCTTACATACAGCTACTACATGTCGCTGACAACATCTCTTAACATACGACCAACTCACGACTGAACGTAGTCCCGCTGGAATCACTTTGTGCCATGGACCTTGCCCATTGTTGCTCTATAGGTTCTGCCAGAGCACGAGTCGTTTAGAATGTTAACCCTTGGTAATTGGTTAGTTAGTAAAAAACGCCAATTTGTTCGGGATTTTATTTCAGAAAATATAAAACACATTAGTTTTTGAGTTATTGACCCTGATCATTTTATTTAGATGCATTAGGAAGCTTGAATTTGGTAATTGTTATAATTTTTTGTGGTTCTTTTCTTATTGGAAAATTGTCAGGACTGCTTTAACCCTTGATAAAATAACAGGTACAAGTTACGAAACGTTGGGAAATTTAGTTATTTTTCACTTAGCATTCAAAACCCAGTTGAAATAGTTTTATTTATTTATTTATTTAGTGTTTATTTGATTATCGGTTTATTAGCTACTGACTATTACATTGTAAATGTACCTATGGGCCTTAAACACTAGTGTACATTATACTTGTAATTACGTTCTAGTATATTGTGTGGTAGGAGATAATTTACTGTAAACAATTGCGTTAAAAGTAACATGTTTGCGTTGAAGTAATTTCAATAATTCAAAAACTAATTGAGTAGAAACTGTATTACGTGCTAATAAAAATGTGATTGGTTAGTAGCTATAGAAAAGTCTGTTGGAAGTATTACCGTGGACTTGAGTTTGAGAGAGCTGCGTTGGGATGGTTTATGATGCTTATGGGGAATGTGGTTGTAGATTTTGGTAGGTTGTAGTGGTTGATTAGTCTGCATGAAGTTTTGCTTCCAGAACCAGTCATTACGTACACAGCTCTTTTCAGACGACGGGGACCATCTTAAGAGGTGGCGAATGAAACCACCCTTGTACGTGTACGTGTTGTCTACGCTGCACTTCCTACCACCTCACTTACAGGATTATACTTTGGGTTTACTCCTCAAGTTGCAATTGTCATTAAGGTGGTTTAGACGGACCGTGAAAATCAACATCAGAGCAAATCTGTTTGTATGGATTTATTCTCACGTGTTGCTGAGTCACTAATAAAATACTCAACAAATTATTCGACGGGAAATTTGTGGGAAACTCGGAAAAACAGATTTTTGCTGTCGCCTTCGGTTTTATAGAACCAAGACAAAATAGAGTTGAGTGATTCAAAAATTTGTATTACATCTTCAATACTAGTCTTGGGAGAGTAACAAGTTTTCAGAAATCTTACTTATCTATTTACAAATAAGTAGACATTGCATTAATAGAAATATCATCAGAGCAGAAAATTTTAATTACACAAAGTGCCTATACATTTTTAAACATATGCAAATCGTCTGTAAGCATTTAATTCATTTTCTATCGTGATTTGTCAAAAGTTGATTCTGTTTACATGTGTACTGCATAATTTAATATTTTGATTATTATAATAATAATAATATTAACTTATATATTAATATTAATATTTAATTGTATTTAGGATATAGGAATATAACATCTTAAAAATTGACAGAATTAATGTCCAGTATTTTAGTCACTACTGACAGTTTGATTAATGAGATAAAACTCACCAAACAAGAACATATCTCAACGAAAAAAATGTCCATTTAAAAATTTAAATATTTTTGATGTTAGTAAAATGTCAGAAAAATTACGGGCTTTTGCTAACTTTAAAAAACATTGTGAATGACGACTGTAAATATTAATTAAATAAACTTGTTTCGAATTTAGATTTATTTAAAGATCTAAGCAAATAAATTAAGAGAAATAATAAAATAACACCGCAGAGGAAACTGAAATTTAAACCAACCTCATTTTTAATTATTGTATAAGTACATCGTGTCAATCAAAAGAACATTTAGAACTATAATCAAATAAACAACAATGAAACAATAAAATTATGCCTGGACAACGTGAGAAATGCTTCTTTCAAGAGTTTAAAGTTTGTACAAATCATCACGTGGCAAAGACAAATCGACGACTTTGACATAAGATGTCGTGATTAGACCAAGTGCCATAGGGCATTAAAACAGTGCGTCGTTAAACACAATAATCAACATTAAGTGAACATAAAATTACAAACTAAAAGACTTCCAAACACTTTGAAAAATCTTAGCAAACGTTTAACATATTTTTAAATCTGCATCTTGCCCCTAAGAAACCTGACCAGCCAAAAAAGAAGGTCACTTACCAATGAATAAATTGACAGGTATGCTAGTGAGTAATCACAAAACTTGCAACTTATTTAATTAAATCAGCAATAACTAAAAACAAATCATAAACGCCACAAAAAATACTAGCACGAGCTTGGAATATTCGCCTTGGATTTAGAGAAATAAAAAAAATACCTGGAAACTAAACTCTAGCCAACGATTTTTAGAGAAAATCGTCAAAAACATCCAGAAACTCAGTCCCTATTAAATCTAGCGCACTCTTATCATCCTCGTCCTTAATGGCAATGTACTCTTGTACATTCATGCCTTCTCTGTCTGGATCGAAAGTCCTTAACAGGTATTCAACAACACCAATATTACATTTCAAAGCCACTTCCATCAACGGCGTCCTAAGGTGAAAATTCCTTACACTCGACATCGCGCCAGCTTTGACAAGAAGTTCAACGCATTCCAGACAACCTCCCAAAGCCCCACAAATCAACACACTGTCTCCATCTTTATCACACGTGTTAACAGCATCGGCTCTGTCAACCTCGTCCAGAGCCTCCAGTAAGATCCTCACTACGTCAGGATGCTTGAATTCAGCCGCCAAATGCAACGGTGTGCTGTCGTGATGACTTCGGCTTCGTGAGTCACCGCCTTCGCGTATAAGAAGCCTGACGATTTCCTTGCGACCTTTCTGTGCGGCAAACTGGATTGCAGACTTGCCACGCTCGTCCGCCATGTTGATGTAATCTCTTAAACTCATTCCTTCTTTATCTGCGTCGAAGTTGTTCAACAGGTATTTCACAACCTTTTGGTGACCTCTGAATCCAGCTAACATCAACGGTGTGCGTTTTGCATCGTTCGCTTGAGTCAAATTCGCGCCAGCTTCGACGAGGAGTTCAACGCATTCCACAGAACCTTCGCGTGCCCCGTACATTAACACGCTGTTACCTTTTTTATTGCACGAGTTGACTGCATCCGTGCGTTCAGCCTCGTCCAGAGCCTCCAGTAAGACCGATAATGTGTCGTGCTTTTTAAATTCAGCCGCCACATGCAATGGCGTGCTATTGAAAAAATCACGACTTTGAGGGTCACTACCTTTGTTAGCCAGCAAGGCGATGACGTCAGCGTGACCTTTTTGAGCTGCGATATGAATTGCAGTCCAGCCACTTTTGTCCGCCATGTTGATGTACTCATGAAGATTACTGCCTTCTCTATTTTCGTCAAAGTTGCTTAAAATGCAACTCACAACTCCCAAGTGACCTTCTTGTGCAGCTTCTACCAACGGCGTGCGCCCAGCATGATTCGCTTGTGTCAACTTTCCGCCAGCCTTGACCAGCAACCAAACATTTTCCACACAACCTCCGTAAGCCGCGTGAATCAACACGCTGTCTCCGTTTTTTTCACACGCATTGATTGCTTCGGCTCGGTCAGCATCGTCCAGAGCCTCTAGTATGACTTCCAATGCGTCAGGGAACTTTAGTTCGGCTACAATATGCAACGGCGTCGTGTTGTCATGGGTACATATTCGTGGGTCACCGCCATGGTCGATGAGGTACCCGATGGTGTCAGTGTTTCCTTTCAGTGCAGCGATATAAAGTGCAGTGTACCCCTGCTTGTTCTTCATGTTGATGAACGTAGCGAGTTGCTGTTGTTGCGCTGTATGTGAGTCTCGGTAGGATGCGTTACCTTGTTTCGAAGCGTAGTGATTGATTACAGTTTTGACGATCTCTGTGCGGCCATACGCGGACGCTTTGTGCAAAACCGAATTACATTGGTCGTCGACTTTGTTGATGTCGGTATTTCTTTCGAGAAGAAGGGATGATACTTTCGAGCTGCCAAGCTTAAAAGCTAGAAGAAGAAGCCTGCTATTCCTCTCGGAAAAATCTTCAGCATCAAGTTCTTTGTCCAACCATAAACCCAAGAGGTTTGGCAGGTCTAAGCGGATAACCGCTTTAAGCACTTCAATTCTGGTCACGTTTTCTAATGTCAGAATGAATTGTTCTTTGTGGTCTGTGCATGGTATAAACCGATCGACAGCGACCAGTGAACCCGTGCCGTCAGCATATTCAAGAGAAGAGAGTCCTAAAACCTTGTCAACCTGATTGAAGTCACTGGTTTTTTCAACGAGTAGGTCCAGAATTTTACCACGCACTTCGTTGACCTTCCTATCCGCACTGGTACCTAGACTGGCCGCTAAATGCAGGGCAGTTCTACCACCGCCGTCTTTGGTATGGACGTCAACGTCTTCATGCTCCAGCAATGTCCGGACTTCCTGCAGGTCTTCGTTGAGCACCGCGGTGTGAAGGGTGTGGTCTTTAGCCAGAATCCTGTCTAAAATGATGCGCACTACGACAAAATCAGCTGTGAACATCTTCGATTTGACCAACTCTTGGTTGTCTGCAAAATGCCCTGAGATCCACTTTGCTACGAAATACTCGGCGAAGACGCGGTGAACAAAGCGTGGCTTACCGTTAACAATGCTGTCGATAAATCCTGTCTTGTACGAACCACTTTGTATATCGTCCATATACTTGGAAGATTTCTTGACTATCGATCTCATTTGCTGGTTTGTCGTAATGTCATCGTCAAGAATTAAAACGAGAGCTAATCTCGCATGACGGTAGATGAAATTTTCCATTGTGGTTTCAAAAAGTTCTTCATACTGAGGATTGTTTGGTAGAACTTTGAGTGTAGCGATATGAACACGGCATTTCTTGCCAACGAATTGCTCCAACAGCACCAGCAAGTCCAGCTTGTCGGGAAGTTCGGTCTTCTCTGCTAAGCCAGTCACGTGGTCTTCATAAACTTCAGCCAACATCTGAGTTTGAAGAGGAATGCCCATAAAGTCTTTTTCCTTTTCACGGACGGCTTTGGAAGTCTTATCGGTTAGTTGAATAATAAAATGTTCCAGCTCCGACTCATTTAGATTTGATTTTTCCCCCCAAAACTTTTTCAAAAAACTTATCTGGTCAGCCTTGCTAAACTTGCGTATCTTGACAGAGAATTTTGATATTTTATTCTCTAGCATAAATTTGATTGAGTTTCTTGAAGTCATCCAAATCTTGCTTGTTTTTGTTTCTTTCATTAGTGTTGATAGCAGGTCACAACTTTGCTCGACGTACTTCGGTGCAATCTCGTCATACCCGTCAAAGAGCACTACGACGTTGCCAGATACCTCCAAGGCGTGCTTGAGCAACGACCGATGGAAATGGGACTCAATCTTGTGTGCACTGTACAGAAATCCCATCGCATCCTTGTGTTTATTTTGGGCAAACAATTGGAAGTGGTCGTTCAGCGCGGTCAGAAAAACAAAATAATGTGGCAGAGTCTCCTTGGTGTTCTTCGCCAGCCGAGCCATCAGCGTCGACTTGCCCATGCCCGGCTCGGCACAGACCAGCACCAATCTGTCCTCGACATCCGTGACTTTTTCAGGAGCGAACGTCGAGACTTGGTCCTCGTCTATATGCCGTCGAATCGACTCGATGTCTTCATGGGATTGACTCCAACCCAGCTGACCGTCAGCTAGAGTCAACACGTGCTTTGACTTGTGGAAGTCAGACAAGGTTCTTAAATCGTTTTCATTGGTTTCATCGGAAACAAAGAGGAAGCTTGCTTCTGAGGAGTTTTTTCTGGTATTAACCCGCAGGGCAGTGACCGCGTCTTGTTGGCCAAAACGCAAGCAAACTGAATTGCACTCAAACAAACTGAACCAAAACTTTGAGCCAATGAAAATATTGCAATTGTCATTATCGGCTGACTTAGCTCTGACTGGTTCTGACTTACCGAGCTGGCTGACTAAATTCCCAGTAATGACATATCGACTGTCAGTGGAGTCGATTGATGATGCGAGAAAGCTTGCTACCTTTTCAAAAAATGTATTTTCATAGTTTGTGTAAGGGACCCGTGAAACCCCTAACGACACTCTGCTGCTGTCATTATCAAATCCAGGGTCGGCCAATGCCTCTGATTGCACCACCCGAATGATGACAGTTCCTCGGAGGACGTCATCCTGGAGCACACTAGCATTCACCACGTTAGCCAGCTCGAGATGGCGGTTGACATAGAAGCCAATGCCCTCGTCAAGCGCAGACCCGAGGGTCAAACTGCCATCGCAATCTATGATTTCCATCACGGAAAAAGCGTCAAGCACTTGGTCAGCGCTTCCAGGAGTTTTTTCGAGTAACTCGCTCAACGTGGTCAAGTGACCTTGGAAGGAAATCTTGGTTACTAACACTTTCTCTCGGGACCCCGTCGTCAGTTGCGAAAACAGAAATCCGTCCTCGTAGCTTCTAGCCGAATCCTGAAACTCGTTAGTTAACGCTTCGACTGCACCATCTATTTGATTGGACAAGAACAGAATGGGCGTTGTGTCTCGAATGGCAAGCATGTCCCTAACAATGCTGAAATAATCCACTTCACGCGAGGAGCTCCAGTCATTTGTGCAGACAATAAGACACTTGGCATCTACTTTTTGCCACTGGACAAGAAGTGCCTCTTGGTTGGCCAGCAAGCCCTCGCAGTCCAGCACCAATGACTGGCCTCCAAAAGCCTGGCAAAGTTTTGTGAGACTCAGCCGACAAGAACTCTCACACGATTGGATGCTAAAAACCTGGCCGTCAAAATCTTTTAGCTGCTCGAGTGCAGCTTCTTCAAAGTCGAGCTCTAGACTGTATTTCCTTTTCGTGTTTTGTAAAATTATTTCCAGCACCGAAGACTGCAGAATGTTGTTGCCTTTGTGTAAAACCTCGTTGCTTTTTTCCCACCAAACTTCTATCCTACGCATAAAACAATCGAAAATACGTTCGAATTCGATGCCCTGTACCGTGATTGCATCTACTCTTTGCAGTTCCTTCTCGATCTGCTCTTTCAGCTCAGTGGCATCCGGCTGGCCACAAAACACACAAAGTCTGTCCAAAAACGTCTTTCCTTCGACGCCACAATCGTCCAGACTGTTCAAAATTTCATCGTCGTCTTGAAAGCTAAACACATCTGAACCACATTGAACGAACGCCTCCGCTTCGCTCAACGGTCCAATACGACTCTGTCCCAAAGATTCACTCGCCGTGGCGTTGGTGAAAACCACAAACACACTTGTCTCAAAGTTCCCGTCGAACAACGACTTCGGAGCAGCTGTCAACATTGCCTGTTTGATTTCAAGGTACGACATGAAGTATTTAGGCAAAGAAAAGTCCCCATTCGGATTAATCAACTTGACTCGTTGTACCGGCTTTATCGCCTTGAACTTGAGTTGTACGTACACTGTCGTCCACTTATTCGGTTTGTTCGAGGACTTGAACCGAAAGACGACATCGTCCAGTGCGCCTGCGCCTTTGACGTTGGTGCCGAGCTGGAACTCGAGGCCGCTGTTGAGACCGCGGAGAAAAAGCAGGGCTGCCAAGTTGACTTCAAGCATTTGACCTTGAGTTGTGGCAAACCCTGTCATTTGTTTGTACTTCAAGGGCGGCTCCATTTTGGATCGCGGCGAAAGAGGAGTGACACGTCACGGTTTGTTGGTGCTGCTGTAGTTTGCGCTGGTGGACAAATGAGACACTAGTTAATATCCCCTATATAGCGTTTATAGTAAACTTAAAAAGTGTTTGTGTTGTTAGAATTGTTGTAATGATTCAATAGGCACTGCCTTGAACACGACTGTTTTGAAAATCATAATTTCTACGTTATCAGGAACGTTCAAAATATTACATTAAAAAAGCAGATTTATCTCTTATACAGGGTTTTAACCATTTAGAAAAAAATCCGGCGCCAAAATGGCAGCTAAGCAATGTGTTACCATAATTTGACAACAACTTTACAACAGGGAAATCTCCTTAAGATTATTATTTAATTATTATCATTGTGTTCAAATACGCGTCTGAAATAAAATCTGACGTATTTTTTCTTTTTATAATCCGATCATAACTTTTCTATTTCAATTTGTTTTAAGAATGGCTAAAATATGAATTCTCGTGGCGGGATTAAAACGGGTTGTGATTAACTACACGTAGTTCTGACGTCATTTTGTTGTTTCCTTTGCGTTCGCTTCTGTTTTTTGACGTCAGATTTCACTTCATGTCATAAAAAAATGGCGACCCTCGTTTTCGTACGAGATTCAAACGCAAACATTTTAAACAGAGATATTTTATTCAAAATTGGATTTAGAAGAAAATAAAAAAATACTTGTTCATTATTTTCTCACAAAAAAATTAAAAAAAATAGTTTCAAATTTAAAGAGATTTCCCTATTACACAAACAGTAAAAAATATTGAAATTTACTTTCAATCAGCAAATACCAAGCTAGTCAATTTTTTTCGAGCAATAATTTTCCATCGATGATTTCACCGACCGATTAGCCGATCACAGAAGGAACACCAAGTCTTGCACTTAAACGTCGTCACTTGTTTGCGCTTGGGTATCTGCTTGGTATCTGCTTGGTATCTTGTCACAGTGCCGACCGCTATCTTTTATCTGGCGGGCTTATGGGAGATTGAAATGAGAACAAAAGATACGCTGATAGCTTTTGCGTTCAATGACATCTAAAATTGCACGTCCGTCGTAATGACCTTGGCGAGGAATGCCAAGGTCATGTTACAATCATAATAATAATAATCTGTTAATCATGTTACGGTAACCACCGTAACGCGCCTTAACCTAATAATCTCTATCATAGAATTACTCTAAATTATAAAACTCTGCATACACAACCATTTTGCATATAAAGTGTATAATCAGCCTCTGCCCGGTTTAAATTTCAGCTTGAGGTCTCCGTATTAACTGTCTTGGGTGCTCTTGGGTGCACTGAAGTGGACCAGTTTGCATCAAAGTCATGATTTTGGAGCAAATCTCTTATAATTTTCTAGCAAATCTTTTGCATTCTATTCTAAAGCTCATTTATCTTCTTTTTTTTTAATGTAATAATATCAGCTTTATTTATCCGCACGAATCATTGCCTAATTAGCCATAAATAAATATATACTAGGTAAGACCACCGGTCCCTAATTTACTTACTTTCTTCTCGATTCTGCAGAATTGAGTGTAGCTACGTGGAATTAAAATTCTGTCTCTCAATTGGTATTCACTTACTTTTTCTGTTTCTAAATTCTCAAGAATCCAATTACAAAGGCGATTTCCAATTCTGATCCCTCAAACCACCCCCGAATAGAACTGATCATGTGTATGATGGTCACCCATCCAATACCTGACTCAGCGCAGTGTTGCTTAACTTTCATCCCTCCAACCTCTCTCCCGAACAGAACTGATCATGTGTATGATGGTCACCCATCCAATACCAGACCCAGCGCAGTGTTGCTTAACTTTCATCCCTCCAACCTCTCTCCCGAACAGAACTGGCCACGTGTATGATGGTCTCCCATCCAATACCCGACCCAGCGCAGTGTTGCTTAACTTTCATCCCTCCAACTTCTCTCCCGAACAGAACTGGTCATGTGTATGATGGTCACCCATCCAATACCTGACCCAGCGCAGTGTTGCTTAACTTTCATCCCTCCAACTTCTCTCCCGAACAGAACTGGTCATGTGTATGATGGTCACCCATCCAATACCTGACTCAGCGCAGTGTTGCTTAACTTTCATCCCTCCAACCTCTCTCCCGAACAGAACTGGCCACGTGTATGATGGTCTCCCATCCAATACCCGACCCAGCGCAGTGTTGCTTAACTTTCATCCCTCCAACTTCTCTCCCGAACAGAACTGGTCATATGTATGATGGTCACCCATCCAATACCTGACCCAGCGCAGAGTTGCTTAACTTTCATCCCTCCAACCTCTCTCCCGAACAGAACTGGTCATGAGTATGATGGTCACCCATCCAATACCTGACCCAGCGCAGTGTTGCTTGACTTTCATCCCTCCAACCTCTCTCCCGAACAGAACTGGTCATGTGTATGATGGTCACCCATCCAATACCTGACCCAGCGCAGTGTTGCTTAACTTTCATCCCTCCAACTTCTCTCCCGAACAGAACTGGTCATGTGTATGATGGTCACCCATTCAATACCTGACTCAGCGCAGTGTTGCTTAACTTTCATCCCTTCAACCTCTCTCCCGAACAGAACTGGTCATGTGTATGATGGTCACCCATCCAATACCTGACCCAGCGCAGTGTTGCTTAACTTTTATCCCTCTAACCTCTCTCCCGAACAGAACTGGTCATGAGTATGATGGTCACCCATCCAATACCTGACCCAGCGCAGTGTTGCTTGACTTTCATCCCTCCAACCTCTCTCCCGAACAGAACTGGTCATGTGTATGATGGTCACCCATCCAATACCTGACCCAGCGCAGTGTTGCTTAACTTTCATCCCTCTAACCTCTCACCCGAACAGAACTGGTCATGTGTATAATCGGGTAATGGTAATAGTAATAGTAAGTTTATTGTCGATTTTGATCAATACATTGATATTTAGACAGTCATTATTTAATTAAAAAAATACAGAGAGATCAGTGACATAATTGCTTACATTTAAGATAAAATTCGTCGTGGGTGTTAATCGTAGGAACTAAAATCGAGGATGTTCTTACCTGTTAAGATTGTCGCTGAGCGCTGAAGACGAGACTCGTTAACGGCCCGTTGCTCTTGGCAACTGTTAATTTAAAGTGTTTTCATTTTGTTGACGCACACGAGTTCCGTACACCGACTATTGTTATTTCTTTCCACTCCAGTAAAATATAAAACAAGTTTTGAAATATAAAATTTCAAAGCAGAAAATACTTCTCAGATAATATCAGTCATCACTGCTATGAAAAGTGTTTCAAAATACTGCAAGAGAGTTGTTAGAAAATTTGAAAATTTGTTTTACAACTGTGGCAGTTCCACGAGGCTGTGTCGATGTACATATTTCACAAAATACAGTCACGTGACGTTAAGGTGTGATTGTGTGACCGAAACCGAAATAACTTTGACTGTGAATATTTGAATAAACTCGTCTCAACCTCGGCCATGTTTGCCTGGCTGCTGCCACAAGGCTCTGACTTCTCCGAGTGAGATCGTGCTTCTTATGTTTTGCCAGATTTCTTATCTGACACTTTATGATTGACAGGTGAATCGACTATGACGTATCTATCCTCACAGCTGTACTGATATTTTTTGTCAGATAAAATTGAAGTCGCCCAAAACTAACGATTATCATCAACAACAACAATTATAACCCGTGGAATTGATAAAAAGAATTCATTCAGGAGGTCCCAGGTTCGATCCTGGTGGCCGGCTATCCTGGTAGTGAGAGCGCCATGTCTGCCTTGCATTCGGGAGGTCCCAGGTTCGATCCTGGCGGCCGGCTATCCTGGTAGTGAGAGCGCCATGTCTGCCTTGCATTCGGGAGGTCCCAGGTTCTATCCTGGTGGCCGGCTATTCTGGTAGTGAGAGCGCCATATCTGTCTTGCATTCGGGAGGTCCCAGGTTCGATCCTAGTGGCCGGCTATTTTGGTATTGAGAGCGCCATGTCTGCCTTGCATTCGGGAGGTCCCAGGTTCGATCCTGGTGGCTGGGTATCCTGATAGTGAGAGCGCCATGTCTGCCTTGCATTCGGAAGGTCCTAGGTTCGATCCCACGGTCAGATGGCCACTATGGCACTCCATTGAGTGGCAACAATTTCGTAAAGTGGTCGATCGGTCGACTCGTATCATGAGGACAGTTAAACATTATCTCTGGAATTAAAATTTAACCCCTGAACTTAATAAATTCTGAAATTCAAAGAAGCTGTTTGCAGAATTTGGCAAATTATTTACTTTTTTTGACGTGTGAATTGTGGTTTTATTTATGGTTTTATGTTTTGCGGTTTATGTGGTTTAAACGAGCATACAAATTTATTATTTATTATATTATATTATATCATAGTAAAACAATTTTCACTCGTTCATAAGCTAGTCTATAGTCCATAGTAAAAATGGTCCACGTATTTTTTAAAGTCAGTATTTACTGTTAACTGCCAGAATGGATTGATTGGGCTGGATTGTCAATTATTACATTGCACTGAAATTTAGTTGGCAACACAGCTTAGATGGCCGAGTCGAGACGGGTTGAAATGTTGACACCTGACAAGATGGATATGAATCGAACAAAGACCCTCCTGATGGGAAGGGGTGGGGGTAGGTACGTGAGTTGGCAACACAGCTTAGATGGTCGAGTCGAGACGGGTTGAAATGTTGACACCTGACAAGATGGACATGAATCGAACAAAGACCCTCCTGATGGGAAGGGGTGGGGGTAGGTACGTGAGTTGGCAACACAGCTTAGATGGTCGAGTCGAGACGGGTTTAAATGTTGACACCTGACAAGATGGACATGAATCGAACAAAGACCCTCCTGATGGGAAGGGGTAGGGGTAGATACGTGAGTTGGCAACACAGCTTAGATGGTCGAGTCGAGACGGGTTTAAATGTTGACAACTGACAAGATGGACATGAATCGAACAAAGACCCTCCTGATGGGAAGGGGTGGGGGTAGGTACGTGAGTTGGCAACACTGCTTAGATGGTCGAGTCGAGACGAGTTGAAATGAAAACCTTTCTAAATTCAAACAAAAAACTTTAAAACCCGAAAGCACCCGAGTTTCTAGTAATTGCCAAACTATAAATATTTATTTAATAAGGGTTGTGAGGCAACAGGCGGTCCTTCTCGCAGAAGAACGCCTGTTTCTCCTTGCAATTGTAGTCGTAGAGAAGTCCGTCCCACGTGAATAAAACGCAGTCCTCGTCTTTAACGTTGTTTGGCTCGCCGTACATCCATCGTGAGAAGCCAACTTCGGAATACAACTCTCCTGAAGCAATTAAAACTCTGTGAAGAATCAGTTTTGCCAATTTGCCGTGCGCACTCAAATGAAAGGAGTTTCGTGAAATCCGATTTAAATTGCAAACGCTTGCTATGCGAAAGGTATTTTATTATTAGGAACACTAGTACCCTCTCAAAAATTGTCCCCGTTTGGCCATCAATTTTTTAGAGGTTTTTAGTGTTTCTAATAATAAAAAGGGAGTTGTAACTGCACCTTTATGGCATAGGATTTCTTTGAGAATCTTTAAAAAGGCTTATACCCGATATCAGCAACATCACGCTAAGCTTGATTTAATCAATTAGGCTAAAACAATAAAGATAAAATGTATTTTTTAATGATTTTCAGTTCATTTGATAGGTTTGAAATAAGATAACTACACAAAAACTCGTCGTGAATCTCGGAGCCTTGCCGCGTGTCTCACCTTTGACAGTTTCCATCTTTCCTTCCTGATTTAAGTCGTTTACTCCGATGAATGCTGCTCTAATATCAGCGGCACGCATAATATCCTTCAGCACTTCTTCGGCCTCCTGAGAGGTCGGCACGGCAAGTTGGGCTTCCTCCTTGGCGCACTCTTCCGCAGCAGACGAGTAAAACAGCGCCTCGGTATGAAGCTTGTACCTTCCTATGCCCATCACGTTCCGGTACGTTTTAATGCCAGGCACCGAAGAGGCTGCATATGTGACAGACAGACAAAGCCTTTGGTTATTCCAATGCCTGTCCATACCCTGCCTGGTTCACAGCCAACAGCACCAAGGACCGGCCACCGCTTGGCCTTGTCACTTTGACACACTGTGTTGGCTGCTCCTGTCCAACAGCACCAAGGACCGGCCACCGCTTAGCCTTGTCACTTTGACACACTTTGTTGGCTGCTCCTGTCCAACAGCACCAAGGACCGGCCACAGCTTAGCCTTGTCCCTGTGAAACACTGCGTTGGCTGTTCCTGTCCAACAGCACCAAGGACCAGCCACCGCTTAGCCTTGTCACTTTGACACACTGTGTTGGCTGCTCCTGTCCAACAGCACCAAGGACCGGCCACCGCTTAACCTTGTCACTTTGACACACTGTGTTGGCTGCTCCTGTCCAACAGCACCAAGGACCGGCCACCGCTTAACCTTGTCACTTTGACACACTGTGTTGGCTGCTCCTGTCCAACAGCACCACGGACCGGCCACCGCTTAACCTTGTCACTTTGACACACTGTGTTGGCTGCTCCTGTCCAACAGCACCAAGGACCGGCCACCGCTTAGCCTTGTCACTTTGACACACTTTGTTGGCTGCTCCTGTCCAACAGCACCAAGGACCGGCCACCGCTTAGCCTTGTCACTTTGACACACTGTGTTGGCTGCTCCTGTCCAACAGCACCAAGGACCGGCCACCACTTAGCCTTGTCACTTTGACACACTGTGTTGGCTGCTCCTGTCCAATAGCACCAAGGACCAGCCACCGCTTAGTCTTGTCACTTTGACACACTGTGTTGGCTGCTCCTGTCCAACAGCACCAAGGACCGGCCACCGCTTAACCTTGTCACTTTGACACACTGTGTTGGCTGCTCCTGTCCAACAGCACCACGGACCGGCCACCGCTTAACCTTGTCACTTTGACACACTGTGTTGGCTGCTCCTGTCCAACAGCACCAAGGACCGGCCACCGCTTAACCTTGTCACTTTGACACACTGTGTTGGCTGCTCCTGTCCAACAGCACCACGGACCGGCCACCGCTTAACCTTGTCACTTTGACACACTGTGTTGGCTGCTCCTGTCCAACAGCACCAAGGACCGGCCACCGCTTAGCCTTGTCACTTTGACACACTTTGTTGGCTGCTCCTGTCCAACAGCACCAAGGACCGGCCACAGCTTAGCCTTGTCCCTGTGAAACATTGCGTTGGCTGTTCCTGTCCAACAGCACCAAGGACCGGCCACCGCTTAGCCTTGTCACTTTGACATACTGTGTTGGCTGCTCCTGTCCAACAGCACCAAGGACCGGCCACCGCTTAGCCTTGTCACTTTGACATACTGTGTTGGCTGCTCCTGTCCAACAGCACCAAGGACCGGCCACCGCTTAACCTTGTCACTTTGACACACTGTGTTGGCTGCTCCTGTCCAACAGCACCAAGGACCGGCCACCGCTTAACCTTGTCACTTTGACACACTGTGTTGGCTGCTCCTGTCCAACAGCACCACGGACCGGCCACCGCTTAACCTTGTCACTTTGACACACTGTGTTGGCTGCTCCTGTCCAACAGCACCAAGGACCGGCCACCGCTTAGCCTTGTCACTTTGACACACTGTGTTGGCTGCTCCTGTCCAATAGCACCAAGGACCAGCCACCGCTTAGTCTTGTCACTTTGACACACTGTGTTGGCTGCTCCTGTCCAACAGCACCAAGGACCGGCCACCGCTTAACCTTGTCACTTCGACACACTGTGTTAGCGCTGTCCCTGTGGTACTGGTCTATTGGCTGTCTGAAAATTAATGGCTGATAATGAAGCTAACCTAGTGTAATACCAAACAGAGGAGTACAGCTTAGCCATGTTCCTTTGACATTTGATAATATCGAGCGCCACGTGCACTTACCATCGACGGCCAGCATTAAAATGGCGGTCGCTAGAAAGAAACGCGTCGGCAACATCTTAAAGAGAAGCGTAGCTTTGCCTCTGACTTGTTCCTGGCTTCTTCGACCGAGTCCCTGGTAGACATGGCGGCTTGGTTGACAGCCAAACGGAGCGAGGCCGTGTTATCGTCTCTGTTTTGTGGATAATTGGAGGCTTCTCAGGAATGCCCGGCAGCTATCTGTCAAAGTGGTGACCTGTTTGATAGCGTGCTAACACGTTATCAACCCAGGAGGGCGATTGGGCCACAAAATAGTGGTTGGAAGGTGATTTTACTTGCCAACACTAAAGTTAGTCATCGGTTAAGAATTTGTGCTTAAATTTAGTTCTTTCGGCAATGTGAGGTTTGACTGGTATTTTGAGTTCGTGTTAATTGAACCATGATTTAAGTCATTTGCCTGTATTCACAGTATAATTGGATATGGTATTGAAAGCAAGGCAACAACATGTGAATTTAATTCAAAATAAGGTGCATTCGTTCATAGAATATATCAGTATACAGAATAGAAAATAGTTTAGGTAAATGGTTTTAGTAATTTTTCTGCCACCTGTGTTTAAGATGCGAATTACAGTTTTCTCTTAAAAAAAAAAAAAATTGACAAATAAATAAATGGTGGTAAATATCAAAACAAACTGCCTTCTTTTAAGATCTTTAAGGATAAGAAAAAAATGTGGTGTCACTCTAATGAAAAGTTTAATGCCATATTATTGTTTTTATAAAGTTGAGTGTAGCAGTTTCAACGAAATTATTATTGTGATATTTTATTTCACTTGGCGTTCTTATATAATGTTTGTATCATCTCATGGGACAAAAACAAATATTATTATTATTATTATTATTATTATTATTATTATTATTATTATTATAAAAGCGACTGGTGACACATTGTTTAAACTTGTGGCATACTCCAGAATATAATATCCTCTGGTTTAATTTGTTACCTACTTATATAAAAAACCTGCTTCGCTGCAAACCTCATCTTACACCTCTTGCGCTTTTCAGAAAAATCGTTCAAATAGAGTTTGTAGCTGTGCAAAATCAGGTTTCAATTGCAAACGCTTGCCATGCGCGGGGTATTTTAATGATAAGGAACACTCTTAACTTCTCAAAGAATTCTTTTAATCAAAGTTCCAAAAATATGTTATCTCTTAATTGAAAAAAAAAAAAAACGTAAATACACTATGCAGTAACCACAGCTAAGATTATCAAAACTTGCTCTCTTTGGTAAAATGTTTAAATAACTTGCGAAATCGAAATAATGTATGAGCTGCTGATGAGTCTCAGAGAGCACAAAGTCGTCACCGCTTAAATTTAGACATCCAGAAAAAACAAAAAAAACAAAATATAAAATCTAGATCCTTATAAGTGAAAGATGTGCACTGGGCTTGGTTTTATTTTGGTATATCAGATTGTACACTGTTAAATATTTAACTTCTGGTTGCTATGGTATTGAAAGTGTCTGAAGCTTGATGACCTGCAGGTCCAAGGATTGGGTAGCCGGTCATTGCTGCGGACAAAAAGAAGACAATTACCATTGGCCACGTACTGGACAGAACCGGGAAAGAAAGCCAAAAAACAACATATTTCAACACGTGAAAGTTGCACTGGAACAGAGTCACATGCCCAGTCGAACACGTGAAAGTTGCACTGGGACAGAGTCACATGCCCAGTCGAACACGTGAAAGTTGCACTGGGACAGAGTCACATGCCCAGTCGAACACGTGAAAGTTGCACTGGGACAGAGTCACATGCCCAGTTGAACACGTGAAAATTGCACTGGGACAAAGTCACATGCCCAGTCGAACACGTGAAAGTTGCACTGGGACAGAGTCGCATGCCTAGTCGAACACGTGAAAGTTGCACTGGGACAGAGTCACATGCCCAGTCGAACACGTGAATGTTGCACTGGGACAGAGTCACATGCCCAGTCGAGCACGTGAATGTTGCACTGGGACAGAGTCACATGGCCAGTAGAACATGTGAAAGTTGCACTGGGACAGAGTCACATGCCCAGTCGAGCACGTGAATGTTGCACTGGGACAGAGTCACATGCCCAGTAGAACATGTGAAAGTTGCACTGGGTTAGAGTCACATGCCCAGTCGAACACAAGAAAGTTGCACTGGGACAGAGTCACATGCCCAGTCGAACACGTGAAAGTTGCACTGGGGCAGAGTCACATGCCCAGTCGAACACGTGAAAGTTGCACTGGGACAGAGTCACATGCCCAGTCGAACACGTGAAAGTTGCACTGGGGCAGAGTCACATGCCCAGTCGAACACGTAGATCGAGTGTTTGATATTCGCGCTGTGACTCTTGACTTAAGCTAAAAACGAACTGACTGCCCAGTGATTCGCCTGCTTACCATGATGTGCATTAAAAGACCACGAGCTCGTCGATTCCTTTCAGTGATTTAGGGAAATCCCCACCGCCCAACAACATCCTGTGTGCAGAAAAAATAGGGGCATTAATTAGGTAACAATTGGGTATTTAATATTTACATAGGGCCACTTAAACATTACTTACAGCAATTGTTGTACCCATAGTAACTGGGGGGTCAAAATAAGATAGCTAACTAATTAACCAACTTCTTCCCACTTAACCATATTATGAATAAATGATTTTTTCAAAATTTCCATTTTTTTTTAAATATTCAATTACTATTGTTATATTAGTTTTGTTTCATTAATTATACAAACATAACTGTTAAATGAATTGATGTTATTTGTGCCAAATAATGTATATAGCTATATTTGCATGGGATATATGGGATATTTAGGATATATCCTACGGCCGGGGCGAGATACAAGCCCCGTTTGAAACAGTTAAGCAACACTGCGCTGGGTCTGGTATTGGATGGGTGACCATCATACACATGACCAGTTCTGTTCGGGAGAGAGGCTGGAAGGATGAAAGTTAGTACAGCAACTTCACTCGCCTTGCTTATCAACCTCTCGACAGCATGGATTTGTAAAGGAATCCTGCTGTTCAAGTTGTACCGTCCTTCGGAAGGGACATTAAGCCAGTGGTCAACTTGATATTGTTCGACAGGAGTAGGCTGTGAGCATCCTCCCTTCTAGGCTAGTTTAACTACATCATCATCAACTCAATCACCGACGCCATTAGACCAGTGACACATTGCTAGATGTCAAAACAGTGCGTCTTCAAACCTCAATAATTACAAAGTGACTCACAAATGAGCGAGAAAGATCAAACTTTTTGTCGCCCGTTGCAGAAGTCTTGACATCCCAAGGGATGGTCAGCTGGCCGCTGCGCGTTGCCTCTTCGGTTGGTACGCATCCGGTGGCGAAGCAACTAAACCCTTCCGGGCAGCTGTTGTCAGTGCAACCAGTCCAGCTAGACCCGGGCTGCCAGAAGTTGAGGCCGGGTACTGGTATTGGTAGCCTAGACGATGCCAATGACATGTTTTAAACTCGTATCTGCAATCTAGCCTAGATTCAGGATAATACCAGCACAAGGACTGTCCCCTGCATTGCTACAGTCTAGCCCATGAGAGAAGATACCAGCACAAGGACTGTCCCCTGCATCGCTACAGTCTAGCCCGTGAGAGAAGATACCAGCACAAGGACTGTCCCCTGCATTGCTACAGTCTAGCCGGTGAGAGAAGATACTAGCACAAGGACTGTCCCCTGCATTGCTACAGTCTAGCCCATGAGAGAAGATACCAGCACAAGGACTGTCCCCTGCATCGCTACAGTCTAGCCCGTGAGAGAAGATACCAGCACAAGGACTGTCCCCTGCATTGCTACAGTCTAGCCCGTGAGAGAAGATACCAGCACAAGGACTGTCCCTGCATTGCTACAGTCTGGCCCATGAGAGAAGATACCAGCACAAGGACTGTCCCCTGCATTGCTACAGTCTAGCCGGTGAGAGAAGATACTAGCACAAGGACTGTCCCCTGCATTGCTACAGTCTAGCCTGTGAGAGAAGATACCAGCACAAGGAATGTCCCCAGCATTGCTACAGTCTAGCCCATGAGAGAAGATACCAACAGAAGGACTGTCCCCTGCATTGCTATAGTCTAGCCCGTGAGAGAAGATACCAGCACAAGGACTGTCCCCTGCATTGCTACAGTCTAGCCTGTGAGATAAGATACCAGCACAAGGACTGTCCCCTGCATTGCTACAGTCTAGCGCGCGAGAGAAGATACCAAATACCAATACAGGGTCAATGAATTATCTTTAGATGGTAGACAATATGCTGGATTTCGGTGGAATTACTGAGAAAACCATGGCGGGTATTTAGAGAAAGTTTGCCGCCTCGGCTTCGAGCTGGTTGTGGAATAATTACCCGGGAATAGCCGGTTGAAACGCGCCGACGAAGGTCAGCCCTGGAATAAGAAACCGTAAACCATATTAAAAATGTGCATCATAAAAACGCAGATGCATCGTGTTTCCAATTGCATCGCAGTTCTATTTCTGGTGTTCATTTAACGGAAAGGGGTGACAATAGGTCAACTTAATCGCCTAACACAGCTTAGATGGTCGAGACGAGACCACTTGAAAACTTTTTAAATCAATGCACCTGAATTTTTTTCACTTACCATATGGTTTTACAGAAAAAGTGCAGACATTTTTAAGTCCTTCCAACGAAAAATCGTTTTTCTTCTCATTTGTAAGACCTAATTTGTACCACTGAAACATGGTTGCTGTAAAAACTGATTCATTGCGCTTTCGTTGTCGAATTTCTTTCAAGAACTTGCATTGCAATCCCGTTTCTGTGTTTTACTTATTGGGAAAAGGTGAAGGTGGGTACGTGAGTTGGCAACACAGCTGAGATTTTCTCATACAACAGTAGGTGCCAAAAAACTCTGCTAGCCAAATCTACTTCAATTCCAACTCCCACGTAGACTTATTGACAGCCCTATCGCAGATTTAGCAAACTTTCTTGTTGTAGGAATGCAACCTGCTATTCTCTATCTGCATGTCACGGCAGAGTTTTTGATCGTCACAATCTTTCTTTCGTGTCGGTCTTTTTACTGCCTGTCTCTCTCTTCTCGATTCCATCTTGGAATGTCAAACCAGCTAACTACCAAGCATGACAGCATTATACCAGCCGAAAAGCTGAACAATGCATTCTACCTCTCCGACACAGTTGATCCTTGCATGAATCCTTGCATGTCCGCACATCAGAGATTCCTGTTGCTTGCAACGGGCTGCACAATATATGATAGTGTAAGGCAGAGGCGATGTAGTGTGAAGCGATCTTTGATAGTGTAAGGCAGAGGCGATGTACTGTGAAGCGATCTTTGATAGTGTAAGGCAGAGGCGATGTAGTGTGAAGCGATCTTTGATAGTGTAAGGCAGAGGCGATTTAGTGTGAAGCGATCTTTGGTAGTGTAAGGCAGAGGCAATGTTGTGTGAAGCGATCTTTGATAGTGTAAGGCAGAGGCGATTTAGTGTGAAGCGATCTTTGGTAGTGTAAGGCAGAGGCAATGTTGTGTGAAGCGATCTTTGATAGTGTAAGGCAGAGGCGATGTAGTGTGAAGCGATCTTTGATAGTGTAAGGCAGAGGCGATGAAGTGTGAAGCGATCTTTGATAGTGTAAGGCAGAGGCGATGAAGTGTGAAGCGATCTTTGATAGAGTAAGGCAGAGGCGATGTAGTGTGAAGCGATCTTTGATAGTGTAAGGCAGAGGCGATGTAGTGTGAAGCTATCGCCATGCTGCCGGGACGGAATGGGGTAACGGTAAAAAATAAAAAGCTGCTAGCCTCCAGTCCACTTCCAAAAAGACTCACTAGTGTTAGACTCCATTTAACTAAAAAAAGTTACATTTTTTAACCTTAAAATAATTTTAAATTTGCTTACCTATGATCACGACGCTGACCAAAATGATTGCCTTCATCGTCGAAGTTCTGCAAGCTACTGAGCTTTACAATTACGTGTTCTAACGTACGTCAAAGTCATTAAAGTCTCGTTGGAAATAACGAACCCATTGACTAATCAACATACGCCATTAATGAGTCGTTAACCACAATGTGTTAGCTGCAAACAATTGCCGTATTTGTTGGTAATGTGCCATAAAGACATTTGCTAAATCAGTGTGAATAAACAATGGGATATTGTACCATTATCCGATCCTGGCTGTACTTTGGTGCAATCGTTCGCCGGTGAATTGCAATTAAATGTATTTGATTGTTTTGCTGCCTAGCTACAAGTGACTTAGCGTTTATTTTCATAACCGTGGCAACAAATCAGTTCTGTAATCATCGCGAATAGTGGTTAGATAATGAGCGTAGCGAGCGAAATATTCAATTCACTTATCCCAGAAAAAATCTCTTTTGCTCTTTTTTTTTGTCATTTTTGCGCGCGCTCCAGCGGCCAAACTCCAAAGCTCCAATTTACTAAGAACTTCTGCATTTTTATTTATTTTTTTTCAAAATTTCGACCAAATAGTTGTGTAACTATTGAAAATTAACGAAATTGATCAGATTTTGTATGAAAGTTTTAAAGTTTCACCGCCAAAAGTATTTAAAAAAAAAATCACACCATTTTGAAAATACATCAAAACAAGGAAGTATCAAAAGTATTTGAGCCGGCAAGTCTTTTCTTTTTGGATCCAAAATCTTGGATCTATAAACAAGGGAACGGCTGCACACTTTTCATCCCAAAATATCGCTATTTTCAATTGTGAGCAAAGCGTGGCGATATTTTGAAGTGATCAAATGTGCAGAATGTAAAAAAGACCAACATTTTAAGCAGACATGCACGTTTTCATGGCAACATTTTTATATCACCTACGAAATACGACAGCGATTGCATTTGCTAAATATTTCAAATGTATCTGACAGATGTGCTGGTGATAGCATTGAAAGAAATCAAAAAAGTAACCGCTAAGATTTAGACGTGATGCAGAAAAACCTAAAAAACAAAATATAAAATCTAGAACCTTATAAGTGAAAGATGTGCACTGGGCTTGGTGTTTATTTTGGTAAATCAGATTGTAAACTGTTAAATATTTAACTTCTGGTTGCTATGGTATTGAAAGTGTCTGAAGCTTGATGACCTGCAGGTCCAAGGATTGGGTAGTCGGTCATTGCTGCGGACAAAAAGAAGACAATTACTACTGGCCACGTTCCGTAAACAGTTCAAATGTAAAAGTAAACAAATTCATAAATTAAATGAAATTACAACGAAAATGTCTTCTCTGAATGTCTTTTTATTCATAGTGAGAGTGAGAAAAACTGACCTGTTTGGTGCCAGAAACGTTGTCATCCAAAGCGTTTGGCTGAACGCTTCGTGCAAAGCGTTCGGTTGGCAGACATCCTGCAGGGAAGCACTCGTACCCTTTCGGGCAGCTTCCTTTACCCTTGCAAAGAGAACGGGGAGACCGGACGTGCCATAGTCTGGAGTCGGGTTGTGCCATAGATGGCCTGGAAGACGGTAATGAAAGAACTAAAACAAGTGTCTGCAGTCTAGCCCGTGAGAGAAGATACCAGCACAAGGACTGTCCCCTGCATTGCTACAGTCTAGCCCGTGAGAGAAGATACCAGCACAAAGATTGTCCCCTGCATTGCTACAGTCTAGCCCGTGAGAGAAGATACCAGCACAAGGACTGTCCTCTGCATTGCTACAGTCTAGCCCGTGAGAGAAGATACCAGCACAAGGACTGTGCCCTGCATTGCTACAGGCTAGCCCGTGAGAGAAGATACCAACACAAGGACTGTCCCTGCATTGCTACAGTCTAGCCCGTGAGAGAATATACCAGCACAAGGACTTTCCCTGCATTGCTACAGTCTAGCCCGTGAGAGAAGATACCAGCACAAGGACTGTCCCCTGCATTGCTACAGTCTAGCCCGTGAGAGAAGATACCAGCACAAGGACTGTCACCTGCATTGCTACAGTCTAGCCCGTGAGAGAAGATACCAGCACAAGGACTGTCCCTGCATTGCTACAGTCTAGCCCGTGAGAGAAGAAACCAGCACAAGGAGTGCCCCCAGTATTGATTTGATTTAATTAATTAAAGTGATACTTTGTAAATAGTTGGTATTTTTTTTGTAATAGCTTTAAAAACACCATCTTGATTTGACAAAATCTATAAAGCAAACATTAAATAATTGACATCGACGGAGACGACTGAGAAGAAAATGGCGAGTCTTAAGGACATGTTTGCCGCCTCGGTTGGTAAGATTGGTTGGTTAAGGTTGAATTGGGATGATTACCCAGGGTTGGCTGGTTCCAGCGCGCAGTTGACGGCAACTCCTAAAAGCAGAATAGTATCAGAAAACGTTGGGTACATCGAGTTCTAGATCCCAGTCACCTCTGTTTACGCGTTAGCTGCGAAACATTTTAGTTCTAATGATTGATTGCTTGGCTTTCTTGTTCATAGCAATATTTCTATAAAAAAAATCCATCAAAATAGTGTAGGTACTTTGTTTATATTAATAAAAGGATTCAATACATGAGTTGGCAACACAGCTTAGATGGTCGAGTAGAGACGGGTTTAAATGTTGATACCTGACAAGATGGACATGAATCGAACAAAGACCCTCCTGATGGGAAGGGGTGGTGGTAGGTACGTGAGTTGGCAACACAGCTTAGATGGTCTAGTCGAGACGGGTTGAAATGTTGACACCTGACAAGATGGACATGAATCGAACAAAGACCCTCCTGATGGGAAGGGGTGGTGGTAGGTACGTGAGTTGGCAACACAGCTTAGATGGTCGAGTCGAGACGGGTTGAAATGTTGACACCTGACAAGATGGACATGAATCGAACAAAGACCCTCCTGATGGGAAGGGGTGGTGGTAGGTACGTGAGTTGGCAACACAGCTTAAAATGTATCGTGTCTCGTGCCCTATGTCTCACCAAAAGACTAAACCAATCTCATCATAGAGCCATGGGGTCTTTCATTCTTCAAACAAATTACAATCATTCTTGCTTTTTTACCACTTCCAGAAAGAGACGGGCTTACATATTCCAAGAAGACTTACTGGTGCTAGACTCCATTTACCTAAAATAAGTTAATCTTGTATCATCAAATCATTCCAAAAATTGCTTACCTATGATCATAACGCTGACAAAAATGATCGCCTTCATCTTCGTAGTTCTGCAAGCTACTGAGCTAAGCCAGTACACGTTTTAAATTCCGTGAAGAAGTCATCAAAGTATCGTTGAAAAAAACCACTGACTTAATAACACACGTCATTAATAAGACATAAACCACAATGCGTTAGCTGCAAACAATTACCGTATTTGTTGGTCATGTGCCATAAAGACATTTGCTAAATCAGTGCGAAAATACAATAGGACATTGTACCATTATCCGATCCTGGCTGTACCATTTTTTTTTGCTGATGTGAAAAACCATATCAAAAATCCACATTGTAGATCAGTATCACTACGCATACAGGCGAATCTGCCGCATCTAATAGTACCTCAATTCCCTAATTTGAAGTTTGCTAAGGTTGTAATATAAGGTGTCGATGTCAAGTCGATGATGTGAAGTGTCTAAGGGTGTGTTCATTGAAAGTGTTCCGATAGATGCACTTACCCTTTGTGAAAGTGTAGTGCTGGGTACATTTTACTCTGGAGGCGGCCACGAACTTGTTCGGTGTATATTTCATATATGTTGTATATGTGTTCGAAGGGCAGGCGGACACGAATTTCGCGTGTGGCCTAAACTTTATGTATTTTGCATGATTTTGTGTTCGAGGGGTTGGCGGACACGAACATTGCGTGCTGGGTCTTCGAACTTCTTGTGCGGGGTTTATTTGAAGTATTTCGTATGTTTTTGTGTTTTAGGCGATATTTAGTAATGAAAGTGAATATTTTTGAAATACGGATGGACATTTGTGACCGTCTAACTTCACGTCTTTATAATCCACAATGTGAATTTTTGATATGGTTTATATTTCACTGCTTTTGGTAATATCAGTTCGTGAGCATTATTTATAAGGCCGGACTCTCTGAAAGGATATGTTGAGATATAGTGAGTTTGAAAATGGCAGTGCAGAGCAGAGTAGAGCAATCATTTGGCAGAGCATTAAACAACTGAAGTGTTGAACTATATCTGGACTTGTAGGGGATGACACCAAAATGCAATTCATGAATGGTATGGGAAGGATTGGCAAGCGGCATACAGGTGGTGGTTTGGTGTGCGCTGATTTTTAATTAATATCATACATTGTTGGTTGAAACCAATACAAAAATTAGTGTACTTATTGAGAGGGGTGATTGTAAATACGTACGTGTTATGTTGTTTCTGAATGGATATTTCCAAAGAATTGTATGCGCCCAGCTTCGTTGGAGAAATAACATTATTAATACTGGGTTGCAAACAATGAATGATGTTGAGTGGTATTGGTAATTAATTCAATTATTGGAAGCGATAAGAGTTATTCATTAGAGTTAGTACTTAGGAGACTCGAAAGCGGAGACATGTTCTCAAAAGCCTTGAAGGGTGTTGTTTGAGAAGAAATGTCTGTAGGTAGAAAGGGTTGAAACAGCTTATAGCAGGGAATTACAGGTAGACGGATGTACAAGGTTACAGGAAATTGATAAATAATCAAATAAAATAATAAAAATAAATAAGTAAATGGTGCCCCACAAAGCATTGAAAGGCTTGGCGGCCGGGCATCGGGACAAACAAGTAAGACACAATTATTATTATTGTAAAGCAAGTATGTTTATTTTAGAAAATTCTATTATAATACATTGGCAACATAATAAACTACAATAACACAATCCATTTTACCTTTATTTGGTTCACATAGACTTACAATAATAATAATAATAATAATAATAATAATAATAATAATAATAATAATAATGTTTATTGTCATTAGGAACAATTACATATTGTTATATGACATTCAAGTGATACAATTTTAATTTTACATATTGGCACATTTAACAATTGTAAAATTCATCGACAGAATAAAAACAGTTATTGATTAGGTATGTCTTTAATACAATTTTTATTTTGGTATGCGGTAGTTCTTTGATTGACCTTGGTAGAGCATTAAAAAGTTTTCTGCCATTATAGATTGAGTCCCATCTAACATTATTTGACCTATATTTATCTAGTCGTAAGTGAGCCTTTGTTCTTGTGTCATGGTTATGAAAAGTTTCATTTGTCGTTCCTAGATAATTATTGTCTATCACATATAAGATGGTGTTATAAATATATAAACAAGATATTGTCATGATATTAAAACGAATAAAAAGTTTTCTGCAAGAGTCTTTGTAGTATACGTCGGCGCATGGATCCGAGCTCGCACGCGCCATGTATCTTACTGCCCTTTTCAAGAATAAGAATAAGAATAAGAATAAGAATAAGAATAAGAATAAGAATAATCAGAAAAAGCACTCGAGGATGATTAAGTTATTCAATCTGATGTATACATATATGCCACATGTCTATGTCACACATTTTTTTTTGTAGATTTTCGCTATTTTGGTTATTTGTACAGTAACTTCACTCGCCTTGCTTATCAACCTCTCAACAGCATGGATTTGTGGAGGAATCCTGCTGTTCTAGTTGTACCGTCCTTCGGAAGGGACGTTAAGCCGGTGATCCCCTTGGCACTCTTCAACATGATTCGGTTACGTCCCGGCACCGGTCAAGCCTTGTTCTTGACAAAACAAACTTAACCTAACCTGACTTAATACACTTTTCATTATAAAATCCACAGATGAGCCTCGAAGGCTTTGTTAAAAAAAATATATATATCATTCTTGTAAATCGAAACAAGAAAGAAAAGTCAACCCCTGGGTGAGAAACAGTTCGTGGATTCAGTCTCTGTGGTGTTTGCTAATCCTATCCATCGAGTTTGCAACGCGAACAACAAGATTCCTCCACAAATCCACGCTGTCAAGTGGATAGGTTTATTATTAAGTTAGTTATTTATTAGAGTTTTTTTTTTTAATTATTAAGAAAAATTATTATTATTTAGGTTCTCGGTTTCTTGTCGCCCCCCATGATGACATTTTGGTAGTCGTCCATATCCAGCGAATCTTAAAAACAGCGAAAACAGAATGAAAATCGTCTATGTGTGGAGAGAACTTTATGCTCACTCATATCACTACAGTTATTACATTACAGAATAGGACTGGAAGCATTGAGGTGAATTTTTTAATTTAAACATATTTTGTTGTTGTGCCACGTCACAGAACTAAGAGAGAAGTTTGCCCCAAAATCAGAAATGCAGAAAGTTTCACGCCCACATGACAACTTGGCTGAATCCACGCATGCAAAAGATTCTATGTTCACCTCTAAATCATGTCAGCTGTCAGAATAGATATATTGTTTCAATGCCAGTTGCTCCTTACCGTCAGTGTTAGCTTGGTTGATGTCCTCCTTGATGACCTTGAGGTAGCCGTCAGCGTCAAGCGAATCTTAAAGACATACCAGAGTTTAATGATCTTCTAGGTATAGCAACTACTTTACGATCCAAAATCTAGATTATGCCACAAGATCTTAGAAAATCGTAGAAATTATCGCTTATAATAATAGTAATAATTGCATAATTAAGCTTTTATACAAATTAACTACCTCGGGGACTGTTTTACCAACGCCGTTTAAAACGCTCTCAAAAGCTGTTTAGGGATAATTTTAACCGGCACAGTAAATTGCTTTAGAACAATGATATTTTAATTATTGCAAAAGATGAAATGAAGACAACACTTGAGGACGACAAAAAAAGGTTTTTACCAATGGGGTTGCTTCTAAACGTAATATGTAGACGTAAAATATATTTTTAAAAAATCTCAATATGACTTCTTACTTTCACTTTCAAATGACAGTTTAAAAGTAAAACACTCATCCTTCGAGGTTCAAGTACAAAACGGCGATATGGACAAAGAGAAACTAGTGACGGCTGCTTATTAAAATTTCATAAATCTGACACGACAAAGCCTTCCTATATCATCACCAAATTCAAATTTTAATTCGCCATTTTTTTTTAGTGTGTTTTTCTAAGCATTTTATTTCAAATCTATCAAAATGCCGGCTGAAAAATGTATTTTGGCCTAAAACTGTCCGTAAACGACGTCCGAGTCCCTCAGAACCTTCTGGTCTAAAATAGCGAAATATCAGCACTATGAACTTCAACAATGCTATAGGATAAGAATAAGACTATAAATTCAGTAGCTTTTGAAAACAAATATTCTGGTTTAGAAGTGTTTTCCTCTGTTTCCCATTCAAACCGATAACACGGCTTAACAAGCTGAATCCGAAAAATATTTATATACTTGTTGATATTTACCGTCTTTCTTTGCGTGCTTGAAGTTAGACGGTTTTAGAGGACGAGCACGTGCAGAAAGTTTTGGCAGCACAAAACGTTTCCCGGTCGATGATGGCTCAGAGTGGATCGCTTGAGCTGGTCAAAAAAGATAGTCATTTGATCTTACAAAATTAATCAAACCAATATTTTAAATATCAGAACGGTTGAAAAATAGAGTGGGTCATATATTTAGATTGTTGTTGTTTTCACTAGAAACAAATTTGCAAAAGAAATATAAGCATTTTATGTAATGGCATTTGAATGGCCTATGACCAATTCATGTTTATCTTTTAAGATGTCATTAATTGAACTTTACTGACTACATCAGGTGCACACAAAACTCACCATCAGGTGCGTCTGGAATTATGTAGTCCGGTTCATCTGGAGCGTTCTCTTTGGGTACCGTCAATCGATTCAAGTTCTTAGTCTCAGCTCGCCAAGGTATAGGAGGCGGTGACAAATTTGCTAGCGCAAGTGCTGGTCAAGAGAGCGAAAGTAAAACTGTATTTAAAAACAAATATAACTCAAGAATGTGAATCAATTCCAAGGTGCATTCAGGTACATCAACATCAACATCAAGGTACATTTATGTTTGGCCGTTTCCCGGCTTCTGCAAGGACACCTGTTATCATATTTTAAAAACAACTATTTTACTTACATTCATCTATTTCCTCGTATGCTGGTTCTGGTTGTGATGACTGCCGACGCTTGTCTGCAAAATGCAAGTACAAATGTAAGTAATTGAAAATTGAAATCAATGACAAAGCTTAGTATGGTCAACTGCACAGGTGCGTAGTTAAGAAACTGGCTAAAATAGATACAACTTTATGGTGAGGATGATGGCACATCATACCATTCGGTGGTCACCCATCCAATACCTGACCTAGCACAGAGCTGCTTAACTTCGGTGATCTAACGACGACCAGTGTTTCCAATATGTTACACCGTTCTGTGTGTTGATAAATGTGATGTATGTTTGATTACCTTTAAAACAGCAGCGCCTCGTTCGCCTGATGTAATCGACCATCACAGCGGTGACCACAAATACAAAGACAGCTAAGACGGCGTAGGTGATGATGATATGTGTTGGAAGATGGTCGAAGCCACTTCCTGCAAGATACACCAAACATGAAATAGCAGTTAATTGAAAAAACATGACACACATTTTTTTAATCTAGGTCATTTTGTTTATTTGTTTAAATTTTGCTCATAGGTTACATTCGTCAAAATTCCGCACATTTACATAAAATTTTTTATGAAATGTAGTAATAATTTTATTACTTAATATCATTATCAATTTTTGAGACGGTACGAGTGTTTCTAATAATAAAATCATTGTACGGTGTTTACTTTTCCAGACTGTTACAGAACGGTTTGGTGTGTAGGAAACAATGGTTCTTGTGAGACCACCGAAGTTAAGCAACACTGCGCTGAGTCAGGTATTAGATGGGTGACCATCGCACTCATGACCAATTCTGTTCGGGAGAGAGGTTGGAGGGATGAAAGTTAGTACAGCAACTTCACTTGTCTTGCATGTCAACCTCTCGACAGCATGGATTTGTGAAGGAATCCTGTAGTTCGCGTTGTACCGTCCTTCGAAAGGGTCGTTAAGCCAGTGGTCCACTTGGTCTTCGACAGGAGTAAGCTACGTGTCGGCACCGAGTTTCCACTTCACTAGGGTAGGTTCATCATACACTCATTCACCGACGTTATGTGACCAGTGCCGCATGGCCCATTGTCAAAACAGTGCGTCGTTAAACACCAAAAATCAATATGTTGCAAAATCAATACAACACCAAAATAAGCAAAAAATGCTTTACTTTGAACTTACTTCAGAGTTTACTTTGCTTTGCCCGAGTTTTCATGAAGTGGCTAGCCTGTTCTCTTGCCTTACCTTGAGGCGTTAGATCAGCATTTTTGGTATCCGATGTTGGCGCCGTTTGGCCAGGAGTTGTTGCGATTGGTAGACTTGATGGATTTGATCCTGCCACCGCTGTCGTTGATGAAGTAGTTGTCGGTGTCTTTGATGATGTCGTTTTTGGTGTCGTCTCTGCTGAAGTGTAAAAATCTGTGTTCACAAAACACCGAAGTCAGTCACAAAATAATTCTATAATGATTGAAGAAATTATGATTTAAGTAAGATCGAATTAGAATGATTTGGTTTTTTAAGAGATCTATCTTTTTTCTGTCCAAGCCACTTTTTGAAGATGACAGCCATTTGTAAATTAGTTTAATTTTATGTGTTGATGATTGAAAATATTTCAAAATTTCGATTTTGCTGAAAAATCTCAGTCAAGGCATTGGTTACAAATGGTCTTTATTACCCTTGGGTCAGTTTTCACAAAACATGCAGTTGGGCTTAGCCCTTAAAATTTGCAATAAAACCATAAAAAAAAATATAAATATATACAAATGAACCGTTGCAAATCAGGAAACACATCCTGCGATTTACACATCCTTATTGAAACTTTCCTTTGTTGCTGAATTGGGGTCAGGTTGACATCAGCCAACCATAATATCGAATCTTAAACATTTAAATTTTGCAAAAACAATCTTTTACGCTTATATTAGACCGAAATGAAAATAATTTGAAAACATCACATATGCATAAAAAATAAATCCACAAAAAAAAACAGTCCAAAATATATATATATCAAATGTGTTTTCAAAATTATGCTTCGCTTATTTCGTACTCACCATTTGGCTTCTTTTGTTGAATCTTAATTTGCTTTTCTTTCTTCATATAATATTTAAAATGCTCCGAGTCGTTGACCCAGCAACTCAGAGTCTTCCCATGATGCTCTTGAGTCAAGTTCAACGTGATGCTCTGCGTGACGTCGGTGTCCTCCCAAGGCCACCTCCAGCCGTCAACAGGTTGAACTTGGGGTTGATTCATTGCTCGGGATGTTATGTCCTCATCATCCAACCACCAGCGCCACCTGGTGTCAAGATCGCGAACTCCACGTGCCGTGCACGTGACTTTAACAACTTCACCTTCAAAGAACTCGTCTGCTTCCTTGGAGAACGCCATCTTGAGACCTGCACGCGTTAAAACAGTTTTAATATCATATCAACTGACTCCTGTCAAGGTAAGGTTTACCACCATCGAGTTTATCTAGGTTTATAGTTTCAATTCATTTCTCCTGATATTTTGATTATTAAAAAAACTCAAAAAAGCAAGATATTCGAATTTGAAATTTATTAAGGAATGTACTTTTCCGTCGCTTTAAACAAAAAAAAATCTCGTAGATCTCAATTATTCTTTTAATTTTAACCACCAGAGAGAACTATCACGTATTTCTTTCTCACAAAACATTCTGTATCTTTTTAAACTCTGTTTAGAGCTAAGCGAGCGTAGCGAAATCTTCAATTTCAATTATTCCAGAAAGAAGGGGTTTCTTTGTTTTTACGCGTTTTTCTTCTTGCTCGAGCGGCCAAAAGTCTACTAAGATTTCAACGAAATTTGTTTTTACGCATATTTTTGAAGTCAGCAGACCTCATGCATTTTTCAATGAACTCGGTCAAATAGTTTAAAAATTATTAAAAATTTACGAACATTTTCAGCTTTTTTGCTATCGTTTGGGAGTCAAAAGTGTTGGATGTTTTTTCACAAACCTTTGCAAAATGTGTAATACATCAAAATTAAGTACATTTCAGATGAGCTCGCTATGCAGCCACTTGATTGGTTGATTTTGATTGAGCAGACGAGCAGTCTTTATGATGTCATGTCAGACTTAATGTTGATGTTTGTACGTTTCACTTGTCATGCCATTCACTTGTCAAATTAAACCTTTATAGAAATTGCGAGTATAGGGAAATATTTTAAGTTTGAAACTATTTTTTTTATTTTTTTTTTTGTGAGAAAATAATGAACAAGTATTTTTTTATTTTCTTCTAAATCCAATTTTGAATAAAATATCTCTGTTTAAAATGTTTGCGTTTGAATCTCGTACGAAAACGAGGGTCGCCATTTTTTATGACATAAGGTGAAATCTGACGTCAAAAAACAGAAGCGAACGCAAAGGATACAACAAAATGACGTCAGAACTACGTGTAGTTAATCACAGCCCGTTTTAATCTCGCCACGAGAATTCATATTTTAGCCATTCTTAAAACAAATAGAAATAGAAAAGTTATGATCGAATTATAAAAAGAAAAAATACATCAGATTTTATTTCAGACGCGTATTTGAACACAATGATAATAATTAAATAATAATCTGAAGGAGATTTCCCTATTGTTTCAAAAACGGCTTTAAACGGGTCTAATTTGTTAATTTTGAGTGCAATCGACCAAACGCAATATTCTTATGGTGAGTTTACAGGGTTTTTATCAGAAGTTTTTGTCAATCGCGTCGAAAAGAAAAATTTCGACACCTTTCAATCGAGATCACAGTAATTGATTTGTCAATAAAACACCTCTCGAAGTCTGTCTCACGTGTTTTACTTAATGAATGGTGATTAACAAATAATTATTGATTTTTGTACCCGAAATAACGGTTTTAGATTTTTGTAACTTCAATCTTTCTACAGGTTAAAATTTAATTTCGACTTTTTGATCTTGATCGCTTGAAAATATCTCTACAACATCTTTTTGAAAACATTCCGACTTTCAAGATTTTTACTAATTTATTAATGAAATAAATAAACCATCAAAAAAACGAACCAATTCGTTTAAAAAAAGACGACGTCTTCATTGATTGAGTGTACCAATAGGTACGAAATGAAGCCACAATAAACTTTGTAAATAATTGCCAGAACTGGAAACATGTAGCGTTCAAAAGAATTGAAATATACGTAAATGCAGACGTCTATCCCCTCCCTCCCCCCCTCCCCCAGCCCATCGCACGATATCGTCACCCCATCCCCATGCATAAATTAGGACAATAGCCAAAGGTAATAATCACTTTGCGCTTACGAGACTACGATTTCGGCTATGGCCATTAGCATTGCTCTTATGGAACTAACAATTCGTCCAAGTCAAATAGTAGACGAGCACGTTGCCTCGGCCGGGGAGTGCGTGCACGACCGCACTTTGACAAATCACCAGCAATTTAACATTGCTCTTATGGGAGAATGGACTCCCGGGAAACAAGGATTGAAACCGAACGGTTTGGCGTGTTGGAAACACCGGTTCTCGTTGGATCACCGAAGTTAAGCAACACTGCGCTGAGTCAGGTATTGGATGGGTGACCATCATACACATGACCAGTTCTGTTCGGGAGAGAGGTTGGAGGGATGAAAGTTAGTGCAGCAACTTCACTCGCCTTGCTTATTAACCTCTCGACAGCATGGATTTGTGGAGGAATCCTGTTGTTCGCGTTGTACCGTCCTTCGGAAGGGACGTTAAGCCGGTGGTCCCTTTGGTGCTCTTTGACAGGAGTACGCTACGTGCCGGCACCGGGCTTCCCGTCTTCCCTTCTAGGCTATGTTAGGTTCATCATCACCCTCATCATCATCCACTCATTCACCGACGCCATTAGACCAGTGCCACATGACCAGATGTCAAAACAGTGCGTCGTTAAACACCACAAATCAATCAATCAACAAGGATTGAAATTTCAAAGTGCATGGGCTGGGGGAGGGGGGGAGGGAGGGGATAGACGTCTGCATTTACGTATATTTCAATTCTTTTGAACGCTACATGTTTCCAGTTCTGGCAATTATTTACAAAGTTTATTGTGGCTTCATTTCGTATCTATTGGTACACTCAATCAATGAAGACGTCGTCTTTTTTTAAACGAATTGGTTCGTTTTTTTTATGGTTATTTCAATTCTTTTTGCTAAAGGGTGGTTACTTCTGGAAATTCAATTTTTGCATATTTTTGCTCTCACTCCCATTCCCTCTTCGAACACAGCCCACATTACCTCTGCACAACAATTTATAACCATCTCCCAACATCCATCACTAATTTGCCAACCCGTACCATCTTTAACACTACTCTCAAAGCTTTCTTAATCCAAAATCCGTACTATTATTCAATAGAAGAATATTTAAATACAATTAAAAGTTAAATATGGAACTAAATTGATGATATAAGTTCCTTAACAATTAGGCTCACACAAATACTCTGTAATTGTACGAAGCATTAAATAAATAAATAAATAAATTTACTGGTTGTATCAAATTAGACATTCACTGTTCATACAGTTTAAAACTGAAAAAGCGAAATATTTACGTGCTCTGCGATACGAACCGGGCAGCACGTTATTTGCGAAGCATCTGAACTATCTGGCTTCGTACGCTATCCACTAGACTGTCTGTAATCCGTGAACTGCAACGGAAATAATTGATCAAATACTAGCATGAACCTAAGCTATCACTGAATACTGGCCACTGGCTACTGAGGGTGAATGCATCCCTTATAAAAGTGTATTAATTTATTACACGCTACATATATATTTCCAATTTTGGCTTCATCCAACTTTCAAAAAGCTCCAATAAATTGATATTAAATGTTAAATACTCGAGTTGAGGAATTCCACGCAGCGAGCATGCGCAGTCAGGACTTGTGGCGAAGAACAATGACAAGAACAAAATGTAGAAATGTTACGATTTGGTATTTTTCGAAGCTATATTGGCTTTTAAACGGGGAAATACGATAGTTAGGCGAATGTCACCGTCTACATCTTTCGATTGGTTTTTTCCAACAAATCGATTGGAAGAGGTTTCAAAGCTCTCCGACATACAGAAGCTATAGTTTTAAGATCGTGCTGTGACGTCACGAAGTTCGTTCTTGTAATCCTAAGAGAGTCCATACAGCCGTCAATGAAGACGTCTGAGTGATGGCCATCACTTAGAATGGCCCGTGTTATCACGGCTCAAGCATTGATTCTTGATTATTTAAAACGTGGCAGAATTGTATGTTTTCAAAATCTATTGTGCAATGAAATTTCAATTATAAAACGAACAAAATTATGCTCTGTTCTTATTCCACTAAAGTTACTCACTTGCAACAACGAGGGTGACTGCCTTGGCTGCGACAAATCCGTGCCGCCCGTCAGCCAGAACAAAGAAGACTCCGTTGTCCCGCTCCGTGACGTTGTTGATGGTGAAGCCGCACTCTCCTCTGTTCAGCGTTCCTTCATAAGGAGTGTAGCGAGGATAGGCGGGGCTCCCATTGACAAAAGTAACGTTGTTTTCTGTTTTCTGGTTGTAAAGGGTGTTAATAATCTTGTTGTCTCCGTTGACGAGTGTAGAAGAGCAAGATTTTAGAGGAGCAAAATGATGAACATCACGTATTAATATGTTGACACTCTCTCCTTGCTCGACATACAACGTTTTGCTGTTAGTTTCTAGCGACAAATAAAAGCCTGAAACTGAAGACAGAAATATTTGGAACTTCAGATGAGCGTAGCGATTGAAAAAAACATATATTTTAAGAAAACAACAAATACACGTGTTGGTCCAATGACTGATTTAAGACCGGACAGGCGATGGTTAAACCTGTGGTTAAACGATAAAATTGTACACAAAAGACAAAGTATTTGTTCTTAATCTGGTAAAAAATATGGATTAATTTAACGTTTAGATTTAAGTGAAGAAAGCGAAGCAACATCCGTAAAGACTTGGTTATAAAATTAACTGTTTGCTGGCTTAGTCGTTGTCTTCTGTCCAAACGACACCAATGACCAAGTTTAGAAAGTATGCATTTCTTGATCCTGGCCTTACATTTTTCATCAATTCTTGTCAAATTATTTGATGAGCGTAGCGAGCGAAGGTAGCAACGCAAATAAAAAACAAAAACACTGTGCTTAGTGGGTACCAGCTCAACAGTTGCTCCAAATTTTGATGATATTTTTAGAATTCATTATTGCGTTTTGAACATTTACCTCATTTGTTTTTAGCAACATTGGCTAGCATGCTTAATTACCAGCAACATTTTTTTAACCAAATCCCTAATTTGGTTACCTTGGTAACCGCGTGGGTCGGTCGGTGGAAAACTTTGACACATTGAAAGTGTCTACGCCATTCTTAGCCAATTTGTGCTAATTGTGGAAATGCTTCAATGATTGAATGATAATTAAATAAAATTGAGCGAGGATCACCCGACGGCAAAGTGAAATGCAATACGACCGCTATTTGCGCGTCACAACACAGTTAGCAGGTTAAAAGTATCGTCAACATGAGCGCGTTGTCTCTACGGTCATAAAACATACTGATTTAATGCTCGAAAGACGAGAAATCGGTCAAAATACAACGAATTTTCTCCATTTTCCAGCCTAGACAAGGTCACGCAGTTGATTCCAAGCGATCAATGATAATTTCGACATTTTAGGCAAATCACCAATAATTTCAACTTTATTAGCCAGCTTTTAAGACCATTTTATAGGGTTTTTTCAACAGCCAAAACACATTTGCGGAGTTTTTTATCAATAATTTTGCCAAAACTAGATTTGGAGTGACAGATAAAAAAACTTTTGACATATGTCTTTCATCGACTTGGGACGCCGTGGGGCCGGATAATTATTTTAATATCAAATATCAAAGTGCAATTCCACACTTTTAAGGAATGAACCGTGTCGAATGAAGTGTGTTTCTACACACTTTTTAATAGTTTTGAGCGAAGGTTGGCGGAGGTTTAACTCATTTGAAATTATAAGTTTTTACTCGAAATTAACCCAAAAGTACTTTCACCGAAGTTAAAACCCAATGCGGCATCTTTTTGCGGGTTAAAATAGCATAAATTTATGAAAAAACACATAGAAAAATCTGTTTTTTGCCATTTTTCTGCACTTACCAACAAACAAATGTGCTTCAAATAGCATTAAAATGAGCGTGGTGTCGCTACGGTCATAAAGGTATATACATCATGCCGACTGAATGCTTTATTGCTGAGAAATTGTTTAAATACTACGCGTATTATTCAACCCCAGCCTAGACAAGAGTAGGCAAGTTGTTACAGGGGCAAGTTGTTACAATCGACTTTAAAAATAGGGGATTTGAAATATCGCGGTGTCATTAATATCAGTGTTAGCTATTATGTCGCTCGTCAGTCTGAAACCGCAAAACTAGTCCAAAGCGCCGAAGTACGGAAATTATTGGAGATAAAACGATTTTGACACCACGAGGCTAGATATAATTTTTTTCATTTTTCCTTCCCAGCTGTTAAATTTTAATGCAATCTCCAAATGAGTTGTGTTACCTGTTAGCCCCACATTTTCTCGTAATGCCAATAGTTATTTCCGGGCTGACATTCAAATAGGTCGTGAAATAATAGCACTAATGTAATTGAAGTGCTACTGGGGCTAGTTGTTACAGTTCATTTTTTGTGTGGGTCTGGACATGATGTGAGATTATGGGACACTGCCTTTTCTATTTTACGCTGGATTTATTTTTTGGGTTTCATATTCCGTTTGTACAAAATATAATATGATTGTTTCCATTAGATTTCCAGGTTATAAAATGCGAATTTATATGAGGAAGTTTGACATATTGACATAATATGAGATAATAAGCGAAAAGCGCCAACGGACATCAACGAGAACTCTCCTCTGGAGGAGGACGACGAAGACTGAGTTTTTTTTGTCTGTTTTCGAATCTTCTCCAAATCAGGCCCCGCAGAACTAGACAGGATTCAGTGCATTCAGTGTTCGACTTGGGCGCATGTGAAGTGTTTTGTATTCACACCAGAATATATTTGTGTAGATTGCATGTAAGCGATTGATACAGTTGAATGTTGCTTCAGTAATTATAACATTTCAATTAAAAAATAACCCCTAATATACATTATCTATTAAAAATTATTTATAACCAGCTCATTTTTGTTTTTCCCCTATTAACTAGGTACTGTAACAACTTGCCCCTGACCTGTAACAACTTACCCCGACAAGGGGCAAGTTGTTACACTTTGCAATCAGGCAAACTTTACGTTATCACGTGTCTATTAAAAAATTTTTTTAAATGTCCACAAAAAAATCAAACGTCAAAATTGTAACAACTAGCCCCAGTCTCCCCTACACTACCAATTTCAAACGTAAATGTTATTTCTGACTTTTCTGCAAACCACATATGAGTTAACCTAGTATCACAAGCACCCTAAGCATGAAATACAGATTTTTCAACAACCAAAAGATACTCAATAAGTTTTCTAGAGATTAGTTAGACTAATCTTGATTTTGAGTGACAGATTGCAAAAACAGATGACAATTATTTTGCATCGACTGAAGAAGCCGTGGAAAAATTTTGAATTTTCAAGCATGCCGTGAACTTGCAACAGGTTTTTCAAATACAAAGTAATTAGTTTAAACATTGCAGTTTCAATGTGTGTTATATTAAATACGCAATTATTTAATTTAAGCAATTGGGATGAAGTGCAACAGAATGTGGAGCTGGTGACAATATCAAGTTACCAGATGTTTAAAATTGCACAAGACGACAAATTAGCCTTATCTTTCGCTTTTTTCACGGCATTCCTGAAAATTTGGTTCCTTTCCTTCAACTATTGGCATTTTTTTATGGTTTATTCTTGAAACAAAATCGAACGTGGGATCGAATCGTGTCAATAAGAACTGAATCTGATTAAAGTGGTTGAAAATTGAGCAGTAAATAAAACCTCAATTATATTGTTTTCCACGGGACCAGTATCACCACGGTAATTCTTATCACATACTTATATGGACACAGATTTAGAACCGAATTTAAGTATTTTTTGGTTAAAAATCAAAAAAGTTGTCCCATTTTTAAAATATGACGATATTTTGAGAATTTGAAGAACCAAAGGAGAGCCTGACCTACAACACCGGATAATTTCTGTGTTATAACATGTTTTAAAAAAACCTTCGCCATTTTGAGACTGGTTTTGTTGAATTTTGACTTCTCTTCGATCAGCAACTCACTGATAAAAACGTTTTCTTTTTCGAGACAAAGCGAACAATAAAAATTAATGCATACAATTGTTGTGAAAATTTCGGTCAACCGCTTGTCTGGTAAAGTGAATCAAGTTCTTAAAGAAACCCAAATAAAACAAACTCAAATAAATTATGTTACTATCCTCTAGTGACGTGTCTTTAAGACAGTTGAACTTACCATCATAGATGAACACAGGCGTGGTTGCGATCGCAGATTGCCCGGAGCTGTTGGTGAGTTTACAGCCAATCAGCAAGTGGCTTCCTTGCAAGTCGTAGAGATAAACTGTACAAGATCCAGTGTTGAATTGACTCCCATATAAGTCAGCAGTGTAGTTGGTACGATTGTTGTAAGGGTTCTGTACCGTGACAGTCTCTGTCTTTTCACTCCATGGCACGTTGAGCAGCACTCCTTGCTCTTGTTGGTCAACATACCAGACCCTGAACTGACACCCGGTTATCGGCTGACTGGGATCTGCAGTGCATTCTACACTGAATCCTTGCGATTTACTAACTTCAATGTATGTAGGGTCGGTGATAATCTTAAAACTCTTCACACCTAAAAGCAAGAAAGAATTAACTTTAATTAGCATATCGTCACACAAGGGTTGTAAACAGCAAAAAAAAATTCGATTCTCAGAAATGCTTGCTTCTTAAACATTAGATATACTAAATAATGCTTCTTAACCAGCGACCAACATCTGGATTGGTTTCATATTCAAATTATTCTTATCAGTAATTTCTGCAAAACATAACTTTGCGGCTTGCTTTGTAATAAAGCGGCTATTAATCGTTATTAAGCCTAGTTTTGTATTCAATAGTGAACAATATTCAGTAAAGTTAAAATGCCCTAGTAAAGACACTTTACACCGTTTGCATTGGGTGACACCAATCGTCACCTTATGCTCTATACCCCTATCCATCCCCCCCCCCCCCCCCCCCATTGCTACACCCCTTTACGAAACTGTATTCGCATAACATTTTCAGCCCAGGTGTAGTCGATATTCAACCTCTTATTCACCTGAATTTGTCGAAAGCTCTATTAACAGTATTGCAGCCAATAGAACGGTGACATTGACATCCATCTTCGTAATTCAATCTCAACACTATCGTGGAAACTGTTTCGTTACAAACTGAACTTATCAACTTGCAGTGCACACAAAACAAAACCTTCACAAAGCTACAAAATCAAAGATATTCTTGGTTGCTTTGAAACAAATCAATGTGATCACTCCCTGCATCCACACATAACTTCTTAAACTCTACACACGGCCGTGACATTGTCTTCAACACTCTTCTGTTGACGTTGCTGACACTGTTGCTACAACAATTCCTGTTGTTCTTTGATTGAAGCGCTGATTGGTCCAAGAATCTTCCGCAAGACGTTGGGTTCGTTGGTCAACTTGCAGACAGCAGCCGATGCTAGCAACGTACACAGGGTGACTGTCAAATGGACCGTGATTTGTCACGGAAATACCGCCGACTTTTTGCGGTGATTGATAAAACTACCAGAATAACAGTGCATGTCAGATCTATTTGCGCAGGCAATAAGGAAGGAAATGAGGAATGTAAAATTCATGGCGCTCTCTGTTGACAAAATCATTACAGTGCGCTCCAAAACTATGCCAGAAGTATTAAAATCTCACTTGGGCGAGAGACTTTCGTGCAATTTTATACAGAACAATCATTTGATCTTTTACATTCATAGTCAATCTGCAATCTATTGTAATCTTTGTCTTGTACTTTTTAAACCAAATAAAATATGCATCATTTCAGTACCAAACGTTTTTTCTATGATAGCGGGTATTTTGTGACTATATTTCATCATTGCTTCTCTGTAAAGAGAAAAGTGTTTCCGTTTATTCTAAGAACAGCGGTTCTAATGGAATCGAACGGTTTTGCGTGTGAAACACCAGTTATCGTTAGATCACCGAAGTTAAACAACACTGCGCTGGGTCGGGTATTGGATGGGTGACCATCATTCTCATGGCCAGTTCTGTTCGGGAGAGAGGTTGGAGGGATGAAAGTTAAGCAACACTGCGCTGGGTCAGGTATTGGATGGGTGACCATCATACACATGACCAGTTCTGTTCGGGAGACAGGCTGGAGGGATGAAAGTTAGTACAGCAACTTCACTCGCCTTGCTTATCAACCTCTCGACAGCATGGATTTGTGGAGGAGTCCTGTTGTTCGTGTTGTACCGTCCTTCGGAAGGGACGTTAAGCCAATGGTCCCCTTTTGTGCTCTTCGACAGGAGTAGGCTACGTGCCGGCACCGGGTTTCCCCTCTTCCCTTCTGGACTAGGTTACGTTCATCATCATTCTCATCATCATCCACTCATTCACCGACGCCATTAGACCAGTGCCGCATGGCCAGATGTCAAAACAGTGCGTCGTTAAACACCACAAGTAATAGTCTCATGGGTTCATCGAAGTTAAGCAACACTGCGCTGGGTCAGGTATTGGATGGGTGACCATCATACACATGACCAGTTCTGTTCGGGAGAGAGGTTGGAGGGATGAAAGTTAAGCAACACTGCGCTGGGTCAGGTATTGGATGGGTGACTATCATACACATGACCAGTTCTGTTCGGGAGAGAGGTTGGAGGGATGAAAGTTAAGCAACACTGCGCTGGGTCAGGTATTGGATGGGTGACTATCATACACATGACCAGTTCTGTTCGGGAGAGAGGTTGGAGGGATGAAAGTTAAGCAACACAGCGCTGGGTCAGGTATTGGATGGGTGACCATCATACACATGACCAGTTCTGTTTGGGAGAGAGGTTGGAGGGATGAAAGTTAAGCAACACTGCGCTGAGTCAGGTATTGGATGGGTGACCATCATACACATGACCAGTTCTGTTCGGGAGAGAGGTTGGAGGGATGAAAGTTAAGCAACACTGCGCTGGGTCAGGTATTGGATGGGTGACCATCATACACATGACAAGTTCTGATGGTAGATTCCTAAGTTTTTTTATTTACTTCTCGATCTATATGTGCTATTGTTGCCAATGGTTTCAATAAAACAAATGCTAGTGCATCATCAGAATCGTGGAGAGAGGTTAAATAGATGAAAGTTTTCTTGCCATGATTATTTACCTTGTGTCAGCCAGGATTTGTCGAGGAATTCTGTTTTTAGATTTTCATCGTTCTTATGAAGGGACCGGTCGTAGGCTACGTGCCGGAACCAGGTTTCCCAACTTCCCTTTCAATAAAGGTTAAGTTTAATAACCGAGCTTAATCATTAATCAATCATTAACGTGTCGTTAATGACAACAAATCAAACACCTAATCATAAAATTATTTTCTTGATGTTGATAATTGTTTTTGACCTCACCAGGCGAGAAATAAACAAATTGAGTATGTTAACATTTTTTCGCAAAGAGTGACATATTGTCTTAAGTCATTTTAATATACATTGTAGGTAAACTGTATGAAAAAAAGTTCAAATTTTCGGCGGAATACATTGCCAAGAACACATTTTGCAATTTGTTTGGCAATTTAACATAAATGGCAATCGATAGGGAAATAAAACTAAGAAAATTGCCAGATACCTCTTAAATGGATTCTGTGCCTAGCAGGTTTGATTTTTAATATTCTAGCTTGGCGAGAATTAACAATAACAATAAGTCACTTGCGTCGTATCCCTTTCAGTCAGGATGGGCGGTTTCACGTATCTCTAGCCGCTCCTAGGCTCGCCAGGCAGGAAATTGATTGTAATAAGTAACCACATTTCATAATTAATTAAAAATAAAACTTGTGTTCATACCAACACTCATGCTAGTTTTGTCGCAAGATATTAAATACGAACCATTTTACTGCAAGTCAAATGTTATGTTATCACTGACACTGTCTCGCCTCAAAACCTCATCCATGTTCAAATATAAAACGCTGCAGCAGTTTTCCCGCTACTACTGGATTTTGTTTTCCTATGAAATGGATTTATTTATTTAAATAATATTTATTTGCCAGCTCAAGTCAGCTTGTCAAATACCACCACATCACTGGATGGACTGTCAATTCAATTCAATTCAATTCATTTATTTTCTATTGTAAAACATTTTACATGCTGGAGTTTTTACAAATGTGTGCTAAAACAGGCTTTGGAAATTGTTCATATTCAAATATTATATCACACAATCACAATCTTGTTTCATTCACACAGTATTTACATTCACATTTATTCAGATTTACATATTCGTCGATGCTATAAAAACAATGGAAAATTAGAAAGCCTTTCACTTCATTTTTAAAGCTTTGTCTACTTTGTAAACATTTCATTTTGTTGAGAAGGCGATTGTACAAAATGGGGCTCACAGAAAAACTGTTTCTTCTGGAAATTTCAAGCTTTCTTTTCTTGTATCGTATATCAGTCGTATTTCTCGTGGTTTTACTATAAATATTTTCATTTAATTCAGTCCTATTTTGATTGTCCTTCACATACATGATTACCTCTAATATATATAGGGATGGATCATAGGGATTTATTATTTATTATTAATTATTATTAATTATTTATATAGGGATTTATTAAAATTGTGATTTGATAACTAGAAAACTTCACTGCAGCGCTTATTTTCTGTATTGGCAAGATGTTCGCCCCTTCCAAAGACTGTTAGCTGATGAGGTCGTCACGGTCCAAGTCCCCACGGCGGCACATTTAACAGCTAGCAGAGCGTTTCCTTCCCAATTAGGGAATAATTTTAAACAGATTTGCCAGAAGTGGTTTCGAGAAATACCACGGTCCAAGTCCCAAGTGAATTTCAATGAAATCTCATCAGAAGATTAATGGAGATCACGGACTTCAAGACGGCAAAGTTGGTTTAGTTCGCCCATATACAGTCGCATCTTCAGTATGGGATCGTGCTGTGGGGAGGTTCACCAAGTACGAAAAGGCTATTCGTTCTACAAAAGAAGGCCATCAGATTTCTGGCGCGGGCCAGTCATAACCCCTGTGCAGATATATATTATAAAGACTCTTGTAGGCCCTTATTTCGGAAGTTTAATATCCTGACTCTGCCATGTTTATATATAATCAACTGCTTAATATACGTTTTAAACAATAAGCACCTCTTCTCGACAGGCAAAGGGCGAACCTGTCATCTACTTGGTTGGCCTACATTAAATAGCCATAAAGGCCCCTTACAAGATGACCGTAGACTGTTCAATGCCCTCCCTAAAGATCTAACTTTAAAGAATGACAAAGATTTTAAAATCTCAATAAAGAAATGTCTTTTATAAAATAGTTTTTACAATGTACAAGAATATTTTAATTTCTGGAAAACAAATGTGTAATTGGAGTTTTACCATTCTGACCGTCTATATATCATGTATATGATCACATGGACAATAAACGAATAAATAAATAAATAAATAAATTGTTTTGCTGGCGAGTTTTCACGCTATTCTTTGCAGAAAAATGCAAAAAACTGGCTAAACAGTAAAATGTGATGTAAAGAGGTCGACTTTTAGAATTAATTATTTTAACTGATTTATTTTTATTTTGGTAAATCAGATTGTACATTGTGAAATATTTAACTTCTGGTTGCTATGGTATTGAAAGTGTCTAAAGCTTGATGACCTGCAGGTCCAAGGATTGGGTAGCCGGTCATTGCTGCGGACAAAAAGAAGACAATTACCATTGGTCAGTGGCCACGTACTGGACAGAACTGGGGAAGAGCCAAAGATCAACATAGTTAAACAAAGTGTAACTATTATTATGATAAATTATCGCTATTAAAATTATATTTATTGGTGAGATTTTGGCGTTGAAACACGGGCAGAGTTTTATACTCATTTTAACATTATAAAAACAATATTTTTAATTAGAATAAGATGAGTAAGATGTCTGAAAACTTGTAAGTCTATCAAGATCAGTATTGTAGATGTAATAAAAAATTGTGAAAACCGAAGGCGACAGCAAAAAAAAATATTTTTTCGATTTTCCCACAAATTTCCCGCAGAATACATTTTTTAAGTATTTTATAAGTGACTTAGCAACACGTGGGAATAAAGCCAAGCAAAAAGATTTGCTCTAAAGTCGACTTTCACGTTCCATATGCAATACCAACTATAGGGTCTTTGCGGATGCAATCTGAGTTGCGTTGTCGGATAAGCGAAGCGATGATTTGAGATGTGAAGTTGTGGAAAATGTGAACATTATCATCATAAAAATTACCATCATTGAACATCATATCGTAATTCATTTTTATATCCGATAGGTTTGTCGTGTTGGAAACACCGGTTCTCGTGAGATCACCGAAGTTAAGCAACACTGCGCTGGGTCACGTATTGGATGGGTGACCATCATACGCATGGCCAGTTCTGTTCGGGAGAGAGGTTGGAGGGATGAAAGTTAAGCAACACTGCGCTGGGTCAGGTATTGGATGGGTGACCATCATACACATGACGAGTTCTGTTCGGGTGGGAGGTTGGAGGGATGGAAGTTAAGCAGCACTGCGCTGGGTCAGGTATTGGATGTGTGACCATCATACACATGACCAGTTCTGTTCGGGAGAGAGGTTGGAGGGATGGAAGTTAGTACAGCAACTTCACTCGCCTTGCTTAGCAACCTCTCGACAGCATGGATTTGTGGAGGAATCCTGTTGTTCGCGTTGTACCGTCCTTCGGAAGGGACGTGAAGCCGGTGGTCCTCTTGGTGCTCTATGACAGGAGTAGGCTACGTGCCGGAACCGGGTTTCCCCTCCTCCCTTCTAGGCTAGGTTAGGTTCATCATTATCCTCATCATCATCCACTCATTCACCGACGCCATTAGCCCAGTGCAGTATGGCCATATAAAAATACAGTGCGTCGTTAAACACCACAAATAAATAAATAAATAATTAAAAAAAATAAATAAGATTTCATTGCATGCATTACATTTTTACTATTGCAAGTTACGAAAATGATCTCTCTGAAAAAAGAAATGAAATAAAGTGACTCACGAAAATGCGCAAGGCATTCAACATTGTATCGCCAACAGCCTTCGCGGCGACACCCAAAGCAGTACCGAAGCTTGGCTGACTGCTCCGAGCAGAGCGTCCGGTTGGCAAACATCCTGCAGGGAAGCACTCGTACCCTTTCGGGCAGCTTCCGGTTCCATTGCAAAGAGAACGGGGAGACCGGACGTGCCATAGGTTGGAGTCGGGTTGTGCCATAGCTGGCCTGGAAGATGGCACATTGCAAGATTATAAACCTGTGTCTCTGGCACAGCGTATGAGCGAAGATACCAGCACAAGAATTGTCCCCTGCATTACTACAGTCCAGCCCGTGAGAGAAGATACCAGCACAAGGACTGTCCCCTGCATTGCTACAGTATATCCCGTGAGAAAAGATACCAACACAAGGACTGTCCCCTGCATTGCTACAGTCTAGCCTGTGAGAGAAGATACCAGCACAAGGACTGTCCCCTGCATTTCTACAGTCTAGCCCGTGAGAGAAGATACCAGCACAAGGACTGTCCCCTGCATTGCTACAGTATATCCCGTGAGAAAAGATACCAACACAAGGACTGTCCCCTGCATTGCTACAGTCTAGCCTGTGAGAGAAGATACTAGCACAAGGACTGTCCCCTGCATTGCTACAGTCTAGCCCGTGAGAGAAGATACCAGCACAAGGACTGTCCCCTGCATTGCTACAGTCTAGCCCGTGAGGGAAGATACCAGCACAAGGACTGTCCTGCATTGCTTCAGTCTAGCCAGTAAGAGAAGATACCAACACAAGGACTGTCCCCTGCATTGCTACAGGCTAGCCCGTGAGAGAAGATACCAGCACAAGTACTGTCCCCTGCATTGCTACAGTCTAGCCCGTGAGAGAAGATACCAGCACAAGGACTGTCCCCTGCATTGCTACAGTCTAGCCCGTGAGAGAAGATACCAGCACAAGGACTGTCCCCTGCATTGCTACAGTCTAGCCCGTGAGAGAAGATACCAGCACAAGGACTGTCCCTGCATTGCTACAGTCTAGCCCGTGAGAGAAGATATCAGCACAGGGACTGTCCTCTGCATTGCTACAGTCTAGCCTGTGAGAGAAGATACCAGCACAAGGACTGTCCCCTGCATTGCTACAGTCTAGCCCGTGAGAGAAGATACCAGCACCATCTTATGATTACCGGGTATCGGTTGGTGACATCGCGCTGAAGACGGCCAGCCCTGAAATCAGACGAGGTGTTAAGACATTTAACTATCGGTCACTGCTCATTCATTTTCTGAAGTCAGTATTTTAGGTACAACAAACATATTGAACACGAATTGAACAACGATTCTCTCAATTGCTATTTGAAATTTTTCTAAATCATAAGGCAAGTGATTTTGGGATGCACTACACAGTTGAATAGTAAAAGGTACCAAAAGTGTTGACCCTTTTCAAACATGGGACGTTGTCAAAATTTGTGTTAATTTAATTTTCCATTTGAAACATGTCAACTGTTAAAATTGATTGGCTGTGATTGTTGTAGATTTTTTTTTATCATTAACAAGCACCATAATTATTTTCCTAGTGTTGACTTGTTTAGCTGAGGTGGAGGTAGGTACGCGAGCTGCCAACACAGCTTTGATTACCTCATTGGATATTAAAAAATTACAAAAAAAAATCAGCTCTTATTTTGAGATAAGCTACATTAGGACCTCTAAAATCCATGTGGACCATTAATTTATTTTGTATTTTCTGAAATAAAATCCCGAACACATTGGCGTTTTTTACTAACTAACCAATTATGTGTATGGAAAATACATTAGTTTTTGAGTTATTGACCCTGATTATTTTATTTCGATGCATTTAGGAAGCTTGAACTTGGTAATTGTTATAACTTTATGTGGTTCTTTTGTTATCGGGAAAATTGTCAGGACTGCTCTTACCCTTGCTCTTACCGTTGTTCTTCACTTAGCATTCAAAACCCAGTTGAATTAGTTTTTGTTAAAACTAGTGCTAAGTTTACATCGAGTAGACATGAGTCTAAAAACAATCATGTGGACCATTATGATGGTTTTTAGACTCATGTCTACTTATTTTATCCTTAGCACAAGTTTTTAGACCATTGTGACATTTAGACAATTTAGACAATTTACACATTTTACACATTTTAGACAATGTGGACCATTGTTTATAAAACAAATAGTCATCGTTCTTTCTAATTCAACAATGAGACTATTTAACATGTTTAACTGAGACCAGACAAGTGTTCAACTTAAGCAAGCAACTTTTGTTATTTCTGTTATTATCCTGTTAATTTTCTAGAGGCTTTTTACCCACAACCACAACCATGAGCCGGCTCTAAGCTATCCTGCCGCTAGCTACCCGCAACAAAATCTACTCGCTAACCGGAGATTGTAATTTCGGCTCTTAAACAAGCAACTTTTGTATCCTGAATTTAACCTATTACTATTCTAGAGGCTTCTTACCCACAACCATGACGCTGACCAAAATAAGTGTATTCATCGTCGACGTTCTCGAAGCAACTAAGCGTTACCGGTACCAGTTTACAGGTACGTGAAGGAGTCATAAAAGTCTCATTGCAGAAAGAAAACCATTGTTAATCAACATACGTCATTGAATAACAATTTATTTATAGGTTTTTCGAGCCGTTGGTGTATGGGTCTTGTGGTTTTTTTTGTTAGTGCTCTTATGTGAAGAGTTTTTAGATCTAAAAAAGTCATTTTAAGCAGTGGTTAATTTGTAACGAAAATAATGGGTACGCTCTCAAAAATACGGACCGAGGAACGAGGAACGAGGAACGAGGAACAAAGAAAATTATTATTTTTATAAACCATTACAATGAAATGCAGGATATTCACACTATTTAAATAATTAAATTTAAATCTTTCAACAAAGTCTTTTAGGCATATATCTTAAAATAGTATTTGTTGAATTATCTGAGAAAAGCTTCTTTCCTACACCCAAGCATAGCTTATGTGGGTTTTTATTTGTGTAAATTTAATTTGTTTAATTTAATTGTGTAAAGGTGCATTCTCTTCGGAAGAGACGTTAAGCCGGTGGTCCCCTTGGTCATCGACAGGAGTAGGCTACGTGCCGGCACCGGGTTTCCCCTCCTCCCTTCTAGGCTAAGTTAGCTTCATCGTCATCGAAATCATCAACCACTCATTCACCGACGCCATTAGACCAGCGCCACAGAGCTCGTTGTCAAGACAATGCGTCGTTAAACACAATAATAAATCAATCAATTCAATTACATACCCAAATATTTAACCCGTCAACGCTTTGCCACATTTGTCAATTTCAAAAAAAAAATGCCAATTAGCGCAGTTTGCTCTCTGTCGATTTGCCTGTAGGGAGATAAGAAAAATAAATATTTTGGCAAAAGGGGGTCGAATCGCTGGTTGAGTTGAAGGGTTGTTTGCCCGGAGGCTAATTTTCATGAACTTATTTCATTTCACGACATTGGTTGCTTTTGTCTGACGGTTACTTGCGATCGCTCGCTTGGTTGACTCTACCAACACAGACCCCCCCGAGAGTGACAGTAGAATCGAACATACTTATACCACGGCCACTGTGAAAGAACGCACAGTTTTGCAAAAATCATTTTAGAGCTTCTCTGACTCATTGAGCAGCAAAGGCGAACGTTTGAGCAGAAAGACAAAAAATTCGTTGACACTTTCATGCTAAAATCGTTTCGTGACACTTAGAGAGAGAATTGATAAGCCAGGTTTAAGTTTTTTAAGTTCAGAATCGATCTGCCTAGTTTGGTGTCTTAGCTAGCGGCTAGATGGCGACAGCGGTCTGTTCAGCTCGCGCTCCATGCTTGTTTGAATATTATGTCATTCACCTTTCAGCGGAGGGTTTGTTTTACAGCAAGGTCAGTGTGGAAACGTCAAAATCTAATCCTCGTAGACAAACAAATTTAGCTATGCATGATGAAGCAATGTGAATGTAATAAAATCTGAAGCGTTTACATTAGATCGAGTACAAAACCCGAATGAAATGACCACAGCTGTCAAACTCTCACTAGCACTTGGGAATTACTTTTAAATCGTTTAGGATCTCTGGTTTAGACATAGAATTGGATGGTTTAGGTCACAAGTTTTGAGGATACTAGAAAAACCCCGTTAGTTAGAACATGCTAGGACCTAAGAATGTATTTGCGGTGGTGTGTTATCAAATATTTACTAACCTCTCTTTGGACACAAAACAAGAGTATTCAGTACAAAGATTCAGTACATAGCCACCGTGAATCTCCATGATTCGATTAATATTGATAAAATTATCATGAAGATTGTGTTCTAATTGATAATATCTTGGGTAAAGAATATGGTTTCCCATTTTTTGCAACTTTAATTACCAGTAACCGTGTGAATAGTTCAATGGTTTAAATATTCCTAGTTCGCACGGCAATGTTGCTGTTATATTTAGCCGTGCAAATAGTCCCTGCTAATAAGCAGTGAGGTCTCCTACTTGATCAAATAATTAGTTCCTGCTCGGGGGAAGTAAGCCTCAGCCTTTGCATCAAATTGCTCGGAATTACTTCGCAGACTATGTGAACAAACCGCAGTAAAAATTGTGTTTACAAAAGGAACAGCACATAAATATTCCACCCTTAATACCGCATGAGCGCAAATAGGAACATCATTGCATTTTTCACAGAATATAAAGTAGTACGTGACAAGCTATCGAAGCTTACGATCCGTGATAGTCCTAATTTTTGGCCCAGCCCTGGACAAAACAAGGCTAACATTTACAAACATTACATTTTTATTTATTTATCCAGGGCTGGGCCAAAAATTGGGCATATCACAGATCGAAAGCTTGTTACGTACTCTATCATCTGTGAAAATTTCGAAAAGGTAGCCCCCCTTTCATTTTCGCGCAAATAAATGAAAACCAAATGTTTGTAAAAGTTCGTTTTTTTTTTTGTCCAGGGCTGCGCCAAAATTTAAGACTATCACGGATCGATAGCTTGTCACGTACTTTATATTCTGTGAAAAATGCAATGATGTTCCTATTTGCGTTCATGCGGTATTCAGGGTGGAATATTTTTTTTTAGTTCCTTTTGTAAACACAATTTTTACTGCGGTTTGTTCACATAGTCTGCGAAGCAATTCCGAGCAATTTGATGCAAAGGCTGAGGCTTACTTCCCACAAGCCATTTACATGAGGCAGAAATAAACGTACGTTTTGCTTACACTTTCAAAGTATTCGTGCATTTATTTCATCTAATTTTACATGACACATACGAGAGCGAAAGTGCGTGTGAAGGAGGGAGCAATAGAATACGGCTGACCGATCGGAGTGGTCCACGAAACTCATCTCAGAATGACCCTTCTCTGGTCACAAGCCAATGACATTCAAAACCTGTTTTGAGATTTAAAGACCGGTTTTTAAGCATAACCACAATTTTGGTGGAAGCACACGGGCCACACAGCGTAAAGAACGTCAGTTCGTCGGTGATTATAGCATGTCTCGCCAAACTCGAATGTTTTGGTTCGCTAACCTCTTTTGAGCGCTCAGGGGCTTTTGAAATGGCAAGTAGAATCTGGCAAAAAAAAACTAGCAATTAAAAAAAATAAATGTGCATTTATAAATTTTAGCCGGAGCTAATATAAACTTGCATGAGATGCCAAATACAACTTAAGGTTCTACTAGCAAGTATTTTTTTTTATCAAAGTCAAATTTGCAGCTTTGTGAAACTTTCGTCCCACATTTTGATATGTAATTGAATCGCTTTAAAAATTTCAGATAATCATCTGTCATCGCTATTGTTAGATGTGTTCCAAATATCTTATGATTATTGTCAGTGGTTAATTTGTAATGAAAAAGGTGGTTACGCTCTCAATTAAATTCAGGTAAATTCACTGTGTATTTGTGTGAGTATCGTGTGTTTTCTTTGAGGGGAGGGGGGGGGGGGGGAGCGTTACCCGATAAAGTGTAGCGTTGCCTGATCTTAGCTAATTACTTAGCCTTGCTATCGCTATGCATTGTCATAATTATGAGCTAGTGTATTTGGCATTTATTTTTCAAAATTACAAAATTCTGTGAATATACCTACGTTTTGTTGAATGCCATTTCCAAAAACAATTTTCACAAACACATAAAAATAATACGTGTTTCTTGAATTTAATTTAAATGCCGAATAGACCAAACTTTTCCTGGAATGAGTGATCGACGTACACTATTGCAAGACAAGGTGGGTACACGGCGCGTATGTGAGCGTACGCCCAAAATAACCACTGATTATTGTTTGTTTTGTTTGTATGTTTATTGTCTTTCATCTTGTACAATTCATGATTTCTTGCCAGGTTATGTGAACACTGAACATATAGCGTACATAACCTATAAAATATTTAACCCGTAGGTAGACTACACCTCACAATGTCAAGTAAATGTGCTTACCAACAGATTTAAAACAAGATTATCAAATGGTAAAAGACTAAATAATTTAAAAAAAATATATTTGAAATGGGTTTTGAATGCTAAGTAAAGGGCAATTAAATTTCCTAAAGGTATTACAGCTACTAAAGGTATTAAAGGGAAATTTAGTAGCCCTTCACTTAGCATTCAAAACCCATTTCAAATAGTTTTTGTTAAAACTAGTGCTAAGGATAAATCAAGTAGACATAAGTCTAAAAATCATTATAGGTACTAAATAAATGTTTTCATGAATATGAATTTCCCGAGAGAGAAAAGCTGAGACATGCATTTTCTTGATTTCCCATTACTGAATCTCTGATACTGACTTTCATTAGTGCTTAAATAACAAATGACTGAACCACAAACCGTCTCAGCAAATTCCGATCGGCCTTGTAAATATGACAACGGTTTTAAAGTGGAACAAAAGTAAACAAGAAATCGTACTTTTTTGTTATAAATCTCATCTCGGACTTGAAATTTTTTCAGTGAAACATAGTCTTCGTGTAAAGAAGCAAGAAAACTTTTGATAAATTCCAAATTATTTGCGATACTTTAGTAGGATGAAATCTTATTTAAATTGCAAACGCTTGCAATGCGCGGGGTATTTGGTCAATTGGTCAAATTGGAGTTATTCGAGTTTGACAGGTTGTGACGTGATATAGCTTCACTAGAATCAGAGTGACTGTGAGTATTCACAGCCTCTTGGTTCTACTCCTTGGAGAACTGTCATTCTCATCAAATACACTGAAATCGTTTCAAAAAGCCAGTGTCCAAGTAGCTCAATTGGTTAGAGCAACACCTGCGACAGGTGGAGATCGGGGTCCAAGTAGCTCAATTGGTTAGAGCAACACCCGTGATAGGTGGAGATCGGGGTCCAAGTAGCTCAATTAGTTAGAGCAACACCCGCGACAGGTGGGGATCGGGGTCCAAGTAGCTCAATTGGTTAGAGCAACACCCGCGACAGGTGGAGATCGGGGTCCAAGTAGCTCAATTGGTTAGAGCAACACCCGTGACAGGTGGAGATCGGGGTCCAAGTAGCTCAATTAGTTAGAGCAACACCCGCGACAGGTGGGGATCGGGGTCCAAGTAGCTCAATTAGCTAGAGCAACACCCGCGACAGGTGGGGATCGGGGTCCAAGTAGCTCAATTGATTAGAGCAACACCCGCGACAGGTGGAGATCGGGGTCCAAGTAGCTCAATTAGTTAGAGCAACACCCGCGACAGGTGGGGATCGGGGTCCAAGTAGCTCAATTAGCTAGAGCAACACCCGCGACAGGTGGGGATCGGGGTCCAAGTAGCTCAATTGGTTAGAGCAACACCCGCGACAGGTGGAGATCGGGGTCCAAGTAGCTCAATTGGTTAGAGCAACACCCGCGACAGGTGGGGATCGGGGTCCAAGTAGCTCAATTAGTTAGAGCAACACCCGCGACAGGTGGGGATCGGGGTCCAAGTAGCTCAATTGGTTAGAGCAACACCCGCGACAGGTGGGGATCGGGATTCGAGTTCGCGTTTGGGCATCAATTTTTGAGATGGTTATAGTGTTGCTATATATATATACAAATATAAATATATTTGCGATACAAATTGTCCCAACAAATCGACAACAACGGTAATCGGTGTCGCAAAGAAACACTACACAGCTTATACTCTTACAATGCTATATTCTAGTTGATGTCCATCTTAACACTAGGAGAGCGAAGGACATACAGATTAGAAACTGTAATTCTCACACAATTCAAACAAACTCTTTACACATTAATACTAAATTATATAAAAAATGTCCACACGAAATCAAAATAATTATAAAATTTAGCGATTTTAAGTCTAACCTAAGACAGTTCCTTACACAAAAAACGCCTATTAATCGATGGAAGAATATTTTAATGATTGCAAGTAATTCTTAAGTAGATATCAACAGGTTGTATAAAATAAGTATCCACGTTTATAATTATTTTACTTTATGTCATATTCCAATACTTACATTACTTACATTAATATTATTACCTTTATTTGAATTACGACAAATTTGATCTAAAGTCACTTTAATCTGTTTACAAAGTCAAGGAGCAACCAAACCTAGTGGAAAGCTAATAAAATCTTTAAATCTTGGCAAACATTTTGTTGAAATCTCACGGTGAGTAACTCCAACAAGTTTTATCGCATCCTTGCACCGCGGTCTTCTTGGCCTCTTTTTGACGAACGACATCTGCACGAAGAGGAGTGAAGACGTTTGTAAGCCGTGAAAACGCACTGCGGTTGGCAAAATAGGGAAATCTATTTCAATTTGAAACTATTCTGATTTTCTTTTGTGAGAAAATAATGAAGACGTATTTTTTTATTTCCTTCTAAATCCAATTTTGAATAAAATATCTCTGTTTAAAATGTTTGCGTTTGAATCTCGTACGAAAACGAGGGTCGCCATTTTTTATGACATGAAGTGAAATCTGACGTCAAAAAACAGAAGCGAACGCAAAGGAAACAACAAAATGACGTCAGAACTACCTGTAGTTAATCACAGCCCGTTTTAATCCCGCCACGAGAATTCATATTTTAGCCATTCTTAAAACAAATATAAATAGAAAAGTTATGATCGGATTATAAAAAGAAAAAATACATCAGATTTTATTTTAAACGCGTATTTGAACACAATGATAATAATTAAATAATAATCTTAAAGAGATTTCACAATTTAGGGATTGATCCATTTTGAAGCGCTTTGCTCATCTGAAACCTGTGGTAATTGTCATAATTAACAGCAAGTCTGGAGCATTCCAAAGTCTGGAACTGAATTTTTGATGCGTACCCAGTTTTTATATAGATACTAGTAGTGCACCCGCTGCGCACGCAGCTGCCGTGTGTGAAGTGAAAGGGCGATGTGATGTGCATGGATTTGTGGAGGAATCCTGTTGTTCGAGTTGTACCGTCCTTCGGAAGGGACGTTAAGCCGGTGGTACCCTTGGTCTTCGACAGGTGTAGGCAACGTACCGGCACCGGGTTTTCCATCCTCCCTTTTAGACTAGGTTAGGTGCATCATCAAATCATTCACCGACGCCATTAGACCAGTGCCACATGGCTAAAAATAAAAAATAAACAGTGCGTCGTTAAAACCCCACTATAAAAAAAAATCAATGCAATGTTGCTTGTAGTTGCGATTCGTTATTGCGTTTAATTGCGGGAAATACTTCATTGTACCTGATATGATGAGCTCGATCAGAAATGGCAGCCTTCCCTCTCCCCGAACAGCACTTTGAGCTCAGGAAGGATAACCTTGTTGATCATAGCTTTGGTCTTCTCGTGCTTGATCCACCTCGCCTTGTTGTAATTGCTCCTGTCAATGCCCGGTTTGTGGATCAGGAATGCGTTGTCCAGGACGTGAAACTCGTAGTCAAGAGTGCACAGAGGATAGCCCTGGTCATTGGGAACAAGGTTCATATGTTAACAAGGTGCATGTCCTTGGAGATGGGGGTACACTAGGATTAATTTGAGTTTGCCACTTTCTGGGCTGCTTGTACCAACCTAGAAAACATGACACTATGATGCTACTGTTACACTAGGATTAATTTGAGTTTGCCACTTTCTGGGGTGCTTGTACCAACCAGGAAAATATGACACCATGATAACTATCCGATTTAAAAGCAACAAAATAATGTTTTTCTTTGGTTGAAACATTTAATAATTTCAGGAAAACAAAATATTTAATGAAAAACAATAAATGTTTATCAACCAAAGTTTAAATTAATATATTTTGGATTACTTTTAACTTTTATCAGGTTTAGGCACGAAACCAAGCTTGCAAACCGCTTTTTGGCAGCCATAGCTAGAATCCGCTAGTGTACGGTAGGTATTTAGCAGAAGTCATTAGGACTTTTAGTTTTGCATTTAAGTTCTTATTTTTCAATAGAATTAATTTCACGTAAATAAACTGATAAATCCACAAAGAATTTAAGTGCATGATGCATTGTTTGGTCATAATTTCCTGGTTAATTTCAAACTCCCCGGTGAAGACTGGCTTTATTTTGCATTCTAAAGTTGGCAATATGTAGTCAAAGTCCACCAGGTTGTGGCAAGGTAAGGCTAACACAACTGTAAAGGCGTATACAAGCTGGTAATGGTCGGCATTGTATATTATATATTTTATCTATCGCAAAAACACAAGTCTTTATACGTTTCTATACCTTTTTATGATTTTCTTTTGAAACTTTTTGCGATGGTTTGGAATTGACGGCTGGAAGACCGTGGGGAAATTTTGAGCAATTTTTGGGGGTGCGTTTAAAAACTAATTTAGTGCGTAACACGTTGCGTGCGCGATACTTCACATGGTGTATGTGTGTGTGTGTGTGTGTGCGCCATAGACGGGGGGGGGGGGGGGGGGTGAAGCCCCCCTGTCATAAATACTGCGCTGCGAAGAGCTTCTAGGGCGAAGTCCTGGTCAGAGCAATACAGACGTCAGGTACTCAATTTTACAAGAGATGTGGTCCCAAAAAACATAAATAAAATATTGCATTGACTTCGTAAGGAATTTTGCGACAGGAGTTACAAGAATATAACGTCCCTTCTGAAGGACGTCACTTCGTGAACTACAGGATTCCTCCACAAAACCATGCTGTCGAGAGGTTGATCAGCAAGGCGAGTGGAGTTGTTGTAGTAACTTTCATCCCTCTAACCTCTCTCCCGGACAGAACTGGTAATTTGTGCGATGGTCGCCTATCCAGTAAGACCAAAATCTCGCCTCCTAGTTGAAGTGTTAGTTTAAACTATTGCCATGACGACTTCCAACACATGCAGTGAAATTCAGATGTTTCTGTGAGCTAGAGATCCAACTTATAGTTGAACATTTAGGTAAAACCCAATTTGAATCTACAAACGGTACCTCTACGCTCTAAAAATCCTTCTCGATGACCGTTGCAGTCTTCATCAATCGTCTATACACATTTCTAGGTTATAAATGATTCGCGTCCAAACTGCTAGTGCACCTAGTTTTGCATGTTGAAACTTGAGCGTCGTACCTGTAGAATCTTGTCTCTCATTCCCTCCCAGCTGAGTCGCTCCTCGTAGAGTGGCTCGTCGTTGGTGCCTATGTAAGTTGGTTCCCATATGTTCAACGTGCCCACATGCTTGGCTACGTGAAACACATGGAGTCCGTCGGTCTGGTTGGCGGCAAGCCACTCCTTCAGCCTGGGAAGATTGTGGCATTTTGAGCACATTTTTTCCTGGAACGGAAACGCCTGGCCGTTTTTCACCACCGAGACCTGCGGGGCACGAAACGAGTGAAATGCTAGCAGCTTGGAAAACGAGACGTTAAGGGACGAAAAAGGGACTTTAAGGAGGTAATCCCCTTTGGTGCTATTCGACAGGAGTAGGCTACGTGTTGGCACAGGGTTTACCTCCCCCCTTCTAGGCTAGGTTAGGTTTATCTTTATCCTCATCATCATCCACTCATTCACCGACGCCATTAGACCAGTGCCACATGGCCAGATGTCAAAACAGTGCGTCGTTAAACACCACAAGTCAATGAATCATCGCTATGCACACTTTTAATTTAGTAACAAACCTTCTCAAAAAAAAAACTGACATGTATGATTAAAAAAAAACTCTCCACACGTCTAGCCAATGAACCACTCACCATCTCGTTCTTATTCAGCGGAAGTCTTCGTCCCTTGTTGATCTCGAAAATCGAGATAGGATACACCTTGCGGCTTTTTCTTAGGATCGGCTCCTCCTGTCTCCTGACCATCGCCAAGAAGTCGTCGATCAGACCCGGACTCGGATATAACTCGATGTCACTGGGCAAGATAAAGTGTGTGGTGGCCGTCTCCCGGGCCAAGTTCCTTCCCACGTTCACCGGGTAAACCATCTTGTGCTCGTTCTTGTACAGCATCGCCGACGTGACGTTCTTCCAGGGCGCCGGCAGCGAGCAGTTGACGTATTCCCACATCACCTCATCCGACGGCGGTACGACTTTAGGCATATGGACTCCCATCTCAAAGTAGACGTGGAAGGTGACGAACTCGCTGACCAACGGAGAGAGACAGTCTCGCGCGTATCGAATCGCGTCGACGGTCTTGGCAAAGTCAGTGCCCGGCGCGTGCATCGCCGCCGACACCGGACCGTGCCATCGTTCCAGCAGCGGCTTCAAATTGTCTAGGAACGTGAAATCGGCGTGCGTCGTGTACGTTATACTTTCGTGGCAACGAAACTTCCTTCTGGCCGGCACGTAGTTGTACAGCACCCAGAACTTACCGCGCTGCGCCGTACGCGGCTTGCTGTCTTTGTCGAAACACTCGATTATGTCTTTGAGTTGTGGCGTCGCATCAGGGACGTCCATGAAGGGTATCGCCATCTTGTTTATAATCGACGTTGCCACGGCGGTCTCTGCCGCATCGTGCAGTGGCTGCAGATCGATTCCCTCTGAGATGAACTCGTCGTTAATGTGTTTCTGGATGATGCTGTTCCCCGGGTTCTGGTTGGTTGGCGCTTGGTGCTCGTACGGATGAACCCGGTCGTTCTCGTTGTAATCATTTGACGCAACGTTCCGTCCCGACGTCTGCTGCTTCTCAATGAACACCACGCCGTCGTCGTTTATCGAGGTTTTGTTGATGCTCACATAGAAGATGACGGCAACGTTCAGGATCATGCTGAGGCGTAGAAGCCAGTTCTTTCTGGTGGACATCTTGGACATCTTGGTTATCGCCCTGGCGACAAATGTTCAAATGTTCGACGTCGTTGGCGGCGCGAGTGACTGTAAAACAGTTGAAGTTTTTACTGTCGGGCGCCTGTCATGCTCGATGTGGTCACTTCGGCGACGAATTCTGTAATCGTAGGGCAGCGTATGTAAGCGATTGCCATTACAGTGGCAGCCGGAAGTCAATCAGAAAAAGCAAAACAACCCAAGCTTGGCTTTCTTCAGCACTGATCGTTTAAACCTGGGTGACAGACGCTTTGTATAAAAATAAACACAGAATAAAATGTTTTTGTAATCAAATAGGAGAGTTCACAACATTTTCAGAATCTATCTTAAAAAAAATCTAAATTACATCAACTATCGCAAAATCTAGTTTATTTCTTATATTATTTATTAAGCATCCACCGAAATTTTTTTTTTTTTTAGTCGGAGTAGTACGAAATTTAATTAATTAGCCCCGAAAATCGAAATAGGTGTAATTTATAAAAAATACATAATATTGTGAGTGTGTCACAAACTTTTCCAGTAGCTAGGTTTTGCTGGTCATCCCTTCCAACGCCCTCCTAATAAAAGGGTATTGAAACGAATTGAACAGTTGTAATATTTCTGCCTTGCCATACATTGAACATTTTAGTAACTAGAAATAAACAGGTTTAAAGTGAAACAATGATAAATAGAGATGAAAGCATAGAATTAAGGATCGATTTCACTAAAAACACCGTTTAAATCTTGCTTAATCGGGCGTTTAACGGAGGTTTCAGGGTAAAATAGATTTTCCCCTTTTAGCTGGCATTTTGAAAGATTCGAAAACAGATATTTAAAAAAATACACAAAAAAGGTGTAAATTTCAATTTCAATTTGGTGATGATTCAGGAAGGCTTTGTCCTGTCACATAAAAAAAATTTAACTTAAAAGATCACCACTATTTTCTCTCTTTGCTCTAATCGCTGTTAATATTTGAACCTGGAAGAACGGGGCTTAACTTTTCAACTGTCATTTGCAGGTCAAAGTAAGAAGTCACATTGATATTGTGTTTGTATTTCCAAGTCAACAAATATTCCATTTCGAAGCAAACACATTGTTGAAAACAATTTCCCTGTTCCTTATGTGTTTAAATATCCTTGTTTTAAAGCAAATTACTGCGTCGGGTAATTTTAAATGCATTTTAAGCGGCTTTGGTAAAATCGGGCCTCAAAGAGGTTAACGTTGTATACTCTGTACTCTGTACAGGAGTACATGCGTTCACTCTGTCGGATAAATTTTCTCTTTTAGGATGAAATCTTATTTAAATTGCAAACGCTTGCAATGCGCGGGATATTTTATCAACACTATAAACATTTCAAAAATTGATGCCCAAACGGGGACTCGAACCCCGATCTCCACCATTCGCGGGTGTTGCTCTAACCAATTGAGCTACTTGGACACCACTGGTTTTTTGAGACGATTTTAGTGTATTTGATGAGAATGACGGATCTCCAAGGAGTAGAACCAAGAGGCTGTGAATACTCACAGTCACTCTGATTCTAGTGACGCTATATCACGTCACAACCTGTCAATCTTGAATAACTCAAATTAGACGTTCGATTCGTTGCTGTATTAGGATGAAATCATATTTAAATTGAAAACGCTTGCAATGCGCTTGGAGAACTGTAATTCTCATCATCAAGAATCTAGAATCGTCTAAAAAAGCCAGTGGCTCAATTGGTTAGAGCAACACCCGCGATAGGTGGAGATCGGGGTCCAAGTAGCTCAATGGGTTAGAGCAACACCCGCGACAGGTGGAGATCGGGGTTCGGGTCCCCGTTTGTGCATCAATTTATGAGACGTTTATAATGTTGATACCAATAAAAAAATTATCTTTCTTTGAGCAAGTGTTTCACGACAATTTTTTATGTCAAAACCGAACTAAAGCATGCGTATAGTTGTCATTTTGGAATTACTTGTTTAAAGTCGATTACGCCGGCGTTAAACAGGAAACACAAAAGAAAAACTGCTAGTTTTCTGATGTTTGTTTACTTTTTGTCGTTGTCACTTTTAAAACGTCTTCTTTCGAGCCCCGCTCAAGCTCTTGCCTTCATGACGCGAACACCAAAAGCAAAGACTGAACTGGCTAGAAACGTAGCAACGTCAGCGACAGTCGCTCAGTTAAATAAGAGTGGAAGCGTACTCGAGTATATTCGGTAACAACTCGGAACTAATCGGTTTTCATACCGGTTTGACGTGTTGAAAACACCGGTCCTCGTGAGATCACCGAAATTAAGCAACACTGCGCTGAGTCAGATATTGGATGGTTGACCATCATACACATGACCAGTTCTGTTCGGGAGAGAGGTTGGAGGGATGAAAGTTAAGCAACACTGCGCTGGGTCAGGTATTGGATGGGTGACCATCATACACATGACCAGTTCTGTTCGGGAGAGAGGTTGGAGGGATGAAAGTTAAGCAACACTGCGCTGGGTCAGGTATTGGATGGTTGACCATCATACACATTACCAGTTCTGTTCGGGAGAGAGGTTGGAGGGATGTAAGTTAAGCAACACTGCGCTGGGTCAGGTATTGGATGGGTGACCATCATACACATGACCAGTTCTGTTTGGGAGAGAGGTTGGAGGGATGTAAGTTAAGCAACACTGCGCTGAATCAGGTATTGGATGGGTGACCATCATACACATTACCAGTTCTGTTCGGGAGAGAGTTTGGAGGGATGTAAGTTAAGCAACACTGCGCTGAATCAGGTATTGGATGGGTGACCATCATACACATTACCAGTTCTGTTCGGGAGAGAGGTTGGAGGGATGAAAGTTAAGCAACACTGCGCTGGGTCAGGTATTGGATGGGTGACCATCATACACATTACCAGTTCTGTTCGGGAGAGAGGTTGGAGGGATGAAGGTTAAGCAACACTGCGCTGGGTCAGGTATTGGATGGGTGACCATCATACACATGACCAGTTCTGTTCGGGAGAGAGGTTGGAGGGATGAAAGTTAAGTAACACTGCGCTGAGTCAGGTATTGGATGGGTGACCATCATACACATGACCAGTTCTGTTCGGGAGAGAGGTTGGAGGAATGAAAGTTAAGGAACACTGCGCTGGATCAGGTATTGGATGGGTGACGATCATACACATGAACAGTTCTGTTCGCGAGAGAGGTTGGAGGGATGAAAGTTAGTACAGGAACTTCACTCGCTTTGCTTATCAACCTCTCGACAGCATGGATTTGTGGAGGAATCCTGTTGTTCGCGTTGTACCGTCCTTCGGAAGGGACGTTAAGCCGGTGGTCCCCTTGGTCATCGACAGGAGTAGGCTACGTGCCGGCACCGGGTTTCCCCTCCTCCCTTCTAGGCTAAGTTAGCTTCATCATCATCGACATCATCAACCACTCATTCACCGACGCCATTAGACCAGCGCCACAGGCCCCGTTGTCGAAAGAGTGCGTCGTTAAGCTCAAACAATCGATCAATCAACAAATCGCACACCCAAGCAATGATGTTTAACCCGTCAACGCTTTGCCACAATTGACAATTTCAAAAAAGAAAACTGCCAATTAGCGCAGTTTGCTCTTTTCGATTTGCTTGTAGGAAGATAAGAAAAATAAATATTTTGGCAAAAGGGGGTCGAAACACTGGTTGAGTTGAAGGGTTGTTTGCCCGGAGGCTAATTTTCATGAACTTATTTCTTTTCATGACAATGGTTGCTTTTGTCTGACGGTTACTTGCGATTGCTCGCTTGTTTGACTCTACCACCACAGACCCCCTCGAGAGTGCTAGTAGAATCGAACATACTTATACCACGGCCACTGTGAAAGAACGCACAGTTTCGCAAAAATCATTTTAGAGATTCTCTGACTCATTGAGCAGCAAAGGTAAACATTTAAGCAGAAAGACAAAAAATTCGTTGACACTTTCATGCTAAAATCGTTTCGTGACACCTAGAGAGAGAATTTTTAAGCCAGGTTTAAGTTTTTTAAGTTCAGAATCGATCTGCCTAGTTTGGTGTCTTAGCTAGCGGCTAGATGGCGACAGCGGTCTGTTCAGCGTTGGTTCAGCTCGCGCTCCATGCTTGTTTGAATATTATGTCATTCACCTTTCAGCGGAGGGTTTGTTTTACAGCAAGGTCAGTGTGGAAACGTCAAAATCTAATTCTCGTAGACAAACAATTGTATCTATGCATGATGAAGCAATGTGAATGTAATAAAATCTGAAGCGTTTAGATTAGTTCGAGTACAAAACCCGAATGAAATGAGCACAGCTGTGCAGTGTGCTCCCAAAACAAACTCTCACTAGCACTTGGGGTTGATGTTTAAATAGTTGAGCATGGAATTTGATGGTTTAGGTCGCAAGATTTGAGGATACGAAAAATATCCTGAAAGTTAGAACATGCTAGGACCTGCTTGGACCTAAGAATGTATTTGCGATGGTATTATTTCTGTATCAAAGCTTTATTAACTTCTATTTAGAAACAAGGGTAGTCATTACATTGCCAGCGTGAACCCCAATGATTTGATTAATATATTGATACAATTATTATCATGATTGGGTTCTAATTGATAATACCTTGAGGAAAGAGTATGGTTTCCCATTGTTTGCAACTTTAATTATTAGGAACCGTGCGAATAGTCCCATTGTGACTGGTTCGCACGGCAATACTGCTGTTATATTTAGCCGTGCAAATAGTCACTGCGATAGAGCAGTGAGGTCTTCTTCTTGATCAAATAAATAGTTACTTTTTCCCGAAAGATTCACTTTTGTAAGCTTCACAGCTATGAAGGCTACATTTTATACGCCCTTGACCGCTTATAATAGCTCTTCAGTTCTCAAGAACTTGTTTAAATCGATGAAAATGTTTAAATGAATAATTTGAGGTCAGCGCAAGAGAGACAGCATGATATCCTTCTTCTCTTTTTAACCAATGGAGGTCATTTAGGTGTCTGGGAGTTGTTGTGGGTTAGGTGGGTTAGGTGGCCTATTCGTTTTTGAAATAGCAGCGTATTATTGTTTGATTTACACGCACATAGTTGATTTACTTGTTTAGATGATGATAAGATTCTAATCAGTGACTGTTAATTGTCGGTAGATATATTATAATGGAATTTATGATGACATTCAGAAAATAGAATGGCTAATGTCAGATTCTTGGTGTTGAGCATTTTACAATGGAAGAAGATGAGTTGGATCCGAGGATACAGGTAATGAATAGTTAATAGCACACACAAAATTAACATTTGATGGTAATAATTGAAACATCTGTGCAACTTTGTTGGCAGCATTATACATTAATTAGTCATCTCTTATGACAGCTCTTGCCTCAGATTTATGAACATATCTCGAGAACTTGGCTATAAATTTCTAAATCCCTGTAGTATTTCTTATCTTAAGTTATCAAATTTTCTTCGACTTATTACTCTGATAAAGATTAAATTATCTTTGAAGGTTAGATAGTCTTGTGTATGCATTATTTACGAAACCGTTCGTGCGTAATGTCTTCAATACTTGTAAATATTCGACGGGAACCTCACTTTTTTGTTAATTTACTTCTTCGTTGATTTCGTACTTCAAACTGTTTGTTTTCTTTAAGGTCGAGCTAGAAAAATTGAACACAGCCACCGATGAAATCAATCGACTTGAGATTGAGCTCGATGTGAGTAGAACATTTTTATAAACTGTATATGAGTAAATCTATGCCTAGAAGCAAAACCCGTACAAACGCCTTAATGTGAATTAATTTGCCCAATCCAAACAACAAAAGCAAGTAAAAACAAAAATTTATTTTATCTAGATCTTGAAATAATTCCTTTAAACAACGATTCACCCTAAACTTTTGTAATGTCAACCTGATATTGTTTTATGTTTAAAAGCACACCATAATTTTTTTTTCAATAACAGTTTTTTTTTTATTTGGAAAGTAATGCTATTTCAAAGGTTCAATATGCCAAAAAAATAAACAATATCCAGCCTCTTGGCATCCTATTCACAATATCCAGTCTCTTGGCATCCTATTCACAATATCCAGTCTCTTGGCATCCTATTCACAATATCCAGTCTCTTGGCACCCTATTCACAATATCCAGTCTCTTGGCACCCTATTCACAATATCCAGCCTCTTGGCATCCTATTCACAATATCCAGTCTCTTGCCACCCTATTCACAATATCCAGTCTCTTGGCACCCTATTCACAATATCCAGTCTCTTGGCATCCTATTCACAATATCCAGTCTCTTGGCATCCTATTCACAATATCCAGTCTCTTGGCACCCTATTCACAATATCCAGTCTCTTGGCACCCTATTCACAATATCCAGCCTCTTGGCATCCTATTCACAATATCCAGTCTCTTGCCACCCTATTCACAATATCCAGTCTCTTGGCACCCTATTCACAATATCCAGCCTCTTGGCATCCTATTCACAATATCCAGCCTCTTGGCACCCTATTCACAATATCCAGCCTCTTGGCATCCTATTCACAATACCCAGCCTCTTGGCATCCTATTCACAATATCCAGCCTCTTGGCATCCTATTCACAATATCCAGCCTCTTGGCACCCTATTCACAATATCCAGCCTCCTGGCATCCTATTCACAATATCCAGCCTCCTGGCATCCGATTCACAATATCCAGCCTCTTGGCATCCTATTCACAATATCCAGTCTCTTGGCATCCTATTCACAATATCCAGTCTCTTGGCACCCTATTCACAATATCCAGCCTCCTGGCATCCGATTCACAATATCCAGCCTCTTGGCATCCTATTCACAATATCCAGCCTCTTGGCATCCTATTCACAATATCCAGCCTCTTGGCACCCTATTCACAATATCCAGCCTCTTGGCATCCTATTCACAATATCCAGTCTCTTGGCAGCCTATTCACAATATCCAGCCTCTTGGCATCCTATTCACAATAAACCTAATACGGCTTTAACAAAAACTATTTGAAATGGGTTTTGAATGCTTAGTAAAGGACAACTAAATTTCCCGATGTTTCGTAACTTTTACTAGTTACTTCTTCAAGGGTAAATGGTTGGACTGCTCTAACCCTTAAAGAATAACTAGTAGATGTTACGAAACGTCGGGAAATTTAGTTGTTCTTTACTTAGCATTCACCCATTTCAAAAAGTTTTTGTTATAAAACTGTTCTTAGAGGAGGAAGATCTTGAGGTTTGTCTTGAATGCATCCTTGCTTACAATGCATCTCAGTTGCTGTTGAAGGTTATTCATGATTTTACATGAATAACCTCTCCAACATTGAGCAGGTCATCGTCCATGATACGATTTATAAACTAAACTAAACTAAACTAAACTCATAACCTCTAAACCATTACCGAACAATTTGGCATGTTGGAAACACGGGTTCTCGTTCGATCACCGAAGTTAAGCAACACTGCGCTGGGTCAGGTATTGAATGGGTGACCATCCTGGTCAGACACATGACCAGTTCTGTTTGGGAGAGAGTTTTGAGGGATGAGTAACTTCACTCGCCTTGCTTATCAACCTCTCGACAGCATGGATTTGTGGAGGAATCCTGTTGTTCGCGTTGTACCGTCCTTCGGAAGGGACGTTAAGCCGGTGGTCCCCTTGGTCTTAGACAGGAGTAGGCTACGTGCCGGCACCGGGTTTCCCTTCCTCCTTTCTAGGCTAGGTTAGGTTCATCATCATCCTCATCATCATCCACTTATTCACCGACGCTATTAGACCAGTGCCGCATGGCCAGATGTCAAAACAGTGCGTCGTTAAACACTACAAATAATAATAATCTAAAACATTGGTGCGTAGGAAGCCAACACGACTTTCCGCATGCTGCTCGGGGAATGCACGCGACGGCTCAAGGTGCACAGCAGCAAGCACGGCAGCGCCATCGTCGCGGCGCGACCTTACTATGAGGCGCTGGACGCGGCGCGATCCACTCAGCAGGCGTGTCAAAAGGCCGCTGTCGGCTTCCAGCGAGCAAATGAAATACACGAAGCCGCCAAAGAAACCGTGAGTTGAAAGTTAAGCAACACTGCGCTGGGTTAGGTATTGGATGGGTGACCATCATACACATGACCAGTTCTGTTCGGGAGAGAGGTTGGAGGGATGAAAGTTAGTTCACCAACTTCACTCGCCTTGCTTATCAACCTCTCGACATGGATTTTGATTTGAATTACTTATTTATTTTATTCACGAGATCATCTCTGTCTCATACCTTTACAATCTTCTAGACCCAGTCTTTCTTACTGAAAATCATGTCATACTGTCCTGTTCATCCATTTACCTACATTGTGTAAAAGGATATGAAATATAATCCAATTACAAAACTTCTTCAACCGCTAGATCTAACCATACTTTTTTCTATACATCAGTATGGACGAAACCTCCGCCGCTACTTTTAACCTCACTCTTCTACCGTCAGGTGGCGTTGGCGGAAGCTCGGTTCTTGTCCCAGCCCGACTGGCGGTTCGACTCTGCGTGGCAGGAAATGTTGAATCACGCGACCTTGAAAGTCCGCGACGCGGAAAAGCAGCGCGCAGAGAGCGCGGCACAGCATGGAGCAGCCACCGCTCGCTACAAGGAGGCCCAAGACAAGGTGCCGAGCATAGGATCCAGCCAGCTGATCTCAAATAACCTGGATAGAGCATAGGATCCAGCCAGCTGATACCAAATAACTTGGATAGAGCATAGGATCCAGCCAGCTGATCTCAAATAACATGGATAGAACATAGGATCCAGTCAGCTGATCTCAAATAACCTGGATAGAGCATAGGATCCAGCCAGCTGATCTCAAATAACCTGGATAGAACATAGGATCCAGCCAGCTGATCTCAAATAACTTGGATAGAGCATAGGATCCAGTCAGCTGATCTCAAATAACCTGGATAGAGCATAGGATCCAGCCAGCTGATACCAAATAACTTGGATAGAGCATAGGATCCAGCCAGCTGATCTCAAATAACATGGATAGAACATAGGATCCAGTCAGCTGATCTCAAATAACCTGGATAGAGCATAGGATCCAGCCAGCTGATCTCAAATAACCTGGATAGAACATAGGATCCAGCCAGCTGATCTCAAATAACCTGGATAGAACATAGGATCCAGCCAGCTGATCTCAAATAACCTGGATAGAACATAGGATCCAGCCAGTTGATCCCAAATAACCTGGATAGAACATAGGATCCAGCCAGTTGATCCCAAATAACCTGGATAGAGCATAGGGTCCAGCCAGCTGATCTCAACTAACCTGGATAGAGCATAGGATCCAGCCAGCTGATCTCAAATAACCTGGATAGAACATAGGATCCAGCCAGTTGATCCCAAATAACCTGGATAGAGCATAGGGTCCAGCCAGCTGATCTCAACTAACCTGGATAGAGCATAGGATCCAGCCAGCTGATCTCAAATAACATGGATAGAGCATAGGATCCAGCCAGCTGATCTCAAATAACCTGGATAGAACATAGGATCCAGCCAGCTGATCTCAAATAACATGGATAGAACATAGGATCCAGCCAGCTGATCTCAAATAACATGGATAGGGCATAGGATTCAGCCAGCGGATCTCAAATAACCTGGATAGAGCATAGGATCCAGCCAGCTGATCTCAAATAACCTGGATAGAGCATAGGATCCAGCCAGCTGATCTCAAATAACCTGGATAGAGCATAGTATCCAGCCAGCTGATCTCAAATAACCTGGATAGAGCATAGAATCCAGCCAGCTGATCTCAAATAACCTGGATAGAGCATAGGATCCAGCCAGCTGATCTCAAATAACCTGGATAGAGCATAGGATCCAGCCAGCTGATCTCAAATAACCTGGATAGAGCATAGAATCCAGCCAGCTGATCAAAATTAAAGTCAGGCAATCCATTTTTGGCCTGAGATCAGTAATGTCCCTATAATTTCATTGCTCATTTGAGAGTTTTTGAGATGCGTATTTAACCAATTTTGACCACTGATCAAAAAGTATATTCATACTGTTGAAATCTGATTTAAATTGCAAACGCTTGCAATGCGCGGGGTATTTTATTATTATCAACACTATAAACGACTCAAAAATTGATGCCCAAACGGGGACTCGAGTCTCGATCTCCACCTCTTGCGGGTGTTGCTCTCACCAATTGAGCTACTTGAACACTGGCTTTTTGACACGATTTTAGTATAGGTATTTGATCTCATCGATTTTGATCTCATGTACATGCTCTTTAGAAAAACTCAAAATCAGGTTCACAGCTTCAAAATCTATCCGTGGCAACCGCCATGCAGGCTCTTATAATCTTTAAAAATTATTAAAATACATAAACATAACCATACATTTATAATCTGCGGCAGGTTTACACATAACATATAGGTATAAACATAACCTAACCTACACACACACATGAACGTTACCTTCCGGCTCACTGCGTTCTCTCCGCGACAGGTGCACAATCTCGAGCAACGTCTGAAACGTAACGTCGCCAAGTCGCGTCCGTACTTCGAGGAGAAGGCCCGTTGCAACGACCAGCTGGCCGCGCAGAAGGAGGTCGTCGAGAGCTTGCAACGCTGTGTTGCCAACACAAAGCGAGATTACGCAAACTCTTTGCGAAGACTCGAGGGAATCAGCGAGGAAATCCATCGGAAGCGAGCTGACATCATGGGAGGTCAGCAACTTCACAGATATTCCATCCTTATGAGGCAAAGACTAGCACAGATAAAGCTTGCACAGATATTCCATCCTTATGAGGCAAAGACTAGCACAGATAAAGCTTGCACAGATATTCCATCCTTATGAGGCAAAGACTACCATCGTTGAGTGTGCAAGTTATAGGTAGAGTTTCAACGTTAATGTTACAGTCTCTGCGTGAAAGATGGCCACCAAATGACTACCTTACCGACAAAAATGCAGAGTACCGGAACGTCACGTTAAGTGGAACCACTGTCGTATGAAATTCCATTTCGATATTTCTCGTAGGTTAACTCGCTTTTGAATATCATTACGTGTATATCAATTGTTGAGGTTAACATTGATGGAGATCTTTTGAGCATGAAAAGTCTTAAAAGCGAGTTAACCTATGAGAAATATTGAAATTAAATTTCATACGACAGTGGCTCCACTTAATGTGACGTTTCGGTACTCAGCGTTTTTGTCGGTAAGGTAGTCATTTGGCGGCCATCTTTCACGCAGAAAGTTTTACATTAACGTTCTGCCTCTACCTAGAACCTGCACACTCAACGCTACCGTGGATAAAGCACTTAATCTACTTGTATGTAAATTTCCTCGTGGCTTCAAAATACATTTTAGGAATCCCAACGCTGGGTTAAAAGTGTCTTATGATCAAAGCCGATCTGCCTTTATTTTGACAGCTTGTCCGGGAATCCGTGAACCGGGAGTGGGTGCCGAGTTGGACTACCGTGGAGAGCTGGACAGATGCGACGTCCAGTCCGGTGGCTCAACGGCGTACGACACCCAATCAGATTGCGGGAGCGAGGGTCTGGTTGAGGGGGCGGCGTCGTCGGGGGCGGAGATTCGAGAGGCGGTCGTCAGCACGGTTGAGATGCTGGGGGCGGCCGGGAACATGGGAACAAGTGAGTTCAATTAAGTTGATTTTAGCATCGTCGATTAAGCCTTGTTTAATCGAATTTAAGGGAGGTTTTAGGGAAAATTTATGTTCTCCTTTTTTGTTGAAATTTAGAAAGATATGAACGAGGTTGTTTAGATACAAAAAAAAATTATTTAAATATATAAAACCTGTCACTTACATGTTATTTAGCAGCCGTTATAGGTATATATATATATTTTTTTTTGTATGGTTGGTGTGCATGTGCTATTGTTAAAGAGCTTTGTCAAACCACATTTATAAGTAAAATTTTCCATTGTGGTGTGTGGCCGGTTTTTTTATAATAATTTATTGGCTTAAATAAACCTGGTATGAGAGGACGCAGATTTTAGGGCAAAGGATTTAATGATATAATAAGAATTTATAAAGCAACTAGCAGAACCCGCTGCCTAACTGCCGCTTAAGATTTTGAGGGAGTGGGCATTTTGGTTTAAATGGGACCACAACCAAAAGTACCATGCAATACCATACAGTACTTCCATTTATTTTATTTGAAATTTATAAAGTAATTATAATAATTTTGACAGCTGTTTTGCATCTTTAATAAATGTTTTGCAATCATGCTACTGAAATTATTCTGAAATTACTTTTAATGAGTCGGTAGCAATGCGCGGGGCAGTGTTCGTGCTCATCTAACTTTTAACCGTTCCACTCTTTCCAGGTACAAAGCAAACGCAACAACGAGCATCGACTTCCGTCAATTTATCGGAAGATTTCAGTCGAGCGCAAATCAGCAATTTTCGTTCGCCGGACGTTGCCAATTTGAGGAGGAACGATTATTTAGAGACGGATACGTTAAACACGGCCAGAAGTTCAAAGCAAGAAGAAGCAAATGAAGACCAGAAACGCGACAATTCTTTAGAATTCAGTAATAAAATTGGAGATTCTGACAATTTTAAACCTTCAGACGATGATTCTAAGTTTGAAGGACCACGACTCAAAGAAATGCTTGCAGAAATAGTTTCTAATAATAGAGCGCCAGAAGTTGCTGGCGATTTTGCCTCTGAACATTCAAATATATTAGAAAACTTGCAAGAAACAAAGTCCTTCGGGGATTGTAAAGACGATCATTCGGGTCTGGTTACGAATTTGAAACAAGAAGAATCAAAAGACCGGAAAGATTCTAGACGCATAAATATCAGCGAATCAAAAGCAGGCGGCGACTCGGAGGATTCCGAATTCTCCGTTCTTAAGAATTCGACGTCGGATGCTTCGGAGGGAACGAGGGAATCGTGGCCTAACGAAGATATTAACGGGAGCGTTAACAAGGACGTTAACGCAGGTGCTAGCGGTGCTCAAAACGGGAACTTTTCGGAGGTTGACGGGAAAAAGGAGACAATCGAATCGGCGGACAATAATCCGGAGGGAGAGGAAACGTTACGGGATTAAAGTGAGTACGGAAATGAAGGAAAGAGAATATTAAAAGATAGATAGCAAGATGACGAAGACCAGTAAACATGGCTGACACACAGCCTTATAGTAAGATTTGCTTGTTGAAGCTGCTAGGCAAGAAGGCTATGTGTCAACCATCTTTGTGGGCGATTCTAACCCCAAAAATGCATTACATTTTATATTTGTTTAGAGATTTAAAATTCGCGGTAATTGAAAGAATGGCAATATTACCAAAAAGTGGTAAGATTGAAAAAAATGCATGCTACGGTTAAATCTTGTTTTGTGGAGACAATTTGCAAGTTTTTGCCGATATTACTTTCCGAGTTGGTACTACTCGAAATTAATTAGCTCAGACTTGTGTTCACTAAATAAATGTACATAGTTATCAAGTTATTGACACAAAGATATTTTATACGAAGGCAACGGCGGAACGTATAAACGTACCTAAGAATTCTTGGATTTTATAATATGGTGTTCGTGAAGGAACGGAGTTTAAAAATTAACATATATTCATCTAGTGAATGATATTGAAATATATTTTGTTTGTACACTTTTAATATCTATCATTGTTTCTGCATTGACAATTAGAACTCATGTAGTGGTGAATAAGAAAAGAGAGAGTAAAATAGCATTCGTCATTGTTTAGATATTTTATTATTTTTAAAAAATCTCATCTACAGATTCACAATCTTTCGAACAATCGTAAAGGCAACTTGCGGGAACGTAAAAATGCTGGGAAATTTTAGAAATTTCTCGACAAGTGCAATTTTCTTCTGGCTGTATTTTGTCTCCATTTCTTCATCACAATCAATATCCAGTCAATGAGAAATCTTATTTAAATTGCAAACGCTTGCAATGCGCAGGGTATTTTATAAGGAACACTAATAACCGTCTCAAAAATTGATGCCCGAACGGGGATTCGAACCCCGATCTCCACCTGTCGCGGGTGTTGCTCTAACCAATTGAGCTACTTGGACCCCGATCTCCACCTGTCGCGGGTGTTGCTCTAACCAATTGAGCTACTTGGACCCCGATCTCCACCTGTCGCGGGTGTTCCTCTAACCAATTGAGCTACTTGGACCCCGATCTCCACCTGTCGCGGGTGTTGCTCTAACCAATTGAGCTACTTGGACCCCGATCTCCACCTGTCACGGATGTTGCTCTTACCAATTGAGCTACTTGGTGTTCCTAATAATTTAATATCCAGCCTCTTGACGGGTTTCTTGCATTATATAGAGATATTTATTTATTTACTGATTTTCTAACTTAGGTACAAGTATACCAGTGGTTAGTGCTAGTAGGCAATCTGGCCTATGCTAGTTCCTAGGTCTAAGGTGTATTTTTGGCAGAGTAATCAGATTTTATATAGAGTAATCATTTTGATTCAATATATTCTTGTTCTGTTTCAGACGTTTACCATGACAGCAGCTAGTGCCAGACTACGGAGCTTCTACTTAGCGCTTAATTCATCGCAAACCAAATATACGTAGCCGTGCTTTGAAAAGTGACACATTTGCAGAATATCGAGGGCATCGCGAGATTAGCTATTTATTGGCAAGGATTATGATCAATATATCAGACTGAATTTAATTGTGGTGAAGAAGAGATTGCTCTTTTCGAGGAATATTTCGAAAGCCCAAGAATTGAATGTTAATTCGGCAAGTTATCTTCGTCATTGTTACAGGAAATAGCAGAGCCATGTCACAGCTCGATTCTCTCAGCTCAAAATCTCTCGATTTCTTCTCGATCTATCCAAGCAGCTTTTTCAAACAGTTGAATTGCGTTTCTTGTTCTTTTTTCTCAGTTGAAAAAACTTAGGAATTTTTAAAATGTTTGCTCTTGAGAGGAAATCCCAGTTGTTTTTTCGTTTCTTTTGTATCGCGAGTGTTTTTAATTATTTTACCACTCGATACTTTTTTCCGACTGATTTTGTGCCTATGCACAATATTATTAAGTTTATTTTTGTTTATTTGAAATGGGTTTTTAATCATTTGTAAATTAGATTTGAAAAAGGTCTTCGTCTGATTTCCGACTCCCCTCGATATTGTGTAGAAATCAGTCACTGAAAAGCGTCGCGTTTGTGACTCTTCCCATCGCTTCATCGAATAACTCACCTATCGTCTATCGTTCCTTTGGCAGCAATCTACAAAGTGTTCTAACCGTGTTATATCTGTTGTTAAATAAACTTTTTCTTTTGTACTAAAACAAGTCATTGATTCAGTCAATCGGCTTGTTTGGTTGATTTCTTTGAATGTCTTATCCGATTTAAATGATTGCTGGAGAAAAGCAAAGCAGGAGATCTCACAGAAGTCTCGTTAGAAAGCTTACTGGATCTACTTGAGCAGTTAACATCTTACTGGCTCCGTTTCATATGCGAGATAGACAGTGCTGTAATTTACTTTAGAAGCTTAGTTGTCCAGAAGATTTTGCTAGAAGCTTTCAATGGCCAGCAGATGAGGAACATAACCAGAAGGACGATGGCTGGTTGCAAAAGATGTCTATTGATATTGAGTTAATGATGTAAGAATCAGGCAAAATCAGACGTGAAACTGCCTTTGATTAATGAGATTTAGAGATGCACTGCTTAGATAATGGTATAATGATGTTAGTGATTGAGTGGATGATAGAAGGTACATAGCCTACTCTTTTCGAAGAGCACCAAGGGAACCGGTAGCTTAATTTCCCTTCCCAAGGACGGTACAACGCGAACAGGATTCCTCCACAAATCCATGCTGTCGAGAGGTTGATAAGCAAGGCGAGTGAAGTTGCTGTAATATCTTTCATCCCTCCAACCTATCTCCCGAACAGAATTGGTCATGTGTATGACTTTCATCCATCCAATAATATTGAGTAACTTCTTAGGAATTATTGCTTATGAAGATGCAATCAAATGAATAACAGTACAATCTTCGATACATCCGGTTATAAGCAAATGGTGTTGACAGGAAAAGGTTTAAAACATGATTACCTCAAATGTTTTGCTTCTTGTCTGCATTTATTAACAAATCCATTTCCCATTTATAATCAATACAGAGCCAGTCGCAAGACGAAGAAAAATAACATCTTAACGCTTCCTGCGAAGAGACAGAGAATTCCTACGCAGCCACGCAGCCTTGCGAGAGCCACCGATCGTTTGACTGAATCGGTGTCCCTTACCAAGACCACGGCTCTTCCTGCCAGCCGAAGTCTTTCCTCGGAGTTCACGGTGTTTGTGAACCGCTCCACAAATCCAGTTGGCTTTCGGGTCTCGCCGGATAGCCTTGTGTGCAACGTCGACAAGGATGACTTCGAAGTACTTGTAGGTCGAATCGGCAGCGACCCAGTATGAGTTGAGAACGCGGAGGTTTCCACAACGGCGGCCAACACGCTCTTCGGCCACGGACTGAAGGTTTCGCTTGGGTTTCAACTCGTTGATACCGTGGTTCTTGGGCTTACCGAAGGTAGCTCCTTTGGGCACGGGGCGCTTGCGACCACCACGACGGACTCGAATTCGGAAAATGGCATAACCTTGCTTGGCTCGGTAACCCAGACGGCGTGCCTTGTCAGGTCGAGATGGACGAGGAGCACGGTGGAATTTGGTGAGTTGACGATATTGCCAGCACCTAATACGGAGCAGGAAGCGAAGAACGTCGCTCTGCTTCTTGCGGTAGAGTTCCTGGATGTATTTATATGCACCCATCTTCACAGATTAATGGCGAGAACGTGTCCCGTTCAGTGTGGAGAAGCCGGATGTAGATCAAAATGGGTGAAGTAAGATGGCGCTCGCATTAGCGGAATCAGAACTATTTTCAAGTAAAAAACTTATTGATAAGGATAAAGTTAAATCGTAAAAGTTATCAAAGGAAAAAAAGTTTCAACTTTAAAATGAAAGTTTTAATGTAAATAAAATATGATTAGCTTACTAACACTTTTCAAAAATAGCTACTGTCTTGATATCGACAGTATTTGGGCCATCGTCTCCAAAAATGGCGACCGAAATGTCTCTGTTTCGTGCCTGTAAAGGCGCATTTGGACAGGTAAAATTTGTAAAGATATATCATCTAACGACTGGAAATTTATTATTTCGAGCATTAATTCATTGTCGTGTGTATTTATTAACAGGTGCGTCGTGTTCACACCTCAACTTCAGTTTTGGCACAAGCTCAGCCAGCTGATCGAAAGAAGAAATTCGCAATTTACCGATGGAATCCAGATGTTCCCGAATCAAAGCCTCAGATGCAGGAATACGAAGTTGATTTAAATGCGTAAGTCCAGAAAATCAAATGCTCCTGTGTTACATAATCTTGGGTGATGTCCGATGTTACATAACCAGTGACCCTGGCCTCCATTATTCCGTAATGGAACTGTTAAAGCATACATTTTTCTAAATTCCATTTTTCATTCCTGTTACTAGATCAATGCTCCTAGATATATTACAGACGTGGTTATTCTTTTACCTACCTATTACATATCTGACTCTGAATCAGAAATGTATCTGTTCAAACCAAATCCACTCGGCGCACTGCATTTTCAAGGAAATGTCAGCAACTTTACCTGTAAACACTTTAGTGGCTGTCAAGCACTTGTTGACTTTAATTAAAAAATTAACTCTAACAGTTGCGGGCCAATGGTTCTCGACGCTTTGATCAAAATCAAGAACGAAATCGACCCGACGCTGACTTTCCGCCGATCGTGCCGTGAAGGTATCTGCGGCTCGTGTGCCATGAACATCGGCGGAGTGAACACGCTCGCGTGCCTGTGCAAGATCGACGGAAACTTGACCAAGCCGAGCAAGATCTACCCGTTGCCGCACATGTACGTCGTCAAGGACCTGGTCCCGGACATGAACAACTTCTACAAGCAATATCGAACGATTCAGCCGTGGTTGCAGAGGAAGGAAGAGAAGGTATGTGATAGTTTCCTGGGCAGACGATTTGTCGATTCGATTGGGTAACTAAATTATGATTGTAAATTTAAGGCACTGCATACTTGTAGGTAAAACAGGGCATTATTTCAAACTGTAAGCACATTAAGAAAAACTATTTGAACTGAGTTTTGAATGCTAAGTAAAGGGCTACTAAATTTCCCGACGTTTTGCAACATATACTAGTTACTTCTTCGGAGTTTTGAGCAGTCCTTTAGTAGCCCTTTACTTAGCATTCAAAACCCAGTTCAAATAGTTTTTCTTAAAACTAGTGCTAAGGATAAATCAAGTAGACATGAGTCTAAAAACCATCATTCAAGCACATTATTTTGCTTTGAATAATCGCGTTGATATTTACGATTAAGCCAGGCCTTTTGATCGTAATGGTTCACTCTAGGTACTTTCTTTGTTTTATTTTTACTGTTAAATATCAATTTGTTTGCTGCTATACCATTACCTGCTCATTTATGTAAATACCATGGCTGGCAAGTCAATGCAAAGTAATATTTTCCTTGAGAGATTGAAGTGCACTTTTCTTATTTGAATACTTGAATACGTACTGATAAGTGGGATTATCGAATGACTGATTGCTTGTAAGAATGGGGGGATTATTTTGTGAAGATAGCAACTCATTCAAATTGTTATGGTAAGCCATGTTGACAGGTTCAGCATTTTTACTTTACTTTGCTTATGCGTTCTGTCCGTTGACTCTGCCACTATAAAGAAAACCCGAAACGCCGTTACATTTCCACCTAGTCGTTGAAATCGTATTGATCATGAGCCAGCGTGCCAAACGTAATCCACTTGGCTCTTAAACAAATCTTACTGGATCCATTTTTAAACCACAATCAAGTACCTTAACGGGGAATGTGATTTAAATTGCAAACGCTTGCAGTGTGCGTGGTATTTTATTATTAGGAACACCCACTACAATATTTGAGAAGGTAGAAGTGTTTCTAATAATAAAATACCTTAATGGGCTTTCCAAAACCAAGTCAGAAAAGTAAAATGGGATGTGCAGTCCTTGTGCTGGTATCTTCTCTCACGGACTAGACTGTAGCAATGCAGGGGACAGTCCTTGTGCTGGTATCTTCTCTCACGGGCTAGACTGTAGCAATGCAGGGGACAGTCTTTGTGCTGATATCTTCTCTCACGGGCTAGACTGTAGCAATGCAGGGGACAGTCCTTGTGCTGGTATCTTCTCTCACGGGCTAGACTGTAGCAATGCAGGGGACAGTCCTTGCACTGGTATCTTCTCTAACGGGCTAGACTGTAGCAATGCAGGGGACAGTCCTTGCACTGGTATCTTCTCTCACGGGCTAGACTGTAGCAATGCAGGGGACAGTCCTTGTGCTGGTATCTTCTCTCACGGGCTAGACTGTAGCAATGCAAGGGACAGTCCTTGTGCTGGTATCTTCTCTCACGGACTAGACTGTAGCAATGCAGGGGACAGTCCTTGTGCTGATATCTTCTCTCACGGGCTAGACTGTAGCAATGCAGGGGACAGTCCTTGTGCTGGTATCTTCTCTCACGGACTAGACTGTAGCAATGCAGGGAACAGTCCTTGTGCTGGTATCTTCTCTCATGGGCTAGACTGTAGCAATGCAGGGGACAGTCCTTGTGCTGGTATCTTCTCTCAAAGGCTAGACTGTAACAATGCAGGGGCAGTCTTTGTGCTGGTATCTTCTCTCACGGGCTAGACTGTAGCAAGTTCCTTGACTTCATGCTTTGGTCTTTTCTAGGCATCCGGCTCAGAGCAATACCTGCAGTCAGTCGATGATCGAAAGAAACTTGACGGGCTCTACGAGTGCATCTTATGTGCGTGCTGTTCGACTTCGTGTCCTTCGTACTGGTGGAACGGAGACAAGTACCTTGGCCCGGCCGTGTTGATGCAGGTAATATTCTTGAGAGGTCCATGCCATTATACACCCAGAGACCTAGAGCAGTGTTTCCCAAACGTTCAAAATCTGTGAACTTTCTTACTAATGTTCACAAAAATTGGGTACCCCTTGCCAAAAAAAAATAACAAAAAGATAATTTTATGTCAAATGAAAGAAATTACCAGATTTAAACTTTAATGATTGTTAGTAATTAAGTAAAGTAGGCCTTGGTCATTTTGTGGTGCTACCATGGTGCTACATAATACGACCGGTGGTATTATATAACCCCGACCTAGAGCGGTTATTTGGCGGTGCTACCATGGTGCTACATAATACGACCAGTGGTATTATATAACCCCGACCTAGAGCGGTCATTTGGCGGTGCTACCATGGTGCTACATAATACGACCGGTGGTATTATATAACCCCGACCTAGAGCGGTCATTTGGCGGTGCTACCATGGTGCTACATAATACGACCGGTGGTATTATATAACCCCGACCTAGAGCGGTCATTTGGCGGTGCTACCATGGTGCTACATAATACGACCGGTGGTATTATATAACCCCGACCTAGAGCGGTCATTTGGCGGTGCTACCATGGTGCTACATAATACGACCGGTGGTATTATATAACCCTGACCTAGAGCGGTCATTTGGTGGTGCTACCATGGTGCTACATAATACGACTGGTGGTATTGTATAACCCCAACCTAGAGCGGTCATTTGGCGGTGCTACCATGGTGCTACATAATACGACCGGTGGTATTATATAACCCCGACCTAGAGCGGTCATTTGGCGGTGCTATCATAGTGCTACATAATAAGACCGGTGGTATTATATAACTCCGACCTAGAGCGGTCATTTGGCGATGCTACCATGGTGCTACATAATACGACCGGTGGTATTATATAACCCCGACCTAGAGCGTATATTTTGAACAGTGGTAGATTTTGTCGATTTCACCACCTCTAGCAACCGGTATTACGGAGATGCTAGGACAGTAGTTTTATCAAGTAGACATGCTGGGTTTCAGTTGAACATCACAGTGCAGTCAGGACATAGCAAACAATCGCTTGAAGTGAAATCATGATGGAGCGTAACTTACTAGCGATGCGTACTACTAGCGACTTTGCGTAACATATACTAGTTACTTCTTCAGAGGTTAGAGCAGTCCTGACAATTTTCCAATAATAAAAACATTTAATATCACATATTATAATAATCAATAACAAACAAATATTATGTGGTTCTTTTGTTATCAGAAAATTGTCAGGACTGCTCAAACCTCTGAAGAAGTAACTAGTATATGTTACGCAAAGTCGGGAAATTTAGTAGCCCTTTACTTAGCATTCAAAACCCAGTTCAAATAGTTTTTCTTAATGCCGTTGCTTGTTGCACTTGCCTAAATTTAATTGACGTTAAATCTCACTTTTTTCCCTTGTTCACCTTTAACACAGTACGATTCCAAACAGAGTGTCTGAAAAAAATATTTTGATATAAAAATTCACGACTTTAAACAATTATCTCCGCTGCAGGCGTATCGCTGGATCATCGACTCCCGCGATGAGTCCACCGCGGCGCGGCTGGATCGACTGCGCGACCCGTTCTCCGTGTTCCGCTGCCACACGATCATGAACTGCACGCGAACGTGCCCCAAGGGACTGAACCCCGGTCGGGCGATCGCCGAGATCAAGAAGCTGCTGTCGGGATTCGCGAAGAAGGACGCCCCCGGCCTGGAGACGGCCGCTCTGCAGCATTAGCGCGGTCATCGGTAGTCTTTCGTGCGGTTAACGTTAGTCGTCGGATGCTGGAAGTGGTTTCGTTCGCAATTTTTTTCGGCCGGTCGAGTACTGGGTTTGGGTTTACCGACAATGATTTTGGGAATTGTGAGTGTCTTTTTAAAAGATCCGATTTTGATTGTTACGGCTGAATGCGCTGACTAACTTTGTTATGTTAGCGTTCAGATGTTTTGGTGTCGATCTTGGACTACTTTGACTGGAGGCGAAGATACAATGGCGTTGAAAAAATCAGTTTTAAACCTGGTTCTTGAATGCTAAGTAAAACGGCTTATTTTCCTGATGTCTCGTAAATAATGGGTAACTTTGTCGAGAGTGTCAGCTGTTTCCGTGATTAAGTTATGGACACGCATTGTTGAATGCAAAGAAAATCTGCTGTGTTTATAAGCATTAAAAAACCCAGGTTTGTAAAATGTGTTTGAAAACTAGTGTTTTGGTTGGATAAAGTAGACATGAGTCATAATACGGTACAAACCTGGGTGTGATTAGGTAAAGTAAATAAGTTAATATCTATGAAAAGGTTTTTCCAAACTGGGTACTTACTTTAGGTACTTACTCGAGGGCTTTGCAAAACGAAAACGCTTCCGGCATACGACGCCTCTTAGCTTTCACGTTCGTTTCGACTTGAGTTTCAGCGAAATAATTTATTCTCGTTTTTAAACGCTAGCGTCGTAGAGGTTTGGGCTGGAATCCGTGGATCGATTCGCAACGGGATCGGTCTCTTTGCGGTTAGGAAATCTGCTCGCCTCTTGTTGAACGAGGGCTTCTGATATTTATTCGATATTCGTTAGTGCGTGTACCTATTCCTGTAAATTGTGTTGCAAATACAACTTAACCTAGAAATGTTCTGCTGATTTATTGTGGTTGGAAGGTTTTCTTTACCCTGTTTTGATTTGTTTTTGTTGTTTATTTGATCCTGTGAAAAATTATGTAGCTCAATAATAATTGATTTTTCAGCCTCAAAATGCTTGCCATAAAAATTAAGGCTAGTCTTCTCTGTGACTTTAATATCATGTAAACGGGCATGTTACTTACAAGAATAATTTGTTTCATAAATCTGTTTCTTATTATTATTTTTTTTTGTAATCATTCCTACACTTAATTGACCTTTTTGGTGGATTTGTTATTTAATTGTACTGACTTTTTTGCTGAGAATGGTGCAGATGCAATGGCTATAAAGTAACGGCGGTTATGATCTAAATTTGGGTGCAAAAATTGATCAATTTGACTTTAATAATAGACTGTAATCTAAGTTACCTTAATGATGGTGAAATTATCTTAATTTGCCCAATCCAATTAAGAGGGCCTTTCCTAAAATCACTAGCAATTTGGATTGAATCTCATTAACTTTAACGATTACCCTATCTATACTTGCCTACATAGGTAGCTGCAAGACAAGTATTTTGCATCGGCAGGTTTTTCTGCAGGCTTTGCAGTAAATGCTTTTGTTTGGTAAAACAAGTAAGGCAATTGTTGTGGTAGCAAACATTTTAAAAGATCCACTTGAGTGAAAATATAATAAACATTAATCATACATAACTTTTTTTTTGTGCCATTTTAAATATCACAAGCTTGAACATTTTGTTTAGGCTACCTATGTATACATTATTGTTTCAATTACTAAAAGTACCAGCGTACAAAAGAGATGCAAAACAAACACATACAGACCCCTCGCCGAGAACAATGGGCCCTTACCACAACCCCCATTTTAATTTCAAAAGCTTTCAACGAAATTAAAAAAGTCGTGCAAAATTCATCCCCTTTACCATTGACAAAGGAGCTGTAGGTAACCCAACGGGTAAACGTTGCAATGTTTTGTTATAATTTCATACAAATTCGCTGACCTGGTATATTATGAAAACAACAAACGGATGTAATCGTCTTTCGTATACAGAATTAAGTAATTACATTGCGTAATTGCCTAATTAAATAAAGCCGCAATCGTATTTTATTGCATTGTATATGGGATTTTGCGCAAATCCTACTAAGTAAAATTGTTGACGCTAGAGCGCGCCAGTGGTTCAATGTAGTCGTTTTTGCCAGTTTCGGCTCTGCTTCTGACAGACAAGGTGTCAGATCAACTCCACGACGGCCATTAGTCCTAGGTCTGTCGTGTCGTGTGGTTGGTCGCTCGCTAGTGTTCGTTAAAATAGTGAATGTTTTCGTTGTAATTTTTGAGAAATTGAAGTGTTATAGTGGTGCGTTTGTGATTTAGTGAGATAAAATTACTTCTCGTGTTTACTTGACCATCTGAGCATCTGGAAAGAGACGAGGCTACCACAACACATTCTTGTCCGAAAGGTAAATGAACGACCTATCCTCTCAAGTTTTATAATTATGCAAACTTATCTGTAGTTTAACTTTCCAGTAAAGTCGTGGACAAGAAGTATAGATTTAATGGGAAAGTCTATCAATATTTCTAGAAATATATATGATTTTTTAAATTTGTAATGATTGACCTAAGAATTCCCACGTATTTCATTGCGTATGTCACTTTTTTTTAGGTTAATTAGTCCTCAGACGATAATGCTTATTAGGACATAATTAGATTTTTTGTATCTTAACTGATAAGTTTTTGTACTCGTTAATCATAATTTGATAAGCTAAGGATTTGTCAGGATACTATTTCTTCGTACCAGCCTAACGACATACCCGACTTATAAATGATTAATAGATTCGTGACTGGAAAAACAAAGTGCAGCAGTCGGTAATCACCCATCGATCCTATTAATGACCTATTGTGCACATTACCATTATCAAAACCGAAAAACAGAACTATTCAACTTCAATACAGATCCGCATTCGGTCAGCCTTTATAACTTGACTTTTTGAAGAGCACCAACATCTTTGTGCTCTTCCTTTGTGGCGAATGATTACATCTGGCCTTCAGGCACTGACAAGAGCAAAAAAAAACATCACGGAATCACTTTGCTTCTGGCCAAAAATCACGAAGCTCTTGATTAAAGGAACCTCAGGTAGCAAGTCGGATTTTTTTTTGTGTCATATCGATTTAGCTCCTAATAATCTTGCGTATCGTGATAACCTGTCATTAGAGATGTTATGCTTGTTTTAGAGTTATGACTTATTCTTGTAAGGTAATTGAAGAAACTTGTCTGATTAGGTACACCAACCTCTCAAAAATGTATGCCCGAACGGGGACTCGAACCCCGATCTCTGCATGTCGCGTGTGTTGCTCTAACCAATTGAGCTACTAAGACATATGATTTTTGACAGGATTTTAGTGTATTTGATGAGAATGACGGATCTCCAATGAGTAGAACCAAGAGGCTGTGAATACTCACAGTCACTCTGATTCTAGTAAAGCGATTTTTTATTATAAATAACACTAATAACCTTTCAAAAAATGATGCAATACTAAATATTAGAGTTACTCAAAACCCTTTTTGTAATTTAAAATAGACTTTCAACGTTTTGAAGAAACGTTTTTTGTAGTAGAATGCAAAAAAAACGATAATAGCTGCTAATTTCTAGCATTTACTTGCACTTATGGTGCAACAAGGACATAATCATAAACAAAGATACTAAACATTTTTTAAGGATCAATTATCTTTTAGGACCTTACGGAGATTATACGGATTACCAAACATCTCTTATTTAAATCCTGCCGTTTTGATGGCTGGAATTTCAAGGTCAAATAGTATCTTCTTGATTGGAATTGAAAAAGGACGCGGCTCCCTGACGGTGCAATTATTTCTGACAATTTTACCAAATTATCTCGAGATGATTTCTAATGGCAGAAAAAAAAAAAACTCTTAAATCAAAATGTGGGTATAGTGCGTATCAAAGACTAAAGTGCATCGATTTTAAATCACTCACTAGCAGCGAGCCTTTGTTCATGTATTTCCAGAAGTCAGAAGAGGTTAGAGGGTTGAAAGTTAAGCAACACTGCGCTGAGTCGGGTATTGGATGGGTGACCATCATACACAAGACCAGTTCTGTTCGGGAGAGAGGTTGGAGGGATGAAAGTTAAGCAACACTGCGCTGAGTCGGGTATTGGATGGGTGACCATCATACACATGACCAGTTCTGTTTGGGAGAGAGGTTGGAGGGATGAAAGTTAAGCAACACTGCGCTAGGTCAGGTATCGGATGGGTTACCATCATACACATGACCAGTTCTGTTCGGGAGAGAGGTTAGAGGGATGACAGTTAAGCAACACTGCGCTGGGTCAGGTATTGGATAAGTGACCATCATACACATGACCAGTTCTGTTCGGGAGAGAGGTTGGAGGGATGAAAGTTAGTACAGCAACTTCACTCGTCTTGCTTATCAACCTCTCGACAGCATGGATTTGTGGAGGAATCCTGTTGTTCGCGTTGTACCGTCCTTCGGAAGGGACGTTAAGCCCGTGGTCCCCTTGGTCTTCGACAGGAGTAGGCTAATTTAAGTTCATCATCATCCATTCATTCACTGACGCCATTAGACCAGTGCCGCATGGCCGTTATCGAAACAGTGCGTCGTTCAACAAAACATTCAATCTTAAAATTATTACAATTTACATTTGTGATTTTAAATAATTTAGAAAATTATAAATATATTTATGTACATAGCCATAGGTAAACGCGCAATGCGAGATAAAATCAGTCTCCGCAACAGCTGAGCTGGACAAATAGTTCCAAGTGGATGGATCCGATTGCAAAACATGAATGATTCAGTCGATTCAACAATCAACATTGGCAACAACGGCACATTTTTATTTTGTTTATTTAAGATATCAAGGAAAAACGGTTCCGGCACAAGCAGGTTTAGCAGAAGCGAGTAACTGAGATGGAGGAATACGGTCTGCTGCGGTCACTGTCTTGCAACGTGCATGATATACCCGTGGTAACATAAGATAGCAGAATTGAGAAGCTCTGTCAGGCGATCTCAGCATCTCCATGGCTACCAAACGTTGAATCTACCATTGAACCTCCTATGCTAGGCCATGATATACCCGTGGTAACATAAGATAGCAGAATTGAGAAGCTTTGTCAGGCGATCTCAGCATCTCCATGGCTACCAAACGTTGAATCTACCATTGAACCTCCTATGCTAGGCCATGATATACCCGTGGTAACATAAGATAGCAGAATTGAGAAGCTTTGTCAGGCGATCTCAGCATCTCCATGGCTACCAAACGTTGAATCTACCATTGAACCTGCTAGGCCATGATATACCCGTGGTAACATAAGATAGCAGAATTGTGAAGCTCTGTCAGGCGATCTCAGCAGCTCCATGGCTGCCAAACATTGAATCTACCATTGAACCTCCTATGCTAGGCCATGATATACCCGTGGTAACATAAGATAGCAGAATTGAGAAGCTCTGTCAGGCGATCTCAGCATCTCCATGGCTACCAAACGTTAAATCAACCATTGAACCTCCTATGCTTGCCGGTAATTTCGGTCTCCTAACGACCACTAAACGAGGAAGGCATGCGTATCCTCTGCCTGCACCTACCTGTGTCGGGTAAAAGGAAACGGCGACCGGTGATTTCGAAGATGAAGCTGCCAACAGAACAGGTGAGCTCATTGAGGTCATGTCCGACTAGAGAGGGGCGTCACGTCACTTTCGTTTGCTGCCAGTGGGGGATCTGCAGTGGCGGCAGGTCGGAAATGGCGATATCGCTAGGAAAGAATACGTTTTGGATGAGATTTGATTGTTTTGTCTGCGTTGGCAGATGGATCTTCTACCGAGGACATGCAGTGCTTTTTTATTTCTGGTTTTTACCTGATGGGAATGGGTGGGGGTATTTACGTAGGTTGGCAACACAGCTTAGATGGTCGAGTCGAGATGAGTTAAATCCGAATACCTACTGGTACCTGCGTAATGTTAACTGAAAAAATGCGACCTAGCGAAATCGAAAACAGAACCTAACCTACATATTAACAAATCGCATGATTCAATTTTTAACTACAAGCATAGCCATTTAGTCAAAACTAATTTTTCTACATTTGATCCGATTTTATTGATTGAGTATTATGTTTAACGACGCACTGTTTTGAAAACTGGCTATGTGGCACTGGTTTAATGGCGTCGGTGAATGAGTTAAAAATGAATCTAGCCTAGAAGTGAGGAGGGGAAACCCGGAGCCGGCACGTAGCCTACTCCTGTCAAAAAGGACCGAGGCGACCACCGGTTTAACGCCCCTTCTGAAGGACGGTACAACGGGAACAACAGGATTCCTCCACAAATCCATGCTGTCGAGAGGTTGATAAGCAAGGCGAGGGAAGTTGATTCAACGTTTGGTAGCCATGGAGATGCTGAGATCGCCTGACAGAGCTTCTCAATTCTGCTATCTTATGTTACCACGGGTATATCATGGCCTAGCATAGGAGGTTCAATGGTAGATTCAACGTTTGGTAGCCATGGAGATGCTGAGATCGCCTGACAGAGCTTCTCAATTCTGCTATCTTATGTTACCACGGGTATATCATGGCCTAGCATAGGAGGTTCAATGGTAGATTCAACGTTTGGTAGCCATGGAGATGCTGATATTGCCTGACAGAGCTTCTCAATTCTGCTATCTTATGTTACCACGGGTATATCATGGCCTAGCATAGGAGGTTCAATGGTAGATTCAACGTTTGGTAGCCATGGAGATGCTGATATTGCCTGACAGAGCTTCTCAATTCTGCTATCTTATGTTACCACGGGTATATCATGGCCTAGCATAGGAGGTTCAATGGTAGATTCAACGTTTGGTAGCCATGGAGATGCTGATATTGCCTGACAGAGCTTCTCAATTCTGCTATCTTATGTTACCACGGGTATATCATGGCCTAGCATAGGAGGTTCAATGGTTGATTCAACGTTTGGTAGCCATGGAGATGCTGAGATCGCCTGACAAAGCTTCTCAATTCTGCTATCTTATTTTACCACGGACAATGACTTGTGTACTATTTCATGATAAAAAACCGCGATTAAAAGTAATGAATAATGTTTATTAATTAGCAAGCAAGTCTGGTCTGATATATGAATCATTTGTTTTCTTTTAAGGCTTTCACGGTATTAAGAATAAAAATTCTTCCTGGATTCTTGCTTTATGTTACGTCTAGAGCATTGCAGCTGTTTAGAAGATTGCTAAGCAGTGTTATAAATGAATAAACTTCGACCAACTGCACTCGTGCCCCAGCGATATGACTTGGTAATTATTACTGTCGCCTCTAATGCCAGTTCTGATACGTGATAACATGAGCTCGCTGATAAATTCAAGTTAACATTTGCATTTCCTGTGATAATAGAATCGGTGATAAAGCCTTGCTTTGTAGCTGGACCAAAGAACGGAAAATGTCTAATATTTGTTCAAGTTGATACACAATTGAACATAACTATAACAAAAGCACGAGCATAATCATAAGCACAACGATTCTTGTGCTTGTGCTTATTGCTATGTTAATTGTGTGCAGTCCCATATGATAACCAAGTTTTAAAATCCTTGTGTGCTATGCTTGTGCTTATTGCTATGTTAATTGTGTGCAGTCCCATATGATAACCAAGTTTTAAAATCCTTGTGTGCTATGCTTGTGCTTATTGCTATGTTAATTGTGTGCAGTCCCATATGATAACCAAGTTTTAAGATCCTTGTGTGCTATGCTTGTGCTTATTGCTATGTCAATTGTGTGCAGTCCCATATGATAACCAAGTTTTAAGATCCTTGTGTGCTGTGCTTGTGCTTATTGCTATGACAATTGTATGCATTCCCATATGATAACCAATTTTTAAGATCCTTGTGTGCTATGCACGTTGTGTCAATTGTGTGCAGTCCCATATGATAACCAAGTTTTAAGATCCTTGTGCGCTATGCTTGTGCATATTGCTATGTCAATTGTGTGCAGTCCCATATGATAACCAAGTTTTAAGATCCTTGTGCGCTATGCTTGTGCATATTGCTATGTCAATTGTGTGCAGTCCCATATGATAACCAAGTTTTAAGATCCTTGTGTGCTGTGCTTGTGCTTATTGCTATGTCAATTGTATGCATTCCCATATGATAACCAAGTTTTAAGATCCTTGTGTGCTATGCACGTTGTATTGATTGTGTGCAGTCCCATATGATAACCAAGTTTTAAGATCCTTGTGTGCTATGCACGTTGTATTGATTGTGTGCAGTCCCATATGATAACAAAGTTTTAAGATCCTTGTGTGCTATGCTTGTGCTTATTGCTATGTCAATTGTGTGCAGTCCCATATGATAACCAAGTTTTAAGATCCTTGTGTGCTATGCTTGTGCTTATTGCTATGTCAATTGTGTGCAGTCCCATATGATAACCAAGTTTTAAGATCCTTGTGTGCTATGCTTGTGCTCATTGCTATGTCAATTGTGGGTAGATTTGAGGTTTTTCCAATCGTCCAAGCCAAAAAACTTAAATTTTTCAGACACACATTTTTCAAATGGTTACGCTGCCGTTTATATTTTGTTTATAGTATGTAAGTTACCTCCAAATTCATAACTCGAAGTCGTAACTAGGTGTCGTAAAATTGAATTATCGTAGGTAATCACCGAATAAAAAAAAAACTCTAAACTTTTTATCAACTACCAGCAATAAAGATAAGAAGCAACGCAATGTCAGTCGATGTAAAAGATTGGAAGTGACGTAAACTTGATTCCCGGCAGTTTGGCAAAGTTTGTTTCTATAAAGTTTCCCGTCAAAAGGTAACGCGTTCGATCATCACCCTTCATCATCACCCGCTGCTCCCCGCCCGCCAGCTGTCGGAAAACTTTGGCCGAAATCTCGCGGACACCGAATCGAGTTTCGCACTCTTATCACGTAGTTTTCCGACAATTTTCCGGCCAGTTTTTCCCGACCGGCAATCTGAGCATCGGGAAATGTACACCGATCGGTGAAAACTTGCGCGGATAACGGACTTAAAAATATTTATTTGTTATTCGTGGTGTTTAACGACGCACTATTTGACATCTGGCCATGCGGCACTGGTCTAATGGCGTCGGTGCATGAGTGGATGATGAGGTTTATGATAAACCTAACCTAGCCTAGAAGAGATGAGGGGAAACCCAGTGTCGGCACGTAGCCTACTCCTGTCAAAGACCAAGGGGACCATCGGCTTAGCGTCCCTTTCGAAGGACGGTACAACGCGAACAACAGGATTCCTCCACAAATCCATGCTGTCGAGAGGTTGATAAGCAAGGCGAGTGAAGTTGCTGTACTAACTTTCATCTCTCCAACCTCTCTCCCGAACAGAACTGGTCATGTGTATGATGGTCACCCATACAATACCTGACCCAGCGCTGTGTTGCTTAACTTTCATCCCTCCAACCTCTCTCCCGAACCGAACTGGTCATGTGTATGATGGTCACCCATCCAATAACTGACTCAGCGCAGTGTTGCTTAACTTTCATCCCTCCAACCTCTCTCCCGAACAGAACTGGTCATGTGTATGATGGTCACCCATACAATACCTGACTCAGCGCAGTGTTGCTTAACTTTCATCCCTCCAACCTCTCTCCCAAACAGAACTGGTCATGTGTATGATGGTCACCCATACAATACCTGACTCAGCGCAGTGTTGCTTAACTTCGGTGATCTAACGAGGACCTGTGTTTCCAACACGGCAAACTGTTCGATGTTCAAGACAGCCATCCACTGCGGTAGATAGCATTCGATCTCGATGCTTTTGTTGCTATTTTGTTGCTTTTCATCCCGCAAATTGGAAGGTTAAGTCGGCACAAAGTTGGATGAGATGAAGTCTCGAGTGGAATCTGTGATGGGATAGTGGACACGATACGTTTCTATTTCTTTTTGTAAACCAACGAAGAAACATTTCCAGGACAAAACAACATCCGAGACCCGATTTGAAGACGTGTTGCTTAACTTCAAACCCTGATTTCTCTACCGGATGGAACTGGCCGTGTGCGGTCACCCATCCAATGGACGACTCGATACAGTGTTGCTTAAAGTCAAACCCTAATTTCTGTACCGGACGGAACTGACCGTGTGCGGTCACCCATCCAATGGACGACTCGACACAGTGTTGCTTAACTTCAGTCTCAACTCTACAAAGATTAGGTTACGCTAGGTTAAGTAGTCTAGCCGTGTAGTTAGGTTGAATTAGGTTAAGTTCAATCAGATGAGGTTATGTAACGTTGAGAAATGTAAGGTTAAAGCTATGTCTTGTGAATCTTCCATTTAAACGACCGCAACCGCGAAACCAATCGTGAAAGTTAAAATTGACATCCAGATGTCGAAATCTTAAGTTTCATCCATCAAACAAGCCGACACCAAAGAGGAAAACATATATAAAAAAAGAGATGTTCGCTCTTACCAAAAATGCGAGTGGTTTCCCGCTATCTCAGCTGACTCAGAAACAATTGAGATGTCTTTAAGTGCACCTAGAATTTTGTTAAAAGCTTCAGCTGTGTTCTTTGCCATTAGCGACGAAAGTGTGCGTTGGTTTTCTCTGGTTTCGAGTCCCAGGGTTTTTTTGTCCGCACCGGTAAGACATTGGTTGATGGTCGATGGCATTTCGTGTCCCCCAAGACGTACTTGTGCTTGTCGCGTAATGAAGAACAAGACGATATCTTCAAGAAAGTGAACTCTGAGCGTGTGGGAATCATAGCGCGGGCGGGAAGTGGAACGACATGGATTTGGGTTTTTTTTTACTTGTATAACCTTGGCACTGAATTTTGATGCAATTTTTTTAACACTTAGATGCTAAGTTTGAAGTTAAGGTCAAAATACAGATATTTCATCTTATGAGGCAAAGACTAGCACAGATAAAGCTTGCACTGATATTCCATCCTTATGAGGCAAAGACTAGCACAGATAAAGCTTGCACTGATATTCCATCCTTATGAGGCAAAGACTAGCACAGATAAAGCTTGCACAGATATTCCATCCTTATGAGGCAAAGACTACCACAGATAAAGCTTGCACAGATATTCCATCCTTATGAGGCAAAGACTACCACAGATAAAGCTTGCACAGATATTCCATCCTTATGAGGCAAAGACTAGCACAGATAAAGCTAGCACAGATATTCCATCCTTATGAGGCAAAGACTAGCACAGATAAAGCTTGTACAGATATTCCATCCTTATGAGGCAAAGACTAGCACAGTTAAAGCTTGCACAGATATTCCATCCTTATGAGGCAAAGACTAACACAGATAAAGCTAGCACAGATATTCCATCCTTATGAGGCAAAGACTAGCACAGATAAAGCTTGCACAGATATTCCATCCTTATGAGGCAAAGACTAACACAGATAAAGCTTGCACAGATATTCCATCCTTATGAGGCAAAGACTAGCACAGATAAAGCTTGCACAGATATTCCATCCTTATGAGGAAAAGACTAGCACAGATAAAGCTTGCACAGATATTCCATCCTTATGAGGCAAAGACTAACACAGATAAAGCTTGCACAGATATTCCATCCTTATGAGGCAAAGACTAGCACAGATAAAGCTTGCACAGATATTCCATCCTTATGAGGCAAAGACTAGCACTGATAAAGCTTGAACAGATATTCCATCCTTATGAGGCAAAGACTAGCACAGATAAAGCTAGCACAGATATTCCATTCTTATGAGGCAAAGACTACCACAGATCAGAACTTAGGTTAGGTTAGGTTAATGTTCGACAGCATTATTTGGAACCTTCTGGCTGTTGTATTATTTTAACGCTAATTTCTATTACAATTTGTAATGCAGTACAAAAGAAGAATGCAGCCGCCAGTGAATGCATGTGCAATACATGTTCATGTACACAATTATTTCGACGTTGTTTGTGCAAGGCTTTTCAATTTGTCACCGCCTTGTAGTAGATTCGACGCGGATACCAGCGCTCGAATGCGTTCAATTAATTAGGGATTATACTCGTAGTACCTCCAACTAATTACTGCTAATTGCCAATTAGGTAAGTGATGTGGAATCGAGTGGATAATCGATACATTGGATTTCAAGGTAGCGATGTTATGTCGCTATGTTTCAGGGGTGTGTGAGATTTACGGCGATTGAGAGCTAAATTCTGATGTCATATACATTTCAAAGAGCCTACAATTTTGGGTTTTTACCGATTTTTAAATAACGCCAAGTGTCCGATTTACTTTTTCAATCGCTCTGTACAACTTTGTGAATGTTGAGCTTACAGAGGTGAAACTCAGAATTTTGAGTCGTTTTGAGATAGCATTGATGGTGTCAAAAGCCTGACAAAAGTGACGGTTTAATTTATATTAATTTAAATTATAAGGTAATATTTTAAGCAACTTTAGATGTGTTTTGTGAAATAAATTAGTGTGAAAATACCATTCTAATGCGCCATCTACAAGAAGCTACTGTTACCACGTGTTGCCGGCTCGTTTGCTCATCAGAAAGTTTAACATTAGCGCTGAGGCTCTGACTTAACCTACAAACCCAATGGATGAGACTTGTTTCTTTTGAAAAAGTCCGTTTATAGCTTCCCGTTGCAACAACTAACTTCACCTACCTTTGACCGACCACCGGCTTCTTGGTCTGCAAGATGATCTCCTTGCCACAGATCGGTGTCAGTCGATTTCTTAGAACTAAGACATGTCTTGGCTTGTCAAACAAATCTGGCAGTCCATGCTGTTGTCCAGCTCAAGACATGGCTTGCCAAACAAAGCTTCCAGTCCATGCTGTTGGCCAGCTCAAGACATGGCTTGCCAAACAAATCTGGCAGTCCATGCTGTTGTCCAGCTCTAGACATGGCTTGCCAAACAAAGCTTGCAGACCATGCTGTTGTCCAGCTCAAGACATGGCTTGCCAAACAAAGCTTGCAGTCCATGATGTTGTCCTGCTCAAGACATGGCTTGCCAAACAAAGCTTGCAGTCCATGCTGTTGTCCAGCTCAAGACATGGCTTGCCAAACAAAGCTTGCAGTCCATGCTGTTGTCCAGCTCAAGACATGGCTTGCCAAACAAAGCTTGCAGCCCATGCTGTTGTCCAGCTCAAGACATGGCTTGCCAAACAAAGCTTGCAGCCCATGCTGTTGTCCAGCTCAAGACATGGCTTGCTAAACAAAGCTTGCAGTCCATGCTGTTGTCCAGCTCAAGACATGGCTTGCCAAACAAAGCTTGCAGTCCATGCTGTTGTCCAGCTCAAGACATGGCTTGCCAAACAAAGCTTGCAGTCCATGCTGTTGTCCAGCTCAAGACATGGCTTGCCAAACAAAGCTTGCAGCAGATCCCAACAGATATTTGAAATCAACTGCCACTTTGAACATGTGCATTGGCATTCGCATCTGTTTATAGAATTGCATCCTCATCATCATCTAGTCAATGGACCGATGTTTCCTGGTTCCCATAGTCTAGACCACCGTTATTCACCCAGCATGTGTTCCTGTATTTCTATGAAGGTATAAAAATTACTTACCAACCACTTACCAGGCAAAAAAAAAAATCCTATAACTTACTTTTTTAATATCTCTGGGAATTCAATTCCCCTGTATACTCCATTTCCATTAAATAACCAGAGGGGAAAAGTCATAACTGCAAATCTATCCACATATCTTAAACTCAAGATATGTTTAGAGCATGGCTAAATATTGTCTACCGAAAGTTTTGGCGTTTTGGAAACACCGGTTCTCATGAGATCCCGAAGTTAAGCAACACTGCGCTAAGTCAGGTATTGGATGTCATGCTACATTGGCTTTTCTTGGAACCCGTCTCGTTCTTCGCTTGTCTCTCGATCAATCAGTTTCAGTTAAATGTTAATAGGTTTTAATTACTCCAAAGTAATTGAACAAATCAATAATCAATTAAAATCAAAAGCAATGTTTTCCCGTCGCTTGCCTGTTGTTTATAATAAACATATATTGATCACGTGGCCAGTTCAGTTTTTCCGACCCTTAAACCGTCAATTTATTTAAATCTTGTGACGTGATATATAGCGTCACTAGAATCAAAGTGACTGAGTATTCACAGCCTCTTGGTTCTACTCCTTGGAGATCCGTCATTCTCATCAAATACACTAAAATCGTCTCAAAAAGCCAGTGTCCAAGTAGCTCAATTGGTTAGAGCAACACCCGCGACAGGTGGAGATCGGGGTCCAAGTAGCTCAATTGGTTAGAGCAACACCCGCGACAGGTGGAGATCGGGGTCCAAGTAGCTCAATTGGTTAGAGCAACACCCGCGACAGGTGGAGATCGGGGTCCAAGTAGCTCAATTGGTTAGAGAAACACCCGCGACAGGTGGAGATCGGGGTCCAAGTAGCTCAATTGGTTAGAGCAACACCCGTGACAGGTGGAGATCGGGGTTCAAGTAGCTTAATTGGTTAGAGCAACACCCGCGACAGGTGGAGATCGGAGTCCAAGTAGCTCAATTGGTTAGAGCAACACCCGCGACAGGTGGAGATCGGGGTCCAAGTAGCTCAATTGGTTAGAGCAACACCCGCGACAGGTGGAGATCGGGGTCCAAGTAGCTCAATTGGTTAGAGCAACAACCGCGACAGGTGGATATCGGGGTCCAAGTAGCTCAATTGGTTAGAGCAACACCCGCGACAGGTGGAGATCGGGGTCCAAGTAGCTCAATGGGTTAGAGCAACACCCGTGACAGGTGGAGATCGGGGTCCAAGTAGCTCAATTGGTTAGAGCAACACCCGTGACAGGTGGAGATCGGGGTCCAAGTAGCTCAATTGGTTAGAGCAACACCCGCGACAGGTGGAGATCGGGGTCCAAGTAGCTCAATTGGTTAGAGCAACACCCGTGACAGGTGGAGATCGGGGTCCATGTAGCTCAATTGGTTAGAGCAACACCCGTGACAGGTGGAGATCGGGGTCCAAGTAGCTCAATTGGTTAGAGCAACACCCGCGACAGGTGGAGATCGGGGTCCAAGTAGCTCAATTGGTTAGTGCAACACCCGTGACAGGTGGAGATCGGGGTCCAAGTAGCTCAATTGGTTAGAGCAACACTCGCGACAGGTGGAGATCGGGGTCCAAGTAGCTCAATTGGTTAGAGCAACACCCGCGACAGGTGGAGATCGGAGTCCAAGTAGCTCAATTGGTTAGAGCAACACCCGCGACAGGTGGAGATCGGGGTCCAAGTAGCTCAATTGGTTAGAGCAACACCCGCGACAGGTGGAGATCGGGGTCCAAGTAGCTCAATTGGTTAGAGCAACAACCGCGACAGGTGGATATCGGGGTCCAAGTAGCTCAATTGGTTAGAGCAACACCCGCGACAGGTGGAGATCGGGGTCCAAGTAGCTCAATGGGTTAGAGCAACACCCGTGACAGGTGGAGATCGGGGTCCAAGTAGCTCAATTGGTTAGAGCAACACCCGTGACAGGTGGAGATCGGGGTCCAAGTAGCTCAATTGGTTAGAGCAACACCCGCGACAGGTGGAGATCGGGGTCCAAGTAGCTCAATTGGTTAGAGCAACACCCGTGACAGGTGGAGATCGGGGTCCAAGTAGCTCAATTGGTTAGAGCAACACCCGTGACAGGTGGAGATCGGGGTCCAAGTAGCTCAATTGGTTAGAGCAACACCCGCGACAGGTGGAGATCGGGGTCCAAGTAGCTCAATTGGTTAGAGCAACACCCGTGACAGGTGGAGATCGGGGTCCAAGTAGCTCAATTGGTTAGAGCAACACCCGCGACAGGTGGAGATCGGGGTCCAGGTAGCTCAATTGGTTAGAGCAACACCCGCGACAGGTGGAGATCGGGGTCCAAGTAGCTCAATTGGTTAGAGCAACACTCGCGACAGGTGGAGATCGGGGTCCAAGTAGCTCAATTGGTTAGAGCAACACCCGCGACAGGTGGAGATCGGAGTTCGAGTCCGCGTTTGGGCATCAATTTTTGAGACGGTTATAGTGTTGTTAATAATAAAATACCATTTAATTGATTGGTAACCTCGCTGGGTCTAACGCTCTCCAAGTTTTGCTGGAGACCGAAATCTTCTCAACAGAAAGCGAGTCTTAGACGCGTTAATTCGCGTTCTTGATGAAACCTGTTTCTGGTTCGGAGGCTGACGGTGATCGCCCCTGGCCAAAGCAAGATCCAGCGACTAAAACTGGTCCACGACGTAAGAAGGATCAGATGCTTTGAGACCCCGGGGCAAGTGTCTTTGACCTCTAGAGCGTCTACACAGTCCTGAAGCACAGTCGAAAGTGAATCTTTTTTGAAGACCAATAGGACCGCAAGCTTAAGAACCCGCCATAGCTTTGAATATTTAGTTCATTACTTGTATAGAGGGCAGTGTTAAACGCATCCGGGGGAGTAATACGGGACGCGGTGTGCATTTTCCCTTTCCACACATTTTCTACCGTGGCACAAGGGGAGTGTATCACGTGGGTGTCTCGCTTTGCGTCTGGAGATTTGATTGGGAACCATATGATATTGAATGTATAAGCCGATTTGCGATAAAAATGTTCCGAGAATCGCTAATACCAGAGCCATTTAACTCAAAAATCCATCTGATGCTAATAATTGAATTTTGAAATTTTTTAAAGCACCATAACATTCGGCTCTGAGACCTGATTTCAAATCAGTTTAAATGTTTGTTCTAATGTTGAAACTACCCTCTCTAGCATCAATTTACCGTGATCAACCAGCAAGGTCACTGGGCTGCTCGTGCTCCATCTCGCCAAACCATCGTAATCGCCTGGCGATATTATTATAAAACCTAGTAATGCGGGAATTCCAAGAAAATCAACATTGAGATAAGCACCCGCCAAGTCACAGTACCTATCATTTGATCGATTTCCGAAATTTGAAACAATCCACATTACTTTCCGAAGTTTTCTATGCGGAAATCTTTTTTGATCGACATCCTAGCCCCAGATTTAGCGATTTGACATAATTTCTCACCCAACAATTTCAATGTGACATGGTCATGATCGTGAATTTATGCAATGAGAGGCTGCCAGCGACTTCCAAACGTGTTTTTATAAGCGATATCCTCCGAGTTTATCGGGCTGCAATATGGTATTACAATTTAGTTCAGTAGCAAGCATTTTACTTGCCGAAATAAGCAGCCGACTAGATTGGACATATCGCGTGTACGATTTATAGCTAAGAAAACTCCTTCATGACATCGCTCTGAGGTGCATTGTGACAATATTCTTTCTGTACCAAACTGAACTTCTCGGTGCAAGAAATTGAACTAATTAACGGTGTAACTAATAATGAAAATATACAACAAAGCAGGCAACAAGAAATCACCCTTTCTATACTTATTACTATTTTTTATTGATTTCTTATTGAACCACGCAGCACCAAACTGTATTCACATGGCGCTAATGAAAGACCGGCAATTTGAATAGTCTAACAGGCCGAAAGTCCAAACGTTTTCATTGGATTTTACGTATCATGACGACATTAGGCAAAAAGTTAGTAATTGAACAGACCACTGCCATCCCATTATGCCGCACAAGTTGACGCTAAATTTTGCCGATGATATTTCTCAAGACTCGGGCAGCCTCTGAATCTGGAAGGATTGAATGTGTTGCTCGCTCAGTCACTGCAGTCGCTCGGCAATTATTATAATCCCGAGCTATTTCCGTCGTGCGCTAGGAATTCGAATGCGATAACGCTGCTTCGACAGCCGCGAGAGGGGAAAAACTAGCAGTTTTTGGACAGAGAATTGCATCGATTCACCTCTATGTTTACAATTAGGTAATGCTCGTGTACCGCCTGGCTCATTAAAGATAGAGCGTTCGTGATTTTTTTCAAAACAAATATTTACATAATCTAGTGTTCGGTCTTCGTTTTTATACGAAGTTTGCACTCCGTAAAAAGATATCAGCAATTTTGATAAAAAAATATAAAATGCATTTATGTGTGAACCAAATCGAATTTCGAAAAAGTCGTGGGCACAAAACATGGTTTCTGTGTCAACAACATAAGTGTTTAATTTCAAGTTTGTAGCTCAAGTCGTTTCGTGGCAATCTTGGCATTAGCTGAAAAACAGTCCCTTCTTCTTCGGTCAATTGCATAAAGAATATTGATTGGAACCGATTGAAACGTACAGGGCGGTAGGAGAACACATGCACCTATCCAAAGAATTTTGAATCATATTTTTAGGCTAAACGATAAGGCAGCTGTGAACAAAAGATGTGAAATTGTAGCGAAATGTTGCATTGTGAATCGACGGAGAGGATTAGATGATTATAATAAAAAATAATCGCTGTAGCATATCCTTAACGTACTTTCCGAAGGACGGTACAACGCGAACAACAGGATTCCTTCTCAAATCCATGCTGTTGAGAGGTTGATAAGCAAGGCGAGTGAAGTTGTACGAGCTTTCATCCCTCCGACCTCTCTCCCGAACAGAACTGGTCATGTGTATGATAGTCACCCATCCAATACCTGACCCAGCGCAGTGTTGCTTAACTTTCATCCCTCCAACCTCTCTCCCAAACAGAACTGGTCATGTGTATGATAGTCACCCATCACATACCTGACCCAGCGCAGTGTTGCTTAACTTTCATCTCTCCAACCTCTCTCCCGAACAGAACTGGTCATGTGTATGATGGTCACCCATCCAATACCTGACTCAGCGCAGTGTTGCTTAACTTTCATCCTTCCAACCTCTCTCCTGAACAGAACTGGTCATGTGTATGATGGCCACCCATCCAATACCTGACTCAGCGCAATAACTTCGGCGTCGAGCTAATCGATGTATTGAAGAAAGTTCCGCGAAACATCAGAGAGGCCAAGCGACGGCAGGCGTCGGCAGGCGTCGAATAACACTTTTTACTGAGCTAGTTTATTTTGCCAGCTTTTGGATCTCATCAACTCTGTAGCAGTTTCATCACATTATCTTGTCCTTGGATAGGCCGGGTTGGGTGGGAAGCCCACAAGCGCCACGAGCGTTTTTTCCAATATCGAATTCAGCCGACGCGTCCCACATGCAAGAATAGGGGTGTGTTGTGGGTGGCAGAGACACGGGGGGGGGGGGGGGATGGGGAGTAATTTAACGAAACAATATATCTTCATGACGTCATCGTCCCTAGCGGTCGCTTAGTAGGTTCCCCTTCCCCGCCCCATTCCAGCAAACCGCCAACATGTCCTTTGATCGAAGCAATCTGTCGCCCGTCTTTTTTGAAACGACTGAATCCAGCGAAAACTGTTGGCATTTCCAATTAAACTACGATTGAAGCTTTGTTTTTTGGCCCCAAAAAAGAGTTGTTAGTAAAGTGGTATTTTAAATTAATTACACTAGCCATTGGTCTTAGCGTAAAAAGAGTTATTGTCTATTTTTTTGCTGCAGAACTGGGTTGATTCTTGATTTAATGACAGGCTAGGCGAGCTTTATTATCAGTCTGTCATTAGAATAGTGTCACAGGAGCAGCCAACACAGTGTGTCAAAGTGACAGGGCTAAGCGGTGGCCGGTCCTTGGTGCTGTTAGACAGGAGCAGCCAACACAGTGTGTCAAAGTGACAAGGCTAAGCGGTGGCCGGTCCTTGGTTCTGGTGGACAAGAGCAAGCTGCGTGCCGGCACCGGGTTCACCCTCGTCTGCCTGTTATATTAGGAGAATCAGTTCCTTTGTACATTATGAGCTGTCATTGGCAGACCTCGGCTTTGAACGTAAGTGTTCATGGTGATAAGGGTTCGGGGATCGGGGTTCGAATTCCGGTTTGAGACAAATAACGGCGCAGCGGTGTCTTTGATCGTACTCCGCTCCGAGGGGTTACTTTTTTCAGGAAGGTAATGGTTTTGCTGGCCGTGACACTTGCTTAATTTTGCCGGAAGAAGCTTTGGAATCTTTCGGCTCTTTGTCTTTGACGCAAGGTCTTTAAAGTGTATTTCCTAGGATGTTGAAATCGATATTTGCTAAGAGTCATACCGTTGAGTTTATAGGTTTAGTCGGACGGTCGGAATTATTGTTAAACTTGCTGCAGAGCAAACGAGGCTGGCAACACGTGGCGCTTGCTGGTGTTAGTTTTAACAAACCTCTAAAATCAATTCTCTATCAATCGTTGAGGTTAGCATTAATAAAAATTAATTTGGCTTAAAAATGTCTGCCACTTGCATTTGCAACAATTCATGAATTTCGTTATGATTTTAGTGTTTTAGTTGTTTAAAATACCTGTTATATGATGGTTTCTAGACTTATGTCTACTTGATGTAAACTTAGCACAAGTTTTTAGAAAAACTATTTCAACTGGGTTTTGAATGCTAAGTAAAGGACAACTAAATTTCCCGACGTTTCGTAACTTGTACCTGTTACTTCTTCAGAGGTTTGAGCAGTACTGACAATTTTCCGATAACAAAATAATTTTATGTGGTTCTTTTGTTATCGGAAAATTGTCAGGACTGCTCAAACCTCTGAAGAAGTAACAAGTATATGTTACGAAACGTCGGGAAATTTAGTAGCCCTTTACTTAGCATTCAAAACCCAGTTGAAATAGTTTTTCTAAAAACCTCTTATATGCGTTTAAGGATTCTCGAAGATTGTTGCGATTGGTCGAAAGCTGTTAAGCGACAGCGAAAATAGCGGACATTAGCAAAGTCGATTTGCAGAGTTATGAAAAATTACATTTTTTTTTAAATTAAACGGTTAGCGTCAAAGCGATCGGTGCCCCATCTATCGGGAAAAATGTCGTCCTCTCAGCGTACAGAGTATAGCAAAAAGACGCGAGACACGAAAATATTTAAAAAAAAGCGGGTTCGTTTTTTACTGGCCAAAAATTAACTTGATAAATACCAAGGATCGGCCATCAACTTGTCAGGTCCTTGCTCTGTGCTCGGCCAAGGACCCCATTTACTCGAACCTGTTTTACCACCGGACCAAGGGTCAAGATTTCGGTGATCTGTCTACAAAAACCCCGAGGGTATCAATTTTAAGTTCTCCGATTTGCTCAGTAATTAACAGCTGCTCATTTATTTATTTGTGGTTTTTAACGACGCGCTGTTTTGACATTTGGACGTGGCACTGGTCTAATGGCGTCGGTGAATAATGATGAGGATGAACCTTACCTAGCTTAGAAGGGAGAAGAGGAAACCTGGTGTTGGCACTTAGCCTACTCCTGTCGAAGACCAAGGGGACCACCGGCTTAACGTCCCTTCCGAAAGACGGTACAACGCGAACAGCAGGATTCCTCCACAAATCCATGCTGTCGAGAGGTTAATAAGCAAGGCGAGTGAAGTTGCTGTACTAACTTTTATCCCTCCAACCTCTCTCCCGAACAGAACTGGTCATGTGTATGATAGTCACCCATTCAATACCTGACTCAGCGCAGTGTTGCTTAACTTTCATCCCTCCAACCTCTCTCCCGAACAGAACTGGTCATGTGTATGATGGCCCGCCATCCAATACCTGACCCAGCGCAGTGTTGCTTAACTTTCATCCCTCCAACCTCTCTCCCGAATAGAACTGGTCATGTGTATGATGGTCACCCATACAATACCTGACTCAGCGCAGTGTTGCTTAACTTTCATCCCTCCAACCTCTCTCCCGAACAGAACTGGTCATGTGTATGATGGTCACCCATCCAATACCTGACCCAGCGCAGTGTTGCTCAACTTCGGTGATCTAACGAGGACCTGTGTTTCCAATAAGCCAAGCAGTTAGGTAGCGGCTATAACAACAATTATCTTGTGTTACCCCCGAAATTAATCTTGCGTTTATAAATAATGTTTTTATTTGTTAAAGTTTCTTTCAAATCACATTTGTGGACTTGCCTCGTTATCAATAAAAAACAATAAATAATAAAATAAAATAATAAATGGCCATGACCCAAGTTTGATAATCTTATCAGTATTATATTTCTTCTTGTAATTACAATCGTTTATAATAACTATTGAGTTTATTTCCATTAGAGACTCGACGCTGATGTGAAACTGTATTAGCAAAATAATTATCGACTGAAAACTACTTTACCGACAAAAATAAAAAATGCCGCCAGGGCGTTTCGAGTTTAAAAACATTTAATTTCGTTATTTCTCGCAGATTACTCGCATTTGAGTCTGGTTTACACTCAATTATCCTTTATTAATGCTAACCTCAACGATTGATAAACACGTATCGCGATATTTTGAGTTGTAATCATTTATTTACGATTATTTATAACGCCTCTTCCCCTTCAAGGAGATCTCTTATCCCACTCCGCCAGGCTTCCCAGTCGTTCCTACTTTCCTATTGTTTTTAGTAGGAAAGTAGGAATTGCCCTACTTTTTACAAATTTATCCTACTTTTCCTACTATTTCGTCTCATTTAATTATAAAATGTGAAATCGATGTGAAATTAAATCGGCCACATTTTGTCCAGTTTGTATTTGAGTTTATTTTCGCAAGGCTGCTTAAATTTCGAATTTGGCGCAATTTTCGGGTGGCCATGCATATCGTCAGTTCCTATCACAATTATCAGTATCGGTAGATCATCAATCATCAGAAATATTCAAATGTGAACTTTACCTATGCATAGGTACATTATATAAGAATTTTCACGTTTTATTATAAGAATTAAACCGCAATGTAAAATTGCGTGCAATTTACTATTTGATTGCACAAATCACACTACCTTAACCATATATTCCTACAAATCGGTTAGAATTGGTCCTACTTTTGTACTACTTTTTGTGATTTTTTGTCCTACTATTCCTACTTTTTTGGATTGAAATGTGAGTGGGAAGCCTGCACTCCGCGAAAACTAAAATATGCTTGCCCTACTAGCTCAGTTAATAGACCGACCGGCAATTAAGAGGTCCCCGGTTCGTAACCCGGTTCGTTGCACATTTTTTCAGTCTATCTTTCCAGTAGATTTTAGTTTCTTTACCAAAAACACAAAAAAAAAGTAAATTTGCAGAGGTTTTTTAAAAAGACGGCCGATAGCGACATCTATTATAATCCTCTCAAACTAAAATTTTGCCAATCCGTTCGGTGAATTGCCTTTAAGGCGCTCTACGAATATGAAAATCAATGCAGGGTGCGTGAAAGGCACGCGCACGTACACGCACTTAAAACACGCATTAAGCAGCAAGAGTTGGCACAATTCTGCAAAGGAGACATGCGTGAAGTGATTGAGAATCCCAACCCCAACCCCTCGTCCAAACCCCCAGGAAAGTTACGTCCTTTAGGGGTAAGTGTTTAGTAATAAGGACTTCGCAGAAAAATAGAGAGCTTTGCTAGTGGCGGGAGAGGCTGTTGGGAAAACTTAGCAAGTTGAGTCAGTTTTTGAAGCTATTAACATGTCCGACCACTTTTTTTTAATCCTGCGACGTGAATGTTATGGTGTCGGTTCTAGTGCTGGAATAACGTCCCTTCCGAAGGACAGTACAACGCGAACAACAGGATTCCTTCACAAATCCATGCTGTCGAGAGGTTGATAAGCAAAGCGAGTGAAGTTGCTGTACTAACTTTCATCCCTCCAACCTCTCTCCCGCACAGAACTGGTCATGTGTATGATGGTCACCCATCCAATACCTGTCCCAGCGCAGTGTTGCTTAACTTTCATCCCTTCAACCTCTCTCCCGAACAGAACTGATCATGTGTTTGATGGTCACCCATCCAATACCTGTCCCAGCGCAGTGTTGCTTAACTTTCATCCCTCCAACCTCTCTCCCGAACAGAACTGATCATGTGTTTGATGGTCACCCATCCAATACCTGACCCAGTGCAGTGTTGCTTAACTTTCATCCCTCCAACCTCTCTCCCGAACAGAACTGGTCATGTGTATGATGATCACCCATCCAATACCTGACCCAGCACAGTGTTGCTTAACTTTCATCCCTCCAACCTCTCTCCCGAACAGAACTGGCCATGTGTATGATGGTCACCCATCCAATACCTGACCCAGTGCAGTGTTGCTTAACTTTCATCCCTCCAACCTCTCTCCCGAACAGAACTGATCATGTGTATGATGGTCATCCATCCAATACCTGACCCAGCGCAGTGTTGCTTAACTTTCATCCCTCCAACATCTCCCCCGAACAGAACTGGTCATGTGTATGATGGTCACCTATCCAATACCTGACCCAGCGCAGTGTTGCTGAACTTTCATTCCTCCAACCTCGCTCCCGAACAGAACTGGTCATGTGTATGATGGTCACCCATCCAATACCTGACCCAGCGCAGTGTTGCTTAACTTCGGTGATCTCACGAGGACCTGTGTTTCCAACACACCAAACCGTCCGGTGGTCACCCATCCAATAATCTAATAATGATTTGATCTCAATCAGCATAAAATAGATTTTGTAATAAAGTCTTAAAATTAGTCATCATAATTGATCTGATCATCATTCGTGTCATCATCAAATTCACTATTTTCTTAAATTGCTTAATCAATTAACTTCTCTATAGCAATTGGTTTCTATTTAAAAAAAACTATAAAAATTCTGTGATCAATTTCCTAGTCATGTCATAAATATTCTTCATATTGACAGTTCTACTCGTGGAATTCCGAAGAATCTTGGCATTGAGTTTATAGTTTTAGTTAGAGAGCCAGCGATAGTGTTAAACTTACTTCTGAGCAAACGAGGCCGGCAACACGTGGTAACGGTAGGTGCCACGCGATGGCGCTTGCTGCTGAGCAAACGAGGCCGGCAACACGTGGTAACGGCAGGTGCCACCTGATGGCGCTTGCTGTTGAGCAAACGAGGCCGGCAACACGTGGTAACGGTAGGTGCCACCCGATGGCGCTTGCTACTGTACTTTTCAACAAAGCTCTACAATTAAATAATAATGGTTCAAAATATCGCTACATGTTTATTAATCGTTGAGATTAGCATTAATAAAGATTAATTGAGTGTAAACCAGTCTCAAATGCGAGTAATCTGCGCGAAATAACGAATTATTTTTAAACTTAAAACGACGGTGGCTCCATCTTTTAGCATTTGCCAATTTTCTCGCGGTAATGCAGTCATTTGGCTGTCATTCTTGGAGCAGACAATTTAAATAATTCAAGAAATGGTAAAAGAAACCAAATAAATGCCTAGTTCATCATGGTGGCCCAAGTTAATGTGAAACTTACTGCAAATGGATGCTTGGCTTACTAACGCTATCTGACGGCTAGTTGTAAATGTCACTCGGCCGATAACAACAGCTTCCTGTTTTATCTTGCCTGCATCCTGTCCATCCATTCAGAGACACTGCGCTGGGTCATGTATTGGATGGTTGACCATCATACACATGACCAGTTCTGTTCGGGAGAGAGGTTGGAGGGATGAAAGTTAAGCAACACTGCGCTGAGTCAGGTATTGGATGGGTGACCATCATACACATGACCAGTTCTGTTCGGGAGAGAGGTTGGAGGGATGAAAGTTAAGCAACACTGCGCTGGGTCAGGTATTGGATGGGTGACCATCATACACATTACCAGTTCTGTTCAGGTGAGAGGTTGGAGGGATGAAAGTTATTACAGCAACTTCACTCGCCTTGCTTATCAACCTCTCGACAGCATGGATTTGTGGAGAAATCCTTGCATTACAGGAGTAGGCTACAACGTAGCCTTACCGAGTTGACCCTCCTCCCTTTAAGGCTAGGGAATGTTTACCACTATTTAAAATCATGCATTTCATCATCATTTATTATTATGAATTAAATTTTGCTTTAAAAGTGCTATTTACCATTAATTTTTAACTTTTTATTAGTATTATTATTATTTTTAACCAACACCCAACGCACAAACGATGGACTAAGCAACTGGCAACTCTCTACCGATGCGCGACTTTCTAATGGCGCCCGATATTTATCGAAACGACAGCAGTCAGCCACTCCTGACCGATGTGTGGCTCTCTTCGGGCTGCCTAAGCCTTAGGTATTGAATCCAAATTGCCTGCATTATCGGCGATTGCCCCGTTAGACCTGATAACAACGGGTGGCGGAGGTGGGGGGGGGGGGGGGGGGGGAAGGGGGGCAATTTATTGTTGTGCGAGGATAATCTCTATAGCTACAGGCCGAGTCGCGTTAGAATGACGTCACAAAGCCAGGCAAGTTTTAGAATCAGATTTCCTGCCAAGCGTTTTTCTGTTCACTTAATCGAATCAAATGATTGTTGGTGTTTAACGACGCACTGTATTGACATCACGTCATGTAAATTATTTTTATCTTAGCAGGATTCCTCTACAAATCCATGCTGTCGAGAGGTTGATAAGCAAGGCGAGTGAAGTTGCTGTACTAACTTTCATACCTCCAACCTCTCTCCCGAACAGAACTGGTCATGTGTATGATGGTCACTCATCCAATACCTGACTCAGCGCAGTGTTGCTTAACTTTCATCTCTCCAACCTCTCTCCCGAACAGAACTGGTCATGTGTATGATGGTCACCCATCCAATACCTGACCCAGCGCAGTGTTGCTTAACTTTCATCCCTCCAACCTCTCTCCCGAACAGAACTGGTCATGTGTATGATGGTCACCCATCCAATACCTATCCCAGCGCAGTGTTGCTTTACTTTCATCCCTCCAACCTCTCTCCCGAACAGAACTGGTCATGTGTATGATGGTCCCCCATTCAATACCTGACCCAGCGCAGTGTTGCTTAACTTTCATCCCTCTCACCTCTCTCCCGAACAGAACTGGTCATGTGTATGATGGTCACCCATCCAATACCTGACCCAGCGCAGTGTTGCTTAACTTTCATCCCTCCAACCATCTCCCGAACAGAACTGGTCATGTGTATGATGGTCACCCATCCAATACCTGACCCAGCGCAGTGTTGCTTAACTTTCATCCCTCCAACCTCTCTCCCGAACAGAACTGGTCATGTGTATGATGGTCACCCATCCAATACCTGACCAAGTGCAGTGTTGCTTTACTTTCATCCCTCTAACCTCTCTCCCGAACAGAACTGGTTATGTTTATGATGGTCACCCATCCAATACCTGACCCAGCGCAGTGTTACTTAACTTCGGCGATCCAACAAGCTTATTCTTGTTTGTTTTGAAGAATAGAAAGCAAAGTATGATACGGGTTTCGAAACAATGTAACTAACTCACTGTCTTTGTGTTTGTTTCAGGTAAGCTGCAGTCAAGCAAGCTTGGATCTCAGGTGAGCTGCAGTCAAGCAAGCTTGGATCTCAGGTGAGCTGCAGTCAAGCAAGCTTGGATCTCAGGTGAGCTGCAGTCAAGCAAGCTTGGATCTCAGGTGAGCTGCAGTCAAGCAAGCTTGGATCTCAGGTGAGCTGCAGTCAAGCAAGCTTGGATCTCAGGTGAGCTGCAGTCAAGCAAGCTTGGATCTCAGGTGAGCTGCAGTCAAGCAAGCTTGGATCTCAGGTGAGCTTCAGTCAAGCAAGCTTGGATCTCAGGTGAGCTGCAGTCAAGCAAGCTTGGATCTCAGGTGAGCTTCAGTCAAGCAAGCTTGGATCTCAGGTGAGCTGCAGTCAAGCAAGCTTGGATCTCAGGTGAGCTGCAGTCAAGCAAGCTTGGATCTCAGGTGAGCTGCAGTCAAGCAAGCTTGGATCTCAGGTGAGCTGCAGTCGAGCAAGCTTGGATCTCAGGTAAGCTGCAGTCAAGCAAGCTTGGATCTCAGGTGAGCTGCAGTCAAGCAAGCTTGGATCTCAGGTGAGCTGCAGTCAAGCAAGCTTGGATCTCAGGTGAGCTGCAGTCAAGCAAGCTTTGATCTCAGGTGAGCTGCAGTCAAGCAAGCTTGGATCTCAGGTGAGCTGCAGTCAAGCAAGCTTGGATCTCAGGTGAGCTGCAGTCAAGCAAGCTTGGATCTCAGGTGAGCTGCAGTCAAGCAAGCTTGGATCTCAGGTGAGCTGCAGTCAAGCAAGCTTGGATCTCAGGTGAGCTGCAGTCAAGCAAGCTTGGATCTCAGGTGAGCTGCAGTCAAGCAAGCTTGGATCTCAGGTGAGCTGCAGTCAAGCAAGCTTGGATCTCAGGTGAGCTGCAGTCAAGCAAGCTTGGATCTCAGGTGAGCTGCAGTCAAGCAAGCTTGGATCTCAGGTGAGCTGCAGTCAAGCAAGCTTGGATCTCAGGTGAGCTGCAGTCAAGCAAGCTTGGATCTCAGGTGAGCTGCAGTCAAGCAAGCTTGGATCTCAGGTGAGCTGCAGTCAAGCAAGCTTGGATCTCAGGTGAGCTGCAGTCAAGCAAGCTTGGATCTCAGGTGAGCTGCAGTCAAGCAAGCTTGGATCTCAGGTGAGCTGCAGTCAAGCAAGCTTGGATCTCAGGTGAGCTGCAGTCAAGCAAGCTTGGATCTCAGGTGAGCTGCAGTCAAGCAAGCTTGGATCTCAGGTGAGCTGCAGTCAAGCAAGCTTGGATCTCAGGTGAGCTGCAGTCAAGCAAGCTTGGATCTCAGGTGAGCTGCAGTCAAGCAAGCTTGGATCTCAGGTGAGCTTCAGTCAAGCAAGCTTGGATCTCAGGTGAGCTGCAGTCAAGCAAGCTTGGATCTCAGGTGATGGAAAATAACAGAGTTAGTTTATCGATTCTTTGGTCGATGAAACTCTGTTCCGTTGCAGGTTCTGACGTCATTGGTGCTAAAAGTTCCAACTATATTTAAACACGTGCCACTATCATAGCGTTTTCATGAAGTTCAGTTTAAACCAAAATTCCAAAATCCGTTACTTATATCCATTATTATTCTATAGATACCAAAATGGTTATGCTTAGATTTCTGCGTATAAAAAATGCCGCCAGGTGGAGCCACCGTCGTTTCGAGTTTTAAGAGATTTCATTTCGTTATTTCTCGCAGATTACTCGCATTTGAGACTGGTTTACACTCAATTAATCTTTATTAATGCTAACCTCAACGATTAATATGCATGTAGCGATATTTTTATATGAAATTTTCTTTAAATTGCAAACGCTTGCAATGCGCGGGGTATTTTATTATTATTAACGCTATACCTGTCTCAAAAATACATAATCTAATACACTAAAATCGTCTCAAAAAGCCAGTGTCCAAGTAGCTCAATTGGTTAGAGCAACACCCGCGACAGGTGGAGATTGGGGTCCAAGTAGCTCAATTGGTTAGAGCAACACCCGCGACAGGTGGAGATCGGGGTCCAAGTAGCTCAATTGGTTAGAGCAACACCCGCGACAGGTGGAGATCGGGGTCCAAGTAGCTCAATTGGTTAGAGCAATACCCGTGACAGGTGGAGATCGGGGTCAAAGTAGCTCAATTGGTTAGAGCAACACCCGCGACAGGTGGAGATCGGGGTCCAAGTAGCTCAATTGGTTAGAGCAACACCCGCGACAGGTGGAGATCGGGGTCCAAGTAGCTCAATTGGTTAGAGCTACACCCGCGACAGTTGGAGATCGGGGTTCAAGTAGCTCAATTGGTTATAGCATCACCCGAGACAGGTGGAGATCGGGGTCCAAGTAGCTCAATTGGTTAGATCAACACCCGTGACAGGTGGAGATCGGGGTCCAAGTAGCTCAATTGGTTAGAGCCACACCCGCGACAGGTGGAGATCGGGGTCCAAGTAGCTCAATTGGTTAGAGCTACACCCGCGACAGTTGGAGATCGGGGTTTGAGTCCCTGTTTGGGCATCGATTTTTGAGACGGTTTAAGTGTTCATAGTAATAAATTGTATAGATATTTAGAGTCGCAATTATTTAATTGTAGAGGTTTGTTAAATAGAACGGCAGCAAGCGCCATCGGGTGGCACCTACCGTTATCACGTGTTGCCGGCGTCCTTTGCTCAGCAGAAAGAAATATTTGCTCTGGACCTCCGACTTAACCTATAAACTCAATGCTTACGTACCAAATTTAGAAAATGTATGTTTAGTTTGATGTAAAGTTTTTTTTATTTATATATAACGTCAAAAAATCGATTTTTTTAAATAAATTACACTCAAAGGTCATGTATTTTGGCGATGTTTCACATGCCCACCACCAGGGTCAGGTCGATCGTTCGTAGAACAGGTGTTCTGTCGAGTTTGATTGGATCCGAGAGTGAATCTTGCAATATTAATGGCGTCTGCCACACAGAAGGGAATTCACCCCTGGGTGAAAATCGAAGTCACCTGAGATTTCAGAGAAGGAGGTGAGATCTGACCCCTGCAAGTTCTGCATTAGGCTTGGGTCAGAGTCACAGTGCTAATTTAGAACTCTATTTTGAGCTATTGATGAACCATACCAATCCATAGATGGTTTTACCGTATTTATGAGTGTTAGGAAAGTTATTTTTAATATTTCTCGCAAACTGCTCGTATTTAAAGCTGTTTTCCTCTTAAATAATATTTATTATTTCAACATTAAGCCATAAGAGCAATGGTGAAGTCCACCAGTTAGAATGGCCGACCACACAGCTGTCTAGCAACATTAACCCATAAGAGCAATGGTGAAGTCCACCAGTTAGAATGGTCGACCACACAACTGGCTTGCAACATTAACCCATAAGAGCAATGGTGAAGTCCACCGGTTAGAATGGCCGACCACACAGCTGTCTTACAACATTAACCCATAAGAGCAATGGTGAAGTCCACCAGTTAGAATGGTCGACCACACAGCTGGCTTGCAACATTAACCCATGAGAGCAATGGTAAAGTCCACCAGTTAGAATGGTCGACCACACAGCTGGCTTGCAAAATTAACCTTCTATCGGCGCTTTTTTAAAAGCTTGCCTTTAAAATACACTTAAAAAAAATGCAAATATATTCAAGATGGCCGCTGTCGTGTAACAGCTAGCCACGTAGAATAATAGAGATCGTTTGCAGTTCGGTTCGTGACGTCATCCAATGCAAAGATGATGAGTTCGGTGATAGGTTGTTACTTATTCACGTGTCCCTTTGGAGTTTCGGGGCACGAAACAGAGGGTAAAGTTCACTAGCCACACAATAGCGTGGGATGATGGTTTGAGTTAGTTACCTGCCAAAGTTGTTAACTTTGGCCCAGGCTGCAGATCCTTGCTGGTATTTGCTCCTCATCTAAGGTTCGCTGCTTTGATTTTAAGTAGTCAATGCAATGTGCTCTTTTGGAATAGAGTCCTTATGAGGCAAAGACTAGCACAGATAAAGCTTGCACAGATATTCCATCCTTATGAGGCAAAGACTAGCACAGATAAAGCTTGCACAGATATTCCATCCTTATGAGACAAAGACTAGCACTGATAAAGCTTGCACAGATATTCCATCCTTATGAGGCAATGACTAGCACAGATAAAGCTTGCACAGATATTCCATCCTTATGAGGTAAAGACTAACACAGATAAAGCTTGCACAGATATTCCATCCTTATGGGGCAAGACTAGCACAGATAAAGCTTGCACAGATATTCCATCCTTATGAGGCAAAGAGTAGCACAGATAAAGCTTGCACAGATATTCCATCCTTATGAGGCAAAGAGTAGCACAGATAAAGCTTGCACAGATATTCCATCCTTATGAGGCAAAGACTAGCACAGATAAAACTTGCACGGATATTCCATCCTTATGAGGCAAAGACTACCACAGATAAAGCTTGCACAGATATTCCATCCTTATGAGGCAAAGACTAGCACAGATAAAGCTTGCACAGATATTCCATCCTTATAAGGCAAAGACTAGCACAGATAAAGTTGCACAGATATTCCATCCTTATGAGGCAAAGACTAGCACAGATAAAGCTTGCACAGATATTCCATCCTTATAAGGCAAAGACTAGCACAGATAAAGCTTGCACAGATATTCCATCCTTATGGCAATAAGCAGCAGCGCGTGAACGCCAACTTTTAGATAAGTTCATATTTAATTTTACTTTAGAGGAAAGGAATTCTGTAAGCTTCTGGGATTGACCATCCCTGGAGATTTCTCTTAGCATATTTGCATCCTGGCTGGACCAACTTTGTACGATTTATCTGTTGTTGCTTTATCGGTAGATTGGTGAAGTTTGAACACCGCTGGACTTCCTGGAGCAAGTGTGGCTACATTCAATTATCTAATTTCGTAGGAATCTCTGATTAGATTTGATTGAATTTGTCATTTTCACCGAGAAGATAAGATAAACTAAACTAGTTCAGTAGGGTAAGGTAGGTTTGATGGATTGTGGAATGCCTTTCGTGTGATTGGAAAAAAGTGTACCAGAGTTTTTTATTATTAACAAAACTATAACCGTCTCAAAAATTGATGCCCAAACGCGGACAAATTTGATGTTCGCGTTTGGGCATCAATTTTTGAGACGGTTTTAGTGTTGTTAATAATAAAATACCCCGCGCATTGCATGCGTTTGCAATTTAAATAAGATTTCATCCTAATTGTGTACCAGATTTTTTAGATAAAATCTGATGTAAATTGCAGACGCTGGCAATGCGCGGGGTATTTTATTATTATTAACACTAAAATCGTCTAAAAAACCAAGTAATCGGGATTCAAGTAGCTCAATTGGTTAGAGCAACACCCGCGACAGGTGGATATCGGGGTCCAAGTAGCTCAATTGGTTAGAGAAACACCTGCGACAGGTGGAGATCGGGGTTCAAGTAGCTCAATTGGTTAGAGCAACACCCGCGACAGGTGGAGATCGGGGTCCAAGTAGCTCAATTGGTAAGAGCAACACCCGCGACAGATGGAGATCGGGGTTCAAGTAGCTCAATTGGTTAGAGCAACACCCGCGACAGGTGGAGATAGGGGTCCAAGTAGCTCAATTGGTTAGAGCAACACCCGCGACACGAGGAGATCGGGGTTCAAGTAGCTCAATTGATTAGAGCAACACCCGCGACAGGTGGAGATCGGGGTTCAAGTAGCTCAATTGGTTAGAGCAACACCCGCGACAGGTGGAGATCGGGGTTCAAGTAGCTCAATTGGTTAGAGCAACACCCGCGACAGGTGGAGATCGGGGTTCAAGTAGCTCAATTGGTTAGAGCAACACCCGCGACAGGTGGAGATCGGGGTCCAAGTAGCTCAATTGGTTAGAGCAACACCCGCGACAGGTGGAGATCGGGGTTCAAGTAGCTCAATTGGTTAGAGCAACACTCGCGACAGGTGGAGATCGGGGTCCAAGTAGCTCAATTGGTTAGAGCAACACCCGCGACAGGTGGAGATCGGGGTTCAAGTAGCTCAATTGGTTAGAGCAACACCCGCGACAGGTGGAGATCGGGGTCCAAGTAGCTCAATTGGTAAGAGCAACACCTGCGACAGGTGGAGATCGGGGTTCAAGTAGCTCAATTGGTTAGAGCAACACCCGCGACAGGTGGAGATCGGGGTCCAAGTAGCTCAGTTGGTTAGAGCAACACCCGCGACACGAGGAGATCGGGGTTCAAGTAGCTTAATTGGTTAGAGCAACACCCGCGACAGGTGGAGATCGGGGTTCAAGTAGCTCAATTGATTAGAGCAACACCCGCGACAGGTGGAGATCGGGGTTCAAGTAGCTCAATTGGTTAGAGCAACACCCGCGACAGGTGGAGATCGGGGTTCAAGTAGCTCAATTGATTAGAGCAACATCCGCGACAGGTGGAGATCGGAGTTCAACTCACCGTTTGGGCATCAATTTTTTGAGACGGTTTTAGTGTTCGCAATAATATTTTACCTGAGGTTTATGGATCAATTTAAATTGCACTAATCACCATTTTTAGTTAAAATAGTGGACCACAAAATTGTTCTATGCCAGCGATTTTAGATGTTGTTTTACTATTGTTCTACTCCAATGTTGTTGGTGAGTTTCAGAAATATTATTTTTCGATATTTTCAGTCGTTTTTATTTAATTGTAGAGGTTTATTAAAAAAGGGCAGCTGTTCATGCCATGAGCTGGCCACAACCGTTACCACTTGTTTGAAATCGTTTTTCTAACTTTTGCTAACTATAAACCCAATTGTTTTGCAGCCGAAATTTATCGACAGGTCAATTTAATCCGATATTAATATTTTCTTTGCCAATAATCTCTGTCCGGAAAATGTGTGTGCCAATTTTCCGGACGCTCAACGCAGTTTTCTTTGAAGAAAACTGACTTTTCAATTCCTAACTCGATCAGAAGGCGTCATAAAGACCCGTAGGAGTTACTCTTTCATGCAGAAGTATACCATTAAAAGAACGTAAAAAAAAAAAAAAATTGCAAATTTAATAATTACAAGATGCTGTAAAACCATTTTCATGACCATCACTTTGATGTGATTATTAAAAAATCTCTTAAGTTGTTGATTTTTACAAACACTTAAAGAAACACCTCAAAAACATATTCAATTGAGGTTTTAGAAACAAGGATTTGTGGAGGAATCCTGTTGTTCGCGTTGTACCGTCCTTCGGAAGGGACGTTAAGCCGGTGGTCCCCTTGGTCTTCAACAGGAGTAGGCTACGTGCAGGCACAGGGTTTCCCCTCCTCCCTTCTAGTCTAGGTTATTTTTATCATCAACCTCATCATCATCCACTCATTCACCGACGCCATTAGACCAGTGCCGCATGGCCAAATGTCAGAACAGTGCGTCGTTAAACACAACAAATAACCATAAAAAAGCCACTGTACATAAGTATGATGCTCGGGACGGTTTTCCAAACGGTCTGGGATGGAAACATTACAACAAATAGCGTTTAACTCTGCCGTAATATTCAATTCAATCCTCGTGAATCCTGCCCTTTAATTGCTTACAAATGCCGCGATAAGCCAAGGCAATTAAAACCCTCCCTGCCCCCCTCCCCCTTCCCACACCCCACTGGCATCGTGCTCCTGGTGGTGACCCCCCTCGTGCGTCGCCGCTGTGTTGTTAAGCTCAACCAATCGTATGTGATCTCTGAAACCGTGAAAGTTATCGGCAGTGGCGTACGGACATGTGAGGCACTGGGATGCTGTTATCTGCTATTTAAATTTATAAAATGACAATTAACTCTGTAGGAAATAAAAGTTAGAAGCTTTTTGCTGAAATTTCAAGCAAATACCCTCTTTTCAAAAGATAAAGACTGAAAACCTTAAAAATTTTGTTTGAAACACCGGTAGTTATGCGATCATCATAGTTAAGCAACACTGCGCTGGGTCAGGTATTGGATGGGTGACCATCATACACATGACCAGTTCTGTTTGGGAGAGAGGTTGGAGGGATGAAAGTTCAGCAACACTGCGCTGGGTCAGGTATTGGATGGGTGACCATCATACACATGACCAGTTCTGTTCGGGAGAGTGATTGGAGGGATGAAAGTTAAGCAACACTGCGCTGGGTCAGGTATTGGATGGGTGACCATCATACACATGACCAGTTCTGTTCGGAAGAGAGGTTGGAGGCATGAAAGTTAGTACAGCAACTTCACTCGTCTTGCTTATCAACCTCTCGACAGCAAGGATTTGTGATGGAATCCTGTTGTTCGCGTTGTACCGTCCTTCGGAAGGTACTTTAAGCCGGTGGACCCCTTTGGTCTCCGACAGGTGCAGATTACGAGCCGGCCCCGGATGTCCCTTCATCACTTCTAGGCGAGGCTAGATTTATCAACATCTTCTTATTCACTGAAGCCATTAAACCAGAGCCACAGGGCGCATTCATTTCCAAAATTGATAAAAAAGAGACGTTGACCCGCGATGAAGATTCCGGGTTCGCATCTCTGTTCGGTTTCACGTTATTCTAGCCGAGCTCCCCTTTTATTAAGGACATTGTCACCTCGATGATTGAAGATTAAGTCAAAGCCTATTTCAGTGGTTTTAGGCCAAGCTAACTTGCGCATCACTCCCGCACGCCACTGCCACAACTACCTGCACTCGCAGCCACCGGTTGCCGGCGACCGACCGCACGGCCCGGGAGATTACTTATGCATGACCTTTAAATATTCACGCAGACTTTCATCTTCACGTGCGCAATGCTACAGCATCTTCTTCCCCCCTCCTCGCCAATCCATTCACTCGGTTTGTCACATTCCAGAACCGCTGATGAAACCGCCTAAAACCTGATTTCAAAGTGGCGTAAGCTGGGTGGATTTCAAGGGTTAGGTCTTACAATTGGCTACACACAGCTGGCTTGCAACATTAACCCAAAAGAGCAATGGTTAAGTCCACTAGTTAGAATGGCTGACCACACAGCTGGCTTGCAACATTAACCCATAAGAGCAATGGTAAAGTCCACCAGTTAGAATGGCCGACCACACAGCTGTCTAGCAACATTAACCCATAAGAGCAATGGTGAAGTCCACCAGTTAGAATGGTCGACCACACAGATAGCTTGCAACATTAACCCATAAGAGCAATGGTGAAGTCCACCAGTAAGAATGGCCGACCACACAGCTGGCTTGCAACATTAACCCATAAGAGCAATGGTGAAGTCCACCAGTTAGAATGACCGACCACACAGCTGTCTTGCAACATTAACCCATAAGAGCAATGGTGAAGTCCACCAGTTAGAATGGCCGACCACACAGCTGGCTTGCAACATTAACCCATAAGAGCAATGGTGAAGTCCACCAGTTAGAATGGCCAACCACACAGCTGGCTTGCAACATTAACCCATAAGAGCAATGGTAAAGTCCACCAGTTAGAATGGTCGACCACACAGCTGGCTTGCAAAATAACCCATAAGAGCAATGGTAAAGTCCACCAGTTAGAATGGTCGACCACACAGCTGGCTTGCAAAATAACCCATAAGAGCAATGGTAAAGTCCACCAGTTAGAATGGTCGACCACACAGCTGGCTTGCAACATTAACCCATAAGAGCAATGGTAAAGTCCACCGGTTAGAATGGCCGACCACACAGCTGGCTTGCAACATTAACCCATAAGAGCATTGGTGAAGTCCACCAGTTAGAATGGTCGACCACGCAGCTGTCGTGCAACATTAACCCATAAGAGCAATGGTAAAGTCCACCAGTTAGAATGGTCGACCACACAGCTGGCTTGCAACATTAACCCATAAGAGCAATGGTGAAGTCCACCAGTTAGAATGGCCGACCACACAGCTGGCTTGCAACATTAACCCATAAGAGCAATGGTGAAGCCCACCAGTTAGAATGGCCGACCACACAGCTGTCTTGCAACATTAACCCATAAGAGCAATGGTGAAGTCCACCAGTTAGAATGGTCGACCACACAGCTGGCTTGCAACATTAACCCATAAGAGCAATGGTAAAGTCTACCAGTTAGAATGGCCGACCACACAGCTGGCTTGCAACATTAACCCATAAGAGCAATGTTGAAGTCCACCAGTTAGAATGGCCGACCACACAGCTGTCTTACAACATTAACCCATAAGAGCAATGGTGAAGTCCACAAGTTAGAATGGTCGACCACACAGCTGGCTTGCAACATTAACCCAGAAGAGCAATAGTGAAGTCCACCAGTTAGAATGGCCGACCACACAGCTGGCTTGCAACATTAACCTATAAGAGCAATGGTGAAGTCCACCAGTTATAATGGCCGACCACACAGCTGGCTTCCAACATTAACCTATAAGAGCAATGGTGAAGTCTACCAGTATGAATGGTCGACCACACAGCTGGCTTGCAACATTAAGCCATAAGAGCAATGGTGAAGTCCACCAGTTAGAATGGCCGACCACACAGCTGTCTTGCAACATTAACCCATAAGAGCAATGGTGAAGTCCACCAGTATGAATGGTCGACCACACAGCTGTCTTGCAACATTAACCTTTAAGAGCAATGGTGAAGTCCATCTCAACGTTTGTTTTTACAGAGTAATTACTAGACCCACGAATCCATTTCAAGTTGAGATGGATACGTGAATGTTTCCAGGCACAGGATTGGTAAACCACGTTTGAAAAGGGCAGATTTCCCTGGAGGGCTCGGGTGGGGTACGAACCCCAACTCCCATTGCACGGGAAACCACACTTGAATCTCTGCAAAGTTCAATGCTTTTCCATAGATCTGTGTAATGTGCAAAGATACAATCTTATTAACTCGATTTTTTATTTTTTATCTTTTTATAACAACAGGTAGAAAATATTTAATTTAAGGCAGTTAACTTGATTATGCCAAATCATTTTTTGTCTTCTTCGTCGCCTTTTTTTATTTTTATTTTCATTCACCAACTTCTTCCATACCTCCTTATTTCGCCATCCTTCTTTCTCTTCCACTTCATTCCATTTCCCATCTCTTACCTCCACATCTGCTCCTACTTTCTCTATCCATCTTTCTTTTGCTCTTCCTAAAATATTTATAATATTTTTTTCCTAGGGTAAATTTTTCCTATAAAGTGTATTAGCATTACACACTCAACGGCATTGTCAGAATCCCAGTCCTTTTTTCTTAAATTCTACTGAGCAAACGAGGCCGTTACCACGTGTTGCCGGCCTCGTTTGCTCAGCAGCAAGCGCCATCGGATGGCACCTACCGTTACCACGTGTTGCCGGCCTCGTTTGCTCAGCAGCAAGCGCCATCGGGTGGCACCTACCGTAACCACGTGTTGCCGGCCTCGTTTGCTCAGCAGCAAGCGCCATCGGGTGGCACCTACCGTTACCACGTGTTGCCGGCCTCGTTTGCTCAGCAGCAAGCGCCATCGAGTGGCACCTACCGTAACCACGTGTTGCCGGCCTCGTTTGCTCAGCAGCAAGCGCCATCGGATGGCACCTACCGTTACCACGTGTTGCCGGCCTCGTTTGCTCAGCAGCAAGCATCATCGGGTGGCACCTACCGTTACCACGTGTTGCCGGCCTCGTTTGCTCAGCAGCAAGCGCCATCGAGTGTCACCTACCGTTACCACGTTTTGCCGGCCTCGTTTGCTCAGCAGCAAGCGCCATCGGATGGCACCTACCGTTACCAAGTGTTGCCGGCCTCGTTTGCTCAGCAGCAAGCGTCATCGGGTGGCACCTACCGTTACCACGTGTTGCCGACCTCGTTTGCTCAGCAGCAAGCGCCATCGAGTGGCACCTACCGTTACCACGTGTTGCCGGCCTCGTTTGCTCAGCAGCAAGCGCCATCGGCTGGCACCTACCGTTACCACGTGTTGCCGGCCTCGTTTGCTCAGCAGCAAGCGTCATCGGGTGGCACCTACCGTTACCACGTGTTGCCGGCCTCGTTTGCTCAGCAGCAAGTTAATATACTTAATATTGGCTGCCTTATCACGGGTTGTATGTACCCCTTGTCAGTACTAAACGAGCTTTCTATGGCCAGGAGGGGGGGGGGGGGGGGGGGGGGCGTCGCTTTATTCGTCGCCGTGCATCAAAATGATTTTATGTCACTCGCATGCGATGCTTCAAGTGGAAGGTGGAGGGGGGAGGGTAGAATTCACCTTTGTAGGCAACTCGTGGCAACCGTGCTATGGGAACAGACGTTTTTTTTTTTTTTTTTTGCTAACTGCTAAAATCTGGAAACAAATCCAATTGTTAACAAAAACTATTTGAAATGGGTTTTGACTGCTGAGTAAAGGACTAATTAAAAAAAACTAAGCGAAATTTAGTTTTCCTTTACTTAGCATTGAAAACCCAGTTGAAATAGTTTTTGTTAAAACTAGTGCTAAGTTTACATCAAGTAGACTTGAGTTTTTTGTTAAAACAAGTGCTAAGTTTACATCAAGTAGACTTGAGTCTAAAAAAAATCATAAATCTAATTGTTATTCTTGATTTTTGACTTGCTTTCGTAAAGTTGGGGTGTTTATTCTAAATAATCGTTTATGTATTTAATTATTACGAAATGATTACGACTCAAAATATCGATACACGTTTATCAATCGTTGAGGTTAGCATTAATAAAGATTAATTGAGTGTAAACCAGTTTCAAATGCGAGTAATCTGCGAGAAATAACAGAAATTCAAATTGTTTAAATTCGAATGGACGGTGGCTCCATCTGTTAGCATCCTATCGCGGTAAATCAGTCATTTGGCGGTTATTTTCCATGAAGTCAGTTTAAAATTAGCTCGACGGTAGCGTTGTTTAGGTTATGTCAGAATAGCCACAAGTTGCTCGACAAGTTTGAGGCATGTATAGATTTGAAAATAACCGACAAAACTGGAATACAGATTCTGCCTGACTTACCAACAAAAAGTGAATTATGGTCGATTCCCCAAAGGGACACGCACATGTTTCGAAGTGAAAAAAGCAATCTGTTAAAATGGCCGCCGTGCATTGATCCTCGTATCCAAGTCGACCCGACTTTTTGCCGTTCCAACTTCGGTCTTGCTTTGCTACTTTCGCTTGTTTGACGACCCGGACGCCGAGTGATTAACGACGCAGCAATTAAACCGTTGCCGTGGTGATCGATCGCTGGGTGTTGACAAAATTGCGTCATATAAGGAACCGACTTACGGCAATTCGGAATTTTGAGATTTGAGCGATAATATTTAAGTTATGACAGAAGTTATTTGGAGTTTTTTTTGGAGTGTGGATAATATAGTGGATGACCGTATAGCGAGCAAAGAAAAAACTAAATTTGATTACCAGTTTTTGTTGCTTGTTTATTCTTACCGGCCAAAGGGTTCAACCAATTTTTTCGTCTGCTACGCTCTTCCAAAAATACATTTTTTTTTTACATTTCCAATTTTTTTTATCAAAATCTTGTTTGCTTCGTACTACCGTCCTTTGGAAGGGACGATAAGCTGGTGATCCCCTTGGTCTTCGACAGGAGTAGGCTACGTGCCGACACCAGATTTCCTCTCAACTCTTCTCTTGATGATGTTTATCATCATCCTTATCATCACTCATTTACTAACGCAAGAAAACCAGTGCCACAGGCACCACGAATAAATATCCCAAGGGAATTCGGCTGAACCGATTGCATTAGGCATTACGGTACATCTCAAGGCTTGCTTCTTGGCCAAATCTCGAAATGCCGTGAGAAGTAGCAGTCGCCCCCGCGGTCTTAGATGAAGAAGACACGATCTTGAAAACCGCGAGCTCGGCTTTCTAGTATTGAGCCTTGGGTGCAGCTGTAAAGACACCGACATCTCTGCCTTGTGTGGATAAAGAACTCACCTCTGTTCCACTCATCTCAAATAACATGGATAGAGCATAGGGTCCAGCCAGCTGATCTCAAATAACCTAGATGGAGCATAGGATCCTGCCAGCTGATCTCAAATAACCTGGATAGAACATAGGATCCAGTCAGCTGATCTCAAATAACCTGGATAGAGCATAGGATCCAGGCAGCTGATCTCAAATAACCTGGATAGAGCACAGGATCCAGCCAGCTGATCTCAAATAACCTGGATAGAGCATAAGATCCAGTCAGCTGATCTCAAATAACCTGGATAGAGCATAGGATCCAGCCAGCTGATCTCAAATAACCTGGATAGAGCATAAGATCCAGTCAGCTGATCTCAAATAACCTGGATAGAGCATAGGATCCAGCCAGCTGATCTCAAATAACCTGGATAGAGCATAGGATCCAGCCAGCTGATCTCAAATAACCTAGATGGAGCATAGGATCCTGCCAGCTGATCTCAAATAACCTGGATAGAACATAGGATCCAGTCAGCTGATCTCAAATAACCTGGATAGAGCATAGGATCCAGGCAGCTGATCTCAAATAACCTGGATAGAGCACAGGATCCAGCCAGCTGATCTCAAATAACCTGGATAGAGCATAAGATCCAGTCAGCTGATCTCAAATAACCTGGATAGAGCATAGGATCCAGCCAGCTGATCTCAAATAACCTGGATAGAGCATAAGATCCAGTCAGCTGATCTCAAATAACCTGGATAGAGCATAGGATCCAGCCAGCTGATCTCAAATAACCTGGATAGAGCATAGGATCCAGCCAGCTGATCTCAAATAACCTAGATAGGGCATAGTATCCAGTTTTGCTTAAAATGTCAAGTAAATTAAGCAACCGGAAGTGAGAAGATGAAAATAGCAGTATCTGATTGACAGGTGACCATGGAGTTGAGTGTAACTGGCAGTTATCTTTCGAACCAAACATTTAAAAGATTGACATAACGTCAACAAATTCTATGACATCTAAGATTTTAAACTAATTCTCAACATTTTCACTTGAGCAGTTTGGCACATTGGCGCGACACGCGGCTGGTATTTTAACTGTCCGAAAACACTGTTTTGCAGATAGTTAAAAGTTGAGTTAGAGTCAGTTAATTTAAGTTAGGTCCAGTTTTACCAATATCCCGCCTCCTATTTGAAGTGTTAGTTGAAACTGTTGCCATGACGACTTCCAATCACATGCAGTGAAATTCAGATCTTTCTGTGAGCTAGAGATCCAACTTATAGTTGAAAATTTTGTTGAAACTGTTGCCATGACGACTTCCAATCACATGCAGTGAAATTCAGATGTTTCTGTAAGCTAGAGATCCAACTTATAGTTGAACTTTTTTTTGAAACTGTTGCCATGACGACTTCCAATCACATGCAGTGAAATTCAGATCTTTCTGTGAGCTAGAGATCCAACTTATAGTTGAAAATTTTGTTGAAACTGTTGCCATGACGACTTCCAATCACATGGAGTGAAATTCAGATGTTTCTGTGAGCTAGAGATCCAACTTATAGTTGAACATTTTGTTGAAACTGTTGCCATGACGACTTCCAATCACATGCAGTGAAATTCAAATGTTTCTGTGAGCTAGAGATCCAACTTATAGTTGAACATTTTGTTGAAACTGTTGCCATGACGACTTCCAATCACATGCAGTGAAATTCAAATGTTTCTGTGAGCTAGAGATCCAACTTATAGTTGAACATTTTGTTGAAACTGTTGCCATGACGACTTCCAATCACATGCAGTGAAATTCAGATGTTTCTGTGAGCTAGAGATCCAACTTATAGTTGAACATTTTGTTGAAACTGTTGCCATGGCGACTTCCAATCACATGCAGTGAAATTCAGATGTTTCTGTGAGCTAGAGATCCAACTTATAGTTGAACATTTTGGTTAAACCCGATCTTAGTTAAGTTACAGTGAAGTAAAGTTATGACAGTTAAAACATCTTCAAGGGTTATGCGAATATTTGTCTTTTTTTCCTATGTAAATTTACCCGGTTATTGTATAAACACATCTTAAAGAAGATGGCCGATCACAAGACTTGGCTATCTACGTTTGTGGATAGAATTCGGTGATACCATCGTTCCTAGCTCTGTAAAGGAATTGCTTGTTTTGTGAAGTTTGCAACAGCTGTGGCTTCTGTTTCTAGAGCTCGTGAGTATATAAAGTACAATGTTTCTCTTCGGTAGGTAATTACGCCAATTGTCGTTCGGAAGGAATACCGCAGTAATGTACGTCGCGCATAATTAATCAACTGCATTTTAATCAAAACTTCAAAAACGTCGTGAAATTTATATTAAAAATTAATTAAGTTTTACAACCGTGTAATGGTGCATCTTAAATGGAACTTTCTAAGCGATTAAAAAAGTAAAATGTTGAGTTTGTTTTCACGAATTTTATTGCATTTTTGCATTGTCTCTTGCACAGGCGACTTAACGTACTGTCACGAGTGCAATTAAGTAAATGTATGCACCAAACAAAACGATATTTACCGCGACAAGGTAGGTAACTACAGGGGTGCCCACTGTACCGTATGTATGCTGATTATTTCCATGAGAATATTTTTGCACATTTGTAGTTTTAAAGAATTTGCTCGTGAAAAATGTGCCTAAGGTTGGCCGATTCACCATAAGAGAGAACCAAAAAGAGACTCACTTTACAGCCCTATAAGATACAGCGACCTAAAGTTGACCCACTTTACAGCCCTATAAGATACAGTGACCTAAAGTTGACCCACGTGTTATTCACCATAAGAGAGAACCAAAAAGAGACCCACTTTACAGCCCTATAAGATACAGCGACCTAAAGTTGACCCGTGTGTTATTCACCATAAGAGAGAACCAAAAAGAGACCCACTTTACAGCCCTATAAGATACAGTGACCTAAAGTTGACCCACATTACAGCCCTATAAGATACAGTGACCTAAAGTTGACCCACGTGTTATTCACCATAAGAGAGACCCAAAAAGAGACTCACTTTACAGCCCTATAAGATACAGTGACCTAAAGTTGACCCACGTGTTATTCACCATAAGAGAGAACCAAAAAGAGACCCACTTTACAGCCCTAAAAGATACAGCGACCTAAAGTTGACCCACGTGTTATTCACCATAAGAGAGAACCAAAAAGAGACTCACTTTACAGCCCTATAAGATACAGCGACCTAAAGTTGACCCACTTTACAGCCCTATAAGATACAGTGACCTAAAGTTGACCCACGTGTTATTCACCATAAGAGAGAACCAAAAAGAGACCCACTTTACAGCCCTATAAGATACAGCGACCTAAAGTTGACCCGTGTGTTATTCACCATAAGAGAGAACCAAAAAGAGACCCACTTTACAGCCCTATAAGATACAGTGACCTAAAGTTGACCCACTTTACAGCCCTATAAGATACAGTGACCTAAAGTTGACCCACGTGTTATTCACCATAAGAGAGACCCAAAAAGAGACTCACTTTACAGCCCTATAAGTATAAGATACAGTGACCTAAAGTTGACCCACGTGTTATTCACCATAAGAGAGAACCAAAAAGAGACCCACTTTACAGCCCTATAAGATACAGTGACCTAAAGTTGACCCACGTGTTATTCACCATAAGAGTGAACCTAAAAGAAAATTACTTAACATCCATCGAGTAATTTCTGAACAAACTTCCTCGTGAAAATCGCCTTCCTGTCACGAAACGAACCGAAGAACACGCTGCATTACAAAAAAAAGCAAACGGAGCAAATGTTGAAAGAACGGTCGTCTGTGGAAGGTGGTTAATGAAGGCACTAAGTTTCAAAGAACTCATCTGTCGCTTCCTCCTTAACGACATTGATATATTTAAAAGGGCAAAGAAAGAATAACCTCCAGCTCGTGAATTACACGCGATAGCAAGACGTCTTTCCGCCTCGAATAATTAAACCCAGAGACGTTGTCCTTTACAAAATGCTCGAGAAAAGGGTGTGGGTGGTGGAGGGGGGGTGTCTTCCCCCCCCCCCCCCCCCGGCCGTCTCCTGATGGCGTTCTCTTTGTTCCTAGAGATTCATTGGCGTAACGAGTTCTTGCTAATCACCTTCATTACCGCTGCCACTCGGGGGGGACGTAGCGAGACGGGAAGGGGTACCGCAGGGTTTCAGTCTTGGCCCACTTTGACCCAGAAATAGGGGGAGTGGGTGGCTGAGATATCGGTGCTAGTCTAGAGATTTATCAGGGTAAAAAGAGGCGACAAGCGTTGTGTCATTGTTAGCTGAATGAAGCTGTAGCTTTTTGAATTGAATTTAGGGTACATTTTAACTTCTAAAGTGTTCAAATTTTATTACGATTTGACACTTTTTAGTAAACGAACTGTATTTAAATATGTTTAAGTAGAATTGAACTTGTATTATTATAGCGCCAATGGTAAACTGTATGTGCGAAAGATGGTCGCCAATTAACTACTTTAACAACACAAATGTAGGGTGCTAGAGGATGCTAGACCCACGACCAACGGTTGCTAAACCAACGGTAGAACCGTACTACCAAAGCGCTAAAAATGGCCGCCAAATGAGTTCTTTATTACTAAATTAATAACGCCAAAGAATTCAAATGTAAATTGAAATCATTTTTAGTAGATAAATGACATCACTAAATAATTCTGTCCTAATTTTTAAGAAATTGTTAATAAACGACAAATGCCAATGACAGCCGCATCATTTTTTCATACACATAATTAGTTAGTTAAAAAACGCCAATGTGTTCGAGATTTTATTTCAGAAAATACAAAATACATTAGTTTTTTAGTTATTGACCCTGATTATTTTATTTAGATGCATTTAGGAAGCTTGAACTTGGTAATTGTTATAATTTTATGTGGTTCTTTTGTTATTGGAAAATTGTCAGGACTGCTCTTACCCTTGATAAAGTAACAAGTACAAGTTACGAAACGTTGGGAAATTTAGTTGTTCTTCACTTAGCATTCAAAACCCAGTTGAAATAGTTTTTGTTAAAACTAGTGCTAAGTTTACATCAAGTAGACATGAGTCTAAAAACCATCATACAGCCGCATTGTATTCCAGATTTATGCTATATTACTTATTATTATGTATTGTAAATTACATGACGTCTCAATATCTGTAAAAGATCATTTTGAAATAAACATATTGCAGGGTTTTTTGGTTTTCTGGCATTTCCACTAGGGAGCTTAAACCAGCAAGCGAATGATGGAAAGGTAGCTCAGTCTGAGTCTAGCTTCCTTTCCAAACATTATATTATTATTATATTATTATTACTAACCGTGGCAGAAATGGGGGATGCTAGTAGGTAGAGGCCGCCACTGTTTTGTTCGTGACGGGCGTTTCACGATTCGATAAATTGGTATAATTGAATTAAATTTGAAACGTTTCACTTCCCAGCTCGGCTCAAAGAATCTAAATGTCACCCGCGTGAAACTGACCTTTCCGTTTCGAGAGTGTTTTTTTTTACTTTTTAAGGGGCACGCCACTCTGGACGACGTTTTAATTTTTAAATTGCGATAAGTCGAGTGAAGTGCGGTCAAGTTTGGTTTCAACAGAGAAACCGTTTTTTGTTGATGGCCAAGCGATCTTTAGTAGAAATTTCACATTTTTATTTTGATGCCGTTGATTTTCTAAAATCAGATATGATTTCATGAGATGAATCGTGAAAGTTATCATGCCAAATAGCCTGTTGTTATTTATTTATTCAATTTTTTCCTAAAAAAAAAACTACTGTTTGCTTGTTGCATAGGTACAGGTAGGGTTGTCATACGTCCCGCTCACGGCGGGACTGTCCCGCTTTTCACTCGAAAGTCCCGCGTCCCGCGAAGCGGAACAAATGTCCCGCTCGATCGTAATCGAACATTGCATTTGCAATGTTCCTTATAAATAGCTAATTGTTCCTCTAATTGTGCCAATTACATTATGATTGTACGTGAACTGTCGCCCATAATTATTTTTTTTAAATCTATGGTTAAATATATATTTTTTTAAATAGTTACACGAATTATACCAAAATTGCCTGCTGCTTAATTGAAAGTTGATGCATAAATATGACTCAGGATTTTAAGTGCCAAGAAAAACCCTTCGTATATTTAAAACGCGTAAATTTGCTGAAAATGGCCCTCAAATCCTGTTCCCACTTCCACACCCTTATTTGGGAGTCCCCCGAGCCTCCGGCCTAACTAATTTTCGTTTGTAAAAATTTGTCCCGCCTTCCGAAATGTTTATTATGGCAACCCTAGGTACAGGTGGCTAAAACTAAAACTATTTACTATAACTATTTTCTAATACTAATACCAACATATTTCTTCTGAAAATGTTAACATTATTTTCGGTCCCTTCCATTGCACATTTATTCATTTCATTCCAATCTTTACTCGTTCTATTTTTTAAAAAGAGTATCTTCCTTACTCTTTCCGAATACTTTTTATAACTACATTATCTTCATGTTTTCTTCGACACCCAAACTTGTTTCCATCCACTGCTTCCTGTCATTTTTCTAAAGAAATTGCACAATCTATCAATTTTTCTCCTTTCTTCATCCTAATTCTCTCATCATAATTGAAGGTCTTTCCCACATTTCTACACTTTCCCCACTATCCTTTACAAACTATCTCGTCTTTTTCATTCTTCCAGTTACTCTTCTTGCTGCCAGTCTTTGTACCTTTTAAAACAGTGCGTCGTTAAACAAGATAAATACGATATTATAATATAAAAAAAAACCACTAACACAATCCGGCGCTGCTGGAAAATCCTGTAGTTTTGTAGCAAACAGAACGGTTATCGATGACAAGAATGAAAAACGATGTTTGGTTTCACCAGTTTCCCGGAGGAAGCAGCACGTTAGTCTAACGCAACGCTTTAAACTTTGAAACACGCTTAATATGTCGCTCTCTTCGCAAGTCGTCATTAGTGATGAGAAGTGGGGGAGGGGGGAGACCTGCCACCCCCAAAACTTGTACCTGAAAGTTGAAACAGGCGCACGGGGAGCCAGAACTTTAGAGCTGCGGGTAGAGATTCGGCTGGGACCTTGGTAAGCGAACGTCTTGAGAAGGTTGTAGCGAGGTTAAGCAACATTCTGTTGATGAAATATGATTTAAATTGCAAACGCTTGCAATGCGTGGGGTATTTTATTATTATGAACACTATAACCGTCTCAAAAATTGATGCCCGAACGGGGACTTGAACCCCGATCTCCTCATGTTGCGGGTGTTGCTCTAAATAATTGAGCTACTTGGACCCCGATCTCCACCTGTCGTGGGTGTTGGTCTAACCCAATTGAGCTACTTGGACCCCGATCTCCACCTGTCACGGGTGTTGCTCTAACCCAATTGAGCTACTTGGACCCCGATCTCCACCTGTCGTGGGTGTTGCTCTAAACAATTGAGCTACTTGGACCCCGATCTCCACCTGTCGCGGGTGTTGCTCTAACCAATTGAGCTACTTGGACCCCGATCTCCACCTGTCGTGGGTGTTGCTCTAAACAATTGAGCTACTTGGACCCCGATCTCCACCTGTCGCGGGTGTTGCTCAAAACAATTGAGCTACTTGGACCCCGATCTCCACCTGTCGCGGGTGTTGCTCAAAACAATTGAGCTACTTGGACCCCGATCTCCACCTGTCGCCGGTGTTGCTCTAACCAATTGAGCTACTTGGACCCCGATCTCCACCTGTCGCGGGTGTTGCTCTAACCAATTGAGCTACTTGGACCCCGATCTCCACCTGTCGTGGGTGTTGCTCTAAACAATTGAGCTACTTGGACCCCGATCTCCACCTGTCGCGGGTGTTGCTCAAAACAATTGAGCTACTTGGACCCCGATCTCCACCTGTCGCGGGTGTTGCTCTAACCAATTGAGCTACTTGGACCCCGATCTCCACCTGTCACGGGTGTTGCTCTAAACAATTGAGCTACTTGGACCCCGATCTCCACCTGTCACGTGTGTTGCTCTAAACAATTGAGCTACTTGGACCCCGATCTCCACCTGTCGCGGGTGTTGCTCTAAACAATTGAGCTACTTGGAACCCGATCTCCACCTGTCACGGGTGTTGCTCTAAACAATTGAGCTACTTGGACCCCGATCTCCACCTGTCGCGGGTGTTGCTCAAAACAATTGAGCTACTTGGACACTTGCTTTTTGAGATGATGTTAGTGTATTTGACTACAATTTGTTTATTGGTGGGTGGCAATCATGCACACGACCAGTTCTAGAAAGAGTTACGAGTAATAAAAGTTAAACAACACTGCGCCAAATTTAATTGAAGTAACCGCATTGCATTTAGTCAATTTGATAATGTTGAAAATGTTGGCAAAAACTTTGATAAAATAGGTTTTTTCCTTCGCAGTATACGCTTGAATACGAAAACCCTTGAGGCCATGTCATAGTTTGGTTCTAGCTCAATGAAGCTAACTTAAGCGTCATCCTGGAAAGCTGGAGACATGCTCCAGGATGCAGGATTCAAGGCGATAAGGACTCGGGAAGAGGGTAGACGTTGTGTGATAAGGACAAGCCGAGGACGGTTAAGACCGAAACAAGGGAGTGATAAACCTGTCAGTCGTGAACCATCCACTAGGCCTTTTAGGTCGGGAACGAACTGGCGAACTTTTTAAACGACTCCGAGTGCGAGTTTTCCACGGGGCTCTAATTCAAGTCAGACAGACGTTTTGCCTGCGCGTTCAGGGTGGGAGAAACAGGGGTGTCACCAGTGCAGGAAATAAAAGAAAATGTTTAGTTTTGCCTCATAAGTATGGAATATCTCTGCAAGCTTTATCTGTGGTAGTCTTTGCCCCATATGGATGGAATATCTGTGCAAGCTTTATCTGTGATAGTCTATGCCCCATAAGGATGGAATATCTGTGCAAGCTTTATCTGTGTTAGTCTTTGCCTCATAAGGATGAAATATCTGTGCGAGCTTTATTTGTGGTAGGCTTTGCCTCATAAGGATAAAATATCTGTGCAAGCTTTATCTGTGCTAGTCTTTGCCTCATAAGGATGGAATATCTGTACAAGCTTTATCTGTGATAGTATTTGCCCCATAAGGATGGAATATCTGTGCAAGCTTTATCTGTGCTAGTCTTTGCCTCATAAGGATAAAATATCTGTGCAAGCTTTATCTGTGCTAGTCTTTGCCTCATAAGGATGGAATATCTGTGCAAGCTTTATTTGTGGTAGTCTTTGCCTCATAAGGATAGAATATCTGTGCAAGCTTTATCTGTGCTAGTCTTTGCCTCATAAGGATCAAATATCTGTGCAAGCTTTATCTGTGCTAGTCTTTGCCTCATAAGGATGGAATATCTGTGCAAGCTTTATCTGTGCTAGTCCTTGCCTCATAAGGATGGAATATCTGTGCAAGCTTTATCTGTGATAGTCTTTGCCTCATAAGGATGGAATATCTGTGCAAGCTTTATCTGTGATAGTCTTTGCCTCATAAGGATGGAATATCTGTGCAAGCTTTATCTGTGCTAGTCTTTGCCTCATAAGGATGGAATATCTGTGCAAGCTTTATCTGTGATAGTCTTTGCCTCATAAGGATGGAATATCTGTGCAAGCTTTATCTGTGATAGTCTTTGCCTCATAAGGATGGAATATCTGTGCAAGCTTTATCTGTGCTAGTCTTTGCCTCATAAGGATGGAATATCTGTCCAAGCTTTATCCTTGCTAGTCTTTGCCTCATAAGAATGGAATATCTGTGCAAGCTTTATGGAAAATCGTGTTTATCTCATATACACCCCTGTCTGTACCACTTTGCCTGGGGAAGGGGGGTTGGGTGGCTACAACAACTGTAATAGTCTTTTAGTTTAAGACCGTTGTTTGCTTCTTGGCATCTCCTTGTCTGTCTAAGAACGTGAATCACCCGTTGTTTATTCAGGTGAACAGTTACCTGTCCTCGTATCTTGTTGCTAACAAAGTGTGTCAAACGGCAGCGAAGATCGTAACGACTGGCAGACCTCGTCTTGACAAATCACACATTTGCAAATATGCACTTCCCGTTTTGTTAGAAAGTCCTTGTTTAGTTCTGATTGTTTTTAGACTCATGTCTACTTGATGTCAACTTAGCACTAGTTTTGACAAAAACTATTTCAACTGGGTTTTGAATGCTGAGTGAAGAACAACTAAATTTCCCAACGTTTCGTAACTTGTCCCTGTTACTTTATCAAGGGTTAAAGCAGTCCAAACAATTTTCCGATAACAAAAGAACCACACAAAATTATAACTATTACCTATTTCAAGCTTCCTAAATGCACCTAAATAAAATAATCAGGGTCAATAACTTAAAAACTAACGTATTTTATATTTTCTAAAATAAAATCCCGAACAAATTGGCGTTTTACCCTAACTAACCAATTATGTGTATGGAAATATCTTGTTAAACCTTATTTAATCTTGCGGGGGTGGGGTGGGGGGGGGGGGGGGGGGGTGGAGGGAGGTAAGACTTTTTGAAAGCATTTTTCTAAAGCTTATCATGCACCAAGGTAAAGCGATGATAAACCTGACACCGAGCTCTGGAAGCAATGTCACGAGTCGACCCGGCCTGCAAAATATTAGCAGGGTTGGGTTATGGAGACGGCACCCCCGACCTCACCCCTTTTACCACCCATGTCATGCCGAATTTATTATTTCGACTTCCTCCCCCCTCCCCCATTTCTACCCCCCTGCAGTTTTAATCTCACTCGCCTCGCTCTTTTGCCGACATCGTCCACTAAACGATCCTGACCAGTGGCGAAACTGCGTGACAGCGAATCACCCGATGTTCCACCGCTCTTATGGGTTAATGTTGCAAGCCAGCTGTGTGGTCGGCTATTCTAACTGGTGGACTTCACCATAGCTCTTATGGGTTAATGTTGCAAGCCAGCTGTGTGGTCGGCCATTCTAACTGGTGGACTTCACCATTGCTCTTATGGGTTAATGTTGCAAGACAGCTGTGTGGTCGGCTATTCTAACTGGTGGACTTCACCATAGCTCTTATGGGTTAATGTTGCAAGACAGCTGTGTGGTCGGCTATTCTAACTGGTGGACTTCACCATAGCTCTTATGGGTTAATGTTGCAAGACAGCTGTGTGGTCGGCTATTCTAACTGGTGGACTTCACCATTGCTCTTATGGGTTAATGTTGCAAGACAGCTGTGTGGTCGGCTATTCTAACTGGTGGACTTCACCATAGCTCTTATGGGTTAATGTTGCAAGACAGCTGTGTGGTCGGCTATTCTAACTGGTGGACTTCACCATAGGTCTTATGGGTTAATGTTGCAAGACAGCTGTGTGGTCGGCTATTCTAACTGGTGGACTTCACCATTGCTCTTATGGCTTAATGTTGCAAGACGGCTTTGTGGTCAGCCATTCTAACTGGTGGACTTCACCATTGCTCTTATGGGTTAATGTTGCAAGACAGCTGTGTGGTCGACCATTCTTACTGGTGGACTTCACCATTGCTCTTATGGGTTAATGTTGCAAGACAGCTGTGTGGTCGTCCATTTTAACTGGTAGACTTCACCATTGCTCTTATGGGTTAATGTTGCAAGACAGCTGTGTGGTCGGCCATTCTAAATGGTGGACTTCACCATTGCTCTTATGGGTTAATGTTGCAAGACAGCTGTGTGGTCGGCCATTCTAACTGGTGGACTTCACCATTGCTCTTATGGGTTAATGTTGCAAGACAGCTGTGTGGTCGTCCATTTTAACTGGTGGACTTCACCATTGCTCTTATGGGTTAATGTTGCAAGACAGCTGTGTGGTCGGCCATTCTAACTGGTGGACTTCACCATTGCTCTTATGGGTTAATGTTGCAAGACAGCTGTGTGGTCGGCTATTCTAACTGGTGGACTTCACCATTGCTCTTATGGGTTAATGTTGCAAGACAGCTGTGTGGTCGTCCATTTTAACCAGTAGACTTCTTCGTTAGACCAGTGCCACATGGCCAGATGTCAAAACAGTGCGTCTTTAAAGCCGAATAATCAATTAATCGAGGTACTGGGTGGTCGGAAACGCCGCTGGCGATATGAAAACAGCTGGCAAAACTAATGCCAGAGGTTTGAGGCGATCTAACAAACGGGAGGTCCTCCTCATCCCCTTCCGAAGTATACCGTAGAGCCCTTTACGCAAAGGCCCGTGCCGTGACTGTTTTGCTTGGGGCCGAATTATAGATCAGAGGCGACGAACCGTTACATTCAAACTCAAAGGACCGGCAAAAACAATCTGGGTTCGGGGGCGTTTCGCGCTCACGGTTCGTGGGTGGACACGACAATCCTATTAACACCCCATCTCCCTTTCCCTCAGTCCTTGGTGGTGAATTGAGTGACTTAATGGCGTTCTTGGACGCAATCCTTGCCTCGTGTTTTTGCGATATGTTTCCTGTTCTATAAGGAGCGTTATTATAAGCTGGCCAGTTGTGACTGGTTCAAAATTATTACAGAATCATTTGCACTAACTTAAAGTAGAAACACAAAGAAAATAATTGTTAATTTCCATCTTTGTTTGGTCATGATAAACCCGGAATTTAGAGCTCTGTTAGGCGATTTTAGCATCTCCATGGCTACCAAACGTTGAATCTACCATTTAACCTCATATGCTAGGCCATGATATACCCGTGGTAACATAAGATAGCAGAATTGAGAAGCTCTGGCAGGCGATCTCAGCATCTCCATGGCTACCAAACGTTGATTTTACCATTTAACCTCCTATGCTAGGCCATGATATACCCGTGGTAACATAAGATAGCAGAATTGAGAAGCTCTGTCAGGCGATCTCAGCATCTCCATGGCTACCAAACGTTGAATCTACCATTGAACCTCCTATGCTAGGCCATGATATACCCGTGGTAACATAAGATAGCAGAATTGAGAATCTCTGTCAGGCGATCTCAGCATCTCCATGGCTACCAAACGTTGAATCTACCATTGAACCTCCTATGCTAGGCCATGATATACCCGTGGTAACATATGATAGCAGAATTGAGAAGCTCTGTCAGGCGATCTCAGCATCTCCATGGCTTCCAAACGTTGAATCTACCAGTGAACCTCATATGCTATTCCTGAGCTTTGTGCATTTGTTGGTTTAAGTTTGTGCAGAACTGTGGTGAAAGAAAGCGAGAGATTTATGGATATGTTCGTGACCTTAAACATTACCTCACATCGTCTTCTGTTACCAACAAAAGTTGTCCATATTCATGAAAAACGAAAGATTTAAAAGCTTGATAATCATTTATAAAATCGTTGCCTCTTGCCCTTACATAACCTTACTTTGTTTGTTTGTTTCCAGCCATGCTCCAAGCGTGCAGTTGACATAACACCCCACGATGGGCTTCCTGTTGCGTCGTCGCTCGGTGCTGCTCAAGGTGGTAGGACTGGTCGGTCTCGTCTGGTTCACCGTAGCGTTTCTCATCTATACCGAGGACAGGGGTACCAACTCACTGCAAGCTCCGCCCCATTCGATGCACTTGCAACAGGTAGGCAACAGTGGTAGATTATCAGAAGAATTGGACCGCACCGAAACTCTAAAAAAAATGCAGGGTTTGTTTAGTTTAGAATGCTTGCAATGTCTGGAAATTTTACTGTCATAAACACAACATTGTAATTATTATTTGTGGTGCTTAAAGACGCACTGTTTTGACATCTGGCCATGCGGTACTGGTCTAATGGGGTCGGTGAAAGAGTGGATGATGACGACCCTAACCTAACCTAGAAGGGTGGAGGGGAAACCTGGTGCCGGTACGTAGCCTACTCCTGTCGAAGACCAAGGGGACCACTGGCATAAAGTCCCTTCCGAAGGACGGTACAACGCGAACAACAGGATTCCTCCACAAATCCATGCTGTCGAGAGGTTGATAAGCAAGGCGAGTGAAGTTGCTGTACTAACTTTCATCCCTCCAACCTCTCTCCCGAACAGAACTGGTCATGTGTATGATGGTCACCCATCCAATACCTGGCTCAGCGCAGTGTTACTTAACTTTCATCCCTCCAACCTCTCTCCCGAACAGAACTGGTCATGTCTATGATGGTCACCCATCCAATACCTGACCCAGCACAGTGTTGCTTAACTTTCATCGCTCCAACCTCTCTCCCGAACAGAACTGGTCATGTGTATGATGGTCAGCCATCCAATACCTGACCCAGCGCAGTGTTGCTCAACTTTCATCCCTCCAACTATCTCCCGAACAGAACTGGTCATGTCTATGATGGTCACCCATCCAATACCTGACCCAGCACAGTGTTGCTTAACTTCGCTGATCTCACGAGGACCTGTGTTTCCAACCCGACAAACCGTTCCGTATAAACACAATATCTGGAATATATACTAATATGGAAAGGGAGCTAGACTAGAAAATGCACGACCGAATTGGGATACGAATTCGGGACCTCTCAATTCCTGGTTGGGTGCTCTACTAACTGAGCTATTCGGAGACACTGGTTCCAGTTTCCTTGAGTGGTATTTGGGATTCCTTCAATGGGGAAAGAAGCCGAGACAACTTGAATTGACGAGTTAGGGAAAAAACCATGGATATACTAATATATTTATTTGTTTTTTTTCCTAATGACGAGAGGGCGGGCGAAACGTTTTTTTGAAAAATAAAAGTTGAATTAATTTTAACGGCCGATTTTTCGTTAACGATTATTTTGTGAAACGACATAAAAATGCATTCGCCTTCGTGACGGGACGGGACGGCAACTGAACATTAAAGTGGAATTTAAAGTTTTACCAAATCAGAAATGTATTTCTGCGGGAATTTGTTGGTCAACTATCAAGTAATTGGACGGGAATGCTGGGGCATTATGAACTAAATTGACCTAATATTTGGTCTTAGATCAGGTATTTCAATATTGTTTCACTCATAGTTAATCTCTTAGCTCACAGAAACAGCTGACTTTCACTGCCAATGATTGTTTGTTGCCATGGCAATCAATTTAACTTGCACTTTATCAAGGAGAACATTTTAATACTGGACCTAAGATTTTTAACTCTTTCTTCTTTCAATCTCACAAGCATCTTTTGTAAACAATCAACCAAGATTGAGCGATTTTGTGTTTAGACTCATGTCTACTTGATGTAAACTTATAGTCTAGGAATATCGAGCGGCTATCTCTTCAAATAGAGAAGTTAGGATATTCGGTGTTATATAAAGCTGAAATTTTGATATTATGTGCATAACACCATGACACAACTATTGTCACAAACCCGGACAAAAAATTTTCATCGGAAGACATTCAAAAAAATTACCAAAGTCAAAATTTCTTAAAAAATGAAAATTTCTTAAAAGTTGAATAAGTATGTCATTTTTGAATTTATAAACGTCTAGTTTCCGCAGAAGCCTAGGCATTAATACGTTATATCGATGCCGTTTTTAAAAAACATCAAAAAGTTTTTTCTAACCTATGATATGAGCCAAAAAGTAGCTAAAAAAACGCAAAAAAAATATATACCACTTTTCACTTAATGCCACGGGACTAAATATTGGCCAAATGTTATAAAACGAGTTTGTAAAGATAGCGCAAATCATTGTCTACAAGACTGCAGATCTAACTTTTTGAACACGTCAAGTTGACAACAGAGATTTTTACTTTTCCCTACGAGAGGTAACTCTTGGCGCGCTGCCAAGCGCCGATAAGCCGTGCGGCTGGCTGGCAAATAGCATGCTATTGCTTGGAACGCTCTTGATACATCCATGCGTGCGTACATCATTGAAGCGTTTCTTCGTCGGCATTGTCGATCATGTCACTATAGGCATTGTAGCATTCCCTATCACACCTGCATACGTCGATGCATCCAATTCCATTGCTATTGCACGTGCAAGTGGGGTTTATGCTGCAGGATTTCTTGGACTTGACTGAAATTTTGCAACGTTTCCATGGCTGTTTGACCCTCGAAATATACAGGTAAGACGAACTTTCTGCCCAGGCTCTGACACCAGCCACTGTCTTCGGGACCTATCACCACAAATAATAAAAATAATAATAAGAAGAAGAAAAATAGAGACGACATTTAAATTCTAGTTCAAAAACCTCTGATAGCTTTGAATATTACTTTGGCAAACTTAAGCCACATTTTTGGAAATTGCACGTGCGAGTTTACCTAAGTGCTAAATTGCCATGCAGCTCGTCGAAGGTGCTGATGAAATGCCCCTTCGCTCGGGAGTATTTTGGCAATTGAGATAGGTCGCGACACTGCTATCTTAAAACGCAGCGCATTTAGCGAGTAATGATACTGTCGGAATTTCTTGTTTGTATCGTACAATTTAACCACCAAACTTCGAGCAGTGCTCACCTTTTCCAAAATGTCTGAAAAATTGGCCAAAAGTGACAACTCGTCTCGGGTCATTTTATTCAGTTGACGCCAGATCCTGTTTTTACCGATTCCGAAAAACGTTTAAAACAGTGTCACAGCCGGACAGTGCATGGGGCTGCAGGTAAAGCGATGCTTATTGGGAGCCCAATTTTCAATGCAATTTCGTGTACAGGAATGAACCGATGTGCATAGGTGCTTTTCCCGACTGATCCCGTTTTTGCTGATATAACAGCCCAATAGAAAGAAAATCTGAGCACATGATGCCTGGGAGGTTTCCTGTGCAATAGTGGAATGAGATGGTTTGGTCTTTGCTGTTGCTAATTAGTTTATTGTGTATTAAATACTTGTAGGTGACACGAACTTGCCACTTTAGTGTCTACACCCTCAGCAATGAGGTATTCCCTGTATTTTTCGCAAACGTTGGGAATTGGTATAATTTTCCATCTCCTCATTTTATCCGAAATAAACGCTTGTGTGTTGACAGCAGCGCGATCGTATTGTGAGACGGTTTGGACCTTTTTACATGCCTCTATGCTGTTAGCACTCAGATATTTCGACAAACAATCTGCATGGTAGCTGGCGTTTACCTCAAAGAGGGAACCGAATGTCATTCGATTTAAAATTACCTCGTCATTTCTCTCTTTGGTTGCTTTCAATACATTTTCCCTAAGAGACTCCGGATTCATGTCAACGAGAGAAACTTTACGTCCTGTCTTGTTTGTATCTCTTAATTGATGGATAATGAAACGGTATATGCTCCAGTCAAACTCTGGCATTGTTGAACGCGATACCCGTTTGTTTGGGGGTGGTGTTTCACCTCTGTTTAAGTTAGGGGACTCGAGCCTACGTTTTTTGCCATGTCAATATTTTTTTTGTTGGTGTACTGCTCTCTGCAACTTCCTTGCCTTGATATTTGTAAGGAAAAATTTGATACCCTTTCTTGCTTGCTTGATTTATTGTTCTTGCAATATCATTGTCTTTTGCTTATTAGACCCTTTTCTGTTAAATTAGGAACATTCTCGCTGGTTAGGAACGCTAACTGAAAAAAATTTCCAATACCTGTGGTGGAAATTATTTTTCTAGATTCTGTTGTGGAGGGTTCGCAGCTATCTCCTGTTTTCTCTGCTAAGTGAAAATAGTGAATAAAATTAACTGTCATGTTAACCTGGATCTAGTATGAGGAAGCATGCATTACTACATACCCATACGTATTGCTAGTTATTCCGTTTTGTAGGCGATCTTTTCACTTGCACAAATAAACAAAATCATTGCTGAGTAACTAGTGAATTAGTGAGTAAACAAGTGAGTTTACGCGCATTTTATTTATCTTCATGCCATTTGCATTCCATATATTTGGGAGAATTTTCAGAAATTATCAATAATATTCGTCGTCCTGCTTTGAAAGTGAGTAGGAAACTAACTAGCAAGCCAGCAAACTAACCCTGCAAGCCATCGAAACCCATGTCAAGTGGATATACCTCGACAAATCTGTTCGCAGTCTTCTTGAAAATCATTATCTCGGATTCTGTAGATCCTCAAACCTCTGCACGTGGTTAAAACAGAGCAAGGTATGGTTGATATAAACGAATATATAACTTTTTTTTTATGTAAAAATCAAGAAACAGACCAAATTTACAGACAAAAAACAAAAAGCCTCCAATTTTAGGTAAATAATATGAAATCAAGTGCGGACCTAACGTAGTATCAAAAAGCCTGCGCACTCAACGCTAGTATGCCATTCAAAGCACCCTACGCATGCTATTAACCAGCCAGCCGCACGGCTTATCGGCGCTTGGCAGCGCGCCAAGAGTTACCTCTCGTAGGGAAAAGCAAAAATCTCAGTTGTGAACTTGACGTGTTCAAAAAGTTAGATCTGCAGTCTTGTAGACAATGAATTGAGCTATCTTTACAAACTCGTTTAATAACATTCGGCCAATATTTAGTCCCGTGGCATTAAGTGAAAAGTGGTATATATTTTTTTTTGCGTTTTTTTAGCTACTTTTTGGCTCATGTCATAGGTTAGTAAAAACTTTTTGACGTTTTTTAAAAACGGTATCGATATAACGTATTAATGCCTAGGCTTCTGCGGAAACTAGACGTTTATAAATTCAAAAATGACATACTTATTAAACTTTTAAGTAATTTTCATTTTTTAAGAAATTTTGACTTTGATAATTTTTTTGAATGTCTTCCGATGAAAATTTTTTGTCCGGGTTTGTGACAATAGTTGTGTCATGGTTTTATGCACATAATATCAAAATTTCAGCTTTATATAACACCGAATACGGACACGCCCCTTTTTGCCGTCGATATTCCTAGACTATTAGCACAAGTTTTAACAAAAACTATTTCAACTGGGTTTTGAATGCTAAGTGAATAACAACTAAATTTCCCAACGTTTCGTAACTTGTACCTGTTACTTTATCAAGGGTAATATAATAAAATAATATAAGGGTTAATGCCCTTGATAAAGTAACAGGTACAAGTTACAAAACGCTGGGGAGTTTAGTTGTTCTTCACTTGGCATTCAAAACCCAGTTGAAATAGTTTTTGTCACCGAACGGTTTGACATGTTGGAAACACCGGTTCTCGTTAGATCACCGAAGTTAAGCAACACTGCGCTGGGTCAGGTATTGGTTGGGTGACCATTATACACATGACCAGTTCTGTTCGGGAGAGAGGTTGGAGGGATGAAAGTTAGTACAGCAACTTCACTCGCCTTGCATATCAACCTCTCAACAGCATGGATTTGTGGAGGAATCCTGCTGTTCGAGTTGTACCGTCCTTCGGAAGGGACGTTAAGCCGATAGTCCCCTTGGTGCTTTTCGACAGGAGTAGACTACGTGCCGGCACCGGGTTTCCCCTCCTCCCTTCTAGGCTAGGTTAGGTTCATCATCATCCTCATCATCATCCACTCATTCACCGACGCCATTAGACCAGTGCCACATGGCCAGATGTCAAAACAGTGCGTTGTTAAACACCACAAATAATAATAATAATAGTTTTAGGCAATATTGATTGCTTTTTTTACTGCCATGTCATATTTTGCACTTCCAAACATTTAAAATTCTATCGATCGAGGCAACAAATATCGTGTTTGCTTCTCAAAATCATGAATTCACATAACCTCACTTGCAAGGCAGTGTCTTTATACCTGATTTTCACGTTACAGCCCGGTCATCCATCTGTAGAAGACGGCGCCAGCCATGCGAAGGTGAAGGACAAAGAACCGATCGGTGGGCCACCCAAAGAAGGTGAGGGCGGAGTCCTCGACCCCCCAAAACCTCCTCAAGAGACCGAGCAGTACGGTGAGATGGGCAAACCGGTGAGTCTAATTTTGAACTATCTTTAAGCTTAACATAAAATTAAAATTACATCAATATCATGATTTTAAATCTATATATATATTTTTTTTCTTCACAAATTTAAATCTTAATTTTGTGAATTTTGCCTGTTTTACTGTCATCCATGCAATTGAACGACTTCTCAATTAACCATCCCTAAATATCACTACGTTCACCTTACAATGCAAATCAAATGTGTTGCAAATCCCTGGTAATTTAAGAGATCCAAATCTGAAATTTTATTTTAATTCCACAAAACCAGCTTCCAATGCTTTAACAAAAACTATTTCAACTGGGTTTTAAATGCTTAGTGAAGAACAACTGAATTTCCCAATGTTTTGTAACTTGTACCTGTTACTTTATCAAGGGTAAGAGCAGTCCTGACAATTTTCCGACAACAAAAAATTATTAATAATTAAATTAAAATGTGGTTCTTTTGTTATTGAAAAATTGTCAGGACTGCTCTTACCCTTGATAAAGTAACAGGTACACGTTATGAAACGTTGGGAAATTTAGTTGTTCTTCACTTAGCATTCAAAACCCAGTTGAAATAGTTTTTGTCAAAACTAGTGCTAAGGTTACATCAAGTAGGCATGAGTCTAAAAACAATCAAAGCTTTCTATGCTCCGAATATTACAACGCTTGTAATCCCACCGCAGGTGATCCTGCCCACGAACCTGACGAAAGAAATCAAGAAGAAGGTGGACGACGGGTGGCTCAACAACGCGTTCAACCAATACGCTAGCGACTTGATCTCCGTGCACCGTACCATCCCAGACCCTCGAGACGCTTGGTAAGTCATCAGAATATCACGCGCTATTGGGCTTATTTATTTTTTTATTTTTTAAAATTATTTAATTTAATTGTTTGACAGGTGCAAAGAGCCGGGTCGCTATAAGAGCGATAAGCCGCTGCCATCGAGTGCCGTCATCATCTGTTTCCACAACGAAGCGTGGTCTGTTTTGCTTCGAACCGTTCATTCCGTTATCGATCGATCGCCGCCGGAACTACTCAAGGAGGTGATCTTGGTGGACGACTTCTCAGACATGGGTACGTACACTGGTATTAATTTGAGTTTGCCACTTTCTGGGGCGCTTGTACCAACCTAGAAAACATGATACCATGATGCTACTGTTAACTATCCGCTTTAAAAACAGAAAAAATTTTTTGAATAAAAATTTTTTTTTTTTTTTAATTAGAAAAAAATGGCCTACGCAGTGGCCAGCTTGTAAATAGTCAATTTGTCATAGCGACAATCCTGAGCAACACAAAGGGACCATTCTAACTGGTGGACTTCATCATTGCTCTTATGGGTTAATGTTGCAAGACAGCTGTGTGGTCAGCCATTCTAACTGGTGGACTTCACCATTGCTCTTATGGGTTAATGTTGCAAGACAGCTGTGTGGTCGGCCATTCTAACTGGTGGACTTCACCATTGCTCTTATGGGTTAATGTTGCAAGACAGCTGTGTGGTCAGCCATTTTAACTGGTGGACTTCACAATTGCTCTTATGGGTTAATGTTGCAAGCCAGCTGTGTGGTCGGCTATTCTAACTGGTGGACCTCACCATTGCACTTATAAGTTAATGTTGCAAGACAGATATGTTGACCATTAGGTTAAATGAGTAATATAGGAAAGCAACACGGCAATAAGTAATGTCTTTCTGCTTGCTTTGGATCCCACAGACCACATGAAGCAGCAGCTGGACGACTACATGCTCGACTACCCCAAGGTTCGCATCGTCCGGGCTACGAAACGCGAAGGTTTGATCCGTGCCCGACTTCTCGGGGCAAAGCACGCCACCGCTGAGATACTAACCTTCCTCGACTCGCACTGCGAGTGTGCAATCGGTGAGTAAGCGGCGGAAGTTTTTGTTCAAGATCACTGTCACATTTTTAGGTTAGTGGTCAGTGTGATAGGAAATATAATTTACCGGGAATGGGATTACAAATTTTGGATACCAAATATCGAGTTAGTCGAGCTTTCAACCTTGATATAGTAAACTTGGTGCAAAACATTGAGGAAACAGCGAGACTTTACTTAAAATTCAACGCAAAATTATTTAATAGACGGCATTTATTGCGAACCAACTTAATTCCGATGAGGGACTTTTTTTACGAGAGTTTGAGAATAAACTGTCGCTTTTGCAGGTTTTTTGCGATCGTTTGAAAGAAAGTAGAGCAACAAAATTCGATTTGATATTTTACATTAAATAAGTCGTTAATTTGAACACTTTACGTTGTTCTCTTATTGAAATATTTTGCAAAATCTCATTCTACAGTCAGAATTTTGAATATTCCGATTCTGATTCTTGGTGTCTAACGTAAAATCCATTGACGTTGCTCTATCTTTTTTTCCACACAATTATCGCTCAGTATTTTTTCCCGCTTCAAGAGAAATTCAGACTCGTTCTGCGTTCCTCTGAGCTTCTTGCCGTTGCGCTTTTGACCGCTTACATGTCTCCGTCTGGGCTTGAACGTTGTGCAGTCATGATGGTGAAATCGTGAGAGATAAATTCAGATATATTCATGGACGGCTGCTGTCGTTTTTTGTTGGTGAAACTATATTTTACTCAACAGCTCAAAGAACAGACTCAAAAGACACGTGATCTAATAGGAATTCTGGACAAAACCTATCATGTTAGTTTTATCCTTAAATGTTCTTACCGATTTCAAGTTGAACATGTTATTTATGTAGTTAAACTTAACCATTTTCCATACACTTCTCTCCTATTCCATCTTTCTTCATTTGTGTCCAAATCTCACTACTGAGCCACTGAAATGGCATAGACAGATGTTGTATGCTTGGTTATTTTGCTTTAAGGTAGAAGATATCAAAAAAGTTTCATGGCATATCTCAAGCTAAACAAGTTTGGACCTTATTAGATGAAATCTTTTTTAAATTGCAAACGCTTGCAATGCGCGTGGTATTTTATTATTATGAACACTATAACCGTCTTAAAACTTGATCGAGGTGGGATCGGGGTTTGAGTCCCCGTTTGGGCATCAATTTTTGATAGGTTATAGTGTTCATATTAATAAAAAGTTTGGGCCTCTCCCAATAGATGGAGTTATTTGAAATTTAGTCTTGTTCCTCTAAGATTGCTGATTATCTTATAATTTTTCTTTCGCTTCCCTGAACGCGATGCTCACGCACTCCTGCTGCAAATTTCTTTACTGTTAGCTGCTATTTACTTTGCGTGCGTAACCATTCTGTCATAACGATGGAACATCTGTGTTTGCTATATCCGTGGCTATTGTATCCAGAGATCCTGACCAAATTGCATAAATCCTGAAAAAGTAACTGGCCAAGTAGGTACTACATGTACTTAGCCATGTTTTTCCATTTGTGAACGCTGTTGTCCCTCCAATGTGTTTTACCTGTGCAATTGTCAAAATGTGTTGCTTTTAAAATTGAAAAAAAAAGTGCCTTTGCTTACAATCTTCTAAAGGGATTGTATTTTATAGTCTGGCAAATTGACGCTTTTCGAAACACAGAAACTGATATTTGCCCCGCTTTGTTGACGTTGCACTGTTGGCAATTTCTTTGCGAAATCTAGCTTTTTCATGCCGCGACTTGATTTCTTCGTTACACAGTCGTAGGCTCGTAAGTGAGGTTAGGTCGCCTCGGAGTGAGGTTAGGTCGCCTTGGAGTGAGGTTAGGTCGCCTCGGAGTGAGGTTAGGTCGCCTTGGAGTGAGGTTACCGGCACATCGTGCAAGATTTTAATGGCCGAGACTGGGTGCAGGCTGGCTGGAGCCGCTGGTGCATCGGATCTCTCAGGACAACCGCAACGTAGTCTGTCCGGTGATCGATGTCATCGATGATACGACGATCGAGTATCACTGGCACGACTCGACGGGGACCAACGTCGGTGGATTCGACTGGAACTTGCAGGTGAATGAACAGCACTGCGTGGGGCTGAGCTGAGCTTGGTTAGGTTGGATTAAGTTAGGTTAGGTTAGCTTAAGTTAGGCATGGCAAAGCATGGTCAAACTAGATTTTTTGTTTAAGTGAAGAATGAACTAAAGAGAAGCGTAACTTAGCAAAAATTGTAATGTTTCTGCAATCTGCTTTTGTCACTGTTCTTGAATTTAGTTGTTGACATATCTAAAAATGACAAACTCAAGTAGCAGAAACGTAAAAATTCTCAAAGATCCTAGAAATTTCTTCACAGGTGTTCTAACAACTGCGATTTTCTTCTCCATCAAGTTACGCTCCTTCCTTCCTCCTCCACTTAAAGAAATATTCTGCATCTTGGCACCCTTTTCACACTAAACTAGGTTTGGTATATTTAGCTAGATTGAACTAAAGTGGTCATAGCTTGAAATTTGATGTTGCACTTTCTTAACACTCATATTTAGATCAATGGACAGAATTTCGAAGAAATTTTTAAATAACCCGTCAAGTGATCGAGTGTGAATATGTCTACAGCTCAAAAACTAGATATTTAAAGTCAACCAAACTACAAAAAAAAGCTAGCCTTAAATAAGAAGAGATTAAAAGGTGCATCGCTAAGATCTGGACGTTAAAACCCCAACGTTAGTAAGCGGTAAGTTGCACGTGATTTATTATTGTAAGTCAGTTCAACGTGCGGCGGACGCCAGGTAAGTCGCAAACGTTTTTAATAAATCGGATCGTTTTGTTCTCGTCGAGTCAAAAGGCGCTGGTGGCCATTTCAGGTACAGCAAGTGACGTATTTCTTATAATTGATTCGCTGTGTCCTTGTGGCTTGCTTGCAATCTTGCAATCTTACCTTTGTCCGTATCATTTGATGAACGTTTATCAAAGATGTTCATTTTTTTTTTGTGACGAACGTTCAGTTATTGTGGTTGATTTGACTATTGGTCTTGGTTTATGGCGTTTTCGACCGGCCTGCACCACTGGGACAGAGTCACATGCCCAGTCGAACACATGAAAGTTGCACTGGGACAGAGTCACATGCCCAGTCGAACACGTGAAAGTTGCACTGGGAGAGAGTCACATGCCCAGTCGGACACGTGAAAGTTGCACTGGGACAGAGTCACATGCCCAGTCGGACACGTGAAAGTTGCACTGGGACAGAGTCACATGCCCAGTCGAACACGTGAAAGTTGCACTGGGACAGAGTCACATGCCCAGTCAAACACGTGAAAGTTGCACTGGGACAGAGTCACATGCCCAGTCGAATACTCCATAAACGTTGCCATGTGGTCAGCCACATTAACTTGCGGTTCTAATGGTGAAAATGTTGTGTATGTGTGTGTTTATCTCTCTCTCTCTCTCTCTCTCTCTCTCTCTCTCTCTCTCTCTCTTGAGGCCGTAAAAGGCTCAAAATACATTCATCTTTAGTCGAATGATCTGATTCCTAAACCACTTTGATGGTCATGGTTGTAGCTTCTACCAAACAATGACCAAAACCCACCAATCCCTATCAAGATATTTTTTGGCAAAGCATAGCATGCAAAAGCCACAGAAAAAGTTGACATACAAACACGTTGGTAGACGACATATTTTCAGACCAAAAAGTTACATACTCGGAAGTTTTTAGGTTTTAATCGAGCGACTTTATAATCAATGACAATTGACAACCGACCAACAAGTGACACATCGAGGGATTTTACGTAATGCTAGGCGTAGCAAGTTATTGACTTAATGAAACTGAATACAGCTTTTTTTTATTCGATTGGGCGTTGTAAAGTGGATTGATGTGTTCTCTAAAAATGTATTTTTGAATTTTTCTTTTTGGTGCTTGTGGATAGCACCAGGTATATCTGGCATGTTGTTTGCTGGGATAGGTATGCTTATTAAGATGGATTAAAGGACTTTACTTGCATGTGGATAGCATGAAGATTAACGTGGTTTGAAAGATGGTAATTTTTCTTAAAAAGCCGGAAGAAAATTTAGCAACTTGACCATTTCAGATTAAATTTTGCCCTTACGTGCACTTTTAGTTTTGGTAGCATGCTAAAACCCCACGGTCTCTTAATTTGTTGTTCCTTTGTCAGTGAACAAACCACGTAGCTAGGTGACGGACCCTGAATTCAATCAACAATTTGTCCCTAAGAAAATTAACAATGCATGCAATTCCAAGTTCTGAGGTTATGTGTACGTTTTGTGAGGTTATGAGCACGTTTTGTAAGCACGTGTGGTTGCATGCGAAGGCTGGATCGAGCCATTGATCCATCGGATAACAACGAGCGAAGGCCAGATGACGGTTGTCTGTCCTGTCATCGACACGATCAACGACGACACGCTCGCCATCAACTTCGGTCCGTCATCGTCGGTGCAGGTCGGAGGATTCGACTGGAACCTGCAGGTAAAGTCGGGGATGTTGAGCCGTTCGAAACGCGTGTTTGGGTGGCGGTGATTTTGTAAATAACGCGGTGTTAAGGTCTAACTATAAGTGACAACGGTGCAAGCGTAATGGACAGCGTGCAATACTAAAAACATAAGCATTGAACTGTTTAGTGTGCAGGTTCTAGGTAGAGACAGAACGTTAATGTTAAACCGTTGAGTGTGCAGGTTCTAGATAGAGACAGAACGTTAATGTTAAACCGTTGAGTGTGCAGGTTCTAGGTAGAGACAGAACATTAATGTTAAACTGTTGAGTGTGCAGGTTCTAGGTAGAGATAGAACGTTAATGTTAAACTGTTGAGTGTGCAGGTTCTTGGTAGAGACAGATCGTTAATGTTAAACCGTTGAGTATGCAGGTTCTAGGTAGAGACAGAACGTTAATGTTAAACCGTTGAGTGTGCAGGTTCTAGGTAGAGACAGAACGTTAATGTTAAACCGTTGAGTGTGCAGGTTCTAGGTGGAGACAGAACATTAATGTTAAACCGTTGAGTGTGCAGGTTCTAGGTAGAGAGAGAACGTTAATGTTAAACCGTTGAGTGTGCAGGTTCTAGGTGGAGACAGAACGTTAATGTTAAACCGTTGAGTGTGCAGGTTCTAGGTAGAGAGAGAACGTTAATGTTAAACCGTTGAGTGTGCAGGTTCTAGGTAGAGAGAGAACGTTAATGTTAAACCGTTGAGTGTGCAGGTTCTAGGTAGAGACAGAACGTTAATGTTAAACCGTTGAGTGTGCTGGTTCTAGGTAGAGACAGAATATTATTGTTAAAGTGTTGAGTGTGCAGGTTCTGGGTAGAGACAGAACGTTAATGTTAAACCGTTGAGTGTGCAGGTTCTAGGTAGAGACAGAACGTTGATGTTAAACCGTTGAGTGTGCAGGTTCTAGGTAGAGGCAGAACGTGAATGTTAAACTTTCTGTGTGAAAGATGGCCGCCAAAAGACTACTTTACCGACAAAAATGCAGAGTGCCGGAACACCCCGTTAAGTGGAGCCACTGTCGTATGAAATTTAATTTCAATATTTCTCGTAGGTAACTCGCTTTTGAGACTTTTCACGCTTAAAAGATCTTCATCAATGTTTACCTCAACGATTGATATACACGTAACGATATTCATAAGCGAGTAACCTACTATAAATATCGAATTTAAATTTCATACAACAGTAGCTCTACTTAACGTGATGTTCCGGTACTCTACATTTTTGTCGGTAAAGTAGTCATTTGGCGGCCATCTTTAACGCAGAGACTGTAACATTTATAATGCTAAAAGTGCACGACTAGTAAAGTAATTTTTCCCTCAAATCGGCTATGCTCTGTGATTTATAATTACGGAAAAAATATGTTTGCCTGAACGGAGAGGGAGCAAAGTGTGGGACATATTTTATGTTGGTTCTATGGGTTTTTTGCATGTTGGTACAATGCATTGTGGCTTGTGTGTTGCCTGCGATTTTTTAACCTCAAAATCGACATATGTAAAACGACGCAAAACAAACAACCGAATATAGAACATTCAGCGATATTTTGGATTTAACTTTCGATTGAGTAGCTTTTTTAATCGCAGCATTTCCAGTACAGCAGCTATCGAGGGACGTTGTGGAAAATAGTTTTTGAATCGATATTTACCGAGTTCCATCATATTTTAGCTAGTTTTAAACACTGTACGACTGTTTTGTAGTTTCTCTAAACTATACCTATGATCAAATATTTCTGTAGGTAAGTTAGGTTACATGCAAAGGTAGGTATACAAAATAGGTACAAATATACAAATACAACAAATACACAAATAGGAACAATATACAAAATAGGTAGGATACAAAATGTTTGTAAGCAGAAAGCTCTCTTTTTATAAATTACCTGTAATATTTCCAGCTTCTCCACCTAAACTTTCAATTTGGTATGAACATAATCTAGAGCAGTATTCCTGTAAAAATGTTTGTATTTCATTCTTATATTTTTTTTATTTCTGTAATTCTGTGAATCGATTTGATTTTGATTGAGCTCGTTACAACCGATTGCACCAACATCGAAAGAATCTTAAAACTTTCAGCCTTATTGGTGTGCACTAATACACTGACATTGCAAATTATTCCAAAAAATACATTTGAGTTAACAATACTGTGAAAATTCTAGAAGCCAGATATATGATTAAGTAGGATCTAAACGGTTTGTTGTAAAAATGAAAGCCAAATATCTACCAATGAAATATCTCTCATTGGAAATTAATTCTGTGTTCTATTCTGTATTTGGTCATTACAACAAAATTACTTATTTTTACTTAACTCAAAGTGTGTAAACAGTGTTCCTAACTAAATTCTCATGCATCTAAAATTCGATCATAGCTTCGATGTTGGTCAATTCGCTCCGTATCGAGTAGAGTTCAGAAACGGGTTTGAGAAAGCGCGGTTATGTGTGCCAAGGTTGGCTCACGCCGTTGATTCACCGGATCGTGACGAGTGAGAACCGTACGACGGTGGTTTGTCCGGTAATCGACTCGATCAACGACAAAACATTTGCGTACTCGGCTCACTCGAAAGGAACGTACAGCGTCGGAGGGTTCTCGTGGAGCCTGAAGGTAAACCGACCTTTGAGGTTATGTAACAATTAACTTTGGTCATGGTCGGTTAATTTAGATTTGATTCAATCAAAATGGCCGAAGCCTGTTAACCTTTTAGTTTCATTTAACTAAATTTTTCCCATTAAAGCCTTATTAGCCATTTTTTCTTGCAGTTTTAATCCTGGAAAATCTTAAGATTTGCTAAAATCTTAATCCACATAAGTAACATTTTGCAAGTTTGAATACAGCAATTTCTGGCAACCGTGCAAGTTTTGCTCCTCCCTTTAATTCTAAGCTCGTACACTTGAGCGCACCACGATTGAGACTTATTTCTAATCGTTACATAATCCGAGGTCGTTGGCACACTATCAGTCTCGGGGAGATTTCTGTCGGGCTCGGAGCTAAGGTATGTGCTTTTGTGTACGACTCGCTTCACTGTTCATGTTTTAGTTTTATCTAATTTAGTTATAAATGTTTTTTTTTTAAATTTAATTATTTATTGGATAGTTATACTGTGATTGCATATGAGTTGTGTCTTGCCATTGCACCTTAACGCAGAATTTGTGTTCTGTTTTATGCTATTTAGGTTTTACTTGGGTTAAATATATTTTTTTATATATCCATTTATTTATTTGTATACAGAAATATGGGTTAATATCACAATAACAGGCATATTTAATAAAAACACGGCTTGCCATACTATTCATTATCATTTTATAAAGAACAAATAATCAACAAAAATGAATCAAATAGTTTGCATGCCTCAGAGACTTTTTACCATCTTAAGAACTATTTGCTTCTTGATCTCAATTCTATTATCAATCTTGGCCGTTGCTAAATTTTAGTCAATATTTGTCAAAATTTTGGTTCTATTTTAGCACCAACTCTGTTTGAAAGAGGCTTTTTTTGGCACGCAGTTGCATTATATGCCCAATCTAAATCATTGCTCTTCTAAAACGAGCCACTTTTGCTTTGAAAGTAAATGAAAATCGAGAAATTGACATCAGTTATTTTGTCGATTATTTATGATTATTTATTTACAAGTTAGTACATTACAATTTAATTAATTTTAATTGATATTTTGAATTAAATCGATTGGATTAAGTTTTAATGCCACGTTCTATTTCCCCAAATAAAGTAGTTTTATCGTGAATTTACTGATTAACTGATTTTTAAAGGTCTTGAAACTTTCCCAAATTAACTTCAGTTTAGTTTTTTATTCCTCGTTAGTTTGCTATTTTTGCTAATTTTCTTGTCAAGTTAAAGTAATAACTAACAGCAAATGTTTTGTCAGCAATTTCACCAACTGGTGCTTTTGTTCATGTTCGTTGCTCTGTATTTTGTGCGTAAAAAGTCTGTCGATATTTGTTTGTCCGTCGTTAACTTTTTAGTCTTTGAAATTCTTTTCTGTCAAAATGACATAATTTCGTGATTCAATCAATAAAAGTTATAGCTTAAGAAAAATTTTCCAGCATAAACGGTCGACTTATAGTTTCAAAACCAGCTTCTTGTAATCAGTTACATATATATTACGAACAAACGGCAAAACCGTGAATCTCATGAATTCCGGTTAAAATGCAATGCGCAAAGTACTTTATTATTACGAACACAAATAACCAAAAAAATTATCGGTTCAAACCTTGATGTACTTCTTGAAGATCTGTCATTCTCATCAAATGAACTAAAATCCTCTTAAAAATTACATATATGTCCAAGTAGCTCAATGGGTTAAAGCAAAACCAGCGATAGTCAAAGATCATGGTTTGAGTCCCCGTTTGGCATCAATTTTTTTAAGGTTATTAGTGTTCCATAATAATTATGTATCACTCAAATTTTGGGTTGCATGCAGAACTAGCTCAAGTGAATTGTATATATTTTTTTGTTTTTCAATATTGGCAACAAGTGAGCCAGTTCTTGTCTCCTAACCCCACTTTTCTGACAGTTCAACTGGCACTCGGTGCCTGAGCGAGAGCGTCGTCTTCACTCCAACACGGCTGAGCCTGTCGCCAGTCCCACGATGGCCGGCGGTTTGTTCGCGATCAGCTCAGCCTTCTTTACGCGGCTTGGAACGTACGACTCCGGCTTCGACATCTGGGGCGGAGAAAATCTCGAGCTTTCGTTCAAGGTTTGTTTTGTTTTCAAGTTGTTTATTTAGCAAAAAAAAAATGCTATTCACAGTAAATTTTACATTTTTGTAATTTCTTGGCTTAAAATTGTTACTTAAATCACTTTCTAATTTTCTACTTACCTTGACAAATTCTTCCTCACCTTTAAGTAATTTATTTATTTATTCATTTTTTTCCTAGAAAAAAACTGCTATTTGCATGTTGCTCACAGGTGGCAGAAAAAAAATACTAAAGCTATTTACTCAAACTATTTTCTAATACTAATACCAACATATTTATTCTGAAAATTTTTACAATTTTTTCGGTCCCTTCCATTGCACATTTCTTCATATATTTTCAATATTTCTTAATATTTGCAGGAAGTGCGTAATACGTTCTTAATCCTCTATAAATCACTATTATTTACCATATCACATAACCACTATTAACTATGAATTATGTAGGTGAGTGAAAAATATTCACATATTAACTTTCCAAATTTTTTTTTTAATCTTATAACCATCATGGTTTTTAAACTCATGTCTACTTGATCTAAACTTAGCACTAGTTTTAACAAAAACTAATTGAACTGGGTTTTGAATGCTAAGTAAAGGGCTACTAAAATTTTAGTAGCAATTTTAGTATAATTTTAGTAGCCCTTTACTTAGCATTCAAAACCCAGTTCAAATAGTTTTTCTTAACCTTATAACCATTTACTGCTTTCAAATTATACCCAATGGCTCTCTGCTGTCTTTGATGTTTTGTCATTGTACTTTTTCCCGCAGACATGGATGTGTGGTGGACGTCTTGAGATTGTTCCGTGCTCGCACGTGGGTCACATCTTCCGCAAGCGCTCGCCATACAAGTGGAGGACCGGGGTCAACGTACTCAAGAGGAACAGCATCCGACTGGCGGAGGTATAAACGCTACGAACGCTTTGATTCCGAACATGAGAACTTAAAAATCGACTTAAGATTCAAACCATTAAATCTAGTTAAATACTTTACTGATTGCAAGCATTTGCTTATTAAGAAGATAAATAACCGTCTCAAAAATTGATGCCCAAATAGGGATTCGAACCCCGATCTCCACCTGTCAAACCATTGCATTGCATAGCTCTAAACCATTGAGCTACTTAGACTTGAATTTTTGAGATGATTTTAGTGTATTTGATGAGAATTATGGATCTCCAAGGATTAGAACCAAGAGGCTGTAAATTTTCACAGTCACTCCTTAACATATGTAAAACCCATTCTGGAAATACTATTTCAAAAACTTTCGCTGAAATTGAGTAAAAGTAGACATGAAAGTGCAGAAACATCGTAACATGTTTTTAGAAAAACTATTTGAACTGGGTTTTAAATGCTAAGTAAAGGGCTACTAAATTTCATGTATCAAGTAGACATGAGTCTTAAAACCATCATATTGTAACATATTGCTAACTCTCTCTTTGCTGCGCAGGTTTGGCTGGACGACTACTCCAAGTATTACTACCAACGCGTGGGCAACGATCTTGGAGACTTTGGAGACGTCTCGGATCGTAAGGCGCTGCGTGAAAACCTCGGCTGCAAATCGTTCAAGTGGTACCTGGACACCATCTACCCGGAACTGTTCGTTCCCGGGGAAGCAATCGCCTCGGGAGAGGTACACTTCGTTTTCTTTATAAAGTGCCTAAATACATCTTAGACCTAGGAACTAGCATAGGCCAGATTGCCTACTAGCACTAACCACCGGTATACTTGTACCAAAGTTAGAAATCAATAAATTAATAAATAAAAATACACCTTAGACCTAGGAACCAGCATAGGCCAGATTGCCTACTAGCACTAACCACCGGTATACTTGTACCTAAGTTAGAAATCAATAAATAAAAATACACCTCAGACCTAGAAACTAGCATAGGCCAGATTGCCTACTAGCACTAACCACCGTTATACTTGTACCAAAGTTAGAAATCAATAAATAATTAAATAAAAATACACCTCAGACCTAGAAACTAGCATAGGCCAGATTGCCTACTAGCACTAACCACCGGTATACTTGTACCAAAGTTAGAAATCAATAAATAAATAAATAAAAATACACTTTAGACCTAGGAACCAGCATGGGCCAGATTGCCTACTAGCACTAACCACCGGTATACTTGTACCTAAGTTAGAAATCAATAAATAAAAATACACCTCAGACCTAGAAACTAGCATAGGCCAGATTGCCTACTAGCACTAACCACCGGTATACTTGTACCAAAGTTAGAAATCAATAAATAAATAAATAAAACTACACCTCAGACCTAGGAACTAGCATAGGCCAGATTGCCTACTAGCACTAACCACCGGTATACTTGTACCTAAGTTATAAATCAATAAATAAATAAATAAAAATACACCTCAGACCTAGGAACTAGCATAGGCCAGATTGCCTACTAGCACTAACCACCGGTATACTTGTACCTAAGTTAGAAAATCAATAAATTAATAAATAAAAATACACCTCAGACCTAGGAACTAGCATAGGCCAGATTGACTGCTAGCACTAACCACCGGTATACTTGTACCTAAGTTAGAAATCAATAAATAAATAAAATAAAAATACACCTCAGACCTAGGAACTAGCATAGGCCAGATTGCCTACTAGCACTAACCACCGGTATACTTGTACCTAAGTTAGAAAATCAATAAATTAATAAATAAAAATACACCTCAGACCTAGGAACTAGCATAGGCCAGATCGTACTTCGCCGGTCATTTTATTTTCCCATTTGAGTAACATATCGCGGTCTCACCCTACGCAGGTTTTCTTACCATATTTGCTAAAAAGCGGCTTTTTTCAGAGGAAATTTGCATGTATTTTGTTGTTATGAACACTATAATCGTCTCAAAAATTGATGAAATTGATGAAAAAAATATAAATATATGTGGTAATTCAGCAGATATGAAGAAATAAGTAATCAATTGACAGTACGTTTTATTCTTATGATCCGTCCATGAAATAAGTTTCCTTTCGGGTATTATCAGTCTCCATCGTATGCAGGTGTCGCCCAAACCATCTTCGTCGAATGGGCACGAATTTTTCGATGGGAAATCAGTGGATATCTCATAATAATACTTATGGTTTTATTAGCAATCTCAGTGAAAATTATATAAATATCAGTGGGAATCGAGAGGAAATCACGAAATCATATCGATATTTGCTTTTCAGTTATCTGCCTTTTACCAATAGCGCGTTTTTTACGACTCGGCATATACAAATTTACACCGATCTTACATATTTAAAAATAATTTTGCCAAAGAAATCGAAGCATCTTCCAATGCCATAAAACCAGTGCCCCACAAGATCGTCAAAACACTGCGTCTTTAAGCCCCGCTAACCAAGCAGTCAAAGAATGGCTCAGATCCTTTTTCATACCATGAGTCAGTGTTCATTAACATTTAAATACAATTTTATGTTTCGTCATGCACATTTGCAGGTAAAGTACAGTCAAGATCAATTTCCTATGGAGCAAAAGAGCAAAACTAAGCAAAACTGTTAAACATATCTTTATGGGTTATATTCGAAAGCAACTTTTGCTAAAACATCGTCTTAAACATGATTCTCTATTTGCAGATCCGTAATCTAGGTGGCGAAGGCAAGACTTGCCTGGACTCAGCTGCTAAGAAATCAGACATGCACAAACCAGTTGGCCTCTACCCCTGCCACAAACAAGGAGGAAATCAGGTAAACATTTTAAGCAACATTTCTGTGAAGGTATCGCACGGTGCTTCCCTCTGCAAGATTGTGTGAAGCTTATTTCAACTATTTAATCATTACCAGTCATTTTGTAACCCTGGTATTACTGTCAGTAGCACCGTGCTAACTAGCACCACCATAGCACCAAGCAGTGACCCCGACCTAGAGCGGTGATTCGTAACCCTGGTATTACTGTCAGTAGCACCGTGCTAACTAGCACCACCATAGCACCAAGCAGTGACCCCGACCTAGAGCGGTGATTCGTAACCCTGGTATTACTGTCAGTAGCACCGTGCTAAATAGCACCACCATAGCACCAAGCAGTAACCCCGACCTAGAGCGGTGATTTGTAACCCTGGTATTACTGTCAGTAGCACCGTACTAACTAGCACCACCATAGCACCAAGCAGTAACCCCGACCTAGAGTGGTGATTCGTAACCCTGGTATTACTGTCAGTAGCACCGTGCTAAGGAGCACCACCATAGCACCAAGCAGTGACCCTGGTATTACTGTCAGTAGCACCATGCTAACTAGCACCACCATAGCACCAAGCAGTGACCCCAACCTAGAGCGGTGATTTGTAACCACTGTAGTTCGGGGTTATGTAATACCACCGGTTGTATTATGTAGCACCATGGTAGCACCGCCAAATGACCGCTCTAGGTCGGGGTTATATAATACCACCGGTCGTATTATGTAGCACCATGGTAGCACCGCCAAATGACCGCTCTAGGTCAGGGTTATATAATACCACCGGTCGTATTATGTAGCACCATGGTAGCACCGCCAAATGACCGCTCTAGGTCGGGGTTATATAATACCACCGGTCGTATTAAGTAGCACCATGGTAGCACCGCCAAATGACCGCTCTAGGTCGGGGTTATATAATACCATCAGTCGTATTATGTAGCACCATGGTAGCACCACCAAATGACCGCTCTAGGTCGGGGTTATATAATACCACCGGTCGTATTATGTAGCACCATGGTAGCATCGCCAAATGACCGCTCTAGGTCGAGGTTATATAATACCACCGGTCGTATTATGTAGCACCATGGTAGCACCGCCAAATGACCGCTCTAGGTCGGGGTTATATAATACCACCGGTCGTATTATGTATCACCATGGTAGCACCACCAAATGACCGCTCTAGGTCGGGGTTATATAATACCACCGGTCGTATTATGTAGCACCATGGTAGCACCGCCAAATGACCGCTCTAGGTCTGGGTTATATAATACCACTGGTCGTATTTTGTAGCACCATGGTAGCACCGCCAAATGACCGCTCTAGGTTAGGGTTATATAATAGCACCGGTCGTATTATGTAGCACCATGGTAGCACCGCCAAATGACCTCTCTAGAGCTGTGTGTTATCACAGGTCATGTTAGAAAGATATGCTTACGCTTGTTCTATGTTCGTGTTTTCAGTACTGGATGATGTCCAAGGAGGGCGAGATCCGACGCGATGAAGCGTGCTTGGACTACTCGGGCACGGAGGTGATTCTTTATCCGTGCCACGGCTCCAAGGGCAACCAGTTCTGGACGTACGACCTGAAGGTAAGACTCCGTTCATAGCCAACTGAAATCTCAAGTCTTTGACTTGTATCGTGGTAACATAAGATAGCAGAATTAAGAAGCTCTGTCAGGCGATCTCAGCATCTCCATGGCTACCAAACGTTGAATCTCGCATTGAACCTCCTATGCTAGGCCAGGATATACCCGTGGTAACATAAGATAGCAGAATTGAGAAGCTCTGTCAGGTGATCTCAGCATCTCCATGGCTACCAAACGTTGAATCTACCATTGAACCTCCTATGCTATGCCATGATATACCCGTGGTAACATAAGATAGCAGAATTGAGAAGCTCTGTCAGGCGATCTGACACATCTCCATGGCTACCAAACGTTGAACCTCATATATGCTTGATAGAATTCCTTGTTTTCAAAGAATTGTTCTCGATCTTTGTTCCAGAGCAAGTTTATTCAGCACGGCAGCAGCAAGAAGTGTCTTGCCATCAACGAAGCGCACTCGGCGGTGTCGATGGTTGAGTGCAGCGCGACTAACAAATATCACCACTGGACGCTCGACCATTTCGACGCTTCGAAGGCTTTGAAGCAGTGACCGACGGCTCGAAAGACTGCTCCGGCCAGATAGTGACATTTCGTGCGATAGTTCCGAGCAGATTCAAGTTTACAAAGAAATAATACGCGATCGCCGATTCCAGTTTCAACGAAAGTGGGAGACGATTTGCTCCAATGAGAGTCTGTGCTTGGACTGGAAACCGGATTTCCTTAGTGAAAATAGCACAAAAATGCAAATAAAAGTTGTATTTCTTTTTGAAATCGAGGCGGTAATGTTTCTTTAGATGAGGCTTGGATGGTCGAAGCCTGTGCTCGAAACTTATGGCACATATTCGAGATTCGAAAGGAATTTATGCTCAATCCGGATTGTGAGAAATTGTTTAGGTGATTTGAGCCGATCGCAAAGCATTCCACGTTTTGAAAAGCCTTGATGATACTTACGGAGCCTTTGAGGACCGTTTGGACTTAAGATTTTTAATTCTTTAAATTTGTTTGTTCATTGGCAAATTTGAGTCTGTCTTTGCTAAAAAAAAAAACAATCTTTTGCTTAACATTTGCGTTCGATTTGTAATTTAAAAACAAGTTAACGGCAGCGTACTTAAAAATATTCTTCGATTGTCAATGAGAAAGATTTGCCATATAAATTTGCTCATCTGAACCAAGTTATGCAAATGTATGATGTCAGAATTCCATGTATTCTCAAAACTTGTTTACACTTTTTAAAAATTTGGCAAACATGTTAAAATTTCAGGTAACAGGTTTCAGTTGAAGAATAGCATCATTGGTAAAGGACGGAACTTTTTTCGTCCCATCTTTTCTTGTCAGAACGTGGAACGATTTACGAACGGCATCGAAGATTTGGCTTTTGATGCGTCCTGGATTACATATCGAAGATTATTCGTGCCCCGAAAAATTGGTGCAATAACGTAAAGACTTTCCATAGAGGAAGACGACGGAGATTATGTTTAGCGATCAACTTTGTTAGGAATGATGTCTTTTGAATGATTGGGATATTTGATATTGAGATTTCGTAGGAACGTGTGAATGTGTATTAAAAATGTGGATTTCCTACAACTTTTCCAGATAGTTTAGATACTTAGTTAAATTAGCAAACTAGTAAATGTTTATTTGGAATTTTCCTAGTATAGCGGACCACGTAAGCTAGCTGTCATTTTGCTTTTTTTTCAACAAAAATGGCTATTTGTTTCCCTAATGTCCACCAGGAACAATAAATGTGGTCCTAAACCAAACATTTTTCAAGAATTTAAACGAAAATATACCCGAAACAGGCCAAAACAATGACCAGACACGTCAGGACAAGTTTCCTAACCGCACTATAAGCAAATTTCGTGCTGTCTATTCGGGATAAGGACCGCTAAGAATAAATAAAAAAAACTGACACATACTTTTACCTGCATTTGCCCATAAAGCTTATGAGCAACTACGGCAAGCTGTCAATTTTTGTTAGTGGTTCTTATCCTAAATAGACAGTAAGCAAAAAACTAATATTTCCTAATAATTCTCAAAAAATTAGGGTTTACCCACAAAACCAATTCATCAAGTCACACCAAAACTCATATTGATGCAAATAAACTGTAGGCTTACAACTCCGCTATATTAGGTTTAGACCTGTTTATTTTATTGTGTCAAATACTTAATTTTAGAAATGAGGTGCACAATTTGTATTACCTGTGGGTAAAGTGTTGTCACAGAATATTGTCTAAGGCAGGTACGTTGTATTTTCTGCTTCCGAAGTCAACGTTGATATCTAGGGTTTGGCAAACACACTTGTTAAAAGATTCCGTAAGTGAACATGTAAAAAATTAGCCAAGTGCTGCTATGTTTTTTAAATTTCATCCCAAACAAAGATGGCTGCAAATTAGGTGTAAACAATATATGTACTTAAGAACATTCCGTAGGCATTCCTAAAGGTTTTGTCTCTCGTTTGCAATCGACGTCTGAATGACATATCGGAAGAATCGACGTATCAATGAAAGTGTCGACATATCGTGTCGAAGAATCGCGCCGGCCGAATTTGTGCCTTAAATCGTGTGCGAAACAAAACTGGACACTTGAAAACGTTTCGACAGCTAACCACAAAACTCTGCGTCATATCTGCTCGCATATTTAGCATAGTTTTTCTACGAAACTCTGCAGGGTTAGAGAATTGGCAAAATGTAAACGAGCGTTTATTTTAGATTCTTGTTTCAACCTTTTTTTGGGAGCTACGTAATGTTACTGATTAAAATAAAAGTCTGTTTTATTGAACAAATCATTTATTTTTATGTCATCTTTGATTTGACAGTTTGCCTACAAAAATGTCACATAAGAGCAGGTGAGTAAATTTTGGTGCAAATGAAGAGCAGAATTGACACAAATTTTCTTACTTTTATTTCGCTCAATGCTGCTCTTTTGAGAACTATGAGAGGGAAACCGATTTTTTTTTTTGTAGTAAATGCACTTTTCGACCGCTGCTTCAAACGACATTTATTTGAAAATGTACCGCTAAATTTAGCTGTCATAAAGCCCACGTGCCATGCGCGATGACTCAAAAGTTGCCAGCGACTGACGCTTGTATGAGCCACCGTCAGTAGTGCAGGCTTCGCGATAATGGCGGATCGTCACTCTGACAACAGTCTTTTCGCAAGAGACTCGCGTTTAAACCTTTACTCGTAATTTTATTCTACTTAACGAAAAACCCAGTGTATTATTTATTTGTTAAGCTTCATTTTGCGCTGTGTTTATAGACTTTACCAATGCTGAAACATTTGCAAATGGGACTCCGCGCTTTCCTATTGATGGCTTCGCGAGTATGGAGTTGTATATGCTTTATGGTTAAAAAGCAGGTTAGAACTGTAAGTACGATCGCTTATGCCAATCCGTCCACTTAAATCAACACAAGTCTTCGTGTTAGTTGCCTGTAGCTAAAATTTTCGTCACCCAATTTAACTCTACCGGCTTAATTATTGCCCCAGAAACTCGTGGATTTGACCTGTCTGCCTGCCTGTCTATCCATCTTTCCCCATAATCAGCATTTTATGTCAGATAATATTACACCCCAAGGCCTACTCTACAGCTCCTGATAAACCTTATCTTTTTGGATCATTTATTGTAGTGTTATACATGTCGGGAGATTTGTTCTCTAATCATATTTCAAACCCAACTTCCTCACTGTATGGAGCTTTTTGAAAGGTCTTCTCCATTTGTCTTATCAATAGCTAGGTAGTCCGAATTTATAACCTAGCCTTACATGCTTTCAGCTTGCTAGATTTTTTTAAATTTTAAATTGAAACTTTATCTTTAGAAAACCTGATTATATCTGTTATAATCAAAGAGAAAGTAGATCAAGGTGAATAAGACCGCATTAGAAAACGGCATCAGCATCTTTATACGCATTTTATTTTCGCTATTCTCAGTCAATCAACCACTTGTAAAGAATTCCATCGAATCTCTTCGGTTTTCCTTATAACAATTAGAACGTCTCGTGGTCAACTATTTTTAACTCGTGTCTAATTATTTTATTTAATGGTGGTGGATGCCAGCTGGCAAGGTGCTGGATTTTCTTGTTGAATGTCCAAGTTTTGTAACGATCCCTTATGAGTCATGGAAGCTAGAGATCAACCGTGTTTACTCTAGCAATTGTTGACCTAGGACTAATTCCACCGTGCAAATTGCTCACCTAGTTTCATTGCTTGGATTGTTCGGATCGTGTCAATGATTGTAGCATTGTCAAAAAGCTTTTCACACTTTGGTCATCAGAAACATGAGTTCAAATGCTTTATCTGGGTTTAGAAATTTGTTACAAACAACAAAGCGTAGCAATCACATATAGTAATTGGTACCTATTACGTTACCGGTACACATGATTACAAAGGTTTAAAATAGGAATGAATTAGCTACATATTCTAATGGCAAGTCAGTATCCTGGCTAATTGCGCCAAAAGATGGTTAGAGATACGTAATACCAACCAAGTTACTGAACCTAATTATAGAAAGAAGTTGAAGTTTCTTCAGTAGCTAGATACCAATAATTAAGTTACATTCATTATTTGAAAAGTCTATAGGTATTTGTTTCTTTTAAACATTGAAATTAAAGAGTTCTCTCAGGATGCATGGTTTCAATCAAAATGATTTGACAGCTGGCAGAGGTGGCTACTCTCAAATTTTAAACATCAAAGCAATAAAATCTACACCTGTGATCTGGTGGGAGTAATCTACCATGACCAGGATGCTGCAACTTGAAAGCCCCGTTCTAAAAGACATTGAAATATCCTGAAGGTCAATCTGTACATTAGCAAGAAAATTATAGCCAGTAAAAAATCATCTACAACAATTCAAAAGCATTAATTTTTGTTTCTAGATCTAAGAAATATGAGATTTAAAGTCTATCCACAATTGACACGACATGAAACATTAGCACAGGGACTCAACGAATTTAACGGTCACCTTGCGTTTCGAATCTGGCGTTATGCAAAGTAGGCGTTGTATGCAGCTTAGCTGTCACTTGCCTTTTCAGTAGAATCAATTAGAGGTTATATTCAAGTATATGACAAGTTAACAGTAAGATTGCCACAAAATTCTGTGTTGCATTTTACTTGTTGCTAATTCCAAAAAGTAGCAGTTAGGTAGCAATCGCTTTTGATGATATGTACTGGTACATAATCTCATACAGAGCACTCATGAAAGTCCTATCTTTTAAGTCAGAAAAAATCGTCTTGGATTTTTGCTAAATTAATGCCCTGTGATTGGTTGGACATCACAGCACGCAAGAAGTTGATTAGTTCAACACTGCTAAATGCTATTCTTATGCCAGTCGTGTCAATTGTGTGCAGTCCCATATGATAACCAAGTTTTAAGATCCTTGTGTGCTATGCTTGTGTTTATTGCTATGTCAATAGTGTGCAGTCCCATATGATAACCAAGTTTTAAGATCCTTGTGTGCTATGCTTGTGCTTATTGCCATGTCAATTGTGTGCAGTCCCATATGATAACCAAGTTTTAAGATCCTTGTGTGCTATGCACGTTGTGTTGATTGTGTGCAGTCCCATATAATAACCAAGTTTTAAAATCCTTGTGTGCTATGCACGTTGTGTTGATTGTGTGCAGTCCCATATGATAACCAAGTTTCAAGATCCTTGTGTGCTATGTTTGTGCTTATTGCTATGTCAATTGTGGGCAGACCTTTATTCCGTAACGTCTTCGTTTGCATGAATGGGACACTGACAACGGCTTGTATTTCGTTGAGATTTCTACGAGTCTGATCTGTATTTTTCCGTCAACAGGTGGTCCAGCACCAACCAGTTAAATACGAGATCTTCCCACTCTCGCCGCTGTCGAGGCACCGACTGAGTAAGTAACGGTGTAATTGCCTTCAGAAATAAATAATTTACAGATGGTACTTTTGTATGTGAACCAATTTGTAATAAGCATCGCTTATCTTTGAAATTTTTACTGTGTAAAATCTGATTTAAATTGCAAATACTTCTAATGCTCAAAGTATTTTATTATAAGAAACACAAATAAGCTCTCAATAATATATGTCTAAACGGGGAATCGAACCCTAACCTCTGCCAATCAAGTTAATAAGACATATCATTTTTGAATTTGATCTTATCTACTTATATTAATGTACCTTTTTGTGAATGTCTAATACATTTCTACAGTTTTTGACACGTTTTGGAATTGTCATTTTGCATCGCTTAGTTGGGGTCTCAAGTTTTGGGCTATTTTTTGGGGTGCATTTTTGTCATTTTTTAACTTCTTGGCAAAAAAATGTAGGGACACTATCCGTACCGCAGTTATTTTTAGGATCGCAAGTAATTCCTAGCAGGGCAAAACCGCTGAACATATTGTTAATAAGCACAAGCATAGCACACAAGGATCTTAAAACTTGGTTATCATATGGGACTGCACACAATTGACATAGCAATAAGCACAAGCATAGCACACAAGGATCTTAAAACTTGGTTATCATATGGGACTGCACACAATTGACATAGCAATAAGCACAAGCATAGCACACAAGGATCTTAAAACTTGGTTATCATATGGGACTGCACACAATTGACATAGCAATAAGCACAAGCATAGCACACAAGGATCTTAAAACTTGGTTATCATATGGGACCGCACGCCTAACTCTGCGCCATCTCTCCACAGCGATTGTAAAACGCAAGGTGCTGGTGCTCGATCTCGACGAGACGTTGATTCACTCGCACCACGACGGAGTCGTCCGGCAACCGACCAAGCCCGGCACGCCGCCGGACTTTGTTCTCAAGGTCACGATCGACCGGCATCCCGTGCGATTCTTTGTACACAAGCGGCCGCACGTCGACTACTTCCTGGATATCGTAAGTGGATAATGATGCAAATAATGCAATTTAAAATAAGCAATAATATATATTTTTTATTTTTTTATTAAATAAATGTTTATTTTCCATTCAGAGAACAATTACATAAATTTACATAAACAAAAAATTAACATAGGTAAAAAAAATAAAAATAACATAGGAAAAAAATAGGAAAATAATCCACATAAGCTGTAGCTTGTGTGTGGGTGGGTTAACTGTGTATTCTTCTGTAAGTTAAGATGGAACTGAACATATTTCTTTTTATATGAAAATTTACATATTGCAAAACAACCGTGTGTATGACTATCTGGGATTTAAATTATATACCTTGGTCTCGATCATACCTTCTTGGTTTTGGTGACTTGTCTATGATGGTTTGTGGTGATCAACTGTTTTGACGACGGGTCCTGTGGTACTGGTACTGAAAGGTTTGGTGTGTCCTCGTGAGACCACAGAAGTTAAGCAACACTGCGCTGGGTCAGGTATTGGATGGGTGACCATCATACACATGACCAGTTTTGTTCGGGAGAGAGGTTGGAGGGATGAAAGTTAAGCAACACTGAGCTGAGTCAGGTATTGGATGGGTGACCATCATACACAAGACCAGTTCTGTTTGGGAGAGAGGTTGGAGGGATGAAAGTTAAGCAACACTGCGCTGGGTCAGGTATTGGATGGGTGACCATATGGTCTTTGGTGACCATCATACACATGACCAGTTCTGTTCGGAAGAGAGGTTGGAGGGATGAAAGTTAAGCAACACTGCGCTGGGTCAGGTATTGGATGGGTGACCATCATCCACATGACCAGTTCTGTTCGGGAGAGAGGTTGGAGGGATGAAAGTTAGTTCAGCAACTTCACTCGTCTTGCTTATCAACCTCTCGACAGCATGGATTTGTGGAGGAATCCTGTTGTTCGCGTTGTATCGTCCTTGGGGAGTAAAGTAAACTACAATATTTCGAGATCGAACAAAGATTGTGTCTGCCTAACGGATCCAGTATAAGTAGGCTTGTACCGGTGTGAGAAAAAGCCTTACGAGCCCAGTTGTTATGATACTTTGCAATGGTTATGGTTTTGGTCACCAGGTGTCGCAATGGTATGAGCTCGTTGTGTTCACGGCCAGCATGGAGATCTACGGCGCTGCGGTCGCTGACAAGCTGGACAACAACCGCGGCATCTTGCGCAGACGGTAAGCCGCCCCGTTTTACACTTCTCCGAAATCTCAATCGCAGTCGGAACAGTTTCCATGACGTTTCAAATCGGGTGCTTTTTTCATGGGTTTTAAAATCCTCATTACGCCGATGTTGATATCTACAAACTCACTCTAATGTCAGATAGCAGAATAGAGAAGCTCTGTCAGGCGATCTCAGCATCTCCATGGCTACCAAACGTTGAATCTACCATTGAACCTCCTATGCTAGGCCATGATATACCCGTGGTAACATAAGATAGCAGAATTGAGAAGCTCTGTCAGGCGATCTCAGCATCTCCATGGCTACCAAACGTTGAATCTACCATTGAACCTCCTATGCTAGGCCATGATATACCCGTGGTAACATAAGATAGCAGAATTGAGAAGCTCTGTCAGGCGATCTCAGCATCTCCATGGCTACCAAACGTTGAATCTACCATTGAACCTCCTATGCTAGGCCATGATATACCCGTGGTAACATAAGATAGCAGAATTGAGAAGCTCTGTCAGGCGATCTCAGCATCTCCATGGCTACCAAACGTTGAAACTACCATTGAACCTCCTATGCTGGGCCATGATATACCCGTGGTAACATAAGATAGCAGCATTGAGAAGCTCTGTCAGGCAATCTCAGCATCTCCATGGCTACCAAACGTTGAATCTACCATTGAACCTCCTATGCTAGGCCATGATATACCCGTGGTAACATAAAATAGCAGAATTGAGAAGCTCTGTCAGGCGATCTCAGCATCTCCATGGCTACCAAACGTTGAATCAACCATTGAACCTCCTATGCTTGGCCATGATATACCCGTAGTAACATAAGATAGCAGAATTGAGAAGCTCTGTCAGGTGATCTCAGCATCTCCATGGCTACCAAACGTTGAATCTACCATTGAACCTCCTATGCTAGACCATGATATACCCCTGGTAACATAAGATAGCAGAATTGAGAAGCTCTGTCAGGTGATCTCAGCATCTCCATGGCTACCAAACGTTGAATCTACCATTGAACCTCCTATGCTAGGCCATGATATACCCGTGGTAACATAAGATAGCAGAATTGAGCAGCTTTGTCAGACGATCTCACTATTTCCATAGTAAAATCTACCTTTGAACCCTCTGCCGATTTGAAAAAATAATTCAATATAACAGTTCCCTAACCCGTTTTCTCGTCAGGTATTACCGACAGCACTGCACTCCAGACCTCGGTTCGTACACGAAGGACTTGGCGGGAATCTGCACGGACCTTGCGAGCGTGTTCATCATCGATAACTCGCCTGGCGCGTACCGTGGGTATCCAGGTACGACTCGACAGCGAGCTCACACACACGTGTCTGTTTTAAATTGCTAACGCTGGCAATGCGTAAAGCATTTTTGATTGATTTCTAACTTAGGTACAAGTATACCGGTGGTTAGTGCTAGTAGGCAATCTGGCCTATGCTAGTTCCTAGGTCTGAGGTGTATTTTTATTTTATTTATTTATTGATTTCTAACTTAGGTACAAGTATACCGGTGGTTAGTGCTAGTAGGCAATCTGGGCTATGCTAGTGTCTAGGTCTGAGGTGTATTTTTATTTATTTATTTATTGATTTTCTAGCTTAGGTACAAGTATACCGGTGGTTAGTGCTAGTAGGCAATCTGGCCTATGCTAGTTCCTAGGTCTGAGGTGTACTCTAAAATGTACGGCACACTAAAATCCTCTCAAAAGAAATGTGTCTAAAGTGCTGATTTCACCAACGTTGCTAAAATCTTCCTTAGGCGGCATTTTAGGAAGGGTTTAGACTTTAGACCAATATTTATTTTTCCGTTTAGCCGACAGGTGGAGATTGGGGTCCAAGTAGCTCAATTGGTTAGAGCAACACCCGCGACAGGTGTAGATCGGGGTTCAAGTAGCTCAATTGGTTAGAGCAACACCCACAACAGGTGGAGATCGGGGTCCAAGTAGCTCAATTGGTTAGAGCAACACCCGCGACAGGTGGAGATCGGGGTCCAAGTAGCTCAATTGGTTAGAGCAACACGCACGACAGGTGTAGATCGGAGTCCAAGTAGCTCAATTAGTTAATGCAACACCTGCACACTCTCATTGAAACCTAGATATCTAAAAGGTAAAACCCCGTCTTCCAGACAATGCGATCCCCATCAAGTCGTGGTTCTCCGACCCGCTGGACACAGCGCTGCTGGGGTTGCTGCCCGTGCTGGACGCGCTACGATTCACGCACGACGTGCGCAGCGTGCTCAGTCGCAACCTGCACCTGCACCGGCTGTGGTAGCCGCGCCACTGTGGCGTTGGCGGCGTGGGTGAGTGCCACCGGGTAACTGAAGCGGGTTGTTAATCTGAAGTAAAATTCCAGTCGATTTTCAATAAATTTTGCGACGTTTTGAATTTGTGTTGGAGAGTTGTTTGAATTTTTGCGGTTGAATTAATTTAATAATTTTTTCTTTGTATTTTCTTGTATAATTCAGATTGATTTTGAATGTGCATTTTATTTTGTATGATTTGTTTCTGGTTAGAACATCTGACTTTTTTGTAAACTTTTTTCGCTGAAAATCTCTGGGTTTTTTTTAACTGAGGCATCAGGATTATATGGCTCTAAAGTGGTCCTCATTTTGGTTTTCTCTTATGGTGAATAACACGTGGGTCATCTTTAGGTCGCTGTATCTTATAGGGCTGTAAAGTGGGTCAACTTTAGGTCACTGTATCTTATAGGGCTGTAAAGTCGGTCAACTTTAGGTCGCTGTATCTTATAGGGCTGTAAAGTGGGTCTCTTTTTGGTTCTCTCTTATGGTGAATAACACGTGGGTCAACTTTAGGTCACTGTATCTTATAAGGCTGTAAAGTGGGTCAACTTTAGGTCACTGTATCTTATAGGGCTGTAAAGTGGGTCAACTTTCGGTCGCTGTATCTTATAGGGCTGTAAAGTGGGTCTCTTTTTGGTTCTCTCTTATGGTGAATAACACGTGGGTCAACTTTAGGTCGCTGTATCTTATAGGGCTGTAAAGTGGGTCAACTTTCGGTCGCTGTATCTTATAGGGCTGTAAAGTGGGTCTCTTTTTGGTTCTCTCTTATGGTGAATAACACGTGGGTCAACTTTAGGTCGCTGTATCTTATAGGGCTGTAAAGTGGGTCTCTTTTTGGTTCTCTCTTATGGTGAATAACACGTGGGTCAACTTTAGGTTGCTGTATCTTATAGGGCTGTAAAGTGGGTCAACTTTAGGTCACTGTATCTTATAGGGCTGTAAAGTCGGTCAACTTTAGGTCGCTGTATCTTATAGGGCTGTAAAGTGGGTCTCTTTTTGGTTTTCTCTTATGGTGAATAACACGTGGGTCAACTTTAGGTCACTGTATCTTATAGGGCTGTAAAGTGGGTCAACTTTAGGTCACTGTATCTTATAGGGCTGTAAAGTGGGTCTCTTTTTGGTTCTCTCTTATGGTGAATAACACGTGGGTCAACTTTAGGTCACTGTATCTTATAAGGCTGTAAAGTGGGTCAACTTTAGGTCACTGTATCTTATAGGGCTGTAAAGTGGGTCAACTTTCGGTCGCTGTATCTTATAGGGCTGTAAAGTGGGTCTCTTTTTGGTTCTCTCTTATGGTGAATAACACGTGGGTCAACTTTAGGTCGCTGTATCTTATAGGGCTGTAAAGTGGGTCAACTTTCGGTCGCTGTATCTTATAGGGCTGTAAAGTGGGTCTCTTTTTGGTTCTCTCTTATGGTGAATAACACGTGGGTCAACTTTAGGTCGCTGTATCTTATAGGGCTGTAAAGTGGGTCTCTTTTTGGTTCTCTCTTATGGTGAATAACACGTGGGTCAACTTTAGGTCACCGTATCTTATAGGGCTGTAAAGTGGGTCAACTTTAGGTCACTGTATCTTATAGGGCTGTAAAGTGGGTCTTTTTTTGGTTCTCTCTTATGGTGAATAACACGTGGGTCAACTTTAGGTCACTGTATCTTATAGGGCTGTAAAGTGGGTCTCTTTTTGGGTTCTCTCTTATGGTGAATAACACGTGGGTCAACTTTAGGTCACTGTATCTTACAGGCTTGTAAAGTTACTTGGCTGTTAGTTACCCAGCCTAACGGCGCCCGGTCTCTGTTTCAGGCGCCGTCGCTCCGAGCGCGTTGTCGCAACCCGGCTGGCGTCGCGACGCGACTTTAAGTGTCAATCTGTGGTCTAGCCGTCACGTGTCGTCTCTCGTAGGTTTTGCGCGCGTGGCTTCGACTTTCGCGGCGGTACCGTAGCCTCGTTCGAATTTTTGTCGGCATTCGAGGTTATTCGACGTAACCTCACTAACCTCGCCGGAAACGTGACATAACCTGAAAACAGGTGTCCGGCCTACATGCTTACCGAACTTTTTATGTGTATTTTGAGTTTATTAATCAGCAAAATGGTATCAGATTGACATTCGACAAGCTCTGTCGAGCCGTTCTTTCGTGGAAATTTCACTTGTTTATGTTTCGTTTCTGCCCGTATTAAATACGGGCCGATGATGCAAAAAAATAGTTAATTCTAGAATATTTCTTCTTTGTTTTTAATTCTTAATTTCGCTTCCCGTTATAAAGGCGTTTGGTATAAAATTTGACGTTCATTTGCCTGATGCCAATTAGACCGCGATAAAAGATCTTCTTAGACGAAGGTTAAGTCACATTTTGATTTGCCACTGATTAAAGTCACGTCAAAACTTGCAGTAACTTTCCATGTTTGATACAAGGCCTGATATGGTCGACCCCAGCAAAGAAGAAATACTCCAAATAAACTTGAGCAATGCGGAAGTTTTTGAATTATGCTTTTAAGACAGACGAGAAGTTGAAATATCTGTGCATGCTCAAACTGCGGCAAGATAAGGATGGATTTTCTGAGTATGCTTTATCTCCGCTTGTACTTATTGAGTGATTTACGGTGCTGCAGATTTCAGGAATTGAGATTAAACGTGATTTCGATGTCGGTGAAATGCGGCCGAAGGTCCTGCAAATTTTAGAGGTCTTTAGTTTTTGTTGTTTTCTTGCATCCGAGCAGGTGCTCTTCTGCGTTTTTTTTGTGAATTGCGTGAGAAATGGAGCCGAATTATTGGTTTTTTTATGTTTGAATTTTTGTAAATTTTGGAAAGACGGTTTTTACTATTTTCGGGGCTAGAAGCACAAGTAAAAGAGGACCAATTTCACCGCAGATTTCACCAACGTCGTTCAAAACGAGCTTGATCTGCGTTTAAGGGAGGTTTAAGAGCCGATTGAATTTTCCCCGTTTAGTCAACATTTTTATAGACTTGAATCGGAATTTTGATTTTAATTCGGTAATGATTCAGAAAGGTTTTGAAATTGTCACATAAAGTTAATTTAAATTAGCAGCTGTCTTTATTTTTTATCTGTCCAAATCACCGTTTAATATTTGAACCTGGAAGGACGGGGTTTAACTTTTAAACTGTCATTTGGAGGTCAAAGCAAGAAGTCCCATTGATATTTTGTTTTTAATTCTAAGTCACCAAAAATTTTATTTCAAAGCAAACGTCTTTTTTCTAGTTCTTGCTATGTTGTCTAAATTTTTCGATTTGCCATTATAAAAATATCAGTGTTTTTAAATCACCCTGAAACGCAGTCTAAGAGTCTGTTAGACTCAAGTCTACTTTATCTCACCATTAGTTAAAAAAAAAATATATATATATAAAACTGGCATTTTTCAAGTTATGCCTGTCACTTCTTCACAGGTGAAATTATTTTCTGTAGCAGCATTATAGTTTTTAGACTCATGTCTACTTTATCTAAACTTAGCACTAGTTTTAACAAAAAATATTTCAGTTGGGTTTTGAATGCTAAGTGAAGAACAAATAAATTTCCCAACGTTTCGTAACTTGTACCTGTTACTTTATCAAGGGTAAGAGCAGTCGCTAAAACCCTTGATAAAGTAACATGTACAAGTTACGAAACGTCGGGAAAATCAGCTGCTTTACCTAGTTTTCAAAACCCAGTTAATAATTTTTTTCAGTTTTTAAAGGCGTTTTAAAAACGACTTTGATGGAATCGGTGGCGAAAGATTTGCGATTTTTAGCCAGAGCTTGTAGCCCTGAAAATATTAGAGATGTGACTTTCATTTCGTCAACATCAAACCGTTCCGGCTCATTTCGATCGCATTCGCAAGCAGTTTCGGTCAGTAATCGTTTTTATAGTCGCGAGATTGCAAGAGGAATTATAAAAAAAAAAATCTGACTTTTGACTTCGATATCTGACGATTTGACAAATTTCGGGATCCGCCTTTGGCCGCTTTCTTCCGCGAAAACTCCGGGATCCGAAGCCACGCGCGGTTCCCAAATCTTCCGATCATGATTTAATGTTCTAATTAAATTTCGATTACTCACCAATCGGAGACCGGTATTCCGTTTCGCTGGTTTTTTTTTTCTTTTAGCGGCAACTACCGCTTGTACTGTAAATACCGATTCGCTGAGTTTTCCCTTCGAGCGATAGATACGAACAACTCGCGCTAATAAACATGCAGACAAAACAAACGCGTGGAACGCAAAGAAGAAAGAAAAAACCGGTTTTACTGATTTTCTGAGATGTGTATACTATTAAAATTTATTGTTGGTACTAATTGGTATAAGTAAAAAGTGAGCTTTAGATATTATTCAGTTAAGAATATATTACTTTTTTTTTCGTTCCGTTTTTTTTCCCGTTTTCGATAACCTTTTCAAGCCGCTACCGGGACCGGTTCCGCGCCCGGTTCCACGCCCGGTTCCGTGTCCGGTTCCTCGCCCGGTTCCGCCTCCTCGTCCGTTTCCTCGCCTTCCACGACGGTTTCTTCCGCCTGCTCGTTGACAGCTTCCACGTCCACTATGGGCTCCTCCACTTTATTGGCCTCTTCCATTTCCTTTTCGAAAGCTAGTCTCTCTTCCAATTCTCTTTCTGCCTGATCTTCAACCTGCACCAGGAGCTTTTCTTCAATTTCAGCTTCCATCGCTATCTCTTCTTCCACCTCCGCTAACAACTCCTGGTTCTCTTCCTCAGTTGGTTCCTCAACCACAGCCTCTCCTTCCACAACCACCATATCAACCTCTTCTTCGACGACTTCTTCTTCAACAACTTCTTCTTCAACAACTTCTAAGACTTCTTCCTCGACAACTTCCTGGGCCTCGCAAGCTGCCATTTCTTCCTGCAAACGTTTGCACTCCGTAATCTGGACCTCTGCGATGTTGCTGCCGCCAGGAACGCTCTGTGGCTTGAACTCTGCCACTCCGTCAACAACAGCTTTGGTCACGGCTTTGTTCAGGCCGTCTTGCACGGCTTTCGAAACAACTTCTTCGACGGCGATCTTGACGGCTTCTTCCATTCCACCGTTGCCACTGTCACTGTCGGCACCATTGTCGTAGCCGTATGATTTTGGAGACGGAGAGAACGGACCCATGACGCTGTATAGCAAAGCGTTTACGTAGAAAATGGCTTCGAGGATGAGGAATGAGCTGAGGAGGAGGAAGAGAGCCTTGCAAACGTTCATTTTTTGTTATTTTCTTGTATTTTACTGTTAATTTTGGTTCTAGGGCATGGTCTAAATGGTTTCTGTTTCATGGATGTTAAGAAACAGATGACTTAAATTTCTCAGCCTTCTGGCTGGTTTGGTTTTTCACAGTTTGGCAGAGGCAATTAATTTTGAATAGAATTTGCACATGTTGATCTGACTACTGTAGGGCAAATGTTTATTTTTTCTTTGCTCTCAAAGTGGTTCTTTCGGTTTCTTCTGAGGAAGCAAAATTGTCCTGATTTCTTGTCATAACTTCCTTTGCAATCTGGGATAGGATATTTTCAGGTTTCTGCAAGCAAATACGATTCATAAACCAGCAACTTAGATGACAGTGAGCACCGTGATTATGAAATCAAAGTTTCAAATTTTATGAAAATGGGTTTAAAATATAGGTTATTACATCAAACATATGTTGTATTTTTGTTCATATTTAGAGAATATTAATCCATTTGGTATTTGTTTTCTGTTTTTGGATAAGGATTGCCTGACAGCTTATTTAAAGTTTGTATGTTGAAATGAAAGATGCATTTTAAATGTATTTTCGGTTTGAATTTGAGTTCGAAATTGTGCCTATCTCATGGAAGTGGTGGCAGTTGGTTTTTCCTGTTGTAATTTTAAGTGATCATGGGTATCAAATGTCAAATTTAAGATCTAAAATTGACCACCAGGACTTGAAATTCACTGACCTGTTTGGAGTCATTTTAACCAGTTCTTTCTGTCAGGTTTTTGCTCCTGCTTGTTCAGGAGGTATCTTTTGAGGCCCTTCAGGGGGAATCTTAGGTTCTGTGCTTTTAGAGGTTATTTTGCTCCCAGACTTTGGGGGCACATCTCCGGTGCTGGTTTCGTTCTTAACTTTAGTTGGATCGTCGAAAAGAACTGGTGAGAAATAGAAAATAGACTCGAGGATTAATAGAGTGCTGAGAAACATAAACAAGGCTCTGCAAATGTTCATTTTTATGGTATTTTTGTTTGAAGTACTCGAGTTAAGATTTACGGCATTTTCGAAAGAGTTTCTGTTTTGTAGATGTCAAATTTGCAGGGCCCTGTGGATTTTTTTTTAAGAAAGAAGTCAAAGTAGACAGTGCAATGTTTGATTTAAGTTTTTATTAAAAGTTAATTTACAAAATCCAATTTATGATACTTAAGTTCACTGCAATTAACAGAGCAGTATCTAGTTCGAACATGAAAGTAAGTATGAATAATCCACAGCTATAATTATATAATAAGATGTAATTTAACTTAGTATCCACTACAAATTACTTGAAATATAAATGTTAACGTAATCAGTCCCAGTACATTCAGTTTTTATTTCTCTTTCTGAGCTATCTAGCTACACAATCTTACAAAAAATTGCACCTAGCAAATAAATTCCTTCGACTAAGAAATCGATAGAAACAGCTGATTCATTCAACTGAGTCCACTATGCAACCTAGAAATTGATCAAAGTAAATCAACCAAATCCCTCCAGCTTAAGTTTTTTTGGTAGGTTCAAGATAAACCAACAGTAACGTCTGTTGGCAGGTAAAGCTAAGCAGCGCTCTCTTCGTCTTCTTCCCCGTTTCCGTTGAGCATGCCGAGCTTTTCTTCCTGTTGCCAGCTCGGGATTTCCGGAGCCAATGCCACGGATTCCGCAGCCGCGACCGGAAACTGCTTCCTGCGATTCACAACGACAGATGTTTTAAACAACGTAATCTCACGCAAGAAATTTATTTGCACCGCATTTTGTGAAACTTAAGCTTGAAAATCACAATTTTTTCAATGCAATGAAGAAGAGGAAAGAAGGCATGTAGATTTTTCCCACCAGAATAGATGATCTGTTATCATGAATCTAATGGAACCAGCTTTTTCAAGTTTAATGAGCTGATTTTCTTCTTTCCCTTTCCTTATACCTGTCTTGGCAATCTCAACATTAGTGTTGCTCTAACCAATCGAGCTACTTGGACACTGGCTTTTTGAAACGATTTTAGTGTATTTGATGAGAATGACAGTTCTCCAATGAGTAGAACCAAGAGGCTGTGAATACTCACAGTCACTCTGATTCTAGTGACGCTATATCACGTCACAACCGAGTCCCCGTTTGGACATCAATTTATGAGGGAAATTTAGTTGTTCTTTACTTAGCATTCAAAACCCATTTCAAATAGTTTTTGTCAAAACTAGTGCTCAGGATAAATCAAGTAGACATGAGTCTAAAAACCATTATAATTTATGAGACGTTTATAGTGTTGATAATAATAAAATCCTTGGAAAGCTACCCACCTGTTGAGCAGAAGTCCTTTCAACGAGTTGATCTCAGACTTAACTCCGTCCACCTGCTTAGCAACGGTCGTCTTCTGCGATGACATCTGCTGCTCGATGACCTCCTCCATGTTCGTCTGTGACGTCCGCATCTCGGTCTTCAGCTCGGTGAGCACCGTCTTCACTGATTGGTCGAGAGCCGCGATCGAAGCCTCGATGGCGGACGGCTTCTTCGGCGGTCGACCGAAGAGGAACGGAGCGATGTATCGCTGCGGAACCAATGACGAAGCAAAGCTTGAGTACGGATTTCCAGAAACATTGGGTTTACCAAGGTTTGGCATCGGTTTTGAGGTGAAGGCCATCGAAATCGATCACAGAGAGTTATTTTATTAGGTATTACGAACACTGATAACGTCGCAAAATGTGGTGCCCAAAAGGGGACACGAACCCTAATACCACATGCCACTGTTATTGCTCTAACCAATTGAGCAACTACTTGAAAATGGCATTTTTGACAAGATTTTTAAGCATTTGATATTCAATTGAATAGGATGCAATAATTTTTAGTAGAATATTTTATTAAAAATATAAGAAATTAGGTATTTGGAATTTAAATTATATTTCACATCACTATGGCCTATTTGTGTGATGTGGCACTTAAATGGAACCTAAATGGTAAGTAAAAAATTTTTAGGCTACAACGAAAGGATTTCCGTGATAAGCTAGTATTGCCGAAATTAATTTAATTAAACACGAACATTTCTAAAGGTATGGTAAGTTTCGGACATCCAAAACTCACTTCCCGGAGTTGAAACAGCGAGAGCTTTGTTACGGACCTTGTACAAGAGGTAGAGACCGTAGAAGAATCCGCCGATTATGGCCACCGTGTTGACAGTATCGCGGAATCGGCTCCACGCAGATTGTTGTGGCAGCAGATATCCCTGAGGATAGGGCAGCGACACAGCCGTGTGCCCATGCGGAGGCTGGTACGGCTGAAACAACATTAGTTATTCCACCGTCGCTCCAGACAAGTGACCAATAGCGGATTATTGGCAGGTAAATTACCTGCGTAACGGCAGTGGGGGTTCTTTGGAATGCTGTAGCGATTTCTTGCTCTGTTAATCCTTTCCCTCGAAGAAAAGATTCTCTGGATGCCACCGTGCTCTTCTGGACATTGGGATTCGACAGAAATTTCACTGCGGTGCTGATCTGAAGAACAAAAGAGTCTGTTTACAAAATGACAATCCATTTGATAAAAAATTAATTTCGCAAGTTTGTGTTGGGTCGCTTGTACATACTAGCTCCTCTCTGATCGGAACGTTGGCTGCAGGATCCGATGGTGGATCCGAATTCGAAGCCATTCTTAATGAGAATGAGTTATCAAAGTTTTTTTGATACGTTAGCGTGAACTTTGATTTGTCATGATAATTGATTTGGTAAACAGATGTTAATGCTACAGCGATCTGTCAAAATACTTCGGTGATTATCGCCCATTTCCGACGCAACTCGGGTCGGCTTCTTCCAGTTCGGCAGCCATTACAGTGGGCGTACTCTGCGTCCGCAATTCACCGAAAATAATCTAGTTGTGCATTTATTTATCTCATTGGTAATAGAATATCGTAAAAATCATTGTTTTAAGTTAGAAAATCAAACCCTTTGCCTATTAATTAACTTTGTTTCTTTGTAGCTGTTGTAAAAACCTTCAATTTACTCAACGTAATTCGTCTGTCAAAAGGCCACATTTTCAAACCCTTCCCTTACTAAAAAAATTATTCAATTCATTGATCAACTTGTCTTTTATTTATTACAGGAAGAGATTGATCTGAGACAGCCTCCAAAATGATTGGAGGTCTGTTCGTGTACAACCACAAGGGCGAGGTGCTCATATCTCGTGTCTATCGAGACGACATCGGAAGAAATGCTGTGGACGCATTTCGTGTAAATGTGATTCATGCTCGACAACAGGTTCGCTCTCCGGTGACCAACATCGCTCGCACCTCGTTCTTCCATATCAAGGTATTGCCGAAGCTTTCAGTTTAATTTTCTAATTTCTCACTTGATCGTTGTTTTTCCGTGCTCTTGACCGGCTTCATTCCGTTACAGAGGGCTAACATTTGGTTGGCGGCTGTGACCAAACAGAATGTGAACGCCGCTATGGTGTTCGAGTTCTTGCTGAAGATCATCGATGTCATGCAGTCATACTTCGGCAAGATTTCGGAGGAAAACATCAAGAACAACTTTGTCCTCATCTACGAACTTCTTGACGGTAATTAAATTGAATTGCGGGCTAGAATTGTTCTTTACCCATTTGACCTTCTTCTTGCTAACTATAAAATAACTGAAATGGTAGCTTATCATTTGAACAGCATGAAGAATTAGTTACCAACCAGTTCTGCCTCGTGCTGTGTTACCAGTTTTTAATTTTCTTCATTTGGTTCCTTAAATCAATTATGATGTAAATGAATTGTTTTCGACAGGATATATTTTTGTCGCATTGATGATTGTTTCTAGAGAACTTATTTCCACTTGATTCTTGCTTAAAACAAGTGACATTTCTGTTTTAGTTGCCTACTATCAATTCAATCACATTTCTATGTCACTTTTTTTTTTTTGATAGAACATATTTATTTGGTTAACAACAAAAAAAAAAACATAATTTCTTGACATAGTTTCCCACAAAGCCCATTGGGCTCATCTGTGGAGCAAAAATATAAAAATAAAAATAATAATTATAATAAAAAATTTTAAAAATGAAGTGAAGTACGTAAAGAATGGTACAGGATTTGTTTGAGCCAGTTTTGAACACGGTATTTAATTTGACTAAAGGCTTCTAGCTCACGAATTTCTGGTGGAAGTTTGTTAAAAAGCAGTGGGATCTGATATTCATGCGTTCGCTTACCATACTTGTTTAAATGGGGTGGGATTGTAAAAGGACTAGTCATAGGACAAGTGTGTCTACTTTTCCAACTCTCGGGGAAACACTTCATCAACAGAAACTTAACTTTATCAAATCATGGTTCTTCATGACTAGAACTTCACGTACACACTTAAATATTTTTTTCTAAATCTTCTGATCGACCAATTTACTAATGAAATAAATGACCAGCGAAAGGCGATGCTCCCTCGAGCAGTTAAACGTCAAACACAATTCGATTCGTTATGTTCTCGCTCTGCTTTTCAGAGATCCTCGACTTTGGATATCCACAGAACTCAGACACCGGCGTTTTGAAGATGTTCATAACGCAACAAGGAGTCAAGTCGCAGAGCAAGGAAGAGCAGGCACAGATCACTTCTCAGGTAACTTTAGTTGCTTTTTGTTACAAATAAATGAAATATGTCAAATTACAAGGCCTAGAATTCAAACTCAAATCATTATTGTTATTATTGTTTATTCATTTACAACAAAGGCAAGTCTAAAAGTGTGATATAACATGATTATTTACAAACTTCAGCTTAAATTAAGAGTAACACAAGATAATGCAGTTGGTAATTGATATCCTTACAAGTTTTGATGGCCAGCTGTTTGATCTCGGTGTTTAAGTTGGGTTATGTAAGTCATGAAGAAGTCTGAAAGGATGTCGATGTCAGGGCAGGTTGTTGTAATTCTATCAGTCTTTTGATGCACCTGTGCTTGTGGATATCAATCCTACTCTTTAGCGGCCTGAAAGGATGGTAATTCCGAGTTTGCCTGGATGGCATTGCCAAGCAGATTTAAGATAATTCAAATAATAAATAATCAATCTTTTATAATATATTTAATAATTTAATAATTTAAATTATCAATTCAAAGCTTAGAATAATAGAAGTGAATTATACAAATGGTTTGGTGAAGTGGTTCAGAGCCGTGGGTGGATGTTGTGGTAAGTAACGGACTTCCTCTGTTGAGATTGACTTGTGGTCCTAGAAAGGACCTAAAAAGTCTTTTAGGTTGTAAGACTTTTTAGGTCACTTTTTAGGATCGCAAGCCAATCCCACCAGAGCAAGTCCGTTACTTACCACAACAAATATTCAAATATTACATGAAATTATACAATATACAATTCTGGTATTTTATTATCAGGAACCTAAAACTTAAAAACTTAAAACCTTAACAGGGAATCGAACCACGATCAATATTTGAGAAGTTATTAGTGTTCTTAATAGTAAAATGCCGTGCGCATTGCAAGCGTTTGCAATTTAAATCAGATTTTGCGCATACAATTCGGTTGATTTAGTTAACGAATGACTTTTCTCGTCGTGCAGGTGACGGGACAAATCGGGTGGCGTCGCGAGGGAATCAAATATCGTCGCAACGAACTTTTCCTGGACGTTCTCGAGTACTGTAACCTGTTGATGTCACCGCAAGGTACGTAGCGACAATTCAAAGAAATCTCATTAAGATAATTATTTAATTATTATCATTGTGTTCAAATACGCGTTTAAAATAAAATCTGACGTATTTTTTCTTTTTATAATCCGATCATAACTTTTCTATTTATATTTGTTTTAAGAATTGCTAAAATATGAATTCTCGTGGCGGGATTAAAACATGCCGTGATTAACTACACGTAGTTCTGACGTCATTTTGTTGTATTCTTTGCGTTCGCTTCTGTTTGTTGACGTCAGATTTCACTTCATGTCATAAAAAATGGCGACCCTCGTTTTCGTACGAGATTCAAACGCAAACATTTTAAACAAAACAGGCATATTTTATTCAAAATTGGATTTTGAAGAAAATACAAAAATAAGTGTTAATTATTTTCTCACAAAAAAAATATATAGTTTCAAATTTAAAGAGATTTCCCTATTGAAGCTGAAACCCCATAAATAAGTGAGTAAATTTGTTATCCTCGTATAAAAACTCATGAAAAACAACAACCCAACTCCGACCTACCGCAAGATAGGTATACTGACCAACCCCGTCTCTGTCGCAGGTCAAGTGCTCTCCGCCCACGTTGCTGGCAAGGTGGTCATGAAGTCCTACCTCTCTGGAATGCCCGAGTGCAAGTTCGGCATCAACGACAAACTGGTCATCGACTCCAAGGCGAAGACACTCGGCGGAGAAGACGCTGCCCGATCCGGTTAGTTTTAAACTTCTTTCCATAGCCTTTATTGTGTCCAGCTTTGAAAATAAGCTGGTAGATTCAACGTTTGGTAGCCATACAGATGCTGAGATCGGCTGACAGAGCTTCTCAATTCTGCCATCTTATGTTACCACGGGTATATCATGGCCTAGCATAGGAGGTTCAATGGTAGATTCAACGTTTGGTAGCCATGGAGATGCTGAGATTGCCTGACAGAGCTTCTCAATTCTGCTATCTTATGTTACCACGGGTATACCATGGCCTAGCATAGGAGGTTCAATGGTAGATTCAACGTTTGGTAGCCATGGAGATGCTGAGATCACCTGACAGAGCTTCTCAATTCTGCTATCTTATGTTACCACGGGTATATCATGGCCTAGCATAGGAGGTTCAATGGTAGATTCAATGTTTGGTAGCCATGGAGATGCTGAGATTGCCTGACAGAGCTTCTCAATTCTGCTATCTTATGTTACCACGGGTATATCATGGCCTAGCATAGGAGGTTCAATGGTAGATTCAATGTTTGGTAGCCATGGAGATGCTGAGATCGCCTGACAGAGCTTCTCAATTCTGCTATCTGATGATACCACTGTTGTGGTTATAACCCACCGTTCCTAAAACGCCTTCTTCCATTCTTTCCAGGCAAGCCGATGGTCGTGATTGATGACTGCCAGTTCCACCAGTGCGTCAAGCTGTCCAAGTTCGAGACGGAGCACTCGATCTCGTTCATCCCGCCGGACGGGGAGTTTGAGTTGATGCGTTATCGCACGACCAAGGACATATCGCTGCCGTTCCGCGTGATCCCACTTGTTCGAGAGGTAAGTAGACCACTACTCGGGCTCACCTGTTCTTCCATACTGCTGTCAGAAGCAACAAATAATAGCAGAATAGTTTGAAATCAATCAACAAATTATATGCACTGTTTCGACGACAAGCCCTGTATAACGACGACAGTGAAGAATCGGGTTATGATGATCCTAACCTAGCCTAGAAGGGAGGAGGATAAAGCCGGTGCTAGCACGTAGCCTACTCCTGTCGAAGACCATGGGGATCACCGGTTTAACGTACCTTCCAAAGGACGGTTCAACTCGAACAACAGAATTCCTCCACAAATCCATACTGTCGAGAGGTTGATAAGCAAGGCGAGTGAAGTTGCTGTACTAACAGTTACTTCTCAACCTCTTTCCCGAACAGAACTGGTCATGTGTATGATGGTCACCCATCCAATACCTGACCCAGTGCAGTGTTGCTTAACTTTCATCCCTCCAACCTCTCTCCCAAACAGAACTGGTCATGTGTATGATAGTCACCCATCCAATACCCGACCCAGCGCAGTGTTGCTTAACTTTCATTCCTCCAACCTCTCTCCCAAACAGAACTGGTCATGTGTATGATGATCACCCATCCAATACCTGACTCAGCGCAGTGTTGCTTAACTTTCATCCCTCTAACCTCTCTCCCAAACAGAACTGGTCATGTGTATGATGTTCACCCATCCAATACCTGACTCAGCGCAGTGTTGCTAAACTTTCATCCCTCTAACCTCTCTCCCAAACAGAACTGGTCATGTGTATGATGGTCACTCATCAAATACCTGACTCAGCGCAGTGTTGCTCAACTTCGGTGATCTCTACTGCAAACCGTTGGGTGGAATATCCACGGATAAATTTAGTAAAATCATCCTTAAAAAATGCATGGATTGAGTTTCTCGAGCTACGGACTGTTTTTAAATACTGCAAACTGTTTGCAGGTTGGTCGCACGAAGATGGAGGTCAAGGTGGTTCTCAAGTCAAACTTCAAGCAGTCGCTGTTGGGTCAGAAGATCGAGGTGAAGATCCCAACTCCGTTGAATACGTCCGGCGTGCAGCTGATCTGTCTCAAGGGCAAAGCCAAGTACAAGGCTTCGGAGAACGCCATCGTTTGGAAGTGAGTCCAATTAAATGTATTATTAGCTTAAATATTAACAATCGGTTGTTTCTGTTAGTACTTATGATAATAAGAGTATTTTTTTACTGCCCTAATTCAAAAGAATATTTAATTTTTGTCTTATTTGACAACGTTCTTGTAAGATGTTCTGTTCTTTTGCTGTTTATGTTATTGAAGATAATTTAACGGGTCTTTGCTTCACATCCAGTTCACAACCAGAAAGATTTTTATTTATAACTTTTGTCGATTTAATGCGGTTTTGTCATGAAGCATCGAAAAAGTGCCAAACTCTTCCAAATTACACACCCATTGTATGGGTTTAAGTGTATTTTCAAAACAATCGCACTAAAAGTCAACTAGATTAAGAATTAAAACTTTTTACACCGTCTAACCATTTGCCGGGCCTCCTTTGAGTAATTAGAATGAGCTCTCGCGTTTCATACCCAACAAGGTTCGGTTATTCAAAGATCCGATTAGAACCTAACAGTCCGTTAATTTGTTATGTGAATATGATTTTTGTTTGCTAGCCTTGTTATACCTTGCGTAGTTTGCGGGAATGCGGTTTCAAACTATTAAAATCATTGCAATACGTTACTAGTCAAAAAACTTAATCTCAGAAAATACAAAATAGTCAGCTTTTGAGTTATTGACCCTGATTATTTTATTTAGATGCATTTAGGAAGCTTGAACTAGGTAATTGTTATAACTTTTTGTGGTTCTTTTGTTATTGGAAAATTGTCAGGACTGCTCTTACCCTTGAAGAAGTAACTAGTATATGTTACGAAACGTCGGGAAATTTAGTTGTTCTTCACTTAGAATTCAAAACCCAGTTGAAATAGTTTTTGTTTAAAAGTTTTGCTCAATATTAATACAAACAATTATATTTAACCATCTTAATGTGCCACTGAAAAACTGGCATTTAAACTGCGTCGAAGAATCCAGATTTCCCGACGGGTTTTGCTAATAATCTGTCGTTGCTCAGGATCAAGCGCATGGCAGGAATGAAGGAGACACAACTGTCTGCGGAGATCGAACTGCTGGAGACCGACACCAAGAAGAAGTGGACGCGGCCGCCAATCTCGATGAACTTCGAGGTTCCGTTCGCGCCGTCAGGATTCAAGGTCAGTGCAGACAAGCATAGCACTCGGTGTTTTTTAAATATTATTGTTTCAAAGCCACCTGTCTTTCGTCGGTGGATTTTACTGGAAATATGCACAAGTTGCAATTGAATCAATTTGTGAATATTTTTGATCTCCATATCTCTGAGCAAGGGAGCTAACTACAGGTCCTTTTTTATGATATTGCCCCAAGTAGAAAAAAAAATATATATATGTATAGTACCAGTTGATTTATTGAAGGTCAAAGCTCGACTGACTTGACATCTTTCCTTACTTCCGCTCGGGTCGACTTTAAAAGTGCGACCGGTCATCGTAACCCAATTTCTACATCTCGGTTTTGACAAAAACTAGTTGAACTGGGTCAGAAAAATTGGTTGAAACATTGTCAGGACTGCTTTAACCCTTGATAAAGTAATAGGTACAAGTTACAAAACGTCGGGAAATTTAGTTGTCCTTTACTTAGCATTGAAAACCCGGTTGAAATAGTTTTTGTCGAAACTGGTGCTAAGTTTACATCGAGTAGACATGAGTCTAAAAACAATCTTCTCCACCTCTGTCTTCTTCGCAGGTACGCTACTTGAAGGTGTTCGAGCCCAAGCTGAACTACTCCGACCACGACGTCATCAAATGGGTTCGATGCATCGGACGAAGCGGTCTTTACGAGACCCGTTGCTAGGCTCAAAACTGGCTCGAAGCTGGCACAAAAGTCCGGCGGCAAACCCGAATCTTCCCCACTTTATTTTAAGGAAGAAAGTAAGTGCACAAGTTTTTAGCAGCTCGTTCTGGCAATTTAGTCGTAGAACTGTGCTCTGCTGTTTACCTGCGAGTCAGAAATTTGTTGGGGTGTTAACCGTAAAAACTTGGAAAACTTTTCAAGATGGCCAATAAAAATGGCCAACACACAGCCTTCTAGCTCTAATAGGTTAGGGTTGTTCGAAGACTGTGTTTTTTTGCCGTTTTTCTGTCGTATCGTGAAATTGCTACGCCTGTTTAGGCTTTCCAAGCCGGTGTAGAGAACGTTGAGTCTCGTATCAGATAAGTCTTGACGTTGTTTACACTTGCCGTGGAACCGTTATGTTTCACGACCAAATGATAACGAATCGATAACGATTCCGGTGCGTGTCTTCCGCATCGACGATTCCTAAAAATACCAGATCGTTTCAAAAGTCGTCGGGCCGCGCATTTCCAGTCTCTAGATTTCGAAAGGAAAATATCGGCCCGATTTATTCTATTCTCTCGGTGAAATGTCATCGAAACGTTCATCGGTTTGCCGCCGAGCTTTGATTTATTTTTTGTTGCGTTGTAAAAGTGTACATTACGTCGATGTTAGTGGTAGAAGCTGTCATTCCATTCGCTGTAGAGGTTATGTTGGGGGGGACGGCCGCACGTTCGGCCCTTCGCTGGTTTTCTCAGAACCTAGAAAAGGTTACGCTGATTGGCGCTTTATTGTTTTGCTTGTGTAAAGTACGGGCTAGAAATCGCTGGTAGGGACCCGATTACATATTGCGAGAAAACGTTTGTATGGCTTCGACTTTTGGGTATGGCCCCGATTGTCAATATTGCAAAACAGAATCAATTTTGTTGGAAACGCTGTGAGATTACCGAAATGGCAGGTATGATATTCTTTTAAAACACACAAATGTTACATTTAATCTGCTGTAGGTGGTGAAGTGTGTGCAGGATTCGCGTTATGAATTTAGAAATAGTTCTTTGAGCTTAGCAATAGCATTTGTGGACGTACACTTGTGGACATTGTATGAGTGAATGCACGAATATTGCCCCGCAATTCTTCAGAGGCGGGATCCACAAAACAGAGTTTAAGCTCGTACATTTAGAGGTTAAGTTGTTATCATAATGGTAAAAATGTCTGGAAACCTAGACAGACACACAATATTATTGGCTGATCTACTTTAAAATCCAAAGTTATAACTTAAATCAAAGATGTCTTAAACTATCCTTTATGGATTTTGTCTCTGGAATAAATATTTAAAAAAAAAACGGGGGAAAAGATATATATATCTATACCCTTAGTTGACTTGGTGAATGACAAATAAATATTGTAAAGTAAAATTGATTATCACTGGATTGTGTGATCATCTGTTGATTTTTAATTTTTGTTTGCAATCTCAAGAATAAACGTGCTGATGTATTGTGCGGTCTCGAAGAAATGTAAAGAGCAAGGTTAGTCGGTCGTCCCTCTTTGATTCTTTTAGTGTCTCAGTTCGCTGTTTCCGTTTTGTAACGGAGCCAAGACCGAGATGTATGTAGAATGTATGTACCGAGAACGAAGGTATTGTGAATGTTATGCTGTCAATGCAGTGCAAATGCTCTCAAATGGAACGGTTGTTTTTTTTTCTTGTTCCTCACCGCTTTCCTATCAAAACAGTGTATGTTAAACTTCTCTGAAATATCGTATAGAGAAACCTATGAATATCTACAGATCTTCAAAGCAATGAACTTAACTACCTCCAATCTCGTGGAGAGAAATTCAGAATTTTATTTTCGAGTTACGAGCTCAGGACAGTTGAGGAGTTAGGTAAAACCAGTACATAACCCGATTCATGGGTCTCCCCACTCCGCTGTTAGAAGGATCTACTGACAGCGCGTCTGAGTGATTCATGTGTCTCCCCACTCCGCTGTTAGGAGGATCTACTGACAGCGCGTCTGAGCGATTCATGGGTCTCCCCACTCCGCTGTTAGGAGGATCTACTGACAGCGCATCTGAGTGATTCATGGGTCTCCCCACTCCACTGTTAGGATCTACTGACAGCGCGTCTGAGCGACTTGCCGAGACTCCCAGTCGGAAGTATTATAATTCTTTCTGGGCAAAGTGAATTTAAAAATTTCGCTTTGCTCATAAAAAATCCATCAAATAGATATTAAATGAAACACAGATGACAACAGATATTACGCAAGTTAAAACTCTCAGGTTTATTAAAACATAAACATCTTCTAGAAACATTTGTTGTTGCTCTCTATTTGTTTTGAGAACAATTAGCTCAACAAAATCGGACATGAAAATCATCGATTCTTTTTGCGATTCTAAAAGAAAGTTGATCGATTCGAACGTTTGTATGCCCTTGCAGTTGTATTTAATTACTTTGCTTCGGTTCGATTTGGAAAACATATTTTTAGGCACAGTTTACTTATTTTCTCAACTCCTGACAATTTGGAGGTTAAAACCATTTCAATTTGTCATTTATTCAACTCAGTCCCAGTTATTCAGTGGTCCATCAGGAACCTAACAGTCTGTTAAATCCTTATTTGCTCGGCAACAGCCAATCAGAAGATTAACGACCTGTTATTACCTAACGACCACTGAAAAACTCGCAATTAGCATTTTCTATGCAAAGAGAGGGAAATTGCATTTCACAACAAGAATTTGTGCCACTGAAACATGGCTACATTTTACAAAACAAAAAATAACATAATTTGATACATTTTTTTCATGTTCCTACATCTAAGTTGACCAAAAATCTCTTGCAAAAGATGTCGTTCAGGATTTCAATTCAATTATATGCATTTCTTTCGACCAATGGGTTAGCTAGAGTTTACTAACAGCAAAACACGTTGTTTTAAAAGCAATCAATTCGTTATCTCTCAGACGACTCCCTGTCAAATTCACTCGGAAGATGGATTCCAGAAACAAACAATGGCAGTAATGTCATTTCATTATTTCACTACAATATGAGGAGCTCGGTTTATTATTGCTCAGTAAAATCAATTAATTTTCCCGTAGTTTTGCAACTAACGTCTTCAAGAAAAAGCGGTTCATCATAAGACAAAGTAGACGTGAGTCCAAGAACGAGAATAACTTCGGTAATGCCCGTTTAATGTCGCAGTGCGTAAAAATGTCAATGATGTCGATTTCAAGCTGCTATCAGAGAAAAAAAAAAAACTACGTAAATGTCTCTAATATATATCCCAATAAAAAATCAGTATAAAACAGCGCTTCGTCGCTTTCTTCTACTTGATGGCAAACTCTAGCTGTTCGATTTCAGCCAGGTAATCTTTCTTCCGCGCGACTTTCTCCAGCTGGTCTTTCTCCAGCTTTTTCAACTCGCCGCTTGCGATCTTCAGCTCGATTGCTTCGATCTCACGAAGCCGCTTACGAAGATTCTTAACCCTTTTAGCGGGATCCTGGTTTGTTTCCTCATCTTTCTTCTCGACTTTTTTCTCGATCTTCTTTTCCGGTTTCTTAGCAGCTTCTTTCTTACCACCGTCCTTGGTCACCTTGACCTTAGCCAGTCCTTCTGTTATTGTATCTACATTCTGTTTCTTCTTCTTCTTGTCCTTCTCGGAGACTACCAGACCCGGAATCGGCGAGTTTTTCTTCGACGTCACTTCCGTCCACTGTCCCTGTTGCTTTTCCTTCCGTGCTTCGGCCGCGTGGATCAACGCAGGGTCTAGACCGACTGGGTACTGGTTCGAACGCTTCGTGAAGTTCTTACCTTTGCTCTCGTACCTGAAGACACGAAGAAATTCAGCGAAGAACACATCAACAACGTTAACTATATAACTCTATAAGCTGAATCTTTCTAGAAAAGCAGAGTGGTTTTTTTATAGTATTAACTTTCAGCAATTTTTGAAAAGCATTGAAAACGTGAATAGATTCAAAGCTTAAACTGATTTCGCTGCTTCTTTATCGGAAGGGACACAGCGCAAGCCGGTACACACCAATCAAATATGCCTAACATATCTCGTCAGTGACGGAAGCATATGTTAAAGATTGCAAGGTTTTTGGTTTTTCTAGTAATTCCATTTGAGAGCTGAAACCAGCAAGCAAAAGATGGAAGGGAAGCTAGACTGGAAAAATGTCCAAAAATGTCTCTTTCCAGATATAGATTATTTAGTTAAAAGGTTATCACTTATAAAAAAAGCAAAGCTTGCAAGCATCCCTATCTTCCCTGTAACCGCTCTAAGTAAGTGCCCCAAGTTCGGATTCCCCGTAAGTTGTTCCCTAGTGTCCTAGTAGTTATTTGCAAAGCGCCGCATGCTGAAAACTACAAGTGCGTACACATGGTGAACTACAGACACTTCGAGACTGGGGCCTGAAATCAGAGCAGTTTACTACCACAGAATATCACAGCGTAAGTAACAATTAATTATTTGCAAGATTCGCTCCCCCACGACCGATAACCTTTCAACTAAACTAACTTTTTTTCTACGGCAACACGTCTCGGTTTAGTAGATAACTCACAATGGAACTTCATCCTGGGGCGTGTATCCTTCCTTGACCCGACGAGGTTTCCTCCAGGTTCCATCAGGTCGTTGGCTGGCAGCAATGAAGCTACCCCCTGGAAAGATTTAATGGTTTCAGTTGAACAGCACAACATGGCTAGACACACAACACAGACGAGTCGTGGGTTTTAAAACAGAATCGCCACTCTTGTTGCGCATTTAAATTTAAAAACATATTCAATATGCATTCTTAATTGTGTTCTCTTCACTTAATAACATCAGTTACTTTAGTTAAATCGCTGAAAACGCTATTTGTTTATTACTCACCGTCGTCCCCCGATACCGCGGCCGCCATCTTCCTCGCTTCACGTTGGTGAAACTGCAGAAAGCAAAGCTTTCATTTTGCAGGCGTTTAGGTTGGCATCACTTTTTTTTTCAAGCAAGCCGGGAAAACAGGATAAGACGTTTTCAACGTTTCAACTGCAACGTTTTCAATTTGAAACTAGAAAAGGATTAAAAAAAACATTTACAAACTGAACGGCCTTAGACTATTGGTTCAACCTTTTTGTTGGTCTTAGGTTCAAAAAGTATTGTGCGAACTTGACTCCTTCAAAAAATGATCACCTACTTTAACAGCTGCAAAACGGAAATTGGCAAGTAATTAAGCGCCTTTAAAGACAATTCATTCTGAAAATTAACAAATTTTCTCTAAAACTGTTTTCAGAACGATGTAATGCATGTGATGCAAATTAAGCGTTTAGCATTTAAACAACAGTAGCAATTAAACAAAGTGATGTCATCATCACTGGATGGTTCCACCTTCCGTTCCTTGCACAAGAAGTAGGGGAAGGGGGTGACCATCGCGTGACAGAGGTGTGCAGGTAACTAATTGCAGTCGGTGAAACAATTGAAAGCCACTCTCTGAATCCACACCTTACTTGATGATGGTGAGGGGTGCGCACGGTGGGGTAGATTGCGACTTATAGTCGGTTCAACTTAGAGATGTATGGGGTCTAGCGAGTTCAGTTAAAGAAAGATTTATTTTATTTGTTGTGTTTAACGACGCACTGTTTTGACATCTCGCCATGCGGCACTGGTCTAATGGCGTCGGTGAATGAGTGGATAATGATAAGGATGATGATGAACCTAATCTAGCCTAGAAGGGAGGAGGGGAAACCCGGTGCCGGCACGTAGCCTACTCCTGTCAAAGACCAAGGGGACCTCCGGCTTAACGTCCCTTCCGAAGGACGGTACAACGCGAACAACAGGATTCCTGCACAAATCCATGCTGTCGAGAGGTTGATAAGCAAGGCGAGTGAAGTTGCTGTACTAACTTTCATCCCTCCAACCTCTCTCCCGAACAGAACTGGCCATGTGTATGATGGTCACCTATCCCATACCTGACCTAGCGCAGTGTTGCTTAACTTCGGTGATCTCACGAGGACCGGTGTTACCAACACGACAAACCGTTCAGTGTTAAAGAAATAAAGAGAAGAGGCAGCTTTTGGGCCAAAGCGATCATAAAGACTTTCTCTAACTTTTGGGAGAAAAATTTGGATTTACTTTAAATTTGCCTGAGAAAACTGGGTTATGTTTTTCCTACAATGATGATAGAAACACCATATTAGCTTAAAACTTCCCAACAGCACTAAAGTAGCATCAAAGATGCACCGGCATTGGTCAATCCAAAAAAAAAGTGATTAGGTTTGTAATAGGACAATTATTTTTATAAACGACTAAAGAAATGTGAAGAAAAATTTTTTTTTAAAGAAGATTTGAAAAGGGGCACGGAAATTAGAAATTTCTGTGTATATATTATGTATTTTTGTGTTCTTTTTGCATGTTTCAGTGACCATCATGTAGACATGGCTAAGCTAATCTGTTTCTCCGATGCTTGAGTTACCACTTATCTGATTCCTAATTTATTTTGTGATTTCTCTAATTCCTTCTTTATCTCTTCCGTTCATGAAATTCAAAAATCAGTTTTAGGATGCTTTTTCAAACGGTCAGGTTATCCCAAATATTCAACAATAAATCGCAGGAAATGAATGCTCTTAACGGCGGTCCCCAAGACAACCCACCGGTATCTCAAGGGTCGACATACTCTGGTCTCACCAGGCAGTAATCTCTGGGTTGCACGGTCGACGTCGAGTCATTCGCAGCGTCGCGACGCCTCGAAGAAGAGGTCGAAGTTGAAGTTGCTGAGCTGTCATGGATACGATGAGAGCTTCCGGACTGGATAAGGTAAGAAATGTAGAATTTATTTCAAGTAGAGGAAGATAACGACATAGATCTGTAAAAAAATTGTTTTAAATTTTATATGCATGGAAAGAAATTGCACCATAAGGACTGAAAGTTTTAATACTCGTATCTACTTAATCTAACTTATCACTAGTTTTGACAAACTTTTTTTGAACTGGGTTTTGAATGCTAAGTGAAGAACAACTAAATTTCCCAACGTTATATTTATTTATTTATTTATTTAATAGTGCGTAAGTCACTAAATATTGTGACCCGGAGGACTACATTGATAAGAAGAAGGAAAAATAGACGTTAAAATATTTGAAAGTATTCCTAATGTAAAAAAAAAACACGGTCGACTAGCGGGGATCGAACGCGAGCCGCGCTGTGCAGAATTTTACCATCATAACCACTCGGCCACGAGAGCGATTGCGCCGTAAACGTTTATAATGGATAGTTATTGCAGATGAACTACCTGCAACAGGTACTATACGAGTTACCGACCGATGACCGTGATTTATCGACATTTTAATTGATCAAGTACATTTGATATCCAACAGACTGCGTTTGAGATCTCTATGTGCTTTAACTCGACTGCTGGTTCGGTGATACTTGTTTGGTATGGTTGACCAGGGGACCTGCCATCGAGCAACGGGGTTCGACTGGCGTTCCTCCAGTCGGGCTCTAAGGCTTGCATTTTCGCGTCAGATCGTGGCAACTGGTGAAAGCCCAGACTTTTTTGGAGTGGCTGAGTGCCCCAGCACTGCTTGGTGTTGGGGTCCGGTCCGGCTTTTACACATTGTGTAGAAGCGAATCCTTCCTTCTCTATGTACCCTTAGTTGATATGTTGTTGCTGTATGTATGTAGTTTGATCTGAATATCTGTTAAATGTTTCTTGACGTTCCTTTGTATATGTCTTGTATTTTGTAATGTGTTATTTCTGTCGTTACTTTGTTCATCTGAAATGTATGTAGCATTATGTGTAAATAATATACATGTCCCTTTAACATGATTTACGAATTACCACTATTTTATGTCAATTATCCTTTTTATTACAAATTAAACTGCTTTCAAACTGCTTTTTCAGCTGGATTTAAATTTTATGAACTGACAGTTAACACTTACTTTAAAAACTCTAAAACCGTACAATTTTAGAATTTTTCAATTTTTTGGTCGCATATCTAAACTTTAAGTAAAACAAAATAAAGTTTACGGAGCGGTTTCGTATCACAGCCCAGGTGCACTTGAAGCAGGCAAAGTGACCACTTGACCACGAGAGTCGCTACGACATGGTGAACATTTGTAAGAAATATAATTTGCTGCAATACAACAATATGTAAAGAGATTGAAGCAACATCGACCAGCGTGGCTCCGTGGTTAGCGTGCTTGCTTCGTGTCGTGGAGGTCAGGCGTTCGATTCCCGGCCGAGTTGCTTTTTGGCAGCTCTGAGCTCCAGTCGCTCTGGTAGCTAATAATCAAACTCAATGAAGCTGGATAAAATATCAAAAATTTTATAAGTCCAGAGTGTAGTTCAATATTCTGCCAACAGGTGGCAGTTTAGCACTCAATACTGTTCCTATATACTTGATGCTAGACTTAGGAGCCGCACACGGGGTTAGGTGGGGTCTGGGGTCGTGGGAACGTCCCGCAAAATTGGCGGGTGCGACTGGCGCGAAGCGCCAGGAGCGCCCGGCAATTTTGCTACTGTCTAAAACATACGCCAAAAAAAAAAGGAAAAGTATGAACTTGGATCGAGCGTGATTCGAACCCGGTACTTCATGAAATCAATGAACATGATAACGATGAAGTCGATGCCTATAACTGCACGACCACGCGGACATCTATTTTGTTCAGCATTTTTTTTCTATCTAATTCTTCCGACTGATGTTGCATGCAACAGTCAAAAGCTACCTCCGTCGAGTGGGTTCGAACCTGGTACCACTCTATTACGACGACACCGAGGCAGCGACAATGCCAATGTGCCATTGAGACGGCTATAAAATGTGCAGACAGATGAACCTATTTGAATTCCACGTTTGATAACCCGCTTACTAGGTTTCGACATCACACCGACCTTAACTTCTGTTTAGTTCAGTTACAAATGCGATTATGGTAGCAGTTTGGGAATTTATCTTTCTAAGTTGAAATAACATCATTGACTAGTATTAATCCTCGCTAGCAAGAGCTAGAACCCGGCCACCACACCAAGCAGTGCAGAGGTACTAAGTCGCCATACCTTGCAGTGCAGTAGCACTCTACAACTCCAAAATATGGGCTTTCACCATTTGCAACACGCTAACGTGAATGCAAGCTTTAGAGGCTGACTGAAGGAACACCAGTCAAAGCCTGTTGGACGGTCGCACTACTCCCAATTACCCTTATCTATAAAGTTTCACTGAACACGCAATCGTGTTAAGACGCACAGTGACCCCCAGCGCATTCTGTTGGCTCTCAAATGTACTCGATCAATTAATGCTGCACTTCGGTCGGTAACCCGGATGATGATAACAAAATATAACGCTAGAATTCTTTGGTCGGGATTCGATCGTGGGTCCTTCGACACATCGACCAAACGATCTCACCGCTCGATTACAAGAGCGACTAATGTTCAGCCATGTATTGTACATCACATGACGTTTCAATATCTGTAAAATATCACTTTTAAATAAACATTATATTATATTATTATTATTCTTATTATTATTATCATTATCATAGGTCAGGGTTATAATAAAGAAGATAATTACATATAATAACCTTCTTCAAACACAGAATCAGAATCAGCAGCATCGAAGATATTTTCCGAGTTTTATATTTTCTTTTACTCAAAGCTTCCAGATCTTTCATCCAGCAGAACAACTGCCGTCCAGTGGCGGCGCCGGGATTTGAAACTGGTCACATGAAATTGGTCGACTCTTGAGAGTCTTGGAGTACCAACATGACCACGTGCAGTTGAAAACAACCGCCGCCACCAGATGCTCGTCATCACACTGGCTCAGTTTGGCCCGAGCCTTGCAACCCTGACACAGACCCCCGCCATTGTTTTACTCGAAATATCAGAAAACCCTTCACTGCCATCCTGTACAAAAAAAAAAAAAAAATTTGCGACGATTTGAACTCGGGACAATTATTCCATGCCGGGACACGAACCCAGCTCGCTACCGATGAGCCAAGCACCCAACTTGCCAGTAGTGAGGTATAGACCCTATATATATTCTATAAATGACTTTGTTAAAAAAAATTCATATACTTGGGCTATTTTATCGCCATCTCTCCAACAAAAATATGTTCTAGGTGAAATGCTTTGGGTCACAAAAGTAGAATAATCCGGAATTCGAACCGCCGACCCCTGGCACTGTAGACTACGACCATACAACAGAGCTACGTGGACCGGTGCACGTGTGAGGAATTTATTACTAAACACGTGATGAAAATTATCGATAATAATTAAGTCACACGCCGGATTATGAAGAAATAAAAATCAGCGTTGGCCGGGATGCGAACTCAGTACGATAGATTGCTGTTTCATAGAGAAGCGACTTGTCATATGTTCAAGTAATAAACTGGAATTTTTGTATTAAAAGATGAGCTGGAAATAGCTGAAAATCTTTTTAGAAAAACTATTTCAAATGGGTTTTGAATGCTAAGTAAAGGGCTACTAAATTGCCCGACGTTTCGTAACATGTACTAGTTACTTCTTCAGAGGTTTGAGCAATCCTGCTCAAACAATCAAATGACTGCTCAAACCTCTGAAGAAGTAACTAGTATATGTTACGAAACGTCGGGAAATTTAGTAGCCCTTTACTTAGCATTCAAAACCCAGTTCAAATAGTTTTTCTAATAACTTGTGCTAAGGATAAATCAAGTAGACATGAGTCTAAATGCCGTCATAGCTGAACATCTTCTTACAGCAACAAAAATGTCTGCCAGACATTAAAAGCACACGGAAATTGTTTAGATTTTACTTACCTTTTCCCGAAAAGCTGGAAGAGAAACTCTTTTAAAAGATTGATAAATTGGCAGTCGAACCACCTTTCATTGAAACTATATAGGTATATATATTTATTTATTTATTTATTTATTATTCCACAACTTTGACATGCATTTCATTCAGTATCAAATGCTATCATGAACTATCATGGAGTAAGAAAATGATAATCGGGCATTAAAAAAAACGCAACGCAAAACATATTCGTCACGACTCCCCCCGCCCCCTCTCTCACCGACGTCAATCCCGTATAAGGGAGTCGTCAATCACCTGTCCCTACACCGGAAGTGCCCTATAAGCTATGGGTGTGACTGCTAGCAAAATGGTCAGGGAGAGGGGACAGCTTCCGGACACCGGAAGGCGGAAGCTGTGCTATTTGGACCATTGTCAGTAGCGTACTTCCGGTCAGTGGCAGGTCGGTCTGTCCATTGAACAGTTGACAATTGGTAAGCAGTGAGTGAAGAGCGCCACTGGACGGATTGGTAAGTACATGGGTAGGATATTTGTGATTTAAGCTTCATACAGGCTTTGAATTTTGTTTACAAATTCGGTGGCACATAAAACATTCTCATAATCTTTTTTATTTATTTATTTTTTATTTATTTGTATCAGTTAATTAACACATTGCTTAAACAATGATTAACTTTGTCAATAATTTTACGATTAAATATTGATCACATCTACATAGACATCATTGACAATATGTACAATATTCATGCATATTTGCATAAACCTGTTCAAAATTATAACAAAAAAATTTAACTAAAAAAACTATCACAACTTATATTAACATATCATACTTATTTAGGTTAACATTTTACAAATTATTCTTAACACTCACTATTTTGTTTGTACTCATTTAACTTAATCTTAGTTTTAATCGAAATATCATAAAGTCTAACTTATTTCTATAGCATGGTGGCTCTGTGCCGGGTAAAGGGAGGACCGATTTGGACATCAGTGAAGATGATTTGTAGATGAAAGTTGACCCTTAGGTAGGCCCCCAAAACATCTCGTTCATTGATTGGTTAGTGAAGTTTAACGACGCACTGTTTTGACATCTGGCCATGCGGCACTTGGTCTAATGGCCTCGGTGAGTGAGTGGATGATGATGTACCTAGCCTAGAAGGAAGGACGGAAAACCAGGTGATGCCACGTAGCCTACTCCTGTTGAAGACCAAGGGGACCACAGGCTTAATGTCCCTTCCGAAGGACGGTACAACGCGAACAACAGGATTCCTCCACAAATCCATGCTGTCGAGAGGTTGATAAGCAAGGCGAGTGAAGTTGCTGTACTAACTTTCGTCCCTCCAACCTCTCTCCCGAACAGAACTGGTCTTGTGTATGATGGTCACCCATCCAATACCTGACTCAGCGCAGTGCTGCTTAACTTTCATCCCTCCAACCTCTCTCCCGAACAGAACTGGTCATGTGTATGATGTTCACCCATCCAATACCTGACTCAGCGCAGTGCTGCTTAACTTTCATCCCTCCAACCTCTCTCCCGAACAGAACTGGTCATGTGTATGATGGTCACCCATCCAATACCTGACTCAGCGCAGTGTTGCTTAACTTTCATCCCTCCAACTTCTCTCCCGAACAGAACTGGTCATGTGTATGATGGTCACCCATCCAATACCTGACTCAGCGCAGTGTTGCTTAACTTTTATCCCTCCAACCTCTCTCCCGAACAGAACTGGTCATGTGTATGATGGTCACCCATCCAATACCTGACTCAGCGCAGTGTTGCTTAACTTTCATCCCTCCAACCTCTCTCCCGAACAGAACTGGTCATGTGTATGATGGTCACCCATCCAATACCTGACTCAGCGCAGTGTTGCTTAACTTTCATCCCTCCAACCTCTCTCCCAAACAGAACTGGTCATGTGTATGATGGTCACCCATCCACAGCGCAGTGTTGCTTAACTTCTGTCTCACGAGGACCGGTGTATCCAACATACTTAACAGTTCGGTTTGCTGAAGAGAGAACAGCGGCTAAGAAATTGATTAAATGGTAATTGAAACAAATTATTTAAGAAAATTAATTTAATGGGTGTGAATCTTTTTCAGAAGCGCGTCTTACCGCGTCACAAAATGGGCGCCTGTCCTTCTATTCGCCAACCCGTGGGTCGCGGGCCTCCGAAGGGCCTCCGATTGCCGCACACGAAGTTAGTTTTCAACCAATCGCAGCTCGCTCAGCTGAACTTGCAGCTGGTGGCCAACGAAGCAGACAAAGGTACGACGCCATCTTGGAGTGGAGCACTATGAATTAGCAGCATGTCACTGTTGCAAGAATTTTAGGTTAATGTCGCGAATTTAGTACTAGTGAGTTATTTTGACTTCTTAATATTGACGTTAAGACTCTTAAAAAATTATAAACCCAGTGATTTTATCTACATCCAGAAAAGCACTTGCCCTAACGCTGAAAATGTGTGAAAAGTGGTGACTGATTTTAAACCTCGAACCTGATTTTGAACTCTCTGCGCGAAAGATGGCCGCCTTTCGAGACAAAAATGTAAGATGCCGCCAGATGGAGCCACCGTCCTGTCGAGTGTTAAGAAACTGACTTTTGTTATTTCTCGCAGATTACTCGCATTTAAGACTGGTTTACACTCAACTAATCTTTATTAATGCTAACCTCAACGATTGATAAACACTTGAGTCGTTGATATTTAACTGTAGAGGTTTGTTAAAAATAACGCTAAGAAAAACCACCGGGTGGCACCAACCGTTAGGGTTAGAGCAGTCCTGACAGTTTTCCGATATCAAAAGAATCACACAAAATTATAACAATTACCAAGTTCAATGCATCTAAATAATGCATCTAAATAAAATAATCAGGATCAAAAACTCAAAAGCCAACGTATTTTGTATTTTCTGAAGCAAAATTACGAACAAATTGGCGTTTTTTCCTAACTAACCAAATATATGTATGAAAAAAACGCCAATTTTTCGAAGTTGTCATTTTTGAGTTTTCGAAGTCGAAAATTGTCAGGACTTCTCTAACCCTTGATAAAGTAACAGGTACAAGTTACGAAACGTTGGGAAATTTAGTTGTTCTTCACTAAGCATTCAAAACCCAGTTGAAATAGTGTTTGTTAAAGGATATACTATAGCTAAACAAGTAAAACAATGTTGTCCCTGTTTTGTCTTCAATGACAGCCTCCGAGTGCTCCGAGAGTCGCGCCTGCGTGGAGCTGATAGACTCTGTAGTCGAGCGTCTGGTTCAACGTCTGGTCTGTGGAGTCGGCATCCTAGACGAACGCTTCACCTGCAAGTACCTGGCCTCCTTCGATGCTCCCAAACACAGACAACACGGCAAACACAGGTCAGCCTGGTGGGCAGCTGAGGGTGAACCAGGTGCCGGCACGCAGCTTGCTCCTGTCCAACAACACTAAGGACCGGTCACCGCTTAGCCTTGTCACTTTGAAACACTGTGTTGGCTGCTCCTGTCCTACAGCATCAAGGACCGGCCACCGCTTAGCCTTGTCACTTTGAAACACTGTGTTGGCTGCTCCTGTCCAACAGCACCAAGGACCGACCACCGCTTAGCCTTGTCACTTTGACACACTGTGTTGGCTGCTCCTGTCTAACAGCACCAAGGACCGGCCACCACTTAGCCTTGTCACAATGACACACTGTGTTGGCTGCTCCTGTCCAACAGCACCAAGGACCGGCCACCGCTTAGCCTTGTCACTTTGACACACTGTGTTGGCTGCTCCTGTCCAACAGCACCAAGGACCGGCCACCGCTTAGCCTTGTCACTTTGACACACTGTGTTGGCTGCTCCTGTCCAACAGCACCAAGGACCGGCCACCGCTTAGCCTTGTCACTTTGATACACTGTGTTGGCTGCTCCTGTCCAACAGCACCAAGGACCGGCCACCACTTAGCCTTGTCACAATGACACACTGTGTTGGCTGCTCCTGTCCAACAGCACCAAGGACCGACCACCGCTTAGCCTTGTCACTTTGACACACTGTGTTGGCTGCTCCTGTCTAACAGCACCAAGGACCGGCCACCACTTAGCCTTGTCACAATGACACACTGTGTTGGCTGCTCCTGTCCAACAGCACCAAGGACCGGCCACCGCTTAGCCTTGTCACTTTGACACACTGTGTTGGCTGCTTCTGTCCAACAGCACCAAGGACCGGCCACCGCTTAGCCTTGTCCCTTTGAGACACTGTGTTGGCTGCTCCTGTCCAACAGCACCAAGGACCGGCCACCGCTTAGCCTTGTCACTTTGACACACTGTGTTGGCTGCTCCTGTCCAACAGCACCAAGGACCGGCCACCGCTTAGCCTTGTCACTTTGACACACTGTGTTGGCTGCTCCTGTCCAACAGCACCAAGTACCGGCCACCGCTTAGCCTTGTCACTTTGACACACTGTGTTGGCTGCTCCTGTCCAACAGCACTCAGTACCGGCCACCGTTCAGGTCCAGTTTTACCAAAATCCAGAACAATTTAGAGTTTTTCGTATACACCATTTTCATTTACTTACATCTTGAAGAAAAATAAATATAATACTCGGGTGCTGATGACTTTGTTCCTATGCGTTTAAATTTGTTAGATATTTTGAATTTATTTTAGCATTGCTAAACTGCGAGTTACATGCGTTTGCTAGTTTTCATGTTGAATGTTGTTGCAGCCACACGTATTTAGTTCGTCTGGATCAGCTGTCAACGCCTGCAAACTACGACAACACTCAACCAATTGTACGCATCTCCGAGGGGGGTGGAGGGGACGGGACCCCCCTTGGATTCGCCAGGATGCGCGCGCAAGCTGAAGGATTGGACAGATGGGCAGAATTCCTTAGTACAGGAGGCTTCCTGCGACGAGACAGAATACAGGTCGGCAAATTTGCAAAGACTAAAGGATATAAAAAAAAATACTTACCACTGGGGCTTTAAATTATGAGCAAAAACACAGCACTGGTAAATAGTTTAATAGTTTAGACTTTAGATAGAAGTCTTAAATGAAATTTCGGATTTTCACTGTTATGATGTTCCCAAAAACTTAGGTGCAATGCGTTTCAAGTTTTCAAGTGGCATTTTTGGAATATTTTCCAAGGGTAGCATGATAGAAACATTAAGATCTGTTATGGAGAGAAGTTGGAGGGATGAAAGTTAAGCAACACTGCGCTAGGTCAGGTATTGGATGGGTGACCATCATACACATAACCAGTTCTGTTTGGGAGAGAGGCTGGAGGGATGAAAGTTAAGCAACACTGCGCTGGGTCAGGTATTAGATGGGTGATCATCATACACATGACCAGTTCTGTTCGGGAGAGAGGTTGGAGGGATGAAAGTTAAGCAACACTGCGCTGGGTCAGGTATTAGATGGGTGACCATCATACACATAACCAGTTCTGTTTGGGAGAGAGGTTGGAGGGATGAAAGTTAAGCAACACTGCGCTGGGTCAGGTATTAGATGGGTGACCATCATACACATAACCAGTTCTGTTTGGGAGAGAGGTTGGAGGGATGAAAGTTGATTGAGTGTTTGGACCCAAGGAGCGGTTCGTGGAGTTGCTGGCGATGTCAGCGGCCAATTCGCCCGACTCTCCTGACCTCGTCGATGAGTCTCTCTTCTGCGCAAGTCCGGGCAAGGTGGTCGACGTCGGCGTCCTTCAACAAATCTTGGACATTCCTGCGGAGGAACACGTCTTCTTTGGACCAGGTGAGATGATTAATATTAGCAAAGTTTGTGAACGTTTGGTAGCCATGAAGATGCTGAGATCGCCTGACAGAGCTTCTCAATTCTGCTATCTTACGTTACCACGGGTATATCATGGCCTAGTTTAGGAGGTTCAATGGTAGATTCAACGTTTGGTAGCCATGGAGATGCTGAGATCGCCTGACAGAGCTTCTCAATTCTGCTATCTTATGTTACCACGGGTTTAATCATGAAGGGGAGTGATATGCTACAATTGTGTTGTAATTTAACCAAGATATCTCTGTAGAAAACACCAGTCACGTAAAAAAAAAGAAGTTCCGCACATGGAACTTGCTCAAAAATCAACCCTAGCAGTTGAACATCCAGGCTCTAACTTTATGCTCACGCCAAGATCTCTCAACGCCCTAGCTTCCAGCGAACGCAACCGCTTTCCCGATCCCCGCGACTTCCGGCTGGCAATCGTGGAGTCGTCGCCGTTCGTGCGTCTGCGTGTGTCGAGTCTGTCACCACGCCTGTCCGACGGCGCGCCTGGTGGACGAGAGGTGAAGCTTGTGCTCGGAGTCGGCGCAGTAGGATGGCCGGCTACCTGCGATTACCCCGCCAGAGTCGCTCTAGGTCACGTTGACTGCTTACTTCACCAGCTGGCAGCACAAACGGTTCGGCCTATAAAGACAATTTACTTATTTCTACACTTAATTATTTCATACTAAGCCGTAACCAACATTAAGCCATACGAGCAATGGTGAAGTCCACCAGTTAGAATGGCCGACCACACAGCTGGCTTACAACATTAACCCATAAGAGCAATGGTGAAGTCCACCAGTTAGAATGGCCGACCACACAGCTGTCTTGCAACATTAACCCATAAGAGCAATGGTGAAGTCCACCAGTATGAATGGTCGACCACACAGCTGTCTTGCAACATTAACCCATAAGAGCAATGGTGAAGTCCACCAGTTAGAATAGCCGACCACACAGCTGTCTTGCAACATTAACCTATAAGAACAATGGTGAAGTCCACCAGTTAAAATGGCCGAATACACAGCTGTGTTGCAACATAAACCCATAAGAGTCCACTTGTTAAAATGGCTGCCACCTTCTTCAGGGGTTTTATCTGATCCCTGAGGCACCCCATCCGTCGATTCGTTGTGATGAACGAGCCTGCGCCTGGGCGATATGGATGCCAGCCGCCGAGCTTTGTTTAACGACGCATTACTCAAGGGACAGCGTTGTGATGCGTGTGGCGACTGCTGTTGAGGACGCCGTCAAGGACGCTGCGCGGGGTGCAGTGGAAGGTGTCGGGGAACGGGTACGTGCGTGTCGTCAGACACGTGAAATGTGTACACCTTTTTAAAATACTTCATGAATTTTTGACTGGTTTGAAAAGTCGTTCAATTATGTTGTAGGGATTATATCTACGTTGACTCGGAAAAAATTACCAAAATATACCAAAAAATCTCTCAAAAATCTAAATAAATTTGGGGGCAATTTGCAGAAATTGTTCATTTTTTACGCGTTCAAAACATTAGCAACATTTTGAAGGAGATTTTCATGTTTTAAATGATTTGGAAATAATATTACAGCCTTTACATTTGCAAAACGGTACATGATTCAAGAAAAAAAAAAAATAACGGAAGAAATGCGCGTATTTTAAAAATTATTCGAAAATACAAACAAGCATAGCAAATAACACTGTAAGACGACAAACAACAGCGAAATATCTTCAGTCATATCACAAGTTTTATATTTTCAATTGTAATGCTATCACAGACAATGCTCCCGTCAGCACGGCGCCATCAAACAAAATACACTTGCTGAGAGTTACCCTCATTCTCACACCATCCCTACCCTATCCTCCAACCGACCCCCAATCCACCCCCCACCCACCCCCTTCCACGCTTGCGCTCAGTCCAGATCAATAACAACACCCTCAAATAAAAGCAGCGACTTCTAAGAGCTTGCGTGGACGCATGATAGTCTAGACCCGCCATTTGCATTCTGCCTAAGTGAATACTTCTTACCTAACTGCTTGGCGTGTTGGAAACACCGGTCCTCGTGAGATTACCAAAGTTAAGCAACACTGTGCTGGGTCAGGTATTGGATGGGTGACCATCATACACATGACCAGTTCTGTTCGGGAGAGAGGTTGGAGGGATGGAAGTTAAGCAACAATGCGCTGGATCAGGTATTGGATGGGTGACCATCATACACATGACCAGTTCTGTTCCGGAGAGAGGTTGGAGGGATGAAAGTTAAGTAACACTCCGCTGAGTCAGGTATTGGATGGGTGACCATCATACACATGACCAGTTCTGTTCGGGAGAGAGGTTGGAGGGAAGAAAGTTAAGCAACACTGCGCTGGGTCAGGTATTGGATGGGTGACCATCATACACATGACCAGTTCTGTTCGGGAGAGAGGTTGTAGGGATGAAAGTTAGTACAAAAACTTCACTCGCCTTGCTTATCAACCTCTCGACAGCATGGATTTGTGGACAAATCCTGTTGTTCGCGTTGTACCGTCCTTCGAAAGGGTCTTTAAGAGGAGTAGGCTACGTGCTGGCACCGAATTTCCCCTCCCCCCTTCTAGTCTAGGTTAGGTTCATCATCATCTGCCTCATCATCATCATCCTCTCATTCACCGACGCCATTAGATCAGTAGACCAAAGACCTGAGTAAGCTCCCACTCCAATAGACCTGAGTAAGCTCCCACTCCAATAGACCTGAGTAAGCTCCCACTCCAATAGACCTGAGTAAACTCCCACTCTAATAGACCTGAGTAAGCTCCCACTTCAATAGACCTGAGTAAACTCCCACTCTAATAGACCTGAGTAATCTCCCACTCCAATAGACCTGAGTAAGCTCCCACTCTAATAGACCTGAGTAAGCTCACACTCCAATAGACCTGAGTAAGCACCCACTCCAAAAGACCTGAGTAAGCTCCCTCTCCAGTAGACCTGAGTAAGCTCCCACTCCAATAGACCTGAGTAAGCACCCACTCCAATAGACCTGAGTAAGCTCCCACTCCAATAGACCTGAGTAAGCTCCCACTCCAATAGACCTGAGTAAGCTCACACTCCAATAGACCTGAGTAAGCTCCCACTCCAAAAGACCTGAGTAAGCTCCCACTCCAATAGACCTGAGTAAGCTCCCACTCCAATAGACCTGAGTAAGCTCCCACTCTAATAGACCTGAGTAAGCTCACACTCCAATAGACCTGAGTAAGCACCCACTCCAAAAGACCTGAGTAAGCTCCCTCTCCAGTAGACCTGAGTAAGCTCCCACTCCAATAGACCTGAGTAAGCACCCACTCCAATAGACCTGAGTAAGCTCCCACTCCAATAGACCTGAGTAAGCTCCCACTCCAATAGACCTGAGAAAGCTCCCACTCCAATAGACCTGAGTAAGCTTCCACTCCAATAGACCTGAGTAAGCTCCCACTCCAATAGACCTGAGTAAGCTCCCACTCCAATAGACCTGAGTAAGCTCCCACTCCAATAGACCTGAGTAAGCTCCCACTCCAATAGACCTGAGTAAGCTCCCACTCCAATAGACCTGAGTAAGCTCCCACTCCAATAGACCTGAGTAAGCTCCCACTCCAATAGACCTGAGTAAGCTCCCACTCCAATAGACCTGAGTAAGCTCCCACTACAATAGACCTGAGTAAGCTCCCACTCCAATATACGTGAGTAAGCTCCTACTCTGACTAAACCTATAAAAACGACATTCTGAAAATGATGTACCATAAAAACACTTAAAATCTTTGTTCTCACCGTCGGTCGCACCCTTAACCCCACCCTTACCCCCGTGCGTTTTCACCCGTCAGTCGCGACCTCTGTACGGTCGGCACGCGCTGCTCTCTGCTTTGCTCCATCGCCTCGAGACTGTGACAACGCCCTCCCTGCTCGGCTGGGCGCCTGATACTCTCTCCAGACACGTAGTGGAAAGCCTGGACTCGCTCACCAAGGGAATGTCGGGGAGGGACTACTTCTTCCCGGGAAGGGAGCGAGGAGGAGGGCAGGAGGAAGACTGGCGGGAAGAAGCGCTCGCTGAATATTTGAAGGTAAAGGCGGGGAAAAAGTCTTGGCATATTTATAAGATGGAAATTTTTGGAATAATAAAGTGTTTTATTATTAGGTACATTTATGACCTCTCAAAAGTTGATGCTCAAAAGGGGATTCAAACCCCGATCTTCATCTAACCTAACCAATTGAGCTACTTGGGCATGTCATTTTAGAGATGATTTAAATGCATTTCATGACAATGACGGATCTCCAAGGAGTAGAACTACGAGGCTTTTTTGAAATGTTAACCATTTTAACATGTACTTATTGGTATTTTGAAAAATTTGATTCTAAAAAAACAAAAAATATCCGAAGAAAGGAAAAATGTCATTCCGGTTTTAAGGTTCATGTCTACTTTATCTAGCCTTAGCACTAGTTTTGGAAAAAAAGAACTTCTTCAAAACTGTGAACTGCTGATTTTTCCAATGTTTTGCAATTTGTCCCTTGAACTTCATCAAAGGGTGAAAGCAGTCCTGACAATTTTCCGATAACAAAATAACAAAAAGAATAGAAACGATGTTTTTTAGTTGAAAAATATCGTGTTTTTTCTTCGGAAAGGAATATTTTGTAATACAGAAGTAAAAACTTTTGAAAACTCAAGGAAATATTAAACGGCGATCTGGGCGGAGAGAAAATAGTGACGGCTGCTTAATAAAGATATAAAAATTGTGGCAAAACACAGCATTCCTAAATCATCACCAAATTCAATTTCACCGGCATCACCTTCTTTCTAGTCGCTACACTCGGCTTCGCTTTGTCCGGCGTCGGCGTCGGTCGACGTCGCGACGCTCGACGCCTACCAAGAGACTCTCAAGGTGGAGACAAGGCTGCTCAGAAAGTGGGACAACCTTCTCAAGGACCTGTCACCCCCGTCAATAACTAGGTGAGTTACTTATTATTTGTGGTGTTTAACGACGCACTGTTTTGACAACTGTCCCTGCGGCACTGGTCTAATGGCGTCGGTGAATGAGTGGATGATGATGAAGATGATGAACCTAACCTAGCCTAGAAGGGAGGAGAGGAAACCCGGTGCTGGCACGTAGCCTACTCCTGTCGAACAGCACCAAGGGGACCACCGGCTTAGCGTCCAACTCAAGTCCAAGAAAGTCCAACTCGCATATAAAATACAAAACTATATAAATATTCATACAAAACGCCAATTTGTTCGGAGTCATATTTTCAGAAAATATAAAATATGTTAGTTTTTTAGTTATTGACCCTGATTATTTTATTTAGATGCATTTAGGAAGCTTGAACTTGGTAATTGTTATAATTTTATGTGGTTCTTTTGTTATTGGAAAATTGTCAGGACTGCTCTAACCCTTGATAAAGTAATAGGTACAAGTTACGAAACGTTGGGAAATTCAGTTGTTCTTCACTTAGCATTCAAAACCCAGTTAAAATAGTTTTTATCAAAACAAAATGCTACTTTCTCACAGTTCAGAGCTTAAGTGTGTGCTTTTAAAACATTGATTTAGCTCTAAGCGAAAAACAAATACAATAAAGTGGTTTCAAAAGTGGAAGGGATCACGACCAGGAAATTCAGCCAAAAACGCGAGGTCAAGGGGATTTTTATGTTTTGTCAAGGTCAACCCGCATGGGGTTCCTGACCTCATCAACTGACCTCGGTCATGACGCAGCAGCAGCCTCTCAATACACATCCAGGCAGCTGGACTACATCGGCAACCTTTTCCGGGAGGTGCTAAGAGTGCGGCAACTTGTTCTCCAGGTCAGTCTGGAAGAACAGCACCAAGGACCGGCCACCGCTTAGCCTTGTCACTTTGACACACTGTGTTAGCTGCTCCTGTCCAACAGCACCAAGGACCGGCCACCGCTTAGCCATGTCTCTTTGACACACTGTGTTGGCTGCTCCTGTCCAATAGCACCAAGGACCGGCCTCCGCTTAGCCTTGTCACTTTGACACACTGTGTTGGCTTCTCCTGTCCAACAGCACCAAGGACCGGCCACCGCTTAGCCTTGTCCCTTTGACACACTGTGTTGGCTGCTCCTGTCCAACAGCACCAAGGACCGGCCACCGCTTAGCCTTGTCACGTTGACACACTGTGCTGGCTGCTCATGTCCAACAGCACCAAGGACCGGTCACCGCTCAGCCTTGTCACTTTGACACACTGTGTTGGCTGCTCCTGTCCAACAGCACCAAGGACCGGCCACCGCTTAGCCTTGTCACTTTAACACACTGTGTTGGCTGCTCCTGTCCAACAGCACCAAGGATCGGCCACCGCTTAGCCTTGTCACTTTGACACACTGTGTTGGCTGCTCCTGTCCAACAGCACCAAGGATCGGCCACCGCTTAGTCTTGTCACTTTGACACACTGTGTTGGCTACTCTTGTTCAACAGCACCAAGAGCCTTCAGATACAGAAAGAGCTACTCGTTTACCCATCCACGCCGTGGTTCATACCAATGTTGCCTAACTCGCACGTCTTCAACAGAACCAACCGTCGCCCTGGCTCCAGCCAAACGTGATCGGCGATCCCCGAGAGGATCGCGTCGAAGACCTCGTCTACCTGATAACAGCAATCTTAGACCAAGCGAAGGAGATTGCAATAAAGAACGCTCGTGGACATCGGAAAGTGAAGGGAGGACGCCGTCAACGAGGGGACGCCGTCGAGAGGATGAAGTCGCAGTTTGAGACGGCGACTTTGTTCCTGGTCGAATCTGTCAGGAAGGATGCGGACAGCGAGGAGCTTGACCTTGGCGATGATCTTGTAAGAACCTTTTAGTCATGAAAAAATTAACTATATTATTCTTCTATGACCTCTATTCGATACTTTATCTGCAAATTAAGGTTTTGCCGAAATATGAACACATTTTATTATTAAAAACACTATAACTGGTTATAGTCGAAACGACGGTGGCTCTATCTTGTAGCATCCTCCATTTTTGTCTCGAAAGAAGTCATTTGTCAGCCATTTTTCACAAAAATAGATTATGAAATGACATGTTTCTGATATTTTATTAATATGAACACTAAAACCGTCGCAAAAATTGATGTCCTCGTTTGTGCATCAATTTTTGAGACGGTTATAGTATTGTATTGTATTGTATTGTTTTTTTTGTATTGTTTTTTTTATTTTTCAATTTCTTTACAGAAACACTCATTAGTTGGATTGCAACATAATTTGAGCATGAAAAAAGGTCCGAATGTGCATAAAATACATCGAGATGAAAAATTAAAACCTAATACATATGTACAGTCAATTTATACAGATAAAATCTACACAATAAATACATTTACAATCCTTTGATGCTAGAAATTCGTCAAGAGTATAAAAACCATGATTTAAGAGGAACCTCTTCGTTTGTTCTTTAAAAGCTGACCTTTTTTCAGTTAGCGTTTTTATGCAGTCCGGAAGATAATTGAAAATATGAACTCCTATGTTTTTTGGGCTTTGTTCTGCAATGTTGAGTCTAGTTTTATTTTTGCGAAAGTAGTTGGATCTTGTGTTAAAATTATGAATATCGGAATTTTTCTTGAAATCACTTATATTGTCTAATACAAATAAAACCAGTTCTAATATATAAATACATGTCAAAGTTAAAAATTGAAGTTCTTTGAAAAGTGGTTTACAAGATTGTCTTTTTCTTAAATTTCCGATTATTCTTAAAGCCCTTTTTTGCTTCTTAAAAACTCTTTCAGCCGATGGCGAACTACCCCATAGTATGATACCATATCTAATTTTAGCTTGGACCAGCGCGTGGAAAGCGATCTTGACGGTGATTTTGTTTACATGACTGGTCAGGTTGGATAAAACAAAGCAGGCCGAGCTAAGTGAGGAGCTAAGATTATTTGCATGGGTTTTCCATATGAGTCTGTGATCTATTGTGGTGCCCAAGAAGTTACAAGTATCTTTGGTATATATAGTATTGCCCTCACATATCACTTCCGTTTCGCTTGCGCTTCCTTTCCCCGTGAAAATAACAATATTGGTTTTATCGTGATTAAGTTTCAGTTGGTTTGGTTTGAACCATCTTTCTGCCTTGCTGATAGAGCTTTTTAGGTTTGCTAGCAGTTCATTTCTATTTTTACTTTCGACTATTAAGCTCGTATCATCCGCATATAAAATTACATCCGTGTTTACATTTTTCGCTGCATAAGCCAGGTCGTTAACATATAAACTAAAAAGGATTGGCGCCAGCAAGGTCCCCTGCGGGATTCCGTGTTTACTTGCTATCCATTCAGAACCATCATCGTTGAAATTCAGTTTCACTTTTTGTTTTCTTTCCGAGAGGTATGATTTGATCCATTTTAATGCAGTCCCTTTTATGCCATAGAAATTTAATTTTATAATTAGGATACAAGTGTTAATGGTGTCAAAGGCTTTTGAAAGGTCACAGAAGATAACACCTACTGCCTTTTTGTTTTCGAGACATTCGATTACGGTCTGTACCAGACAGGTAGTTGCTGTTGTAGTTGAAAAACCTTTCCGAAACCCATGCTGATTTTTATATAAAATGCCATTGGCTTTAATGAAGCTTAGAAGCCTAACCAAGAATACTTTTTCAAATATTTTCGAGAAGTTTGTAACTAGACTAATTGGACGGTAGTTATCCATATTTGTGTCCGCACCTTTCTTATGAAGGGGTTTAATAATTGACCATTTTGCCGCAGAAGGGAATGTCCCTGTCATTAGAGAGAAATTGCATATATCAACCATTGGTTTTGCTATTAGTGTGCTTACGCATTTTATGACTTTAATAGGAATTTCGTCCCACCCTGTTGATTTTTTGTTTTTTAGATTCGTAATAATTTCGATAATTTCTTTTTCATTTGTCGGCGTAAGGGTGAATTCCGGCCCAGCGTATTCAGGACAAGCGTTTTTAATTAGGTTCATGCATTCAGGTATTTTTATGGCTTGAGTGTCGACGATAGATTCCGCGATTGTCGCAAAGTGGTCATTAAATTGGTTGGCTATTATTTGATTATCCAGGATTTTTATACCGTTGACTACGAGTTGTATGGTTTTTGGTTTTCTTAACACCGATTTATTTCTACACTTGTTTATAATGTCCCATAATGCTTTATTTTTATTTTCAGCTTCTGCGATCGACTTGTCGTTTTGTTTCCTCTTCTCGGCTTTGATTAAGGATCTTAAAGATTTTCTTGCTTTCTTCAGTTCTTCCTTGTGCTTACTTCCATTTTTTTTTTGCAGCTCAGGTGATACAGACGTCGTTTCTTCTTGCTTGCTTCGATTATCTCCGGCGTAATTTTCCATGTTCTTTTTGGGGTATTTTTCCCAGGGCCTACTTTTAAAGTTTTTTTAGGGAAATTGTTATTGAAGTGGTAGTTGAAGATTTCTTGAAATGCTGCGAATTTCTCGTCCACCGTTGTCCCGTGGCAGACAGCTGTCCAGTCCTGAATTTCGATATCCCTTGTGAAATCGTTTAGCTTGTCTGTCGTTATAAGTCTTTTCTTGTAAAACCCCGGGATTTTCACGTTTTCTTTAGTTTCATGAATTTGTAGGACAAAAGAAAGACCGTAATGGTCAGATATTGCTGTCTTTTCTATCTTCGGGTCATATTTTAATTTAAAGTTTGTTAAGATGTTGTCGATGGCAGTTGATGATGATGCTGAAACTCTTGTTGGCGTTTTTATTTGAGCTTTCATGTTAAATTCAAGTAAAATGTCTACGAGCCGGGATTTCTTTTTATTTTCTTGCAGTATGTCGATGTTTAGATCTGCGCAAATTGACACTGGTTTTTTTTCTTTGCTTAGGCGTGAAAGAAGACCATGCAGTTTCTTAAAAAAGCTGTCTAAGTTCTTTTCATCTGGGGTTCGATAAAGAACTACTATGATTGTTGAAGTTTCTCCTTTGATCTCGATGCCACTCACCTCGAAAGTCGATTCTTCGCCGATTGCTTCAATGTCGGTTCTTCGTGTGAAGGTCCAGGGTGTGTTTTCTCTCACGTATATGGCTACGCCACCACCTATTTTCTTCTTTCTGGAAAAACTTGCTGCGAGCGTGAAATTTTGAATGGAGACGGACTCTTGCTGTCCTTCCTTTAGCCAAGTTTCGGTTAGACACATTACGTCATATCTTGTTTCTGTTTTCATATCCATGTATAACTCAATTTCTTCAATTTTGTTCTGCAGACTGCATATGTTGTGGTAAAAAATGTTGATATCTGTTTTATTAGTTTTACTATCCTGATTACTCTTGGGTACTACTCTTGGGTACTTGGGTACCCGTGATTGCTATGTGTCCGTGTGAAGCAGCTTTTCCACTTCCTCCATTATGAGCTTTCCCAAAATTCTTCCCCCCGCATGGTTTAGATGAATCCCATCTCTAGCTGCCTCATTTCCTGAAATTCTCATATTTGGGTTGTAGAACACAGCATCTTTCTCTTCGCAGATCCATTTGATGCTGTCATTCAGTTTGTCTATCGTTGTATAGTACATGTCATCCCGATACACAATTCCACCTATCACAAATTTTGCATTGTTGTACACTTTCCTCGCTTCATCTATAAGTTCTCCCATTTCTACCATCAGATGAGTTCCAGTCCGAGCTTTCATATTGTTCGTTCCCACGTTGACAACTATGACTTTAGGATCGAGCGACTCTTCTTTCCTCTCTACTATCTTCTTTTCTAGTTCCTTTGCTCTAATTCCTGGAAAGACATGGACTTCGCAGCCTTCATTTTCGCAGAATTTTCCGGCTCCCCTGATCATCGAGTCCCCGAATATTAAAACTTGGCTGTTTTTTTCTTTTTTCATTTTATCGGCTTCTGTGTCTGATGGTTTCGCTTCTTTGCCTCCCCCCAACAGTCTACGATATAGATCAGATCTGTTTGTTTGGGTTGACGTGTTATTCACCTCTGATGTTCCTTCCGCTACTTCCTCATTATTGTCCGCACCGAGGTTGTTGGGATTTACCTGGTGACCTACATTTCGACGAAAGGGTTGACCTTGTGATACACCTCTCATCGGTGATTCTAGCCGCGCCACCATCATCCCCACGGTTGACTGTGCTGATATCTGTTGTTGCTCACTAAAGGCTTGCTTTGCTAAGCTTTCAGCTGAGATTTTCGTTTCCCAATCCTTTATTCTAGCTTTCTGTAGGGAAATTATTTCTTCCAGATCCTTAATTCTTTTATTCTTTTCCGTAATAAGAAGTTCCTTTTCTTTCAGAATAGCTTGTAAGTGCGTAATCATGGATGTTGTTGTTAGCTTACTTACAGTGGATCCGCCCCCTTCCTCTTCCAGTTTTTCTAATTTTTCTTCAATTCCCAGCTTCAGTCTATCCACCAACTCTTCTTTTTTGCCTGTCTTAGGTATCCCGAACTTTTCACACTCCTTCTTCAAGTCACACATCACCATGTCACTGAGTAATTCTAATTTTTCTCGGAGCGATTTGCACGTGTCCACCTGTCCTGCCGCCATCTTGAATCCCGACCGTTAAAGTCAAGTTAAAGTGTTGATAATAATAAAATACCCCGCGCATTGCAAGCGTTTGCAATTTAGATCAAATTTCATCTTTATTTATGATATGTTTATGATATTTCTAAGGAGTTTTATGACAGTTTTAAATCCACATTCAATCGATTTCACACAAAAAAAGTGTTCACTCCAAAGCAGTAACTTCAAAGTTTAACTTTTACAAGATCGGCTGTAAAATAAACGTCGCACTCAAAAGATTCGAGAAAAGTTGTCTCTAAAAGTGCACAGATGTCGATGACAGAAATCAACTTGACGAAGTTGGTCAAACGCCTCCATCCGATAGCTTACCACCTTGCTTGTCCAGATTCTGGTGCGTCACGTTCTCAAGTGGTTGTACCGCGCCCTGGACGAGGATCCGCGAAACTTCGGCGCCGTCCTCCGTCCGTACCTTGGCAGCCTGTTCAACGCCTCTCATCGGAATGGTTGGCATCTGGAAGAGCATCGGAAGAGACGACACGTATATAGGTTAGAGTCATCACACATATTTTATTATTATAAGCCAGTGTCCAAGTAGCTCAATTGGTTAGAGCAACACCCGCGACAGGTGGAGATCGGGGTTCAAATAGCTCAATGGTTCAGAGCAACACCCGCGACAGGTGGAGATCGGGGTTCGAGTAGCTCAATTGGTTAGAGCAACACCCGCGACAGGTGGAGATCGGGGTTCGAGTAGCTCAATTGGTTAGAGCAACACCCGCGACAGGTGGAGATCGGGGTTCGAGTCCCCGTTTGGGCATCAATTTTTGAGACGGTTATAGTGTTGTTAATAATAAAATACCCCGCGCATTGCAAGCGTATGATAATATAATAATATGATAAAAATGTACTTTTTTCAGTCTAGCTTCCTTTCCATCCTTTGCTTGCTTGTTTTAGCTCCATATTGGAATCATCTGAAAAACCCTAAACCCTAAAAACAGGGTCTAGGAAAAGTGACACATGATTCTGTCCATGTGGCCGTTGAATTAGCATCCTATTCCAGAGTTTATAAAAACTCTTACATATGAGTCGCCTCGGCTTCTTCCCCCTTTGAGAGGATCTCTTATCCCACCCCGTGAAAGCTGGGATATGCATGTGTCCAGATAGCTCAGTTGGTAGACCGACCTGTAACTGGGAGGTCCCTGGTTTGTATCCCGGTTCGGTTGCACTTTTTACCAGTCTAGCTTTCTTTTCATGAGCACTTTTCTTTAAAACTTAGCCACTGGAATAATAGCCGAACTTGAAAGTCACCGAAACGACCACCACGATCTGTCTCCTTACTTGTTATTATTATTTGTGGTGTTTCACGACGCACTGTTTTGACAACTGGCCCTGCGGCACTGGTCTAATGGCGTCGGTGAATGAGTGGATGATGATGAACCTAACCTAGCATAGAAGAGAGGAGGGGAAACCCGGTGCCGGCACGTAGCCTACTCCTGTCGAAGAGCACCAAGAGGACCACCGGCTTAACGTCCCTTCCAAAGGACGGTACAACGTGAACAACAGGATTCCTCCACAAATCCATGCTGTCGAGAGGTTGATAAGCAAGGCGAATGAAGTTGCTGGACTAACTTTCATCCCTGCAACCTCTCTCCCGAACAGAACTGGTCATGTGTATAATGGTCACCCATTCAATACCTGACCAAGCGCAGTGTTGCTTAACTTCGGTGATCTAACGAGAACCGGTGTTTCCAACATGTCAAACCTTTCGGTGCTGTCTCCTTACAGCCACAACAACAACCTCAGCGAGTTGGAGTCTCTCGGCGACTTCTGCAAACTCGTCATCACAAACAAAATGGCTGCCAGCGACGCCATAATCGACGCCGTCCCCAAGAAGTGGCTCTGGGCCCGCAACATGCACGAAGTCGCCGAATTCCTCCGCGTGACGTCAGCACTGTCGGGGTTGGACATCGACGGCAGCGTCGGTCAGGGGTTGCCACTGGTGTTCGCGTCAGAGACGGGGACTCTGAGAGAAGAGGTGGTGTTGTTTGCTAGCTCCAGGGTCGAGGCGTTTGACAGGCTTGGTACGGACACGGTTAGAAGTCGGTATTCGACGTTAGGGGGTGACGGTTGGAACGGGGAAGCGATGACGTTGATGAAGAACCAGACCTTGGCGAGAACGGGGAAGGGAGAGGCGATGGTTTTGAAAGGCCACGGTAAGTTTAAAAACTTTGTAGACTTGAATTAAGTGAGGCTACAGTAAAATGGCACAGTCATGTACAGTTAATCTATCGTAAGCAAAAGTTTTTAAGAAAAAAATAATAAGTATTAACAGTTAGATACAATACTCGCTCTTAAAAGTGCTAAATACCCCTGATTAAGTTGGTAAACATAGTTAAATGTGTGGTAAAATGGTTGGTAAATTAACAAAAATTATTTGAATTGGGTTTTAAATGCTAAGGACAACTAAATTTAAGGAATTTTTTAATTTAAATGTAAACTTAATATAAACGAAATTGAGTTGTCCTTTCCTTAGCATTCAAAACCCATTTCAAATAGTTTTTGACAACTCTAGTGCTAAGGATAAATCAAGTAGACATGAGTTTAAAAACCATCATGGTTGGTAAATTGGTCAAAATGGTAAAAAAAATTTGACTTCACTTTGCAGACAAAAAAATCTATAAAAATATTATTGTTTCTCGAGCTTGGTATGTTCTCAGATGGCTTGCTATCCCGCCTTCACTCGGCTTGCTACACGGGGGTCCCAGGATCGACTCCCTCGACCCCATGCACCCCTCACGGTAGACTACGCGACGCCAGTCCAATGACCTTGGCGCTGGACGCCGGACGTCGCTACGGACAGCACCGAGGCGTCGGCGACATCGTCGTCGCATTGGTCAGGCTGCAGAAATTCTCGGTAAATGCCCGACTTGACGCCATGTTGCTTGTATAATAAGGTTCGAGGTAGACATGAATCAAGCTGAATTTTGCATAAAAATCAAACCATGGCGTCATTGTTTTCCACCCCTATTTAGGGGCGGATTTGCTGAAATACGCCATTATTGGCGAAGATAAGGGAGGTATCAAAAAAGTTTCAACGGCAATGTTGTAGCTAATTGAATAACAAATCGAACAGTATCAATCACATTGCAAATCTATTCAGGAGTGACCAAGATATTGCAGTTTAAAGATGACGCATTTTTTGATGGTTTGATTTTTTTCAACTTTCTGGCCTAAGTTTGGGAAGGTGTAAGGAACATATCCTGCAAAATTCAGTTTGACACTGTTCATGTCTAGATATGGCTCTAAAAATCGCTTTCATTCCTGGGCTATTAACTGACTCGAACTAAATAACCCATAACACAACCGCTTCCAGGTGTTGCAAGAAGTGAGTTCACTTCTACCAGACGAGCAACGAACACAGACCCTCGATATAATCAACAAACTAGCCAAAGAAACGAGACGCGTGTCCGCTCTGCGCAAGCTCCGCCAACCACAAGCACAAAAACCGAAAACTCCCGCCAAAAATTCAAAACAAAATTCGAAAATCGCGCCGCTCGCCATCTACCGACCAAACAACGAACTGAGCATCGTGTCGGCGTTGAGCAACGAACAGAAGACGCTGATCGGTGAACGGGAAAAGGAACTAGAGACAGAATTGAGAAAGTTGAAAGAGGAAAGTCTTTTGGGTACGGTCAGAGCGACCAGAGTTCAAAATTCACGGCCTACTGTATTCGGGTGTGAAAGTTTCTTTGAGGAGAAGCGTTTGCCGATGGCTTACAGGTACCAGGTTGAGGATGGCAGTAGAAGTCTTGCTTTCAGGGGCAATGAGGCGAGAATGCCGTACAGATACGGTGAGACCGAGGGCACGATGAGCTTGGGACATAGGTATGGAGAGACAGACGGGAGGTTGTTCCGGTGCGAAGCGGAAGGGGGCGTGGCGTTGTTGGAGTTGACAGATGATCGGCAGTTAAGGTTAGGTACTGGGAGAAAGCGTGACGTCATAACAAAGCTGTGAGTTGATTGGTTGTTTGGATAACGGGCCTTGAGGCATTGGTCTAATGGCGTCGGTGAATTAGTGGATGATAATGAGAATGATGAAAACATACCCTAACTTTAAAGAGAGGAAGGGAAACCCGGTGCCGGCACGTAGCCTACTCCTGTCGAAGACCAAGGGGACCACCGGCTTAACGTCCCTAACGAAGGACGGTACAACGGGAACAACAGGATTCCTCAACAAATCCATGCTGTCGAGAGGTTGATAAGCAAGGCGAGTGAAGTTGCCGTACTAACTTTCATCCCTCCAACCTCTCTCCCAAACAGAACTGGTCATGTGTATGATGGTCACCCATCCAATACCTGACCCAGCGCAGTGTTGCTTAACTTTCATCCCTCCAACCTCTCTCCCGAACAGAACTGGTCATGTGTATGATGGTCACCCATCCAATACTTGACCCAGCGCAGTGTGGCTTAACTTTCATCCCTCCAACCTCTCTCCCGAACAGAACTGGTCATGTGTATGATGGTCACCCATCCAATACCTGACCCAGCGCAGTGTTGCTTAACTTTCATACCTCCAACCTCTCTCCCAAACAGAACTGGTCATGTGTATTAAGGTATATTTGAGGCTATGTGGGGTGAATTTGAACTTGGAAAACGCGATGCCAACAAAGTCGAATTGAAGGAACAGCGAAGGAAACTAAAAGCTGGAATGAAATGTGTAATGTTTTTAAAGGTTTTGATATTATTTTTTGTGCTGTTTTATAAATATGTAAGTATATTTTGTACATTTGAATTTACTGTGTATTTTTGTGGTTGCTTGTATTTTTTGTGTTTAGGTGTTAGATATTAAGACCAGTCGATCATGCGTGGCACTGCCATGACACATTGTTGCATCGAGTTTGTAGCTTTGACAGAGTACCAGCGCTAGTCTTAAACTGCCTTTGCTAAATTTACCGACCGATACTGACATTAACGGCTGACGGCGAGAGATGGAGCCACCGTCGTTTCGAGTGTTAAAAAATTTAATTTCCGTTATTTCTCGCAGATTACTCGCATTTGAAACTGGTTTACACTCAATCTTTATTAATGCTTACCTCAACGATTGATAAACATGTATCGATATTTTGAGTCGTAATCATTTAATTGTAGAGGTTTGTTAAAAAAACGGCAGCAAGCGCCATCGGGTGGCACCTACCGTTACCACGTGTTGCTGGCCTCGTTTGCTCAGCAGCAAGTGCCATCGGTGGCACCTACCGTTACCACGTGTTGCCGGCCTCGTTTGCTCGGCAGCAAGCGCCATCGTGTGGCACCTACCTTTACCACGCGTTGCCGGCCTCGTTTGCTCAGCAGCAAGCGCCATCGGGTGGCACCTACCGTTACCACGTGTTGCCGGCCTCGTTTGCTCAGCAGCAAGCGCCATCGTGTGGCACCTACCTTTACCACGTGTTGCCGGCCTCGTTTGCTCAGCAGCAATTTTTACATTAGCGCTGGTTCTCTGACTTTCTATAAACTCGATGTATGTATTGTCTTTTTCTTGGCACACAAATTTAAATAAGTAATAAACAAATAAAAAAAACGCTCTAAAAAATTAATAAAAATATGGACCTTTTTCCCTCCCCCCTCCACAATATATTGGGGTGGGGGCCGATTCCTAGTTGACATGCGCGACCGTGCCGTGCCGAGCCACGAAAACTGTGCTGTAAAGTCTAAAACCTTGCCGTGCCGTTGCAGGGTCCAGCGCCGGCTGGATCGATGTGTCTGGCGGGATGCCTAGCCGGGATGCTGGCAGGGGCTGCATCTAACTGGGAGTGACTCTTGCACACGCATTGTTGTTGCCTAACGAGACTCCGTTAACTCGCTAACCAACGATTAGTAGTGAATTTTCATCTAGGATTGTTTACGTCAGACGCGCTGGGTTAAAATATTGTGTTCTGTGATTTGAAACTGGAGTTATGTAAAGTGTTTTGGTTCCGCTAAGCGGTTGTGTTTTTTTTTAGCCGGGCGTTAACTTAACGGACGTTTAACGAAGTTTTAAAAAGTTTTTATGAAGATTTAGATTGATTGAGTGTGACTTTTTCTTGGGGTATTGTTTCGAAATTTAGTTTTTTGTGTGATTTTTTAGCGTTTTTGCTTTTGATAAAGTGATTTTGCGAGTGAATTTAAGCGACGGTGTTTTTAAATTTAGCCAAACGAGAAGCTGATTTGAAGACGCACTGATTTAATCGGGGAAACGTCGTGTGGTTATTATTGGTTTAGTTGAATTGTCCGGTGACCTGCGATATCGAACTTGCAAGGCAATGGTCAAGATTGGCTTCGGAAGGCAGAAATATTTGGCAAATGACACTTAAATCTGAAAGTTGTGCATTTTTCAGATTAAATTATGCTGACTCAGCAAGTAAATGAATTCAGCTCGACTTGATTTTGAAGTTTATTCTGTTGCCAAAATATCTGAGCTGGACTAAAAAGTGAGTTTTTAATTGAAATCACCGTCGTTGACAGATCTTTGTCGCAGAAATCAGTTTTGTTTGGGTCTACAGAATAAACTGGTGGTTAAATTGTTTTGAACGGAAATATCTTTGACAAATGACTGTGATTTTTTAATTTTAAGAAGTTTGATGAGGCGACTGTGATTGAATAATTATTTTAAAAAAAATCCGCAAAAACAAATAAAAATTTGTTCAACGATTTCAAGCACGTGTGCAAATACAGTTTTTACTATTGTTTTGATAATACTGAAAATTATAGTGATTTCAGTGAAAAAATTAAACATAGCCCAAAAGTTTAATTAATAATTTACCTGAAGAAGTGATTGTGGATTTGGCTTAACATTTCTGCCAACCAAAGTCACCCACTGGCCAGAACAATCACAGAAAAAAAACAACGAAACCGTAATTTATTTGTGTAAAAAAATGCTGAAAATCATTGTGATTTTGTCAAGCAAATCGTTGTAAACCTAAATTAACTTCAAGACCAGCCAATAGCCTACAAGATTCCTTCAAGAAGTTCTCAAGACAGCTCTGAAGATGTTCATTCCGGTATTACGTCGCCTCCTGCAGGAGAACGACTTCATGCAAACCAACCTGACCTTTGCCTCCCTCAACGCCACGTTACTGGAGGAAACTATGTTGACGGAGATCACAGAAGCACCGGAGGATACCGTCAACGTCACCGGAATCGTCTTGGTGGAGGATGAGGGCCTCGTTGAAATGGAGTTCACTCCGGGTGGGTTTACAAAATATACAACTCTCATTTTTTTAAAGTGTTTTCGGTGTCATGTACCATGGCAGATACACCACAATCATGCTGATCTCCACTTTTCCGCGCCTTGAACAAAGCTTATCAAAAAAAGGCAAATGCGTCTCCAAATTATTTCTGTAACTTTATGAAGGGTCAAAGAGTAGATATTCTATCCTTATGGGGCAAAGACTGCCACAGATAAAGCTTGCACAGATATACCATCCTTATGAGGCAAAGACTACCACAGATAAAGCTTGCACAGATATTCCATCCTTATGAGGCAAAGACTCCCACAGATAAAGCTTGCACAAGTATTCCATCCTTATGAGGCAAAGACTGCCACAGATAAAGCTTACACAGATATTCCATCCTTATGAGGCAAAGACTAGCACAGATAAAGCTTGCACAGATATTCTATCCTTATGAGGCAAAGACTAGCACAGATAAAGCTTGCACAGATATTCCATCCTTATGAGGCAAAGACTACCACAGATAAAGCTTGCACAGATATTCCATCCTTATGAGACAAAGACTACCACAGATAAAGCTTACACAGATATTCCATCCTTATGAGGCAAAGACTAGCACAGATAAAGCTTACACAGATATTCCATCCTTATGAGGCAAAGACTACCACAGATAAAGCTTACACAGATATTCCATCCTTATTGAACTACAAATGTGGTTCTATTCTTTGTCTCTTTTTTTTGCAGTTGGCTACAGTGATGTCCAGACTGTCTTCATCGCTTGCATCGCGACGTTGCTGCTGTTGGTTGTCATCCTGGTGGCCGGACTCTGCATCAGGTTCGACAACAATCACTTAAAATCACTAACAATCACTTTAAGACCGAGAATTAACTGTTATTTTACACAAATATAATATTGCGCTTCTCAAAGTGAAATATCACAGAGTGGCCAGTTTCTCAAATCAACATCCAGCAGAAAAAAAAAAATTTTTTTTTAAATATTTTTGTATCATTTGGTTTTTTATCTTTAAAATAAAATAATCGTACAAAATTAAGCCAAGAATTTTCAGGAAGTTTAAGTCCAGGATTTGTCGCTCATATTTTGTAGAAACTCGGATGTATTCTTCCTAGAAATCTGCCTACTCTTAAATACCGAGACACTTTGACAATCGTTGGTCATTGTTAACCACTTCAGTTAGAGGCTCAAAACAGCCCACATTTCTGTCAGAATAAAAAATGATAATAAATATTTAGAGATTATAATTTAATTCGAAAAACATGGTAAATCGGATGCTTTTTTTGTTAATCAATTGACTTAGGTACTCTATGTATTCGGTCTCATTCCAAGTCGTCAACGCATTTCCTTTGCGATTTAAAACACTCGCTTCTAATGACCACTTACTTAAGCACCGAAACAATGACAAATCACTCGACAAATAATCTCCAAGCACTCGAATCACTGACGGAACCGAGCGAAACCGCTCGCAAGTTTCATCCCGCCCCAACCACCCTTCGCGACGTCGAAGTCAAGTGGTTGTCTCCGGGACACCCTTGAGATGCGATCTGTCACAGGCGACAATCTTAACCTATCACAGGCCACTCGCTTCAAGTGTTTGCTGAGCTCTTCAACAGAAAGCTACAGATTAAAACATCAGACGATTTTCAAAACAAGAGCGGCTATTCAAAACCTTTAGAAATATCTTCTTGAAAATAAATTGAAATAAATTAAATATTACTACAGGGACAGCGTCAAAGTGACAAGGCTAAGCGGTGGCCGGTCCTTGGTGCTGTTGGACAGTAGCAGCCAATACAGTGTGTCAAAGTGACAAGGCTAAGCGGTGGCCGGTCCTTGGTGCTGTTGGACAGGAGCTGCCAACACAGTGTGTCAAAGGGACAAGGCTAAGCGGTGACCGGTTCTTGGTGCTGTTAGACAGGAGCAGCCAACACAGTGTGTCAAAGTGACAAGGCTAAGCGGTGGCCGGTCCTTGGTGCTGTTGGACAGGAGCAGCCAACACAGTGTGTCAAAGTGACAAGGCTAAGCGGTGACCGGTTCTTGGTGCTGTTAGACAGGAGCAGCCAACACAGTGTGTCAAAGTGACAAGGCTAAGCGGTGGCCGGTCCTTGGTGCTGTTGGACAGGAGCAGCCAACACAGTGTGTCAAAGTGACAAGGCTAAGCGGTGGCCGGTCCTTGGTGCTGTTGGACAGGAGCAGCCAACACAGTGTGTCAAAGGGACAAGGCTAAGCGGTGGCCGGTCCTTGGTGCTGTTGGACAGGACCAGCCAACACAGCGTGTCAAAGTGATTAGGCAAAGCGGGGGCCTGCCTCAAGTAAAGGACTATATATATTTTTCTCTCTTCCAGACTGGTCTGGCAGAAGCTTAGGGAACGGCGGGATGAGGGGTACCGGGGAGTGATGCACGGAGATGAGAGTCTGGACCCCCTCGCCGGCAAGTCATCGTCAACCAGCGGTCACCAACTTCCAGACGAGGTACACACTACATGCGTTACTTACTACAATTGAAGTAAGACGTTGAACAAAAGAAATCTTCAAATAAAGCGATTGCTATCAGCGTTAGATTGAAAAAAAAAACGTTACAATTGGTGTCTAGTGGTGGGACCTGAACATATATTTAAACAGGCTTTCAAATATAGCACCAAATGCTTCGATACGGGACTCAAATACAAATAAATCAAAGCCAGATTCACTGTCAAAGTAGCGCTTTCTTAATCTCAGTCTTCTTAACCCCAACAGCTGAAGATCAGTGAGTCGCAGTTCTCCATTGCGCCTGCACCAGGCGGCGACGGTGACGACAGCGCTGCACGCGGTGGGACTCTTGACTACGTGACTTTGTCGTCGAGCGTTCAAAACCACACTTCGAAGCAGACGGTAAGCGGCCACGTGTACATTTCCTGAAGTGAGAACCGGACACCAGGAAGACCTTCTTGAAAAATGTTTAAATATTTGCTAAATGACTGCGACAAAGATGGAGGATGCTGCCAGGCGGAGTCTCCGTTGTTTCAAATTTTGAAAATGTAATTCCGTTATTTTTTACTCGAATTTCCCTTTAGTTAAAAAATCTTCCCTTGGGGAGTTAATTCAGAGAGTAACCAATCAATGCCCAGTATTGACAAAAACTATTTTAACTTAGTTTTGAATGCTAAGTGAAGAACAACTAAATTTCCCAACCTTTCTTACCTTGCTTTTACCCTTGAGAAAGTAACAGGTGCAAGTTACAAAATGTCGGAAAATTTAGTTGTTCTTCACTTAGCATTCAAAACCCAGTTGAAATAGTTTTTCTTAAAACTAGTGCTAAGTTTAGATCAAGTAGACATGAGTCTGGAAACAATGCCCAATATTAAAATATTCTAAACTCATCGAAAAAGCAATAGTTAAATTAATTGTCATAGCAACAACGAATCACATGCTTTGTAAGTCAGCTATTTCTCTGGGTTAAAAGCTTAACCCTAAGTCAAAACTTCCCGTGGTTTTTTCGGGTCTAAGCAGAAGTAGGCTAATCAAACATTACTACCAGATATTCTTTACTATGAACACAACTACCGTCTCAACAAATTAATATATATATATTGACTAAACTTTTTTTTGTCACGGCTCTTTTAGCACACGGCTAACGGCAGCATAATCACGATGACCTTGAAGAACAACCACCTGATCGTGGAGACGGAGGAACGAGGCTCACCGCCTCCTTTAGATCACGTTGACGCCGCCAGGTTCGCGTCGAATGCAGCGGGAGAGGCCGCAAGGGACGGAGTTTTTGTGGTGGAGGTGGGTGAAAGATTACACAAACATCGATAAGTAAATTCATAAAAGGTAACGTACAAATATTCTTGGTCGCTGTTAAATACGCTGATAAAATGGTCTTTCTCTTATGGGTTAATGTTGCAAGACAGTTGTGTAGTCGGCTATTCTAACTGGTGAACTTCACCATTGCTCTTATGGGTTAATGTTGCAAGCCAGCTGTGTGGTCGGCTATTCTAATTGGTGGACTTCACCATAGCTCTTATGGGTTAATGTTGCAAGACAGCTGTGTGGTCGGCCATTCTAACTGGTGAACTTCACCATTGCTCTTATGGGTTAATGTTGCAAGCCAGCTGTGTGGTCGGCCATTTTAACTGGTGGACTTCATCATTGCTCTTATGAGTTTATGTTGCAGGACAGCTGTGTGGTCGGCCATTCTAACTGGTGGACTTCACCATTGCTCTTATGGGTTAATGTTGCAAGCCAGCTGTGTGGTCGGCCATTCTAACTGGTGGACTTCACCATTGCTCTTATGGGTTAATGTTGCAAGCTGTTTTGTGGTTGACCATTCTAACTGGTGGACTTCACCATTGCTCTTATGGGTTAATGTTGCAAGACAGCTGTGTGGTCGGTCATTTTAACTGGTGGACTTCACCATTGCTCTTATGGGTTAATGTTGCCAAGTTCTGTAGTTGATTATTTACTCGCCAGGTGCAGCACTCCACATCTGCTGATGCGAGCGCTTCTGCGTTCAATCCGATCGGTGTAACGTCAACCATGAGTTCCCAGGAGGAGATTTATGACATCGACGAAGAGGTCGAAGAGGACTCCAGACACTCAACAAGTCAACAAGTTCAGGTAATGCTTGGGTAGAATTTCTAGAACGTATTGGACGGGAACTTTGGAGAAATTTGGCACAAGACCAAATACGCTTTCATCTTCTGAAAGTTAGTTTCTAAAAGCAAAAACTTTGTTAAACTTTAACAAAAACTATTTGAAATGGGTTTTGGATGCTTCGTAAAGGACAACTAAATTTCCCAACGTTTCGTAACTTGTACCTGTTACTTCTTCAAGGGTTAGAAGAAGTAACAGGTACAAGTTACGAAACGTCGGGAAATTTAGTTGTGTTTTACTTAGCATTCAAAACCCATTTGAAATAGTTTTTGTTAAAACTAGTGCTAAGCTTACATGAAGTAGACATGAGTCTAAAAACAATCATTTTTACATGACATCCCGAAACAAAAAAACTAAATGATCCACCTTGCTTTGAAAAATAATATATATTTATATATACAACTGAGTTTTTGGATGCTAATTAAAGACAAATAACTGTCCCAACGTTTCGCAACTTGTGCCTGTTGCTTCAACAAGGTTGACATTTCTCAACTGCTACCACTGCTCAAAAAAGCAGAAAGTCCACCGATCTAACAAAAACAATAACACTCCCCAAAACTAACTCCCAACTTCTGCATCAGGTGCACAAACCCCCAGACGAACTGTCCGCACCGCCGCTCGCCGCCCCCGAACCAGAACTCGAACCAGAACCGGAACCAGAACCGGTCACGCCTAACACCGGTCTCAGCCAATCCGATCTCAGCATCTCATCGGCCGGCTCAAACAACCCCAGCTATCGCTATGGCAACCAGCTCGGGTACGACGGCGGACATTTTGGTTACCCACAATACACTGGCTACGCTACTGAAGAGATTTCAACGTTTAAAAGCAGTCATAGCAGTCACAGCATGTCGACGCCGTTATTGGATGACGACGAGGCGTTAAGCGAACAGGTCAAGTTGGGTAATGGGGAGGGTGAGGGCAGGGGTTTGCCTCAGGGTGAGGTTAAGATTGTCAAGGCGTTGGTGGAAGACGTCAGAGGGAGGAGGGTGCCGATGATCAAGTCTGGATTCTTCCAGAGCAAGACGGTAGAGAAGAGTGCGTTTAATAAGATTGTTAGAGAGACATTGGACGAGATTGAGAAGGATGGGGATCGAAAGACTGGTGTGACAAGTTAGTGAGTTTCATATTTTTGAGAGTTTTTTCTTACCATATAACGCTGCTGCTCATTTGGTTTCAGTTAAGCTTCCATGCCGATAAATGTATTTTTTTGTTTTGTTTTTGGTTTGGTCGTCATATTGGTTTGGTATTTCCGATATTTGAGTACATTCATGAAACAGTTTGGATTCAAGCCATTTGCCGTTGGCTGTCAAGGTTTTTGTTGAAAATACTCCACCAAAATTGCGACCAAACGATTAACTGCATTAAAATGGCTGAATTCTGAGATGTCAAAAGCAATAGTTGCAGTAAGCTGTCAAAGACGCTATTGTCTGGCCCCGCGTAGGGACCTAGCATACCTGGTTTTTCGCCGTGGTTTTAGCAATTTTTTCGTGGTTTCACAAAACAATTTGCTCGTTGCTCCAAATACGTTACACGCAACTATTTAGAATTTTTGTTTAAATCGATTTTACCACAAAGACAACCTGCAACGTTGCCGTTGTTCACACTGATTTCATGCTCGTGCTTCCTAGCGATTGAAGTTGATCAATGTGGCCTGAAACTTCGATCGTCACGGCTTCCTGACACAGAAGAAAATGGCCGCCACTTGTGACTTTGCATCTCGAGGGTTAAGACAGAAGATGGTCGTTCATCAAGAGGACGATGATCTCGTGCAATGCAGGGATTTAAGGTTGTGAATTTTACCGTCGTTTGTTGATGTAGTTTGACACAGAAACAAAATACATTTGTGAAGAAAGTGAAGAATTTATGACACTTTGATTTATCGTTTTTTTTTTTTTTTTAATACAGTGCTCAAGAAAGTGTGGTTAAGGTTCCGGTCCATTTTACAAGATAGGTGAGGTATTTAAGTATGGACAGTTGTGATTGCGTGCGAATAGCAATATCTGCGAAAAGTTTATGGTGAAAGATTTGCAATGTTACGAGCCATAAATATTTGCGAGCAGAATTTTCTCAAAAGAAAATGACTTGAGCTTAGTTATGTTTTGGCAAAATCGTTTTCTTAAAGATTTGAAGGTTTAACAATTCGCTACAATAGCTCGTTAACGTGCCGTTACGTAGATTAACGGACGTTTAAGTCACGTCGCGTTCGTGGCAATAGTGTGTTTGTTGAAAAGCCGTGGATGTGAGTATCTTTGGGCTGATATTTACAAAGTGCAAAATGGAATTTTTAGGTTCAGTTTTTGTTCATAAATAGCGATGGTGGTAAAAATTGCCAGTGCATAACTTGGAAAATACTTCGGTAATAATCCAAAATGTGTGAATATCCATACAAACCAAAAACCCAATTCAATTGCTTGTGTGCAAGATTTTTTTTAGTTTTTTTGTTTTGGAAAACGGACCAAATTGTAAAATGAAATTATCCAATTATTCACAAAACGAGTAATTAGAAGCAATTGTTTTCTAGCTCACTCACACGCTTCAAAGTCTTTTCATCTGTTTCGCTTCACGTGAATATTTTCCGAGCTAATATTTTCCAAACAGGTTTAGTCAGAGTCTCAGCGCTAATGTTCAACTGTCTTCGTCGACAAAATGGCCGCCAAATACCTGCTTTTACGGCGACAAAATGTCGGATGCCACCAGGCGGAGCCACCGTCATCTGAAAGTTAGAAAGTTTCATTTCTGTTATTTCTCGCAGATTACTCGCATTTGAGTCTGGTTTACACTCAATTAATCTTTTTTATTGCTAACCACAACGATTGATAAACATGTATCGATATTTTCAATCGTAATTATTTAATTGTAGAGGTTTGTTAAAACTGATGGCCGCAAGCGCCATCAGGTGGCACCTACCGTTACCACGTGTTGCCGGCCTCGTTTGCTCAGTGGCAAGCGCCATCAGGTGGCACCTACCGTTACCACGTGTTGCCGGCCTCGTTTGCTCAGCGGCAAGCGCCATCGGGTGGCACCTACCGTTACCACGTGTTACCAGTCTCGTTTGCTCAGCAGAAAGTTTAACATTAACGCTGTGACTCTGACTTTATCTTTTGTAAGAAATAGGAAAATCGAATGGAAAATTGGACAACTTCACTATAAAGCTAAACAATATAAGAGAATATCAGAATGTCTCAGAATCTCAAATGCAATTAAAACTAATTAATCTTATTCAGAAACACACAATGTGATTATCTACTTCGTAAGTAATTATACATCTCTGTAGGACATTTATTTTGTAAAATCTCAAAACATGCTTCTTATTTTTAGCTTATTTGAGAGACCTTGTTGTTTGCTTTTTTGAAGCCGAAAAATATGAATATTAAAGACTCGTTTTCAACCAACATAACCCTAAAAATAACGTTACCTTGCCTTATGGTCAGCCAATCAAATAAGTTGCTGATATTAAGATGGCTGAATTTATGAATTTGAATTTATTTGAATTTAATTTGAATTTGAATTATGAATTTATGGCTGAATTTAGCTACAAAATCATTGATAAAACTTAGTGTATTTATACTGTGTAATTAAACTAAAGATAAAATACCAATATTTTGCCGCCGTCCGCTTTTAGCTTTGAAAATATTGTTATATAATTGAATCCGCTACATTTAAGCTGACCCAAAAATAGTCTAGAACTTAAACTCACTCACCGACCAAAAGATTTGAAACCGCAAGTTTGGGTGAAATTTGGAACCGGATTGCGATATTTTGATAAAGGGTAGCAAGTAGCTCTTTGAAATTAAAAATTTTTGACAAAGTTATATTTCAAATTTCACAAACGAGTTTTTGTGCGAAATTTCGAATTTTTTGAAAATCAATTTTGCAATTGATTAGTTGTGAAACGAATGACCGTGTCTAGTGGAGAATTCCACGCAACAATGTTTTTTAATTTGCAAACCAAAAAGTCAAGATCTGAGTCTCATTTCTGGTTTCGGCACTTAACTACTGGTTTTAAATACGTGGCTATTTACTGAAGTTACTTAAGATGGAAAAAATCTTTGCAACTCGACAAAAACTATTTCAACTGGGTTTTGAATGCCAAGTGAAGAACAACTGAATTTCCCAACGTTTTGTAACTTGTACCTGTTACTTTATCAAGGGTAAGAGCAGTCTTGACAATTTTCCAATAACAAAAGAACCACATAAAATTATAACAATTACCAAGTTCAAGCTTCCTAAATGCACCTAAATAAAATAATCAGAGTCAATAACTTAAAAACAACTTTTTACATATTTATTTTTTGAAATTGTCAGGACTGCTCTTACCCTTGATAAAGTAACAGGTACAAGTTACGAAACGCTGGAAATTTAGTTGTTCTTCACTTAGCATTGAAAACCCAGTTGAAATAGTTTTTGTTAAAACTAGTGCTAAGTTTACATCAAGTAGACATGAGTCTGAAAACAATCTTGACATCTAATTTCTTTCGAGACCAAAAAAGCAAAATGTTTGAAGTCCATCTTTGATTGCCAAGTCTTGGTGACAGCTACGAAATTAATTCGAAAAAATGCACTGGCACCAAAGAACCAAAACTAACCAATTAAATTTAAGTATCACCAGATTTCTCAATTTTTGCACTAAATCTTGGTGCCAGCAGTGCAAGTTCTTTAGTGTGATTTGGATCTCAATTGAAATTAAATTAAAATACCCTTTAAATTCAGAAAAAAAAGGTTACAAAATTTGGGAAACATGTCTTTTTTTTAATTCTCCAAATATAATAATTTGTAATTTTTTTTTTAAATAATTGCAACGAAAAAACAGTTGTCTGTTTTGTGTTTGATAGTTTTTAAAATTTGAATAAACTACGCGTGTGACAGTGAATAGTGATGAAGTTTTTAGAAAATATTATTTGTTAAATTTGGGTCAAAGTGAATATAAGAATTTTTAGACATCGTGTTACCGACATTTGATTGTTGCGATCAAGTTTTAGCGATAGGTCTCTTGTAGTAACGTACTCTATCTTCGATTAGCGCGAGTTTACAGCCTTGATCGCAGGGTAGTTGCTGATTTCAATAATTCAAAGCATTGCAAGAACTTAAAGCAAATGCTTTGCTACTACCTCATATTTATTTCGAGATAGGCCAGATATGATCTTTAAAATATCTCTGAAAATCTTTGAAAATCTTACAAAATATTTTATCCCACCCAAAAAATAAGTCAAATTTGTACTTTTCAAGAGCACCCAAAGTTGCTTGACCCAATTCCACCCCAATACAAGTTCACATCTTTCAAGCAAAACACCTTAAACAAGCTTCTTTCTTCAAATTTTCCTTAAAACAATGATTTCTTAACTTAATTTCTGTACAACTTCAACAGCAACTATCCAAGGTCACTACTGTACACTCAAGTTTAGCGGTAAATTTTGCTAAGAAACAAACTATAAGTGAATTCTCTTAAAACTCTTAAGTAGTTCTGTCATCTGTGTATGAAACTCAACGTGATTTTTAGCATTTAACTAGTGTGCTTAAGTAAACTGTATCCCAAAAACTTATATGCGTCGATTTCTGTCAATGGGTCCTTTTTTTGTCAATTTTAACCTCTAAAAAATGACAGCTGTCAAAATTGATTGATTTGGCTGCGTTGTCCAATGTATTGCATTGCTAAGGTGGTTACCTGATAAAAAGGGGTGGGGGTAGGTACGTGAGTTGGCAACACAGCTTAGATGGTCGAGTCGAGACGGGTTGAAATGTTGACACCTGACAAGATGGACATGATCCGAACAAAGATCCTCCTGATGGGAAGGGGTGGTGGTAGGTACGTGAGTTGGCAACACAGCTTAGATGGTCGAGTCGAGACGGGTTGAAATGTTGACACCTGACAAGATGGACATGAATCGAACAAAGACCCTCCTGATGGGAAGGGGTGGGGGTAGGTACGTGAGTTGGCAACATAACTTAGATGGTCGAGTCGAGACGGGTTGAAATGTTCACACCTGACAAGATGGATATGAATCGAACAAAGACCCTCCTGATGGGAAGGGGTGGGGGTAGGTACGTGAGTTGGCAACACAGCTTAGATGGTCAAGTCGAGACGGGTTGAAATGTTGACACCTGACAAGATGGAAATGAATCGAACAAAGACCCTCCTGATGGGAAGGGGTGGGGGTAGGTACGTGAGTTGGCAACACAGCTTAGATGGTCGAGTCGAGACGGGTTGAAATGTTGACACCTGACAAGATGGACATGAATCAAACAAAGACCCTCCTGATGGGTACTTGATTACTTGCAGGTCTATGCACATGAGTTTTTGGGACATACCGTAGTTTTTTGGTAAGACATTCTGTCATTTTAACCTTTATAGACAAATTTTCAACCTTTTTTTTTTTACTTTTGTAAGTTTTTTACAACCTGTTGATAAGTTTGTCAGTTTTCTTGGCTGTAATTTTTTTCCTTATGGTAACCATTTCAGTCGCTACAAAATTGTAGTACATTCATAATTATTTGATGTAAAAATTAATCTTTTTTGATCCAAACATTGATTTTGTAAAATAATGCACATGCTTATTGACCTGTAAATTATTGCTAACTTCACAAAACTCAGCAATCTCATTATATTTTAAGAAAAAACATAAACAAGCATAAATATAACCAATTGTAAATATATTCAAAAATTTACCATCAATTAAACTGCATAATGATTTGCTCTAGAAATGCAAAATTTAGATGCATTCTTCGATGCACAAATGCAGTGTAAATGCACTTAAATGCATTGCGTAAAGTAGGTGTCTGTTGCACCAAAATAACAAAAGATGCAGGGGTGTCCAGCCCCGTGACGTAATTGAGTCGAGGTTTGGAGGAGAGGTTATGTAAGCCATCTTGTTTGAATGGCTCCAAATACCAATGTAGACTTATGTCAAGAAATTTGAAAATAAATATTATTGATTGATAGCGTGCGTTACGATTTATTAGAATTATTTTGTGAAATATATGTGCAAACGCTTGCAATGTGAGGGGTATTTTATTATTAGGAACACGTAAACCGTCTAAAAAAATGTGTGTCCAAGTAGCTCAACTGGTTAGAGCAACACCCGCGACAGGTGGAGATCGGGGTCCAAGTAGCTCAATTGGTTAGAGCAACACCCGTGACAGGTGGAGATCGGGGTCCAAGTAGCTCAATTGGTTAGAGCAACACCCGTGACAGGTGGAGATCGGGGTCCAAGTAGCTCAATTGGTTAGAGCAACACTCGAGACAGGTGGAGATCGGGGTCCAAGTAGCTCAATTGGTTAGAGCAACACCCGTGACAGGTGGAGATCGGGGTCCAAGTAGCTCAATTGGTTAGAGCAACACCCGCGACAGGTGGAGATCGGGGTCCAAGTAGCTCAATTGGTTAGAGCAACACCGCGACAGGTGGAGATCGGGGTCCAAGTAGCTCAATTGGTTAGAGCAACACCCGCGACAGGTGGAGATCGGGGTCCAAGTAGCTCAATTGGTAAGAACTTAGAGCAGTACCCGCGACAGGTGGAGATCGGGGTCCAAGTAGCTCAATTGGTTAGAGCAACACCCGCGACAGGTGGAGATCGGGGTCCAAGTAGCTCAATTTGTTAGAGCAACACCCGCGACAGGTGGAGATCGGGGTCCAAGTAGCTCAATTGGTTAGAGCAACACCCGCGACAGGTGGAGATCGGGGTCCAAGTAGCTCAATTGGTTAGAGCAACACCCGCGACAGGTGGAGATCGGGGTCCAAGTAGCTCAATTTGTTAGAGCAACACCCGCGACAGGTGGAGATCGGGGTCCAAGTAGCTCAATTGGTTAGAGCAACACCTGTGACAGGTGGAGATCGGGGTCCAAGTAGCTTAATTGGTTAGAGCAACACCCGCAACAGGTGGAGATCGGGGTCCAAGTAGCTCAATTTGTGAGAGCAACACCCGCGACAGGTGGAGATCGGGGTCCAAGTAGCTCAATTGGTTAGAGCAACACCTGCGACAGGTGGAGATCAGGTTCCAAGTAGCTCAATTGGTTAGAGCAACACCCGCGACAGGCGGAGATCGGGGTTAGAGTCCCCGTTAGGACATTCATTTTTTAAGCGTTTATTAGTGTTTTTGATAGTAAAATACATTGCAGAATTTTATTTGGCTAATTATCTTTATTGTTGATCCATGATCAGCAAATCACGGATGATGTTTGCCAAGGGTAATAACGATATCTTCCAAATTTATGAGGAAAAATCTGAAACTGCTTTGTGGTTGCAGGTTATGCAACCACATTACTTTGGTGTATTACGGATTGCCTGCACACCAGGCATGTATAGCGATAATGCTATTAATAAAAAAAAATTAAAAAAATGCTTTTTCGAAGGTACCTGTCATTGAATATGAATGCTTTGTTCTCCTTGATATTCACGTTACCATTAAAATCCATTCTTGGCTTAAGAACGCAAGAGTACTAAGTCGCAGTCAAATAATCAAAAAAAATTTAAAAAAGTGCAGGATCCTTAATTTTATAGCTAATAATTATACCATTTCCAAAAGCTCCACCAAAAAACAACATAACTTCTAAAACTGAACTAGAATTACGCGAAAGAAACACTAAAACTAGTTTGAAAGCAGTCGGCAATTAACTAAACTCTACATCCATGTCAAACATTTTATTACCGCTAAGTGCAGACCAGCAGCGTTGAGTTAAAATGTTACCAGTCTTCGTACTCACGTTTCAGAGGAACGACTAACAAGTCGAAGATCCGGCCCGGGAACATCGAGACTCATAACCTATTTTTATTGGCCAAAATGGTGGCTGACTTCAGATGTTGACTAGACCAGTTTATCAGAGGTCGCCGATGTGCGTTTAGATATGTTTTCACAATGGCGGCGTGGACATACATCTCGTGTCACTGTTTTCTACTGGAATTCAATGAAGTTTGATGAAAAAAAAGCTAAAAGTAAGGTTTTTCTGTGCTTACCATGGAATAAATGAAAGCTCATTCATTTGATCTAAATCATCGCATTCCAAAAGATATAAAAAGTTGCGAAACAAAGATCCTGGTTTGATGTTTTGTGGCACGTTTGTTAGGTTAGGTTTGGTTAGGTTGGCTTTGGCTTGGGTTCGGTAGTGTTGAGTTGGGTTGGGAATGGTCGGGTTGGGTTTGGTTGGGTTGGAAACCTTTTAAATAACCTGGATAGAGCATCGGATCCAGCCAGCTGATCTCAAATACTCTGGATAGAGCATAGGATCCAGCCAACTGATCTCAAATAACCTGGATAGAGCATAGGATCCAGCCAGTTGATCTCAAATAACCTTGATAGAGCATAGGATCCAGCCAGCTGATCTCAAATAACCTGGATAGAACATAGCATCCAGCCAGCTGATCTCAAATAACGTGGATAGAGCATAGGATTAAGCCAGCTGATCTCACATAACCTGGATAGAACATAGGATCCAGCCAGCTGATCTCAAATAACCTGGATAGAGCATAGGATCCAGCCAGTTAATCTCAAATAACCTGTATAGTGCATAGGATCCAGCCAGCTGATCTTAAATAACATGGATAGAGCATAGGATCCAATCAGCTGATATCAAATAACCTGGATAGAACATAGGATCCAGCCAGCTGATCTCAAATAACCTGGATAGAGCATAGGATCCAGCCAATTGGTAAAAATTGAAGTCAGGCAATTAATATTGTTAGCAACAGGTAGGCGTACCAAAATCCAAAGGTATCTCTGTGATTTCTTTTTTTTTGAGAGTTTTTTTAACAAGTTTTTAACCAATTTCGACCAGTGTAGTGGTGAAAACTATGAAAACCACGAAAACTACTCAGGAAATCATTTAAAAGAGTGCAGGCTTTCGAAAAAACACTCAATCAAGATGGCGGCCTTCACTGAAAAGTCTCTGCCATCCAGATTATTTGAGACGAGTGGTTGCAAAGGTCGAAGGTTCCAAAAAAAAACTCGTTTAATGCTTGCACTACGGCTACCCAACGATGAAAGAAATCTACTTTATCGACCTCGAAACATGCTTTCCCCGCCTGACGCTGGAGGGTGCACGCATTCCCCTTCGTCACCGTCAACGCCCGTCATCCCCAACCAGTGAAGAGAAAGCTTTTAAAGATGGCCGCCCCTCCCCTCTTTATGTTGCTAAGCAACCCGTCATGCTTCCTCTTTCCCGGGGCAAAGAGCAACATCCGACAAACTATCTGACTTACCGTGTTCATTTGCTACTTAAAATCTCAAGGCTCAGCATCTCCACGGCAACCAGACGTTGAATCTACCATTGAACCTCCTATGCTAGGCCATGATATACCCGTGGTAACATAAGATAGCAGAATTGAGAAGCTATGTCAGGTGATCTCAGCATCTCCATGGCTACCAAACGTTGAATCTACCATTGAACCTCCTATGCTAGGCCATGATATACCCGTGGTAACATAAGATAGCAGAATTGAGAAGCTCTGTCAGGTTATCTCAGCATCTCCATGGCTACAAAACGTTCAATCTACCATTGAACCTCCTATGCTAGGCCATGATATACCCGTGGTAACAGAAGATAGCAGAATTGAGAAGCTCTGTCAGGCGATCTCAGCATCTCCATGGCTACCAAACGTTGAATCTACCATTGAACCTCCTATGCCAGGCCATGATATACCCGTGGTAACATAAGATAGCAGAATTGAGAAGCTCTGTCAGGCGATCTCGGCATCTCAATGGCTACCAAACGTTGAATCTACCATTGAACCTCCTATGCTAGGCCATGATATACCCGTGGTAACATAAGATAGCAGAATTGAGAAGCTCTGTCAGGCGATCTCAGCATCTCCATGGCTACCAAACGTTGAATCTACCATTGAACCTCCTATGCTAGGCCATGATTTACCCGTGGTAACATATAAGATAATAATAATAATAATAATAATAATAATAATAATGGTTTTATTTATTTCGTTGATTACACATAATATGGCAATCGTCCTTAGCTTTATAAACTTTACATCACAGATTTCCAATCGCTTTCGTCCAGATAAACAACTAACAAATATAAATCAAATAAGCTGATCATAACAATCTGCAAGAAATCACCGGGTAGCGGCAAGTATGAAACTAAAACATTCCTTAGTGCTAACCTAAATACACTATATGGACCCTGTTTAATTAGCAGAGAAAAATTCTTTAATATATCATAAAAGCACGACGAGATATAGCTTGAGCTGAGATTGTAAGGCGCTACCTTCCTTTTCTTTAATTGCCTTGGGCAAGGCATTGAGCAATTTTGAGCCGGCGTATATGGGGTTAGCTTTGAAGGATTCTTTATTATGTTTTTGAGAACAGGGCTCGTTTCTCTTCTGGTGTCCTGTGAGTTGTACGCCCCGTTTGTAGTTAGCAACTTTGGGTTAGTTTTTATGAACATGATGCTGTAATATATATGTATAGGCATCGAAGCGCGAGCATTTGAAGTTTTCTGAAGAGCTCTTTGCAGGAGTCTTTTAGGTAGACCTCTGCGCAGGGGTTGCTTTTTCTGCCCGCTATGGTCAGCACGCACCTTTTTTGTAAAATGAAAACACGGCGCGCGTGGTGTGAGTTTCCTCACAGTGTGATGCCTTCACGTAGTTGAGATTCAATTTGTGAAAAGTAAAGCATCCTGACTACTTCCAGACTTGTTACTTTCATGATGTTTCTAAGAAGGTGGCAGTCGGAAGCGATTTTCTTGCACAAAGTATTTGTGTGCGACTTCCATTCGAGCGTGTTCTCCAGGCTTGATTCCCAAGAAGACGACCTCAGGCATGCTCGTCTTGTCCATTATAATCAGTGAACTGCTGTTGTGAATGTGGCGGCTAGGATTGAAATGCAGCGTTACCGTCTTTTTTGTTGTTGAGGATGAGGCCATCATCCGCACAGTAGTCTTGCATTTGCTGCACTGCTAATGAGCCGCGTTGACTGAGACATATTTGCTGTTCTGCATCCGATTTGTTAGTAGAATTGAGAAGCTCTGTCAGGCGATCTCAGCATCTCCATGGCTACCAAACGTTGAATCTACCATTGAACCTCCTATGCTAGGCCATGATATACCCGTGGTAACATAAGATAGCAGAATTGAGAAGCTCTGTCAGGCGATCTCAGCATCTCCATGGCTGCCAAACGTTGAATCTACCATTGAACCTCCTATGCTAGGCCATGATATACCCGTGGTAACATAAGATAGCAGAATTGAGGAGCTCTGTCAGGCGATCTCAGCATCTCCATGGCTACCAAACGTTGAATCTACCATTGAACCTCCTATGCTAGGCCATGATATACCCGTGGTAACATAAGATAGCAGAATTGAGGAGCTCTGTCAGGCGATTTCAGCATCTCCATGGCTACCAAACGTTGAATCTACCATTGAACCTCCTATGCTACGCCATGATATACCCGTGGTAACATAAGATAGCAGAATTGAGGAGCTCTGTCAGGCGATCTCAGCATCTCCATGGCTACCAAACGTTGAATCTACCATTGAACCTCCTATGCTAGGCCATGATATACCCGTGGTCACATAATTAGCAGAAATGAGAAGCTTACTCCTGTCGAAGACCAAGAGGACCACCGGCATAGCGTCCCTTCCGAAGGACGGTACAACGCAAACAACAGGATTATTTCTCAAATTCATGCTGTCGAGTAAAGGGAGGAAAAGAGGGGGGACACAACAAATAAAACTAAGGGTAAAGATGTAAAAGAAAAGCCTTCTTGCAAGAATTGAATCACAGAAACAATTCTAAATCTGTATTTTCTTGTATTTTCTTGTACATATCATAATATTGTTTTATTATTATGAACACTATTACTTTCTCGAAAAATGAGATTTAAAATAAATAAGATTTCATCTCAATAAAACGCATCCAACATCAAATAGGAGTTATTCGAGTTTGACAGGTTGTGACGTTATATAGCGTCACTAGAATCAGAGTGACTGTGAGTATTCAAAGCCTCTTGGTTCTACTCCTTGGAGAAACGTCATTCACATCAAATACACTAAAATCATCTCAAAAAGCAGTGTCCAAGTAGCTCAATTGGTTAGAGCAACACCCGCGACAGGTGGAGATCGAGGTCCAAGTAGCACAATTGGTTAGAGCAACACCCGCGACAGGTGGAGATCGGGGTCCAAGTAGCTCAATTGGTTAGAGCAACACCCGCGACAGGTGGAGATCGGGGTCCAAGTAGCTCAATTGGTTAGAGCAACACCCGCGACAGGTGGAGATCGGGGTCCAAGTAGCTCAATTGGTTAGAGCATCACCCGCAACAGGTGGAGATCAGGGTCCAAGTAGCTCAATTGGTTAGAGCAACAACCACGACAGGTGGAGATCGGGGTCCAAGTAGCTCAATTGGTTAGAGCAACACCCACGACATGAGGAGATCGGGGTCCAAGTAGCTCAATTGGTTAGAGCAACACCCGCGACAGATGGGGATCGGGGTCCAAGTAGCTCAATTGGTTAGAGCAACACCCGCGAAAGGTGGAGATCGGGGTCCAAGTAGCTCAATTGGTTAGAGCAACACCCGCAACAGGTGGAGATCGGGGTCCAAGTAGCTCAATTGGTTAGAGCAACACCCACGACAGGTGGAGATCAAGGTTCAAGTAGCTCAAGTGGTTAGAGCAACACCCACGACAGGTGGAGATCGGGGTCCAAGTAGCTCAATTGCTTAGAGCAACACCCGTGGCAGGAGGAGATCAAGGTTCAAGTAGCTCAAGTGGTTAGAGCAACACCCACAACAGGTAGAGATCGGGGTCCAAGTAGCTCAATTGGTTAGAGCAACACCCGCGACAGGTGGAGATCGGGGTCCAAGTAGCTCAATTGGTTAGAGCAACACCCATGACATGAGGAGATCGGGGTCCAAGTAGCTCAATTGGTTAGAGCAACACCCGCGACAGGTGGAGATCGGTGTCCAAGTAGCTCAATTGGTTAGAGCAACACCCGCGACAGGTGGAGATCGGGGTCCAAGTAGCTCAATTGGTTAGAGCAACACCCACGACATGAGGAGATCGAGGTTATAGTCCCCGTTTAGACATCAATTTTTTTAGACGTTTATAGCGTTCATAATAATAAAATTAAATATCTGTATTCTGTGTGTGTATTTTCTTGTAGTTTAACAGTGTAAGTCTTATCAACGTCTTGAAATCAGAAAGTGCAACGACGCATAGCAAACCTAGTATGCAAACACGGGATGCACTTGAACACCTGTAATTAGGTGCTTAATAATTGCAAGCTGCTGCTACAAGAAGCCTTGATTTGCTCATGACTTTGCCTGGATCCCGTTTACTGACAAATTATCACCTCAATATCTGATCTCTGATCTCGCTATACGAGCATAATATTACTGTTGAGTGTAGGTTCTAGGTAGAGTTTCAACGTCAATGTTACAGTCTCTACGTGAAAGATGGCCGCCAAATGACTACCTTACCGACAAAAATGCAGAGTACCGGAACATCACGTTAAGTGGAGCCACTGTCATATAAAATTTAATTTGGATATTTATAGTAGGTTAATTCGCCTTTTAATATCGTAACGTGTATATCAATCGTTGAGGTAAACATTAATGGAGATTTTTTAAGCATGAAAAGTCTCAAAAGCGAGTATTAACGTAAGAGAAATATCGAAATTAAATTTCATACGACAGTGGCTCCACTTAACGTGATGTTCCGGAACTCTGCATTTTTGTCGGTCATTTGGCGGCCATCTTTCACGCAGAAAATTGAACACTCATGTTATGTCTCTACCTAGAACCTGCACACTCAACGGTTTAACATTAACGTTCTGTCTCTACCTAGAACCTGCACACTCAACGGTTTAACATTAACGTTCTGTCTATACCTAGAACCTGCACACTCAACGGTTTAACATTAACGTTCTGTCTCTACCTAGAACCTGCACACTCAACGGTTTAACATTAACGTTCTGTCTATACCTAGAACCTGCACACTCAACGGTTTAACATTAACGTTCTGTCTCTACCTAGAACCTGCACACTCAACGGTTTAACATTAACGTTCTGTCTTTACCTAGAACCTGCCACTCAACGGTTTAACATTAACGTTCTGTCTCTACCTATAACCTGCACACTCAACGATTTAACTTTAACGTTCTGTCTCTACCTAGAACCTGCACACTCAACGGTTTAACATTAACGTTCTGTCTCTACCTAGAACCTGCACACTCAACGGTTTAACATTAACGTTCTGTCTCTACCTAGAACCTGCACACTCAACGGTTTAACATTAACGTTCTGTCTCTACCTAGAACCTGCACACTTTACGATTTAATGCATATGTTTTTGGTATATGTTTATGCTTATGGTTTGCACACACTGCGTACACAGGGTTTACTGGACGCTTGGTCGACTTCGCTTTGATATCGGTTTATTCTCAGATTAAGTTCAGTTTGAGCTCAATTTAAGCTCAATTTAAGCCAAATTTTAGCTCAATCTAAGCTCAGTGTAAGCACTTTATGTTGTTAATAGTGAAATCAGACATGTCTTAACAATAAACTTCATTACTTTTACTAACGCCAAGTTTTGCTTATATTTGCTCTAAACCGAATTCATAAAATATGTCTACTTTTGTAGGAAATATTATTTTAAATTGCAAACGCTTGCAATGCTCGGGGTATTTTATTATTAGGCACACTATAACCGTCTCAAAAATTGATGCCCAAACGGGAAATCGATTCAAGCATTAGCAAAGACTTAGATTTGTTACCAGTGCAAAGCATAACATTTTTCTGTATTACCAAAAAATGTGGCGATCCCTTGTAACGACGGGGTTGGCATTCGGCGTATAATATTTCCCCCGGCCCAGAAGCAACTAGCAATTTCTGCCATATTGATTTCTGGATTAACATAGGGATTAAAAGCGAGCTAAAAACTACCCTCCCTTCCCCCACCGCCCCCACCACCCAGCCAGCACCCAGCACCCCTCTAGCGAAACTAGAAGTAAATTCGCGTAATGGTAGGGGGTTGAAAGGGGGGAGGATGAAGAGCCCTGCAAATGAGAGGGGGAGAAATATTTTACAAAAAAAGCGGCGACCCCCTCACGCATAGCTACGATTTTCCATGTTCGTCAATTTAAAATATTCACATTTTTTTCTTCTTTGCAAGTTTCCTGTGCTATGTTTAGAAGGATGTTGCTTTGCAGTCAGGATCTTATCAGAGTGGGTTTTATTTGGGGTGCTTTTCTTGAAGGGTGTTGGCCGTTCAAGGGTAGGTTTTTAAATTCACGATTCCTTTCATATAAAAAAAAAAGCAAGGAATTAATTATATTTTTAATTAATTATGGTAATTAAAAAAACTAACATATCGAAATTCTTTCAAATTATTAGTATTTTTATTTTTGCAACACTGCGCTGGGTCAGGTATTGGATGTGTGGCCATCATACACATGACCAGTTCTGTTCGGGAGAGAGGTTGGAGGGATGAAAGTTAAGCAACACTGCGCTAAGTCAGGTATTGGATGTGTGACCATCATACACATGACCAGTACTGTTCGGGAGAGAGGTTGGAGGGATGAAAGTTAAGCTACACTGCGCTGAGTCAGGTATTGGATGAGTGACCATCATACACATGACCAGTTCTGTTCGGGAGAGAGGTTGGAGGGATGAAAGTTAAGCAACACTGCGCTGGGTCAGGTATTGGATGGGTGACCGTCATACACATGACCAGTTCTGTTCGGGAGAGAGGTTGGAGGGATGAAAGTTAAGCAACACTGCGCTGGGTCAGGTATTGGATGGGTGACCATCATACACACAACCAGTTCTGTTCGGGAGAGAGGTTGGAGGGATGAAAGTTAAGCAACACTGCGCTGGGACAGGTATTGGATGGGTGACCATCATACACATGACCAGTTCTGTTCGGGAGAGAGGTTGGAGGGATGAAAGTTAAGCAACACTGTGCTGGGTCAGGTATTGGATGGGTGACCATCATACACATGACCAGTTCTGTTCGGGAGAGAGGTTGGAGGGATGCATTTGAATTCATTTAATATGAAATTTCATCTCTGACCGAAAAAGAGCCATCCTGCATCTATTTTTTTTTCTTTATTAAAATTCAAATAGCGTTTTATTATTATCAACGCTATAACCATCTCAAAAATTGATGCCCAAACGCGGACTCGAACCCCGATCTCCACCTATCGCGGGTGTTGCTCTAACCCATTGAGCTACTTGGACACTGGCTTTTTGAGATGATTTTAGTGTATTTGATGAGAATGACAGATCTCCAAGGAGTAGAACCAAGAGGCTGTGAATACTCACAGTCACTCTGATTCTAGTGACGCTATATCACGTCACAACCTGTCAAACTCAAATAACTCCAATTTGACGTTGAATGCGTTTAATTTTTAGATGCAATCTGATTTAAATTTCAAACGTTGTTTGTCAGAGAATATATTTTTGTATGCTATTTAATTCCCTATGGATTGAAAACGTTCGAATGCTAGTTATCTGATTAAATAAAAATCAGAGTTTTATGATTTTTTGTATCTTTAGTCAAATTGTAACGTCAGATACTCGGCGAGCTACATTTTTCTTTGCTAAAATGCTTTGTTTATAAGAATAAACTTCTCACAGAATTCTAGGACAAGTTATTCATATTGGTTTTACGGTTACTTCTGTACAATTACTTGGGGAAAGGAACAAACAGAACCTATCAAATCCTCCAGGCTCATAAATATATAATAATTAAGTCCATTGTTGCCCCAAAACGTACTTACAATTGAATTTTTTTAAGTAAACATCAAAGCAAACAAATTGGCTGGACGCCATGTTGTTGTTGGATATTAACTGACATACTAGATTGAAATTTATTAAAGAAACATCCCATATTAACTCAAAGAAATGTAATAGTAATGGGTGGGTGAAACAAGGGTTGTCATGGCAATCTAAAACAAGTAACCCGTGCCTGGCATCGGGCAGTTCATCACAATGTAATAGTAATGGGTGGGTGAAACAAGGGTTGTCATGGCAATCTAAAAAAAGTAACCCGTGCCCGACATCGGACAGTTCATCACAATGTTATAGTAATGGGTGGGTGAAACAAGGGTTGTCATGGCAATCTAAAACAAGTAACCCGTGCCCGGCATCGGGCAGTTCATCACAATGAAATAGTAATGGGTGGGTGAAACAAGGGTTGTCATGGCAATCTAAAACAAGTAACCCGTGCCTGGCATCGGGCAGTTCATCACAATGTAATAGTAATGGGTGGGTGAAACAAGGGTTGTCATGGCAATCTAAAACAAGTAACCCGTGCCCGGCATCGGGCAGTTCATCACAATGTAATAGTAATGTGTGGGTGAAACAAGGGTTGTCATGGCAATCTAAAACAAGTAACCCGTGCCCGGCATCGGGCAGTTCATCACAATGTAATAGTAATGGGTGGGTGAAACAAGGGTTGTCATGGCAATCTAAAACAAGTAACCCGTGCCCGGCATCGGGCAGTTCATCACAATGTAATAGTAATGGGTGGGTGAAACAAGGGTTGTCAAGGCAATCTAAAACAATTAACCCGTGCCCGGCATCGGGTAGTTCATCACAATGTAATAATAATGTGTGGGTGAAACAAGGGTTGTCATGGCAATCTAAAACAAGTAACCCGTGCCCGGCATCGGGCAGTTCATCACAATGTAATAGTAATGGGTGGGTGAAACAAGAGTTGTCATGGCAATCTAAAACAAGTTACCCGTGCCCGGCTTCGGGTAGTTCATCACAATGTAATAGTAATGGGTGGGTGAAACAAAGGTTGTCATGGCAATATAAAACAAGTAACCCGTGCCCGACATCGGACAGTTCATCACAATGTTATAGTAATGGGTGGGTGAAACAAGGGTTGTCATGGCAATCTAAAACAAGTAACCCGTGCCCGGCATCGGGCAGTTCATCACAATGTAATAGTAATATGTGGGTGAAACAAGGGTTGTCATGGCAATCTAAAACAAGTTACCCGTGCCCGGCTTCGGGTAGTTCATCACAATGTAATAGTAATGGGTGGGTGAAACATGGGTTGTCATGGCAATATAAAACAAGTAACCCGTGCCCGACATCGGACAGTTCATCACAATGTTATAGTAATGGGTGGGTGAAACAAGGGTTGTAATGGCAATCTAAAACAAGTAACCCGTGCCCAGCATCGGGCAGTTCATCACAATGTAATAGTAATGGGTGGGTGAAACAAGGGTTGTCATGGCAATCCAAAAGTGGTTTGCTAACTTAGGTTAGATTGTAGAGAAATTAAAAAGAAAAATAATATAACAGAGTTTTGTTTTAATAACCTCGCCTAAATATTGTGCAAAATGCCGGTTGTCGGTGCTAGAGGTCAATGCTCTTGAAACGCTCGACGGTCAACCGACCAGTCCCATAAAAGTACGCAAATAGTAATCCAGTTTTGCGGGCCGGGCCGACCGCGTTGACCAGACACTGAAGACTTGCTGGGACCTCCGAGCTTGCATAATAATTGGCACCCAATGCAGCGGCGTACTAGAGGTGCTGTGCCCGGGCCCAGGTTAAGCAACACTGCGCTGGGTCACCGTTTTGGATGGTGACCATCATACACATGACCAGTTCTGTTCGGGAGAGAGATTGGAGGGATGAAAGTTAAGCAACACTGCGCTGGGTCAGGTATTGGATGGGTGACCATCATACACATGATCAGTTCTGTTCGGGAGAGAGGTTGGAGAGATGCAAGTTAAGCAACACTGCGCTGAGTCAGGTATTGGATGGGTGACCATCATACACATGACCAGTTCTGTTCGGGAGAGAGGTTGGAGGAATGAAAGTTAAGCGACACTGCGCTGGGTCAGGTATTGGATGGGTGACCTTCATACACATGACCAGTTTTGTTCGGGAAAGAGGTTGGAGAGATTGAAGTTAAGCAACACTGCGGTGAGTCAGGTATTGGATAGGTGACCATCATACACATGACCAGTTCTGTTCGGGAGAGAGGTTGGAGGGATTGAAGTTAAGCAACACTGCGCTGGGTTAGGTATTGGATGGGTTACCGCTACGCACCCGGCCACTCCGGGAGAGGTTGGATGGACGCCACTGATTGGACGGCTTGTTTCGGCGGGACAGGGCCATTGACCACCGCGCTGAGGGGTCACCCCCTCCCCTCTCTCCCTCCCCACCCCCCTCGGCAGTCAAACCTGATGCAGTTTGCGACTTTGTCTTGAGATGGGAGCCAAGTGTTGTGACCGTAATGCATCTCAGATCGTTGGGCCGAGATTTGAGCGATGAAGATAATTAACGGCTTGACTGTAGTACGGTAGAATTAGTGTAATTGTAATTGTAATTGTAATTGTAATTGGTATTGTAATTGGTATTGTAATTGGTATTGTAATTGGTATTGTAATTGGTATTGTAATTGTAATTGTAACTGTAATTGGCATTGTTTGCTTTCCTGTGATAATCGACTTTTATGTTGTGAAGTCATATTTAAAAAAAAATTAAAAATTTTTTTACACATTTTGCAACAATTTTTAACAGTTTTATGATAATTTGTATAAATATTGCAAATATTGACAACTTTAATCATTGTTTAAGCTATGTGAATAAATAATTTAAAAATATTTAAAATACTTTTGTCAGATTTAGAGCATTTTTACAATATTATATACTTATATAAAATAAATTAAGCCTATTCATAATTGAAAAAAAAATTCAATTAAACAATCGTATTAAGGGAGTAAAAATGTCTTTAATTTTTTTTGAGTGTTGCTATTTTTTCAATTATTTGTCAAGGTAATGTACAGTTTTGATTTCATAATTGTTTGAAGGATTTTTTTCATGGAAGAAATCGCCGATTTCAGTGCTCTGGAAGAACGAATGCAGGCTCAAAATAATTCAACACTTTTATAACATTTCTAGAGCGAATCTGAAATGATAAGTTTATATTCAGTTTAACTTGCACTTTTCACCAATATATTTAAATACCTATATATATATTTTTTGATACAAAAAATATTCAAGTTTCACGGTATATTTTAGAAATTTTTCAAAAACAAATATAAATTTCTTTGGCCATTTCAAATTATTTACTTCTAAACGACACTGAGAACAAAAACTTTTCATTATATTTTTCTTATCTTTTATTTTGACCCATTTAAAAATGTTCTCCCTCCAAACTGACCCAAAGTGCACATACTTAAATATAATAATAATAATTATAATTATTATTTTTATTTATTCTCGATTGACCAATAGCTTTGGTATGAGACATGTCATTACAATATATTCCTGTTTTACACTCAGTCATATTATATTATATTTACATATTCACTTAGTTAATTCTATTACATACTAATTACACAGTCTTAAAGGCTAAAAAACTATTTACAGAATAAAATGCGTTATCTGTCAAAAACTTTTTAACATTCATTTTAAACACCTCGTCATCTCTGTTAGTTTTTTTGATGCTAAAAATGGATAATATTTTGTTATAATAGTATAATAATAGTAATAAGTAATAAGTAATAAGTATAATAGTATAATAGTGACTAGCTCGGTCTGTTCTGCTTCATGATGGCAGAAATAATATTAATAGATATCAAGAAATGTCAATACACAAGATAAATAAAGGAGCGAAGACTGAATATTTGTCAGAAAGAATAAATATGTAAGTAACAGAGAAAATAGCAGAACTAAAAAAGGGAGAAATCATTGTTGAATATTTTAAAGATAATAAATATATGAGTAGCAACGCGTTTCAAGGAGTGAAACAGTACACTTGTTTACCAGGGAGGTATGAGAAAATTATACATAGCAATGTTTAAACTAAGGTTAAAGAAACTGTTGATAGAAGATAGGGAAAAAAATGTATTAGAGTAGAATTGAACTGATTGATCTAATTGTTTATGATTATAATTTTATTTTATGTTATTATCAAAATCCTACTTGAGATTACAACAGGTAATGTGAACAAATGTATTTAAAAATATTATCTGCTAAATAAAAATATTACAAACATACATAAAGACTGAAATTAAATACAAATCTAGAGAAGAAATGGGGATTTTGGGGATTTTTGGAACTTTGTTATGGCTATTAAAAACATTTAAAAGTATTTTTATGTTTCTTTTGGGACTCAGTAAAGGTTTATTGAGATGTTGAGAATATTTCAGGTTCATTTGGGGCTCAGGGATATGATTTTGAATCATTTTTTCAGTAAAATGAGTTGGTCTTCATTTATTCGAACATTTAAAATAGGTGTAAAAATTGTCATCTCGTTTCGTCTCAAATCACTGGAATAAAGTTTGATAATATCTTTAACTTTTGAGGATCTGTGAGCTTATTAAAAGATCTTTGAGTTTCGCTTGGGCACAGTGTTAGCAATCAATACAGCCTCCACGAGATCAGGCTAGGATCATTTCTAGAACTTATTTTGTTGCGTAATTTTATTCACTTTCAAAAATTTGACCGTTACAAAGTCAAATGGGAAGTGGAGCTTGTTTTTCTTGCCAGGTACACATTTGAGAGAAACTGTGGCGGCTTTAATGACCTATTTTCTACTAATATTTTAGAAGGAATTAAAAAAAAAAACTAATGTATGCGATATCATCGATTAGATTAGTTTTTTCCCTCAATTGCATCCAAGGCTACCCCCCCCCCCCCCCCCCCCCACCTAACTATCACAAGGTAACAACTCGGATCATTTGTACAACCAAAACAGTTAAAATGTGGCAAATTGACATAAAGACAGACACAAGCGTCTTCGTTGAAATCAGCAAACACTAAGAGGGTCGAACCGTCGTTTTATTCGCACACAGAGGAAGGTGGCTCATTTGAGATCAGCTGGCTGGATCCTATGCTCTATCCAGGTTATTTGAGATCAGCTGACTGGATCCTTTGCTCTATCCAGGTTATTTGAGATCAGCTGGCTGGATCCTATGCTCTATCCAGGTTATTTGAGATCAGCTGACTGGATCCTATGTTCTATCCAGGTTATTTGAGATCAGCTGGCTGGATCCTATGTTCTATCCAGGTTATTTGAGATCAGCTGGCTTGATACTATGTTCTATCTAGGTTATTTGAGATCAGCTGGCTGGATCCTATGCTCTATCCAGGTTATTTGAGATCAGCTGGCTGGATCCTATGCTCTATCCAGGTTATTTGGGATCAACTGGCTGGATCCTATGCTCTATCCAGGTTATTTGAGATCAGCTGGCTGGATCCTATGCTCTATCCAGGTTATTTGAAATCAGCTGACTGGATCCTATGCTCTATTCAGGTTATTTGAGATCAGCTGGCTGGATCCTATGCTCTATCCAGGTTATTTGAGATCAGCTGACTGGATCCTATGCTCTATCCAGGTTATTTGAGATCAGCTGGCTGGATCCTATGCTCTATCCAGGTTATTTGAGATCAGCTGGCTGGATCCTATGCTCTATCTAGGTTATTTGATAACAGCTGACTGGATCCCATGCTGCAGAAGTTGTAGAAAATTTAGGAAACGTTAACTCGTATGTTTTTAAGTTTCATACTTTAGCTACACCTTCTATATTTTCAAATTAACGGCTAGAAGTTTTATGGTAAAATTTGTCGGTTTTACGGATCGGCCACGTTTATCACAGAGGCCACCTCTTAATCGAAAACATGCACGAGCAAAGCCTCCTTAAAAACACCACTTAATTTTGTGACGCACATGCTGGTGAATGACGTCAATGCCGGAGACGATTTGATTAATTCTTGGCTTTAGTCATTGAGGAGCCTAACTGACCTGCCTCATCCATTCATTGTTGAACCATGCAAACATTCGTGACTTCACCGGGAAAAAGACAGATAAAAAGAGAAGCCTAAAAATAGATAAAAATATAATTAATGGCACGTGTCCGATTCATGCGAGGCACCTTAATTAACATGAAAGATAAACGAGGACGACCACGATGATGAAAGGATCACCGAAGTGAGTCAGGTATTAGATGAGTGACCATCATACACATGACCAGTTCTGTTCGGGAGAGAGGCTGGAGGGATGAAAGTTAAGCAACACTGCGCTGGGTCAGGTATTGGATGGGTGAACATCATACACATAACCAGTTCTGTTCGGGAGAGAGGTTGGAGGGATGAAAGTAAAGCAACACTGCGCTGGGTCAGGTATTGGATGGGTGACCATCATACACATGACCAGTTCTGTTTGGGAGAGAGGTTGGAGGGATGAAAGTTAAGCAACACTGCGCTGGGTCAGGTATTGGATGGGTGAACATCATACACATAACCAGTTCTGTTCGGGAGAGAGGTTGGAGGGATGAAAGTAAAGCAACACTGCGCTGGGTCAGGTATTGGATGGGTGACCATCATACACATTACCAGTTCTGTTCGGGAGAGAGGTTGGATGGATGAAAGTTAAGCAACACTGCGCTGGGTCAGGTATTGGATGAGTGACCATCATACACATGACCAGTTCTGTTCGGGAGAGAAGTTGGAGGGATGAAAGTTAGTACAGCAACTTCACTCGCCTTGCTTATCAACCTCTCGACAGCATGGATTTGTGGAGGAATCCTGTTGTTCACGTTGGCGCTGAAAAGTGAAGTGATCTTCTCAGCTTTGATTTCCAGACTAAAAACCCGATATAGTAAAGGGCGAGGTTTTTATGCGGTTAAGGATGTGAAAAAACTCAGTTCAAACTCCCGTGTCCCGGATGATAATTTGCCGAGTTCAGGAAATTTGAAAATCTGTGTCTGGATAGCGCCGCCTTGGCACCCCTTCCTCAAAACCAAGCGTGGAGCGAAGAAGCAATAATCTAAAAACTCGCTTTCAATAAACCACCCGACAAATTATTTCCGATCAAATTGCGTTCTCAGAAGATTCAATCACAATTATTTGATTTGAACATTTTTCCACCGAGTAAATCTTACCGATTCGAATCTTAGCTCTAGAATTGGCTGATTGATTCCAAAACAAAACGTCTTAAAATTTCTTTTGAATCCTTTTGTCAACGAGTCATATTTCACTGGTCTAATGGCGTTGCTGAATAAGTGGATGATGATGAACCTAACTTAGCCTAAAAAGGAGGGGTTAAAACCCGGTACTGGCACGTGCCATCTCCTGTCGAAGACCAAGGAGACCATCGGCTTAACGTCCCTTCCAAAGGACGGTACAACGCGAACAACAGGATTCCTCCATAAATCCATGCTGTCGAGAGGTTAATAAGCAAGGCGAGTGAAGTTGCTGTACTAACTTTCATCCCTCCAACCTCTCTCCCGAACAGAACTGGTCATGTGTATGATAGTCACCCATCCAATACCTGACCCAGCGCAGTGTTGCTTAACTTTCATCCCTCCAACCTCTCTCCCGAACAGAACTGGTCATGTGTATGATGGTCACCCATTCAATACCTGACCCAGCGCTGTGTTGCTTAACTTTCATCCCTCCAACTTCTCTCCCGAACAGAACTGGTCATGTGTATGATGGTCACCCATCCAATACCTGACCCAGCGCAGTGTTGCTTAACTTTCATCCCTCCAACCTGGGTTTATTTCCAAGTCACCAAATTTTTGTTTCGAAGCAAACACAGTGTTAAAAACTATTTTTGTCTTTTTCATCTTGTGTTGTCTCAGTTTCTTGGTTTGCTATTATTAAAATATCGTTGATTTAAAGCAAATTACTATCCCGGTTTTTTCACACCAAAACGGCGTTTGTCAAATCGGCAATAAGATCCAGTCAGCTGATCAAAATTGAAATCAAACAAGTGTTTTCAATTGTTAAAAGTTCCTTAAATACGAGGTGGTCTTACGATATAAGAAATAATGCCTCATTCTTTCCATACACTTAATTGGTTAGTTTGTAAAAAAAACGCCAATTTGTTTGAGATTTTTTTTCAGAAAATACATAATACGTTAGTTTTATGAGTTATTGACCCTGATTATTTTATTTAGATGCATTTAGGAAGCTTGAACTTGGTAATTGTTATAATTTTGTGTGGTTCTTTTGATATCGGAAAATTGTCAGGACTGCTCTTACCCTTGATTAAGTAACAAACGTTAGGAAATTTAGTTGTTCTTCACTCAGCATTCAAAACCCAGTTGAAATAGTTTTTATCAAAACTAGTGCTAAATTTAGAGAAAGTAGACATGAGTCTAAAAACTATGATAATTTAGTTGGTTATTCAGCGCTTGCCGCTTACCAAAGTTGGCCGCCCTATTTCGCTCACTTAAATCCTCTCTTAGCAAAATGACGCCGGTGGCTTGCGATACAAAAACTATACTCACAACAATCCGGTGTCTGTGCGAATTTCGGAAACTTGTTATGCAGGTTTTTCGGCGAGGTTCACGTTGATCGTCTAGCGCTTCCCGTTCTCGGCTAGTCTAGTCGATAGTTGCACTGGAGGCTTGTCGTCGATTTTTAGTTAGCTTATACCCTGGCTAGTGAAATAATCAACTAAACGGTTGGTGTGGACTACAATATCGGCTGGGAGACTAACAGTAAGTAGGCTTACATATGTTAGTACAATAATGAAATAAAGATACCCAAATTGTTGAGTAGCACTGGAGGCTTGTCGTCGATTTTTAGTTAGCTTATACCCTGGCTAGTGAAATAATCAACTAAACGGTTGGTGTGGACTACAATATCGGCTGGGAGACTAACAGTAAGTAGGCTTACAAATGTAAGTAAAATAATGAAATAAAGATACCCAAATTGTTGAGTAGCACTGGAGGCTTGTCGTCGATATTTAGTAAGCGAATACCCTGGCTAGTGAAATAATCAACTAAACGGTTGGTGTGGACTACAATATCGGCTGGGAGACTAACAGTAAGTAGGCTTACACATGTTAGTACAATAATGAAATAAAGATACCCAAATTGTTGAGTAGCACTGGAGGCTTGTCGTCGATTTTTAGTTAGCTTATACCCTGGCTAGTTAAATAATCAACTAAACGGTTGGTCTGGACTACAATATCGGCTGGGAGACTAACAGTAAGTAGGCTTACAAATGTAAGTAAAATAATAAAATAAAGATACCCAAATTGTTGAGTAGCACTGGAGGCTTGTCGTCGATTTTTAGTTAGTGGGTATTGCTTCTAAATAATATCCTGTTACTTCTATGAACTAGGCTATCTACTGGCGAGTTATGAATAAAAAATTCAACTGGGTTTTGAATGCGTTTATAATAAACTGCTAATGTTCGCATTATTTTCCAACCTTTGTCATGTACTTTATCAATATCGGTATCAGTTTTATAATAAATTACCTAAATTTACAATTGCGACGAGATGTTGATTAGAGCAATTTTATATAAAAAATACTGACTTCAGTACCGGTATTTTAAATCAGTTAAATTAGTATTTTAAATTGAATAAATCTTATAATTGAAATCTTATTTTAAATTGCAAACGCTTGCAATGCGCGTGGTATTTTATTATTAACAACACTATAACCGTCTCAAAAATTGATGCCCAAACGCGGAGATCGGGGTTCGAGTCCGCGTTTGGGCATCAATTTTTGAGACGGTTATAGTGTTGTTAATAATTAAAAAAAAATCTTATAATTCACTATCTTTTAGGTAAGTCTATCTCCTAGAGCAAGATTTAATTTGAAAGGTATCTAAACTCATTTTCTCTATGGGATAAAAGGAACGAAAAGAAATAATGCTTCTAAATATTTTATCTTCACTCAAGGGATAGATTTTAGTTAGAAAGCCTAAGTTGTCAATTTTATTTATAGAAAAATCGAAATCGTTTGAACTAGAAAGCTACGGTTATTACTAGGGTTATTTTTGGCAAGACAAAAGCATTCTGAACAATCCGTTATGAAAATATCCATGCATATATTTTAATAATGAGTAATTATTATGTGTTTTTTAACAATGCGACGGACTATTTTTGTTAAAGAAATAATAGCAAAAAAAAAAGTTGTTCGTCTTATGCGTAAAAGAAGGATATGCTATCGCAGTTATTTGATGCAAAAATAAGCAAAATATTTTATACTTGCCGTTAGCTATTATTAAAATAAAAAAGGAATGAAGTCAGGAAAAAATGCTTTTCATCTGTAAAGACTTGCGGTTTGTGCCATTCGAAGAATGGACAAAATTTGCGGTTTTTTTCTTGTCTGGCATTTCTTTTTTTTCATTTTTATTATAATGATTTTGGTAATTGGGCTTTGTTCCAGTTTTAGACCAAGCCTGGCTGAATCACCAATCACCATATGCGACTTTCTTACGGGCATGGTATGGTAAATAAACGGTTTGAAAACTGAGACAACAAAGAAAAAATAAACAGATTTATGTTCAAAATTCTGTAAACATCTATGGTTAAATTAACAACAAATAATGCTGAGAAATTATATTAACTAACAGGCGGCCGGTAGTGAACCCGGTGCTGGCACGTAGCCACCAACTAAAATCCAATTCCAAAAGAAGGCATAACGCGAACAACAGGATTCCTCCACAAATCCATGCTGTCGAGAGGTTGATAAGCAAGACGAGTGAAGTTGCTGTACTAACTTTTCATCCCTCCAACCTCTCTCCCGAACAGAACTGGTCATGTGTATGATGGTCACACATCCAATACCTGACCCAGCGCAGTGTTGCTTAAATTTCATCCCTCCAACCTCTCTCCCGAACAGAACTGGTCATGTGTATGATGGTCACCCATCCAATACCTGACCCAGCGCAGTATTGCTTAACTTCCATCCCTCCGACCTCTCTCCCGAACAGAACTGGTCATGTGTATGATGGTCACCCATCCAATACCTGACCCAGCGCAGTATTGCTTAACTTCCATCCCTCCGACCTCTCTCCCGAACAGAACTGGTCATGTGTATGATGGTCACTCATCCAATACCGACTCAGCGCAGTGTTGCTTAACTTTTAACCCTCCAACCTCTCTCCCGAACAGAACTGGTCATGTGTATGATGGTCACTCATCCAATACCTGACCCAGCGCAGTTTTGCTTAACTTTCAACCCTCCAACCTCTCTCCCGAACAGAACTGGTCATGTGTATGATGGTCAACCATCCAATACCTGACTCAGCGCAGTGTTGCTTAACTTTCATCCCTCCAACCTCTCTCCCGAACAGAACTGGTCATGTGTATGATGGTCAACCATCCAATACCTGACCTAGTGCAGTGTTGCTTAACTTTCATCCCTCCAACCTCTCTCCCGAACAGAACTGGTCATGTTAAAACTATTGCCAAGGTTAGATAATGTAGTCATGAGTCTGAAAACAATACTGGTCGGCCAGTCATCTTCGCAAAAGGTGAAAAAAATCATTGTGAAGCGAAAGACATTTCAAAAATATTAGACCCCGCTGTAAATTCATCTGCTAAACGTATCTCTTCTTCTTCTAGAAAGCAACGAAATGTTATGTTAAAAAAAATCCCCACGACCAAGTCGTGCTCCTGAATATTTATATATCTATAAAAATCAATAGCATAATTTGCCGCGAAATAATTCGGTTTAACAACATGGCCGATACAAATGTGTGTTGTTGAATTTGAGTTGGATATGCGGAAACAGGCAAAGTTCCCCCTACAGCCCTACACAGTGATGTATTGGTCAATGCACGCGGGTGTACCCAGTCCACCCACTATTAATTTTATTTTTGGCCGTACCCCCACTTTGAATTTTTGAGGGAACGCAGGTGAACGCACGGGAAAGCAGTATTAAATTATGATTATTCGGAATATCCTGCACTTCTTTATTTTCAAGGCGAAAATATCCCAGTTACGGGTTTTATTTCTAATAATCCACTTACTTAAAAATAGACCTAGCAAGAATGTCACTGTATGCGAACGTGCTAAGAGTAGGTAGACAGGAATTATGTCGGCGTCGTGACTTGCAACAAAGGGGTTAGTTGGAACCATATTACTGTTATCACGTAGGGAAGTCGGTAGCCGCTTTCGCGGCGTCGCACGGCGGTGCAAGCTCTCAGAAGCAAGCCCGCTTCAAATAATAAGAATTCGCAGGAAAGACAAAAATACAAACAATAACCAAAATGCCACATACGAGCCACACTGGACGAGTTAGTTCAATTCAAGATGCAGAAGAGGAAGCAAGTGGATTTGCATTCCCTTTGGGGCCTTGCTCCTCCTAAAAAACCAAAATTTGGTTTGGGAGAAGTTGAAGACACCACCAACGTCGCATCACGCAGCAGCAAGGAGCTTAATGAAAAAGAGTCATTGTGGAAACTGATGTAATCTCGTCAACGCGAAAGTACGCGCGTATCTATGGGTAGTTTCAACAAAAATTAAAACCAGTATCCGATTAAAATGATTGACTTTCTTTTACCAGATTCCCGAATCCCCACCAAATTTAAAGACTGCAACAATGTGGGAAGGTGGAGACATGAGAGGGCGGCATTAATTTAATTTTCTCAAAATCATTACGTAATTAAAAATGCAGTTCTGACCATGTCATTCCAAGCCCAATTTCATCGTAAACTCGTAGATTGACTCCAAAAGAAACCTTAGAATAAAAATTCACTTGGAGCTGCGCCCGAATATTTCCACTCTTTCGGTGCATTCGCCTTGGGTCTCCTCCTCCTCCTCCTCCTCCCCCCCCCCCCCACCACCCCGCCCGCCGACACAAAAAAAATGGGTCATTTTTGCGTACCCCCACTAAAAATTTTACGAATACATCACTGGCCCTACAATATATATATATACATTTTTCGCTGAAGTATTTCCAACATTGAGTAGACAGAGAGAAAGAGATGGATAAAAGGGAGAAGAAGAGAGATGGCGAGATGGTGGGAAAGAGAGAACGGGTATTGATTTACATCTCACTAGCAATGTATAATAAACCCTAGTACGCGAAAAGTAGCGCAAAAGCAAAAATATAGACCCTCATTTCAGGAGTTTTATATTAAAAAAATAAAGAAATTATGTGTGATTTTATTATATGATGATTTGTTTTATTTTTTTTTTTATTGGCTGCGTGTGCTGGACGTTTGGATTTTTAATTAGTGACAGTTAATTTGATTTTCACCTGTTTTTGCACTTAATTGTGAATGTAATTCATGATTGATTGATTTCTTGTATTTAACTTGGCGCTGTTTTGATGTTCCATGTGGCGCTGGTCTAATGGCGTCGGTGAATGAGTGGATGATGATGCGGATGATGATGAGGATGATGATGAACTTAATTTAGAATTTGAATTCAATTTCTGAGCTAGATTTTTGTCTGTTGATTCGTAGATATTTTATTTATTTGAAAAAAAAATATATTTAACGCAAAAGACGTGCGATTGAAGCATTGCAAAAAAAATATAGTAATATTTTGCGATTAATGCAAGCGTTAATACAAAATCAAATTCTACAAAATTAATTTTTTTTGTTATTGGAAAATTGTCAGGACTGCTCTTACCCTTGATAAAGTAACAGGTACAAGTTACGAAACGTTGGGAAATTTAGTTGTTCTTCACTTAGCATTGAAAACCCAGTTGAAATAGTTTTTGTTAAAACTAGTGCTAAGTTTACATCAAGTAGACATGAGTCTAAAAACAATCACGTTATCCATCCTATCGTCGTCCATCGTTATTCATCAAAACTAAAAAAATAGACCAATTTGACAATTAGTCAAATTTAAGATGTCTATGGAAGACCCGATAGGCAGTAACCATGGAGATACAAAGTATTTAACGGACTGTTAACATTATTATATCTAACCCTTTAGTACCAGTTTATCAACAGGCCGTTGAAAACCTAACGACCCGTTAATTTGTTACTTGCTTAGCAACAGCCAATCAGAATATTTTTTCATTCGTTAACGATCTGTTACTTAAAAAAAATACCACCTAATCAATTTTTTTTTTTTAACAATTTTGACTGAAACTGAGAAGAAATAGGATTTTGCTTATTTTATTAAATTTCAACATGCTGTGAGTGGCTGGTTTTTTATTTTATTAGAATCGCCGATTTCAAAGCCATTTTAACCTATTTTTGCCATAAAAGCAACAAACGAATTTACAATGCTTTAAGACCTGGCATTTTCTAAATAAACAGCCGGCTTGGAAATTATTTTTATTCTTATGCAAAACCATGCGTATAACCCTCATCTCGTTGCTTTCAACCAAGGTATAGGTTGTCGTGCAGGTCGTTCAAAACGAGACCCAGCATTGCTAGGTTTATTCAGGAAGGTACGCCAAGCCAGGCGTGCGGGGAGAGATAGTCTGAAAAACGAATTAAATATGTAGGTACATGCGCACTTTTAGTTCAGAGCAAACGCAAAACTAGACGGGATAGTAATGATTTTTTGGGGGGAAGATTAGAAAGGGCTGTACTACTATGATGTGGGTTGGTGAGGGGGTAGACATTTTAGGGCGCGGAGTTGAAACGCTGCTCCGTGCTAGTGCTAGGGTGGTGGGGGGCGTTCAGCGAGCTCGGGTCTCATTACTGGTTTTAGCGCATGAATATTTTCATAACCGTTCTGTTTTTTGCTGTGACTATTTTCTCGATTTTCATTAAAAAGAAAAAAAATGTTTTTTGGATTTTTTTTTGTTTGACCGTTTTGTCGTTTTTATTTGTTACTTTTGCGTTATTTGTTTCCGTTGGCTGGTTTTGACGATGTTTTCAGTTTATGCTGATGAGTAGGAATGACAGTTTCTCTTCAGGATTTCATTGCAAAAAAAACTCTCCGAATAAAATGTAGTTTCGCAATACAATCATTACACTAGTGATGCATAGTCTTCAAAATAGCACCGACTCGCTGCCTTATATTTGCTGTATTTTGCTTGTATTTACCGAAAATTCGCAATTCATTACGCGCAAATATTAAAATACATATTCTGTGCATAGAATAGTTCATTAGCCCAACCCCTCACCCCCCCTTTGAAACGAAAACGAAGCGTCACCCCCTACCCTAAAAATTTTTAGTATCCCTCCGCACATAAGTTATCCACTACGCACCTTTTGCCACGCACTATTTCTAGTTGCCAAAATATTACCGAGTAGGCGAGGGGGGCTTTCGCGGGGCGAGGGGGGCGACGGCTGGCGAGGGGGTGGAAGGGAAAAGCGAGGATAAAATGCCAATAAAGAATTAGTAACTACAAGAATTTTTACGCGGAAAGACCGCTATAGTTTCGGCGCCTCCATCACCGCTCATCTTTAGCTGGAAAAGGGTAAACAGAAACAACACGCACACTCAAAACGTACACATGCTAAAAACAGCTGGCTGTATGGATATTTGTTGCTCACCTATTCTCATTTAGACGTTCAGAACAAGAGTGTACCAATATATTTTTTAATGTTCAAATGTCCGTTTCTGTAATATCGTTGTAACGCATGTTTGAACTAGCTATGTGGGTAAGATATGCTATGTGGACAGTTGTTCTGTATGATTTGTAAATGCCGCCTATTCGATTTGGCCCTGGGTGGTTCGTCGTTTCGCCGGAATATTCGGCAGCCGACACTGGCTGGCTCAGTCGCCGAGGTTGAGTTTGAGTAACACCGGCTGTGCCGAGACGATGTGATCCCGGACGCCGCGTTTTTAAGTTATTTCTCTTTACTTATGACAGCGTTTCAGTGCTTGGCGTGTGCTGATGAAGGTAATTAATGCATCGCTTGCACGTGTTTGCTCGTTCGATGTCCGCTTTTTGATGTTTGATTGTGTTTACGGGCGCGTTTTATCGTTGGTGGGTTTTTAGGCTGTGAACTGTCAGATGTCAAACGGTTTGCCAGATGAAAGTGCAACCAACGGAATGTGGGTTATCAACCGTTTTGCGGATGCGATTTAAAAGTGTTCCGAATATTTGAATTGTCGTTCTAATTTAGCGGATGGAATTTTTCGCGAGACAAACGTTAACTTGTTTCGTCGCTTCTATTCTGCGTTAGGTATTTTGTTGAAAGTGGTAATAATTAAGATTAATTTTCGCGATCTTTTTTTTCTGCGTCGCCATTTTGGGAAGTGAGCAAAAAATGATTCCGCCGAAACTGTATTCTTAATTAATTAATCATTTCGTGTCATCTGAGCTAGCACCAGACAATCGATTCGTTCTCCGATTCGATAACGAGCCGCGTTCTCATTTCGTCAGCGTTTAGTTTCGCATTGCAAATTCAAAATGGGGTGCTTCATAGTTAAAAAAAAAAGAAAAAAACCCAAGTTATTACACGTAAATAATTGACGAAGGGTGGGCCTAGCGACAAGACCGGGTGGGGGGATGGAAAAGTGCGTTCAGGCGTGCGCGTAGGACTACGCATATTTTAGTTCACGATTCGCACACGTTTTGTGTTTGCGAGAAAGAAATATTATGGAAATGCGTCGGATTCGAGGGGGTGGGACGCAATCGATAACAAAAAAGAAACTGTAGCCATTACATATATATATATTTGTATTGTATTCGCCTTGTATTGCAGAATTAAACATTGAGTTAGCTAAATCGGAATGTCGTGTTTCGAATTGCGTGATAAACGTGATTATTTGTACTAGGGGTAAAATGAACAATCCTAGTTATTATATTTTTAATTTTTAATTATGTATCATTCACATAACATGAAAAAAAAAAAACTGGAATATTTAGCCGGTGACTTGAAAACGAAATGAATAAAAGAATAACCCAATGATATAATTTTTCAGTATAAAACGACATATTAACCTGAAGCAATACTAATTGACATAATAAAAGATGATTAAATTCGTGCCAAAAATCTAGCCCGAGAATAGCGAAACACTTCAATTATCTCCACACAGCCTCGTATCGTGTTTTATATGATGGAAATAAATTCTTCGTTGTTTCGTTCCTTTTCTGAACAGCTAATAGTTTTATTGGCAGTCGTTTCGAATTTTGGCTGCTAAAAAATAATATTTTATTACCCAGAATGGCTGTCCGAAATACCAGTTTCTAGTTTTAATAGCGAAACCAGTTGATAATAATTGGAAAATGGGTACCAAACCAGTTTTACGGGCGTCTCGCCGAAATAATTTGGCAATCCATAATTGCTTGTGAAAATGCCTAGGACGAGTGCATCGCAAAAGTCGGGTCGTCATTAGCGGGCTGCAGTTCTTGATAATAGTTGTGGTAGTATTAAAATGCAGGAGGAGATTGGCACGATGCTTGTATAAAATGACCATTATGACCAGAGAAGCAGTTATTCAGAATATTATCAACACAATTTCAGAAAAGAAAAAACCTGTATATGTAAACTCAAACTCGAAGATAAGATCACTGCAAGCAAAAGTTGTTTTAAACTAATTTTTAACTGAAAATTAAACTGAAAATTATCTATTAAATATACAGTTGCAAAAAAGTGGTCAAGTTAATAACAAATACTAGAGTAAAATTCAACGTAGCATAAAAACTACATATGGTACATCGTTTTTTTTTAAATTACAGCAACACCACTCACTGTCAGCTAATGGATGTGTGACCGTAGGTTATTTTTAAGTTTGGATGTAGAGGCCTGTACCTGCCGGTACTTGGTGCTGTTGGACAGAAGCAGCCAACACAGTGTGTCAAAGTGACAAGGCTAAGCGGTGTCCAGTCCTTGGTGCTGTTGGACAGAAGCAGCCAACACAGTGTGTCAAAGTGACAAGGCTAAGCGGTGGCCAGTCCTTGGTGCTGTTGGACAGGAGCAGTCAACACAGTGTGTCAAAGTGACAAGGCTAAGCGGTGGCCGGTCCTTGGTGCTGTTGTACAGGAGCAGCCAACACAGTGTGTCAAAGTGACAAGGCTAAGCGGTGGCCGGTCTTTGGTGCTGTTGGACAGTAGCAGCCAACACAGTGTGTCAAAGTGACAAGACTAAGCGGTGGCCGGTACTTGGTGCTGTTGGACAGGAGCAGCCAACACAGTGTGTCAAAGTGACAAGGCTAAGCGGTGGCCGGTCCTTGGTGCTGTTGGACAGTAGCAGCCAACACAGTGTGTCAAAGGGACAAGGCTAAGCAGTGGCCGGTCCTTGGTGCTGTTGGACAGGAGCAGCCAACACAGTGTGTCAAAGGGACAAGACTAAGCGGTGGCTGGTCCTTGGTGCTGTTGGACAGGAGCAGCCAACACAGTGTGTCAAAGTGACAAGGCTAAGCGGTGGCCGGTCCTTGGTGCTGGTGGACAGGAGCAGCCAACACAGTATGTCAAAGTGACAAGGCTAAGCGGTGGCCGGTCCTTGGTGTTGTTGGACAGGAGCAGCCAACACAGTGTGTCAAAGTGACAAGGCTAAGCGGTGGCCGGTCCTTGGTGCTGTTGGACAGGAGCAGCCAACACAGTGTGTCAAAGTGACAAGGCTAAGCGGTGGCCGGTCCTTGGTGTTGTTGGACAGGAGCAGCCAACACAGTGTGTCAAAGTGACAAGGCTAAGCGGTGGCCGGTCCTTGGTGCTGTTGGACAGGAGCAGTCAACACAGTGTGTCAAAGGGACAAGGCTAAGCAGTGGCCGGTCCTTGGTGCTGTTGGACAGGAGCAGCCAACACAGTGTGTCAAAGTGACAAGGCTAAGCGGTGGCCGGTCCTTGGTGCTGTTGGACAGGAGAAGCCAACACAGTGTGTCAAAGTGACAATGCTAAGCGGCACCAGGTTTACCCTCATCTTCCTTCCAGGCTAGGATGGGCGACACGCAGCATTTCTGCCTGCGGTGGAACAACTACCAGACATCGATCACGTCTGCGTTCGAGAATCTCCGTGACGACGAGGACTTCGTGGACGTCACGCTGGCATGCGACGGGAAGAGTCTGAAGGCGCATCGCGTCGTACTGAGTGCTTGCAGTCCATACTTCAGGGAACTTCTCAAGGTGAGGTTAAAACCTCTCAATTTGATGCCCAAACAGGGACTCGAACCCCGATCTCCACCTGTCGCGGGTGTTGCTCTCACCAATTGAGCTACTTGGACCCCGATCTCCACCTGTCGCGGGTGTTGCTCTCACCAATTGAGCTACTTGGACCCCGATCTCCACCTGTCGCGAGTGTTGCTCTAACCAATTGAGCTACTTGGACCCCGATCTCCACCTGTCGCGGGTGTTGCTCTAACCAATCGAGCTACTTGGACCCCGATCTCCACCTGTCGCGGGAGTTGCTCTAACCAATTGAGCTACTTGGACCCTGATCTCCACCTGTCGCAGGTGTTGCTCTAAACAATTGAGCTACTTGGACGTGTAATTTTTGAGAGGATTTTAGTGCATTCTATGAGAATGACGGACTTTATCCATTAGTCCTCTCTCCTCAAAAGGACAGACAATAAGTTTTGTGACTTTTCATCTTCATACAGATTAATTTAAGAAGATAAGATCGTGTCTATGCCAGAATGTGTTGTAATTTCGACATCAGAACATATTGAAAGCGCAGTGGGGTGGAAGTTTTTATATAGTTTTTTTTTAGAAGTCCAAATTTTAGTAAAACATTTTGGTAAAACCTGGCCTTACTAAACGAAACTAAAGCTCACATCGTTATGACGGCGTTTCGTTTGTTTTTCACGCAGAGCACGCCCTGCAAGCATCCTGTAATAGTCCTGCAAGACGTCGCCTTCTCCGACCTCCTCTCGTTGGTCGAGTTCATTTACCACGGGGAGGTGAACGTGCACCAGCGGAACTTGACCTCGTTCCTCAAGACTGCGGAAGTTCTCAGGGTCAGCGGGCTAACGCAGCAGTCGGACGAAAAAGACGAGGTGAGTTGACAGATCTTTACTCCATGGTATCTTTAGTAACACCGTTGAGTGCAGGTTCTAGGTAGAGTTTCAACGTCAATTTTACAGTCTCTGCGTGAAATATGGCCGCCAAATGACTACCTTACCGACAAAAATTCAGAGTACCGGAACATCACGTTAAGTGGAGCCACTGTCGTATGAATTTTTATTTCGATATTTCTCGTAGGTTAACTCGCTTTTGAGACGTTTCATGCTCAAAAAATCTCCATCAATGTTTACCTCAACGATTGATAAACACGTTACGATTGTAAAAAGCGAGTAACCTACGATAAATATCGAAATTAAATTTCATACGACAGTGGCTCCACTTAACGTGATGTTCCGGTACTCTGCATTTTTGTCGGTAAGGCAGTCATTTGGCGGCCATCTTTCACGCAGAGACTGTAACATTGACGTTGTTTCTCTACCAAGAACCTACACTCAACGTTAAAACTACGGCGACTCCAACTAGAAAGTCGTTAATCCAGCGATATTTCCCACAAAGACAGTTCAACTCTGACTTCTTATCAACCCAACGTTCTACCCTTGCAGCCTCCGCCCACACCGCTTCGAACGAAGGCATCGTTTGCTGACAGCCACCATGCAACAGATGCTTCGTTTGCACCGGCCCCCTCCCCGCCTCCTGCCCCGCCAGCCGCCCCAACCGGGGGCGGAGCTACCGTCAACCAGCTGTTGCGCCGAGCGGCAGCAATGGCGGCTAACAGGTTTGTTAACGTCGGTAACAGACGCAGAGTTTAACGATGTGTTTCTTAACTGAAGAAGTTTAGAAGATTCAGAAGTTTTAAATTTTACAGGAGAATTTAGTAAGCTTTGTAGGCTCAACAACATAAAACTCGGGTCTATTGGAGTGGAAGCTTACTCAGGTCTATTGGAGTGGGAGCTTACTCAGGTCTATTAGAGTGGGAGCTTACTCAGGTCTATTAGAGTGGGAGCTTACTCAGGTCTATTAGAGTGGGAGCTTACTCAGGTCTATTGGAGTGGGAGCTTACTCAGGTCTATTGGAGTGGGAGCTTACTCAGGTCTATTGGAGTGGGAGCTTACTCAGGTCTATTGGAGTAGGAGCTTACTCAGATTTATCATATCAGGAGCTTACTCAGGTCTATTAGAGTGGGAGCTTACTCAGGTCTATTGGGGCGGGAGCTTACTCAGGTCTATTTGAGTGGGAGCTTATTCAGGTCTATTGGGGCGGGAGCTTACTCAGGTCTATTAGAGTGGGAGCTTACTCAGGTCTATTGGAGTGGGAGCTTACTCAGGTCTATTAGAGTGGGAGCTTACTCAGGTCTATTGGAGTGGGAGCTTACTCGGGTCTATTGGGGCGGGAGCTTACTCAGGTCTATTGGAGTGGGAGCTTACTCAGGTCTATTAGAGTGGGAGCTTACTCAGGTCTATTGGAGTGGGAGCTTACTCAGGTCTATTGGAGTGGGAGCTTACTCAGGTATATTGGAGTGGGAGCTTACTCAGGTCTATTGGAGTGGGAGCTTACTCAGGTCTATTGGAGTGGGAGCTTACTCAGGTATATTGAAGTGGGAGCTTACTCAGGTCTATTCGAGTGGGTGCTTACTCAGGTCTATATCAAGGTTTACTGGATACCACTAATCGGCCAAACCATTTGTCCGATCGCGACGAAACAAAAACTGGGCGACTCATTACACTATTGGCAACAGATTGACACTTTTTCAAATCGAAACTATTATTTTGTCTTCTAGTTACTTGTGTTGTTAAAGTCTGTCTGAAAACTTAACGCCAAGAGCTCTGTTGCTTTGCTTGATAGGAGAGAGCGAAGAGGCTCGGGGGCGGAGCTATCCGACGGATCCGACCACTCGGGGCGTTCCACGGGAAAACGAGCGAAGACAGAGTCGACCAACAACAACGAGGCAAACGGAGCTGCGCAAGATTTCTCCGCGTCAACCAAACACAACGCAAACAGAATGGTGAGGAAAATGACGATTACTAATTAAACATTCTTTCTGGAGATCTCTGGTTATTATAGGGGACTAGATGAAACTAAACCCGTAGTTGAGGAAGCAGAATTAAGAAGCCCTTGCGATCTCAGCATCTCCATGGCTACCAAACGTTGAATCTACCATTGAACCTCCTATGCTAGGCCATGATATACCCGTGGTAACATAAGATAGCAGAATTGAGAAGCTCTGTCAGGCGATCTCAGCATCTCCATGGCTACCAAACGTTGAATCTACCATTGAACCTCCTATGCTAGACCATGATATACCCGTGGTAACATAAGATAGCAGAATTGAGAAGCTCTGTCAGGCGATCTCAGCATCTCCATGGCTACCAAACGTTGAATCTACCATTGAACCTCCTATGCTAGGCCATGATATACCCGTGGTAACATAAGATAGCAGAATTGAGAAGCTCTGTCAGGCGATCTCAGCATCTCCATGGCTACCAAACGTTGAATCTTCCATTGAATCTTGTGTGCTAGGCCATGATATACCCGTGGGAACATAAGATAGCAGAATTGAGAAGCTCTGTCAGGCGATCTCAGCATCTCCATGGCTACCAAACGTTGAATCTACCATTGAACCTCCTATGCTAGACCATGATATACCCGTGGTAACATAAGATAGCAGAATTGAGAAGCTCTGTCAGGCGATCTCAGCATCTCCATGGCTACCAAACGTTGAATCTTCCATTGAATCTTGTGTGCTAGATAGCGTTTTTTTTTTCAAAGTAGGCAACAAAAACGGCTATTTAACAGGGATGTCAGCTGGTAAAAAGGAACTTGCAAAACGGTTTTATTTCTGAGCCAATCAAAGACTGTGACCATCTTTAAATCTTCGAGTTCGCAATTATGTCTCGTTTGTGACTTCGGCATGGTTCAAGTTTAACGCTTACGTGATGTTCATGAAATGTTGATGACATTAACTTAGCTTAAGTCATGCTTTTAACGTGCCTAAAACACACAATAACATCGCAAGGCAATTTTAAAGCGACTTTGTCTCAGTCGATGAGCAGCATATCTAGCAACCAACAGACAAGCTCTAGATTTTCCTAACAGCTGGCCTACGAATCCAAAGTCCTTTTTTTTATTACAAGGAACGCTAATAACAACTCGAGCTTTGGTGTCAAAACTAAAAATCGAACTCCGATCTCTACATATCCTGAGCATAGCTCTAAACAATTGAGCTAATTGGACATATCATTGGTTAGATTATTCAATTGGTTAGAGCAACACCCGCAAAAGGGTCAGTTCACCGTTTTGGTACCAATTTTTGAGAAGTTTTTGGTGTTCCTATTAATAAAGAATTTTGCACACAGCAAGAATTTGCGATTTGAATAAGATTTAAAGACCTCAAGTCCATTAACCAAACTTTGGTTCTCTTTTCATTCCCAGGACGAATCTAACCACCATCGCAGCCCCTCCCCTTTGCCACACGAAGTGAAAACCGAGCCGCTAGACCTCCTATTGTCCACCGATCTCGACAACTCGGGCGATTCGAATGACGGGGCGCGCTCAGACTGCGACGAAGGGGGTGGTACCGGAGGAGGCGGGGCTTTCTTCGGAGGCCCACGAGGGGCGGAGAGCAAGCTGTTCGGAACGTCTGGCGGATCGTTCGACTTCAGTATGGCCGCGTTGGCGGGGGACTCGACAATATCAGGTTGGTGAATGATGAGTGGGGTTATAAGAGGTTACTTTAACCTAACTAACTCTTAACAGATATTCCATCCTTATGAGGCAAAGACTAGCACAGATAAAGCTTGCACAGATATTCCATCCTTATGAGGCAAAGACTAGCACAGATAAAGCTTGCACAATATTCCATCCTTATGAGGCAAAGACTAGCACAGATAAAGCTTGCACAGATATTCCATCCTAATGGGGTAAAGACTACCACAGATAAAGCTTGCACAGATATTCCATCCTTATGAGGCAAAGACTAGCACAGATAAAGCTTGCACAGATATTCCATCCTTATGAGGCAAAGACTAGCACAGATAAAGCTTGCACAATATTCCATCCTTATGAGGCAAAGACTAGCACAGATAAAGCTTGCACAGATATTCCATCCTTATGGGGTAAAGACTACCACAGATAAAGCTTGCACAGATATTCCATCCTTATGAGGCAAAGACTAGCACAGATAAAGCTTGCACAGATATTCCATCCTTATGAGGCAAAGACTACCACAGATAAAGCTTGCACAGATATTCCATCCTTATGGGGCAAAGACTACTGCAGGTAAAGCTTGCACAGATATTCCATCCTTATGAGGCAAAGACTAGCACAGATAAAGCTTGCACAGATATTCCATCCTTATGAGGCAAAGACTAGCACAGATAAAGCTTGCACAGATAATCCATCCTTATGGGGTAAAGACTACCACAGATAAAGCTTGCACAGATATTCCATCCTTATGGGGTAAAGACTAGCATGGATAACATTCGGCATAGATTTGTTTTTTTTAATACGTATTTTGCTAATGTGTTTTTTGGTTGGCAGGACTGAACCAACTCCAGAACAACCCTGACGGAACACCTGGAGGCTCTCAAGGTAGGAAATTTGGGATTTTGCACCATCACTAATTTTAAGTCACACTTTGGGATTTTTTTTTTTTTTTACGAAATGTTTGTTTTAGACAGACGGGAGAAACTGGAGTGGGCAATTTGTATATAAAAATCAAATGCATGTAACGGACATTAAGTCGTTGGTTGTACATTTTTTTCTTGTACATGAAAGGCAAGGTTGGATTAAGAGTAGTAAACAAATTTAAAAGTCAAAATTAAAACCCGGAAAACTTTATGAAACAATCACGATTGTTTGCATCGCTGTTAATTTTCGATCGTAAAATCGAACTACCTCGTCACGTTATGAACTGTTGGGTTAAACTCGAGATAAACGGTTAGAATTTTTGGCGGTAAAAATTTAATTTCTGGTTACAAATATACTAAGTGTGGTTGAAGCATAACTCAACCGACAGATTGTTTTTTAATATCGTGTTAAAGATTCAATCTGTAAAACCATCCGAAGAAAACGTTGCCAAAGCCAATAGCAGGGTTCAGCAACTCATGACATATCATTATACATCACTTTCAAAATTAATTTCCTACTCGAGTTTCTCCCAGCGTTTCCAAACAAAGTCCACTGGCGCAGAGAATATTGTGGTGAGATTATCTAGACGGTTTCACATAACGAAAACTAAAACAACTAATCAGTCCTACATCCAGTCATTCCTGTCCCTTCAACATTAAACCATTGCTTCAGCTTTTGGTCATTGAATTTATAAAATGTAGACTGCATTTTTTGAGTATACAAATTGGTTTTGAGGTATCGAGACATGTACTTTGATTATAATAAATGAGAAACTCTAAATAAACTGACTTAACATGTCATAGATAAAGCTTGCACAGATGTTCCATCCTTATGAGGCAAAGACTAACACAGATAAAGCTTGCACAGATGTTCCATCCTTATGAGGCAAAGACTACCACAGATAAAGCTTGCACAGATATTCCATCCTTATGAGGCAAAGACTACCACAGATAAAGCTTGCACAGATGTTCCATCCATATGAGGCAAAGACTAGCACAGATAAAGCTTGCACAGATATTCCATCCTTATGAGGCAAAGACTAACACAGATAAAGCTTGCACAGATATTCCATCCTTATGAGGCAAAGACTAGCACAGATGAAGCTTGCACAGATGTTCCATTCTTATGAGGCAAAGACTAACACAGATAAAGCTTGCACAGATATTCCATCCTTATGAGGCAAAGACTACCACAGATAAAGCTTGCACAGATATTCCATCCTTATGAGGCAAAGACTACCACAGATAAAGCTTGCACAGATATTCCATCCTTATGAGGCAAAGACTACCACAGATGAAGCATGCACAGATATTCCATCCTTATGAGGTACTTAAAAATATTGCTGCTTGAGCTAGAAATATTTTGACACAGCGCTAAGATTAGGAAAACATGAGCATCGTCTCTATCTTTTAGCAACATTCATCAATGACCAGAAACTAGATTCGCTGAAAACTTCGCCCAAATCCTTTCCAAAATCCCAGGTAACGATGGACGTCAGCTAGAAATGATCGAAGATTTTAAGTACTCCGATTTGAATGCCAAGATTTACAACGATTTCAAACAGTGTTTTGAAATTTTGCGCATCCAGTAAGCTAGATTTTGACTTTTGTAAAAAATAGCTTATTTTGTATTGTTTCTCTTTTCCTTTCCCTGCATCGCTTTTTTGCATGTTTTTTCGAAATCCACTTTTATCTATATATATATCTTTCTCTCTGTCTTGCAAATGAAAACATGAAAATATTATGATTTTTGTCGGAAGCAAAGATGATCCCGTGGAAGAGCGCTCTACGCTTGGGTTTGCATAAATAGTTTGTACAGGACTCTCAGAATTCACAGTTCACAGCTAGTTTTGCAAAACGAAAGTTTTTGAAAAAATACATTTTAAAAATAAATTTAAAATAAATCCAATAACATTATTTTTTAACTAGGAACACTATTAACCTCTCGGGAATCTTTGCTCAAAAATGATATGTCCAATTAGCTCAATTGGTTAGAGCAACACCAGTGATAGGTGGAGATCGGAGTTCGATTCCTTGTTTGGGCATCGATTTATGGGACGGTTATAGTGTTGTTAATAATAAAATACTCCGCGCATTGCAAGCGTTTGCAATTTAAATAATATTTTACCCAATTGAAAATGAGTTGCATTTGTCAATGCCGATCTGTTCTTCGTGGAACAATCATGAAAATTATATTTGGTATACTTTTTATAGATTTTATTGGCAAGAAATGGGTTTCTTAGGCTTAGCATGAAACATTTGGCAGAAAAGATTTGGACTACAGCTTTAGTATTTAAGAAATTTACTGATACGCAAATCAAATTTTTTTTAAGAATTAAAAAAAGAAACTCGACAAACTTGAAGAGGGTGATTTAAAACTATGCAATGCTCAGCCCAAAAATACCCACTCAGCTCCAAATTGTAAAATGTCGTGCCATAAAAACACGAAACTGCTTCAAATTAAGCAAATCGACGCCAAAAAATTGTGTCGATCAGCGCGACGGGATTGTGACGGGAAAAAAAACCAAGCAATTAGTTATTTGATTAATGAAAAAATAGTAATTTGCTTTGATATAAAGAGTTCAGTGATTGAATAAAGTCGTAGCATTCAAGTTGTCATTGGAGAATAAAACTGATCTTGTTCATGCTTAATTACGACAATCTTTTAATATGTTCGACAGGATTTAAATTTCTGAGCATCGAGCGTTGAGGGGGGCTTAATTTCTCTTATAAGAAATTGTTTGGCCAATTTCAAACATCCACAATTAAAACATGAATTTTTAAACATGAACACAACGATTTGAAACATGGTTTTCAATGCAGTCTTCGAGTTTGAATGAACGTAGATCATTAGAACCACATTAAAGCCGGTCATTATTCACAGCCTCAAAGTTGTACCATCGAGTTTATATGTAAAGTCAGAGAACCAGAATGAATGGTCAGCTTGCTGCTGAGCAAACGAGGCCGGCAACACGTGGTAACGGTAGGTGCCACCAGATGGCGCTTGCTGCCGTTCTTTTTAACAAACCTCTACAATTAAATTATAACGACTCAAAATATCGATACATGTTTATCAATCGTTGAGGTTAGCATTAATAAAGATTAATTGTGTGCAAACCAATCTGCGAGAAATAACAAAATCAAATTTCTTACCACTCGAAACGACGGTGACGTTTTGGATACGTAGTCATTTGGGGGCAATCGTAATCATTTTACCTGCAAAATAATGAGAAGGTTTTTTTTAATAATTGCACGGTGAAAACCTTGATATCCTTGGGGAAAAAACCTGTTATAAACTAGGAAAAAAGCAAGCTTTAGAGCAAAACCAAAATGGCAGAGGGTTAAATGTTTTTGCAGTTGAAAAGTCGCTGCATGTCACTTCAAAAGATTTGAGGCACGTCCCAGAGAAGTATATCTCGTAAAACAAAGATTATTTAGACAATTAGACAATTATATGTAATTGTTATAATTAAATTAAATTAAATTGTGAAAAAATTTGTAATAATTTAAGACAATCATCTCGTCAAACTCTTAAAAAAAACCTGTTTATAAAAAAAAGTATATCGCCTTCGCCGCCCCCGTCTCAACTCTGGCACCTAATGTGTTCCAGACATGACGTACGGGGGCGGCGGGGGCCGGCGATGTCCCGTCTGCGACAAGTGTTTCTCTCGCGCCTGGTCGCTCCAGCGACATCTTGCCGACACGCACTTCTACGTCAGCCAGCGTTTCCGCTGCGAAGTCTGTCAACGGACGTATCGTTCGCGTAACAGCCTGGTTAGCCATCGATCGCAGTACCACGGTCCGAAGGCGAAGATGCCTTTAAACGCGCCAGCGTTGTGCTAGTGACGTTACGTGGAAAGTGAAATGACAGACGGTTTCAAACGAAAAGTGCGTGGAAGATACTGTTACGACCTGAATTTAGACTTGCGCTAAGCCGAAATATCTCGATTGGCAATGTGAGAGGTTGTAACTTGCCGGGATCTAATTTAGATTCTTTATGATGGTTTTTAGACTCATGTCTACTTGATTTATCCTTAGCACTAGTTTTTAGAAAAACTATTTGAACTAGGTTTTGAATGCTAAGTAAAGGGCTACTAAATTTTCCCGACGTTTCGTAACATATACTAGTTACTTCTTCAGAGGTTTGAGCAGTCCTGACAATTTTCCAATTACAAAAGAAAAGATAACAAAATAACGAAAGTTAACAAAAGTTATCGGAAAATTGTCAGGACTGCTCAAAATCCTGAAGAAGTAACTAGTATATGTTGCGAAACGTCGGGAAAATTTAGTAGCCCTATACTTAGCATTCAAAACCCAGTTGAAATAGTTTTTCTCAATTTAGATTCTATTTGGAAAGAAAGGAATATATTAATACGCGTACCAAAGCTGTAGTATACAATCAGAACTGTTTAACCCCGAGCTGGTTTCTGTCTGCTACCTTTCCTGACCAAATGAATACAGCTGGGCCATCTGGATATTGCTGACGCTTATCGTGCAAATTCCTACCTGCACGCGATAGCTCACCTTAGCACCAAATGCAACCATGCAGTTTGCAAAAATACTATAAAAATCTGGCATCAGAATAAACTTTTTGTGCTCAGGGTGTGTATGTCGTAAGGTTTTGTAAAAAGCAAGCCAAGAGTTCGGATTGGAAACCATGATTTATTTACTAAAATGTAGTTTTTGCAAACCGGATATATTTTAGGAGGAGGGAAGTCAACTGACTTTCCTCAGGGTTGCAGCCCTTCAGGATCGTCTACCTACCTGCCCCGGTAGAGGGACAGGTTACTAGCAGCACAAAGTGGCAGGAACGTTACAATGGTTAAAGTGAAATTAACTATTTTTTGGGGTTTCGATGAGAAATCTGTCGAAAAACTAGCGATAAATGTTTTGGCGAATATGAAACGTGCGTTAGAAATTGTAATTTTCAAGTTGTAAACGTATGCTGACGTGTTTAACTGTTAAATGTAACCAAAAATGTAAATAAGGACACAAAAATTTGATATTTGTATTTGAAAATTTGTGTTAAAAACATAAAAAGTCACACAAAACGTGCAGTAACCGCGATGATTGTTTTTAGACTCATGTCTATTTGATGTAAACTTAGCACTAGTTTTGACAAAAACTATTTCAACTGGTGAATGCTAAGTAAAGAAAAACTAAATTTTCCAACGTTTCGTAACTTGTACCTGTTACTTCTTCGAGGTACTTCATCAAGGACTGCTCTTACCCTTGATAAAGTAACAGGTACAAGGTACAAGTTTAGTTGTTCTTTACTTAGCATTCAAAACCCAGTTGAAATAGTTTTTTTTAATAACCGCTATAATTTCCGCTGGTCCCCCTATGTGCTTGAGCCGGTCCCCTATGCGAAACCTAGCCAAACGTATAAGCAGGACTAACGGTCCCTTGCTTGTGTGTTGCCAGGTCTCGCATTGGGGGCCGGCACCGGGGGCGGTCGTCCAAGCAAGGGAACCCTGCGTTGCCCACACTGCGACAAGAGGCTACTCACTCGCGACACTTTAAATCGTCACGTTCTGCACATGCACAGAGAGCCTCTGTATGCCAGCAAGTGTACGCTGTGCGATCGCGAATACAGAACGAGGAACAGTCTGATGGTGCACGTCAGTCGTTACCATAGGGCGAAGCGCGAGCCGATTTCCGGGCAATCTGTGCCGTAAAATGAATAGGGAGAACACGTTTGTGCTTTTTTAGATGAAATCTGATTTAAATTGCAAACGCTTGCAATGCGCGGGGTATTTTATTATTATGAACACTATAACCATCTCAAAAATTGATGTCCAAACGGGGACTCGAACCCCGATCTCCACCTTTCACAGGTGTTGCTCTAACCCATTGAGCTACTTGGAGAGTAGCTCAAAAGTCTCAAAAAGCCAGTGTCCAAGTAGCTCAATGGGTCAGAGCAACACCCGCGATAGGTAGAGATTGGGGTTTGAGTCACCGTTTGGGCATCAATTTTTGAGACGGTTATAGTGTTCATAATAATAAAAAACGTTTGGGCACTTTTTTTGCAATGCACTTTAAATGTAAAGTAAAATGTTCATTTAAGAAAGCCTAGTGGGCAAATTTTTAGGTAAGCAGCACATATTGGGCACCGATATAGGGTACCGAAGCCGATTTTGAAGCATGGAAGCCCATTTTTGAGCCTTTTTTCGTTAAAAAAGAAATATGAGTCCAATTTGGGGTCTACTCAGCCACTGTGAAAATTACTGCAATGAGAGAGAAGATGTATAATTTTTCTGCTCCAAATTATATTTCCGATCAATAGCTCGCAGAATACCAGTTATGTTAATTAATAGAAAAGACCGCTTACACTTTTTTAAAATTGTTTTAAAAGCTTCAAAATATCGATAGAAGAAAAACTGTTGTTTTGGTGAAATGATAGAATAGATCAAAATAAAATATTATTTTCTCTTGTGACTTTGGAAAAGTTGTAAATAAACTTGACCCTAATGCACGACAGCACCTTGTGGTTTGGTTACCTACACGGAAATTACTGCTGAACAATATTTAAAACATCGGGTTAAACCAAAATGTAGCGTGCCACCTTGCGTCTGTGATATGCACTGGTCACGGCTGGGTACAGAACTTTCAAGATTGAAATCAATATTGCAAATGGCCGACACACTGCCAACAATAGGGACCCACAAGAGCTAATTGGCAAGAAGGCTCTGGCTTTTTAGAAAAACTATTTGAACTGGGTTTTGAATGCTAAGTAAAGGGCTACTAAATTTCCCGACGTTTCATAACATATACTAGTTACTTCTTCAGAGGTTTGAGCAGTCCTGACAATTTTCCGATAACAAAAGAACCACATAAAATTATAACAATTACCTAGTTCAAGCTTCCTAAATGCTTCTAAATAAAATAATCAGGGTCAATAACTAAAAAATTAATGTATTATGTATTTTCTGAAATAAGAACTCGAACACATTGGCGTTTTTTTAACTAACTAATTATGTGTATGGAAAAATGATTTGTCTTTCGGTTTTGCTCTGCATTGAAGAGGTTTGCTGCCCTACAAAGGGTCTTCTACGCAGAGCAAAACCAAAAAAACACATCAGAACATCAAACCATGGCTCTGAAAATAACCACTCAACCATAAGTCTAAAAACCATCATGAGGCTGTAGCTACTTTGACTGGTTTTCATATCCTGAAAATACTAAATGGTTGCGTGGCAAACAGCTCTGTTGAATCAAATGTTCTTTACGGTTATGTTTTGAAATAGCAATGCTATGATTTTTGTTGCTAAGACAGGGTATTTTTAGGTTAAAATGTCGTACGAAACGTTTGCTTTCTATGATACTTACCGAGATAAATTTAAGTCCATACTTTGGAACGTCAACAAATAGTTTACGTTGGTTTCCGTCATTTCGGTGTAATGTTAGTTGACGGGTGACGTTTTGCGATGTTCCAAGAGATTGTGCCAACGAATTATTGAAAAATGTGCTACGTGCAATGTACTGGTTATGAAATAAAGAAGAATGTTAGAGAAATTAGTTTGTTTTTCCCTAAATATGAGCTCAGTTTTAATTTGCTTACAGCCTCAAGTACCATGGTAATGTCGTACTACCATAGAGCTAGTTTTGAACTGTTTGTCGCAAAAAAAAAAACTGCCAAATGACTTCTTTAATGCGGCAAAAATTTAGGATGCTGCCAGGTGGAGTTATCGTCGATTTTAACGTTATTTCTCGCAGATTACTCGCATTTGAGACTGGTTTTCACTCAATTAATCTTTATTAATGCTAACCTCAACGATTGATAAACATGTATCGATATTTTAAGCCGTAATTATTTAATTGTAGAGGTTTGTTTAAAAGGACAGCTGCAAGCGCCATCGGGTGGCACCTACCGTTACCATGTGTAGCAGGCCTCGTTTGCTCTGCGGAAAGTTTAATATTCACGCTGGTTCTCTTACTACACCTACAGATTCAACGGTTGTACCAAAATGATTGAGCTAGGATAGTTTTAAAAGCTTTGGAAGCTGCCCTTAATCAATGAATTAGACAAAAAACAGGGAATTTGTGCCTGGCTTCGGGCAGTTAATCACAATAAAAAAGAATAATAAATGGATGAAACGGGGATTCTCACGACAACCTAAAATAGGTTCCGCTGCCCAGCAAAGCTAGTCGGAAACTTCCGAAATCTAAAAAATGTTTTGAAAATGTAACCTGTTACCAGTATTTTATGAGCAAAAAAGAAATCGGAGCTAAGAAAGAGCACAATTAAGCTCATTTATTTTCACTTTAAGCTAATGGGAACTTAAAACTAACTTTTCAAAAATCTATGTTGTCCTCGTTTGCCAAAAACAGAGAGCGTAGCTTCCCTCCGGTCTCATATCTCTCTCTCTGTTTTGAAAATTTAACCTGTTACCAGTATTTTATGAGCAAACAAGAAATCGGAGCTAAGAAATAGCACAATTAAGCCAATTTATTTTCACTTTAAGCTAATGGGAACTTAAAACTAACTTTTCAAAAATCTATGTTGTCCTCGTTTGCCAAAAACAGAGAGCGTAGCTTCCCTCCGGTCTCATATCTCTCTCTCTGTTTCCGGTTGGCGCCCGCTCAGCCGTCCCTCCCGCCACGCCCCCGGCCCCGCCCCTAATGACGTCGTCGCACCGATGCGATGTCTGCGCCAAGCAACTGCGGACGGCGCTGACCTTGAAACGGCACAAGGAACAGCAGCACTTGCAGCCGCTGCACTCTGCCGTGTGCAACGTTTGCCGGAAAGTGTTCCGCACTTTGAACTCGTTGAACAATCACAGGAGTATTTATCACAGGAAGAATAGACCGATGTTGGTGGGTTCAGAGTTAGGTTAGGATGTCAATTGTGAAACAGTTAGGTTAGGTTGACTTTTAAACAACTTTGGGGTTTTGCGATAAGTGGGAAGCATATGCCGTGATGTATTGTGTAGGAGTCGATGCCAGCTCCTTTTGTAATGGGTTTATAGTTCTTAAAAGAATATCTTTAGTTTTATTTTTCTCTCAACCTGAAGATGGTATCGTAAACTCCGTGAAAATCTCGAAAACTTTGTCGTCTTTTTGACTGCAAACCTTGAATAATTACCCGCAACTTTCATCAATCATGTGAACTCTGAAAGCATTTGAAATTCCCTGAAGCATTTATCACAGAAATAATAGGCCCATGTTAGTGAACTTGGAGATAGGTTAGGTTGACAGCTGACAAAGAGTTAGGTTAGGTTGACTTTGGTAACCAGGCTTTATGTATTTTAATGCATGCAAAGTTGCAGTGTTGGGTACGTAGGTTTAGTCCGAGTCCTAGACCTAAATAATCGGTTTTTGTGAAAAAAAATGGCTACTGATCATCTCCCATAGAAACAAGTTTCTACTGGGTGAAGCCACTTTCTTATTAAGTGATGGTAAATGAAATTAAACTTGCATTTAAGACTGTTACGATGAAATGATCTTCATCGAGCTTTATCTCAAAGATTGACAAACATGTATTGATATTTTTTGTCGTAATTATTTAATTGTAGATGTTTGCTTAAAAGTACGGTCGCAAGCGTCATCTACTGCCACTACATCGCGCTGCTCCTATTGCCACTTCTGCCAAATCGTTTGCTCAACAAAAAGTTTAACATTACTGCTGTGACTCTGACTTAACCTAAAAACCCAAAGGCAATGCCAATGAAATGAAAGTATGCATATGAAACCCATATATACGCTACATTCAGTCTTCTTTTTAGAACATTTGTTGAACTCGTGTTTTCGTTTGTAAAATTACCGAGGGAATGTCGGCATAATCAATTTTTGTGAGAACAAAACTTTTTTAACGACGTGTGCGAGTAATCCAGTGCCAATATACCTGCCATGGTTCTGTTACGTTTAAAAAAGTGATTTCCTGGGGTCTTGAGAGCCGCTGGTGTATTTCGTTTAATGCTCTTTTTTACGAGTTTTTAGTCCCAGCGTTTTTGCTGAATTTGCTCGGCCATATTCAGGGTCTCACCCATCAAAATGGAACATTATCAAAAAAAAAAAAACCCAAGAAATATTTAAGAATATTTGACTCATTTGCGAAGATCGATATCTTGAAACGGTTGTCCAACTCTGAGTGTTTTTCTATCGACAATTTCTTGTGTTTTCTTTCATCACTTTCCTTTTTTTTTTGCATGACAAGTTCACTTTGTAGATCTTTTAGTGCTTCTTGACAAATTGTATTTTTTTAAACTGTCGATAAAACTGTACATTTGTGACATAACATGATAATATAATTAATTAAATAATCACTGCGCCCTACAATTGATTATTTCTCGACCACTTCGTCTATTGAGCTGCGTATGGTAGATTCAACGTTTGGTAGCCATGGAGATGCTGAGATCACCTGACAGAACTTCTCAATTCTGCTATCTTATGTTACCATGGGTATATCATGGCCTAGCATAGGAGGTTCAATGGTAGATTCAACGTTTTGTAGCCATGGAGATGCTGAGATCGCCTGACAGAGCTTCTCAATACTGCTATCTTATGTTACCACGGGTATATCATGGCCTAGCATAGGAGGTTCAATGGTAGATTCAACGTTTGGTAGCCATGGAGATGCTGAGATCGCCTGACAGAGCTTCTCAATTCTGCTATCTTATGTTACCACGGGTATATCATGGCCTAGCATAGGAGGTTCAATGGTAGATTCAACGTTTGGTAGCCATGGAGATGCTGAGATCACCTGACAGAGCTTCTCAATTCTGCTATCTTATGTTACCACGGGTATATCATGGCCTAGCATAGGAGGTTCAATGACAGAGCTTTTAAAAATTACCTTCTTTTCGTACCGGGACTATAGCATTTTTTTCTGATAGAGTTTTTTTTTTGTATAATCTTGGTTAGCAAAGTATAAAATTGGATACGTAGATCTTTTTACCCAATTATTTAAAATTCACAGAACAAAGAGCTTTTCATCCAGGAAACAACTGAGATATTGAGTGACAAAGAACCAGTGACAAAACCGGGTATGCATTTATTGGTCACTACCAAATTAAAGCAAGATTTTCTACATTAGGTAACAAAATAGTCTAGCTAAAATAGTCAAGCCCAAGGGAGAAGATTTCCAACAATTTAAATTAAGTAACCTTAACCGTACTATTTACACTTTAAAATTTAATCGTCCCCTTAAAGATAGAATCTTTGCCACACACTGTTTTCTCCTAGGCCATATAAATAGAAACACCGCTTAGCGAACTGCGAAAAGGTAAGTCGTCGTTCAAGAACGCCGAGGAAACGAACGATTTTATTTCACAGCGCCCATCAAAACTATTTGACAGTCAACTGGCAAACAAAGCCAGCTGATTTGTGGTGGCAATTTTGAAAAAAAATATCGGTTTAAATTGCAGCACTGACAATTCCTTGAGACATTTTTCATTAAAAGTTTGAAAGTTCAGTTAAAGACAGTATCTACGTAGTGAGTTACTGAACATCTTCAGCAGCCATCTCCATTTTTTATAAATTAGGGACTCTCGTTTTTGCCAGAATATTTAACTCGACAAAGAATTTGCTGTCATCTCCAGGATTATTCTTAGCCTTTAAATGGCAGCGTTAACGGCGGAAACTTTGTATAGCCTTTTCAAAACAAAAATCATAAAAAACACTCCATACATCAGTTCTTTGTCCCAATACAAGTGCTAGTTAGTGGCTAATTGGTCAAAAGTGGTAAATTTTCTCATAAATTTGCGTTAAAGTGTTTTTTCTATCTACTTCTAGTTTCTCGACCAGTCAATTTTAGTGGGTTTACGTTTCCGTTTATAAATTATGTCCCAGAACAATTTATTGTCTTTGCTGTAATTTTCAACTGTGTTTTTTGCGTTGACACCCTTTTCGCCGTCTTATTTTGTTCAGACTTGGAACCCAAAATCCCAATGCGTCCATCTACCATCTTGGTCCCTCCTAACCCTACTAACCCAGCCTAACGTGACAATAACCTAGGTCATTCTAACTCAACAATCTCACAGAAATCCGTTCTACGTGAAACCAGAGTTAAGAAAATACCGGAGACTCGAAGTCAACAAAATCACAGAATTTTAATTAAGCTTTTATCGATGATTATTGTACAATTAAGGAGAATTTATTGTTGTTTTAATTCTTTGCTATAATTGTTACTTTGGGCGTAGTTATTGTAAGCCTTGTGTAATTAAGGCGATAAGAAAACGCTCATTACAAAATTAAGAAAGATGTATCTGATTAATTTAAGCATATCGTATCATTCTGGTGTATAATTAAAATATAATTGTAATCCAAAAATTTCTTTCAGTTTCGGAAAATTTTGTCGCTCTGCGTTTTCGCTTCTCAGAACTGTTTATTACGGTTAGCCGAGAATTCAGCCGACGATGAAGCCGATGGTTAGCCGAAAAATTCAATTTGTTGTCGCTAGATTTTAAATTAGATCTTTGTTCCATTTTTCCAGATCGCTAGTTGACATTCTTTGCCATTTAGAAAGAATTTGCTTTGCACCTTCAGAAGTTGGGTCTCTCAAACATTTTAGGATTTCAGGAGATTTTTTCAGAAGCCAATGACATTCTTTCATTGTTTTTGACAAAAATCTCCTTTGCAAGAAACATTCTTCCAGCAGTTTTAACTCAAGTTTATCCGCTGGTCAAAAGTTAGCCATCTTCGTTTTTTTTTTTTTTTTATTCACATGGACTTGATTCAGAATGTCCTATTTTTTTTCTCAAACACATAGCGATTTGTCTTCATTCTAGCGAAAGACCTCGATAGTACGTTGTTTAGAACGCTGACTTCGAAAACGCACCATCGAGTTCGTACTTTATAAGACCTTTTTCAGTGTGTTCTGTCACAAATGGCAAATTTTTTGAACCAAATTTTCGGGTTAAAAATTTCTATCTGGATCTAGGCGAGCAAGTACTCACTTTGCGACACTGCATTAGCACCGACAGATTCTCTCGACAGTTATCAAGAAATTTCGTTGTGACTTATCTTCAATTTGATTCGGACTCCTTCCAGATTCAATGCAGATGCAGATATCAATCTTTTACCTTCAGGTTTCACTTAATGGTAAAAATCGTTCCATTTTCTCTCGATCTTTACATTTTTAAACATTTTTGCAACAAGGACACTTTTTGCTTGCCAATTCGGCGTTGATAGAATAGTTTCGACAGCTTTCAAACGGCTAAAGTCTCACTCAAAGTTTTTTTTTACTCGTGGGCTACATATCTGCGGACTGCACTCTCAAAATTGGCCGAAACTAAATAAGTTTCTTCCAGTTTTCCAGCACTTTATGGAGATCTCAAGTCTCCTTGGAAATAGTTTCTCCAAAATTGCTTTTCTCTCTTTTGCCTATCAGGTTACACTTACAAAGCTATTTCATCCTTACTGGGTAACGACTTCACTTAAGAAATCTGCCGCAGAATCGTAGAGAGAGAAGGATCTGACAGAAAAAGCTCTTTAATTGATCAGCAGTATGAGTGATACAAAACTAAAATTCAAATATGCCATCCATCAAAATATTTCAGAACTCTTTTAGCTTGTAGGCAAACGAATGCAGTAAAACTATGCAGGGCACTTCTCCCCAAAGGGTTTTTCTAAGCAATTTTCACCTAGAAGTTAATATCTGTGGTAGTCTTTGCCTCGTAAGGATGGAATATCTGTGCAAGCTTTATCTGTGGTAGTCTTTGCCTCATAATGATGGAATATCTGTGCAAGCTTTTTCCGTGGTAGTCTTTGCCTCATAAGGATAAGTATCTGTGCAAGCTTTATCTGTAGTAGTCTTTGCCTCGTAAGGATGGAATATCTGTGCAAGCTTTATCTGTGCTAGTCTTTGCCCCATAAGGATGGAATACTTGTGCAAGCTTTATCTGCGGTAGTCTTTGCCTCATAAGGATGGAATATCTGTGCAAGTTTTATCTGTGCTAGTCTTTGCCTTATAAGGATGGAATATCTGTGCAAGCTTTATCTGTGTTAGTCTCGGCCTCATAAGGATGGAATACATTTAGAAGCTAACCCTTTGATTGCACTGTAAATCAGTACTAAAACGTTTGGCAAATCTCTTGTCTCTACCAAAACCGTCGCACTGAAAGATGTCCTTCGCCATTTCCCCCCCAGGCTACGGCAAAAAGGTGTTCACTTGTCAGCTTTGCGGCAAGATCCTCTGCTCGAAAGCATCGCTGAAGCGTCACATCGCAGACAAGCACGCGGAACGTCAGGAGGAATACCGCTGCGTCGTCTGCGAACGGGTTTACTGCTCGCGTAACTCGCTGATGACGCATATCTACACGTATCACAAGACTCGGCCGGGAGAGGTCGACATACGGTTCTTCTAGGGGAGGGGTGCGGGCGGCGAATGTTGTGTGTCCTGATCTCCTTTGTCAAAGTCCTGACCTGCTGAGATGATAGTCACTGCTGGAACCACTAGTTATGACCGCACAGATGTCTTGAAACCTTAATCCATAAAATCAATGGTAAAGTCCACCAGTTAGAATGGCCGACCACACAGCTGTCTTGCAACATTAACACATAAGAGCAATGGTGAAGTCCACCTGTTAGAATGGTCGACCACACAGCTGGCTTGCAACATTAACCCACAAGAGCAATGGTGAAGTACACCAGTTAGAATGGCTGGCCACACAGCTGGCTTGCAACATTAACCCATAAGAGCAATGGTGAAGTCCACCAGTTAAAATGGCCGACCACACGCTGTCTTGCAACATTTACACATAAGAGCAATGGTGAAGTCCACCAGTTAAAATGGCCGACCACACAGCTGGCTTGCAACATTAACCAATACTAGCAAAGTCAAAATACAGTGAAGTCAATCAATCGGTGGTTCCTACAGTGAATATGGAGGTGTCTAACGAGATTTTAAGTTATGTTTATTCACTTTTTGTTCGTTGAGATTTCCACTGGTTAATCTCTTTACAGTAAATGCCCACCGTGCCACGAGCAATCAACTGTACCTGTTAGTTACACCAGATTGAAAAGAATACGCTTGCTTATTTTGTTTCAAATGGCAAATGCAGGAGAATATTTTTGGTTATTTGTTCAGGGAGATGGCTTGATGGGCCTTGAATTTGATAGGAAGATCACATCTTGCTACAAGGGTGTTGCTTTCTAGATTAATGGAAAAAAAAACTGCTGTCTTTTTGCTCCAGCTGTCGAACTAGTTCTTTTAACGATGAAACGTTAAATTACGTTGGCTTCGGTAATTGATCGATTTTTGAAAACTTTTTTCTTTAATGGTTTGTCTTGAAAACTGTTAGCAGTGCAGGGAAAGTATTTTTTTCGGTCTGCATCAATGGTTAAAGTGTGTCGGTCAACGCTATGTTGACTTTGCATGTCAACTTTATGTTGAAATGCTGGTCAGTAAAAAAAAAAAAATTTTTTTAAGTGAAAAAAGAACAAATTTTGACTTCTTGGAAACATACGTTGCAAAAAGATAGCAGTTTTACATTAATTATCTATGAGGCATTTGTTTCAAGCAAATTATAGATTCTTAACGCAACATTCTAGAATATTCTTAACTGAAAATCTCGTGAAATGATCCTTCTTTTCCATCACTGTCATACCTTGCATCCTCTAAGCCAACCTAAAAACCTTTAACCTCAAAACACACATATGCACCGCCTTCCCAACACATCCGTCTGTTCCGAAGGTGAAGCTTGTCATTTCTCCGCTAACTAAACCTGGCTTGCGGTGTTGTATTGCATCTTGAAACAAAGTCTCTCAGCCGATTACCATCGATGGGTTACCAACGCGTCGAAAGTTATTTTACCGAACTTGTAGTTATTTTAAATAGACTGCGACGTAGAGATTTTCCCTGTAACTTGCATATTTTAGAAATTGTCAATTGTTCACGGCAAATCTTGACTGTCAAAGCTGTAATATGATTCATTAGGGACTATAAAAAAGCTATGATCGTTATGATTTCGCATCATTTTTGAAAATGATTGAGTACTTTGTGTTCAACATATAAATTTAAGTATTTTTTTCAAATCGCTGCTTTAGCTAAGGAAGCATTCTTAAATCCAGTCATTTTCTACTTTTGATGTTCGTTAAAAAATGTAAGTAAGAATTGAAAGGTAACCATCGAATACAATCGAGTGAGATCTTTTGTTAAATTGTGTCGCATCGAATAATTAACATTTTGCTATCACAGATAAAGCTTACACAGATCAACTATCTTAACGTGTGGACGGAAAGGGGAAAGAAATCGTAAGAATTCTTCTGCGGAGTTCTGCGATCTCAGAAGAGAAGTTTGTGAGTGACTGGGAAAATTGTTTTTTATAAGTATTTGTACAAATATGATACAAGTTAAACATAATATGGAAAAACCGACATCTATCGAAAGAGTTCCGAACGATTTTAGCGTTTAGTCGAGGGAAATGCCGTAAAACTTAACTGAAATGTTTCACAAATGAATTTTAACCTACGATTAAATATCTGTGTAAGCTCTATCTGTAATTCTATGTGTATTTACCGTACAGCATTATAATAGTGAAAAATAACAAATGGAGCCTGCTTATGTTTTTTTTTTTTTTTTCTAATTGTATTGTTGTTGAAACGAGATTCTTGACTGCGTTGTGAGTGTGATAGGTGTTGTGACGTTACGTTGGGTTTTGCCGAAGTCGAGTTCGGCCGATATGCCATCCCCTCCTTTCCCGACACTCGAATCCGACCATTAACCTAACATTCTGTGTATAACCGATTATGTCTTTTAAGAAAAACTATTTCAACTGGATTTTGAATGCTAAGAGAAGAACAACTAAATTTCCCAACGTTTCGTAACTTGTACCTGTTACTTCTTCAGAGGTTTGAGCAGTCCTGACAATTTTCCAATAACAAAAGAACCACATAAAATTATAACAATTACCAAGTTCAAGCTTCATAAATGCATCTAAATAAAATTATCTTATTTCAGAAAATACAAAATAAGTTAGTTTTTAAGTTATTGACCCTGATTATTTTGTTTAGATGCTAACTTGGTTTAACTTGGTAATTGTTATAATTTTTTGTGGTTATTTTGTTATTGGAAAATTGTCAGGACTGCTCTTACCCTTGATAAAGTAACAGGTACAAGTTACGAAACGTTGGGAAATTTAGTTGTTCTTCACTTAGCATTGAAAACCCAGTTGAAATAGTTTTTGTTAAAACTTGTGCTAAGGATAAATCAAGTAGACATGAGTCTAAAAACCATCATAACTATGTCTTTCGTTCTGTTCTTACGTCCAGCTGAGTTGTGTTTGGTATATACCGATGCAGATAGAAAGTTACCTTTCTGCTAGGCTAGATCTAAAAGAGGATAAAAAGATTTTGCAATGTATTACTTCTCACATTTTTTAGGGTTATCGTAAGCAAAAAAAAGAACAAGCAGGCAACCAAGAGCAATAGTTACGAAAAAAATCCTGAATGCTTAACCGATCAAAATGCAATCCCTATTAGCTAGGTCAATTTTTTTTAATAGCTTTAATAGCTAGATTAGACGAACATGTAGCAAATCGTTTGATCCAAGTATATTTTCTCCGTGCGCTTCTCGCAAGTGAATCGACATCCGTTGTTGAAGGGAAAATGTCGTGAATACGACGAAAGAATAATGAAAACTTGCTTTAACTCTGGTTAGTGTTGTCATCTCAGACAATTTACAATGCAAAATTTCAAAAATTGACTCATAGCATCTCTAGGCTTCTAGCGAAAATAATTTCAAAGCAATGTCAGTAAGAAAATCACCTCATTTATCTCTAATTGCTAGGAAAGTGGTTTTAGTTGACAGACCCCAATCAAAATAATTGCAGGCCCCAATAATTGCAGGCCCCAATAATTTCAGGTCCAAATATTGCAGGCCCAAATAATTGCAGGCCCCAATAATTTCAGGTCCAAAAATTGCAGGCCCCAATAATTTCAGGTCCAAAAATTGCAGGCCCCAATAATTGCAGGCCCCAATAATTGCAGACCCCAATAATTTCAGGCAATGATATAATAGGCAATAATAGCAATGATATAGTTAATTCCATCAAACAAACCAAAAGAAAGTGATAATCTCTTAGATTAATTGCTTATTGGGGGTAACGACGCACTGTTTTGACAACTGGCAATTGAGATTTTAAGTACAATAAATCGTGAATTTGTAACCAGGCAGCATTGCCTAAAACAAGCAATTGATAATAATAATTAGCTTAGAAGTGGTTCCCCTTAAACTAACCTATATTAGCATTTAGTCTTTTAATTAAGTACCCAATTAAAGGTATATAATTTTCAAGATGAGGCTTAGAAGCTCAAAAATACAAATATATAAAACAGCATTTTTTAGCATAAAATATTTGTATTAAAAACTACTTGTGTATATTTTCAGTTGCTAAAAAACTTGGTTAAAAAGTGATCAAAGTTCAGTAACGTTGTCGCATATCAATGTCTCTTGGTTTAAAAAACGAATACAAATTTTAGCTGATTGCAAAAAAGCTACGAGCTTTAATCAAGATATTTTTTAAGGAATCCCCAAATATTTTAGTCTTTTTATCTGCGTATTGTTTGCTGTTTCTTAAACATTGCCTATTGTTGTCGCCATTGTTGCATCACCTGCCAATCAAAGATCTATCTGGTTTTACACAAATTTTGTGATTTTAAATAAGGCCGCTAATTTTGACTATGCATGCAAAAAATGATACTCAAAGAGAGAAGATTAAGTTAAATTCCAAACTACAGAACGAGTCGTAGTTGTAATTTATTTTTGGCCAAGGCTTTGCTCAAAATTGGTTGGATTAGAGATGTAAAATTATTGGTAATTTAAAAAATGGTAATATTACCAATAATATTACTGGTAACTGTATTATTACCACTTGCTTTACATCTCTAGGTAGGAGGTTCTATACATGCTGAAGTCAAAGCATAGAGCTCAAAATATCAAATATTAAATATTACCTACTCAACGGTAATCAGCATCGTTGTCAATTTCATCGAGAAAAACCTCAGTTTTTCCACAATAGCAAAGCCAGTTCAAAATAATTTCAAATACTTTCCATATCGACGTGCAAAAAATGATGGAACCGCTATAAACCACTTCCTCAAATCAAACTTGTCTGCTTTTTGAGGAAATATGTTATGGAAAAAAAAACGTTGCGTTAAGATCTGGCTTTGCATTCATTATTGAAATATTGAAACCGCTGGGAGAGTTTAACGGGCAAATAACTACAGCATGTTTTAAATTTCTCTACACATTTTGTAGAGATGCGGGTGCCAAGGTTGTTAACATTTTTGATGCATGATGTGTTTTGTAGTTTTTTTTTGTAGTTTAATATTATCTTGAATTCATACTTGTGCTTGCGGCATGAAACTTTGCATGAATTGATTTGGTTTTATGTATTCCTGGTGTTGCACTTTTTGCTGGATTCCCACTAAATTTGTCGGTACATATTAATACAAATATGTTGTGATCTTCTGGATATGGTAAGGGAAGAAAATCGACGCGTCTTGCCACAGAGGAAGAAAGTCCGTTTCGCTAGAGTATTTTCACGATCAGAACCACCAACGAAAATGGCCGACACAGGCTATTTAATATTGGTTTTTATCTTAAAAACATATTAAAGTGGTGTACTTGTATGTTTGGCTGTATCTATGTACACATAGAAAAATTAAAGGTAGAATTTATCTTCTAAATATCAAAAAGCAAACCGTACGTGCCGAAGCAAACCTTTCATTTCCTTCGCACATTCATGTTAATATATTTAAATACTTCTTACAAAGCCGTCTTAGAGATTCCAAATTCATTCAATAGCTTAACAAAATCTGAAGATCAAGACTTTATTCCTTTAGAAGACAAAAGCTTATTAACAAAATGGTGTTCTTAGAGTCCCAGTGCTATTTTAAAAGTTCTGCTATAGGCTTTATAAATACCCAGCTCTTATGTTTAACGTCCTAGCATTTGGTTCGTAACTTAAGTCAGATTCCCAGCGCTAATGTTAAACACACAACAGCTCGTACATCACTCTCGTCTTTCTAACCTCACATTCTAACCTAAAACGTGTCATTCTTATCTCACTTATCTCACAGGCTCAGTGATCCACTACCGCATGCCGCCACCGACGAGCGGCGGCATAAACGAGCCGCAGGAATGTCCGTACTGCCGCCGAACGTTCAGCTGCTACTACTCTCTCAAGCGGCACTTCCAAGACAAACACGAACGCTCCGACACACTCTACGTCTGCGAGTTCTGTCAGCGTCGCTACCGCACCAAGAACAGTCTGACGACCCACAAAAGTCTGCAGCATCGCGGGTCCAGTGGTATGCTGAAACGTCTGCTAAAGAACTCGGCGATTCACAACGTTTTGGGACATCCGCCCAATCCGCCTGGACTCAACTAAGTTTAGATTTAGCCGCTAGCCATGCCCAAATCCTCATATCAATATTTCTATGGTCAGTTTAATCCATTAACGCCCAAGAGAAACTACACGCAAAATTTATCTTTAAGTGTTATTCATTATAACATATTGAACAAAGTAACATACCTATAAGAAAAAAATTGAAAACTAACCTCAAACTTTGACAGTTCAATACTACAATATAGTTTCAAAATAATCAATCACTTTCGTTATAATCATTGAAACAGGTGTACAAAAGTGTGTACGTGGGCGGTAATGGGTTAAATATATTTTTGCAGCTAATTCGTTTCAAGACCAAGTAATTAAATCTAGTGTCCATCTCTCGACTGCTTGGTCTTGGTGCTGATTTTTGGTGCCAGCAATGAAAGTGCAATGGAAAAATACATCAGCAGCATAGGACCAAGATCTAAAGCGTATAGCTTTTGGACATGGCTTTTGGTCATTGCCTGGAGAAACGATATTGATACATTTCTCTGGGTTTTGACTTTTCGGCAATCTACAAAGATTCTTTGAATCTTATCGTTGAAATCGTTAAACTTTACCCAAAAAAAGTCAATGCAGAGGCCAAACCGGTCTTTGCCTTACGATCAATATAGCAGACAAGGCTATTAAAGTCGACCGATCATAGCCAGTCTCTAATTAATCGATCAGCAAATCGATCGAGACACGACATTACGTGACCGAAAAGTTCCCAAAAAAAAAAAATACCAGACTTATTGCAGACTTGATCGACAGTCGATTTCGGTAGACGAAACTTCTGCGATCGCCGTTCTCACCCGAAGCATCAAATATCGACGGCCTATTATCGTAATAACAAAACGACGGCAGCGGTCTCGGAAGTTGCCGCGAGACAATTTTCAATCCTTCTCAAGGACTATTCAGGTATAAAAAATGTTCAGGATAACAAAGACCTCATTTTAATAATATTATCAATACTAACATAGTACAAAAAAAAAATGAATTAATTATAACGTGAAGTTGTGTGTATCGATTCGGGTAAGGGGGGAGGGGGGGGATTTCGAGTGGTATTGCTTGTACATATCACTCAAAGTGAGAGATTGCGGTTTTGAGGGTCGTCGTTGATTCTATGTGATTATAATGTGCTAGTTATGCCGCGTTTTGCTGAGCGGTCGCATCTGATGGGCCGCGGCGGAAAGCTCGCGGCGGGAAAGCGTGGTTAAGTATGACTTAACGATGTTTATTGTTGTTTGATGTTCGGTTTTGTTGAGGGGATGGTGGTTACGTCGAGAGGAAAGTCCGCGACGATTGGAAAGACTTGATATGTAAACGATTGATAGCTGAAGAATACTTTTGTTTTATTATTAGGAACACTAATAACCTATCAAAAATTAATGCCGAAACGGAGAAACGAACCCCGATCTCCACCTGTCGCGTGCGTTGCTCTAACCAATTGAGCTACTTGGACCCCGATCTCCACCTGTCGCGTGCGTTGCTCTAACCAATTGAGCTACTTGGACCCCGATCTCCACCTGTCGCGGGTGTTGCTCTAACCAATTGAGCTACTTGGACCCCGATCTCCACCTGTCGCGTGCGTTGCTCTAACCAATTGAGCTACTTGGACCCCGATCTCCACCTGTCGCGTGCGTTGCTCTAACCAATTGAGCTACTTGGACCCCGATCTCCACCTGTCGCGGGTGTTGCTCTAACCAATTGAGCTACTTGGGATTTTAGTGTATTTGATGACGGATCTCCAAGGACTAGAACCACTAGTCACTGTTTGGGCACCAATTTTTTTTCGAGTTTATCAATGTTCCTAATAATAAAACACTTAGAGCATCGCAAGCTTTTGCAATTTAAATTAGATTTGTCAGCCGAACGAAATTATTCGTGAGTTTCTATCAAGTCTTTCGATCTTTGGACAATCTCGACTTCTACGCCAAGTTCCCTTGAACTACAGGCGTTCGTTCAGAGTCAAAATCCAGTCAAAATCGAAAACGTATGGGCTAGTTATTTTAACAGCGTTGTTTTCACGAAAGCAAAGTCACGAAACTCAAAGTACAAAATAAAAAAGAAACCGTTCATTTTTAGCGAACAATTTTTTACAAGATTTTGAAACCATTCCGGACATTTTTTTTTTAGAATAGCCCATATTTATATTTAATGTAATTATGAAATATGTGAAAAAAAAACGGCCAAACATTTGCGATATCTAGTAAAGAAAAAAAAAAGTAATTACAAATTGTGCCAATTGAAGTCTATTTTAATGAAGTACTTTTCGTGCGTGTTTTTCTATTCTGACTAGAAAGGGGGTTGGTGTTCGTGTACAAAGCTCCGTACGGTAATTCTCAGTGTACAAATTCCATTTCATGTTTGTACAAATTTAAAATTAATGTCTCTAGGGGTGTACAATTTTTTTTTTTTTTTTTTTTTTTTTTTGAGGCAGCTTTCTAAGATGTGAATCTGACCAGGGTTTAAGATTAATCTAAAAGTTATTTATTGGATGTAAATAATGTTGGTAAACGTGTGTTTTAAACCTACGTGGTTTAATCTTAACGGGTCGTTAAGTGCGAGTGTTTAACTGTTGAAGAATGTAATTGTGTGACATTCGAATCGGAACTCATATCTCATCTAATTATCAAAAAAAAAATCCCGTAAAATACTCGGTATATATCAAGTTAGTGTAGCTTATGAAGGTGAATTTAAAAAATTTGAACGGTATTTGGAGACCAAAATTAAATTAGACTGGAACATGTGAAATGTTGCAAAATATAAATAAATTTGAGTAATTTTGTTTGATACGGTTTAATCTTTTTATCAAAAAAAAAAAAAAAAAAATTAAGCAGTGATATCTTTAATGATAAATTTTTTTTTTTTAAATACCTTTTCTCAAACAACTAGTCATGTGTATGATGGTCCCCCATTCAATACCTGACTCAGCGCAGTGTTGCTTAACTTCAATCCCTCCAACCTCTCTCCCGAACAGAACTGGTCATGTGTATGATAGTCACCCATTCAATACCTGACTCAGCGCAGTGTTGCTTAACTTCAATCCCTCCAACCTCTCTCCCGAACAGAAATGGTCATGTGTATGATGGTCACCCATCCAATACCTGACTCAGCGCAGTGTTGCTTAACTTCAATCCCTCCAACCTCTCACCCGAACAGAACTGGTCACGTGTATGATGGTCACCCATCCAATACCTGACTCAGCGCAGTGTTGCTTAACTTTGGTGATCTCACGAGAACCGGTGTTTCCAACACAGTTCAGAACAAAATTTTATGAAAATAACAAAAATGGCAATGATCTAAAATTGACTTAACGGAATTCATTGACTGTCATTTTTTTGACATAACGCATTTTTATTTTGTGGCAAAAAATCCAGTTCAGTTGATTCCTATTGTGCGTCAAGGTTTCGAAAATCACAACTTTACTTTTTTATTAAAACTTGAAATAAATTCCATGAAAGCAACCCCCAACTACAGGACACGGATTTTTTAATATCACTGTTTGATTTTATCGTAACAATTTTAACTCGAGTTGATTTCTTGTTTGCAACTTTTGACAAGAAAAGAGGTAATTGAATGAGATTCATGCGTCGAAGTTAAAGCGAGATATTCTAGCTTCGTGGGACATATCTGGGCGGAGTTTTTAGAGACTTGTTGAGTGTTTTTTCCCCCCAAAAAAATTGGGGAACAAACGTTCGGGAAAAATGAAGGCGGATTTTGTTTCGATGTTGTTTTTTTTTTAATGTGATTATCTTTGGAAACGGTGCTGTGAGCTTATTTAATTTTGTTTAGGTTATAAAACGATTTGGATTCGAATTCAATTCGATATCAATTCATTCTTTTCTTTTGTAGCAAAGTTTTGATTTAGGATTAACTTTCGATTTTTAATTTTTTTTTAAAGTGATTGTGCAACAATTTGCCAAAGAATCTAATCGATCTAAGACTATTGTCTAATTTATTAAAAAATTTTTTTTTTTTTTTAGTTATTTTCTTTAGAAAATTTGTAAAATACCGTTCGCGCAAATTTCGGACGGATTTTCGATCGGGCTCGTTTTAATTAAATGGAAATAAATCGGATAATATAAAATGTTATCAAGCCAAATTCTCAATGTGACAAAAATGCGAGGGAAGTGTTGATTAATAATTAAAATTTAATTATAAAAAAAAAAATTATAATATTGTAATGGAAAAATGTTTGGAATGTCTTGTGATTGCATCATTATTATAATCGTATTTAAGAAGTCATTTTGTTTGTTGTCTTCGTCTTAAGTCACGTTTCACGATTGTGCAAATTTACTCTCATTTATCAACGTCTATGTTTTGTGGTGATTCGGTAATTTCCTTCAAAAAAGGGGAAGTTTTTTTGGTAAAAGAATTATTTTTTACTAAGAAAACGTCGAGCCAAAACAACCACACTACACGAGGAAATTATAACCTTAACGTTTCAGCCAAATTACTGTTAAAAACCGAGGTTTTTGTAAGAAAAACAGGATTAAATTTAAAAAAGCCACAGTCTGAATTTCTTCAATTCTATAAATTATTGTGATTTTTTTGTAAAATTATTTTTGTTAACTTTTAAAAAGCTGTTCACTTGTTGTTTATTTTTTATTTATTTTTAGATATTTCTAAAGTGACACAAAAACGATCCGAAACTGGGAAAAACAAACTGACGTTCCATGATAATTTTTAACGATTGGCAAAGTTTTTCTGAGAAATTAACCGAGTCCAAAACCAAAAAATTTCAAAAACGACAATGCATTTAAGTTTTTTTCTTACTTCATCTAAGAAATATATATATCAAACAATCTAAAACTTCATCCTGAGCAAAACGCAACTAGATATTGTTTATTTTTAAGAAATTTTAATGACACAAACTTGACAAGAATGGAATTTTTGTCAAAACTTCATATGTATTTGAAATCGTATTTAAATTCCAAAAAAAAACTTCACATTTGTTTGCATCGGACCTTGTTAACGACAAACCAATTAAAATCTGGCGATGATTTGTTTACCAACATTACGACCGTAAACACACAAACGTACCGCACCGTGCTAAAAAAAAGCATTTGAACCACGGCAATAAAATACATTCACAAAAACATACAATAATCAAAACGAGTGTTACTGTTAATTACTTCTTATTATGGTAATTTACTTTTCATAAACGGTAATAGTTTTATAAGCAATGTCTCATTCTGTAAGGAATCACATGTTCGATTATCAAAACCTCACAAATTCATTGTAATATAATCTAAGGTACATTCTCACCCATCACAATTTAACCTTCGAGTGCACACACTTTCGAAGCAAGGAACCGACCGTTCTCCGTTTTATCAATAATAACTGATAAAAGATTCATTGAATTCATAATTCACGGTATTTTTAGGTTAAAAAAAAAGTCAACAAAAATTGCTGACACACAGCTGTTTAAGATTTGCCCTTAACAGCTAATAGACAAGAAGGTTAGTTGAAATTTTAACTAAATACAATGCTTCCAAAGTCAAATTGGAGTTATTTTAGATTGACAGGTTGTGACGTGATATAGCGTCACTAGAATCAGAGTGACTGTGAGTATTCACAGCCTCTTAGTTCTACTCCTTGGAGATCTGTCATTCTCATCAAATACACTAAAACCATCTCAAAAAGCAAGTGTCCAAGTAGCTCAATTGGTTAGAGCAACACCCGCAATCGGTGGAGATCGGGGTTCGTGTCCTCGTTTGGGCATTGATTTTTGAGACGGTTATAGTGTTTATAATAAAAAGCTGTATTTAAGACATTTTTGTTGGCAGTTTTAATCCTGGAAATCTGATAAAACGGTCTGAAATCGAGAGCGGAAATAATTTCTGGTCACGAGAACCGATACCAGTTTCCATGACTTTTCGTCCGACTCCTTGAATGGCAAAACAAAGTGTGCTGCGCTCGAAGGATTACTCGTAATTAAGAAGCAATAGACATCTAAGTTCAAAGTGAAATCACGTTGCCTTTCTGCAGTACAAGCCACGCGTTTTTACGACACAATGTAAAACGAAATACGTTCGGTACACCTCAATTTTTACGACGGACTAAAAATACGACGACTCTAATAACAGAAAAGATACAATAATTTTTTGTAAATGTGTGAAAAAAAAACATACCTCAGATAATGTTGAACAAATTCAATTATTCAATGTGAATTGATATTTAACCTGCAATGGAAACAATAAGATATATTTGTACTTTTCGAGTGAAGCTCGTATCTATCTTTGTCTTTCGATTTCATGTGTTGATGTTTATCAATTCGAAAAATTACTTATTTCTTTATCGCTGCGAGGTGAATATCGAAGATCATCATTCAATCATTCTGTCAAATTGAGATCAAATCTGTCAAATCAGAATTTGTATTAGTCATTTCAACGTAAAAGAGAGCAGCTGTCTTTGACAAACTGACTGATTTTAGAGGTTTCAAATTTCGTCAAAAGATCCAAATAAAACCTTACAATAAAATTGCAAGACTACTATCCGATAAGGAAATATCGCTAGGCTAAAAGCCTAGCTGTCACAAAAAATGTTTCGATTATTTTATCTCTTCCAAGCTTATTTATTTCCCACGCACTGTCCTGGGTCGACAGTTAACGCACTTTATATTTCATTCACCTTTTATCGGTTATCAACAATTGTCAACCATTTTGTTTTCTTCAATGGAAGCTGAAACCATATCATGGAAAATGTAATCAATGCATATAAATATATTATATATTATTAGCTCAATGCCCAATTATTGAAAGATTATGAAACTAGAATTGATATTTCAGAATATTGATGTAAAATAAAAAAAAATATGATCATTGTATTTAAATCTTCTGTGTTCTTATTGTATTTTGAATTTTGAATCTCCTTGGTGTAGAAAATTATTATTATTAATTTATTGTTTTAGACAATGCTGCCTGGTTATATCAATCCAATTGAGTGTATTATTATCTGTTACAATTGTCTACACCACACTTTACGTGTCTGCCTTTTATGAACAGAAACAACGATGTATAAATGTCCCATAAATAATAAAGTTAGGTCTCGTTCAGTCTCTAGGTTATGATTCTTATCTCAATAATGCGTTTAGTAAAGTACGATAGTATTATGATAGTATGCTTACTTTAAGTGGTCTTTGGTTTGGTTTTTTTTTTTAATATGTAATAGTACGTAATGGCAAGTTGCAGGAATTTACAGGTATGCATCGTAATATTTGCTTGTGTATTGCTGGATAACTTTAAATGTTAATTAGCTTCACAAGATATTTAAATTCAAGTCGACTGATGAGGTAAGTTGATTCCAAATCATGATACCACTAAATAGTTATGACTATAGATACTAAAATATAACCTTTGGTAGTGACCGTCACAGTCCATCGAAAAAGGTAGCAAGACAGTAATAAATTAGTAAAGTAAATAATAAAAATAGCTAAAATTACCTTGAAATGGTGATAAACTGGGGTACCAAATGTCTCCATTGTCAGTGTGTAGTTCTTCTAAATTCTTCTTCAATGTTGGAAGCACATGTTTGTTTGTATTTGATATACTTTAAACACTTCAAAAGTTCAAAGAACTTCAAACACACTTGTTCCTTCAGAAGAACAAAATTTAATTACTTAAATGCTTAGAATCAGCATTTCGTTTTCATTCAAATGTGAATGGTAAGTAACGGGCACTGACACTGTTTATTTTCACAAAATCCGGTCGAAAAACTAAAAGAGGCAGGCAAATATTCCCTTTCGTAGTCGGTGGGTGTTTAGTGGTCTATGGTTGGTGGGCTTGTGCTCGTTTGACAGTAAATCCAATATGGCAGCGCCGGTCTTTTGCGAAATCCCAAATTCTAGTTATTTGTTATTTACTGTAATAAAAGTTTGCAATTGAGTATATCTGATGATTTCAGTAACAAATTAAATCGTTGTGTCAGTGACCTGGACGTCTAGCAACTTTGTGGTCGTCACATGTACTCAGCTAAATGAATTCAACCTTTTGGTAAGTTCAATGACTTAACCAACGTAACCACCTAATTACGCAATGACACCATAGCCTTTAGAAATGAATAACAATTAAGATATTTAGCATGATGTTATATTAACCCATGTGAAAGTCCACATGGACATGGTTTTATAGAGCAATCCGTCGATTGTTCGTTTGAGTTTCGAATACTTCCCACATGTAGTAGCCATTTACAAAAGTAAATGGTGTACTACCTCCCCAATGGCAGATTATACACGAAAACCCATTAAAACCTACCTATCCGTCAGTGACATCACTATGGGCTATTTTTTTATAGGTTGCCTAAGAGTTTCCAGGTAAATAAATCAGCCAAAGCTTTTTATAACACAATTTTATTCACCGAAACATCAATGCCCACTCCCCCACCGACGAACCATCACCCTAGTACTATCCTATTAATCTAGATAAATATCCCCACATTGCGCTGTTTACTGGCGTTGTCACTCGGCCGTCTCCAGCTCGTAGCACGGGAATGTAGCACAGTCACCTGAATCTGCCCCGCGGGAGGTCGCAACCTTTACGCGTTGCTTCACTTCTGCCGGGACGAACTCGTTGGTCAGAATCTCAGACGTGACGCTGCATGGAAAGAAACACGAAAGACTTTTCAGTGGGATTCATGCAGAGATCGGTGTTGTATGCAATCGTTTCTGCCCATCGCTGCTATGCAATTCTCAACATCATAATCGGTACAATGTTAAACGCATTCCGTCGACGGATTCTTACCTTTTTCACCTCACACATTTTTGCATTTATTCAAGACTGATGGCATATCTGTGCAAGCTTAATCTGTGTTAGTCTTTACCTCATAAGGATGTAATATCTGTGCAAGCTTTATCTGTGCTAGTCTTTACCTCATAAGGATGGAATATCTGTGCAAGCTTTATCCGTGCTAGTCTTTGCCTCATAAGGATGTAATATCCGTGCAAGCTTTATCTGTGGTAGTCTTTGCCTCATAAGGATGGAATATCTGTGCAAGCTTTATCTGTGCTAGTCTTTGCCTCATAAGGATGGAATATCTGTGAAAGCTTTATCTGTGCTAGTCTTTGCCTCATAAGGATGGAATATCTGTGCAAGCTTTATCTGTGCTAGTCTTTGCCTCATAAGGATGGAATATCTGTGCAAGCTTTATCTGTGTTAGTCTTTGCCTCATAAGGATGGAATATCTGTGCAAGCTTTATCCGTGCTAGTCTTTGCCTCATAAGGATGGAATATCAGTGCAAGCTTTATCTGTGCTAGTCTTTGCCTCATAAGGATGGAATATCAGTGCAAGCTTTATCTGTGCTAGTCTTTGCCTCATAAGGATGGAATATCTGTGCAAGCTTTATCTGTGCTAGTCTTTGCCTCAGGATGCTAGACTCACATTCCCATGACGTGCTTCTCAAGATCGGTGGCAGCAGACTCGGGGTGGTGCAGCTCGCAAGTTAGTCGCTCCAGACAGTTGGCAAGACTGGTCTCGTTAGCAGACGTTATCCCGCTGCACGTCAAGTAGTTGGCCAACAGCATCTTCTCTTGTGCAGCTGCTTCTTCCTTAGGCAGCTGCAAGCAATCACAGGATATTAAAACATAAATAAAATCAACGTACAACTCGCTGCTTATCAGCTCTTGCTTCTGTTGGACAGGAGCAGCCAACACAGAGTGTCAAAGTGACAAGGCTAAGCGGTGACCGGTCCTTGGTACTGTTGGACAGGAGCAGCCAACACAGTGTGTCAAAGGGACAAGGCTAAGCGGTGGCCGGTCCTTGGTGCTGTTGGACAGGAGCAGCCAACACAGTGTGTCAAAGTGACAAGGCTAAGCGGTGGCCGGTCCTTGGTGCTGTTGGACAGGAGCAGCCAACACAGTGTGTCAAAGTGACAAGGCTAAGCGGTGGCCGGTCCTTGGTGCTGTTGGACAGGAGCAGCCAACACAGTGTGTCAATGTGACAAGGCTAAGCGGTGGCCGGTCCTTGGTGCTGTTGGACAGGAGCAGCCAACACAGTGTGTCAAAGTGACAAGGCTAAGCGGTGGCCGGTCCTTGGTGCTGTTGGACAGGAGCAGCCAACACAGTGTGTCAAAGTGACAAGGCTAAGCGGTGGCCGGTCCTTGGTGCTGTTGGACAGGAGCAGCCAACACAGTGTGTCAAAGTGACAAGGCTAAGCGGAGGGCGGTCCTTGGTGCTGTTGGACAGGAGCAGCCAACACAGTGTGTCAAAGTGACAAGGCTAAGCGGAGGGCGGTCCTTGGTGCTGTTGGACAGGAGCAGCCAACACAGTGTGTCAAAGTGACAAGGCTAAGCGGTGGCCGGTCCTTGGTGCTGTTGGACAGGAGCAGCCAACACAGTGTGTCAAAGTGACAAGGCTAAGCGGTGGCCGGTCCTTGGTGCTGTTGGACAGGAGCAGCCAACACAGTGTGTCAAAGTGACAAGGCTAAGCGGTGGCCGGTCCTTGGTGCTGTTGGACTGCAGTCTATGTGCCGGTGTCGCATAATATTTATACTGTCCACTAACATTACCCCCCAGTAAACACAGCATATGCTAGTTTTACTGGCCAGTAAACTCAATATGATCTACGATTACTGTACCAGTAAACTAGAAACGTTTTGAGATTACTGTACCAGTAAACTAAAGACGATTTGAGATTACTGGCCCAGTAAAAATAATACATATTATTACATATACAGTAATACAAAATTTCAAAACATCACTATAATAGTATTACTGACTATGCACAAATAAATCACATCAATCAAATCACAGGGTGACCAAACACATTGCAGGGATTAGCGTACTGTTTAGCTTAAAAATTAGCCAGGCTACTTGCTGTGGGGACTTCATATGGAATACGCCCCATACCTTTCGATAGAAATGCAACAACACCCCTTGCCAACATAATGAAATGTGAACTTACCTGTGCATTTTGATGCAATCGAACTAGATGCACTACAGGGTGTGTACAAAACAATGCAGGGGAGTAATCTGATAATAGCCTGAAGGTATAATGCTATTACTCCCCAACATTATGAAATGTGAACTTACCTGTGCATTTTGATGCAATCGAACTAGATGCACTACAGGGTGTGTACAAATCAATGCAGGGGAGTAATCTGATAATAACCTGAAGGTATAATGCTATTACTCCCCAACATTATGAAATGTGAACTTACCTGTGCATTTTGATGCAATCGAACTAGATGCACTACAGGGTGTGTACAAAACAATGCAGGGGAGTAATCTTATAATAGCCTGAAGGTATAATGCTATTACTCCCCAACATTATGAAATGTGAACTTACCTGTGCATTTTGATGCAATCGAACTAGATGCACTACAGGGTGTGTACAAAACAATGCAGGGGAGTAATCTGATAATAGCCTGAAGGTATAATGCTATTACTCCCCAACATTATGAAATGTGAACTTACCTGTGCATTTTGATGCAATCGAACTAGATGCACTACAGGGTGTGTACAAAACAATGCAGGGGAGTAATCTGATAATAGCCTGAAGGTATAATGCTATTACTCCCCAACATTATGAAATGTGAACTTACCTGTGCATTTTGATGCAATCGAACTAGATGCACTACAGGGTGTGTACAAAACAATGCAGGGGAGTAATCTGATAATAGCCTGAAGGTATAATGCTATTACTCCCCAACATTATGAAATGTGCATTAACCTGTGCATTTTGATGCAATCGAACTAGATGCACTACAGGGTGTGTACAAATCAATGCAGGGGAGTAATCTGATAATAGCCTGAAGGTATAATGCTATTACTCCCCAACATTATGAAATGTGAACTTACCTGTGCATTTTGATGCAATCGAACTAGATGCACTACAGGGTGTGTACAAATCAATGCAGGGGAGTAATCTGATAATAACCTGAAGGTATAATGCTATTACTCCCCAACATTATGAAATGTGAACTTACCTGTGCATTTTGATGCAATCGAACTAGATGCACTACATGGTGTGTACAAAACAATGCAGGGGAGTAATCTGATAATAGCCTGAAGGTATAATGCTATTACTCCCCAACATTATGAAATGTGAACTTACCTGTGCATTTTGATGCAATCGAACTAGATGCACTACAGGGTGTGTACAAAACAATGCAGGGGAGTAATCTGATAATAGCCTGAAGGTATAATGCTATTACTCCCCAACATTATGAAATGTGAATTAACCTGTGCATTTTGATGCAATCGAACTAGATGCACTACAGGGTGTGTACAAATCAATGCAGGGGAGTAATCTGATAATAGCCTGAAGGTATAATGCTATTACTCCCCAACATTATGAAATGGGAACTTACCTGTGCATTTTGATGCAATCGAACTAGATGCACTACAGGGTGTGTACAAAACAATGCAGGGGAGTAATCTGATAATAGCCTGAAGGTATAATGCTATTACTCCCCAACATTATGAAATGTGAATTAACCTGTGCATTTTGATGCAATCGAACTAGATGCACTACAGGGTGTGTACAAATCAATGCAGGGGAGTAATCTAATAATAGCCTGAAGGTATAATGCTATTACTCCCCAACATTATGAAATGTGAATTAACCTGTGCATTTTGATGCAATCGAACTAGATGCACTACAGGGTGTGTACAAATCAATGCAGGGGAGTAATCTGATAATAGCCTGAAGGTATAATGCTATTACTCCCCAACATTATGAAATGTGAATTAACCTGTGCATTTTGATGCAATCGAACTAGATGCACTACAGGGTGTGTACAAAACAATGCAGGGGAGTAATCTGATAATAGCCTGAAGGTATAATGCTATTACTCCCCAACATAATGAAATGTGAACTTACCTGTGCATTTTGATGCAATCGAACTCAATATCAAGACCTTGTTAATATCAGTATCGAGACCTTGGTTGGCTTCATTATGGATACCAGCAATGTTTTTGAAACTCGCTCATCCTGCAGTTCACATTTCATAATGTTGGGGAGTAATAGCATTATACCTTCAGGCTATTATCAGATTACTCCCCTGCATTGTTTTGTACACACCCTGTAGTGCATCTAGTTCGATTGCATCAAAATGCACAGGTAAGTTCACATTTCATAATGTTGGGGAGTAATAGCATTATACCTTCAGGCTATTATCAGATTACTCCCCTGCATTGTTTTGTACACACCCTGTAGTGCATCTAGTTCGATTGCATCAAAATGCACAGGTAAGTTCACATTTCATTATGTTGGGGAGTAATAGCATTATACCTTCAGGCTATTATCAGATTACTCCCCTGCATTGTTTTGTACACACCCTGTAGTGCATTTAGTTCGATTGCATCAAAATGCACAGGTTAATTCACATTTCATAATGTTGGGGAGTAATAGCATTATACCTTCAGGCTATTATCAGATTACTCCCCTGCATTTGCTTTGTACACACCCTGTAGTGCATCTAGTTCGATTGCATCAAAATGCACAGGTAAGTTCACATTTCATAATGTTGGGGAGTAATAGCATTATACCTTCAGGCTATTATCAGATTACTCCCCTGCATTGTTTTGTACACACCCTGTAGTGCATCTAGTTCGATTGCATCAAAATGCACATGTTAATTCACATTTCATAATGTTGGGGAGTAATAGCATTATACCTTCAGGCTATTATCAGATTACTCCCCTGCATTTACTTTGTACACACCCTGTAGTGCATCTAGTTCGATTGCACCAAAATGCACAGGTAAGTTCACATTTCATAATGTTGGGGAGTAATAGCATTATACCTTCAGGCTATTATCAGATTACTCCCCTGCATTGTTTTGTACACACCCTGTAGTGCATCTAGTTCGATTGCATCAAAATGCACAGGTAAGTTCACATTTCATAATGTTGGGGAGTAATAGCATTATACCTTCAGGCTATTATCAGATTACTCCCCTGCATTGTTTTGTACACACCCTGTAGTGCATCTAGTTCGATTGCATCAAAATGCACAGGTAAGTTCACATTTCATAATGTTGGGGAGTAATAGCATTATACCTTCAGGCTATTATCAGATTACTCCCCTGCATTGTTTTGTACACACCCTGTAGTGCATCTAGTTCGATTGCATCAAAATGCACAGGTAAGTTCACATTTCATTATGTTGGGGAGTAATAGCATTATACCTTCAGGCTATTATCAGATTACTCCCCTGCATTGTTTTGTACACACCCTGTAGTGCATCTAGTTCGATTGCATCAAAATGCACAGGTAAGTTCACATTTCATAATGTTGGGGAGTAATAGCATTATACCTTCAGGTTATTATCAGATTACTCCCCTGCATTTGCTTTGTACACACCCTGTAGTGCATCTAGTTCGATTGCATCAAAATGCACAGGTTAATTCACATTTCATAATGTTGGGGAGTAATAGCATTATACCTTCAGGCTATTATCAGATTACTCCCCTGCATTGTTTTGTACACACCCTGTAGTGCATCTAGTTCGATTGCATCAAAATGCACAGGTAAGTTCACATTTCATTATGTTGGGGAGTAATAGCATTATACCTTCAGGCTATTATCAGATTACTCCCCTGCATTTGCTTTAAGACACCCTGTACCCTGCAGGTGATGCTTTTGTTTTGGGAGTAATATTATTTCACTGTTTTTGTTTTACTGGTACAGTACAAATAATATGTTCTCAAACGCTAGGTTTTCTCAGCCAGTAATCTCATTACAATTCTTGTTTACTGGCCAGTAATCATATTATGAACTGAGATTACTGGGGGTAATAATATTATGGCAGTACGAATATTCTGTTACACCGGCACCAGATGAACCTCACCTCGGTCATGTATCGTTCCAATGTTGCCATCTCGTCCAGCTTTCTCTGCAGCTCATCTGCTTGTTGCCTTGTGGTCGAGTCCAGCTGGTTGACATCTCTGCGCCTGCGCTTGCCGGTGATGACGCCAAGTTGCAGCAGGATTGGATTGCTGACGAAGGCTGTGGCCACGCCTAGCAAGGCCACGCCCACTAAAGGGACTAGCAGCGCTGTTGCGGTGAAGAGAGTAAGGTTAGGGTTGCGGCAGGAGATTCCTTTTGGTTGGACTGCGGAACCCGTGCACGCTGGTTAGAGGCTCTTTTGCTTTGTAGTACCGTTGCGTGTAGGTTATAGGTAGAGAAACAACGTCAATGTTACAGTCTCTGCGTGAAAGATGGCCTCCAAATGACTACCTTACCGACAAAAATTCAGAGTACCGGAACATCACGTTAAGTGGAGCCACTGTCGTATGAAATTGAATTTCGATCTTTCTCGTAGGTTAACTCGCTTTTGAGACTTTTCATGCTCAAAAAATCTCCATCAATGTTTACCTCAACGATTGATATACACGTAACGATATTAAAAAGCGAGTAACCTACAAGAAATAAGTGTAAACCAGTTTCAAATGCGAGTAATTTGCGAGAAATAACCGAAATGTAACTCGAAACGTCGGTGGCGCCGCCTGGCGGTTACGCTTGCTAAAGAAGTATTTCGGTAGGTAATTTTTGTGCAGTCAATTTAACATTAGCGCTGCGACTGTGACTTGCTTCAAGCCTGAACTTCAACTAGTTCAAAATAAAATCTAAAAATATTATAAGAAATAACAAAATAAAATTTAACAAAAACTATTTCAACTGGGTTTTCAATGCTAAATGAAAAACAACTAAATTTCCCGACGTTTCGTAACTTGTACCTGTTACTTCTTCTAGAGTCAGAACAGTCCTGACAATTTTCCAATAACAAAAGAACCACTTAAAATTAAAGTGGTTCTTTTGTCATCAGAAAATTGTCAGGACTGCTTTGTGCTAAGGTTAAATCAATTAAACATGAGTGGGCAAGCAAAGCGGTCTTACCCTTGATGGCCAGCGACTTGTGGTGATGCCCATGTTTCTTCGGGTGGTGTTCATAGGGGTGGTAATCGTCCCCAGCAGACGAGTCGATATGGTTACCACCGCCGTAAGAGGAACCTCCATAGGGAACTCCTGGAAACATAGGGAATATCAGAGATGATCTGAGCACATATCTTAAATAACCTGGATAGCCAATTAGCCATAGAGAGGCTTTAAAAACCAATTGATTCATGGTGTTAAACGACGCGCTGTTTTGACATCTGGCCATGTGGCACTGGTTTAATGGCGTCGGTGAATGAGTGGATGATGATGAACCTAACCTAGCCTAGATGGGAGGAGGGGAAACCCGGTGCCGGCACGTAGCCTACTCCTGTCGAAGACCAAGGGGACCACCGGCTTAACGTCTCTTCCGAAGGACGGTACAATACGAATAACAGGTTTCTTCCACAAATCCATGCTGTCGAGAGGTTGATAAGCAAGTCGAGTGAAGTTGCTGTACTAACTTTCATCCCTCCAACCTCTCTCCCAAACAGAACTGGTCATGTGTATGATTGTCACCCATCCAATACCTGACATAGCGTAGTGTTGCTTAACTTTCATCCCTCCAACCCTTCCCGAACAGAACTGGTAATGTGTATGATGGTCACACATCCAATACCTGACCCAGCGCAGTGTTGTAAACACTGGTCCTCGTTAGATCACCGAAGTTAAGCAACACTGCGCTGGGTTAGTTATTGGATGGGTGACCATCATACTCAATGGCAGTTAAATTTGCCATTCGACACCACATTTTGCAATTAGCTCACTTACCCCCGTAAGGTGATTGTGGACCGATGCTGTTACCGCCGTAAGGTCCACCGTAGGGTCCGCCGTAAGATGGTCCTGGCCCTGACGCGCTCGCGTAGGGTGCAGGTCCGGAGTATCCTGGCGACCAATCAGCATATTTGAAGGGCTTACAAGGACTCCATTTTGTTAGTAAAAATCGCAAAGCTGAACTTAAAATTAAATAGTAATGTCCTAGTTATTTATAAAAAATGGTACATTATTAAATAACAAAAAAAATCTCCCTAGAATATCCCAAAATTTTTAAAGTTTAACTTTATGAAGGATGTCATGTTCGGACAGAGTTACATGCCCAGTCGAACACGTGAAAGTTGCGCTGGGACAGAGTCACATGCCCAGTCGAACACGTGAAAGTTGCACAGGGGCAGAGTCACATGCCCAGTCGAACACGTGAAAGTTGCACTGGGACAGAGTCACATGCCCAGTCGAACACGTGAAAGTTGCACTGGGGCAGAGTCACATGCCCAGTCGAACACGTGAAAGTTGCACTGGGACAGAGTCACATGCCCAGTCGAACACGTGAATGTTGCACTGGGACAGAGTCACATGCCCAGTCGAACACGTGAAAGTTGCACTGGGACAGAGTCACATGCCAAGTCAAACACGTGAAAGTTGCACTGGGACAGAGTCACATGCCCAGTCGAACACGTGAAAGTTGCACTGGGGCAGAGTCACATGCCCAGTCGAACACGTGAAATTGCACTGGGACAGAGTCATATGCCCAGTCGAACACGTGAAAGTTGCACTGGGACAGAGTCACATGCCCAGTCGAACACGTGAAAGTTGCACTGGGGCAGAGTCACATGCCCAGTCGAACACGTGAAAGTTGCACTGGGACAGAGTCACATGCCCAGTCGAACACGTAAAAGTTGCACTGGGACAGAGTTACATGCCCAGTCGAACACATGGAAGTTGCACTGGGACAGAGTCACATGCCCAGTTGAACACGTGAAAGTTACACTGGGACAGAGTCACATGGCCAGTCGAAAACGTCAAAGTTTCACTGGGACAGAGTCACATGCCCAGTCGAACACGTGAAAGTTGCACTGGGACAGAGTCACATGCCCAGTCGAACACGTGAAAGTTGCACTGGGACAGAGTCACATGCCCAGTCGAACACGTGAAAGTTGCACTGGGACAGAGTCACATGCCCAGTCGAACACGTGAAAGTTGCACCGGGACAGAGTCACATGCCCAGTCGAACACGTGAAAGTTGCACCGGGACAGAGTCACATGCCCAGTCGAACACGCCATTAGTTCATTTTCAATGCAAGATCTTGCCTTAAAATAATGTTTATTTTAATCTCCTGTCAGTTTGGCAAGTTTCAGTGAATTAAATCGCGTTGTAGGATGAGCTTACCCCCGTAAGACGGCGGCAACGGCTCTTGATGGCCACCGAAGAAGTTTGCGCGTTCCTCGGAAGACTCGGACTTTAGCTTGGAGTCGCCGTCCAGACGGTTTTGAGTTCGACTCTCGTACGCCTAAACACGTCCAATTACTCGCTCATCTTTGAGTTTAGTGTAAAATCCCGGGTATTTTAGACCAATTAACTAGATCTTTAGCAGTTTCCATTGGCTTTTCTTTCCTATCCTTTGCCTCATAAGGATGGAATATCTGTGCAAGCTATATCTGTGGCAGTCTTTGCCTCATAAGGATGGAATATCTGTTCAAGCTTTATCTGTGGCAGTCTTTGCCTCATAAGGATGGAATATCTGTGCAAGCTTTATCTGTGGCAGTCTTTGCCTCATAAGGATGGAATATCTGTGCGAGCTTTATCTGTGGTAGGCTGGAGGGATGAAAGTTAAGCATCACTGCACTGGGTCAGGCATTGGATGGGTGACCATCATACACATTACCAGTTCTGTTCGGTAGAGAGGTTGGAGGGATGAAAGTTAGTACAGCAACTTCACTTGCCTTGCTTATCAACCTCTTGACAGCATGGATTTGTGGAGGAATCCTGTTGTTCGCGTTGTACCGTCCTTCGGAAGGGACGTTAAGCCGGTGGTCCCCTTGGTCTTCGACAAGAGTAGGCCATGTGACGCTACTGGAATTTCACTACTCCCTTCTACGCTAGATTAGGTTCATCATCATCCTCTTATTCACCGGCTCAATTAGACTATAGCCACAGAGCCCATTGTCAAAACATTGCGTCGTTATCCTCACAAGGGACCTGAGTTTTTAATTCGAGGTAAAATCTGTATCAATCTTACCTTTTCTCTGGCCGACGATCTCTTCCTCTCCAAGTTGTAGCTCTGCAACGAGTTTCCTTCGAACGCATAGCCGGAGCGTTTGACCAGCTTGGAGTCTTCCACCGCCTGCTTAGCTGTCGGACTCACCATTATAGCAAAACACGCGTGGAAGGCGCACACCAAGGCCAGCGCCGTAAATTTCAAATGTAACGACATTTTATTTAAAAAAAAAAGCGCGGGAAACACGAAAATACCAACGATTTTGCGGCTGAAAGCGATTTTTTTATCGATAAGACATAAAAAAAAAACTGTAATCAACTAATGACAAGAATTTTATGTTTAACTGCTATTTTTTAGGTTAAACTAGCTAATTTTACACAAAATAAATTAAATTGACGATTTTAAAGGCTTTTTTCGTCAGTTTTAGCCTAGAACACTCGAAATAAATTCAAATTTAACCTAAAACTTCACGAAATTTACACTTCAAGCCGAATTACTCCATGATGCTACCGACTAATTACACAAACTACCTTTGCACACGGTCTACGCTCTTCGACTGCGTCTTGCGACAAGATTTCATCTCTTTAAGTCCAACCCGATTGTCACATGTGGTCGACCATGCGTGCTGCAAAGATGCGTACAATGCCCATTGTAGCAGTCGAGCTCGCAGGTATTGTCTCCAACCAGCAGAAAGATCACATTCAAAGACAATCAAATAGACGACACGCAGAGAAATTATAACTTGACAAAACTCTGTAAGACCACAGCGACTTACGGTAAGCATTGATGTAGTTATTTTTTTTTTTAATTCTAATTAATTGACTTTGCAGAATGTGATGCTTGGCTGGATTAAATGTCGTTCGGATTTCTAATCTGTGTGCGTGTTTTGATTGTTGATTGTTTTCGATTCGTGCTCATTGTTGTTAGGATTTCGTTGCTTCGTTAGTGATTTCAAAATATTTTCGCAGTTTGATACGAAAATTAACTTGTCGTGAATTTGTGTCATCGGTTCTCGTGAGATCACCGAAGTTAAGCAACACTACGCTGGGTCAGGTATTGGATGGGTGACCATCATACACATGACCAGTTCTGTTCGGGAGAGAGGTTGGAGGGATGAAAGTTAAGCAACACTGCGCTGGGTCAGGTATTGGATGGGTGACCATCATATAAATGACTAGTTCTGTTTGGGAGAGAGGTTGGAGGGATGAAAGTTAAGTAACACTACGCTGGGTCAGGTGTTGGATGGGTGACCATCATATAAATGACCAGTTCTGTTTGGGAGAGAGGTTGGCGTGATGAAAGTTAAGCAACACTACGCTGGGTCAGGTGTTGGATGGGTGACCATCATACACATGACCAGTTCTGTTCGGGAGAGAGGTTGGAGGGATAAAAGTTAAGCAACACTGCGCTGGGTCAGGTATTGGATGGGTGACCATCATACACATGACCAGTTCTGTTTGGGAGAGAGGTTGGAGGGATGAAAGTTAAGCAACACTACGCTGGGTCAGGTATGGATAGGTGACCATCATACACATAACCAGTTCTGTTCGGGAGAGAGGTTGCAGGGATGAAAGTTAAGAAACACTACGCTGGGTCAGGTATTGGATGGGCGACCATCATACACATGACCAGTTCTGTTCAGGAGAGAGGTTGGAGGGATGAAAGTTAAGCAACACTGCGCTGAGTCAGGTATTGGATGGGTGACCATCATTCACATGACCAGTTCTGTTCGGGAGAGAGGTTAGAGGGATGAAAGTCAAGCAACACTGCGCTGGGTCAGATATTGGATGGGTGACCATCATACACGTGACCAGTTCTGTTCGGGAGAGAGGTTGGAGGGATGAAATTTAAGCAACACTGCGCTGGGTCAGGTATTGGATGGGTGACCATCATACACATGACAGCACGTTGTGCTGTTCTACCAAGAGTGGCCGAGGCTGAAATTGGGTCAAACTTATGTCTCCCCTACTCACGCCACTAAGATGCCTGGAACTGCATGAAATAACGAATATATCGGAGCAATTTCATATATTTGACCTGAAGCAAAATGGCAAAAGATACTTCCATTTAGAGAGATGTGACCAATGGTACTAAATAAAGCAGAATTGAGAAGCTCTTGTCAGGTGATCTCAGCATCTCCATGGCTACCAAACGTTGAATCTACCATTGAACCTCCTATGCTAGGCCATGATATACCCGTGGTAACATAAGATAGCAGAATTGAGAAGCTCTGTCAGGTGATCTCAGCATCTCCATGGCTACCAAACGTTGAATCTACCATTGAACCTCCTATGCTAGGTCATGATATACCCGTGGTAATATAAGATAGCAGATTTAAGAGGCTCTGTCAGGCGATCTCAGCATCTCCATGGCTACCAAACGTTGAATCTACCATTGAACCTCCTATGCTAGGCCATGATATACCCGTGGTAACATAAGATAGCAGAATTGAGAAGCTCTGTCAGGCGATCTCAGCATCTCCATGACTACCAAACGTTGAATCTACCATTGAACCTCCTATGCTAGGCCATAATATACCCGTGGTAACATAAGATAGCAGAATTGAGAAGCTCTGTCAGGTGATCTCAGCATCTCCATGGCTACCAAACGTTGAATCTACCATTGAACCTCCTATGCTAGGCCATGATATACCCGTGGTAACATAAGATAGCAGAATTGAGAAGCTCTGTCAGGTGATCTCAGCATCTCCATGGCTACCAAACGTTGAATCTACCATTGAACCTCCTATGCTAGGCCATGATATACCCGTGGTAACATAAGATAGCAGAATTGAGAAGCTCTGTCAGGTGATCTCAGCATATCCATGGCTACCAAAGGTTGAATCTACTGTGGAGGTGAGGGACGTATGGGGGCAATAAGGTGATGAGCCGTAGGAGTTATTTGCTTTATTAGCACTAGATGCACAGACACAATGGAGATGTAGTTCGATGCAGTCGGCGGGATCGGAGAAGACGCGTTGTCTTCTCGTCGACCGGGTCGTGACTGCCTCCTCGTGGTCGGCTCCACTGCCGACCACTTTTTCACCCCCACGCGCATCCCGCCGTGCCGCGCCACCAGCGCGTGGTTTGAGGAGTGGCGGGTACATCCCCCACAGGACCCCCTCCCCAGTGTCCCGTGTGCATCGCGGAACACGATACCACGGTCGCGAGACGTGCAGGAAAATGTACTCGACGGCCGGAGCGGGTGGTGACGATTGGAGCTGGTGTAGCGGCGTCGTCGCCCCGAGGAGGCAAGGGTGCCGAAGTGTTGTCGCCCCGCGGAGGCGGGGGTGCAACAGCGGTGTCGTTCACTGGAGGCGAGGGTGTAGCGGTGTCGTCGGGCAAAATGTAAGCTGGCTTCAGCCTGTCCACGGAAACGACGACCCTCTGCCCGCCGCGCATGATTGTGACACATTTGTCGTGGCGGGCAATGACCTCGAACGGTCCATCGTACGGTGGTTGCAGTGGTGTGCGCACCGCGTCATGGCGCACGAACACATGCGTGCATGTCGCCAGATCCTTGAACAGGAAAACCGCATGCTGACCGTGATGCGAGGGTTGCGCGGGGCGCAGCTTCTCCAGGTGTTGTCGCAGCTGGTCCACGTACGCCGAGGTAGCGTCTCGTGCCCCGGCTGAGGGCGCAAGGTACTCGCCGGGAAGACGAAGCGTAGCACCGTACACTAGTTCAGCTGATGTGGCTTTTAAGTCCTCCTTCCAGGCTGACCGTATTCCCAGTAACACCCAGGGAAGCACGTCCGTCCATTTGTCGTCCTCGTGGCACTTGATGGCCGCTTTCAGTTGCCGGTGGAGGCGCTCTACCATTCCATTGGCCTGAGGGTGATGGGCTGTAGTATGCAGATGTGTCGAGCCGGTCAGATGGCTGAGGGATCGGAAAAGGCCCGACTCGAATTGACGTCCTTGATCTGTGGTTATGCGAAGCGGCGTGCCAAAGCGGGCTATCCATCCCGTAACCAAGGCAGTCGCTACCGTGTCCGCGGTTATGTCGGGGATTGGGATGGCTTCTGGCCACCGTGTGAACCGGTCGACGCACGTGAGCAGGTATCTAGACCCGTTTGAGACCGGCAGTGGTCCCACTAGGTCTATGTGTATGTGCTCGAACCGGTTACTCGGTGCGGCAAACTGGTGGATCGGTGCCTTTGTGTGACGCGTCACCTTGGAACGTTGACACTGGAGGCATGTTCTCGCCCACTCCCTGCAGTCCTTGTTTATCGATGGCCAGACGTAGCGCTCCGCCACGAGCTTGCTGGTTGCCCGGACCCCGGGGTGAGACAGGCTGTGTAGGCTGTCGAACACCCTGCGTCGGAGCAATTCTGGCACGAATGGACGCTGCCGTGCCTGTGACGTGTCATATTGTAGACTGAGGTTGCTGCCATCCAACTGTCGGCTTCTCATCTGCAAGGACGTGTTGGAATGCAGAAAGTTGTTGAGCTCTGCGTCGTTCTGCTGTGCTCGTGCGATCTCTTCCTGACTTACTGGGGCTGCGACAGCCTCGACCCTGGAGAGGGCGTCGGCTACCGTGTTGTCCTTTCCCGGTATGTGCCGGATATCTGTCGTATACTGTCCAATTAGGTCCAGATGTCGAAACTGGCGCGGAGAGCACTTCTCTGGGCGCTGCTTGAAAGCGAACGTAAGAGGCTTGTGGTCCGTATACACAGTGAAAGCCCGTGCCTCCACCATGTGTCTGAAAAATAGGACCGCCTCGTATATCGCCAGCAACTCGCGATCATATGCTCCATAGTTTTTCTGCGCTGCGTTGAGTTTGCGCGAGAAAAAGGCGAGCGGTTGCCAGCCGAGACTTGTGTGCTGCTGGAGTGCTGCGCCAATGCTGGTGTCGGAGGCGTCTGCTACGACCGCGAGTTCAGCGTTGATGTCCGGGTGGGCCAAAAGCGTGGCGTGGGCAAGGCTGCGTTTGCATGCCTCAAATGCGGTCTCCAGCTGCGGCGTCCATGAGATCGGCGTCTTCCCGGAGCTCTCAGCGCCCGCAAGCAGGTCGTTGAGGGGGGCTTGGAGCTTGGCTGCTGCAGGCAAAAAACGTCGGTAAAAATTTAGCATTCCAAGGAATTGGCGCAGCTGTTTGATGTTGGCTGGTTTCGCGAAGGAAGCTATTGCTTCCACTTTTTCCTTGGGGGGTCGGGTCCCGGAAGCGTTGACCGTGTACCCCAGGAACGTGACCTCCGGTTCACCTAACACGCACTTAGCGGAGTTCACCAAGACACCGTACTCGGAGAGTCGAGTGAAAAGCCGTCGAAGGTGCTCCTCGTGCTCGGCACGGTCGGTTGAGGCGACCAGAATGTCGTCTATGTACGCGTAACAAAAATTGAGGCCCCGCAGCACCTCGTCCATGAATCTTTGGAACGTCTGAGCTGCGTTCCTCAACCCAAAGCTCATGTACGGAAACTCAAAAAGTCCGAACGGTGTGGTGATCGCCGTCTTCATGACATCCTCCGGTGCCAAGGGGATTTGATTGTATGCTCGGACAAGGTCGATCGTTGAAAACACCGTCTTGTGGGCGAGTGCCTGAGCAAAATCCTGTATGTGGGGGACCGGATAGCGGTCCGGGATCGTGCGATCGTTGAGGGCCCGATAATCGCCGCACGGCCTCCACTGATCTTCTTTCTTTGGCACCAAATGTAGTGCTGCGGACCAACTACTGGCTGACCGTCGAGCGATGCCAGACTGTAGCATCATGTCGAACTCTCGCTTGGCAATCCGCCGACGGTCGGGGGCCAGGCGCCGTGGCTTGCACGCTGCCGGCTGGCCGGGCGTCGTGTGGATGTGGTGCACCGTGTGGTGTTTCACCTCGATCCGTGTCCCCGCGGGTCGAGTGATAGCGGGAAACTCGGCCAGAAGCGAATAGTACACCGACCTGCCGTAAACTGCTTTCACATGATCAGGTTCCTTCGATGATGCCCGGCCGGATATGGTGAGCGACGTAACCTCGTCGGTGAGCCTCTGTTGGCGAATGTTTACCACGAGGTTGTAAAAAGACAGAAAATCGACGCCAATGATCGGTTGCGACACGTCGGCGATGACAAACTGCCACTCGAATGGTCGGCGCAGACCGAGGTCAAGGACTAGGCGGAAGGTGCCGTATGTAGCAATTATTGTGCCATTGGCTGCGAAAAGTTGGTAGTCTGTTTTCTGGCGTGGGCCCCCTACTTTAGACCGAGGGAAAACGCAAAGGTCCGATCCGGTGTCGACCAAAAATTGTAGTCGGGATTTAACGTCCGTGACGTACAAGCGGCGTGCGGACGGGCAGAAGTCCGCCGATGCTACTGTCTGCCCGCGAAGTTTTTTGATGAGAAATTGCACGGCTTCCTGCACTGCTTGGCCCGTTCCCCGTAGGTACGGTGGTACCAACACAGCTCCTCGTTCCGGGCGTCGCGATCCGGGGACCTCCGGCGGCTCGTGGAGCGCGTGCGCGGCCTGTCGGCCGAGAGGGCCGCTAACTGGCGCGTCAAAGTGTCGAGCTGCGTCTGGATGTCGTTTGCTGGCGATGGGTCTACGCTCGCCACGTGTGGCGCAACTGTTGAGTTCTCGCTGATCCGGTCAGCGACCCCCGCCAAAACCTCCAGGTTCTGGTCCGCAGACGCCACCAGGATATCCTGCATGCGACCTGGCAGGCGACTTATCCACAGCGTCTGCATCAACTTGTCGGAGACCGCTCCTGCACCTAACTCGCGCAGGTGTCGCAGGAATTCCGATGGCGTCCGGTCACCGATCTCTTCACGCTGCAACAGGCGCTGGAGCTGCGCCTCTGGTGACGGCGATAACCGCGCTATTAACGCGTTCTTAATACAGTCATATTTGCCCTCGCTGGGCGGGGACAATATCACATCGCGCACGACCTTCGCCGCGGATTGTTCGAGGGCGCATACCACTGTGTGGAACTTCACTATGTCGCGCGAAATCGTCGCCGACGCGAAATGGCACTCTATCTGCGCGAACCACAACGCCGGATCGTCCTTCCAGAACGGTGGCATCTTCATACTCACACGCTCCACCACGGGGTCGGCCATCGCTATTGTTAATGCACACGCACCGCACACACCACGCAACACTTTTCGCTTAAAAAATATCACGTCGGGGTCACCACTGTGGAGGTGAGGGACGTATGGGGGCAATAAGGTGATGAGCCGTAGGAGTTATTTGCTTTATTAGCACTAGATGCACAGACACAATGGAGATGTAGTTCGATGCAGTCGGCGGGATCGGAGAAGACGCGTTGTCTTCTCGTCGACCGGGTCGTGACTGCCTCCTCGTGGTCGGCTCCACTGCCGACCACTTTTTCACCCCCACGCGCATCCCGCCGTGCCGCGCCACCAGCGCGTGGTTTGAGGAGTGGCGGGTACATCCCCCACACTACCATTGAACCTCCTATGCTAGGCCATGATATACCCGTGGTAACATAAGATAGCAGAATTGAGAAGCTCTTTAAGGCTTCCTAAGAATTGGTTCTAAAATAAAGTAATTAACTCCAAAACCGTTATGAAATTCCTACTTTTGTGTGTGTAGGCTCCTTAACGAGGCGATGACCGCAGCCATCTAAACGCCTCCGTCTCAACGTTATCCAATTACTTGGCCGACACTTGCCATGTTGGGCACACGAGCCACCCTTTGGTGACGAGAGTTATTTTATCGCTGTCACCAAAAATTAGAACCAAGAGTAAGCAATCGAGAGATTCTTGGACCGAACGATTTGGGCGTGTTGGATGGGTGACCATCATACACATGACCAGTTCTGTTCGGGAGAGAGGTTGGAGGGATGAAAGTTAAGCAACACTGCGCTGGGTCAGGTATTGGATGGGTGACCATCATACACATGACCAGTTCTGTTCGGGAGAGAGGTTGGAAGGATGAAAGTTAAGCAACACTGCGCTGGGTCAGGTATTGGATGGGTGGCCATCATACACATGACCAGTTCTGTTCGGGAGAGAGGTTGGAGGGATGAAAGTTAAGCAACACTGCGCTGGGTCAGGTATTGGATGGGTGACCATCATACACATGACCAGTTCTGTTCGGGAGAGAGGTTGGAAGGATGAAAGTTAAGCAACACTGCGCTGGGTCAGGTATTGGATGGGTGGCCATCATACACATGACCAGTTCTGTTCGGGAGAGAGGTTGGAGGGATGAAAGTAAAGCAACACTGCGCTGGGTCAGGTATTGGATGGGTGACCATCATACACATGACCAGTTCTGTTCGGGAGAGAGGTTGGAAGGATGAAAGTTAAGCAACACTGCGCTGGGTCAGGTATTGGATGGGTGGCCATCATACACATGACCAGTTCTGTTCGGGAGAGAGGTTGGAAGGTTGAAAGTTAAGCAACACTGCGCTGGGTCAGGTATTGGATGGGTGGCCATCATACACATGACCAGTTCTGTTCGGGAGAGAGGTTGGAAGGATGAAAGTTAAGCAACACTGCGCTGGGTCAGGTATTGGATGGGTGGCCATCATACACATGACCAGTTCTGTTCGGGGAGAGGTTGGAAGGATGAAAGTTAAGCAACACTGCGCTGGGTCAGGTATTGGATGGGTGACCATCATACACATGACCAGTTCTGTTCGGGAGAGAGGTTGGAGGGATGAAAGTTAAGCAACACTGTGCTGAGTCAGGTATTGGATGGGTGACCATCATACACATGACCAGTTCTGTTCGGGAGAGAGGTTGGAGGGATGAAAGTTAAGCAACACTGCGCTGGGTCAGGTATTGGATGTGTGACCATCATACACATGACCAGTGCTGTTCGGGAGAGAGGTTGGAGGGATGAAAGTTAAGCAACACTGCGCTGGGTCAGGTATTGGATGGGTGACCATCATACACATGACCAGTTCTGTTCGGGAGAGAGGTTGGAGGGATGAAAGTTAAGCAACACTGCGCTGGGTCAGGTTTGGATGGGTGACCATCATGTACATGACCTGTTCTTTTCGGGAGAGAGGTTGGAGGGATGAAAGTTAAGCAACACTGTGCTGAGTCAGGTATTGGATGGGTGACCATCATACACATGACCAGTTCTGTTCGGGAGAGAGGTTGGAGGGATGAAAGTTAAGCAACACTGCGCTGGGTCAGGTATTGGATGTGTGACCATCATACACATGACCAGTGCTGTTCGGGAGAGAGGTTGGAGGGATGAAAGTTAAGCAATACTGCGCTGGGTCAGGTATTGGATGGGTGACCATCATACACATGACCAGTTCTGTTCGGGAGAGAGGTTGGAGGGATGAAAGTTAAGCAACACTGCGCTGGGTCAGGTTTGGATGGATGACTATCATGCACATGACCAGTTCTGTTCGGGAGAGAGGTTGGAGGGATGAAAGTTAAGCAACACTGCGCTGGGTCAGGTTTGGATGGGTGACCATCATGTACATGACCTGTTCTTTTCGGGAGAGAGGTTGGAGGGATGAAAGTTAGTACAGCAACTTCACTCTCCTTGCTTATCAACCTCTCGACAGCATGGATTTGTGGAGGAATCCTGTTGTTCGCGTTGTACCGTCCTTCGGAAGGGACGCTAGGCCGGTGCTCTTCAGGAATATGTTACTTGCGACTACGGTTTTCCGCTACTCTGTCGAAGCTAGTTCAGGTTCACCATCATCCACTCATTCACCGACGCAGTTAAACCAGTGCCACATGTCCCGCAATCAATTTAGTGCGTCTTCAAACACCACGAATCAATCAATAGCGTACTTGAACTGCCTTTTAAAGTTTCGAACGACTTAGCTATACGCGCATTTAGTTCCTCGTTTCTCCGCCCGGCGTCGTCCCTACCGTGCGAACGCGGAAGCGTCGTTCTCCCCCTTTCGTCCAACTCCCCCACGCACGCAGTCTGGACCCGTTCGCCGTCGCGACGCTTGCCAGCCCTGGACGCCGAAATGGAGACAAAGACGTCGACGCCGAAACGCTAGAAACCTGCGGCGAAACCGCCATAAGAGACTCTGAAGTACGTTACCGAGTGCGCCATTTGAATTTTATACAGCCAACGGACGAATTTTCAAAAAAACCGTATATTTTACGGATCTTTTACCGTTTGAACTCGCGTGATTTCAGTTTCGTTGCCGAGTCTACTGGAATCTTGTTTACAAAACTCGACAACAAACGTGTTCGAGGCTCGTGCATTGTTTATTCATTCATCTATCGATCTGTGAAACTGACAAAAACGCGATGTTGTGAAATTTGCCTCGCCGAGTTTCAAATGTGACAGCCGAGCCGTTGAGTTTTTGCTTTGTGCCGTGAGCGGCTATCTCAGTGGCGCTGGAAAAAGTGCTTGAATTTCCGACGAGCGCACTCTCGCAGTTCGTTTGTGTTTTTTTTTCTTCTCGTTTGACAGTTCTGCTAGATCTGAAGTGACTTTATCGCTAGCAAATTTCTTTCTCTTTAACTCCGACGAGTTTTTGTTTGTTAATCTCTTTGCTGTGGCCGTGTTTTTTTATTATCTTTACAAGAGACTCGTGTGGATGCTGTGCTTATCGATTTTTTAGCCGTAGGCCTGGTTTATAGCCGTGCCGAATAGAAAATTGACAAATGATTGTATTTGACGCTACGATAAACATTTCACATTTACTAGAAGTGTATTCGCAAACTTCAGAACGGTTATTGGACATTTATACGTTATTGATATCACATTTTCAACAACAAAAAAACCGGCTAGAATTTATGTTCATCAGGAATTTTCTATGCCTATAAACATATGACAGAATCAATATACCCATTCACTTAAAATAATCGATTAGCTAATATCACAACAAAGTCTGTGCCAATTTTGTAGCCTCGCCATGTAAAACATGCTTTAATACTAGAAATCATGATAATTCTATGCTACTCATACGAAATCAGTTTCGTTCTCAGCCGCGGTATTGTCAGTCCGTCGAAACTGTTATCTAAAGTATTGATCTTTCTTATCTTACTATTCGGGCCGAGATTGTTGCAATACCTGATCAAATCGTTAACTATTTACTAGGTAAGTACACGACAGGTAGATACCACGCCATCGATGGCATGCCATTACAGTGATTTGCTTTTCTGATCGACCTAACCTGTGCTCGTGCAAGAATTTCATCGAAGACTTTAGATGTTTTATTAATCAAGTTTGAAGAGACGAGGTAGCTGGAAAGTTAAGTTGCTTGTTTGAGCATTGGTTGCTCGAGAATACTTTAAGAAGCAAGTCAAGTTAAATTGCTAAATCAAAGTGAAACTGAGTGACGTTTATTTAATCGAATGGGATGTTTGCGTTGTGCCAAAGACGTAGAACGCTTAAAAACGCTTAAAACTAAGCCTGTTTAAAAGTAGTGACGTGCCAAAAACTAAGAGGCTAAGTACATTTTAGCTACCGAAAGTGAAAGCCAAGTGAAACGAAGCTAAAGTGAAGTGCGTGTGGGGAAAAAATCTTTGACCGGTGTTTTGTAATTGGCCAAAGAGCACCGACGGACGCATTCGAAGGATTAGCCAAGAAACCAGCGCCACGTAATAAAGGATATTTACACACAATTACAGGTAAATTATTATTTGGCACCAGTGAAATAGATTTTGTTATTAGAAACACAAATAACCTCTCAAAAATTGATGGCCAAACGGGGACACGAACCCCGATCTCCACCTGTCGCGGGTGTTGCTCTAACTGCAAGCGTTTGCAATTTAAATAATATTTCACATAATTAAAACGCATCTTAAGTTAAATTGGAGTTATTCGAGTTTGACAGGTTGTGACGTTATATAGCGTCACTAGAATCAGAGTGACTGTGAGTATTCACAGCCTCTCGGTTCTACTCCTTGGAGATCTGTCATTCTCATCAAATACACTAAAATCTTCTCAAAAAGCCAGTGACCAAGTAGCTCAATGGGTTAGAGCAACACCCGCGACAGGTGGAGATCGGGGTCCAAGTAGCTCAATTGGTTAGAGCAACACCCGCGACAGGTGGAGATCAGGGTCCAAGTAGCTCAATTAGTTAGAGCAACACCCGCGACAGGTGGAGATCGGGGTCCAAGTAGCTCAATTAGTTAGAGCAACACCCGCGACAGGTGGAGATCGGGGTCCAAGTAGCTCAATTGGTTAGAGCAACACCCGCGACAGGTGGAGATCGGGGTCCAAGTAGCTCAATTGGTTAGAGCAACACCCGAGACAGGTGGAGATCGGGGTTCATTTCCCCATTCGAACATCAATTTTTGAGACGGCTATAATGTTCATAATAATAAAAAAAAAAAACCACGCATTGCATTTCTTTGCATATTTCAAATAGAGTAGGTATTGTGTTTTTTAGACTCGTTCCTACTTCATCTAAGCCTAGCACTCGTTTAAATAATAAAATATATTTACATCTTGGATTTTCGAATGCTAAGCAAAAAAAAAAAACAGTAGCAAGTTGTTGATGGTCTTCTTCAAGTCAAGCCAAGGTAGGGGTGGGGGGGACTGGGTAGAGGGGGGGAGGGGGGTGTGTCTAGGGGTGCTGACTTCTGTACATCACGTGATATTGTTCCGAGGGGGCCGTGGAACAAACACTCATGTCTAATGAAACCATGACGAGCATCTCCAATGTTTTCACACGAAACAGGGGAAAACACAATACACTTACCTACAAGATTTATAAGTGGAAACGACGGCTGTGGAGAAGCGAATCTGTGACAGCATCGAGTTTATAGGTTTAGTGAGAGGAAAAGCGTTAATTTTAAATACTGAACGGTTTGGCGTGTTGGAAACACCGGTTCTAGTGTGATCGCTGAAGTTAAGCAACACTGCGCTGGGTCATGTATTGGATGGGTGACCATTATACACATTACAAGTTCTGTTTGGGAGAGAGGTTGGAGGGATGGAAGTTAAGCAACACTGCGCTGGGTCAGGTATTGGATGGGTGACCATTATACACATGAGCAGTTCAGTTCGGGAGAGAGGTTGGAGGGATGAAAGTTAAGCAATGCTGAGCTGGGTCAGGTATTGGATGGGTGACCATCATACACATGACCAGTTCTGTTCGGGAGAGAGGTTGGAGGGATGAAAGTTAAGCAACACTGCGCTGGGTCAGGTATTGGATGGGTGACCATTATACACATGAGCAGTTCAGTTCGGGAGAGAGGTTGGAGGGATGAAAGTTAAGCAATGCTGAGCTGGGTCAGGTATTGGATGGGTGACCATCATACACATTACCAGTTCTGTTTGGGAGAGAAGTTGGAGGGATGCAAGTTAAGCAACACTGCGCTGGGTCAGGTATTGGATGAGTGACCATCATACACATGACCAGTTCTGTTCGGGAGAGAGGTTGGAGGGATGAAAGTTAAGCAACACTGCGCTGAGTCAGGTATTGGATGGGTGACCATCATACACATAACCAGTTCTGTTCGGGAGAGAGGTTGGAGGGATGAAAGTTAAGCAACACTGATCTGGGTCAGGTATTGGATGGGTGACCATCATACACATGACCAGTTCTGTTCGGGAGAGAGGTTGGAGGGATGAAATCTGCGAGAAATAACGAAATTAAATTTTTTAAAAACTCTAAAAGACGGTGACCTAAATGTCTTTGACCCGGCTGTTAAGTGGTCTTTAAAGTTAACAGACTGTTAGATGGTTGAGTGGATGTTTTCAGAGCCGTGGTCTGATGTTATGATGTTTTCTTTGGTTTTGCTCTATGATGAAGAGGTTAGCTGCCCTCGAAAGAGACTTGAGAACTTTTCTAGGGATGCAAATCTCTTAAACGCAAAGTTTAACCAAAGAGCTCATCATAATAACAGACTGTTAGATTTTTAACGGACCTTTTCAGTCTTCCTTTCAGTGCTCCGCTAACGCATTTTGAATTGCATTTTGGTTTCCCAATTTTGGCATTTGGTGCCCGATCGGGGACTCGAACCCCGGAAATATCCTGAACATTTTCATCAAAATCGGTGTCGCAGTTTGACAAAATTTATTTTTAAGATAAGAATTATAAGTTGATTTATTCACTTTTGTAAATAAAAAATGCTAAAATCGGCTGAAACAGCGAATCTCTACAGAAATTAAAAAAGGCAACATTTTCAAAAATCAACGGTCACACGTTAACAAAAGCAAAGCGAATTTTTTTCCTAGAAATCTCAAACCTACGTAGACTTGAATTTAAAAAATGAATTCTCCCCTCGCCGCTAGTTTGACAAAAATCAACCCCTGCACACATTTGCAAAGCCTGTTGGACCGCGGACCCCGCAATGTTGTACCATAGAGTAACCGAAGATAGGGGCGCCATCCACTGGAATGGAGGGGGGGCGGTAGCTTTAATGACCCCACCCTCTAGTACCCCCCTAAATAGGGGTGAGCTATGTCACGGCTAATTGGGTTGGGGGCCAACTACCCTCGTGGTGTAGATTCTGCCACGTGCTGGCGTGGAGAGCACTAGCGTTGAAGCCAGCTGGCGGCCATCTTACTGAAGTCAAACGTAGCAGTTAATCAAAATTTACGTTATTTCCTTTTTTTGTATGTTATTTTAGGAAGAAATTTGTCACGGAAAGCTGAAAAATTGCCCTTTATTTGGATTAGATGCATTTTAAAGAAGATCGAAGACCCCACTGGCTTGGAAACCAGTCCACGGGATGCGCTATCCACGCAAGTGTGTACAGACCAGTGGGTTACACAGGTAGAATAGGGGAGATCAAAGACCCCACTGGCTTGGAAACCAGTCCACGGGATGCGCTATCCACGCAAGTGTGTACAGACCAGTGGGTTACACAGGTAGAATAGGGGAGATCGAAGACCCCACTGGCTTGGAAACCAGTCCACGGGATGCGCTATCCACGCAAGTGTGTACAGACCAGTGGGTTACACAGGTAGAATAGGGGAGATCAAAGACCCCACTGGCTTGGAAACCAGTCCACGGGATGCGCTATCCACGCAAGTGTGTACAGACCAGTGGGTTACACAGGTAGAATAGGGGAGATCGAAGACCCCACTGGCTTGGAAACCAGTCCACGGGATGCGCTATCCACGCAAGTGTGTTCAGATCCATGTCAGGCTGCCTGTTTAATTAAAAATACATGACCACTCGATAACTCAGGAAGGCATGGATGGCTATGAATACCTTGGAGAGGATGTTGGAGAGGAGGGTGCCGGTCCTTGGTGCTGTTGGACAGATGCAGCCAACACAGTGTGTCAAAGTGACAAGGCTAAGCGGTGGCCGGTCCTTGGTGCTGTTGGACAGGAGCAGCCAACACAGTGTGTCAAAGTGACAAGGCTAAGCGGTGATCGGTCCTTGGTGCTGTTGGACAGGAGCAGCCAACACAGTGTGTCAAAGTGACAAGGCTTAGCGGTGACCGGTCCTTGGTGCTGTTGGACAGGAGCAGCCAACACAGTGTGTCAAAGTGACAAGGCTAAGCGGTGGCCGGTACTTGGTGCTGTTGGACAGGAGCAGCCAACACAGTGTGTCAAAGTGACAAGGCTAAGCGGTGGCCGGTCCTTGGTGCTGTTGGACAGGAGCAGCCAACACAGTGTGTCAAAGTGACAAGGCTAAGCGGTGGTCGGTCCTTGGTGTTGTTGGACAGGAGCAGCCAACACAGTGTGTCAAAGTGACAAGGCTTAGCGGTGACCGGTCCTTGGTGCTGTTGGACAGGAGCAGCCAACACAGTGTGTCAAAGTGACAAGGCTAAGCGGTAGCCGGTCTTTGGTGCTGTTGGACAGGAGCAGCCAACACAGTGTGTCAAAGTGACAAGGCTAAGCCGTGGTCGGTCCTTAGTGCTGTTGGACAGAAGCAGGCCACATGCCGGCACCGGGTTCACTCTCTGTTCTCTTGCAGGTGCTAGCATGTGGACGTCGCTGGGCCCGGAGGAGGATGACGGGTCGCCGTCGTCAAGATCCAAGCACAGCGCCACTTTGCTTGGCAACGACGTCTTCCTGTTGGGAGGACGAAACGGAAACCTCCCTCTCAAGGACTTCTGGAGATACGACCTAGGTGAGACACGTTTTTCTGTTATCATGTATACTTAATACCTCCGTAATATCTATTCCTATAGAGTTGGTAAATTCAACAAACTCTAGCATAGTTGAAAAGTGCCGCTCTAGGTCGGGGTTATATAATACCACTGGTCGTATTATGTAGCACCATGGTAGCATCGCCAAATGACCGCTCTAGGTCGGGGTTATATAATACCACCGGTCGTATTATGTAGCACCATGATAGCACCGCCGAATGACCGCTCTAGGTCGGGGTTATATAATACCACCGGTCGTATTATGTAGCACCATGGTAGCATCGCCAAATGACCGCTCTAGGTCGGGGTTATATAATACCACCGGTCGTATTATGTAGCACCATGGTAGCATCGCCAAATGACCGCTCTAGGTCGGGGTTATATAATACCACCGGTCGTATTATGTAGCACTATGATTGCACCACCAAATAATCGCTCTAGGTCGGGGTTATATAATACCACCGGTCGTATTATGTAGCACTATGATTGCACCGCCAAATGACCGCTCTAGGTCAGGGTTACATAATACCACTGGTCGTATTATGTAGCACCATGGTAGCATCGCCAAATGACCGCTCCAGGTCGGGGTTATATAATACCACCGGTCGTATTATGTAGCACCATGGTAGCACCGCCAAATGACCGCTCTAGGTCGGGGTTATATAATAACACCGGTCGTATTATGTAGCACCATGGTAGCACCGCCAAATGACCGCTCTAGGTCGGGGTTATATAATACCACCGGTCGTATTATGTAGCACTAAAGTCGCTTTTTGTTAGTACCGGTGCTGTTGAATAAAGGATATTAAATCAGGACGAGATCAGGATAAACTTCGCTGCACGCTGGACTCTGCCAAGGATCGATAGGTCGTTGTTGGACTGAGGGGTTAGGGGGGTGACCAGCATCCTTGGCGAGACGCAAGGGTTTTCTTTGGAAAGATTAAGCCCTTCACCCTCAACTAATGATTTATGATTACCTGAAATTGAAGGTATATCAATTTTAGCTAGAATCACTGCTTTTCGACAAGAAAAGGAACGTATCCTTGGCACCACGGGCCCAAAAGGAAGAAAAGAAAGGATTTTTTTATAAATTTCTTTATTTCCTACCGCATGAGTTGGCTGATCTCAAAAAATACTGATTACTTTTCACCGTGGCCATCAATTTTGGTGAGCGCTGTACCTTCTTTAGAAAATCCGGAGGGAAATTAAAGTTTTTCTAGCATCGCCCTTTTCTGTTTTCTTTTTTATAGCTCCCCTTTTCAAAAACTTGGTCCCCCTAACCTCAAGACAATCTCTGTAGCAATTCTCAGTTTTAGGGTTGTCATGGCAATCTAAAACAAGTAACCCGTGCCCGGCATCGGGCAGTTCATCACAATGTCATAGTAATGGGTGGGTGAAACAAGTGTTGTCATGGCAATCTAAAACAAGTAACCCGTGCCCAGCATCGGGCAGTTCATCACAATGTAATAGTAATGGGTGGGTGAAACAAGGGTTGTCATGGCAATCTTAAACAAGTAACCCGTGCCCGGTATCGGGCAGTTCATCACAATGTAATAGTAATGGGTGGGTGAAACAAGGGTTGTCACGGCAATCTAAAACGAGTAACCCGTGCCCGGCATCGGGCAGTTCATCACAATGTAATAGTAATGGGTGGGTGAAACAAGGGTTGTCATGGCAATCTAAAACAAGTAACCCGTGCCCGGCATCGGGCAGTTCATCACAATGTAATAGTAATGGGTGGGTGAAACAAGGGTTGTCATGGCAATCTAAAACAAGTAACCCGTGCCCGGCATCAGGCAGTTCATCACAATGTAATAGTAATGGGTGGGTGAAACAAGGGTTGCCATGGCAATCTAAAACAAGTAACCCGTGCCCGGCATCGGGCAGTTCATCACAATGTAATAGTAATGGGTGGGTGAAACAAGGTTTGTCATGGCAATCTAAAACAAGTAACCTGTGCCCGGCATCGGGCAGTTCATCACAATGTAACAGTAATGGGTGGGTGAAACAAGGGTTGTCATGGCAATCTTAAACAAGTAACCCGTGCCCGGCATCGGGCAGTTCATCATAATGTAATAGTAATGGGTGGGTGAAACAAGGGTTGTCATGGCAATCTAAAACAAGTAACCCGTGCCCGGCATTGAGCAGTTCATCACAATGTAATAGTAATGTGTGGGTTAAACAAGGGTTGTCATGGCAATCTAAAACAAGTAACCCGTGCCCGGCATCGGGCAGTTCATCACAATGTAATAGTAATGTGTGGGTGAAACAAGGGTTGTCATGGCAATCTAAAACAAGTAACCCGTGCCCGGCATCGGGCAGTTCATCACAATGTAACAGTAATGGGTGGGTGAAACAAGGGTTGTCATGGCAATCTAAAACAAGTAACCCGTGCCCGGCATCGGGCAGTTCATCACAATGTAATAGTAATGTGTGGGTGAAACAAGGGTTGTCATGGCAATCTAAAACAAGTAACCCGTGCCCGGCATCGGGCAGTTCATCACAATGTAACAGTAATGGGTGGGTGAAACAAGGGTTGTCATGGCAATCTAAAACAAGTAACCCGTGCCCGGCATCGGGCGGTTCATCACAATGTAATAGTAATGGGTGGGTGAAACAAGGGTTGTCATGGCAATCTAAAACAAGTAACCCGTGCCCGGCATCGGGCAGTTCATCACAATGTAACAGTAATGGGTGGGTGAAACAAGGGTTGTCATGGCAATCTAAAACAAGTAACCCGTGCCCGGCATCGGGCAGTTCATCACAATGTAACAGTAATGGGTGGGTGAAACAAGGGTTGTCATGGCAATCTAAAACAAGTAACCCGTGCCCGGCATCGGGCGGTTCATCACAATGTAATAGTAATGTGTGGGTGAAACAAGGGTTGTCATGGCAATCTAAAACAAGTAACCCGTGCCCGGCATCGGGCAGTTCATCACAATGTAACAGTAATGGGTGGGTGAAACAAGGGTTGTCATGGCAATCTAAAACAAGTAACCCGTGCCCGGCATCGGGCGGTTCATCACAATGTAATAGTAATGGGTGGGTGAAACAAGGGTTGACATGGCAATCTAAAACAAGTAACCCGTGCCCGGCATCAGGCAGTTCATCACAATGTAATAGTAATGGGTGGGTGAAACAAGAGTTGTCATGGCAATCTAAAACAAGTAACCCGTGCCCGGCATCAGGCAGTTCATCACAATGTAATAGTAATGGGTGGGTGAAACAAGGGTTGTCATGGCAATCTAAAACAAGATTTAGCTGGCAAATTCACAGAATCCTTCACTTTGATCTTGTGAGGGAAATGTTGGCGGTGGTTGTACGAGATGCTAGTGAAGGGTGCACACGAGGGTTCACGTGTATGATGGGGTGGGGTACAGTTTTTAAGGGGGCAGTAGAAAGTTAGCTATAGGGTGTGGAGTGGCTATCTCCTAGCAAAGGTCGCCATGATGGAATTAAGCGGTTTTTAGCGAGATTGGTTGGGATTTGATATGTGATTATCTGTTGATGTTGGGCGATTCAGGGACTTTTTGTGTTAATTTTGTGAAAAAAAAATTCAAATTTGAGTAAGGAAACGGAAAATTATATTTGCTTTTTGCGATTATTGGTTGTAATTAAAAATGTGGAAAGCGGAAGACGAAGACCAGACGGATGTGGAGAAAAGTGGAATAAATTGGTGTTAAAGCTGGAAAATAATGGTGAGACAATTAAGTTGGCAGACCTTTTGCAATTTTTTATGTCCAGGTGTGACTTGAGATTTTATCGGTTTTGGTAAGAGATGGATTAAAAAGTACCTAATGATAATTTAAAAGTAATTTAAAATATTACTCTGCGAGCTAAAAATAATAAATAAATTGTACATTGTTTTTAGATTCATGTCTACTTGATGTAAACTTAGCACTAGTTTTAACAAAAACTATTTCAACTGGGTTTTCAATGCTAAGTAAAGGACTACTAAATTTCCCAACGTTTCGTAACTTGTACCTGTGACTTCTTACCTTATAAATATAATTATATAACTAGCAGTACCCGCTGCCTAACGGCTGCAGTTGATGTCGAGGGTGTGGGCATTTTGGTTGAAACTGTCCACATTATAAACAATCCATAACATCGACAACTTTCTCGAGTTTTCTTTGATGCCCTATCCAAATTCTCTAAAAAGGACCACGGCTAAAAGGACCATGCAATACCATACAATACCATAGAATATCATATAATACCATAGAAAACCATACAATATCATAGAATACCAAAGTACTCCATAGAATACCATAGAATACCATAGAATATCATAGAATACCATATAATACCAAACATGATCATAGAATACCATATAACTCCATAGAATACCATAGAATACCATAGAATATCATAGAATACCAAAAAATATCAAAGAATACCATAGAACTCCATAGAATACCATAGAATACCATAGAACACCATAGAATTCCATAGTATACCATTGAAAACCATACCATACAATACCATAAATATCATAGAATACCAAAGAATACCATATAATATAATATAATTCCATAGAATACCATAGAATGCCAAAGACTTCCATAGAACACCATAGAATACCATAGAACACCATAGAATACTAAAGAATACCATAGAATTCCATAGAATACCATAGAACACCATAGAATGAAAAATAACACCATTAAATACCATAAAATACCATAGAATACCATAAAACACCATAGAATACAATAGAATACCATAGAATACCAAAGAACACTATAGAATACCACAGAATACCATAGAATACCAAAGAATACCATAGAATACCAAAGAATACCATAGAATACCATAGAATACCAAAGAACACCATAGAATATCATAGAACACCATAAAATACCATAGAATACCATAGTGATCCATAGAATACCATAGAATACCATAGAATACCAAAGAATACCAAAGAACTCCATAGAATACCATAGAATACCATAGAACTCCATAGAATACCATAGAATACCATAGAATACCAAAGAATACCAAAGAACTCCATAGAATACCATAGAATACCATAGAACACCATAGAATACCAAAGAACTCCATAGAATACCATAGAATACCATAGAATACCATAGAATACCATAGAATACCATAGAATACCATGGCTTACCATGGCTTACCATAGAGTACCATAGAACACCATAGAATATCATAGAACACCATAGAATACCATAGAATACCATAAAAACACCATAGAATACCATAGAATACCATATAATACCATGGAATACTATTGAATACCATAGAATACAATATAATTCCATAGAATACCATACAACACCATAGAATACCAAAGAACACCATAGAATACTAAAGAATTCCATAGATTACCATAGAATACTATAAAATACCATTGAATAACATAGAACTCCATAGAATACCATAGAACTCCATTTAAAACCAAAGAATACTATAGAATATCATAGAATATCATAAAATACCATAAAATACCATAGAACTCCATAGAATACCATAGAATACCATAGAATACCAAAGAATACCATAGAACACCATAGCATACCATAGAACACCATAGAATACCATTGAATACCATAAAATTCCATAGAATACCATTAAACACCATAGAATACCAAAGAATACCATACAATATCATAGAATACCATAGAACTCCATAGAATATCATTGAATACCATAGAATTCCAAAGATTACCAAAGAACACCATAGAATACCATAAAACACCATAGAATACCATAGAATACCATAGAATACCATAGAATTTCATAGAATACCATAGAACACCATAGAATACCATAGAAATCCATAGAATACCATAGAATACCATAGATTACCATAGAATATTATAGAATACTATATAACTCCATAGAATACCATAGAATACCATAGAATAACATAGAATACATAGACTACCATGTTACACCATAAAGTACTATACAATATTATACGATTCCATAGAAAACCATATTAAACTTTGATTGCGTATTTGGATTAGATTTGATAAAACTGCACTCTGTCATTAATGACGTTTTGAATTTAAATACCTGTTGAATGATCACGGCATTCTCGAAAATAAAATAAATATCCACGGCGTCCTGATTCGATTGAAAGATATCTGTCAAATGTTTATCTTTGATCTGTCAATGTCACTCTAAATCTAGTTTTGGCAAAATTATCAATAAAAAACTAATCAAGTGCATTTCGTTTGTTTAAAAACCCTATTAAATGTCTTAAAGACCTGCAAAGAAAGTTAGGATTGTTATTGATTTACATATTTGTCACAAATATCATTGATGGCTTGGAATCAACCGTGTGATCTTGTCTAGGCTGGGGATGGAGAAAAATTGTCGTTTTTTAAGAAATTTCTTGTCTTTCGTATACTATTTACAGTAAATATCTTTAAATATGTTTACAAAAGATTCCAATAGTTGTGTTAATAGATTGTTTAACTTTCCAAACCTTTTTGACGTGTAAATAACCTCCACAAGAAGTCCACGGGCTTGTCAAGTGGCTATTTTTCATCTTGCTAGCCAAGACATCAACAATATTTTTGATACTTTACTATAATAATAATAATGCACTTTAAAATCACCGTGAAAAAGATGTAGCGGGATGTAAACCTGAATTATGAACCAATATAAGCCAATTTCACACGTTTTCCCTTCAGTTCTGGACATTTTGAAAAGAATTTGCATTGAGGTTGACTTTGACGTTGACTTTGACGTTTGAATTTGACGTTTAAATATCCTAGGTTCACTGCCGAAAAGATACATTATGATTTTGTACACCTTGCCGTGGTGTCAAAAAAGCAAACAATTGATCAAAGCTGTCAGTTTAGCAGCAAAATTAATTCTTTTTCACGTAAAACGATCGCAATTGAATGTGTTTTCGCTCAATTACATCAACAACTTTAATACGAATGCATGAAAAATCACCGTGGAGCTCTAGGCAAGAAAAACTCGAGTATTAAAAGAGTTATAAAATCGAGCTGCATCGCCTGGCTCTGAGATATCTTGCCGTCATATTTAGCAATTTTTCACCATGAGATCGCTCTCAAATCACCGTCAAAATGTCATCCAGCAATGGAGAGCAGAATTACGAACAAATATAACCCAATTGCACACGTTTTTGACCAAATTTCGCAATTTCTATCAACATTTCAGCTAACGTCACATACATCCCAGCCAGATACAAACTAAAAAGTTGAACATCGCTAAATTAAGGCTTTTATATAAGGTTAACTAGCAGAACCCGCTGCCTACGGCCGCTTTCTATTTTGAGGAAGTGGGCATTTTGATTTCAATTGTAAAGCCTTTAATGGGACCACAACCAAAAGTACCCCCATGAATTGAATTTGAAATTTGCCGCTTATGTCACTCGGGGTCACTGCATTGTGGAAACTCTGTGGTATTCCAAAGTGACCACGATGACAATTTCGAAAACAAACGACGTTGGCTGTCAAACGATTTCCGTGTATGATTTCTTGAAATATTTCTTTAAAAGAGTGAAACTTGTGAAATACCTTTTACAATCTGGGCTAGCCAATCTTGCTAGCCAAGACACCAACAATATTTCAGTTCTGTCAATTATTTCCCTTCAGTTCTAGAGATTTTGAAAAGAATTTGACATTGACGTTGACATTGACATTGACGTTTGAATTTCCTGAATGCACTGCTGAGAAGATACATTCACGATTTCGTACACCTTGCTGTGGTGACAAAAAAGCAAACAATTGATCAAAGCTGTCAGTTTATTAGCAAAATTAATTCTTTTTCACGTAAAACGATCGCAATTGAATGTGTTTTCGCTCAATTACATCAACAACTTTAATACGAATGCATGAAAAATCACCGTGGAGCTCTAGGCAAGAAAAACTCGAGTATTAAAAGAGTTATAAAATCGAGCTGCATCGCCTGGCTCTGAGATATCTTGCCGTCATATTTAGCAACTTTTCACCATGAAAACGCTCTCAAATCGCCGTCAAAATGTCACCCAGCAATGGAGAGCAGAATTACGAACAAATATAACCCAATTGCACACGTTTTTGACCAAATTTCGCAATTTCTATCAACATTTCAGCTAACGTCACATACATCCCAGCCAGATACAAACTAAAAAGTTGAACATCGCTAAATTAAGGCTTTTATATAAGGTTAACTAGCAGTACCCGCTGCCTAACGGCACCTTACGATTTTGAGGGAGTGGGCATTTTGGTTTAAACGTGTCTCGAGTTTTCTTTGATGCCCTATCCAAAGCCTCTTAAAAGGACCACAGCCATGCAATACCATACAATACCATAGAATATCATAAAATACCTTAGATAACCATTCAATACCAAAGAAACCCTAAGAAAACTATAAAATTCCATTCAATACAATACCATAAAATGCCATAGAATACCAAACGAACCCATATAATACCAAACAAACCCATAAAATAAGAAACAATATCATACAATACCAAAAAGTACCTGGAATACCATACAATACCATACAATACCATAGAATACATAAAAATGCCAAACTATATCATCAATTCAATTCCTAACAACACCATAAAGTACCTTATAATACCATAGAAATCCATTGAAACTCAAAAAATACCAGAGGATACCAAACAATACCATAAAATAATAAAGAAACCCATAAGAACATCATAGAATACAAAATAATACTGTCGAATACCTCCAGATACCATAGAGAACCATCTTATATAAAAAAAATCCATAAAATTTTATAGAATACCATCCAAAAACATTTAATACCATACACTCCCAAACAAAACCAAACTATACCATACAATACCATAGAATACCATAGAATACCATAGAATACCATAGAATACCATAGAATACCATAGAATACCATAAAATACCATAGAATACCATAAAATACCATAGAATATCATAGAACTCCATAGACTACCATAGAATACCAAACAATATCATAGAATATCATAGAACACCATAGAATACCAAACAATACCATAGAATACCATAGGATACCATAGAATATCATAGAATACAATGGCACTCCATAGAATACCACAGCATATCATAGAATACCATATAATACCATAGAATACCATATAATACCATAGAATACAATAGAATACCATGGAATACCATATAATACCATAAAATACCATAGAAAACCATAGAATACCATAGAATACCATAGAATACCATAGAAAATCATAGAATACTATAGCACTCCATAGAATTCCATTGAATACCATAGAATACCAAAGAATACCATAGAATACCAAACAATACCATAGAATACCATAGGATACCAAAGAATATCATATAATACCATGGCACTCCATAGAATACCATATCATACCATATAATACCATAGAATATCATAGAATACAATAGAATACCATATAATACCATAGAATACCATAGAATACCAAAGAATACCAAAGAATACCATATAATACCATAGAATATCATAGAATACCATAGCACTCCATAGAATTCCATTGAATACCATAGCATACCAAAGAATACCATAGTAAACCATAGAATACCATAGAATACCATAGGATACCATAGAATATCATAGAATACCATGGCTCTCCATAGAATACCAAAGCATACCATAGAATACTATAGAATACCATAGAAAACCATATAATACAATAGAATACCATCGAATACCATAGAATACCATAGAATACCATAGAATACCATAGAATACCATAGAATACCATAGAATATCATAAAATACCATAGCACTCCATAGAATACCATAGCATACCAAAGAATACCACAGACTATCATAGAATATCATAGAATACCATACAATATCGTAGAATACCATAGAATTTCATTGAATACCATAAAATACCATAGAATACCAAAAAATACAATAGAATACCATTGGATACCAATAAACTCCATAGAATACCAAAGAATACCATATAACTCCATAGAATACCATAAAATACTATATAACTCCATAGAATACCATAGAATACCATAGAATACCAAAGAATACCATAGATTACCATAGAATACCATAGAATACCATATAACTCGATAGAATACTATAGAATACCATAGAATACCATAGAACTCCATAGAATACCATAGAATACCATAGAATACCATAGAATACCATATAATATCGTAGAATACAATAGAACTCAATAGAATACCATAGAATACCATAGAATACCATAGAATTCCATAATATAACATAGACTACCATATAACACTATAAAGTACTATACAATATTATACAATTCCATAGAAAACCATATTAAACTTAGATTGCGTATTTGGATTAGATTTGATAAAACTGCACTCTGTCATTAATGACGTTTTAAATTTAATTACCTGTAGAATGATCACGGAATCCTCGAAAATAAAATTAATATCCACGGCGTCTTGATTCGATGAAAGATATCTGTCAAATGTTTATCTTTGATCCGTCAGTGTCACTCTAAATCTAGTTTTGGCAAAATCACGAATAAAAAACTAATCAAGTGTGTCTTGTTTGTTTAAAAACCCTATTAAATGTCTTAAAGACCTGCAAAGAAAGTTAGGATTGCTATTGATTTACATAATTGTCACAAATATCATTGATAGCTTGGAATCAACGGTGTGATCTTTTCTAGGCTGGGGATTTTAAGAAATTTCTCGTCTTTCGTATACTTTTTACAATAAATATATTTATATATATTTACAAAAGATTCCAATAGTTGTGTTAATAGATTGTTTAACTTTCCAAACCTTTTTGACGTGTAAATAACCTCCACAAGAATTCCACGGGCTTGTCAAGTGGCTATTTTTCATCTTGCTAGCCAAGACACCAACAATATTTTTGATACTTTACTATAATAATAATAATACACTTTAAATTACCGTGAAAAAGACGAAGCAGGATGTAAACCTGAATTATGAACCAATATAAGCCAATTTCAAACGTTTTTCCTTCAGTTCTGGAGATTTCGAAAATAATTTGACATTGACGTTGACTTTGACGTGTATTTTGACGTTGACTTTGACGTTTGAATAGCCTAGGTTCACTGCCGAAAAGATACATTCACGATTTCGTACACCTTGCCGTGGTGTCAAAAAAGCAAACAATTGATCAAAGCTGTCAGTTTATTAGCAAAATTAATTCTTTTTCCCGTAAAACGATCGCAATTGAATGTGTTTTCGCTCAATTACATCAACAACTTTAATACGAATGCATGTGAAATAACCGTAAAGCCCGAGGCTAGAAAAACTTGAGTATTAAAAGAGTTATAAAAATCGAGCTGCATCGCCTGGCTCTGAGATATCTTGCCGTCATATTTAGCAATTTTTCACCATGAAAACGCTCTCAAATCGCCGTCAAAATGTCATCCAGCAATGGAGACCAGAATTACGAACAAATATAACCCAATTGCACACGTTTTTGACCAAATTTCGCAATTTCTATCAACATTTCAGCTAATGTCACATACATCCCAGCCAGATACAAACTAAAAAGTTGAACAACGTTAAAATAAGGCTTTTATATAAGGTTAATAAATATTTAATACAAAAATCCTTCCTATGGTTGGGAAGTTCACTTGTTCTTTACTTAGCATTCAAAACCCAAGTTTTCGTCAAAAATTGTACACATTTCCAAATAATAATAATGCTAAAAATTTTTGAATTTCCCATCACAAATGAAAATAATAAATCATTAAATATATATAGTTGGTACAACGTGATTTCTTTGACGTTTTTCACTTTTCACCAAAAACCAAAAAAACATGAACCAAAAAACCACGAGACTCACAAAGTAAAATTATTTAATTTTATATATATTTTTTTTTATGTTAAAATTCTCAAATACTAAGCTCATGTTAAATATTACCACGGCAACCATTGCTCACAGAAAGCCACTCCATGACGTGTAGCATGCTCTCTTTAAGCCAAGAAGGAGGCTTGCTACCAGAATAGGGGTATACAGAGTATTGTAACAAGGAGTGGGAAGGGGGGTAAAGGGAGGGGCAATATTCTAGTACACGACCAAATAGCTAAGTGACAATTTATCTTGTACCCCCCTCCCTTCTGTGAGATGAAAGGGGGTGGGGGAATGCGATGACATTGCCTGTGGTGGGAGGGGAAGGGGTATAAAGCGCTACAACTTTTTTGTTTGATCGTCTCGAGGGGTTGATTTGGTTTCGCTTGTCTTCAGAAATTGGTTTAGGGTCGCTGGATCGATTTGTGTTGCCCCGACTCGTTTGTAAAAAAAAATAAAAACGTAAGCGATGATCTTGTGTTTTTCATGTGTATGATGGTCACTCATCCAGTACCTGACCCAGCGCAGTGTTGCTTAACTTTCATCTCTCCAATCTCTCTCCCGAACAGAACTGGTCATGTGTATGATGGTCACCCATCCAATACCTGACCCAGCGCTGTTTTGCTTAACTTTCATCTCTCCAATCTCTCTCCCGAACAGAACTGGTCATGTGTATGATGGTCACCCATCCAATACCTGACCCAGCGCTGTTTTGCTTAACTTTCATCCCTCCAACCTCTCTCCCGAACAGAACTAGTCATGTGTATGATGGTCACCCATCCAATACCTGACCCAGCGCAGTTTTGCTTAACTTTCATCCCTCCAACCTCTCTCCCGAACAGAACTAGTCATGTGTATGATGGTCACCCATCCAACACCTGACCCAGCGCAGTGTTGCTTAACTTTCATCCCTCCAACCTCTCTCCCGAACAGAACTGGTCATGTGTATGATGGTCACCCATCCAATACCTGACCCAGCGCAGTGTTGCTTAACTTTCATCCCGCCAACCTCTCTTGCGAACAGAACTAGTCATGTGTATGATGGTCACCCATCCAACACCTGACCCAGCGCAGTGTTGCTTAACTTTCATCCCTCCAACCTCTATCCCGAACAGAACTGGTCATGTGTATGATGGTCACCCATCCAATACCTGACCCAGCGCAGTGGTGCTTAACTTTCATCCCTCCAACCTCTCTCCCGAACAGAACTGGTCATGTGTATGATGGTCACCCATCCAATACCTGACTCAGCACAGTGTTGCTTAACTTTCATCCCTCCAACCTCTCTCCCGAACAGAACTGGTCATGTGTATGATGGTCACCCATCCAATACCTGACTCAGCACATTGTTGCTTAACTGTCATCCCTCCAACCTCTCTCCCAAACAGAACTGGTCATGTGTATGATGGTCACCCATCCAATACCTGACTCAGCACAGTGTTGCTTAACTTTCATCCCTCCAACCTCTCTCCCGAACAGAACTAGTCATGTGTATGATGGTCACCCATCCAATACCTGACTCAGCACAGTGTTGCTTAACTTTCATCCCTCCAACCTCTCTCCCGAACAGAACTGGTCATGTGTATGATGGTCACCCATCCAATACCTGGCCCAGTGCAGTGTTGCTTAACTTTCATCCCTCCAACCTCTCTCCCGAACAGAACTGGTCATGTGTATGATGTTCACCCATCCAATACCTGACCCAGCGCAGTGTTGCTTAACTTTCATCCCTCCAACCTCTCTCCCGAACAGAACTGGTCATGTGTATGATGTTCACCCATCCAATACCTGACCCAGCGCAGTGTTACTTAACTTTCATCTCTCCAACCTCTCTCCCGAACAGAACTGGTCATGTGTATGATGGTCACCCATCCAATACCTGACTCAGCGCAGTGTTGCTTAACTTTCATCTCTCCAACCTCTCTCCCGAACAGAACTGGTCATATGTATGATAGTCACTCATCCAATACCTGACTCAGCGCTGTAATTACTGACAGCCATGTTAGTTAACTTCGTTATAACAAAGCTTACATATCGATTTTCTGTTCGTGTCGGTTTTGAGTATCAATTTAAATTAGAAGCCGACGCTGGGAAATTAATTAATCCTGGATAATTGGGTCGGGATGATTTCGTGGCACCGACCTCGTTGAGGGGTTGTGGTGGGGGGGGGGGGGGGGTGGAGAGGGGGTTTTACGTCTCAGGCGAAGTCACGTGGCCCTTATATGAGCGCTGAAGAGATTTTTGAAAATTTGTGTTAAATATTTTTACCGATTTTGATGAAAAGCTTATTGGGTTTTCAGCTGCAAAGACTTGCAGATGAAAATTGCATAAAATAGCGGATGAAACACAGGAAAAAAAACGAGCAAAGCAAGAAAAGAAATATGAAGATTTTTCGACTCATGTCTACTTGATGTAAACTTAGCACTAGTTTTAACAAAAACTCAAGTCTACTTGATGTAAACTTAGCACTAGTTTTAACAAAAACTCAAGTCTACTTGATGTAAACCTAGCACTAGTTTTAACAAAAACTCATGTCTACTCGATGTAAACTTAGCACTAGTTTTAACAAAAACTCATGTCTACTCGATGTAAACTTAGCACTAGTTTTAACAAAAACTCATGTCTACTTGATGTAAACTTAGCACTAGTTTTAACAAAAACTCAAGTCTACTTGATGTAAACTTAGCACTAGTTTTAACAAAAACTCATGTCTACTCGATGTAAACTTAGCACTAGTTTTAACAAAAACTCAAGTCTACTTGATGTAAACTTAGCACTAGTTTTAACAAAAACTCAAGTCTACTCGATGTAAACTTAGCACTAGTTTTAACAAAAACTCAAGTCTACTTGATGTAAACATAGCACTAGTTTTAAGAAAAACTATTTCAACTGGGTTTTCAATGCTTAGTGAAGAACAACGAAATTTCCCAACGTTTCGTAACTTGTACCTGTTACTTTATCAAGGGTAAGAGCAGTCCTGACAATTTTCCGATAACAAAAGAACCACCTAAAATTATAACAATTACCAAGTTCAAGCTTCCTAAGTGCATCTAAATAAAATAATCAGGGTCAATAAAACTAAAACTTAAATATTTTTTAACCTTAAAATCTGAAGGATGAGAGTTAAGCAACACTGCGCTGGGTCAGGTATTGGATGGGTGACCATCATACACATGACCAGTTCTGTTCGGGAGAGAGGTTGGAGGGATGAAAGTTAAGCAACACTGCGCTGAGTCAGGTATTGGATGGGTGACCATCATACACATGACCAGTTCTGTTTGGGAGAGAGGTTGGAGGGATGAAAGTTAAGCAACACTGCGCTGGGTCAGGTATTGGATGGGTGACCATCATACACATGACCAGTTCTGTTCGGGAGAGAGGTTGGAGGGATGAAAGTTAAGCAACACTGTGCTGGGTCAGGTATTGGATGGGTGGCCATCATACACATGACCAGTTCTGTTCGGGAGAGAGGCTGGAGGGATGAAAGTTAGTACAGCAACTTCACTCGCCTTGCTTATCAACCTCTCGACAGCATGGATTTGTGGAGGAATCCTGTTGTTCGCGTTGTACCGTCCTTCGGAAGGGACGTTAAGCCGGTGGTCCCCTTGGTCTTCGACAGAAGTAGGCCAAGTGCCGGCACCTGATTTCCCCACCTCCCTTCTAGGCTAGATTAGGTTCATCATCATCCACTCATTCACCGACGCCATTAGACCAGTGCCGCATGGCCAAATGTCAAAACAGTGCGTCGTGAAACACCACAAATAAAATTAATACAATATAAAATATGATATGATCAATCATTGAATACAAAAATAAATAATAAATAATGGTTTTTAGAGTCATATCTACTTGACTTATCCTTAGCATTAGTTTTAAGAAAAACTATTTCAACTGGGTTTTGAATGCTAAGTAAAGGGCAACTAAATTTCCCGACGTTTCGCAACATATACTAGTTACTTCTTCAAAGGTTCAGGTTATGAAAGTTAAGCAACACTGCGCTGAGTCAGGTATTGGATGGGTGACCATCCAAACTGCTCAAACCTTTAAAGAAGTAACTAGTATATGTTGCGAATCGTTGGGAAATTTAGTAGCACTTTACTTAGCATTCAAAACCCAGTTGAAATAGTTTTTCTTAATAAATAAATAAAATTACACTAATTGCCGGAACCACTCAGTACATATATATTTATTTATAGATTTTTTTATATATATTTCGCGCTTTGTCAGCAGAAATGGTTGGCTTTTTTCTGCCCAACTAACCGTACAGGCAACTGCATTGTCCTCTTCCCCCTACCCCCCCTCATAAAGCACCAGCCACAGTTGATCGAAGACAAAGCGTGGCAACCAAACAACCAGACTGTAATTATCGAGCAAATTCAAATCATAATTTGGCGCAGAGCCACCAACTTGAAGCCTGCAGTTTGATGACAGCGCTCGTTAGCAAAGCGGGAATAACCGTCACCCATTCAGACTTATTGATCTGGGTTACTTTTATTAAAACTTATAGACAAGGGTTTTGCGATCGCAATATGATTAGCGTTGTATATAAGCGTCTTTTCTTTTCTTTAATTCTTTGTTTTATTAGCGTCTCGTGCCTCGTGCGGTACTTTCGGTTCACCACAGGCTAGCGAAGTTAAGTAACACTGCGCTGAGTCAGGTATTGGATGGGTGATCATCATACACATGTCCAGTTCTGTTAGGGAGAGAGGTTGGAGGGATGAAAGTTAAGTAACACTGTGCTGGGTCAGGTATTGGATGGGTGACATTCATACACATGACCAGTTCTTTTCGGGAGAGAGGTTGGAGGGATGAAAGTTAAGCAACACTGCGCTGGGTCAGGTACTGGATGGGTGACCATCATAAACATGACCAGTTCTGTTCGGGAGAGAGGTTGGAGGGATGAAAGTTAAGCAACACAGCGCTGAGTCAGGTATTGGATGGGTGACCATCATACACATGACCAGTTCTGTTCGGGAGAGAGGTTGGAGGAATGAAAGTTAAGCAACACTGCGCTGGGTCAGGTATTGGATGGCCATCATACATATGACCAGTTCTGTTTGGGAGAGAGGTTGGAGGGATGAAAGTTAAGCAATGCTGCGCTGGGTCAGGTATTGGATGGGTGATCATCATACACATGTCCAGTTCTGTTCGGGAGAGAGGTTGGAGGGATGAAAGTTTAGCAACACAGCGCTGAGTCAGGTATTGGATGGGTGACCATCATACACATAACCAGTTCTGTTCGGGAGAGAGGTTGGAGGAATGAAAGTTAAGCAACACTGCGCTGGGTCAGGTATTGGATGGGTGACCATCATACACATGACCAGTTCTGTTCGGGAGAGAGGTTGGAGGGATGAAAGTTAAGCAACACTGCGCTGGGTCAGGTATTGGATGGGTGATTATCATACACATGACGAGTTCTGTTCGGGAGAGAGGTTGGAGGAACGAAAGTTAAGCAACACTGCGCTGAGTCAGGTATTGGATGTATGACCACCGAACGGTTTGGCGTGTTGGAAACACCGGTCCTCGTGAGATCACCGAAGTTAAGCAACACTGCGCTGGGTGTTTGTTTCAGTTCAAGGTCGTTGGTCGAGGGTGGACCCTGCTGGTGACAGACCACCTTGTCTCCAAGAACACACGGCTGTCGCACACAAGGACTCCATCTTCGTCTTCGGCGGCGAGCTCGGATTCTCAGCTGGGACTGAGACACCTCTCTGGATCTACCATGTCAAGGTATGATCGGCATTAACATTGTAATATTCCCAGAGGTCCCGGGTTCGTATCTCGGTTCGGTTGCACATTCTTCCAGTCTAGCTTCCTTTCCATCATCCGCTTGCTGGTTTAAGCTCCCTAGTGGAAATGCCAAAAAACAAAAAAACACTGCAACAACCGTATATCTTTAGAGATAACCGGGATTCAAGGAATAGTGACAGACCATTCTGTCCTGTGGCCGTTGATGAACTCGTCCATAAGAGTTACCTCGGCCTCTTCTACCTTCATCCCTTATCCGACCCCCTGCGAAAACTGGAATATGTGTGTCCGGCTAGCTCAGTTAGTAGAGCACCCGACCGGCAATTGGGAGGTCCCGGGTTCGTATTCCGGTTCGGTTGCATATTTTTCCAGTCTAGCTTTCTTTCCATTCCCAAAATAGTAATTCTTTTTGAGTTATGCTATTTGCCGGGACTGGGTTTCCCCTTCTCTCTTCTAGGCTAGGTTAGGATTGCCATCATAATTATCTGCTCATTTGCTGACGCCATTAGACCACCTGTTTTCAAAACGGTGCGTCGTTAAACACTAATAATCAATCAATACCAGTTACTTTATCGAGGGCAAAAGCTCGATTGACTTGAAAATTAAGATCTCGAAAAGATGAGAACCTTGCCAACTTCTAGTAAGTATTTCTGGCAACTAATGGCACTGCTTTTCAGAAAAATGAACTAATATGGTAATTTTTTCTGTTGGGTCTTATTATCCTAAAAAAATTCCTTGCTGATTCCAGTTTTTTGGTATTTTAATTTTTTCCCATCACTTCCTTGTGGGTCATCTTTTCCTTATTTATTTTCCTTGATGTCCTCTGACAAATTGACGTAGTTAGACACATAACGCAGAAGAATTTCCCTGCGTTTATGTTTATTATTAATTATTAATTATAATTATCTACCATTCTATTCTGCCAATAGCATGAACCCTAGCGCAGGAGTTCCTATATTGAAATAATAAATTCACAAATACTAATATTTTATTGTCTTAATATCTATAAATAGGTACAGACATTTCCTAAGTTTTGCTCTGCGTTGAAGAGGTTTGCGTAGAAGACACTTTCTAGGTCCGCAAACCTCTTCAACCCAGAGCAAAACCGAAAAACACATCATAAAATTTATATATTGATTTCTAATTTAGGTACAAGTACCTATACCGGTGGTTAGTGCTAGTAGGCAATCTGGTCTATTCTATTCTTTGGTTATTTTTTAAAATTAGTTTGTGCCGTGGTTAGTATTTCTGAGATGTCGAGACGTGAGAATCTTTCGAGTGCCGCAAACCTCTTCAACGCAGAGCATATCAAAAAAACACATCATAACATACATCTATTTCAAAATGTTCCTTAACATTTTTCCATTAAAGTTGATATGTTTTATGTCCTGTTCTGTTTGTAATGTCCCTGTAATTTTATCATTTATTATACCACACTTGTGAACTACGTTGGTGATCAATAAATAATAAATAAATACAAATTATTTGTTGATTTTAGACGAACACGTGGAGGAAGGCCCGGTCGCAGAAGGGCGTGTCTGTGCCCTCCGGTCGACGCGGTCACACGGCCATCGCGCACCGCGGAGCCATGTTGGTCTACGGAGGTTACCAGGATCTGCGAGGATCGTCCAACGAACTCTGGGCGTTTCACTTCGGTGAGTTACAATCGTTAATTTACAACCGAATCCTGAGCGATTTTCTGTTTTGTAAAACCACGAGGCTGTGAATACTCACAGTCACTCTGATTCCAGTGATTTCCTGGAGATCCGTCATTCTCATCAAATATACTAAAATCGTCTCAAAAAACTTGTGTCCAAGTAGCTCAATTGGTTAGAACAACACCCGCGACAGGTGGAGATCGGGGTCCAAGTAGCTCAATCGGTTAGAGCGACACCCGCGACAGGTGGAGATCGGGGTCCAAGTAGCTCAATTGGTTAGAGCAACACCCGCGACAGGTGGAGATCGGGGTCCAAGTAGCTCAATTGGTTAGAGCAACACCCGCGACAGGTGGAGATCGGGGTTCGAGTCCACGTTTGGACATCAATTTTTGAGACGGTTTTAGTGTTGATAATAATAAAATACCCCGCGCATTGCAAGCGTTTGCAATTTAAATAAGATTTCAACTTAACCTTGCGTTGTTTTCGCAGACACTGAGTCGTGGCACCTGCTCTCGTCGTCCAAGGGGGGTCGGTCGAGTGACCTGCCCCCCGCTCGACACAGACACTCTGCCGTCCTCCACGACGACGCCATCTTTGTTTACGGCGGAATGACCGACCTCCAGGAGCGGGCGGACCTCTGGAAATGGGACACAGGTAGGTTACGTAGCACATGCCGGGCATGCTGGGCATGCTGGGCATGCTGGGCATGCTGGGCTTGCCAGGCATGACACAGGTAGGTCATGCCAGTGATTTTACATGTGAGCTGAGCCAGAGTGGTGATGAGCTGTTATAGCAAAATTGTCAGGACTGCTTTAACCCTTGATAAACTAACAGGTACAAGTTACGAAACGTTGGGAAATTTAGTTGTTCTTTACTTAGCATTCAAAACCCAGTTGAAATAGTTTTTAGTAAAACTAGTGCTAAGTTTAGATAAAGTAGACATGAGTCTAAAATCAATTACAGCTACTTGCTGTATTCTCTTTCTCTTCCCCGTTTCATGCACTGCATGTTTGACAGTCGTACTTTTTAAAAAAGTCTTTGATATTAATTGTTGTTACTTGTAAATAAAGTGGTATTTTTGTACAAAATCGACAGTTTTAAGATATCAGCAAGTTTGCAGGATTTTTCTGGTTTTTCTGGTTTTTCTGGGGTTTTCCTCAAGAGAGCTGAAACCAGCAAGCAAAGGATGGAAGGGGAGCTAGACTGGAAAAATTAACAAAAAAGGCCCCTTCCAGAATAAAGATTAATTCAATATTAATAAGAAATTATCAATAAATTCAATAAAGATTATTATTATCTAAAGATTATGGAATAGAAAAAAAAAAATTATTATTAACAACAAAGGGGAAGCTAGACTGGAAAATGAGCAACCGAACCAGGATACGAACCCAGGACCTCCCAATTGCCGGTCGGTCTACCAACTGAGCTATCCTGGCACATAAATTCCAGCTTTCACGAGGTGGGATAAGGGATCCCCTCGAGAGGGAAGAAGCCGATGTGACTGATATGTAAGAGTTCTTGGCAACTCCACGATGAGATTCTGAATTCAACGGCCACACGACAGAACGTCTGGCACCGTTTCAATTTTACGCTATTTTTTTCCTGTTTGCGTGAACGTTTTTTCGCTCGACGTGATTCCCATTATATCTTCGACAGTTTCCCGACGTTGGAGCTGCGTCAAGTCCAAGCCGAGTCCGGGAGCTCTGCACGGTCACGCTGCTTGCAAGCTTCCAGGTTCGATGCTGGTCTTCGGAGGAGAACGAGACGGACATCCGACCAGCGAACTCTGGCGATTTCACTTCGGTAAGACAAACGCTTCGGTCTGATGGTGAAACTTTGGTTTTTCCTTATTTGATCGATTGATTTTTGATTGTTTATACAAAGTACATTGTTTAACAATTATTTTAAAATATATAATAACTTGTTTACATCCATTCGTACTTTCTTATAAATGAGAAGAGTTCTGTTATTTACAACTCGTTACAGACATATTTCTTTTTAATGCATTTCATTTATTTATTTATTGGTTAAGTGATTATTTTCAGAGCCATGGTTTGATGTTCTGATGTGTTTTTTTTTGGTTTTGCTCTGCGTAGAAGACCCTTTGTAGGGCAGCAAACCTCTTCAACGCAGAGCAAAACCGAAAGACACATCATTTTTTCCATACACATAATTAGTTAGTTAAAAAACGCCAATGTGTTCGAGATGTTATTTCAGAAAATACATAATACATTAGTTTTTGAGTTATTGACCCTGATTATTTTATTTAGATGCATTTAGGAAGCTTGAACTTGGTAATTGTTATAATTTTATGTGGTTCTTTTGTTATTGGAAGATTGTCAGGACTGCTCAAACCTCTGAAGAAGTAACTAGAATATGTTACGATACGTCGGGAAATTTAGTAGCCCTTTACTTAGCATTCAAAACCCAGTTGAAATAGTTTTTCTTAAAACTAATGCTAAGTTTACATCAAGTAGACATGAGTCTAAAAACCATCATACACATCATAACATTTACTTATTAATTTCTAACTTAGGTACAAGTATACCGGTGGTTAGTGCTAGTAGGCAATCTGGCCTATGCTAGTTCTTTGAATTTTTTTATTATTTTATGCTGTGGTTAGTATTTGTGAGATGCTCACGCCAGCCAATGCACTTTTTAAACACGTTTGCGTAATTTTTTTCGATCGGTTTCAGCGTTAAGTTTACATTTATAGTCAAGTTTGATGAAGTCACTGTCACAAGTTAGGAAAAGTCGGGAAAATTTGGTGTTTTTTTACTTAGTAAATTGAAAAAACCGGGTTTAAAAAGTGTTTTTCAAAATTAAATTAAGAAGATGTGAATCTAAAAACCTTAATATTGAAAAAATCATTCCCTGTTTGTGAAATCTGATTTAAATTACAAACGCTTGCAATGCACAAAGTATTTTAATATTAAAAACACTGCTACCCTTTGGAAAGTTAATGCCCAAATGTGGACCCATTTGGGCATCAATTTTAAGAAGATAGCAGGGAAGTAAGAAGTAAGTGAGGTAAGACGTAACAGGTACAAGTTACGAAACGTTGGGAAATTTAGTTGTGTTTTACTTAGCATTCAAAACCAAGTTAAAATATTTTTTGTTAAAACTAGTGCCAAGTTAAGATAGAGTAGACATGAGTCTAAAAACAATGAAGATAGCAGGGAATTTTAAGAACATTTTTAAATACAAATTTAAAAAAATATCGTTTCCTATGAACTTGACAGGGACTACTTCCTGGGAACGAATCACGATTCCGGGTCTGCGTCCGAACCCCTGCGCGGACGGCGTTGCGTTGGCCGTCTCCCAGCTGGCGCTCACAGAGGCCACGCAAAGCCCGAGCCCAGACCGAGCCCAGACGACGGCAGGCTCGGAGGTTAAGGCTGACCAAGAAGAGGTTAAGGCTGACCGGGATATGACGGAGCCCAAAGTTCGGCTGCGAGGGACTTCGGCGGACAGGGGTGAGTCGCGGGACTTACTTTGGATTTGATAACGTTTTTTTTTTTTTTTTTACCAAAATTTGACATTTTTTGGTTTTTTTTTTGGACGTTTTTACAGGTTTTTGTACCATGCTTGCGTTAACCATCAGATCTTCGACAAGATTGATTGATTGATTGATTGATTGATTGATTGATTTCCTTTATTGGCTTAAATACAAAAAATTGTTTACAAGCCATGAATCCCATTAGAGATTGTCGGGATAGTACATAAAAGTAATAATAATAAAATACAGTTATAATAATAATAGAGCGTGTTGTTGTTTTAATGCCCATTGTTACCAGCGAATCATATTCTGAAACTTTTAAAGAGAAATACTTTTTTTTTTTCATTAGCTTTTGAAACTCCTTGAGAGCTTTTTTTATATTTAAGCAGTAATTAATCAAAGACAAGATGAATTAAGTCGCAACTTGTGTCGAAATTTGTTGAACATGACTGCGATTGTTGATAAATCAATACAAATAACTATCAGAATGAAAGCCAAGTACTGAGGAATTTGAAGAAATCTGAAGAAGTCAGAAGAATTTGGTTAAAACCCGATCCTAGGAAAATAAGACGAGTGAAAGAGAAAAAATATAGTAAACACAAATATAGTGAATGGCCGTGCGGGGCAAAAAGTAAAATATTTGGTTTTTCCATCCCCTGCCGCGGGCAAACCGCTAGGCGTATGGAAAAAAATATTTTAACAGTGGCTTTTAATTCTGATGTTCTAAACCTCCTGAAAATTTCGTCAAATTCTGAGATAGTGAAGGTTTTGAGTGACAGGCACTTGATATGGAATGACCTGATAGTGAAGGTTTTGAGTGACGAGCACTTGATATGGAATGACCTGATAGTGAAGGTTTTGAGTGACGGGCACTTGATATGGAATGACCTGATAGTGAAGGTTTTGAGTGACTGGCACTTGATATGGAATGACCTGATAGTGAAGGTTTTGAGTGACGGGCACTTGATATGGAATGACCTGATAGTGAAGGTTTTGAGTGACGGGCACTTGATATGCAATGACCTGATAGTGAAGGTTTTGAGTGACGGGCACTTGATATGGAATGACCTGATAGTGAAGGTTTTGAGTGACGGGCACTTGATGCAATGACCTGATAGTGAAGGTTTTGAGTGACGGGCACTTGATATGGAATGACCTGATAGTGAAGGTTTTGAGTGACGGGCACTTGATATGCAATGACCTGATAGTGAAGGTTTTGAGTGACGGGCACTTGATATGGAATGACCCTTAAAGCTTCTTTTTTTTTAATTATTTTTCCCCGCAGGTCGTTCGGCGCACGGCAACCGCGTCTCGCCGTGCGAGAAGAAATATGTCTTCCGTCCGACCTCAGTGAACTACGTCGACGGCAGCTCCAACGAAACGGCTGGCCGACGAACCCCGCAGACTCCCGGAACCAACGCCAGCTTCCTCAAAGAAATCACGAAACTCTCTCAGATGAACCTCTCCCGTCTCAGCCACAATTGCAGCTATAGCGTCCTGACCACGAACGTTGACGAGAGCGCCAGCCAAGAGAGCCTCGTCGACGAAGTGAAACCAGAAGAAAACGCAAAGATGACGAAAAGCCAGTCGGCGAACGTGATATCGCGACGGCGAGCTCTGTCGGCCGCCAGCCCGGACGGGCCTCCGGTCTCGATATTACGCAATCGGAAGACGCGTATACCACGCGACGTGACTTCCGTTCCGGAGTTCGGAGCGATCTCGACGTTGCCGACGCCCGTATTGACGCCGATCGAGATAACGCGGCTCGTGTTTCTAGAGTCCGACGACGACGTCGAGAACGACGCGTTCGAGTCGACTGTGGTCGTCGTCGAGCCGGCTTCGTTCTCCGCGCTGCACCAGAAGTTCGAGCCGGGCTCTAAGCGAAGCGACAGCTACAACTCGCACCTCGTTTCCCACTCGAGAGACGACGCCAAGCCGATCCCGAAGTCGGCTTCGGTTCGGTTCAGGAAGACGCATTCTGTCGTCGAGATAGAGGATCTGGAAGCTACTTCCGACTACGCCAGCAACGAGAATATGAATCGGATCACTTCGGTGAGCAGTTACTCGATGTCGAAAAGCCCAGACGACGACAACGTCAGATCGAGAACGAATAGAAAAGTCGGACCGTTTGGTTTTTCCAATCCGAACTACTTGGGACCTGACGTCCAGACGATAATCTCCGCGAATCGGAAAACGTGGCACGTGACTTCGCCGGACGAGCTCGAGAAGTTCCGTCAGAACTTGAACAGTCCGCCGGACAGTTTGCTGGAGGACGGGAACGGGCGGAGCATCTCTCGGCAGTTCTGCGTGGAGGAAGCGATGGAGATGGTCGAGTTGGAACGGCCGAGGGTCGAGGTGTCCAAGCCGCCGAGAACGCTCGCGTTGTCCGCTCGGAACGAGCCGAGGGCGAGCAGCGTCGGGAGGAACGCGGCGGAACGGAACGCGGCGGAACGTAGGAACGGGCAGCTTTACGTGTTTGTGGTTGGCGGGAAGGAGAACGCGAAGATCACCAGTTACAGGAGACCGGTCGCGGTGTGGAGGTTGCAGTTGGCTGCAAATGTTTACTAAAGTCGTGGGTTTGCAAGATTTTTGTGAAAAGTTTTGTAGATGATTTTAAAAAACCTTATCCGATTTTTCGTTTGTAACCTAGTCGTGCATGAAAGAAGAGATCTTCTTTTGTTTTTGGATCCAACTCGAAGCGTCTTGACATTGAATCCAAGCGTTGCAAATATGTTGAATGGGAAAGTAAAATTGGGAAGAAATGGACGACAGCTTTTCCATTGTAGATTTTAATGTTTTTTTATGTCCTTACGGGTCTTATTATAAATCGAGTTTTTGTTATTTTTACAAGAGAAGATTGCGAAAAGATTCCTCGATGACAAACTGTTTGTAAATTTGTGAGGAAACTGCGAATTCAGAACTGAGATTTTAATATTCGACAAGTTGGTAGCTTGCCTAACCTAAAAGGTTTTAATTTAAATGTGAGAATGAATTTTTTACCCGTCCAAAGACCAGTTTTGTTACATTTAAAATGTTTCTGACAGTTGATTTTGATTGTGATTTTGTAAGTTTTGTTAAGTTTTGTCTCGTTTATTCACTGATCAAGTTGTACCACTTGCATGTTAATGTTAATCGCTAGTTATGTGTTTTTTAAGCAGATTTGTGGTTTTGCCTTGCGTTTTCAATTTGCCATACCTCTCCTTTTTTAATGTTTTATGCCAGCTACGCTTTAAAAGTGCCATCGAAGTTTATTTCATATTATGTTTATTAGTTTTATTGCTCAGCTTACTTTTCTTAGTAAATATGTTGATTGGGAAAGTAAAGAGAGAGTAAAAACAGTTAAAAATCAAAATGTTGGTTATCCCAGCACTTTGACACATTACAAATCAACATATTCTTGTTATCCCAGCACTTTGACACATTACAAATCAACATACTCTTGTTATCCCAGCACTTTGACACATTACAAATCAACATATTCTTGTTATCCCAGCACTTTGACACATTACAAATCAACATACTCTTGTTATCCCAGCACTTTGACACATTACAAATCAACATATTCTTGTTGTCCCAGCACTTTGACACATTACAAATCAACATATTCTTGTTATCCCAGCACTTTGACACATTACAAAACAACATATTTGTTATCCCAGCACTTTGACACATTACAAATCAACATATTTGTTATCCCAGCACTTTGACACATTACAAATCAACAGATTCTTGTTATCCCAGCACTTTGACACATTACAAATCAACATTTTCTTGTTATCCCAGCACTTTGACACATTACAAATCAACATATTCGTTATCCCAGCACTTTGACACATTACAAATCAACATATTCTTGTTATCCCAGCACTTTGGCACATTACAAATCAACATATTCTTGTCATCCCAGCACTTTGACACATTACAAATCAACATATTTGTTATCCCAGCACTATGACACATTACAAATCAACATATTTGTTATCCCAGCACTTTGACACATTACAAATCAACATATTCGTTATCCCAGCACTTTGACACATTACAAATCAACATATTCTTGTTATCCCAGCACTTTGACAGATTACAAATCAACATATTCTTGTCTTCCCAGCACTTTGACACATTACAAATCAACATATTCTTGTTATCCCAGCACTTTGACACATTACAAATCAACATATTCTTGTTATCCCAGCACTTTGACACATTACAAATCAACGTATTTGTTATCCCAGCACTTTGACACATTACAAATCAACATATTCTTGTCTTCCCAGCACTTTGACACATTACAAATCAACATATTCTTGTTATCCCAGCACTTTGACACATTACAAATCAACATATTCTTGTTATCCCAGCACTTTGACACATTACAAATCAACATATTCTTGTTATCCCAGCACTTTGACACATTACAAATCAACGTATTTGTTATCCCAGCACTTTGACACATAACAAATCAACGTATTCGTTATCCCAGCCCTTTGACACATAACAAATCAACTATTTATTGAAAAATTAGTCTTGATGAAAAGAATTGGTTAAGAATTTTTTATAACTTTGTAAGCTACGTGATTATTACCTGTGTTGTTAATGTTGTTAAATTTAATATTTAGCTGTACCTTGGATACCTGTCCTTTACAACGACGTCCAAGTTTTCTGAATTTTTTGATAACATCGTGGGCACTGAATTTTTGTGACAGTATTAATCCATGAATTACGGTACATAGGAATCAATTTTTTTTAACCAAGCCAATGATAAGCCATGTTAATAGCAAAAGTACCAATTGTCAAAATGTTATTTGGTGTCTTTCTTGTATTTTTAATCGTAGTATGATAGTTGGAAGATTGTTTTTCAAATGATGGTTGTGAATGGACTTTATTTGTGTGTTTATGTACAAGCATCACAGGAAAAAGTCACTAACATTACATTGTAAACAATTTAATTTCATTATTAATTATTAATTGCTATTCATATTAATAGCAATCACATCGGTTCACAATTGCAAAACCAGTTTGTGTTAATCAATTATAACCCAATTAATTGGCTATGATTAAAATCATAGTCTAGTTTACATCTTTGCATGTTGTTGTCAAAGAGAAAATGTGACAGGCAGAAAATGCCAAAGAAATTCCATGCAAAACATGTTTGATGATTACTTGTCAAGAAAAGCCAAAGATAACTTGTGAAAAAATCGTTTTCCTGATGAATGTTTTTCCAATGAAGTGTTGTCAGTTTTGGTGTTGTGCCACGGATGTAGGTTAGGTTGTACCAATTGTAATGACTTTAGAATTAGGGTTGGTGTAGCATTACTGCGACTAGTGCCAAAGCGATCGAGTCTTTTTTTACCTGGTTGTACTAAAAACAACCAATCGATACGTTTTTTTTTTTATAGTTTGCGTCATGTTGATAGATTCTTTAAAGATTCCTATTAACTTAATCATCTTTCAGGCAGTATAGATTTCGGAACTAGTTTCTTAACATAACAGCCGAAACAAAAATATCCAGACTGCATCGTACCAACCTTGTATTTGGATCTTGCGGGCGGAGAGCTTTCCACGACAGTATTTCGACATTAAACGAGTCTAAAATAGGCTTCTAGTCAGGAAATTTAATCCTTCCAGAACGTATTCCATCCAATATGAATACAAAACGTTGAGCTCTACTAGCTTGAGATAAGATAAACTTCTGCTTAGAGCTGAGGAAGATTTTAAAATAGACCTTAAAACATGTTAACTCTCTTTTCAAAAGTATGATTCTAAAAATGGTTTTATATCCACCTCTTCTAGTATTTTGTCCCCTGATACATTTATTTTAGACCTATCTACATCAAAGCTTTTCTTTTCAATATTTATGTAACAAAATAAATAAAACACAACCAGTGCCATTTGTTGAACCTAGTTTGTTAGAGTAGTTAAAACGAGATGTTTTTATGTACTATTGTTTCTGTAATTACCATTAAGCGTAGTGTGAGATGATAACCAAAAATTATTTTTAAGTGTGAGAGACTGTAAAGTCTAGAATATTTACCAACGAAATTACTTGGTACTGTAAAACAAACTGAAAAACAACTACAATTCGTGGATAAATTAGGTTATGAATACCAACTGTAAATGTTTTCAAATATTCTCGAGTCAATCGAGAGATTGTGTTCATTGATCGGTGACAAATGTTTAGAAATCAAAAAGTAATTTAGAAATAAGAATTCAGTCTATTTTATTGGCGAGAAATTATTTAGGAACAAGAAACATCTGTCGAATATAGAAAAACTTTTATCGATTAGAGTATATATGTGTCAAAAATAGGATTGAATCGAATAGCAACAATTTGATACTTCTAAAAAATAACTAAGCCGAGTAGGTAGAGATATTCAATAATTTGTAAAAAGGGTATAGATAATAAAATAGTACTATACTAACAATGTAATTAAATACATTTTCTTTAAACCTTTGACCTCTTGAATGCATGGCATGCATGGCGCTTACCTGGATCAAACCTAGAACCTCTCGAATGCAGGTTCTAGAATAGCCAGCCACCAGGATCGAACCTGGGAACTCCCTAATGCAAGACAGGTATGGCGCTCTCACTACCAGGATAGCCGGCCACCAGGATCGAACCTGGGAACTCCCGACTGCAAGACAGACATGGCGTTCTCACTACCAGGATACGGTCACCAGGATCGAACCTGGGACCTCCCGAATGCAAGGCAGACATGGCGCTCTCACTACCAGGATAGCCGGCCACCAGGATCGAACCTGGGACCTCCCGAATGCAAGGCAGACATGGCGCTCTCACTACCAGGATAGCCGGCCACCAGGATCGAACCTGACACCTTCTAAATGCAAGGCAGACATGGCGCTCTCACTACCAGGATAGCCGGCCACCAGGATCGAACCTGGGACCTCCCGAATGCAAGGTTAGCATGGCGCTCTCACTACCAGGATCGCCAGCCACCAGGATCGAACCTGACACCTTCTGAATGCAAGGCAGACATGGCGCTCTCACTACCAGGATAGCCGGCCACCAGGATCGAACCTGACACCTTCTGAATGCAAGGCAGACAACCTTCTTGCAATAGGCATATGTCTTGGTGTTTTCTAAAATTTTTAGAATTGTGAATTAGAGTCATTATACAGTAGAATGTGTACTAGACTTTGGGTGAAATGGGTGCTTTCGAAAGATGTAAACCCGTCTCAGGCTTGAAACCTTGTTCCGGAATATCTTACTCATACTAATATATATTTCTCTGAATTTCTCTGTGTGTCATAAATTTTGTATCGATATTTTCGGCGTTGAACTGTTGGGTGTCAACGCGAATTAAATCAATATTGTCGGTGACAAGCTAGAACGATGATCCCTTGCTTCCGCCGATCTAAAGCAATAAAATAATAATAATAAATTATTATAATAATAATATAATATAATAATAATAATAATAATAATAATTTATTTTTATTCGATTGATCATGGATGTGAATACGTCAGTAAAATACAAAAATACAATATACAAATATAAATATAATATAAATAAATACCTATAAATAAGTACATCATACAGAATCAAGGTATTCGTCTATTGAGTAAAAACATTTTGTTATTAGATACTCTTTTAATTTCTTAAAAGGGTGAAAATTGTCAGTTCGCTTGATTAGGTAGCAATATCTTAGAGTGTGTATAGACCCCACTTTGTGTCCTGTAATATAGATCTTGCCGTAAGACATTTCCAATATTACCTTTGGTGCCAATATATTTGCGGACCACTCCCAAATAAAAACCATCGCTATACGGACCATTTTATCACATATGAATGCAGTCTCTGTAGAATTTTTATTGCTAGAGGTAAACGTCATAATGTTGTTGATAAGTGTTTTAGGCTAAATTCGATTTGATATTGGATTTTATTACCATATTTGTGTGTAAACGCAGCACGTTTGCTTCTCCCACCTCATACACCTCTGCAAACACGCAGATGATGACATTTTCACACATCCTGTCAACAATCGTTCACCGGTCACATCCGGTCATCCCTCCAACCTCTCTCCCGAACAGAACTGGTCATGTGTATGATGGTCACCCATCTAATATCTGACTCAGCGCAGTGTTGCTTAACTTTCGTCTCTCCAACCTCTCTCCCAAACAGAACCGGTCATGTGTATGATGGTCATCCATCCAATACCTGACCCAGCGCAGTGTTGCTTAACTTTCATCCCTCCAACCTCTCTCCCGAACAGAACTGGTAATGTGTATGATGGTCACCCATCCAATACCAGACCCAGCGCAGTGTTGTTTAACTTTCATCCCTCCAACCTCTCTCCCGAACAGAACTGGTCATGTGTATGATGGTCACCCATCTAATACCTGACCCAGCGCAGTGTTGTTTAACTTTGGAAACCATGTTTGACTGGAATAATTCATGATTAACTTATCACCTAGTCTTCGACACTTCATTGCCTTTTCATAATTAAATTGTTGGGTCATCGGCATTTAGAGACGAATCGATCGCTACAACCCTTGAGTGCGCTATTTAACGCTTTTTACGGTACTATAGTATGGGTTATATTTGGAACTTTAGGAACTATAGGAACTTTTAACCTATAGGAACTTTAAAAAGTGAGCGTATATTTTATTATGTTTTATTTCACAGCAGTTATTCCATACAATAAGGAGGATGTATATAGATTACATGTTACATTCTGTGAATGGTACATTTCCGGTAGAGGCAAGTCTTACGGATCAAAGTGCACATATTGAAAGTGAGTCAAACTAGTGTTACAAATTATGGTTGAACAGTTCTTTAAGTGTGACCATGTTTTCGTTTGACTCGGGTACCGTCGTTCGGCTGATTATGTTAAACGCGTTGGCGAGAGTTTTTTTTTTTGACGGATTCTCTTTCCGATGTATGGAGATTTTCGAGCCAATTATTAATAACAGGTTCCATCACGTGATCAAAGCCTAAAAAAAAGGTATTCTGTAAACCATTGGCATTGTGCTAGGTGACGTTAATGTAAAAAGAAAAAAACATTCACAAGAAAATTACAAGAAAATCGGATAGAAAACATCTATTTTATACATAAAATACTACTTAAAATTCAAAAACCTAGTTTTTCATTCCAGGCCTCCCTCGTTTTCGGGTCCATCACGACTAAGAACAGAAACAAGACGAATCCCTGAATAGGATCCAGTATCTTGTTGATGTACTCCAACCATACGAAGTGCGTTCCTCCGATGTCGTTAAACATCTCAAACACTGCCGGAATCCCGAACAAGAAGAACATCAGCACGGTCTGCTTGAGTCTGCGCTTCATCACTTCCTTTTCATCCACATTGTGGCGTTGCAATTCTTTGTCCTGCCCCGTACCGCACTTGTCTGTGATATGGTACAGCACCCCGACCAGAAGCCCCAAGTTAAGCAGCACGATTATGATACCAGGCACCAGGTAGAGAACGAGGTGCGTAGCCTTGTTCGGCGTGCAAAAGTGTTCTCTCTGGTTCCAAGACAGCAAGACGATCAGAGGAACCAGAGGCAATCCCCAAGCATAGGCGCTGACTTTGAGAAGAAGGTGAGTTATGGTCGACGCACCAGCTACGCTAGAAAACTTTCTGTATTGAAGCATCGACATTGCCAAGCCCCAGCAATAGTGGGCCAGTCTGGAGTAGTGAACGCTAGCTGAGAAAACAATCAGTGGAATGAAGAAGTTGTTGGCGTCAGCGTGGATGAGATGGGTTTCGCGGAACATGGTCAAAGTGAGGTAGATGAACGACGACGCCGTCAGCTGCATCAACACTTTGTGGCCGAGCTCTTCGCGCCAGTTCGGGATCACCAATGCAGTTATAAAAATGCCTGTGAATCCAATCATAGAGACGGACGCTCCAACTAGAAAGGCGATGGTAGGACCAGTGATGTTTTCAATTGAGAGCCAGGAAAAGTTCAGTAGCGTTGTGTACTCGTACAAGACGATGCGCGTGACGGCGCGGTTGGCAACGTTGCAGCGAAATACTAAACGTTTGACGTCAAATTGGCAAAATTGGTCGGTCCAGTCATTCTCGTCTTCGTCCCAGGACGCGCACGCGATGTCTACGTTGTCTTCGGGGTGGTCAGTTGGGGCGAAAAACACGTCTACGTATGTGTCCATTGTTTCCGGAGCCTTATAGTTTTTTATGGTGAGATTTTTGGAACCGATATAGATGTCAAGTTGTCTAGAGTTAAAAATGGGGTACTTGGTCATTGACAGGGGGTAAGGTGAAAGGTTAAGAGGATACAAGATGAAGACAAAGTGGACACGGAATAGCACATAGACGTCTTCGATGATGCAAGCAAAGAGCGGTCTTTGGTGCAACACCACGGAGACGTCATAAATGCCTCGGATAGGCTTCGTAAAGCTTGTTTTTCTGGAGACCTGAAATCCGAAGTAAGGTCCGCAATCTCTAGAGACATAGGGGCTAAAGTACCCAATGTTAACGTATGCCATGTCAGAAATGGCAGACGCGTTGCTGGTCTCCACGGTGGAGAGGATCGCGTTGGAGAACAAGTCGCTAGCCACTTGGGCTTTCTTCACGCTCCAAGTGCCGTGGACCCCGTAGCATTGTAAGACCGGTTTCACGGGAATCATGTGGAACTTGCTGAAGGTCGATTCAAAGTCATGCAGAGTTTGGTTCATGCTCGTCTTTAAGTACGATTGCGGCGGGGATAGCCTCAGGATCCGGACGTAAACTTGCAGCATTTTGACGACGAGAGCGTCGTCGACGAGCACTCGAGAGGCGTTGTGGATGAGAGCCGCTCCTTGGCTAAGGATAAAGTTCTTGTCGGTGAAGGTTTCTGCACCGATCGTGGCGTACACGGACTCGTCGAAAAGGGTTTCCGTGTACGAATACGCTATGTACGAACCGCCTGTGGCAGGTTGATGACGGTTACCCGCTAGAGTGCAGTTGCATCTGGGCACTAAGTCAATTGTCGCCATCTTACAGCCCATTGTAGACCAATCGTTGGTGATGTCGCTCCAGAATGCGCAGCCCAAGGTAGAGTTGTATTCGGATTGGTCGAGATAATACTCCACGAATTGCTTGCTAGAGTTGGTAGTGTTCCGCGGCTGGAGGACGATTTCGATTACGCAGGATTGAACGATGGAGCCGATGGTGTCTGGTGGAGGTCGCAAGTCTCCGTTGAGGTTGTACACTAGAAAAGCGAAACGTTCGTTTTGTTGCGTGACAGAATCCGAGACGCGAACGAAGACAAACGCTTGGTTGGAAAAATCGGTTTTCAGAACGCCCGTTTGCTTTCTGTAGGGCGTCGCTAAAAACCCTGCACCTTCTTTGATGAACGAAAAGGCGACGACTGCGTCTAGTTCGTAGCAAACGCAGTAAAGACTATGATCGTTTAGGGTCACCTCTTCGTTATCACAGTCGTTGTCAATAGCAATGCGACGCAGGTTTACTATTGTGTTTCTTTTGTTTGTGGAAGTCATGTAAATCTGGCCTTCCATTTCGAATGTTAACCTGTTCCATATCTCATTGAGCTTGGCGATTGCAATGTTACCGTACGGGTAATTTACCAAAGCACCGATTTCTGCAACATACTCCTTCATAGCTCCCAATGGGATCAGTTTCGAAAAGGACACTTGGTTTCCAGTCTTGAAGTCATAGTTCTTGGTGGCGTAGATAACATATTGACCGCGAGTGCGAGACTCGTGAAAGTTCGCCGTCATATTGCAAGAGCACACCTCGATGAAGATTTCAGGGCTGAGGCGGCAACCTCTTGACGTCCACCCTTGCCGCTCGACGCTCCAGTACGCGCAAGCATAATCCAGCTCGGTGTTGCCATCTTCATACACTCGACCGTTGTTCATCCCCAGATGCATGTGCACGAACTGGTCCTGAGTGTCCTCTAGGTCTGGAGTCAGAACAACGTCGAGTACGCGAAAAGTAACAACGGCCAAGCCGTCAATCACTGTAGTCGCCTTGAAGAACTTCTTGTGTGGGTAAAGAAGAAATGCGAACCGCGTGTTTTGACGGGCAACCGACTGGGAAAACAGAAGAGAGTAGTAGTTCCCTTTTTTAAACAATAGCGTCTTGTCAACAACCTCATGTGCACGGAAGTAGACTATGTCTAAAAAACCAGATGCGTCATATTTCATCCCGAACCCAATCGGGGAATCCAGGCGATAATCATCCAACTCTGCCAGGAAGCCAGTGAGATTGTAATTGCTGACTGTGAGCGTGCTCGTGCCGTTCTTCGGAGCCATCATGGTTAAGACAATGCCGATATCCTCGAGGATCCGCGCCGTGCTGTTGTTGACGAGCGAGGTGGTGTCAAATTGCATCGTGTAAAATTGCAAATTGCAAATTGTACGTGTAAACCAGCTGCTCCAGCCACTGCGACCGATCCGAAAAATTTGTGAAAATATCACCGATAGCTTCCTCCGCCGCAATCAGCTCAACGCTATGGTCGACTGTGACACTCTCTTCAGTTGCGCTCGAATTTTCTGCATTAAATTGATCCACAAATCCATAACCCATAAAAAAATATTTGCCTGCACTGTCACTGTAGTCGTCAACGTGCGGGTCTACATAGTGCATTTCGCTTAAGACAGTCTCCTGAAGATCATCCTTGAACATATAGATAACGTATTGGACTACCTTCGCGGTACCCTTGACGTCACAGTTACAAGTTGCTGTAAAAAAAGCTTCATAGTAGTCCATGAAGCAGCCATCTGTGGTCCATACGTTATCCAACACGTTCAAGCGAGCGCATCCATACCCGATAGCAGGCACTTTATACCCAATTGAGTATTTGAAGCTTATGGTGTCAAAAAACTCTTTGGAGAGGCACTCCGATCCCTCGCTCGGAGTGATCCGCTCGGAGCCGGCTATCAGGATCAAGTCGATGACGCAGTACTGAAGAATGTTGATCTGCAAGTCCGGTACCGGCTTCAACGGGCTCGTATTTTCAGCGTAAATGATGAAGCCGACATGCACAAAGTCAGAGACAACACAAACCAGGCTTATTTCGAAAATTTTATCTCGGTAAACGGAACGTCCGCTGGATTCCATGTTATCATGATGTTTGTCAAAGATAAAGTGAGGGTATTCATAAGAGGGTTGCATTGGACGAAACATGTTGACGATTTTAGCCGTCACTGATGACGAGCTCATCTGGAGGTCATACTCATTACAGATCCTGGACACGTTTCCCAGCACGTCCGCCGTATCTAGAATGATTCCCGAAATAAGACTGACCTCTTTGCGACTAGGAATTATCTCTTGATCTCTGTGCGCGATTTCGTCCAAAATGTCAACAAGATTTTGAAGAGTCTCTTTGTCCGGCGTGGTCATTAGAGCTAGTTTCCGTATGGCTTCGGCATCTTGGACAAGTTTTGCGAGGGGATCTTCGTCGTCTGGCGTTGGAAGGCCGCTGATTTGAAGAGTTTTTGAAATGATCACTACTAGCAGATAAGCTAGCGCACACGGAGACATATTTTAAAGGAAATAGATCATTAAATAATTGAACTGGAGCCGAAAAATCTTAACAAACACGGACAAGATTTTACTGTAGCACCGTTTATATTGATTGCAAGCGATTGACACAGTTGTATTATTTTGATAGAAAATCTGTTTGGTTTTGAGTTTGATCTTCTGCTGTGAAATTTGGAAAAAAACAAGTATATGCTCGTGTAAAGCCGGATACAATGATTTGGCTTATCCCCAAAACTCGGGTGTACAGAATTCGAGCAACACGCATAGGTAGTATTTAATGTTTACCTCTAAAATATCTCAGCTGATAGAATTAACCCATTGGGCTGCATTGTCCTTTGCTTTAGAGCCGAGATCGAGTCGAGACGGGTTGAAATGTTGACACCTGACAAGATGGACATGAATCGAACAAAGACCCTCCTGATGGGAAGGGGTGGGGGTAGGTACGTGAGTTGGCAACACAGCTTAGATGGTCGAGTCGAGACGGGTTTAAATGTTGACACCTGACAAGATGGACATGAATCGAACAAAGACCCTCCTGATGGGAAGGGGTGGGGGTAGGTACGTGAGTTGGCAACACAGCTTAGATGGTCGAGTCGAGACGGGTTGAAATGTTGACACCTGACAAGATGGACATGATTCGAACAAAGACCCTCCTGATGGGAAGGGGTGGGGGTAGGTACGTGAGTTGGCAACACAGCTTAGATGGTCGAGTCGAGACGGGTTGAAATCTTGCCACCTGACAAGATGGACATGAATCGAACAAAGACACCTCTGACTACCGGTTGGAAAGTTTAAAACTCTATTCACTCGAGATTCACTGACAATTTTTTTTCCAAAATTCGCTGCAGACGATCACACCGATTTAAAATTGATTAAAGTTTGCTCCGAAAATGTACACTGTCTTCTTTGCATACATTCTTGGCACTGACGTACCCTTCATTTCGCGTTACTGTAAGTGTTATCGCCAAATAATTATTTCACAGCGCAACATTCTAAGAAAGATATAATTATGTTTTGTGTGCAGCTAGCAAGGCTCAAAATTACTTATAATTATAAGTTTGATATTTCTTATCAGATACTGTTGAAAACCTAGTATGTTTATTTTCCCTTCTTTGTTTTTTTTTGTCCTTTGCAATTTTATCGCTGTGCACGCCATTTCAATTAGGAAAGTTGAGGACACCAATCCACTAGTTTTGACAAAAACTATTTGTATTCGATCGAATGCCAAGTGAAGAACAACGAAATTTCATGAAGCAACTAAAAATCCTGTGGTCTTTGCATTGGCTCGTACCCCTGGAAACATTGAGAATCATCCTCAAAGACATAGATAGCATGGTATAATCATTTGTGACCTAATGACAGTGCATTTTGAAAAACTGTCTACTATATTCTTGACATTCGAAGACAATTTAAGACCTGAAGTATGTTGTCCTAACTTTGGTGAAAAATGATCATACTTGGGAAATTATTTTAACAAGCAGAACAATAATTGTAAAGAGAAAACTGGTTCCCTTCAATAATTATTATAATAATAACAATAATGATAATACATTTATTTGTCATAAGATCATTGTACAACAATACAGGTAATGTCTCTAATCCTAGTAAACTAATTTTAATCTGTTAATTATTATGTTAATAATTAATCTGTTAATCTGTTGCCGAATCTTTGTAAAATGGGGTTCCTGTTAGCTTTCGCCATAATTCTAATCACCTTCTTTAGCAGCGGGAGCAATCTTTTTGTGTGCATTGCGTTCCCCCAAACTATCACTCCATACATAAGATGCGACCGAATATTCACAAAGTATACCATCCAATGTACCTTACCTTTACGTACCTTACGTACCTTACGTACCTTAACGTACCTTAACGTACCTTACGTACCTTAACGTACCCTTACAAAGCTGGGATTAATGTTAAACTAGCTGCTGAGCAAACGAGGCCGGCAACACGTGGTAACGGTAGGTGCCACCCGATGGCGCTTGCTGCTGAGCAAACGAGGCCGGCAACACGTGGTAACGGTAGGTGCCACCCGATGGCGCTTGCTGCCGAGCAAACGAGGCCGGCAACACGTGGTAACGGTAGGTGCCACCCGATGGCGCTTGCTGCTGAGCTAACGAGGCCTACAACACGTGGTAACGGTAGGTGCCACCCGATGGCGCTTGCTGCTGAGCAAACGAGGCCGGCAACACGAGGTAACGGTAGGTGCCACCCGATGGCGCTTGCTGCTGAGCTAACGAGGCCTGCAACACGTGGTAACGGTAGGTGCCACCCGATGGCGCTTGCTGCCGAGCAAACGAGGCCGGCAACACGTGGTAACGGTAGGTGCCACCCGATAGCGCTTGCTGCTGAGCAAACGAGCCCGGCAACACGTGGTAACGGTAGGTGCCACCCGATGGCGCTTGCTGCTGAGCTAACGAGGCCTACAACACGTGGTAACGGTAGGTGCCACCCGATGGCGCTTGCTGCCGAGCAAACGAGGCCGGCAACACGTGGTAACGGTAGGTGCCACCCGATGGCGCTTGCTGCTGAGCAAACGAGGCCGGCAACACGTGGTAACGGTAGGTGCCACCCGATGGCGCTTGCTGCCGAGCAAACGAGGCCGGCAACACGTGGTAACGGTAGGTGCCACCCGATAGCGCTTGCTGCTGAGCAAACGAGCCCGGCAACACGTGGTAACGGTAGGTGCCACCCGATGGCGCTTGCTGCTGAGCTAACGAGGCCTACAACACGTGGTAACGGTAGGTGCCACCCGATGGCGCTTGCTGCTGAGCAAACGAGGCCGGCAACACGAGGTAACGGTAGGTGCCACCCGATGGCGCTTGCTGCTGAGCTAACGAGGCCTGCAACACGTGGTAACGGTAGGTGCCACCCGATGGCGCTTGCTGCTGAGCAAACGAGCCCGGCAACACGTGGTAACGGTAGGTGCCACCCGATGGCGCTTGCTGCTGAGCAAACGAGCCCGGCAACACGTGGTAACGGTAGGTGCCACACGATGGCGCTTGCTGCTGAGCAAACGAGGCCGGCAACACGTGGTAACGGTAGGTGCCACCCGATGGCGCTTGCTGCTGAGCAAACGAGGCCGGCAACACGTGGTAACGGTAGGTGCCACCCGATGGCGCTTGCTGCTGAGCAAACGAGGCCGGCAACACGTGGTAACGGTAGGTGCCACCCGATGGCGCTTGCTGCTGAGCAAACGAGGCCGGCAACACGTGGTAACGGTAGGTGCCACCCGATGGCGCTTGCTGCTGAGCAAACGAGGCCGGCAACACGTGGTAACGGTAGGTGCCACCCGATAGCGCTTGCTGCTGAGCAAACGAGCCCGGCAACACGTGGTAACGGTAGGTGCCACCCGATGGCGCTTGCTGCTGAGCAAACGAGGCCGGCAACACGTGGTAACGGTAGGTGCCACCCGATAGCGCTTGCTGCTGAGCAAACGAGCCCGGCAACACGTGGTAACGGTAGGTGCCACCCGATGGCGCTTGCTGCTGAGCAAACGAGCCCGGCAACACGTGGTAACGGTAGGTGCCACACGATGGCGCTTGCTGCTGAGCAAACGAGGCCGGCAACACGTGGTAACGGTAGGTGCCACCCGATGGCGCTTGCTGCTGAGCAAACGAGCCCGGCAACACGTGGTAACGGTAGGTGCCACACGATGGCGCTTGCTGCTGAGCAAACGAGGCCGGCAACACGTGGTAACGGTAGGTGCCACCCGATGGCGCTTGCTGCTGAGCAAACGAGGCCGGCAACACGTGGTAACGGTAGGTGCCACCCGATGGCGCTTGCTGCTGAGCAAACGAGGCCGGCAACACGTGGTAACGGTAGGTGCCACCCGATGGCGCTTGCTGCTGAGCAAACGAGGCCGGCAACACGTGGTAACGGTAGGTGCCACCCGATAGCGCTTGCTGCTGAGCAAACGAGCCCGGCAACACGTGGTAACGGTAGGTGCCACCCGATGGCGCTTGCTGCTGAGCAAACGAGGCCGGCAACACGTGGTAACGGTAGGTGCCACCCGATAGCGCTTGCTGCTGAGCAAACGAGCCCGGCAACACGTGGTAACGGTAGGTGCCACCCGATGGCGCTTGCTGCTGAGCAAACGAGCCCGGCAACACGTGGTAACGGTAGGTGCCACACGATGGCGCTTGCTGCTGAGCAAACGAGGCCGGCAACACGTGGTAACGGTAGGTGCCACCCGATGGCGCTTGCTGCTGAGCAAACGAGGCCGGCAACACGTGGTAACGGTAGGTGCCACCCGATGGCGCTTGCTGCTGAGCAAACGAGGCCGGCAACACGTGGTAACGGTAGGTGCCACCCGATGGCGCTTGCTGCTGAGCAAACGAGGCCGGCAACACGTGGTAACGGTAGGTGCCACCCGATGGCGCTTGCTGCTGAGCAAACGAGTCCGGCAACACGTGGTAACGGTAGGTGCCACCCGATAGCGCTTGCTGCTGAGCAAACGAGCCCGGCAACACGTGGTAACGGTAGGTGCCACCCGATGGCGCTTGCTGCTGAGCTAACGAGGCCTACAACACGTGGTAACGGTAGGTGCCACCCGATAGCGCTTGCTGCTGAGCAAACGAGCCCGGCAACACGTGGTAACGGTAGGTGCCACCCGATGGCGCTTGCTGCTGAGCTAACGAGGCCTACAACACGTGGTAACGGTAGGTGCCACCCGATGGCGCTTGCTGCTGAGCAAACGAGGCCGGCAACACGAGGTAACGGTAGGTGCCACCCGATGGCGCTTGCTGCTGAGCTAACGAGGCCTGCAACACGTGGTAACGGTAGGTGCCACCCGATGGCGCTTGCTGCTGAGAAAACGAGGCCGGCAACACGTGGTAACGCTAGGTGCCACCCGATGGCGCTTGCTGCTGAGCTAACGAGGCCGGCAACACGAGGTAACGGTAGGTGCCACCCGATGGCGCTTGCTGCTGAGCTAACGAGGCCTGCAACACGTGGTAACGGTAGGTGCCACCCGATGGCGCTTGCTGCTGAGAAAACGAGGCCGGCAACACGTGGTAACGCTAGGTGCCACCCGATGGCGCTTGCTGCTGAGCAAACGAGGCCGGCAACACGAGGTAACGGTAGGTGCCACCCGATGGCGCTTGCTGCTGAGCAAACGAGGCCGGCAACACGTGGTAACGGTAGGTGCCACCCGATGGCGCTTGCTGCTGAGCAAACGAGCCCGGCAACACGTGGTAACGCTAGGTGCCACCCAGTGGTTATTTTGTGCGTACGCTTACGCACCTTTTCTTGCAATAGTGTACGTCGATCACTCATTCCGCGAAAAGTTTGGTCTGCTCTGCATTTAAATTCAAGAAACACGTGTTATTTTTACGTGTTGGAATTTTCTTTGGTTTACATGGCATTCAGCAGAATGTAGGTAAATTCCCAGAATCTTATCATTCTGAAAAATAAATGCCAAATACACAATCTCATAATTATGACAACGCAAAGCGATAGCAAAGCCCATGTGGACGAATTCGTCCATACGAGTAACCTCAGCTTCTTCCCCCTTGAGGGGATCCCTTATCCCAACCCCCGCGAAAGCTGGAATATGTGTGTCCAGATAGCTCAGTTGGTAGAGCACCCGACCGGCAATTGGGAGGTCCCGGGTTCCTATCCCGGTTCAGTTGCACATTTATCCAGTCTAGCTTCCTTTCCATGTACCTGATACTTAATCAAGGGTAAGAGCAGTCCTGACAATTTTCCGATAACAAAAGAACCACACAAAATTATAACAATTACCAAGTTCAAGCTTCCTAAATGCATCTAGATAAAATAATCAGGGTCAATAACTCAAAAACTGGTCCGTATTTTTCATTTTCTGAAATAAAATCCTGAAGAAATTGGCGTTTTTTACTAACCAACCAATTATGTGTATGGAAAAAACTAGTGCTAAGGTTACATCAAGTAAACATCAGTCTAAAAACAATCATCTTTAGTCTTTATTAACTCTAGTCCTGCAGCCCTTCAGAATTGTGTATTTATTTATGGGCTAAAGAGATCAATCCGTCTGTGGTCGTTGAATTAGCATCCTATAGGAGCAAATCGCCTCGACCACTTCCCCCTTTGAAGGGATATCCCTTATCCCGCCTTGCGAACCTGGGATATGTACGCCCGGATAGCTCAGTTGGGTGAGCACCAAAAACAGAGCACAGAACACAAACGAAAGCCGACAAAATGGCCGCCAGATATTTTACTGCGCATGTCTAGGACGGGCTGGCCGGTACAACAAAGCTGGGATCGAATAATCGACCAAACAGAAGCCGAGCGCCTAAGAGGCTTTTCCCGCGGCGTCTTTTAGCCAATGGTGGCGTCGGATTTGCGAGACTGTGATTCGCTGCGTCACATCCGGCTCCAGCATCAGCCTGGAAACCAAAAATCTTTAGTCTCAGGTCTTAGATCTTAACATATTAATTTTCATAATAATTTTCTAGTGCGTCATCATGGTTGAACAGAGTCATATCAAACTTAAGTTAAGTTTGGCCAGCAGGGGTTTAGGCAACATGCCAACCTGATTGGATCAATGTTAGGATTTTAAACAAATATATCTTGGGCTTAAAAGAAGTTTTCCTGAACAAAGAGAAAGAGGTGGGGCGTATTTATGGCTTTAAGTTAAAAGTCTCAAGGTTTTTAGAGTTTGTGACGTAATTTTTTCAAGGATTCTGTAAAATATTGAATGGTTTTTTTAAATGTTTACATGTTTTTACAGATTTTACAGTTATTCATGATGAAATAAGTTAACATGATCTTTTTCAGAGTTTAAGCCAACATTAGCAGCATATTAAGCTGAGTTTTTCAAGTATTTTATTAATTGGTTAATTGGTTTTAACTGGTTTAATTGGTTTATATTTAGTTGTTGCTCGTGGCTTTAACCAAAAGTTTTTGCAAGATTTTTTGCATCTTTTTCCCCTGAAATTATCTTAGAATTTGCACAATTTTTCCAGCCTCTTTTAAGATTTGCCAGAACTTTTAAAAGTTTTGTTTCAAAGTATCTGTTTTCTATGTGACCTTGACCACGACGCACCTGACCAGCTTCTGCGCCTGCGCGGACACGCCCTTGGCAACGCTGGCGGGAAATACGAACGGCTGACTGAGCTGAGCACGTAACATGCGTGAGACATGCGAGTCGTCGTAGGGCATGGCGGCAGTCAGCATAACGAACAGCACGCAGCCCAAAGACCAGACGTCGTACAAGGTGGGGTCGTAGGTGACTCCCTAGCAGGGACAATGAATATCATTAATGTCATTGTTCATCATTTAGTAATAAGTAGTAGTAGTAGTAAATGTAGTAAATGATATATGTTTTTATAATAAGCTATTAACTGATTGTAAGCTGTCTTTTGTAAAAAAAACAATACTTTATCCTTTAAGACCAATGTAAAAGAAATTCTGTTTAAAAAATGCTTTTTATTCTGTCAAAGAGTTTTTACATTTCAAGCCCAGAACATAGAACATAGAATTTAGATATTGACTTGTCGTATGCCATTATATACATGGCTTTTTAATGATACAATAAAAGCAATTCAATTGCTATGTCATGACAAAACCCAGTTGAAATAGTTTTTGATAAAACTAGTGCTAAGTTTACATCAAGTAGACATGAGTCTAAAAACAATCATGATGCTATGTCGTGGTCCCAGCGCCGAGGTATTTTACAAGGACTCGTGTAAACAACACTATATTAATCTTAATATCCTAACACTAACCTGTCTTTAAATTTATTGTACCTACAAGTATATTTGTAATACAACGGGACAAAAATTTATTAACGACAGAAAGCATTCATAACCATGATGTGAGAAATGAATCAAATATTCCAACTGACTTCATATGAAGTAAACAAATGGTCACATGCCCCAATCTCTATTAGCATACAATTTTTTAACAGATTTCTTCGACATATTAAAAGAATAACTGGCCTCGCCTTCAAAAACAAAGTCAAACTGCCTAATTACATATTTTTTTTATTCCATTACCCAGTTTTTTTTGTAAGTTTAGCATTATGTATCTCTGTAAATGTATATTTATATTTAATGTATCTATCTATTAAACTAGTTAATTGACTGTCTTAATATCATGTAATTGATTAATCTTTAGACATTGAGCATAATTATTATTAATATGTTAAAAGTGGATCTAGCACACAGATGGTCTGTCCTATGTTAAAAGTGGATCCAGCACACAGATGGTCTGTCCTATGTTTAAAGTGGGTCCAGCACATAGATGGTCTGTCCTATGTTAAAAGTGGATCCAGCACACAGATGGTCTGTCCTATGTTAAAAGTGGATCCAGCACACAGATGGTCTGTCCTATGTTAAAAGTGGGTCCAGCACACAGATGGTCTGTCCTATGTTAAAAGTGGATCCAGCACACAGATGGTCTGTCCTATGTTAAAAGTGGATCCAGCACACAGATGGTCTGTCCTATGTTAAAAGTGGATCCAGCACACAGATGGTATGTCCTATGTTAAAAGTGGATCCAGCACACAGATGGTCTGTCCTATGTTAAAAGTGGATCCAGCACACAGATGGTCTGTCCTATGTTAAAAGTGGATCCAGCACACAGATGGTATGTCCTATGTTAAAAGTGGATCCAGCACACAGATGGTCTGTCCTATGTTAAAAGTGGATCCAGCACACAGATGGTCTGTCCTATGTTAAAAGTGGATCCAGCACACAGATGGTCTGTCCTATGTTAAAAGTGGATCCAGCACACAGATGGTCTGCCCTATGTTAAAAGTGGATCCAGCACACAGATGGTCTGTCCTATGTTAAAAGTGGATCCAGCACACAGATGGTCTGTCCTATGTTAAAAGTGGATCCAGCACACAGATGGTCTGCCCTGGAACACACCTGCAGAATCTCTGGAGCTGCGTACGCAGCGCTGCCACAGAAGGTGTCTGACAGAACCTTCTGGCCGCGTTGGTCGCGACATCGCCGGGCAAACCCGAAGTCTGCAATCTTGACCACGTGACGCGAAGCAAGGAGCACGTTCTCACACTTCAGGTCGCGATGGCCGATGTCTTGGCGGTGAAGGTAATCGACAGCGTCGACCAGCTGTCTGGGTTGGTGGGGGACATTTTTACCATGGAGGTGCCATTGAGTGGTAGACAGAGTAATAGAGCTCAAGTCAAAGGATATGCTGAGCAAACGAGGCCGGCAACATGTGGTAACGGTAGGTGCTACCCGATGGCGCTTACGGCTGTCTTTTTTTTTATCAAACCTCAACAATTAAATAATTACGACTCAAAATGTCGATACGTGTTTATCAATCGTTGAGGTTAGCATTAATAAAGATTAATTGGGCGTAAACCAGTCTTAAATGCGAGTAATCTGCGAGAAATAACAAAATTATATATTTCAATTTTCGAAACGACGGTGGCTAAATTGCCGATTAATGATTCTATATATGTTGGTCAGCCAGAAAAAAAAGCACCGTAGATTTTTCGCATTTTATTCTAGTTGGAGGGCTGAAAGTTAAGCAACACTGCGCTGAGTCAGGTATTGGATGGGTGACTGTCATACACATGACCGGTTCTGTTTGGGAGAGAGGTTGGAGGGATGAAAGTTAAGCAACACTGCGCTGAGTTACTTTTGTTTTTACTTTTGTTACTTTCTTCTATTACCGGTGCATTAACCTTTAATTATTAAGCCTGTGTCGAATTTTTTCTCTCCAAATATTGTGGGTTGACATCTCACCGGAAGAAACAGTTGGCGCGTTTCTCGTTCAACCTTCCCTTGGAACGGATGAACTCGAGAAGGTCACCGCGCTCGCAGAGTTCCATTAGAACGAGCACCCGGTGCCGCAACTCAAACACCTCAAACGTTTGCACCACGTGAGGATGTCGGAGTCCTGGGAGCCAAAATAGTAGAGCCATAGGGACCAGTGCCAAGGAGACAGCGCTACTCGCAAAGTGACAATTGGCTAAGTGGTGGCCGGTCCTTGGTGCTGTTGGACGCAGCCAACACAGTGTGTCAAAGTGACAAGGCTAAGCGGTGGCCGGTCCTTGGTGCTGTTGGACAGGAGCAGCCAACACAGTGTGTCAAAGTGACAAGGCTAAGCGGTGGCCGGTCCTTGGTGCTGTTGGACAGGAGCAGCCAATACAGTGTGTCAAAGGGACAATGCTAAGCGGTGGCCGGTCCTTGGTGCTGTTGGACAGGAGCAGCCAACACAGTGTGTCAAAGTGACAAGGCTAAGCGGTGGCCGGTCCTTGGTGCTGTTGGACAGGAGCAGCCAACACAGTGTGTCAAAGTGACAAGGCTAAGCGGTGGCCGGTCCTTGGTGCTGTTGGACAGGAGCAGCCAATACAGTGTGTCAAAGGGACAATGCTAAGCGGTGGCCGGTCCTTGGTGCTGTTGGACAGGAGCAGCCAACACAGTGTGTCAAAGTGACAAGGCTAAGCGGTGGCCGGTTCTTGGTGCTGTTGGACAGGGAACTCCTCACCTCGTATTATGGACAGTTCCCGTGGAAGGAACTTCTCGACGTAATCTTCAGACGCTCGTCGCTTGTCGATTGTCTTGCAAGCCAGACGCATCTTGGTGCCATCTGGTCGAGTCTGCACAGCTACCTTGACCTGCAAGGTCCGGCCATGACGTCAGAGCTATGACGTAAGTCATTACCTAGTCTAGAAGGGATAAAGAGTAACGAGCACCAAGGGGACAACCGGCTGAAAGTCCTTTCCGAAGGACAAGATGTTGATAAACAGGGCCAGTGATTTTTTGGAAGATATTTGCTTTCCAGGAGTGTTTTGTAGAGTTTTAGCAGTGGTGGCAAAATAAGTGCAGCAGGAAATTTAAGAAAAAATATTTTGCAACTGAAATATCAGCTTTGATCGGGTGTTATAACTCACACCACCTTCAAGACTGGTGCAGGAAAACTCGAACTATTCTGCTCCAAAGTGATCTGATTTTACACAAACACTGAGAGAGTAGGATTAAAACTAGTAGAAAAAGTAAGTAGTGAGTAAAGTAAGTAAGAAAGTAGAGAAAGTAGAAAAGAACTAGAAAGATCAGCACAAATTTACACAACTATTGTCAAAATTTGAAACAAAAAGCTTGTAATAAAATAGTTCTTGTCTTTTTAGCTTATTTAGCGCTCTAGAAGGCTGTACCTTTTTTGTGTGCATATTCGAATGGGACGTTATGACAGCTGAACTGACAGCAAACAAAAGTTTACAGTCAAAGTTTACACCTTTGGTTTACACCCACTAACCTATTTCCTAAAAGAAAAACTGGTCATGTTTATGACCGTCACCTGACTCAGCGCAGTGTTGCCTAACTTCACTACTAAAATGTATTTACCCAAAGTGTCTTTTACATATCATGAAACGTTACCTTGCAGTAAGACCCTTCCCCGATGGTCTTCCCCAGTTTAACACAACTTGTCCTTAGTGCATGCGTCAACTCGTCTTCGCACTTTTCGGCCATTTTACTCACGAATTTTGAGCGCAATTTTGGGCGCAATTTTGGGCACAGCCGAACTGGCCAGGTTGGAATAAATATCTTGCGTGTTAGGTGACAGAGAGCTTAGAAAGATGATTAGTTTTCGACGAAAGGGTGTAACTATTAGTATTGGCTTCCTTGGTTTCTGCTTGGGTCGTTATTGTTGGAAAGTGTGGTTAGGTTGTGAAGTGGTTTTTCTTCTTGTTCAATTGTAGAAAAAAATATGTATATTTATCTAGTTAGTAGAAGTATGTTAAATAATATTTTTTTTAGTAGTTATTTCATTGAGTTAGGCAATAAGTTAGTAAAGTAAGGTAGTTGGTACTAGTAAGGTACTTTTTTTTAGATATTTAAGCTAGTTAGTAATAGCTTAGAGAAAATAATACGGGAAAAGAACCCGTATTCTTTTCTCTCAGGTAATAGCTGTCTATTTTGACTACAGATTTCAAAACTATATATTTTCATCAAGTGATGAACAAATAAATAAACAAACTGGTACTCAAGTGCAGTGGTAAGTCAGTGTGACGTGTAATAACCGGCTTTAGTCTTTCATACGAAAAATTGTGTTCTTGGTATTTTATTTTTGTCAAAAATGTATCCTTTCTGCCTCAAGATCAGTTTATCATCAAATACCAGATGTGAAACGTATTGCAGACAGCTGATAGCAATGAGATGAACTCGGTAGCAAAGACCAATAAGAAATACCGGGTTACATAAGAAACGTAAGTGCCAATATATCTCCTGAGAGATAGGCTACGCACTTTATATAAAAGTACGTTTAATTGCATACTTTACCGTATAAAGGGCGAGTACATGAGCAAGCATACCACACTCCCCTCTTCATAATTTCCATAGTAATGTTAGTGTTAGCTTTCAAAAAGCATCTTTAGCATTGGGAAATGTGTGGCATGTGACTTTAAAATCGTTGGAACGTAAGGCATACATAAATTACACTGATGAATGTGTGTGTGTATGTTTTTTTTTTTTGGTAAAATGGTATGACAATTTGAACTGTATTGTGGTGGCAATCCTGTTTGACAGCCGCGGGATTCGAGGCAAGGACCACAACAAAAGTGGTCCGTCACTGACAGATCGTCATGATGTGAAAACAAAGATTTTAAGAACTAACTGAGGTAAACATGCATTTATTACAGATTAAATTTAGTAGTGCATGTATTTCTGGTTTATAAGCATAACCTCTGTTTGGTTTCGGTCAGCTGACCAATCTTTTCTCTCAAATTATGGAATGGTAGATGGCCTTGTCACAGATCTCTGTTTTTCTCAACAACATGTCACATAAGGTCAAAAATATCTTCGAAAGAAATCAATCTTTTCAAGGACCTATTTCATTTTCTGCACCAGCCAATATTACCCTAGTCGTGTGAAATACAATTCTAAGTAAATAGGTGCATGTTTAGTTACTTAGCCATAAAGTTCAAAGGTTCATTCCAAATTTAATCCTATCTCATATATCAAGGTGATTTGAGATAACAATAGAACAAGCTTGTGCTATAACTTTATTGAAGTAACACTTCAATCATCTGATTCATCTCATTACCAACAGAAGTTTGCCAGCGATGGAGTTTGTGATAGGGGGTGTCGCAGCTATGGGTGCTGGCGTAATAACAAACCCTCTAGAAGTCATTAAGACCCGACTTCAGCTGCAAGGAGAACTGCAGGCCAGAGGACAATACACAGTGCACTACCGTAGCTTCTTCCACGCATTCTTTGCGGTGGCAAAAGCTGACGGCGTGTTGGCTTTGCAGAAAGGTCTTGTCTGTGCGTTGTGGTATCAACTTTGCCTCAATGGAGTACGGCTAGGTAAGTGTGCAAAGTTTTGAATTTAAAACTGGTTTACAATAAGCTTTGCAGTATCCACAGATGTATCTTCTTGGTTTTGGTATTGCATAACTCGGTTAAAATGAGTGCTAGAATATAGGGAACCAAGTTTACAAAACTTTGCGTTTAATAAAGAGTATAAATATAACCTACATAGGAAGTGAAACTGGTGTATGTGCTTTTTCATAAATAGATTGTAGTCCCGTTTAAGATCGGCTTGGACTAGCCCACATATCTAGATCTTCATCATGCCTTGTTACGTATTTTTACGCGTTAATTCGCGATTTGGTTATTATAATTTAGAGAGTCTTGTTTGTTTTCGTTTTTTTTTAAGTTAATCTTGAAATTTTGTTGGCAGTTAGAGGTGGGAAGATTAATTGAATTGAGCTTTTTAAGTGAAGAGACGTAAGAAGCTGTTGGTTCGTTTGTTACGGGATGTCAAGTCAGCCGATCTTTTACCCATGATTTAGTAACCAAATTAAATTTTTTTTTAAATTATTATTATTAAAAATGATGACAATGTGTGAAGAAAGATTGCCAAAAAAGATTTTAAGCTTGGAACATGAGAGAAGGGGAAGATTTATTAGATTTTATTTATAGAAATTTATCAAAGAAGAAAAACTAGTTCCTAGAAAAAATGAGGTAACCCTATACTGGGATATTTTGTACTCTTAATTGTAAGACAATATTTTTTTCTGTTGTGCTTATGTATTAACTATGTATCTTATAGAAAAATAGCAATTTTGCTAATAAATAAAGATTACTACTATTTGAAGGAAAGAGATGGAAAATGGAATGAAGTAAAAGAGAAATAATGCTGGTGAGAGAAGGAGATGTGGAAGAAGTTGGTGAATGAAATGGAAAATGGGAAAAGAGCGCAAAGAAGACGAAAAATGATTTGGCCTAATCAAGTTAAATGCCTTAAATTAAACATTTTCTACCCGTTGTTGTAATAAATGGATGAAAAAAAAATTGTATTAAAAAAGATAATAATTATAACGTTGCCAGGTGCGTACCAGTTCGCGGAGAAGCGCGGCTGGACACTCAACGCGACCGGCGGCGTTTCCGTGCCTAAAAGCGCAGCCGTCGGCGCCGTTGCTGGCTGCGCTGGCGCATTCACCGGAAGCCCTTTCTACCTGGTTAGCGCTGATTGATTTGTTGTGTTTAACGACGCACTGTTTTGACAACTGGCCATGCGGCACTGGTCTAATAGCGTCGGTGAATGAGCGGATGATGATGAGGATGATGATGAACCTAACCTAGCTTAAAAAGGAGGAAAGGAAACCTGGTGCCGGCACGTAGCCTACTCCTGTCGAAGACCAAGGGGACCACCGGCTTAACGTCCCTTCCGAAGGACGGTACAACGCGAACAACAGGATTCCTCTACAGATCCATGCTGTCGAGAGGTTGATAAGCAAGGCGAGTGAAGTTGCTGTACTAACTTTCATCCCTCCAACCTCTCTCCCGAACAGAACTGGTCATATGTATGATGGTCACCCATTCAATACCTGAACCAGCGCAGTGTTGCTTAACTTTCATCCCTCCAACCTCTCTCCCGAACAGAACTGGTCATGTGTATGATGGTCACCCATCCAATACCTGACCCAGCGCAGTGTTGCTTAACTTTCATCCTTTTTAGGACGAAAAACCCTTAAAAAAAGCCCACATACCAAAAAACCGCACGACTTATAATTAGTTAAAAAAACTGTGTTTTACAGGTTAAAACACACATGCAGTCCCAGGCATCGGCTGCGGTGGCTGTTGGACATCAGCATCAACATACGGGGACGGTGGCAGCGTTGCGTTCGATCTACGCTCGTCACGGTATCGTGGGTCTCTGGCGCGGAGGATCCGGTGCTCTGCCCCGCTCCGCAGTCGGCTCCGCAACGCAGCTCGTCACATTCTCCAGCGCAAAGCAGGCTCTGACTCAGTTCCAGGTGACACAAGACGTGGTTATATTTATGATAGTTTTTAGAATCATGTCTACTTGATGTAAACTTAGCACTAGTTTTAACAAAAACTATTTCAACTGGGTTTTCAATGCTAAGTGAAGATCAATTAAATTTCCCAACGTTTTGTAACTTGTACCTGTTACTTTATCAAGGGTAAGAGCAGTCCTGACAATTTTCCAATAACAAAAGAACCACACAAAATTATAACAATTACCAAGTTCAAGCTTCCTAAATGCATCTAAATAAAATAATCAGGGTCAATAACTCAAAAACAAACTTAATTTGGAAACCAAAAGTCTGAAAAATTATCAGAAAAAATTGCACAAATTGAAATTCAAAAATACTTGTCCAGTGAATAGAGCAACACCCACGACAGGTTGAGATCGGGGTTCAAGTAGCTCAATTGGTTAGAGCAACACCCGCGACAGGTGGAGATCGGGGTCCAAGTAGCTCAATTGGTTAGAGCAACACCCGCGACAGGTGGAGATCGGGGTCCAAGTAGCTCAATTGGTTAGAGCAACACCCGCGAAAGGTGGAGATCGGGGTCCAAGTAGCTCAATTGGTTAGAGCAACACCCGCGACAGGTGGAGATCGGGGTTCGAGTCCCCGTTTGGGCATCAATATTTGCAACGGTTATCGTGTTGATAATAATAAAATACCCCTCTCATTGTTAACATTTGCAGGACACCTTTTCATGTCCGCAGCAAATTCCAGGGAACAAAGTCAAGAACTTCTGTTTTTGCAGATTTTCCGTGAGAAGCCGCTACTGAACACGTTTGTAGCGTCAATGATCGGTGGCGTTGTCGTGACGACCTGCATGGCTCCGTTCGATGTCGTCATGACGAGGTTGTACAACCAGGGTGAGTGGAGCTCGGGAAATAATCAGCCGAGACTTAACTTAAAGTAGATTCAAGTTAAAAAGATGGCTTAACGACTCACTGTTTTGACAACGTGCCATGTGGCACTGGTCTAATGGAGTCGGTGAGTGAGTGTATGATGCCTAGAAGGGAGGAGGGGGAACCCGGTGCCGGTACGTAGCCTACTCCTGTCTAAGACCAAGGGGACCACCGGCTTAACGTCCCTTCCGAAGGACGGTACAACGCGAACAACAGGATTCCTACACAAATCCATGCTGTCGAGAGGTTGATAAGCAAGGCGAGTGAAGTTACTGTACTAACTTTCATCTCTCCAACCTCTCTCCTGAACAGAACTGGTCATGTGTATGATGGTCACCCATCCAATACCTGACCCAGCGCAGTGTTGCTTTACTTTCATCCCTCCAACCTCTCTCCCGAACAGAACTGGTCATGTGTATGATGGTTACCCATTCAATACCTGACCCAGCGCAGTGTTGCTTAACTTTCATCCCTCCAACCGCTCTCCCGAACAGGACTGATCATGTGTATGATGGTCACCCATCCAATACCTGACTCAGCGCAGTGTTGCTTAACTTTCTTCCCTCCAACCTCTCTCCCAAACAGAACTGGTCATGTGTATGATGGTCATGTGTATGATGGTCACCCATCTAATACCTGACCCAGCACAGTGTTGCTTAACTTCGGTGATCTCACGAGGACAAATACGCCAAACATATTATTTTTTTGTTTCAGGGGTTGACAGCAGTGGGCGGGGCTTGCTGTACCGAAACGTTCCTGACTGCTTTGCGAAGATGTGGAGGGCGGAAGGGCTCGCTGGATTCTATAAAGGTATGAACTTGCTGCACGGGAGACATTTTCCACTATTCTTTTTACTCATTTCTCACATGGTATCTCATATGGTATGACGGCAACACCTGCATAAAGTGGAGATCAGGGTTCATGTCTCTATTGGATGCAAACATATTTGAGAAGCCACTGGTATTCATAATGAATAACTTGTGTTTTGCTATCAGGAATACTTAAAACCTCTCAAAAATCGATGCCCAAACGGGGACACGAACCCCGATCTCCACCTGGCGCGGGTGTTGCTCTAACCAATTGAGCTACTTGAACCCCGATCTCCACCTGTCAAGGGTGTTGCTCTAACCAATTGAGCTACTTGAACCCCGATCTCCACCTGTCGCGGGTGTTGCTCTAACCAATTGAGCTACTTGGACCCCGATCTCCACCTTTCGCGGGTGTTGCTCTAACCAATTGAGCTACTTGGACCCCGATCTCCACCTGTCACGGGTGTTGCTCTAACCAATTGAGCTACTTGGACCCTGATCTCCACCTGTCGCGGGTGTTGCTCTAACCAATTGAGCTACTTGGACCCCAATCTCCACCTGTCGCGGGTGTTGCTCTAACTAATTGAGCTACTTGAACCCCGATCTCCACCTGTCAAGGGTGTTGCTCTAACCAATTGAGCTACTTGAACCCCGATCTCCACCTGTCGCGGGTGTTGCTCTAACCAATTGAGCTACTTGGACCCCGATCTCCACCTGTCGCGGGTGTTGCTCTAACTAATTGAGCTACTTGGACCCCGATCTCCACCTGTCGCGGGTGTTGCTCTAACCAATTGAGCTACTTGGACCCCGATCTCCACCTGTCGCGGGTGTTGCTCTAACTAATTGAGCTACTTGGACCCCGATCTCCACCTGTCGCGGGTGTTGCTCTTACCAATTGAGCTACTTGGACCCCGATCTCCACCTGTCGCGGGTGTTGCTCTAACTAATTGAGCTTCTTGGACCCCGATCTCCACCTGTCGCGGGTGTTGCTCTTACCAATTGAGCTACTTGGACCCCGATCTCCACCTGTCGCGGGTGTTGCTCTAACTAATTGAGCTACTTGGACCCCGACCTCCACCTGTCGCGGGTGTTGCTCTAACCAATTGAGCTACTTGAACCCCGATCTCCACCTGTCGCGGGTGTTGCTCTAACCAATTGAGCTACTTTGACCCCGATCTCCACCTGTCGCGGGTGTTGCTCTAACCAATTGAGCTACTTAGACCCTGATCTCCACCTGTCGCGGGTGTTGCTCTAACCAATTGAGCTACTTGGACCCCGATCTCCGCCTGTCACAGGTGTTGCTCTAACTAATTGAGCTACTTGGACCCCGATCTCCACCTGTCGCGGGTGTTGCTCTTACCAATTGAGCTACTTGGACCCCGATCTCCACCTGTCGCTGGTGTTGCTCTAACTAATTGAGCTACTTGGACCCGATCTCCACCTGTCGCGGGTGTTGCTCTAACTAATTGAGCTACTTGGACCCCGACCTCCACCTGTCGCGGGTGTTGCTCTAACCAATTGAGCTACTTGAACCCCGATCTCCACCTGTCGCGGGTGTTGCTCTAACCAATTGAGCTACTTGGACCCCGATCTCCAACTGTCACGTGTGTTGCTCTAACCAATTGAGCTACTTAGACCCTGATCTCCACCTGTCGCGGGTGTTGCTCTAACCAATTGAGCTACTTGGACCCCGATCTCCGCCTGTCACAGGTGTTGCTCTAACCGTTAAAGCTAATTAAATGTGGCCTTTTTAAATGCCATTTCAAATACCCTTTTTTCATTTTTAAATCAACACCCGTAAATGGTTGGAGATCTGGGTTTGGGTTTGTGTTAAGAGATCAAATTTTTAATTAATAACATTTGTTTTGGAAGTTAAACTTGACTAAGCTTTTGTGCAGCTAAATTGGGATACGAACTCCCTTGAGGGGATTCTTTAACCTACCCTGCAAAAACTGGAATATGTGTGTCAGGATAGCTCAGTTGGTTGACGGACCGGCAATTGGGAGGTCCCTGGTTCGTATCCCGGTTCGGTTGCACATTTTTTTCAGTCTTGCTTCTTTTCCATCCATCGCCTGCTGGTTTCAGCTCCGTTGTGGAATCCCTGAGCCAGAAAAACCCTGCAACGTTTGTTTTGTCCAACGCAGGTTTTGTGCCCACCTACGCACGACTTGGGCCGCACACTACGCTCTGCTTCGTGTTCTGGGACGCGTTGAAAACGCTGCACAACGACTGGGAGCAGCGCTCCAAGAGTTAGCGCTCTAAGAGTTAGCTCTCCAAGAGTTAGCTCTCCAAGAGTTAGCTCTCCAAGAGTTAGCTCTCCAAGAGTTAGCTCTCCAAGAGTTAGCTCTCCAAGAGTTAGTGCTCTAAGAGTTAGCTCTCCAAGAGTTAGCTCTCCAAGAGTTAGCTCTCCAAGAGTTAGCGCTCTAAGAGTTAGCGCTCCAAGAGTTAGCTCTCCAAGAGTTAGCTCTCCAAGAGTTAGCTCTCCAAGAGTTAGCTCTCCAAGAGTTAGCTCTCCAAGAGTTAGCTCTCCAAGAGTTAGCGCTCCAAGAGTTAGCTCTCCAAGAGTTAGCGCTCCAAGAGTTAGCTCTCCAAGAGTTAGCTCTCCAAGAGTTAGCTCTCCAAGAGTTAGCTCTCCAAGAGTTAGCTCTCCAAGAGTTAGCGCTCCAAGAGTTAGCGCTCTAAGAGTTAGCTCTCCAAGAGTTAGCTCTCCAAGAGTTAGCGCTCCAAGAGTTAGCGCTCCAAGAGTTAGCTCTCCAAGAGTTAGCTCTCCAAGAGTTAGCTCTCCAAGAGTTAGCGCTCCAAGAGTTAGCGCTCCAAGAGTTAGCTCTCCAAGAGTTAGCTCTCCAAGAGTTAGCTCTCCAAGAGTTAGCTCTCCAAGAGTTAGCGCTCTAAGAGTTAGCTCTCCAAGAGTTAGCGCTCCAAGAGTTAGCGCTCCAAGAGTTAGCTCTCCAAGAGTTAGCTCTCCAAGAGTTAGCTCTCCAAGAGTTAGCTCTCCAAGAGTTAGCGCTCTAAGAGTTAGCTCTCCAAGAGTTAGCGCTCCAAGAGTTAGCTCTCCAAGAGTTAGCTCTCCAAGAGTTAGCGCTCTAAGAGTTAGCTCTCCAAGAGTTAGCTCTCCAAGAGTTAGCTCTCCAAGAGTTAGCTCTCCAAGAGTTAGCTCTCCAAGAGTTAGCTCTCCAAGAGTTAGCTCTCCAAGAGTTAGCTCTCCAAGAGTTAGCTCTCCAAGAGTTAGCGCTCCAAGAGTTAGCTCTCCAAGAGTTAGCTCTCCAAGAGTTAGCGCTCCAAGAGTTAGCGCTCCAAGAGTTAGCTCTCCAAGAGTTAGCGCTCCAAGAGTTAGCTCTCCAAGAGTTAGCTCTCCAAGAGTTAGCTCTCCAAGAGTTAGTGCTCTAAGAGTTAGCGCTCCAAGAGTTAGCGCTCCAAGAGTTAGAGCTCCAAGAGTTAGTGCTCCAAGAGTTAGCTCTCCAAGAGTTAGCTCTCCAAGAGTTAGCTCTCCAAGAGTTAGCGCTCCAAGAGTTAGCTCTCCAAGAGTTAGCTCTCCAAGAGTTAGCTCTCCAAGAGTTAGCTCTCCAAGAGTTAGCTCTCCAAGAGTTAGCGCTCCAAGAGTTAGAGCTCCAAGAGTTAGCTCTCCAAGAGTTAGCTCTCCAAGAGTTAGCTCTCCAAGAGTTAGCGCTCCAAGAGTTAGCGCTCCAAGAGTTAGCTCTCCAAGAGTTAGCTCTCCAAGAGTTAGCTCTCCAAGAGTTAGCTCTCCAAGAGTTAGCGCTCTAAGAGTTAGCTCTCCAAGAGTTAGCGCTCCAAGAGTTAGCGCTCCAAGAGTTAGCTCTCCAAGAGTTAGCTCTCCAAGAGTTAGCTCTCCAAGAGTTAGCGCTCCAAGAGTTAGCTCTCCAAGAGTTAGCTCTCCAAGAGTTAGCGCTCCAAGAGTTAGCGCTCGAAGAAGCCATCATAGCACCAAAATATTTTCAAAATGGTGTCAAAAAAGTGCAATGCTGGTTACCTTCTGGTTCTGTCACAGCTTTTATGAATTGTTAGGTTAAAAGACTCAACAATCAGAGAAACGTTAAGACATTTATTGAGAAGAAGCGAAGAGAGGCACTGACAACGTTTTCACTGAGATCATTTTTCTAAAATATTCATTTAGGTTGCCAACTTTGAAAACAGAAAATATCGTCAAAACTAACAAGAGTCGCTTGGGGCCCACAAAAGCACGGAAAGTTTAAACCGACTTCTTACATTGAAGCATATTAAAATTATTGTTAAATTAAAATTATTCATTTAGATTTTAAAAAAATACGTGTTCTTTAAATCTGTGAAAATAGTTTGCTTATGTTTTAGGTGATCACTGCTTCTGTTAATATTGTTATATTTATTTGTTCAGTAATTGTTAATGGATGAAGAAAGCTGCAATACACAAATACTGCGCACGAAGATGATTGCTCACTTCGATACAGGTAACAGGACATAAAACTAATTAAAAATTGGTAAACCTAAAAATGGTTTTGAATCCACTTCCACACAACTGTTTATTTAACTGATATTTCTTTTTATTTTGTATCTTAAACAGAATATGTTCCTCACTTTGCATACATAACCTAATTTGGAGTCGTTGTCGATTGTTTTTACAGTCATTTTGGGTTTATATGAAAGATATGAAAGCAGCATGGGTTTTTGAAAACTAATGAGTAATGAGGCATTTTAAGACTTGCCAGATTTACTGTGGTCCAGTTTGCAAATCTTACTGGATCCATCCTTGTATCCGAAACAATGTACTGGGTAATGTACAAAGTACAAAGTTATTGGACCTAATAATAAATCCGGTAGATTCTGATTCAGATCCAGATTGTTTTGTAAAGGCAAAGATAGTATAAAGTTGTTTTATAAAAAGGTTTGAAATATGTTTTGTACGTTGTGTTTTGGATAATTGGGAACTGGAACCTTTGTTGATGTGATACCAGTGTAAAAACTGGTTATTTTTTGTTATGCCTAATAGATTTTACAAACTAGACTGATAACCTATTTTGTTACTTGTTATCATTTGCCAAGTCTTAGGTTATAGGGTTATAGTGAATAAAAGTGTATTAAATTATGTTACAAAATTAATCTCATGACTCAAAGATGATTGACTTTTAGAGTACCTACTTTTAGTTTTTTGTTTGATATGTCGAATGTTGTCTGTGAATAATAAAAAGTTCAGGATAGGGGTGTTGCCATTAGCCAAGCAGAAAAATACAGAAATGAACAAGAACAAAGGTCTGCTGCCGTGAGGTTGATGCCAAGCCCCCCTGTGCGAGTGGAAATCAGAAACACAAAGCAGTCGGGATCCGAGTTAAATCGTCGGATCTCAACCTGCCTTTCTTCTAGCTTCATCCATCCGTCCAGAGAGCAATAACTGTAGCCGCGGAGCTCGAGGTATTCAGCAAGCAGGTCGAGCATCATGGTGAAACCCGAGAATAATAGCACCTGCCAACCTGCAAGGGTAAAATAATTGAAGCAAACGTTAAGTTATGGGTCTGGACAAGGGATTAGTTACAGTATAGAAAAAGGATTTCTATAATTGTGCGAGCCATAGTAGTGAGAATATGTTACTACACAGAAATATATCCAATAAAGTAGTAATAACATTTGACCAGTGCATTATTAATCAGGCCTTCTGGTAAACACTTGCTGGGGAAATCATTTTTATGTCGAACCGTTGATAGTGTTTTTAACTCGTCATTCAAATTTTCGGTCATAAATTAAGTATCCAATGCGCGTGTGTGCGTGACGTCACTACCCGACGCTCTTTTAAATTTGTGCGTCTGGTCTGATAGAGGTTAGGTTTCAGCAGATAATTTCCACGATTTAATTTAATGATCAAAGAAAATGGCTCGAACGAAGCAAGTTCCATTGCCTAACGTAGAAAAAAAGAAGCTGAAAGAATTCTTCGTGGAAGCAATTAAAAGTACGCCGAAGACGCCTAGCGAAACGTGCGCAAGGTCTTCAAAGGTGTGTACCTACTTCATGTTCTATTCTAAATTGGAATCTGACGTCTTTCTTTCATTATTATTTGATTACGTTTTTAAATAATGGAACAATGGTTTATTTCGAGGCGTTCTAGGCTAAGGAGTTATTTATGTTTACGACTAGAAATAACAGACAGTTTACAAGAAGTTGCCTGAGAATCAATTCCGTTTGCCACTTTTTTAAAAGTGGATAGATTTTATCTTTCTTCTATGATTCTATTATTCAAAAAACAAACCAACCTTCTTTTACCTTATGCAGTCTTCCAAAAAATCATGCACAACTGGCTCATCTCGAAGGAGCTCGTCTCAAAGGAGCTCGTCTCAAAGGAGCTCGTCTCAAAGGAGCTCGTCTCAAAGTACCTCACTGCAAAAGAGCTCATCTCGCAGAAGCAAATCACAGGGCTCTGACGTTAAGAAGCGAAGAGCTCCGGGCGTGGCAGCTCTCCAGGAGATACGCAAGCTCCAAAAGTCTACACACCTACTCATCCCGAGAGCCGCTTTCATTCGAGTTGTCAGAAATGTTCTAGCAGCCGAAGAGAATAGGCGACGAAAGGAAGACTCTTGCTTGAAAGATGGGTTTCTTCTGCAAGACATGAGGTTAGTCACATACAATTGAAAAAATCATAAACATGCATAAGAACAATTTCAGATTGGAACAAAGATTCTAGATTTCAGATTATTCTAGATTATTAGATTATTCTTATTATTCTAGATTCAGATTATTCTAGATTTCAGATTGGACTAGATCTATCTAGTCAACACTCCAAAAGTTTAATTTGTTTAGGATACAAACTCACAACAGTAGAAGGGTAATCAAAACTATTTACGATTCATTTATCATAACAACAATAAGATCCCAAGAATCAGCCAGAAAGCAGAAACAGTATCTTATTTTTATTATTAACAACACTATAACCGTCTCAAAAATTGATGCCCAAACGCGGACTCAAATTCACCACCTTTCGCGGGTGTTGCTCTGAACCATTGAGCTATCTGGACACTGGATTTTTGAGACGATTTTAGTGTATTTCATCCTTATACAGCAACGAATCCAACGTCAAATTGGAGTTATTCAAGTTTGACAGGTTGTGACGTGATATAGCGTCACTAGAATCAGAGTGAATCACTGTGAGTATTCACAGCCTCTTGGTTCTACTCCTTGGAGATCCGTCATTCTCATCAAATACACTAAAATTGTCTCAAAAAGCCAGTGTCCAGATAGCTCAATTGGTTAGAGCAACACCCGCGACAGGTGGAGATCGGGGTTCAAGTCCCCGTTTGGGCATCAATTTTTGAGACTGTTATAGTGTTGATAATAATAAAATACCCCGCGCATTGCAAGCGTTTGCAATTTAAATAAGATTTCATCCCAGTATCTTGTTTAATATAAATACCGATTCTTGAAAGGCAGCAGAGTTAATAATAAGTTTTCCCTAATTCATGTCTGTAACACTTTTTATAAAAGATTGGCTTGCTTCGATACATGCATCCTTCAAAGCGATATAATTAGCACTACAATTAGTCAGAGCTTAGCGCTACTCTTAAACTCTTTGCAGAGCAAACGAGCCTGCTACACGTTTTAACGGAGGTGACCAAACGATGGCGCCTGCAACCGTACATTTTTAACAAACGTCTATGTAGCGACAAACGTCGAATCATGTAGTTGAAGAAACGTGTGTAAACCACTTGAGATGTAAAAGAATGTAGAAAACCTACGTGTAAACCTATCAACCGACAATTTTACATTTTCTATCGAACTCCTTGTGATTGAACAGCTTCACTTCATCTCAGTTCCACCGTAGGTTTGTGGCATGGCGAGTAGGGTTGCCATAATAAAAATTTCGGAGGGCGGAACAAATTTTAACAAACGAAAATTAGTTAGGCCGGAGGCTCGGGGGACAGACAAAGCTCCCCAAAAAATAAGGGTGTGGATGTGGGAACAGGAATTGAGGGCCATTTTCAGCAAATTTACGCGTTTTAGATATATTAAGGATTTTCTTGGCACTTGAAATCCTGAGTCATATTTATGCATCAACTTTCAATTTATTAGCAAGCAATTTAGGTATAATTAGTATAACTATTTAAAAAAAAAAAATATTTAACCATAGATTTAAAAAAAAAATGTATGGGCGACAGTTCACGTACAATCATAATGCCAGTGGCACAATTAGAGGAACAATTAGCTATTTATAAGGAGCAATGCAAATGAAATGATTGATTTTGCGATTTTTTAAAAGAAAATTACGATCGAGCGGGACGCGGGACTTTTGAGTGAAAAGCGGGACGTATAACAACCCTAATGCCGAGGTACTTGCCTAGTTTCTTTTGGGAGACAAATCAAGAGACTCCCAACACAGAATTACTTAATTTTTTTAACTCGTAAGGAAACGAAATAAGTGACAGATTGGTAATTCCCGGCCGCCAATCAGCAAAGAGGTTGCTACTGATTTTTTAAGCTAGCCGATTTAAGTGTAGCAGGGACAGAAGTAACCGATACCATCAGAAGGAATCTTGGACAACACAAATTACTAGTCTTCTGTGAAATGGTTGAAATCACCAATCTGATGATTTCCTGCAAAGTAACAGGTACAAGTTACGAAACGTTGGGAAATTTAGTTGTCCTTCAAACTATTGCTAAGTTAAGATAAAGTAGACATGAGTAAAACAAAACTTAATAACGGTCCACTAGGTTCACTGGTGAAGCTCTCCAGTGCCTGCAAGAAGCCGCAGAAGTTCAGTTGACCAACTTTTTCACGATGTCTTATTTCTGCACCTGGCACGCGCGCCGCAAGACCCTGATGGTCCGGGACTGCCAACTCGCGCGACTTTTACTAGGCAGAAATCACCCGCTTAACCCGTAGACATCGAAACCAAATGAGTAACCTTGCAAGTTCACCGATTCTTAGAGTTTATAAATAAACATTGAGGTTATGTGTATTTCAATGCGATTTTGGATATTTGATATTTTTTGTTTCATTTTGCAATTGTATGTGGTAAGGCACTATTCCAAGGTACTGACTATTTTAATATAATTTTAAATAATACTTTTATTTTGATATATAATACCGTCGAGTCTGCAGGTTCTAAGTAAGTAGTAATAATAACAGTAACTAGAATAAAGCAAAATAGGATCAGATTTGTAGTTCCTATAGATTATGATTATGATGGCTGATGAATCATGATATGATGATATGATGATTATGATGGTTGCTGCTTTGCACAGTAAATTAGCTTCTGAGTGACGGTATTAAAGTCTGACGATTATTTTATGCATCAAGTATAATTTGGTCGTAGTGAAATATCGGGGCCAATGTGTTCTTTGATATTTTCATAGAGAAATTGTTTTTGGAATCTGATTCGTGTAGAGAATTGTCGAGGTTGGTGTTTTTATTTATTTTCTCCTTTGTTTCGCTGATTGTCATGAAATTTGTTAAGATTTAACTTTTACAATCCTCTCGTAAATGGTCACAATTTTGTTAGTTTTAAAAATTTGTTACAAACGTATGAACGATATGGATCGGGGTTCGTGTCCAAGTCAGAGTATCAATTTTTGGGAGGTTATTTGTGTTTCTAATTTAACAAAATACATTACAAGCGTTTGCAATTCAAATCAGATTTCACTTATTGTCAAACTATTAAAGCTTTGCAAACACAATTTTAGTTTTGTTGTAAAATGAGCATAGCAGACAATAAAATGTGAAGTCGATCCATTGTAAAGATCAAAGCAAATTAGCCAAAAATCACAAAATCGAGTTGGAAATTTCCGTATAAAAAGAGAAAGAAAACACAGGCCAAAAACTTTACGGCTACTTAAATCTAATGTGTTTCACATTCTCGCAAAGCTACGTGCCAAAAAAATCTTACATTTTTAGCAATAAAACTCCGAAAGTTTTCTACAAAATCTGAAAAATGTTATACATTTTTTTAATAGTTCTAGCAATAGTTTCAGTTAGAGCAGCAAGTTATGGAAAAGACAAAAGAAGTTTGTCAAAATGTGTGAAATCTTATTTAAATTGCAAACGCTTGCAATGCGCGAGGTATTTTATTATTAGGAACACTATAACCGTCTTAAAAACTGATGGCCAAACGGGGACACAAACTCCACCTGTAGCGGGTGTTGCTCTAACTAATTGAGCTACTTAGACACATAATTTTTGAGAGGATTTTTGTGCAATTATCTCAATCAGTGTGTTCCTATAGACACCAGAGGTGTGTTATTACTAACTTTTCTACAAGAACACCAAAAAATGTCATAAAGATGATGTTTTTCAAATCACTGGTCAGGCAATTTATTTTTTATATATACAAATTTTAATGTAAAATGGTGTCATTGTTTCTTAACCTCAAAATACATAAGACCTAAAAATGCTGAGCAGTATTAACTGTTGTAGCCAAAGATTTCCTTTCCTTTCATCCCTGAAATGAACTTGATAAAAACTTCCTAATTTCCAAAGCAGTAAACTGAATCCTGGTATTACTGTCAGTAGCACCGTGCTAACTAGCACCACCATAGCACCAAGCAGTGACCCTGGTATTACTGTCAGTAGCACCGTGCTAACTAGCACCACCATAGCACCAAGCAGTGACCCTGGTATTACTGTCAGTAGCACCGTACTAACTAGCACCACCATAGCACCAAGCAGTGACCCTGGTATTACTGTCAGTAGCACCATACTAACTAGCACCACCATAGCACCAAACAGTGACCCTGGTATTACTGTCAGTAGCACTGTGCTAACTAGAACCACCATAGCACCAAGCAGTGACCCTGGTATTACTGTCAGTAGCACCATGCTAACTAGCACCACCATAGCACCAAGCAGTGACCCTGGTATTACTGTCAGTAGCTCCGTGCTAACTAGCACCACCATAGCACCAAGCAGTGACCCTGGTATTACTGTCAGTAGCGCCGTGCTAACTAGCACCACCATAGCACCAAGCAGTGACCCTGGTATTACTGTCAGTAGCACCGTGCTAACTAGGACCACCATAGCACCAAGCAGTGACCCTGGTATTACTGACAGTAGCACCGTGCTAACTAGCACCACCATAGCACCAAGCAGTGACCCTGGTATTACTGTCAGTAGCTCTGTGCTAACTAGCACCACCATAGCACCAAGTAGTGACCCTGGTATTACTGTCAGTAGCACTGTGCTAACTAGCACCACCATAGCACCAAGCAGTGACCCTGGTATTACTGACAGTAGCACCACCATAGCACCAAGCAGTGACTCTGGTATTACTGTCAGTAGCACCGTGCTAACTAGCACCACCATAGCACCAAGCAGTGACCCTGGTATTACTGTCAGTAGCACCGTGCTAACTAGCACCACCATAGCACCAAGCAGTGACCCTGGTATTACTGTCAGTAGCACCGGGCTAACTAGGACCACCATAGCACCAAGCAGTGACCCTCACCTAGAAAATTTGAAGCAAGTAATGGGAATATGGGACAAAAGGATCGAGTAACCAAATTTACAACGCTTTTCAGGTAGGCATTAGAGATCTTTATTAGTTAAATTAGTTTATCGTTATAATCAAGAAACAATTAGATTAATCAAAACTATATAGATGGTCGTTATTTACAAATATGAAATTGAAAAATGCGATCGATTTTGAAAGAGGATAGTTGTTAAGAAAATAGAAACGAAAACGAAATTTTTTATTGATAATTTGTTAGCAGCTTCAGTCGTGGGCTTCCGAAATCAACCAGTTCATTGAAATGTAAACTCAGCGCCGTCAGATTATTGACAGAACGTGAGACTCCGTTTTCTTCTTAGTTTTTGTGCAAACCACGTAGCTAAATTACATTTTAATTCAACGACATGAAAAACGAACGACTTATTTTATTAAGAGCTTCAGAATAATTTAAACGACACGGAAAAATATGATGATTGCTCTTGAACTGGGTACTTTACCAAGCATATAAATCTGAAACAAATTTGTATCCATGAGATGTTTTTAAGAAAATGCTTGCTCTTCTTTCGAACAGATCAACACAAATTTAAAACTAGAGCAGCTTTCCAATTAAATATTGAATTCAAACACAAATCAGAAACTACCGAACAAAACTAAACAATGTACTTTTGCTGTGTTTTTATTCGATTTCAAATTCATCGTGGCATACACTTGAAATTTTACTCTAACAGCCCGCCAAAAAAACCCAGCTGATATCTCACGCCTCTTGCACGCTCTGTACACACAATCAGTAGAAAGCTTAATCTCTAAATTAACCGGTCGGCCATAACCTGACACCGGCCAGCATTAACCTAAAACCACCGGTCTTCTGTGAAAATCGCCGATTTTAACCTAAAACTGCCAGAAACCTCGAAACCGTCGGACTTTTCCGCTGGCTTAGGACAGTTTCTTCGCTTTCTGGTATAGAGTGTCGACCACCTTGCCCATGCTGACGATCGTCTCAAGGGCCGTCTCGTAAGTTTTGTCGACAGCCGTCTCTTCGAAGACTATAAGAACACCTTCGCCCTGGTCGAGGATTCCGTGGAACTTCTTGTCGAGGATCATCTGCGACAGTTTCTTCTCTACCTGAGCGTGCGGCAGTGCGATCGCCTTGGAGACAAAGTCCACCTGTGGAGATAAGACAAGTATGAGTTTACAAATATAATTTTTATGTCGTATTCTAGCACATCTGCGTGTTCGACTGGGCATGTGACTCTGCTCCAGTGCAACTTTCACGTGTTCGACTCGGCATGTGACTCTGTCCCAGTGCAACTTTCACGTGTTCGACTGGGCATGTGACTCTGTCCCAGTGCAACTTTCACGTGTTCGACTGGTCATGTGACTCTGTCCCAGTGCAACTTTCATGTGTTCGACTGGGCATGTGACTGTCCCAGTGCAACTTTCACATGTTCGTCTGGGTATGTGACTCTGTCCCAGTGCAACTTTCACGTGTTCGACTGGGCATGTGACTCTGCCCCAGTGCAACTTTCACGTGTTCGACTGGGCATGTGACTCTGCCCCAGTGCAACTTTCACGTGTTCGACTGGGTATGTGACTATGTCCCAGTGCAACTTTCATGTGTTCGACTGGGCATGTGACTCTGCCCCAGTGCAACTTTCACGTGTTGGACTGGGCATGTGACTCTGTCCCAGTGCAACTTTCACGTGTTCGACTGGCAGAGTTGCTCGCTCTTGGGTCACTCCCGATGCACTGTTCTCGCTCCGAGATTAACTAAAGAGAGTACTTATAGCCAGGTGGGCTCTTACCCAATATTTTAGGTAGATATATGTTTAAATACGATTGAATAGCCTTCATATCAAGTCGAAACTTTCCGACTCATAGTAGAGTGAATGATGTGCGATCGTACCTGTACGCGTGAGTATGGCTCGATAATACGGCACAAGTTCTGTTCGAGCATCGTGTCGTACAAAGTTCCAAGGTGAGCGCACACGATCGTGTCATCTTCCAACTCAGCCTGCAAATAAACACAGGTTAGTGCCCGGATCTACATGGCGAGAAAGTGATTCTGAAAGATGGGCAAAGAGTTGAAACTGTGTTATCATTTTGTATGAACTGGGGGAGAAGAACAGAGAGGAATCTGGCTTGTTAGAGTTGGAAATGTCAACCGTAAAAGATACAGCGTTCATTTTGTATTATTTACGTAGTGTAGAATTGCCAGATGATACTTCAATAAGTAAACAAGGCTTTCATCTTCCCCAAGTCATTTACCAGGCTTTGGGAACTCTTAATCTGTTATTTCTAGCCAGAAATTTAAACATAACAAAAAATATTTGAAATGGGTTTTGAATGCTAAGTAAAGAACAACTAAATTTCCCAACGTTTTGTAACTTGCACTAGTTACTTTATCAAGGGTAAAAGCAGTCCTGACAATTTTCTGATAACAAAAGAAACCACATAAAATTATAACAATTACCTCAGAAAATGTAATCTACAATTTAAGACTAACTTTTCACGTTTCTCCCCACAGAGAGTTACGAAACGTCGGGAAATTTAGTTGTTCTTCACTTAGCATTCAAAACCCAGTTGAAATAGTTTTTGTTAAAACTATTGCTAAGGATAAATCAAGTAGACATGAGTCCAAAAATTAACTTTAATTATCTTCAACATATAACCAAAATCATTATTTTGAAGTATTGCTGCCCTGAAACAAAATGATTTACTCCTGGGTTTTTGAGCGCCAAGTAAAATTTAACAAACTTTTTCAATGTTTCATAGTTTATGCCCATTAATTTATTGAGGGAAAAAACTGCTATCACCCTTGATAAAGTAACAGGTATAACACTTAAAGAAGTAAAGTAATAGTATTTTAGTTAGATTTTGAAATCCCAGTTAGTTTCTTCTCTTCAAAATTAGTGCTAAGGTAGGATAAAGTTTACATGGGTCTTCAACCCATAATAACTGCATCGTTCATTTCATAATAAGGTTCTAAAAAGTATACCTATTATTCAGTATATTAAGTAATTTTATAAAAACACAAGTCATTCACAAGATGACAATGTTGCAAGACATTGTGCAACCTTGCAACATCATATTAGACCGGTCAACACAACAACAAAGCAACAAAGAATATTACCTTCTATGGTATTGTTTGGTATTGTTTGGTTTTGTATGGTATTGTATGGTATTTTTTCGTATGAAATGGTTATTTTTTTAAATATGCTTCGAATCGAGAAACGTTTAAACCAAAATGCCCACTTCCCCAAAATCTTAAGCGGCCTTCTGGCAGCGGGTACTGCTAGTATTACCTTGTAAAGTGAGAGGCTCTTTTGGAAATCAGCAAGCGACCTCTTGTGACTGGCATCAGCAACTGCCTTCATCGCTTCGATATCCCTGCCTGCGTGTTTCAACGCCAGTTTCCCGCTGATAATCTGCTGAACGTCTTCTGGGGTGTTCAGCATGATCTTCGAGAGAAGCATGTACTTGAGCGCCGTCAAAGCTTTTGGGCAGTCGACGCTGTCGTAACCTTCAAATGCTTCATAGAAATAGGAGTAAGCGGTTTTGAAATCTCGTTCGTCGGCAGCATGTAGGATTCCGGATTGGAGATCGAGAGAGGCTTGAAGTTTTGGCGGGCAATAAATCGAGTTGGCAGTCGTTCGGCCAGATGTTAAAGCAGCTCTGGCTTTCGGCAAATTCTTGAGAGCGTGATAAGTCTTGCTTTCGAGGAGTTGTACTTCAACGAGGAGATTTTTATCGTCGAGTTTCTTCAGTTCTTTTAAAAGTGTAGAGCCGAGGACCAGGGCTTCGGAAAACATGCCTGTGTCGAAGTACAGAGCAACGAGCCGTGCCTCCAAAGATTGGCGAAGGAAAGTTCTCCGCTCGTCTTTTGCCCATTCGATGCATTCTTTGCAAAGTTGTACCTCTATACCAATTCCAGCTTCAAGATCGAGGAAAAAGTCGACAAGAGATCGAACCAATTTAGCTGCCTTTGCTTTACTGATATGACTCAGAAATGGCCTGGTGGTCTTGATGAGCTCCGCTAGCTCCAAGGCTTTGCCCTCGTTTTTGTATTGCTCACCCATATCGAGGATTTCCTGTTCCATGTGGCGAATTTTGTCTTCATCTTCAACTGCTGTATGTTCTGCTGTACCGAATTGACTCAAAAATAGCATACTTTCTTCACGATTTGGATGTGAAAGGGTCTGAGACCTTTCGAACAACATTGCGCCTGCCATTTTTCTAGACAAACCGCTCCGTCATCAATGGAGGTCGAGCAACCTAACAACTGGAGCGAACACAGCAACTAAATTGCGACAGATATTTTTGATTTACATATTAACGAAAAATTTTGTTTGAAATCAAACAAAAGATTTATCTTTAAAGTTGAAAACAATTTAAGTGGTATTTTGGAGCTTTCATGAACAATTTATTGTAATTTATTTTTCGGCCCATTTGAATGTCCCGCATTAGTCCCGCACCAACTTGACTCAAATACAAACGTCAAATGCCAAGGTGAAAAAATGGCGTATCAGTGTATCGTTGGTGCAACATTTGCACATTTAGAAATGTTTCTACAGAAAGCAAGTTCAAACATTTACATTCCATGGGACTTAATTAAAAAAAAAATCTCTTCCCCGGGGGTGAATGAATCATACTTTATTCTGACTTGTTAATTTGCTACAACAACGCGTTTGCTTCCTCCTTTTCAGATTGCAGCCCTAGACATCTTTGACACTCTAATCTTCAATTATAGACTAAAACCTGATTTAAGTCAGGATCACATAACAGTCAACTTCAAGACCTTCATTCGAGAGTTTTCCAATCAACTTGAAGTAAGTTTGGAAATTTCAAGACGTGAATCACAACCTTACCTACCTCACCCACATGCCTTGTTTATCCCAATTTCATAACCTTACCATTCTCTAAAACATCCTCTTTCCCTCTATGTCTAAATTCCACTTAATCAATTATATTACTTACTTTGTTTCAGGTTATCGCTGCAGATGTCCAGTTCAACACTGAGACATCGATTCATCAACATCTATTCAATCTGCAACAAGTGGTCTTAGACGAATCCAACCACATTACCCCAGATTCGTTTGCTCTCGGGTCGCAAAATGGTAGCCCGGAATTCATTGAGAATAAATTTCTATGTGAATCAGAACCTACGCCGATCCTTGACGACATCTCATTTCCAACTCAAACTAATCTAGAAAACAATTCGAGTAGTGGCGAAGAGTTGCACAAAGTGAAGCCAAGTGTTCGCAAAAGGAAAAGAGAACCAAAGAAAAGAACTAGAGGTGTCCGTAGAGTTACCAAACAAAATGTGACTTTTAATCAAGAGATATTATCGGAAGAAGCTCAAGTCCCTGCCGTCGAAGCTGAGCTGCCTTTCTTCTGTTGTCGATCGTGTTCTTTAAATTTTTGGACCAAGAAAGAATTTGTTGAACACATTTGCACCGATTCAGACTTAGTACGTTTTGGTTTTCAGATCATTAACTGTGAAATTACTTGTCAATGGAATTGGTTATTATTGTATTTGACGATATCGTTGAGTGTAGGTTATAGGTAGAGAAACTACGTCAATGTTACAGTCTCTGCGTGAAAGATGGCCGCCAAATGACTACCTTACCGACAAAAATGCAGAGTACCGGAACGTCACGTTAAGTGGAGCCACTGTCGTATGAAATTTAATTTTGATATTTCTTGTAGGTTACTCGCTTTTGAATATCGTTACGTGTTTATCAATCGTCGAGGTAAACATTGATGGAGATTTTTTAAGCATGAAAAGTCTTAAAAGCGAGTTAACCTACGAGAAATATTGAAATTAAATTTCATACGACAGTGGCTCCACTTAACGTGATGTTCCGGTACTCTGCATTTTTGTCGGTAAGGTAGTCATTTGGCGGCCATCTTTCACGCAGAGACTGTAACATTGACGTTGAAACTCTACCGAGAACCTGCACACAACGACGATACCCTAGTTTAAAAGGTTTAGAAAAAAGTTGGGTTTAGACACTTAGCTCATGAACTGTATTGACAATCAACAATGTGCTAGCTAGATAGTGTCTTGTTTGGCAATGTCGAACATGTAAAGTTCAGTATTTTAAAAAGGTAGTCTCAAGTCAATCAGAAAATACTGGCACATTTTAGATTGACACATGGGCCGGCACACACCAATATTTCTATGTCAATTTGACCAATTAAAGCCCAAGAGAAAACCACGTGCAATCTTATGCTTAGATGATAGTAATTATATCAAATTGAACAAAATAACATCTATAAGAAAAAAAATTAAAAATAAAAATCAAGCTTTTACAGTTCCATTCTACGATATAGTTTCATAATAATCAATTACTTTCATAAAATCTAAGACAGATTACACCAAATCACGCTTCAAACAGGTGTAGACAAGCGTGTACGGTGGCTGGTAATTGGTTAAATAAGTACCTGATCGTTGTATATCTTAGCATATCTTGTTTATGAACTTTGCAAAATCAGTAATTTCATGGTTCCCAAAAAAAAATCTCAGCTGATCTACATTGCAACTTCAATTACTTTTGCAAAAGACAGCAGAGCATAGAACCAGATATGTGGTAGTCTTTGCCTCATAAGGATGGAATATCTGTGCAAGCTTTATCTGTGCTAGTCTTTGCCTCATAAGGATGGAATATCTGTGCAAGCTTTATCTGTAGTAGTCTTTGCCTCATAAGGATGGAATATCTGTGCAAGCTTTATCTGTGCTAGTCTTTGCCTCATAAGGATGGAATATCTGTGCTAGCTTTATCTGTGCTAGTCTTTGCCTCGTAAGGATGAAACATATTTGTAAGTTATACCAAAACAAACATAATCTCGAACCTATTTTTCCAGCTGCGACCGATGGCCGAGCAGCAGCAAAGCCTGGTCTTGAGCCTGCGTCGTCTAAACTCTGTAACGAGCTTTGTCTGCGGGACGTGTCACGAGGAGTACCGCAGCGTAGAGCGGATGTCGTACCACCTGCCGCGGTGCTTGCCCGGCCCGTATCCGTGCCACGTGTGCAAGAAGATCTTCGACTTCAAGAACACGCTCAATCAGCACAAGAACGACAAACACAAGTGAGTAGACTCAACAGACCTCGCATATCTAAGTAACATTTCGTTTCTATCTAATGTTAAAATACGATTTTGACAAAAAAAAACTTTGTTTACTAAACTAAATAAAATATTTAATGTTATTAAGTAAAACACAGAATGAGCATAAGAAAGACAAGGACAAACCTTGCTGGCTGGAGATGTGCCAAGAGGCTGGATATTGTGAATAGGATGACAAGAGGCTGGATATTGTGAATAGGGTGTCAAGAGACTGGATATTGTGAATAGGGTGCTAAGAGGCTGGATATTGTGAATAGGGTGCCAAGAGGCTGGATATTGTGAATAGGATGCCAAGAGACTGGATATTGTGAATAGGGTGCCAAGAGGCTAGATATTGTGAATAGGGTGCCAAGAGGCTGGATATTGTGAATAGGATGCCAAGAGGCTGGATATTGTGAATAGGATGTCAAGAGGCAGGGTATTGTGAATAGGGTTCCAAGAGGCTGGATATTGTGAATAGGATGCCAAGAGGCTAGATATTGTGAATAGGGTGCCAAGAGGCTGGATATTGTGAATAGGATGCCAAGAGGCTGGATATTGTGAATAGGATGCCAAGAGGCTGGATATTGTGAATAGGATGCCAAGAGACTGGATATTGTGAATAGGGTGCTAAGAGGCTGGATATTGTGAATAGGGTGCCAAGAGGCTGGATATTGTGAATAGGATGCCAAGAGACTGGATATTGTGAATAGGGTGCCAAGAGGCTAGATATTGTGAATAGGGTGCCAAGAGGCTGGATATTGTGAATAGGATGCCAAGAGGCTGGATATTGTGAATAGGATGTCAAGAGGCAGGGTATTGTGAATAGGGTTCCAAGAGGCTGGATATTGTGAATAGGATGCCAAGAGGCTAGATATTGTGAATAGGGTGCCAAGAGGCTGGATATTGTGAATAGGATGCCAAGAGGCTGGATATTGTGAATAGGATGCCAAGAGGCTGGATATTGTGAATAGGATGCCAAGAGACTGGATATTGTGAATAGGATGCCAAGAGGCTAGATATTGTGAATAGGGTGCCAAGAGGCTGGATATTGTGAATAGGATGCCAAGAGGCTGGATATTGTGAATAGGATGTCAAGAGGCAGGGTATTGTGAATAGGGTTCCAAGAGGCTGGATATTGTGAATAGGATGCCAAGAGGCTAGATATTGTGAATAGGATGCCAAGAGACTGGATATTGTGAATAGGATGCCAAGAGGCTGGATATTGTGAATAGGGTGCCAAGAGGCTGGATATTGTGAATAGGATGCCAAGAGGCTGGATATTGTGAATAGGCTGCCAAGAGGCTGGATATTGTGAATAGGGTGCCAAGAGGCTGGATATTGTGAATAGGATGCCAAGAGACTGGATATTGTGAATAGGATGCCAAGAGGCTGGATATTGTGAATAGGCTGCCAAGAGGCTGGATATTGTGAATAGGGTGCCAAGAGGCTGGATATTGTGAATAGGATGCCAAGAGTCTGGATATTGTGAATAGGATGCCAAGAGACTGGATATTGTGAATAGGATGCCAAGAGGCTGGATATTGTGAATAGGGTTCCAAGAGGCTGGATATTGTGAATAGGGTGCCAAGAGGCTGGATATTGTGAATAGGATGCCAAGAGACTGGATATTGTGAATAGGATGCCAAGAGACTGGATATTGTTGTGCTAAAAGAGAAAAGAGAAGGAGTGCAATTAAGTACTTATGTAAATTACAGTCTTTGAGGTAAGCTGTATTTTTACGAGTTTTCTTTGTATCGCAGATACCACGAAATTTTTTTGAGCTTTGCACTGGTATTATGTGTAGGTGTGGAGTACAGACCAGTGCAGCCGACATCTGCAAATCTGTCGATTGATATCGTTTGGTGCCCAAATGCAATAAAATCCTCTTAAATGGACATGTCCAAATAGTTCGATTGGTTAGGGCGACACCCGCGACAGTTGGAGATCGGGGCCCAAGTAGCTCAATTGGTTAGAGCAACACCTGCGACAGGTGGAGATCGGGGCCCAAGTAGCTCAATTGCTTAAAGTAACACCTGCGACAGGTTGAGATCGAGGTTCAAGTAGCTCAATTGGCTAGAGGAACACCTGCGACAGGTGGAGATCAGGGTGGGAGTCCCCGTTTGGACGTTTATTTTTGAGAGGTTATTAGTGTTCCTAATAATTAAATACTTAGCGCAGTGCAAGCGTTTGAACTTAGATTTCACAAATAAATGCCTTATTCTTGTTTCAGGGGCAAAAAGTGCTTCAAGTGTGACGAATGCGATGCAAACTTTCAGCGACGTACTTCATTGCAGAAGCACCAGGTCAACATGCACGAGAGGCAGAAGCCGGCTCAGCTAACTTGCATGCATTGCCAACTGTCGTTCAGGAAAAAAGTGCAGTTGACAAACCACTGCATAGCAAGGCACTCATTGGAGAAGACCTATCTTTGTCAGGTTGGTATTACTTGACTGAAATCTGTTCGCCGATCCAGTATTAAAAGAATCTTAGGCGTTTTTAACTGGTCTGCACCAGGGCTGGTTTAAAACTTGCTTTAAGGCGTCATGCCCTCCACCGGGTTAGTACCAGCTCCAAGCTAGAGCGCTCCCACCCAAACACGTGAAAGTTGCACTGGGACAGAGTCACATGCCCAGTCGAACACGTGAAAGTTGCACTGGGACAGAGTCACATGCCCAGTCGAACACGTGAAAGTTGCACTGGGACAGAGTCACATGTCCAGTCGAACACGTGAAAGTTGCACTGGGACAGAGTCACATGTCCAGTCGAACACGTGAAAGATGCACTGGGACAGAGTCACATGTCCAGTCGAACACGTGAAAGTTGCACTGGGACAGAGTCACAAATCTACTATTAAAATAATTTTTTTCTCTGCGTGCAGGTTTGTGGTACTAAGTTCCTAACGCCGAGCAGCCTGAACGCACACATCAAGGTCCACACGCAGCCGTTGCAGTTTACCTGCGCGCACTGCGACAAGAAGTTCCAGCAGAAGGAGAAGCTGCTTTTCCACACGCGGATTCACACAGGTAAACGCTTTCACGGCTTTTAACACTTTAAAAATGAGGACAAATCATCTGTGTGCTGGATCCACTTTTAACATAGGACAGACCATCTGTGTGCTAGATCCACTTTTAACATAGGACAGACCATCTTTGTTCTGGATCCACTTTTAACATAGGACATACCATCTGTGTGGTGGATCCACTTTTAACATAGGACAGACCATCTGTGTGCTGGATTCACTTTTAACATAGGACAGACCATCTGTGTGCTAGATCCACTTTTAACATAGGACAGACCATCTGTGTGCTGGATCCAATTTTAACATAGGACAAACCATCTGTGTGCTGAATCCACTTTTAACATAGGACATACCATCTGTGAGCTGGATTCACTTTTAACATAGGACAGACCATCTGCGTGCTGGATCTACTTTTAACATAGGACAGACCATCTGTGTGCTGGATCCACTTTTAACATAGGGCACACCATCTGTGTGCTGGATCCACTTTTAACATAGGACAGACCATCTGTGTGGCAAAATCCATTGCATTAACAATGGATTGCTGGCCAGAGGGTAATGAAAAGTGATTTAAAGAGCTCGGTGATTGCCAGGCGAACGTCCGCACCTCTGTCCCACATGCGGCAAGGGATTCATCCGCAAGTCCAAGCTTGACGAGCACACACGACGGCACCGTGGAGAGAAACGCTTCCACTGCCAGCACTGCTCGAAGACCTATGCGGGCAACTGGGACCTGAAGCTCCACCTCAAGTAAGTGGGGTTATGTTTGCCTTGGCGAGGTTATGTCAGGCTAGGTTATGTTAGGCTAGGTTACGTCCGGGTGATTTATTTGTCAATGAACGCTGGTGTTTGCTTATCGCCCACTTTTTATTTATAGTTTAGCTGAACCCTAACTTTGATTAGTGGTTTTACGGAAATGATTACATTTAGCCGACTTACTAGGTCTGCTGATGAAACCCACGCAAGGAAAAGGCCCAGAAAGAAAAAGATCTGAATTAGTCTGTGATTTGGAGTCATTCTAAAATGTTACTTGACAAATCAATCAATCGTGAAAAAGAATTAAATATTAAATAGTGTTAAGAAAAACTATTTCAACTGGGTTTTGAATGCCAAGTGAAGAACAACTAAAATTCCCGACGTTTCGTAACTTGTACCTGTTACTTTATCAAGGGTAAGAGCAGTCCTTGAAGAAGTACATGTTACGAAATGTCGGGAAATTTTAGTTGTCCTTTACTTAGCATTCAAAACCCATTTGAAATAGTTTTTCTTAAAACTAGTGCTAAGTTTAGATGAAGTAGACATGAGTCTAAAAACCATTATTAAATAGTGTTTGCGATTTGATTGACAGGAAAGTGCACGGGGAACAGAAGCCAGGGTCGAGCGAAGTTGCCGCCGCCGTCGCGCTGGAATCGGAGTGCGCTGTCATGGCGCAGGATTCCGGGGAAAACCGGGTCTACTTGTTGCAGGGCAAGGAGACGGCGCAACCGGTTCGTGGAAACCGGTTTCGGGCCGAAGTTCGACCGAACTGGGTTTATTTATCGTTAGTTTGTTGTCAGTTGCCATTAGCAACTGGCTTTTTAACAAATGCTCCCAACTTGGTTTTTAAAGTAATATCGTTGAGTGTAGGTTAAAGGTAGAGTTTCAACGTCAATGTTAGAGTCTCTGCGTGAAAAATGGCCGCCAAATGACTACCTTACTGACAAAAAAGCAGAGTACTGGAACGTCACGTTAAGTGGAGCCACTGTCCTATGAAATTTAATTTCAATATTTCTCGTAGGTTGACTCGCTTTTGAGACTTTTTATGCTCAAAAGATCTCCATCAATGTTTACCTCAACGATTGAAATACACGTAACGATATTAAAAAGCGAGTAACCTACGAGAAATATCGAAATTAAATTTCATACGACAGTGGCTCCACTTAACGTGATGTTCCGGTACTCTGCATTTTTGTCGGTAAGGCAGTCATTTGGCGGCCATCTTTCACGCAGAGACTGTAACATTGACGTTGTTTCTCTACCTAAAACCTACACACTCAACGCTAGTATCTATGTGCGTGGAGAGCTTGTTAGAAATGTTTCAACTGGACTTTCTTTCGCAGGAGCGGCCGGTTTACTTGCAACTTGACAATGCCTCGCAGCATTTCTTTCAAATGTCGAGCGATCCACTGCCAACAGCGCTCGTCTACGCAACTAAGCTTCAAGCTTTTGCTCCCGACTTTGTTTTCAGCTAAATAGGTCGGGGTTATATAATACCACCGGTCGCATTATGAAGCACCATGGTAGCACCGCCAAATGACCGCTCTAGGTCGGGGTTATATAATACCACCGGTCATATTATGTAGCACCATTGTTGCACCGCCAAATGACCGCTCTAGGTCGGGGTTATATAATATCACCGGTCGTGTTGTGTAGCACCATGGTAGCCCCGCCAAATGACCGCTCTAGGTCGGGGTTATATAATACCACCGGTCGTATTATGTAGCACCATGGTAGCACCGCCAAATGACCGCTCTAGGTCGGGGTTATATAATACCATCGGTCGTATTGTATAGCACCATGGTAGCACCGCCAAATGACCGCTCTAGGTCGGGGTTATATAATACCACCGGTCGTATTATGTAGCACCATGGTAGCACCGCCAAATGACCGCTCTAGGTCAGGGTTATATAATACCACCGGTCGTATTATGTAGCACCATGGTAGCACCGCCAAATGACCGCTCTAGGTCAGGGTTATATAATACCACCGGTCGTATTATGTAGCACCATGGTAGCACCGCCAAATGACCGCTCTAGGTCAGGGTTATATAATACCACCGGTCGTATTATGTAGCACCATGGTAGCACCGCCAAATGACCGCTCTAGGTCAGGGTTAGATAATACCACCGGTCGTATTATGTAGCACCATGGTAGCACTGCCAAATGACCGCTCTAGGTCAGGGTTATATAATACCACCGGTCGTATTATGTAGCACCATGGTAGCACCGCCAAATGACCGCTCTAGGTCGGGGTTATATAATACCAACGGTCGTATTGTGTAGCACCATTGTTGCACCGCCAAATGACCGCTCTAGGTCGGGGTTATATAATACCACCGGTCGTATTGTGTAGCACCATTGTTGCACCGCCAAATGACCGCTCTAGGTCGGGGTTATATAATACCACCGGTCGTATTGTGTAGCACCATGGTAGCATCGCCAAATGACCGCTCTAGGTCGGGGTTATATAATACCACCGGTCGTATTATGTAGCACTATGATAGCACCACCAAATGACCGCTCTAGGTCAGGGTTATATAATACCACCGGTCGTATTATGTAGCGCCATGGTAGCACCGCCAAATGACCGCTCTAGGTCGGGGTTATATAATACCACCGGTCGTATTGTGTAGCACCATTGTTGCACCGCCAAATGGCTGCTCTAGGTCGGGGTTATATAATACCACCGGTCGTATTATGTAGCACCATTGTTGCACCGCCAAATGGCTGCTCTAGGTAAGGCCCCAGTAAAGGTTCACCCACATAAAGCTTAAGCCTGTCTTTATTTTAGGATCCTTGTATTGGGGCTTAATAAGAAGTGAAGGCCCTTATTTTTCACCAAAACCATGGACATCATGTCAGTTTATTTAGAATATTTGGAGCAAAATAATATTTTCCACCAAATCGAACTCTAAATGAGTGCTTTTTATGTCTTACCTCTTTAATTTGTTGTCCTATATCCTGAAACCTGAAGGTAAGTCTCGAAACACTTTTTATTGCGTCGATATAAAGACTAGCGAAAATCCAAAGTAACGCGGGCCGTCAAGCCAAGCTAGCAGCTTGTGTTTGAGGCCAAGCTACGAAATAAGCCAGAGTGAACTTTTACTTTTAAGAACATGTAATAGCAAAATTTATTGGCAGTATTTTGGCTATATATATATTTTTAATGATGGAAATTGTTGTTCCATTGTGCATTTGTTGAAAATGTTCTAGAATTCCCGATAATTTAACTTTTCGACAATCAGTTGTAATATCTCTAACAATAACAACGAGGCTGAAATTTTAGAAATTTCTCGACAGCAGCTAAAAACTGACATAGAATAATTAACGCTAAGAATATTAACACGTCTTACGTTTTATTATAAGAACACTAAAAACTCTCAAAAATTGAAGCCTAAACGGGGAATGGAACCCTGATCTCCACCTGTTGCGGGTGTTGCTCTAACCAGTTGAGCTACTTGGACCCCGATCTCCACCTGTCCCGGGTGTTGCTCTAACCAATTGAGCTACTTGGACCCCGATCTCCACCTGTCGCAGGTGTTGCTCTAACCAATTGAGCTTCTTGGACCCCGATCTCCACCTGTCACGGGTGTTGCTCTAACCAATTGAGCTACTTGGACCCCGATCTCCACCTGTTGCGGGTGTTGCTCTAACCAATTGAGCTACTTGGACCCCGATCTCCACCCGTCGCGGGTGTTGCTCTAACCAATTGAGCTACTTGGACACACAATTTGTTGAGACAATTTTAGTGCATTTGATGAGAATGACGGATCTTTATATAGCTCAGTTGGTTAGAGCAACACCAGCGACAGGTGGAGGTCGGGGTTCAAGTAGCTCAATTGGTTAGAGCAACACCCGCAACAGGTGGAGATCAGGGTTTGAGTCCCCGTTTGGGCATCAATTTTTGAGAGCTAATAGAGTTCCTAATAAAAAATACTTTGTGCATTGCAAGCGTTTGCAATTTAAATCAGATTTCACACACGTCCTACTTATTTTTTCTTGATCTTGAAACTTTCTGATGTCAATGCTTTAATTTTTATTACATCGATGTCTTTGTGATATTGACTTTGGTCGAAGGAAACTGAAACAAGAAGAGACCGCTTCTCTTAAAGTCTCTTCTCTCCGGTGATAAAGGCAACGGCTGAAACGTCAACAAAGAATTCCTACAATCGCCACCTGCCCCTCATTGTCGGTAAGTTTTATACTCCTCTTTACTTTACCAATAAACATACTCGTAAATTACTTTCAATAATTACCATAGTGATCTTAATACTACGCATTATCTTCTTCTGAAGAATCTTCTAAATCTTTGAGAATTTCATCCGGAATGTTTTCCCAAGTGAATGGTTTTTGAGAGAAATCCGCGATTTCTTCGTCCCTCGGTGCAAAATCTTGAGCTGATTGAGTTCGCACGTATTTCGGGCTCAAAATCGCGTTTCTCTCCGCAGCACGAGCCGGCTCGAGATTTGTTGGGAAAAGAGGTTCGGGCAGAAAACTGAAAATCATTCCAAACAAAAAAAGCTTGCTTTATGCTTTATCAAACATTAAATCTATATCTAGGTTTACTGGATACAACTAATCGGTCAAACCACTTGTTCGATCGCGACGAAACAAAAACTAGGCAACAGATTGACGCTTTTCAAAAACAAAAATATGATTTCGTCTTTTAGGTACACGCGTTGTAAAAGAGCATGTTCAAGACGTTTTTTTGTTGTTTTTTACAGAAAAAATATCCAAGTTCTTGTAGCAGCTGTGGATCTTAAATTTCTTCAATCTGTTCAAACTACCAAACTACACATAAAAAATACTCAAGGCAGCCATTTTGAGAAGCATTCCTTATTAATTGTATCATGTTTTTATATGTATTATTTTAAGAACTGATTTTTCCAGAAAATTTGCACTAAAAGAGATTTTTTTTTAGTTGCAGTAACAGTTTTTACCAATCATTATTAAAGAATTAAAAAAGTATATTGTTTCCTGGATTCTCAAAAACAAATAGGATCGATAAATCCTCGTCAAATGATTTAAAATCTTCTGTCGTTTGTTATCTAAATAATTTTTGGGCTTTTAAATGATTTATTGTTAAATGATTTTTAAAAAATCTTACCTGACAGTTATTTTAGCTACAGATGTTTTATCGATGTTTTGTTGGAGCTGCGTTTGTTTTGTTAGAATCTCGGCACAAACAGAATCCTGGCTCTCGCTCGCTCTACAATTTGCTACGTTTTTGTAGTCCAACATTTTTACAATCAATGAATCAAATGTTTCAGAGCATTTCGCTTGTTTCGCTTTCAGGACGTCTTGGTTTATGGTCGATTTTATCGAATCAGTCGAATCGGATTGGGCTTGCGAATGATTTTTACCAGAAGAAAATTGTTGACCAACTTGGAAATCATCTTGAGCTGGCAAGCTTTGAGTCAATTCTTTGTTCTTGGTTTCAGTTAACCCGATTTTTGGACCTCGAATCTGATCCAAAAACACATTTTTCATGCGAAACTCGTTTAAATTTGCAGAAATCGGGCGACTGGTAAAATTTTGCCATCTAATCTCCGACTGTTCTACGTTCCGCGAATTTTTAGCGTCTTCAGTTCTTTGAAACCGATTAGAAAGTGAATTGAAACTTTCAAAACCTTGCCACGAAGCCATGCCTTCAAAGCCCGGCCAATCTCCAACCGCATTTCCGTGGGGTTGCAATTTCCTAGCAGCGTTTTCTTCCGTCGGTGTTCTGGCGAAATACTGGTATCGTTTCGTCGCCGCTTGCTTCTCGCAAACATTTTCTGCCTTGTTTCGTTGCTCCATTTCTAGGTTATGATTCGGCGATGTTTTCGTCGACTGCACTTGACGCAGTTCCACGTCGATTGCCGTCAAACCCGGAACGCTTTGTATGTTAAACTGGTTTTTGGGAAGTGGATTTTTTAAAGTGCTTTCGTTTTCGCTAAAATTTATGCTGCTAACAGGAATCAAATCTTCGAGCCGGCTCATTGTTTGAGAAACGTTGCTCAAATCGTGCCTCGTGATTTTGTCAAGTTCTGGCCTGAACTCGATATCGATTTGCAAATTTTTCGGAATTGACTTTTTTTTCTGTGATGTTTTTACGGATTCTTTCTTCGATTGGTTTGCATTGTTCGACAGAAGTTTGTGTGAAACCAACTCTTTACGTTGATCCGATTCTTTCGATGGAGTTTGTCTTGAATCTCGAAGCATGGTCTGCGATCTCTCAGCAATCTGATCGAGACAAGACACAAAATTACGTTTAGAATTCAACGATGGTATTTCCGCTGACAATTTTTTAGTTTCGGCGAAAGAGTTTTTAAAAAATTGCTCTTTTTCTTGCTTCTTTGGATTTTGCGGCCAAATGAACGCGAGTTCGCTTTGTGTCCTCAGATTTTTTGTTTTTCCAAAGTCAACTTTGCTCGGAGAGAAATTTGGTAGAAATGCTTTTCCAAAAGCTTCTGATTTTACATCTTTATCAAAAGCTTGCAAAGAATCTTTTGTCCCTTGAACTGCGATGTTTTCTAAGCCGAATCGACCTTCATTAATAATTTCGCTGACAAAACAATCTAATTCTTTCTGAAGTAACTCGCTTTTATCACATTCTTGACTTTCCAAATTTTTGCCTCGAAAATTAAACTTTTCCGCTGCCCTTGGCGACTTTGATTTAAGCTCGAAGATGTCCAACGCCGCAGAATTTATTCTCACCGAACTTTCTGCCGATTCCAGAGATTTTCTTTTGAGTCGCGGCGCAGAAACTTTGGGAATCGTTCCCAAGTTCGTGAACGGAGCTTTCTTTATTTTCTCTGCGAACAACGGGATTTCTTGGCCGTCTTCAAGCATCGATTGTGTCACAGATCGGTCGTCGTTTACGCTTCTCATGCAATTTTTAGCGAGTTTTACGGAATCAGGATGGGATTTATTACAATTTTCTTGTTTTTTTTTGTCCTGTTCGTTCAGTTCTTTACCCAGTTGAGTGCCTATCAACTCTTGGCTGTCTTTAAGCATCGACTGAGTTAAAAGATCAGATTCAACGTAATTTATTGCTGGTTTCGCAAAATTATTATAGGACCGCGTGTTATTAGCTTGGCTTATTGAATCTGAGTCACAGTTGACCCGATTTGTTGATTTTATTGCTGATAAAGCAACTAATTTTGCAACTAATTGCGTGTCGGTCAGAACTTGACTGTCTTCCGTCAACAACTGCGTCAAAGTTTGTTCACGTTTAGCGTTTACAGTTAAAACATCTGGAAATGTATTGTCTGAGTTGCTGATTGTGCTGCAGTTTTCCAGGGTGTCTTTATACGTCGGTCTTAACTTTAAAAGATTATCGTCGATTACCGTCATCGAATTTCCGACGGCTTTCGAAGACGTTTTCTTCGCTGAGAAATCCAGGTTCGGCCCTGACACGTCTTGAAATAAGGACAACGAACGGCTGTGTTCGATGGCCGTGGTATTTTGTCCGAAGGTTCCAATGTTTTCCGCCAACGTTTGCGTGAATGGTCGATCGTTCGTTTGCTTAATAACGGCGTTCTCTCTCATTTTTTTCTGGATCTTGTAATAAGTTTCGAGCAAATGCCATCGGTCGTCGTCGAGTCTTTCTGCGATGGGCAAAACTTTTAAGTCTTCCGATCGTTTTTGAAATGTCGAACGATCCGTTTCCAATTCCCGGTCACTTTCAATTGAAACGTTTTTGCCGGTCAAAATATGTCTGCAACTTATTGCAAACGGTTTCGACGGCTCTGCGTCTTCTTTCACTTCAAACGATACGAAGTCTTCGCAAGACTTGGGTGACACGAGCTCGGCAGTTTTCTGCAAAGTATTTTTTATATCTTTTGCCGTCGTAAAATAATCAATGAAATCTCCGCTCTCTTCGATTTGATCTGCGTTCGGAATCGACTTTTGCTTGGACTCAACTTTTGAGGTCGGCTTACGAACTATCAAAGCCGAACATTTCCTGTCTTTAAACAAAGTTTCTTCGAAAGCATTTTTCCGAAACGACGAGTCCGTCGTTGAAATATCCTCGGTCACGATAGGGAACGGCAGACTGGTCACGTTTTCCCCGACTATTGGCAGCGGAGAGTCCGCTCTTTTCTTTTGAAAGCTCTTCACTTTTTTTCCCAGCTTCTTAAAGCTTTCCAACTCGACAGGCGAAGTATCTTCGATGATTTCCGAACTGAAATCCTCTCGCACGAAATTCGCTGAAGACGTACTTTCCGCTTTCATCTTCCTGTCGGCCCCATTTCCTGAATCGTAAGCCAAACTTTCCGAATTTCCCTCGATTTCCTCGCCGATTTCTACCGTTTCGCCAGCCACACGCGTCAAGACCATAACCTCATCGTTGGTGTCCGTTGTCGATTTCGTAGCAATCTCAAAATCTCCGATTTTTCTTGTCTCTCCAGGTATTTCCGATGAAACCGATTCAAATTTTCGTTCTCTCGCCCCAAATTCGTCGTCCGACTTGCCGCCGTTAACCACGACGCTGTCATAGCAACCTTGAAACATGTCACTGGTTCGTTCAAACGAGAGATTTCTTACGGGATTTTCTATATCTGTTCCCGTTACAATCAGATTTTGCATTTTTGACCGAGTTTCCCATTCGTTTCCTCTTTCCGTCAACTGCATCGTCCCCTGCATTTCCAACAGGGACGGGGACGCGGCCGATTCTCTCAACTCTTGTAACTTTACGTTGCCTTGCGATCGTAAACTCGTTTCACTGAAACTAACCTGCGATGCCGCTAAAGTCCGCCGTGTTTTATTTCTTGGCTGTATTTTGATCTGCTTCATTATTCTCTGCGGCGGCAAGTAATCTGAATCGTAGTCTAAACGCGGCTGCTTTCGTTTGCGGTTCGTTTTGATTTCGAAACGATTTTGTGACGGAGTAAATCTTTTGGCTTTTGTTTGTTTTTGAGTTTTCTTGTCGTCCTCGAATGTGTACTGCGTCGCGATTGGTTCGTTGATATTCGTTTGGTGTACGAAGGATTCAACAACAGAATCTTTGGTGTTTCGCGATGATTTCTCTAACGAGGAACGATTGGGGCATTGAGCGCTGTTATCGTAGCAATGCTGATCCCTAGAAACATTGAAACAAGGAAGCTTAATTATTTAAAAATCTCACAAATAATGTACATCTTTGAGAAATTGTATCAATAGAAAGCACCAAGTTGACCAATACGAGCATTAAAAAAAATATATATATTATTACACTTCCTTATATATTTTTTTGTTGCAAACTATTTAATCCTGATATATTTATGCATAAGATATTCATGATTTCTTACAGCATCGAATCTGCAAAATGTGTACTCCAATATCATAAATAAAACTGTGGATATATGACAATCGAGTCATGATTATGTGTAAAATAGTTTACATCAATTAGCGACAAAATAAAGGCGATCAAAATTACAGGAAAAAAAATACCAAGTTTGTGTTCATCAGAGTATTTCTATGATGTAAAGGTGGGTTTCTGTAAAAGTGAAAAATGATTGGTCGTTGTTCGATGTTGAACCACGTTTAGGACGACACCACGTACTTGAAGGCAAGGGGAATGCCTAAAGAAAACCTTGCGATAATCCCCGTCCCGCAATATATCGTGCAGTTGAACTAAATCAGGGCTGAACAATTTATGTGACGGCAATTCTAAAGTATAAACGCAAACTGTATACTCACGAAACGTCTTCGATTTACCTTATTTTCATGGTAACACGCCTGATGATCTTCTCTGCTACAAACTGTGCCTCCTGCATCAGATCTTCTGTGCCTTGCTTCAGTTCTGCAAATTGCTGCAAGCATTGCTTTGTCTTTTTGAGCACCGACTCGGCTTCGTCGCAACTTAAAGGTTGTCCCCCAGAGAGCAACGACATTGTTAACCTAGAGTCAGTCTTGAACAGCCAGGTTTTCAACTTAATCTAGCAAACAGAAAAAATGCATACTTTTTTTACGACTATTCTTACCTTAGTATTGACAATTTAATTTGCTAATTAATGTGGAATTCGATTTGGATTTCTATTAACTTGGTTCAGAGATCAGAAACAAATGGCAAGTTTTTCAGTTTCCATTTTTGCTCTTTCTTCTCAGTTCTGACAGATTTCGAGTTTAAACCAGCTGAAGCCAAGATAAAAGTAGTTATATGCAAAATTGCTTGTGGAAAAGCTAAGTTTAGTACTTTGGGTCTTACGAAAATACTACAGAAATATTTGGCTTACAATAAAAATCAGTCAACCACTTACTAGATGTGTGTCTTTGATATTTTCTCTGGGTGATTCTTTACGCAAACGTTCTGAACTTCTTTGAGAAAAGCTGGCAATTGGATCTTTCCACGACAAGCGCCGGCCCAATCCAAAACTAGATGCCTGATTCTCTTGTCGAGATGATCTAGGTTCGCTCCATTGCTTCTGAACAATTTGTGTATCAATTGAACTTGTACATTCTACATTGGTGTTTGTGGTAAATCTCAACAAGTGATCTTGATATGAGATATCATTTGAAATTGCAATATTTGCAACGATTTCTTTTGCAGCAGTCATCAGTGGAGGTCCATTATAGTATGTTTTATCAGAGTCGGAGCCTGATTCGATTTGTATTGATTTTTTATTACAACCCAAAGATATCTTTGACTTTGGAGAGTCCATCTCTAAGACCACAGCTCTTGAAAAAATATATTTTGGGAACAAAAATGTGAAAAACGAAGCTTGGTTCTATTTTCGTGTTGTATTTTGAAATCACAGTTTAGCCAACACAACAAAAAGTAATTCGTACAGCTGATTTCCGAGCATGGGTGTTTGGGTTTGAGGCATAACAACAATATTACACATAAAGAGTTATAAAATACCAAGTTAAATTTTAAAATGACATCAAGACACGTGCCTTTCATCGCCCGCACTGTACTCGTGAGAAACAAAAATGTAGAAGAAGCCTGCAGACTTCTCAACAGAATCTTGGGCCGCGAAGGAATCTTCGATCAGTTCCGACATACCCGATTCTTCGAGAAGCCGTTCCAAACTCGAAGACGCATCAACTACGAGAAATGTAAGGCGATCTACAATGAAGACATGGACAGGAAGATACAGTTCGTGCTCAGGAAGAACCGAGTTGATCCTTTTCCTGGCTGCATGTGATTATTGACCTGCTTACAAACACTCCTGCATATGCCGGGGCCAATTTCCTGTTTAAACGCCTTATAAAGGCTTTGGCTTGTGTAAATGGCCAAGTAAATGCTGATTTTTAAGTGATCTGTAGAAAAAAAATACATCGTAGATTTTAATGGATATGTGTTGTATTAATTTAATGAGTAAATAAAAAAATTGTAAATGTCATTGTGTGGTACTTGTTTATTGTTAGTAATATTTGTTTTCGTTAGTTGGTATTCGCCTCTTATCCCCAAAACCGGAGACAAAAGTCATTCACAATGACGCATACAAATTTTGAGGTAATATTACATTATTTTCACTGAAATTACTAACAAAAATATGCAAATCATGACAACACTAACATATTATTGACTGCGCTATGAATCTAGTTGCTTTGTGTTTCGTTTACTACATTTGATTCCCGTAAATTCAAGATATTGTTTGGCCTAACCTCAAATTTGATTTCAGCCGATGGAAGTAGATCACAAAGGCGAGGGTTTTAGGGCTTACTACATAACAAAGATCGAAGAGCTCCAGCTTATAGTAGCCGAAAAAAGTCAAAATCTACGTCGTCTTGAAGCTCAGCGTAATGAACTCAATGCTAAAGGTTTGTTTCTTAAACCTACCAACTCTTTCCATTAATGCCGCTCAAATCTTCAGCATCACAATCTCTCTTATTCCGATATTTCCAGTACGAATGCTTCGCGAAGAGCTGCAACTTCTTCAAGAGCAGGGATCGTACGTTGGCGAAGTTGTGAAGCCGATGGATAAAAAGAAAGTACTTGTTAAAGTTCACCCAGAAGGCAAATTTGTTGTAGACCTCGACAAAAACATCGACATTAACGATGTCATCCCCAATGCAAGAGTTGCGCTCAGAAATGAGAGCTATACGTTGCACAAGATCTTACCCAACAAGGTCAGTATTTGTCCCTTCCAATCATTTAAGTTTATTAAATTGATATCCTCTTTCTACTATACATATATACTTAAAGATAGAACCGTTGAGTGTAGGTTCTAGGTAGAGAAACAACGTCAATGTTACAGTCTCTGCGTGAAAAATGACTACCTTACAGACAAAAATGCAGAGTACCGGAACATCACGTTAAGTGGAGCCACTGTCGTATGAATTTTAATTTCAATATTTCTCGTAGGTTAACTTGCTTTTGAGACTTTTCATGAACAAAAAATCTCCATCAATGTTTACCTCAACGATTGATAAACACGTAACGATATTAAAAAGCGAGTTAACCTACGAGAAATATCGAAATTACATTTCATACGACAGTGGCTCCACTTAACCTGATGTTCCGGTACTCTGCATTTTTGTCGGTAAGGTAGTCATTTGACGGCCATTTTTCACGCAGAGACTTTAACATTGACGTTGATTCTCTACCAATAACCTACACTCAACGCTATAACTAGATACCGCTACTGAATTGAGCACAATTCAAATTGATCAAGTTCTTAAATGGGATACTGCTTGAACTTTATATCCTAGAATTAACTTAGACCTGTGTTTTTTCATAGGTGGACCCTCTGGTTTCACTTATGATGGTTGAGAAGGTCCCCGACAGCACTTATGAAATGGTAGGTGGACTCGACAAGCAGATCAAAGAGATCAAAGAGGTCATCGAGTTGCCTGTCAAACACCCCGAACTGTTCGACGCGCTCGGAATCGCTCAGCCTAAAGGAGTTCTTCTCTACGGACCTCCAGGTAAAGATCCCACGATCCCACGATTTAATTTTAGTTTTGTTTCTGAACCACCGTGACATGCTTTTACGTGAACCGCTCTCAGCTCTGTAGTACGTTTGTTCTTGAAGAAAATTGTTGTTTTTTTCTTTTTTAAACACATTTTCTTGGAGCTTTGAAATTTAACAGGGTGTTAAAAAACATGTTCATTTTTCCTTATGCAAATGAGAACAAACAAACAAAAAATTAATAAAAATATATATTCTGTTGTATTTCTCTATGCAGTAAATATCAGTATGATCACAGTTGTCCCTATTTAATCACTCGTTCGAGCTAAAACCATGAAGGGTAAGGAAATATTTGACAAAAGATTTGAAGTCCAGGTATTTCTTTATCAGGAACACTAATAAACGTCTCAAAAATTGATGCTCAAACAGAGAATCGAACCCCGATCTCCACCTGTCGCGGGTGTTGCTCTAACCAATTGAGCTACTTGGACCCCGATCTCCACCTGTCGCGGGTGTTGCTCTAACCAATTGAGCTACTTGGACCCCGATCTCCACCTGTCGCAGGTGTTGCTCTAACCAATTGAGCTACTTGGACCCCGATCTCCACCTGTCACGGGTGTTGCTCTAACCAATAGAGCTACTTGAACCCCGATCTCCACCTGTCACGGGTGTTGCTCTAACCAATTGAGCTACTTGGACCCTGATCTCCACCTGTCGCGGGTGTTGCTCTCACCTATTGAGCTACTTGGACCCCGATCTCCACCTGTCGCGGGTTTTGCTCTAACCAATTGAGCTACTTGGACCCCAATCTCCACCTGTCGCGGGTGTTGCTCTAACCAATTGAGCTACTTGGACCCCGATCTCCACCTGTCGCGGGTGTTGCTCTAACCAATTGAGCTACTTGGACCCTGATCTCCACCTGTCGCGGGTGTTGCTCTAACCAATTGAGCTACTTGGACCCCGATCTCCACCTGTCGCGGGTGTTGCTCTAACCAATTGAGCTACTTGGACCCCGATCTCCACCTGTCACGGGTGTTGCTCTAACCAATTGAGCTACTTGGACCCCGATCTCCACCTGTCACGGGTGTTGCTCTAACCCATTGAGCTACTTGGACATTTAATTTTTGAGAGGATTTTACACCCACAACAGGTAGAGATCGGGGTTCAAGTCCCCGTTTGGACATCAATTTTTGAGACGGTTTTAGTGTTCATAATAATAAATAATAATATACCCCTCGCATTGTAAACATTTGCAATTTAAATCAGATTTTGCACAATTAAAGTCGGGGTCTTTTCCAGCCTTCCCCTTTGAGCATAGATAGATGCATCTATAAAAGAAAAAATTTAAGTATCCTTTGATATTCACAGCTTTGCTTAATGTAAATGATAAAAGAAAACGAGTTGTTTGAAAAATTGCGTGACAAATCATAGTGCGTTCAATAAAAGTGCGGTTATCGCGCAGGTACCGGCAAGACGCTGCTGGCGCGAGCGGTGGCCCATCACACCGAGTGCACGTTCATCCGCGTCTCCGGCTCGGAGCTCGTACAGAAGTTCATCGGCGAGGGATCGCGAATGGTGCGAGAACTCTTCGTCATGGCACGGTACGTACACTGCAATCGCAGGGAAATTATTTTTAACCGGTTTTCATGAGTGATTCAGAATGATGGTCTCCCATCCAATACCTGACCCAGCTCAGTGTTGCTTAACTTTCATCCCTCCAACCTCTCTCCCGAACAGAACTGGTCATGTGTATGATGGTCTCCCATCCAATACCTGACCCAGCTCAGTGTTGCTTAACTTTCATCCCTCCAACCTCTCTCCTGAACAGAACTGGTCATGTGTATGATGGTCACCCATCCAATACCTGACTCAGCGCAGTGTTGCTTAACTTTCATCCCTCCAACCTCTCTCCCGAACAGAACTGGTCATGTGTATGATAGTCACCCATCCAATACCTGACTCAGCGCAGTGTTGCTTAACTTTCATCCCTCCAACCTCTCTCCTGAACAGAACTGGTCATGTGTATGATGGTCACCCATCCAATACCTAACCCAGCGCAGTGTTGCTTAACTTTCATCCCTCCAACCTCTCTCCTGAACAGAACTGGTCATGTGTATGATGGTCACCCATCCAATACCTAACCCAGCGCAGTGTTGCTTAACTTTCATCCCTCCAACCTCTCTCCTGAACAGAACTGGTCATGTGTATGATGGTCACCAATACAATACCTGACTCAGCGCAGTGTTGCTCAACTTCGGTGATCTCATTGTGACCGGTGTTTCCTACACGCCAAATCGTTATGCCTACCAACCGTTGAGATAAAAAGTATTATGCCAGACATTACCCATTCAATTTGATTTGTTTTAGTGAGCACGCTCCATCAATCATCTTCATGGACGAGATCGATTCGATTGGATCCAGCCGAATTGAATCAGGCAGCGGTGGTGATTCGGAGGTGCAGCGCACGATGTTGGAGTTGTTGAACCAGTTGGACGGCTTTGAAGCCACCAAGAACATCAAGGTAAGCCGAGCTAGTTTCTTGATGGCCGGTCCTTGGTGCTGTTGGACAGGAGCAGCCAACACAGTGTGTCAAAGTGACAAGGCTAAGTGGTGGCCGGTCCTTGGTGCTGTTGGACAGGAGCAGCCAACACAGTGTGTCAAAGTGACAAGGCTTAGCGGTGGCCGGTCCTTGATGCTGTTGGACAGGAGCAGCCAACACAGTGTGTCAAAGTGACAAGGCTAAGCGGTGGCCGGTCCTTGGTGCTGTTGGACAGGAGCAGCCAACACAGTGTGTCAAAGTGACAAGGCTAAGCGGTGGCCAGTCCTTGGTGCTGTTGGACAGGAGCAGCCAACACAGTGTGTCAAAGTGACAAGGCTAAGCGGTGGCCGGTCCTTGGTGCTGTTGGACAGGAGCAGCCAACACAGTGTGTCAAAGTGACAAGGCTAAGCGGTGGCCGGTCCTTGGTGCTGTTGGACAGGAGCAGCCAACACAGTGTGTCAAAGTGACAAGGCTTAGCGGTGGCCGGTCCTTGATGCTGTTGGACAGGAGCAGCCAACACAGTGTGTCAAAGTGACAAGGCTAAGCGGTGGCCGGTCCTTGGTGCTGTTGGACAGGAGCAGCCAACACAGTGTGTCAAAGTGACAAGGCTAAGCGGTGGCCGGTCCTTGGTGCTGTTGGACAGGAGCAGCCAACACAGTGTGTCAAAGTGACAAGGCTAAGCGGTGGCCGGTCCTTGGTGCTGTTGGACAGGAGCAGCCAACACAGTGTGTCAAAGTGACAAGGCTAAGCGGTGGCCGGTCCCTGGTGCTGTTGGACAGGAGCAGCCAACACAGTGTGTCAAAGTGACAAGGCTAAGCGGTGGCCGGTCCTTGGTGCTGTTGGACAGGAGCACCGGGTTCACCTTGATCTACCTGCCATGCTAACCGATCTTTGCGATGCCAGGTTATAATGGCAACGAACCGGATCGACATCCTCGATCAAGCGTTGTTGAGACCCGGACGCATCGACCGCAAGATCGAGTTCCCGCCACCAAACGAAGAGGCTCGTCTGGACATCCTCAAAATCCACTCGCGGAAGATGAACCTCACGCGCGGAATCAATCTGCGGAAGATCGCGGAGCTGATGCCGGGAGCATCAGGCGCTGAAGTCAAGGTGAGGGGACAGTACTTGTGCTGGTATCTTCTCTCACGGGCTAGACTTTAGCAATGCAGGGGACAGTCCTTGTGCTGGTATCTTCTCTCACGGGATAGACTGTAGCAATGCAGGGGACAGTCCTTGTGCTGGTATCTTCTCTCACGGGATAGACTGTGGCAATGCAGGGGACAGTCCTTGTGCTGGTATCTTCTCTCACGGGCTAGACTGTAGCAATGCAGGGGACAGTCCTTGTGCTGGTATCTTCTCTCACGGGCTAGACTGTAGCAATGCAGAGGACAGTCCTTGTGCTGGTATCTTCTCTCACGGGCTAGACTGTAGCAATGCAGAGGAGAGTCCTTGTGCTGGTATCTTCTCTCACGGGCGAGACTGTAGCAATGCAGGGGACAGTCCTTGTGCTGGTATCTTCTCTCACGGGCTAGACTGTAGCAATGCAGGGGACAGTCCTTGTGCTGGTATCTTCTCTCACGGGCTAGACTGTTGCAATGCAGGGGACAGTGCTTGTGCTGGTATCTTCTCTCATGGGCTAGACTGTAGCAATGCAGGGGACAGTCCTTGTGCTGGTATCTTCTCTCACGGGCTAGACTGTAGCAATGCAGGGGACAGTCCTTGTGCTGGTATCTTCTCTCACGGGCTAGACTGTAGCAATGCAGGGGACAGTACTTGTGCTGGTATCTTCTCTCACGGGCTGGACTGTAGCAATGCAGGGGACAATCTTTGTGCTGGTATCTTCTCTCACGGGCTAGACTGTAGCAATGCAGGGAACAATCTTTGTGCTGGTATCTTCTCTCACGGGCTAGACTGTAGCAATGCAGGGGACAGTCCTTGTACTGGTATCTTCTCTCACGGGCTAGACTGTAGCAGCCATTTAGATCGGACTTCATTTTGGAAATTTTTAACGGTTAACTTTTTCTTTGATTACAGGGCGTGTGCACGGAAGCGGGTATGTATGCTCTGCGAGAACGTCGAGTGCACGTCACGCAGGAGGATTTCGAGATGGCCGTCGCGAAGGTGATGCAGAAAGACTCGGAAAAGAACATGTCCATCAAGAAACTGTGGAAGTAGAGAATTAAATGGGTCGTAAAAGCTAAGCGCTCTTGTCTTTAATTGTATTAATAAACACTTTCAATCTAATTTAGGCTCTGCGTTGTTTTTTACAAGAATTCAAAGACTTTTAAACAGTCTACATTAGGTGAGGTATTGGATGGGTGACCATCATACACATGACCAGTTCTGTTTGGGAGACAGGTTGGAGGGATGAAAGTTAAGCAACACTGCGCTGGGTCAGGTATTGGATGGGTGACCATCATACACATGACCAGTTCTGTTCGGGAGAGAGGTTGGAGGGATGAAAGTTAAGCAACACTGCGCTGGGTCAGGTATTGGATGGGTGACTATCATACACATGACCAGTTCTGTTCGGGAGAGAGGTTGGAGGGATGAAAGTTAAGCAACACTGCGCTGGGTCAGGTATTGGATGGGTGACCATCATACACATGACCAGTTCTGTTCGGGAGAGAGGTTGGAGGGATGAAAGTTAGTACAGCAACTTCACTCGCCTTGCTTATCAACCTCTCGACAGCATGCATTTGTGGAGGAATCCTGTGGTTCGCGTTGTACCGTCCTTCGGAAGGAACGTTAAGCCGGTGGTCCCCTCGGTCTTTGACAGGAGTAGGCTACGTGCCGGCACTGGGTTTCCCCTCCTCCCTTCTAGGCTAGGTAATGTCCACAATCATACTAATCATTACCCTTTCATTAACTGATTCCAACGAAAAGGTTACAAAGAACCAATCGACAAGTTAAATCAATCATCTACAACTGATCGAATTTCATTAACCAATGACATTGCATATTTTAGAGCAGAATGTAAATTTTGTTCTTTTTTCTTTCCTTTGTTTATTGAGTTTCTTGTTTGGTAGGAGATAAGGTTTTAGGTTCTGTTTTGTTTGAATTGCTAATATTCGGCAATTGTTGGTGACAGAAGATTTAGACAATTATTTATTTTACACTTTAATCTCAATTGGCTATTTTAATCAGTTGCGAGCTTCTTCAGTTGTGAATGGTCTTAAATCTTACTAAGTACACTTAATGAGAGTCTTAATTCTGTAAGGTGACAGCCGACAGGGACCAAATTGGTCCAAATGCACCCTCCAAGAATCGAACCCTTTGCTCATCCATAAAAGCGACCGATTTTAACGATAAACAAGATTTCTGGCAACATCGCTTTATCGTGTGAACGGCCGTCTGCAATGTGACGTCAGACGTCCAACGAACGAAGTAATGGCGACGTCGTCAATCCCGGTCATGATGTTGGATACTTCCGAATCCACTTAATCCTATGAATTAACGCTGCATCGAGGCACGATGATAATGAAATAAACTTCAAAACACCTCAAACTATTATAGTTGCATATTCATATTCAGCTGGAAGCGAAGGAAACGCTTAAAACCGACAAGGAATAACACGTCGCTACGTTTCGGACTGCGATCGCTCTCAAGCGGTAGTGCATCATAATTCTGTGAAGTGAATGTGTGTTTCGCCGATGATTTGCGAGTGTATTTTAACAGGGTGAGTACAAAATTTTATTTCCTAGAATTATGTTTGCTTCCCTGCCCCAATAGTTGCCTGAATCCAGGAAACTACGACTTTTTCGGGAGACGACCTATGTGGACAAAAATGGCTGACGCCTGGGTTTTTCAAGGCGTTGACCAGGAAGATAATTTGTTTATTTTTATTTACAACATTTTCAAGTAATGCATAGCTTGCGATTTATAGTTTTTACAATTTATATTGTAATTACCCCACTTTCGGCTTCGTGGGAACTTGATAAACTTGTCACTCGTCTGCTATTAAAATTGAGATCTAGGTTATGTTCAGATCGGCTTTCGGCAAAGTATTTGAATAGCAATTGATACGTTTTTGTGAAAAAAATACAATATAATGTCGTTCCAATGTTAAGTAAACATGTATATAGAAAAATTTAAAGCTCCCCATCTGTTTTTAATTAGCGATAACTACATAATAATTAATAAACTCGCACGTTAAGTCAACTACCAACGGTTCCAAATGATGATCGCCAATCAGGCTAGGCACGACATTGTTTTGTCAAGCCTAGCTCCTAATTGATGTTGAGGAGATTTGAGCGAGGGGCCATCTGATGGAAAACCAATAAGAGTTGCATTGAAAGAATTGTACTAGGGTCGGAACCCCCCCATCTAATCAGATACGCTAATCACAATCAAATTGACTCTTGAACCAAAGGATTTTTTTATGTCTTGATCTGTGAATCAGTTCTTCTCTTTGAATTTAGGAACATACTGAGCTGAAGAGTAGCTTTCATCTGCAAACAAATGGCATCTTCCCATCACTTTTGATTCAAACATTGCTTATAAATCTATTTACAAAACAAATAAATGAGATTCTGCTTAAGCCTGTTGACATGGTTATATGTAGTTTTACATGATCCTAACAAGATTTTAGATCTAGCTCAGTAGCTTCTAGCTTTATTTGTTCTGAGACCTGGTGACATAAGTAGTTTCTAGTACGCTTGTAAATTACTTTCTAACTTCCTTATGCTTACTAGTTTCTAAGCAGGGCAATTAATCATCTCTAGTACTTCAATGATTCCTTAAAAACGTATTCCAATTTTGGGAATCATCTCACAGCCCCCAGCTTTTGTGGCTGTTGCTCTAGTGGGCCAGAAGTTGAATACCCGTTAGATGGGTCTGAAAAAGGCGCACTGTTACTAATAACGGAAAATCATGCAAATCACAAGTAATTATAATAGAATCAACAGGTATTTAATGTATCTAAAATATAATTCTACCATCCCCCGATTCATTGGCAATAATTATATATGTCCTACCTAGGTTCAGTGTTCTTTGTTATTTTAAAACAAGTTCTAGATCCATACACCAGAGTGTTTGATAGCCTTGACACTAGTCCTGAAGTTGGTGAAGCTAGATCTGTAGGTGGCAAAAAAGTGTGTGTGTTTTTGTCGTTAAACGATAGCCAATTGTACTGAACACTTTGAATTTGTTACAAACCAGTTTCATAGCCGGCAAACAACTTTCGTGAGAATTTTTATTTATTGAGTGCTACTACTATATTCATAAATAACTCTTATGCTCATTTTGCTCGTATTGTCCTGGCAAAAGTAGTGACTAGAGTTAGATCATCGAATAAGAAACACATTTTTGAGAGGGTTTTTGTCGTTATTAGCTTTCGGCATTTCCAAAGTTTGTAGCATTCGTTTGTGGTAGTTACTAAATATGAGTCACAACTCATTTGAAAGCTTTCTACGCAAAATCTTTACAGCTCGTGCCAAAACACCAGCCTAGGTGGAAGTTACGAGTAGAATAGATGGTCCAAATAATGTAGAACGATTTAACCTTTTGAAGAAAGTGGGTACCACAATACTAGTATTGTTCAACAATGTAAGGAGCACAAAAGTTTAAAAAAAATTTAGAGATAGGGTCAAACGCGGTAAAAATGATACATAAACTTATACTTTGTGATGCAGAAATTCACGAAATTTGAAGTAATACATGCAAACCATTTATATTGCATGGAAACAAGCATCTGAAATCAATAAAATAATGCTCGTTACATATTAAAGTTGTTCAGTTGTGAAAAATGTAATAAAAGCATTTAATTTTCCCCAAAAATTATTACAAAAATGAAACACCAATGTTCAAAAAAGATACACTACGAACAAAAACTATTTCAACTGGGTTTTCAATGCTAAGTGAAGAACAACTAAATTTCCCAACGTTTCGTAACTTGTACCTGTTATTTCTTCAAGGCTAGCCTATTTAGGCCCCTAGGTAGTTCAATTCTATTAATTATAATAAAGGTAAGCAAAGCTACTTAATTTAGCCAATCAAGACAATCCGTTAACCAGGCACTTCATTGTTCTTTTATTCAATATACAGCCATGCACTCCTTTCTTTGCTCATACACTGAAACTATGGAATGCATTTCTCAATAGAATTGTCACCAAAAATGTAATTTTATAGTTATTTACTCGAGCTAATTACGAATGGAAATATGAAGCTCTCATAAATATCGGTAAATAAGCTAAGTGATGGCTTGGTATTAGGTCTAGCGATAAAGGAAGCTCAAGTAGCAAAACTAGAACCTAGCTTAGTTTACTTGATGCACTTGGATTAATTTGAGTTTGCTACTTTCTGGGATTCTCATATCAACCTAGAAAACATGACACCATGATGCTACTGTTAGCTATCCGATTTAAAAGCAACAAAATAATGTTTTTCTTTGGTTGAAACATTTAATAATTTCAGGAAAACAAAATATTTAATGAAAAACAATAAATATTAATCAACCAAAGTTCAAATTAATATATTTTGGATTACTTTTAACTTTTATCAGGTTTCGGCAGGAAACCAAGCTTGCAAACCGCTCTTTGGCAGCCATTGCTAAAATCCGCTAGTTTACGGTAGTTATTTAGCAGAAGTCATTAGGACTTTTAGTTTTGCATTTAAGTTCTTATTTTTCAATGGATTTAGTTTCCCGTAAATAAACTGATCAATTCACAAAAGAATTTAAATGCGAGATGCATTGTTTGATCATAATTTCCTGGTTAATTTTAAAACTCCCCGGTGAAGACTGGCATTATTTTGCATTCTAAAGTTGCCAACATGTAGTTAGTGACGTCAGAGTCCACCAGGCTGTGGTAAGGTAAGGCTAACGCGACTGTAGTAAGGTTACTGAATTTTACAGTTGGGTTTGTAGGTGTATTCAGAGGGCCAGTGCTAGTGTTAAAATTTCTGCTGAGCAATCTAGCCGGCAAATAGTAACGTTGTGCTTCCCATGGGCTAAACCGTAGTGTATTACACCAAAAAAACAGTCCCTGTATTCTCCAGTCGCTTTTCAATAATAATAATAATAATTTTCTTTATTTCAGTAAGCAAATAATTGTCATAGAAAGCATCATACAGATAAATAACACATAAAATAAACTTAAGAAAAACTGTTTGAAATGGGTTTTGAATGCTAAGTAAAGGGCTACTGAATTTCCTGACGTTTCGTGACATATACTTGTTACTTCTTCAGAGGTTTACCTTTGATCTGCAGAAATAGATTTGTTCGTTACAAACCCAAATTTTCTTTCTTGCGTCTTGAACGCTTTTCCGTAACAACGCTTTACTGGTCCTATCAAAAATTAACTCTGTGCTTTTATCCCTTAAGTGATGCTTGATTTTAATCCACGACGGTATCACATCTAAATCACATAAAATTTACGTTTTTGTCTGTTTACTCAAGCGTTGAGAAATGATTTTGTACTGTAGCGCCAGCGCCAGCCAACCCAATAGCGACATTGCGACGAGCCGATGGAAAGTAACGTCTGAATCAACGACCGTAACGTCGAACGTTTGTTCTTGCTTGCAGCCGGTGATATGCCGAGCGAGCGCGAGTCTTCCCGCAACGGCCGCTCGAGGACCAAGACGGATTCCGAGTCCAAGGGCCGACGGAAGCACTCAAAGTCCAAGAAAGTGACGAAGAAGTCCAAGCGCAAGGACTCCGCCTCCAAGTGAGTAACTCTGGATTCTGATGGCGAACCCCATTTCGGGATTTTCGGTTGGTAATACCGTTGAGTGTAGGTTATAGGTAGAGAAACAACGTCAATGTTACAGTCCCTGCGTGAAAGATGGCCGCCAAATGACTACCTTACCGACAAAAATCCAGAGTACCGGAACATCACGTTAAGTGGTGCTACTGTCGTATGAATTTTAATTTCGATATTTCTCGTAGGTTAACTCGCTTTTGTGACGTTTCATGCTAAAAAAATCTCCATCAATGTTTACCTCAACGATTGATAAACACATAGCAATATTAAAAAGCAAGTAATCTACGAGAAATATCGAAATTAAATTTCATACGACAGTGGCTCCACCTAACGTGATGTTCCGGTACTCTGCATTTTTGTCAGTAAGGTAGTCATTTGGCGGCCATCTTCAACGCAGAGACTGTAACATTGACGTTGAAACTCTACCTAGAACCTGCGCTCAACGGTTGAAGTACAAAATAGATGGGTGCGTGGGATTTCATGAAAGATCTTTTCGGACATTTTGTATTTTATGGAATGTTGATGACCTCTCAAAAATATGTGTAAAAATGGGTTTTTGTTATCGGTTAATAGTGTTTATAATAATAAACTACTTTGCACATTGAAAGCGTTTGCAAATTAGCTTTTACATTATCCCGACATACATTTAAAATGCTTGTGCAATAGATGAGAAAGGTTTCAGAACTTTTAGTACAAAATCTTCAATGACAATGATAACACAGATGGACATGATATGCAATCACTGATGAAGCTTTCATAGATTTAACATTCTCATGGGGCAAATGCAGCCAAATGTGACTTTCAATTTATTTTAGAAAAAGCTTATGAGATCGTCATAAAACTGTCAGTAATATTTCGATCTTGCCCAGAATGCACATTATGTGTTTGCCTATTGCGTCAGAAATCAATGTTTTTTTTCATTATAAATATTCGTTTCCTTGTTCTTCGAAAAAATCTCAGAATATTTTTTATTATTAGGAACTATAATATTTTCTCAAAAAATGATGCCCAAACGGGGACTCAAACCCCGATCTCCACCTGTCGCGGGTGTTGCTCTAACCAATTGAGCTACTTGGACACTGGCTTTTTGAGACGATTTTAGTGTATTTGATGAGAATGACAGTTCTCCAAGGAGTAGAACCAAGAGGCTGTGAATACTCACAGTCACTCTGATTGTAGTGACGCTATATCAAGGCACAACCTGTCAAACTCGAATAACTCCAATTTGATGTTAAATATGCAAAATCTGATTTAAATTGCAAATGTTTATAATAATAAAATATCCCGCGCATTGCAAGCGTCTGCAATTTAAATCAGATTTCGCAGAACCTCACCTAACCTAACCTAACCTAACCTTACCTTACCTAACCTAACCTAACTTAACCATACCTAACCTAACCTTACCTAACCTAACCTTACCTAACCTTACCTAACCTTACCTAACCTAACCTAACCTAACCTAACCAGCTCCGTGTTTTGCAGCAAGCGAAGCCGTGATTCCCCGCGCGACTCTGACCTCGTCGAGCTGGTCTCCGCGTCGATAAAGCCGCTCGTCGAGTATTCGGACGTCAGCTCCGAGGACCTCTCGGGTCCCGAGGCCGGCGAGATACAGAGCGATGGACTCAGTCTCAGCGAGGGAGAGGTGGGCGACCTAACCGCACTTTCATAACCTGACCGCACTTTCATAACCTGACTTGGCCTTCTTTAAGAATTATTTGCGGTGTTTAACGACGCACTGTTTTGACATCTGGCCATGCGGCACTGGTCTAATGGCGTCGGCCTTCTTTAAAAAGCTTTGTTAGGCTTTGATTGTGAAAAAGAAACTGACAAATACTGACAAAAACTATTTCAACTAGGATTGAATGCTAAGTGAAGAACAACTAAATTTACCAACGTTTCGTAACTTGTACCTGTTACTTTATCAAAGCTAATATCAACATTGGGAAATTCAGTTGTTCTTCACTTAGCATTCAAAACCCAGTTGAAATAGTTTTTGTTAAAACTAGTGCTAAGTTTACATCAAGTAGACATGAGTCTAAAATCAATCATAATAGACACACACAATTGTAAGCAACTTGAATATTGAATCCTGATTTAATTATTTGTGTGGGTAAAATAATTTGCCAAATTTTTAAATAATCTATCATACATTTATCATTCATCATCATCATTATCATTATCATACTATTAGACTTTAACAGTTTCATGAGGTTACAATATTTTCAAATAATGTACGTTAATTTTTATGCTTGAAAAATGTTAACATCCTTTTTTTGGCTTCGTAATCGAAGACCGAAACTATTTCGGCTGAAGTTGGGTGAAAATGAGACGCTTTGAAGAAGGGGAAAATAAGAGACCGATACAAAATAAAAGTTTGTATTTGTGAATTACATTGAAACAAAACGCAAAAATTAGAAACACTTAAAAAGGTCTCAAAATTTGATGACCAAACATGGATCAAGTTATAGTGTTGATAATAATAGAATACCCCGCGCATTGCAAGCGTTTGCAATTTAAATCAGATTTGGCATATTATTGAAACATAAATGAAAAAATATATATTTGAAAAAAAAAAAACACGCTATGATGCCAAAATCAAAGAGCAAAAAATAAATTGAAACCTTAATTTTTCATCTGTTTGATATTTGTCCCTTATCCCGAGCATCTCATTCTTGCTACCCTCTGATCCCGTCATTATTAATTAGGTTCCTAACTCCGGTGCTCGTCTGTCTTTTCCAGGTGTTGTTTGATGTGTATGTTTATTGCCGTGAAGATCAAATACATGATATGTGACAGTCCACAGTAATAATAATAATAACAGTAATAACAATAGAACTAATTTACAAATTTACAGGTGAGCCCGACATCGCTGTCGGAGTCGCGGCGCGATGCTGGCGGCGGCAAGGTGAAGCCGTTTAGAGCGGCGGTCGATCCAGCTCGTACCCTCGCGGAGGTGAGTTGATGGCTTCTGCCGGTGGGCTTGGGGTTTTATAAGGTTTATGTAACGGGGTAGATGAAAGAATGACCAGTTGGAGGGGTGAAAGTTAAGCAACACTGAGCTGGGTCAGGTATTGGATGGGTGACCATCATACACATGACCAGTTCTGTTCGGGAGAGAGGTTGGAGGGATGAAAGTTAAGCAACACTGCGCTGGGTCAGGTATTGGATGGGTGACCATCATACACATGACCAGTTCTGTTCGGGAGAGATGTTGGAGGGATGAAAGTTAAACAACACTGCGCTGTGTCAGGTATTGGATGGGTGACCATCATACACATGACCAGTTCTGTTTGGAAGAGAGGTTGGAGGGATGAAAGTTAGTACAGCAACTTCACTCGCCTTGCTTATCAACCTCTCGACAGCATGGATTTGTGGAGGAATCCTGTTGTTCGCGTTGTACCGTCCTTCGGAAGGGACGTTAAGCCGGTGGTCCCCTTAGTGCTCTTCAACAGGAGTAGGCTACTTGCGGGGACCGGGTTTCCCCTCCTCCCTTCTAGTCTAATTTGGGTTCATCATCATCCACTCATTCACAGACGCCATTAGACCAGTGCCGCATGGCACGTTATCAAAACAGTGCGTCGTTAAACACCACAAATCAAAGAATGAATTAAGAAGGAAGCGATATATGCTGGTATATATGTTTTATTTGCAGTAAAATGTGCAATATTTGAATTATAAATAATTTGGTTCAGTTTCGTGATGTACACAGCTGGCTTGACTGTAACGCGACTTCTCTCCCGCAGGTTGGCGCGTCTCCCGTCTCTTCTCCGTCCCCCGTCGAGATGAAGCCGCGGAGCCGCCGCGATTCCGTCTCGTCGGCCGTCTCTGCCCAGCATCGTCGCAAGCGGTATGCCCCTCGTCCCAAGTTTAGACCCTACAGAGTAAACGATCTCGGATTTTTTTGAAAAATAATTGTTATGAACACCATAACCGTCTCAAAAATTGATGCCCTGAACGTGGACTTGGACCCCAATCTCCACCTGTCACGGGTGTTGCTCTAACCAATTGAGCTACTTGGACCCCGATCTCCACCTGTCGCGGGTGTTGCTCTAACAAATTGAGCTACTTGGACACATAATTCGCTGAGATGATTTTAGTGTATTTGATGAGAATGACGGATCTCCAAGGAGCAGAACCAAGAGGCTGTGAATGCTCACAGTCAATCTGATTCTAGTGACGCTATATCACGTCACAACCTGTCAAACTTCAGTAACTCCAATTTGACGTTGGATTCGTTAAATTTACGCTAAAAAAATGGCTGCTTTTTTAGCGTAAAGCTTTTGTGCTATTTTTAGCACTTTCATCCCATTTCCATCTTGAATTATATTAAATACAATTAAATCAAAAGATCTTGAAAACTAACCTCGCTTTGCCCCGACAGTTACGGCAGCGTTGAGGCGAAGGCCAGCCCGCCGCCGCCTCTTGTCGACGCCGCGGTGAAGAAAGAACGTCGCTATCGCAAGGACAAGCGTCACAAGCGCGACAAGAAGTCGAAGCCGTCTTCGCGCAAGAAGCGACGCAAGCGACGGTCGCACAGCTCGAGCGCGGCGGAGGTGGAGCCGAGTCCGAAGTCGCGGCCGAAGTTGAGCTTCATGACGTCGGACCCTGAGGACGACGACGAGGTAAGGCGTTCGATCTTACGTTTGCCTCAAAAACCGTGCTATGGAAAGGAAGCTAGACTGGAAAAAAAGTGCATCCGAACTGGAATTCGAACCCAGGACCTCCCAATTGCCGGTCGGTCTACTGACTTGGTATTAAACTTTTTAACAATCTTCCTGACAATGTTGCTACAATAGCTGATTTATCAAAGTTTAGACGCACTATAAAAAAATTGTTATTACACAAAGGTTTTTAAAATTATGACAAATTTTATAAATTAAACACGAATGATTGGACAAAGGTATGAGTGCTGTTACTTCAGTATTTCATATGTCTATATTAGTATTTAAGTATAAAGCATTGTCTTTGTTTTTTGCAATTTATTTGTAATTTGTAATCATAATGTACTTTTAATCTTGACGAGTCCACATCCTTTTACTCTTCGAATGTAAGCCCTGTGATTTTGGACAAGTAAAGGTACAATACAATACAATATAACTGAGCTATCTGGGCACACAGATTCCAGCCTTGTGGGCCGGGATCGAGGGACCCCCTCGAGGGGGAAGAGGCTGAGACTAGAGTAGAGTAGAGTTCTTAGCAACTCTACGATGAGATGCTTATTCAACGGTCACAGGACAGAACGTTGATCACCATTCTTCGAATCACGTTCTGTTTCTCCAAAGGTTTGGGTTTTTGCAGGGTTTTTTGTTTTTTCTGACGTTACTACCTGGGAGCTGAAACCAGCAAACGAAAGATGGAAAGGAAGCTAGCCTGAAAAAATGTGAATTTTTATCATTTTTGCCCAAAAAGCTGCATCGACGGAATAATTCTATCAATGCCGAGAATGGTCTGTGAAGTCTATCCCTAGCTCACAGACGAACGAAACGAGTAAAAAAGGAATCAATCGATTAAATTGATGCTGACATTTTGTTAAACAAAACAACAAAATTAACCCGGTCTCTTATTTCCAGGAGGCGGAAGCGCCGGCCCCAGCTGGGGGCGTAGGCCGCGTGCCCGAGCCATGGGAGATCGACGACCGGGAACCGGCACCGGCAAAGTCAGGGGCGGGGTCGGAGAAGTCAGCTTCGCCGGCCCTCACGCCCCTAACGCCACCATTACCCTCCAGGAGGCTCAGTCCGCGGGTAAGCATGTCATCTCAAATAACATGGATAGAGCATAGGATCCAGTCAGCTGATCTCAAATAACCTGGATAGAGCATAGGATCCAGCCAGCTGATTTCAAATAACCTGGATAGAGCATAGGATCCAGCCAGCTGATCTCAAATAACCTGGATAGAGCATAGGATCCAGCCAGATGATCTCAAATAACCTGGATAGAGCATAGGATCCAGTCAGCTGATATCAAATAACCTGGATAGAGCATAGGATCCAGCCAGCTGATTTCAAATAACCTGGATAGAGCATAGGATCCAGCCAGCTGATCTCAAATAACCTGGATAGAGCATAGGATCCAGCCAGATGATCTCAAATAACCTGGATAGAGCATAGGATCCAGTCAGCTGATATCAAATAACCTGGATAGAGCATAGGATCCAGCCAGCTGATTTAAAATAACCTGGATAGAGCATAGGATCCAGCCAGATGATCTCAAATAACCTGGATAGAGCATAGGATCCAGTCAGCTGATATCAAATAACCTGGATAGAGCATAGGATCCAGTCAGCTGATCTCAAATAACCTGGATAGAGCATAGGATCCAGCCAGCTGATCTCAAATAACCTGGATAGAGCATAGGATCCAGCCAGCTGATCTCAAATAACCTGGATAGAGCATAGGATCCAGCCAGCTGATCCCAAATAACCTGGATAGAGCAAAGGATTATGAACGACCTGCTTGTTTTCTTCTAGGAGTCTCCCCACACTCCCCCTCTGCCCCCGAAGGCATACGAACGCAGTCGGGAAGCAGATCGAGACCGGGATCGGGAGATCGACACCGACCGGGAAACTGAGAGGGACCGGCGGTCCGTGAGCCCCGCCAGTCCGGCGCGAAGGCCAAGTCCCGGGCGGCACCGGGCTATTAGGTTGTCCAACTCTCCGCCACCACACAGGTGGGTTTGCGTTTCTTGCTGAAGCCAACCTCGACTGTATGAAGGTCTACCCACATTTGACATAGCCAAAAGCACAAGCATGGCACACAAGGATCTTAAAACTTGGTTATCATATGGGACTGCACACAATTGACATAGCAATCCGCACAAGCATAGCACACAAGGATCTTAAAACTTGGTTATCATATGGGACTGCACACAATTGACACAACGTGCATAGCACACAAGGATCTTAAAACTTGGTTATCATATGGGACTGCACACAATTGACATAGCAATAAGCACAAGCACAGCACTGTTACAACAAATGCTGTTCTTTACGGCAAATGCGACATGCATCAGAATCGAATTTGGCCATTCTCGTAACCGTTTCCGTTCTGCCAGCAGAAAGCCGAGTCCCACGCGGCACCGAGTCATTCGCTTGTCCAGTTCGCCGCCGCCAAACAGGTGAGACGTTGGCGCAGAACTAAAACCACATTTACGTTCAAAGAAAAACTATTTCAACTGGGTTTTGAATGCTAAGTAAACAGCTACTAACTTTCCCGACGTTTTGCAACATATACTAGTTACTTCTTCAGAGGTTTGAGCAGTCCTTTATTCAGTCCTTTAACCATATTCAGGACTGCTCAAACCTCTGAAGAAGTAACTAGTATATGTTGCAAAACGTCGGGAAATTTAGTAGCTGTTTACTTAGCATTCAAAACCCATTTCAAATAGTTTTTCTAAAAACTTGTGCTAAGGATAAATCAAGTAGACATGAGTCTAAAAACCATCACATTTACTTTTTTTTTTCTGGCATTTCTGCAATTTTCTTGTGATTTTTTAAGAGCACTTCAAATTTATTTACTGTGTGAAAAGGATGCCAAGAGGCTGGTAGATATTGATAGATATAACCATTATTAATATCTCGTTTTTTGCCCCCAGGTATGGCTCCCCCTCGCCTGGCCGGCTACTACCTCGCTACGAGGACGAGCTTCTCAGGCTTGATTCTCACCGAGCGTGGAGGTCGCCGATTAGATCCCCGGCGCCGATGCACAGAAACCTGTCGCCCGTTCAGTCCTTGAGATCCAGGTCAGTTCGGAAGTTTCGCGGTTATTTGCAGCTCGGCTGCCGGGTGTTTGGAAGAATAGCCCCGACCTAGAACTATGGTAGCATCGCCAAATGACCGCTCTAGGTCGGGGTTATATAATACCACCGGTCGTATTATGTAGCACCATGGTAGCACCGCCAAATGACCGCTCTAGGTCGGGGTTAAATAATACCACCGGTCGTATTATGTAGCACCATGGTAGCATCGCCAAATGACCGCTCTAGGTCGGGGTTATATAATACCACCGGTCGTATTATGTAGCACCATGGTAGCACCGCCAAATGACGGCTCTAGGTCGGGGTTATATAATACCACCGGTCGTATTATGTAGCACCATGGTAGCACCACCAAATGACCGCTCTAGGTCGGGGTTTTATAATACCACCGGTCTTATTATGTGTTTAACGACTCTGTTTCTGCGCCAGCCGTCGCAGTCCGAGCCCGCGGCCGAGGAAGAAGCGGAGAACGGAGCAGCGTGGGCCAATGCCGACGACGGAGTCCAAGGAGCTCAAGGGCCGCGCCAAGTCTCACCGCCGCGGAGCAAAGGAACGAGGGATGCACAAGCGTTCGCGGTCGCCGCAGGGCTCGGGTCTGCCGGCATCATTCCGTACAAGGTAATTGATTGATTGATTTCCTTTCTTGGCTTAAAAAAAAAAAAACATTTACAAGTCGTGAATCCTGCTAGGGATCTTCAGGATATTACATAAAATATTAAAAAGTAGTAATATTAAAATTAGTAATATTAAAAAGTACAGTCATAATAAATATGATAATTGTAGTAGTAATAATGATAATAATAATTCTGATGGTATAGTGGTAATACTAGTGTGGTAGGAACATACCTACAAACTATGATACTAATATAGTAATAATGATAATAATAATTCTGATGGTATGGTGGTAATACTAGTGTGGTAGGAACATACCTACAAACTATGATACTAATATAGTAATAATGATAATAATAATTCTGATGGGATAGTGGTAATACTAGTGTGGTAGGAACATACCTACAAACTATGATACTAATATAGTTATAATCATAATAATAATTCTGATGGTATGGTGGTAATACTAGTGTGGTAGGAACATACTTACAAACTATGATACTAAATTACAATTTTACAATTTTACAATATTGGCAAGTTCATTGAATGACAGGCTGTTCCATAGCTGAGTTCCTCTGCCAAGGAGTGAGTGGCGTCCTATGTTTGTTCGATAAAACTTCATAAACTTTATATTAAAGTAAATTGTTTTTCTAGTTAAATAAGTAACCGTACCACTTAGAAGCCCTCGAGCGCTATTTTTACACTTCAAGTCATGCCATTAGAGTCCTCAACGCTGACTCGACCCAACCTAACCTCACTTTCAGCCTCCGCCGCTCGTCTCCGCGATCGCGCACCCGATCGCGGTCGCCGCACTTCCGGTCGCGTCACTCCCCTCACGCTCGCGCCGCCGCCAAGAAGCGGCCGCGATCGCCGCCCCCCTCCATGACGCGCGCGAACAAGAGGGCGGCGTCACCACGGACTCCGCCCTCCGCGCCGCGGGGTCCCGCCCCCGGAAGCCCCGCCCACACAGCCAAGGAGCTGCGCGGCATGGAGAAAATGGCGCAGACGAGCCTGTTTGCCGAGCTGTTGAAGGAAAAGAACACACGGCAGCTCGCGATGCAGAAACTGGCCGCGATCAACGCGAGGAAGGAGATGGCAGAGTTGGCCGAGGTCGTGGACATTCCGGTGCCATCCGAACCGAGCGGTTAGTGGAAATGACAAACATTTCGTGTCGACATAACCTAAAAAATTTCAAAGTTAATAACTTTTGGTTGCTTGTTTTCCTATACCATTGAACGTCCTATGCCAGGCCATGATATACCCGTGGTAACATAAGATAGCAGAATTGAGAAGCTCTGTCAGGCGATCTCAGCATCTCCATGGCTACCAAACGTTGAATCTACCATTGAACCTCCTATGCTAGGCCATGATATACCCGTGGTAACATAAGATAGCAGAATTGAGAAGCTCTGTCAGGCGTTTTTAGCATCTCCATGGCTACCAAACGTTGAATCTACCATTGAACCTCTTATGCTAGGCCATGATATACCCGTGGTAACATAAGATAGCAGAATTGAGAAGCTCTGTCAGGCGATCTCAGCATCTCCATGGCTACCAAACGTTGAATCTACCATTGAACCTCCTATGCTAGGCCATGATATACCCGTGGTAACATAAGATAGCAGAATTGAGAAGCTCTGTCAGGCGATCTCAACATCTCCATGGCTACCAAACGTTGAATCTACCATTGAACCTCCTATGCTAGGCCATGATATACCCGTGGTAACATAAGATAGCAGAATTGAGAAGCTCTGTCAGGCAATCTCAGCGTTTCTATGGCTACCAAACGTTTAATCTACCATTGAACCTCCTATGCTAGGCCATGATATACCCGTGGTAACATAAGATAGTAGAATTGAGAAGCTCTGTCAGGCGATCTCAGCATCTCCATGGCTACCAAACGTTTAATCTACCATTGAACCTCCTATGCTAGGCCATGATATACCCGTGGTAACATAAGATAGTAGAATTGAGAAGCTCTGTCAGGCGATCTCAGCATCTCCATGGCTACCAAACGTTGAATCTACCATTGAACCTCCTATGCTAGGCCATGATATACCCGTGGTAACATAAGATAGCAGAATTGAGAAGCTCTGTCAGGCAATCTCAGCTTCTCCATGGCTACCAAACGTTTAATCTACCATTGAACCTCCTATGCTAGGCCATGATATACCCGTGGTAACATAAGATAGTAGAATTGAGAAGCTCTGTCAGGCGATCTCAGCATCTCCATGGCTACCAAACGTTGAATCTACCATTGAACCTCCTATGCTAGGCCATGATATACCCGTGGTAACATAAGATAACAGAATTGAGAAGCTCCGTCAGGCGATCTCAGCATCTTCATGGCTACCAAACGTTGAATCTACCATTGAACCTCCTATGCTAGGCCATGATATACCCGTGGTAACATAAGATAGCAGAATTGCGAAGCTCTGTCAGGCGATCTCAGCATCTCCATGGCTACCAAACGTTGAATCTACCATTGAACCTCCTATGCTAGGCCATGATATACCCGTGGTAACATAAGATAGCAGAATTGAGAAGCTCTGTCAGGCGATCTCAGCATCTCCATGGCTACCAAACGTTGAATCTACCATTGAACCTCCTATGCTAGGCCATGATATACCCGTGGTAACATAAGATAGCAGAATTGAGAAGCTCTGTCAGGCAATCTCAGCTTCTCCATGGCTACCAAACGTTTAATCTACCATTGAACCTCCTATGCTAGGCCATGATATACCCGTGGTAACATAAGATAGTAGAATTGAGAAGCTCTGTCAGGCGATCTCAGCATCTCCATGGCTACCAAACGTTGAATCTACCATTGAACCTCCTATGCTAGGCCATGATATACCCGTGGTAACATAAGATAGCAGAATTGCGAAGCTCTGTCAGGCGATCTCAGCATCTCCATGGCTACCAAACGTTGAATCTACCATTGAACCTCCTATGCTAGGCCATGATATACCCGTGGTAACATAAGATAGCAGAATTGAGAAGCTCTGTCAGGCGATCTCAGCATCTCCATGGCTACCAAACGTTGAATCTACCATTGAACCTCCTATGCTAGGCCATGATATACCCGTGGTAACATAAGATAGAAGAATTGAGAAGCTCTGTCAGGCGATCTCAGCATCTTCATGGCTACCAAACGTTGAATCTACCATTGAACCTCCTATGCCTGGCCATGATATACCCGTGGTAACATAAGATCACTTCTCTAAGCAACTCTACTTGTTTTTACAGAATCTAAGGAGCCCGAGGTGATCGTTTTAGACCCACCCGAGTCCGACGACGTGACTGACTCCGCCCCCTACGCCCCTCTAGCACCGCCTCCGATGTTCGGCGAGGTGGGCGTGAGCCACGAGCCGGTGGCGGTCGTCGCTGGATCGGGCAACATCCTCTTCGTGCAAGACCCGGTGGTGAGTTCTTCATCCGCTTCACGTTCTATTCACGTAGAAAAGGGTCCAGCCACAGACGGTCAAAGACAAATCGCACTTTATGGAATTAGTCAACGAATAAAATTTAATGTAGCATTTTGTGGCAGTTTTACTGTTAACATTTAATATTCTTCAAGATAACCTCAAATTGATTCTACTGAGAACACAAGTGACAGTTACGCCAAAGCTTAAATTAGCCATTTAAATTCGAGTTTCACAGGTTGTGACGTGATATAGCGTCACTAGAATCAGAGTGACTGTGAGTATTCACAGCCTTTTGGTACTACTCCTTGGAGATCTGTCATTCTCATCAAATACACTAAAACCGTCTCAAAAAGCTAGTGTCCAAGTAGCTAAATTGGTTAGAGCAACACCTGCGACAGGTGGAGATCGGGGTCCAAGTAGCTCAATTGGTTAGAGCAACACCCGCGACAGGTGGAGATCGGGGTTCGAGTCCCCGTTTGGGCATCAATTTTTGAGACGGTTAAAGTGTTCATAATAATAAAATACCAACTTTGTATATCGATAGATTAGAAAATCACTGTGTCGCTGTAAAAGTGCTAGTGCTTCTTCTTGTGCTTGTTTTCATTGCCATGCCAATTGTGGGTACATCTTGGTTCTCAGCTCTAATTTAAAACGTTCTGCTGAGCAAATGAGCCGGTAACGTGTGGCAATGGTTAATGTTAAGCATAAGTTAACCAGCACCTTATTTGCCGTAAAGGACGGCAAACAGACCAATTAACACGTCCATATGAAAATATTGCCAGAGCTTGCTTGGCTCTTGATTTCAATTGGCGGTCCTGGAAATGTGAGCTCTTCGATATCGATCCCACGTCTGAAACTATGTATTCCGATGTGTTCCAGTCGTTGGTGCCCCTGCCGTCGGCGCCCGCGAACATACCATTTGTGCCGGATTCTGGCGCGGTGCCGGACCAGGAGCCGGAGCGGCTTCGTTCGGATAGCCGGACGAGGGGGACAGGCGCTACCCAGAAAAGGTGAGAACGGATTCGGTGTTATTATTTATTATTATTTTGTGGTGTTTGACAATGCACTGTTTTGACATCTGGCCATACGGCACTTGTCTGATGGCATCGGTGAATGAGTGGATGATAATAAACCTAACCTAGCCTGGAAGGGAGGAGGGGAAACCCAGTGCCGGCACGTAGCCTACTCCTGTCAAAGACCAAGGGGACCACCAGCTTAACATCCCTTCCGAAGGACGGTACAACGCGAACAACAGGATTCCTCCTCAAATCCATGCTGTCGAGAGGTTGATAAGCAGGGCGAGTGAAGTTGCTGTACTAACTTTCATCCCTCCAACCTCTCTCCCGAACAGAACTGGTCATGTGTATGATGGTCACCCATACAATACCTGACCCAGCGCAGTGTTGCTTAACTTTCATCCCTCCAACCTCTCTTCCGAACAGAACTGGTCATGTGTATGATGGTCACCCATCCAATACCTGACACAGCGCAGTGTTGTCTAACTTTCATCCCTCCAACATCTCTCTCGAACAGAACTGGTCATGTGTATGATGGTCACCCATCCAATACCTGACCCAGCGCAGTGTTGCTTAACTTTCATCCCTCCAACCTCTCTCCCGAACAGAACTGGTCATGTGTATGATGATCACCCATCCAATACCTGACTCAGCGCAGTGTTGCTTAACTTTCATCCCTTCAACCTCTCTCCCGAACAGAACTGGTCATGTGTATGATGATCACCCATCCAATACCTGACTCAGCGCAGTGTTGCTTAACTTCGGTAATCTCACGAGAACCGGTGTTTCCAATACGCCAACCCGTTAAGTTGAGAGATTTGGTGTTGTTTTGTGCGAAGGCAACACGACTAGAGTCGATAATTGTCAATCACCAGTCTCCCTACAAAAGAACTCCGTATCTAACCCCTCGTGCTTTTTCCAGCTCCGTTCCGTCTTCGTTGCCCGAGAACGGCCCGCGAGTTTCCCGGAGCCTCACCAAGCTGCCGCTGCCGCCCGGCATTCGGTCCTGCGACCTCGAGAGCATCGACTCCCCGAGCATGAGTCCCAGCCCCGAGCCGGTCAAGGCAAGGAGGGGCATCAAGGACCTGCCCATGCCACCAGGTAGGTTCATATCAGTGCCAAGTACCAGCCACCGCTTAGCCTTGTCACTTTGACACACTGTGTTGGCTGCTCCTGTCCAACAGCACCAAGGACCGGCCACCGCTTAGCCTTGTCACTTTGACACACTGTTGGCTGCTCCTGTCCAACAGCACCAAGGACCGGCCACCGCTTAGCCTTGTCACTTTGACACACTGTGTTGGCTGCTCCTGTCCAACAGCACCAAGGACCAGTCACCGCTTAGCCTTGTTACTTTGACACACTGTGTTTGCTGCTCCTGTCCAACAGCACCAAGGACCGGCCACCGCTTAGCCTTGTCACTTTGATACACTGTGTTGGCTGCTCCTGTCCAACAGCATCAAGGACCAGTCACCGCTTAGCCTTGTCCATCGGCCATCTGTTAACGACTAACGAAGCCAACCTAACCTAACTTTCCGTCTCAGCGAGCTTTCCCGCTGCTGTCCCGGTCGACGACCCCTCTGCCACGGCGCCTCGCGACGACGCCAAGCCGCGGCTCAAGCGGCCAACGATCGTCAACAAGCGCCGCGGCTCTAAGTCGAGCTCGGCTCCGATGTCCGCGACCGGCGGCAAGGACTGGGGCGAGCGCTGCGTCGATGTCTTCCAGGTGTTGGCGCAGATCGGGGAGGGGACTTACGGCCAAGTCTACAAGGCCAAGGACACGCGGCATGCCACAGGTGGGTGGAGTCGGGTTATGTCTGTCCTATATCTGAGCCATTCGTTGCTGTAAGAGTTTAATTTATACAGATCGCTGTTAAAACATAACTCCATAAGGATGGAATATCTGTGCAAGCTTTATCTGTGGTAGCCTTTGACTCATAAGGATGGAATATCTGTGCAAGTTTTATCTGTGGTAGTCTTTGCCTCATAAGGATGGAATATCTGTGCAAGCTTTATCTGTGCTAGTCTTTGCCTCATAAGGATGGAATATCTGTGCAAGCTTGATCTGTGCTAGTCTTTGCCTCATAAGGATGGAATATCTGTGCAAGCTTTATCTGTGGTAGTCTTTGCCTCATAGGGATGGAATATCTGTGCAAGCTTTATCTGTGCTAGTCTTTGCCTCATAAGGATGGAATATCTGTGCAAGCTTTATATATAACAAAGCCCACAAAGTCTAAAACCATGTTTCATTTTGGTTTTTTTTCTCCAGGTGGTGTTCCTGGGACTGACTCTCCGCCTGTAATCGGTAAGTCATCTCCCGCTTTCAAACCTGTCTGCGTTGCATTTAAGATTTAATGTCGTCAACATTAACGAAGGCTTACGTGCCTGTAGTAAGAAATTCCGTGAGGTTTTTGCGAATGAGTCATCTTTTCAAATGCTTCAAGTCTTCAAATTACTCAAAAACCTGCTAAAATCTTGCCTTGAAATATTATGTAGTGGAGATTTCACCTTTCCTATGTTGGAATAGGTAACAAAAATTGTTTTGCAGCTACTGTTTTTGGGGCTTTGTCCCATGAGCTGACATCACTAACAGAATAGGTGAACTAAGTTAGGTTATGAGATCTGACATAAAGCATCACTTTGTCGAACTCAAACTTGCACTTCTTTGTTGCTGTGGGAGAGAAGTTGTGGAACACACTGCAGTCATTAACAAATGGAATTGTTTACCGAATTGATATTTTATAATCAAGAAACAGCGTAGATTACAATTGGAAACTGTAAGAATATATATTTTTAAACCTTATGGTGGTTCGTTCAGAATGTAAAAATCATATTTGAGCAAATCTGTTTGCATGGCATTATTCTATAGTGTTGCTGACTCACTAATAAAATACTTTAAACAATTATTCTGCAGGAAATTTGTGGGAAACTCAGAAAAACAAACTTTTTGTTGTAGTCTTTGGTTTTTTGAGAAGTAAGAGAGTTGAGTCATTCGCAATTATTTTATTACATCTTCAATACTAATCTTGATTTGATAACAAGTTTTCAGACATCTTACTTATCTAATTACAAATAAAATTACTGTTCTTAATTGTGTTAAAATGAGTAAAAAAACTCCGTTCGTGTTTCAACGCTGAAATCTCACCGGTAAATACAATTTCGATAGCGATAATTTGTTATTTGTTACCCCAGAGCACGACGACTTCAGAAAAGTTGGTCTTATCTCGATCAGAAAATAGTGTCTATGAAACCGAAGTCAAAGTCAGTCAGTCACGGGGTTAAATTATGTCCCTTAGCTACTGACAGTGAGTCGCTCAGACTCGGGGAGATCATTAATCGACTTAAACATAGGCATCGTGCTCTAGTTAAACTCAACCGTTTAGCTACATCGTTTTAAGAAATACTATTTGAACTGGGTTTTGAATGCTAAGTAAAGGGCTACTAAATTTCCTCATGATCATCGTATAAATCATATACATTCATATAACTCGTATAAATCAAGATGACGTTTAAAGTGAAGTGAAATTTAGTACCCCTTTACTTAGCATTCAAAATCCAGTTGAAATAGTTTATCTTAAAACTTGTGCTAAGGATAAATCAAGTAGACATGAGTCTAAAAACTATTGTAGCTACATCGTTATTTCTCGTAATTAAATGGACCACGATCGGATTGCAGAGCTGGTCGCGCTCAAGAAAGTTCGTCTGGAGAACGAGAAGGAAGGCTTCCCTATAACGGCCGTCCGCGAGATCAAGATCCTGCGGCAGCTCAACCACAAGAACATCGTGAACCTGCGCGAGATCGTAACGGACAAGCAGGACGCGATGGACTTCCGCAAGGTACGGTGACGGCCGAGTGTTTTGTCGAGGGTTCGTTGAAAGATTCTCGTTGGCGTTGAAACGATGATGAGTCCAAACGGCTGGTGCATGTGATAGCGCAGAGAGGAGTAACTCATGTAATCGAGATTATATTTCCTCCTCTTTTCTTTGCCGTTAAGCAATCTTGTATGAAAAGATTGGGAAAGTTTCGGAAAAAAAGTTAAAAATCATTAAAAAGATGATCGCCTGACAGAGCTTTTCAATTCTGCTATCTTATGTTACCACGGGTATATCATGGTCTAGCATAGGAGGTTCAATGGTAGATTCAATGTTTGGTAGCCATAGAGATGCTAAGATCGCCTGACAGAGCTTCTCAATTCTGCTATCTTATGTTTCCACGGGTATATCATGGTCTAGCATAGGAGGTTCAATGGTAGATTCAACGTTTGGTAGCCATGGAGATGCTTAGATCGCCTGTCAGAGCTTCTCAATCACAGCGTTAACGACCCCTCGCTTTCCCAGGACAAGGGCTCGTTCTACCTCGTCTTCGAATACATGGACCACGACCTGATGGGCCTCCTTGAGTCGGGCATGGTCGACTTCAACGAGGCCAACAATGCTTCGATCATGAGGCAGCTACTCGACGGACTCAGCTACTGTCACCGCAAAAATTTTCTCCACCGCGACATCAAATGCAGCAACATACTGATGAACAACAAGGGGGAGGTAAGCATGTACAGACATCGTAAAGTGGGCGGATCAATGTAGAGAGAGGTTAACGAACAAGTGTACACTGTCGCAACCTACCACTCACCGCCCAGGAAGTTACGTACTCTCCCTGAACTTTCCCAATCAACGTATTCTTGTTATCCCAGCCCTTTGACACATTACAAATCAACATATTCTTGTTATCCCAGCACTTTGGCACATTACAAATCAACAGATTCTTGTTATCCCAGCACTTTGACACATTACAAATCAACATATTCTTGTTATCCCAGCACTTTGACACATTACAAATCAACATATTCTTGTTATCCCAGCACTTTGACACATTACAAATCAACATATTTTTGTTATCCCAGCATTTTGACACATTACAAATCAACATATTCTTGTTATCCCAGCACTTTGGCACATTACAAATCAACATATTCTTGTTATCCCAGCACTTTGACACATTACAAATCAACATATTCTTGTTATCCCAGCACTTTGACACATTACAAATAAACAGATTCTTGTTATCCCAGCACTTTGACACATTACAAATCAACATATTCTTGTTATCCCAGCACTTTGACACATTACAAATCAACATATTCTTGTTATCCCAGCTCTTTGGCACATTACAATTTAACTACAGTTCTTAAATCTGATTTATCTTTATTTCTCTTGAAAAAAAAAAACAGTATAACCCGCTTAATTCCAGGTTAAGCTGGCTGACTTCGGTCTTGCTCGACTTTACAACGCCGAGGATCGGCAGCGACCGTACACCAACAAAGTGATCACGCTCTGGTACAGACCTCCGGAGCTGTTGCTCGGCGAGGAGAGGTACGGCCCAGCGATCGATGTCTGGAGCTGCGGCTGCATCCTTGGGGAGCTGTTCTGGAAGAAACCGGTCTTTCAGGTAAACGATAACTCTTGTACCTTTCGCCCCCGTAATAGAGCAATGGGGAGCTGTTCTGGAAGAAACCGGTCTTTCAGGTGAACGAAAACTCTTGTACCGTTGAGTGCAGGTTATAGGTAGAGTTTCAACGTCAATGTTACAGTCTCTGCGTGAAAGATGGCCGCCAAATGACTACCTTACCGACAAAAATGCAGAGTACCGGAACATCACGTTAAGTGGAGCCACTGTCGTGTGAAATTTAATTTCAATATTTCTCGTAGGTTAACTCGCTTTTGAGACTTTTCATGATGAAAAAATCTCCATCAATGTTTACCTCAACAATTGATACACACGTAACGATATTAAAAAGCATTAATAAGATATTATAAGGACCCCTGTCCCAGTCAAACTCCTGTCTATAACAATTGCACTTCATTATTTGGAACGCTGGCGACCGCTAAAAACTTAAATTCAAACTCTGATCTCCTTGGACACTTGGGACACTTGGGTTGAGCTACTTGGACACATCGTTTTCAAGAGGATTTTAGTGTTTCATATAACTAAACACTTTGCGCATTGCAAGCGTTTTCAATTTGAATTAGATTTTGCGACAATTTCACTCTTTAAATGCTTCATATCCCTGCATATATGAGACCACCGAAGTTGAGCAACACTGCGCTAGGGCAGGTATTGGATGAGTGACCATCATACACATGACCAGTTCTGTTCGGGAGAGTGGTTGGAGGGATGAAAGTTAAGCAACACTGCGCTGGGTCAGGTATTGGATGGGTGACCATCATATACATGACCAGTTCTGTTTGGGAGAGAGGTTGGAAGGATGAAAGTTAAGCAACACTGCGCTGAGTCAGGTATTGGATGGGTGACCATCATATACATGACCAGTTCTGTTTGGGAGAGAGGTTGGAAGGATGAAAGTTAGTACAACTTAACTAACCTTGTAAATCAACCTCTCAACAGCATGGATTTGCAAAGAAAATTGGGGAAAAATAGCAAAAGGTCAGCTTTAACCACACTTTGTCTGCCTCTAGGCCAACGTGGAGATGATGCAGCTCGAGATGATCTCGCGCATGTGCGGCACGCCGACGCCCGCCGTCTGGCCGTCGGTCATCAAGCTGCCGCTCTGGCACACGCTGAAGCCGAAGAAGGCGTATCGACGGCGTCTGCGCGAGGAGTTCATCTTCATGCCGGGCTCGGCGCTGGATCTGCTGGACAAGATGCTTGAGCTCGACCCCGAGAAGCGGATCACGGCCGAGGATGCGTTGAAGTCCGTGTGGCTGAAGAACGTGCAGCCTGACAAGTGAGTGGCGCAATCTGATTGAATCTACCATTGAACCTCCTATGCTAGGCCATTATATACCCGTGGTAACATAAGATAGCAGAATTGAGAAGCTCTGTCAGGCGATCTCAGCATCTCCATGGCAACCAAACGTTGAATCTACCATTGAACCTCCTATGCTAGGCCATGATATACCCGTGGTAACATAAGATAGCAGAATTGAGAAGCTCTGTCAGGTGATCTCAGCATCTCCATGCCTACCAAACGTTGAATCTACCATTGAACCTCCTATGCTAGGCCATGATATACCCGTGGTAACATAAGATAGCAGAATTGAGAAGCTCTGTCGGGTGATCTCAGCATCTCCATGGCTACCAAACGTTGAATCTACCATTGAACCTCCTATGCTTGGCTATGATATACCCGTGGTAACATAAGATAGCAGAATTGAGAAGCTCTGTCAGGCGATCTCAGCATCTCCATGGCTACCAAACGTTGAATCTACCATTGAACCTCCTATGCTAGGCCATGATATACCCGTGGTAACATAAGATAGCAGAATTGAGAAGCTCTGTCAGGCGATCTCAGCATCTCCATGGCAACCAAACGTTGAATCTACCATTGAACCTCCTATGCTAGGCCATGATATACCCGTGGTAACATAAGATAGCAGAATTGAGAAGCTCTGTCAGGCGATCTCAGCCTCTCCATGGCAACCAAACGTTGAATCTACCATTGAACCTCCTATGCTAGGCCATGATATACCCGTGGTAACATAAGATAGCAGAATTGAGAAGCTCTGTCAGGTGATCTCAGCCTCTCCATGGCTACCAAACGTTGAATCTACCATTGAACCTCCTATGCTAGGCCATGATATACCCGTGGTAACATAAGATAGCAGAATTGAGAAGCTCTGTCAGGCGATCTCAGCCTCTCCATGGCTACCAAACGTTGAATCTACCATTGAACCTCCTATGCTAGGCCATGATATACCCGTGGTAACATAAGATAGCAGAATTGAATTGTTTATATAAATAAATCACACAAGCTTGAGTGTGGGAAAGTAAACTGCATTGTGACGTGGCATTTTAAGAATAAGAATATGCAGTAGATTAGTTTATTAGTGAAGGTAACTCTACGAATCGTTGTTCCCAGGATGCAATGTCCCGAGCTGCCGACCTGGCAAGACTGCCACGAGCTCTGGAGCAAGAAGCGGCGACGTCAGCTTCGCGAGCAGCAGGAGTCGTCCAACAACCTGCCGCCGGGCAAGCCCGCCAAGGAGAAGCAGCGCGGAGACGACGCCCACGAGGCTGGCGGGTGAGTCTGAGAGACCGGCGACTTTGTTTAGATGTCGTAGATGTTTTGCAACCGACGGTAGAAGTTGGGCAGTCGGTGCCGGGAACAAATGGCCGTATCGTGCTGGATATGAGTGATTTTAGGCAATTTTTAGGAGCTAAATGAGTTTTTTTTTTGCGCGAAATTTGGAATAGGGTGCCGAGAGGCTGGATATTGTGAATAGGGTGCCAAGAGGCTGGATATTGTGAATAGGGTGCCAAGAGGCTGGATATTGTGAATAGGATGCCAAGAGACTGGATATTGTAAATAGAGTGCCAAGAGGCTGGATATTGTGAATAGGATGCCAAGAGGCTGGATATTGTGAATAGGATGCCAAGAGGCTGGATATTGTGAATAGGATGCCAAGAGGCTGGATATTGTGAATAGGATGCCAAGAGGCTGGATATTGTGAATAGGATGCCAAGAGGCTGGATATTGTGAATAGGATGCCAAGAGGCTGGATATTGTGAATAGGATGTCAAGAGGCTGGATATCGTGAATTGGATGCCAAGAGGCTGGATATTGTGAATAGGATGCCAAGAGGCTGGATATTTTGAATAGGATGTCAAGAGGCTGGATAGGAAAATAGAAAAGACACCGTCGTATTTTATCCAGCACTGTACGGTTATAAGTTTGCCGTGTTTCTGCCAGCACTTTTAAACGGACGTCCGTTTGGTTGTCCGCGCATGCGTTTGCCTGGTCGTTTTGTTCGTATCGCGTCTGCACCGTTCGTTGTTTTCAGGTCACCGCCCGCGCAGTCCCCTGCCAAACGACACCATCACGACAGGTGGGTTTGTGTGCTCTTTATAATCATATCTGTGTTGTTAAACCTTAGCAATAGTGCAACTTCACTCGCCTTGCTCATCAACCTCTCGACAGCAACTTCACTCGCCTTGCTCATCAACCTCTCGACAGCAACTCCACTCGCCTTGCTCATCAACCTCTCGACAGCAACTTCACTCGCCTTGCTTATCAACCTCTCGACAGCATGGATTTGTGGAGGAATCCTGTTGTTCGCGTTGTACCGTCCTTCAGAAGGAACGTTAAGTCGGTGGTCCCCTTGGTGCTCTTCGACTGGAGTAGGCTACGTGCCGGCACCGGGTTTCCCCTCCTCCTTTCTAGGCTAGGTTAGGTTCATCACCATCCACTCATTCACCAACGCCATTTGAGGAGTGCCAAAGTATTTTTTTTTTTTTTTTTTTTTTTTTTTGCTACAAAAATGACTTTATTAAAATTTGTGCTTTAGCCAAGTTTGCTGGGACAGAAGTGGGAAAAAATTTTTGCAAAATGTAGTAATAATTTGCTTGCGCCTGCAGCTCGTCGAAGGTGCTTAAGAAGGAGGCCTCGGGACTGAACTCTGCGCGTTCGGCGGTGGACGACCTTGGAATTGAAGGGGCGTCGCCCGACCCGGTCACGCCCCCGCCCCTTCTCTCGGGGCGGAACAAGTGAGTGACTGGCGGCATGGTTCGATGCAATACGTTTGCTTATTGGGAAGAAAATGTAAAAAAACTGACATTTAGAACGCTGATTTTGGTCTTTTGATGCCAGACAAAAAAATTATTAATGGTTTAACTTAAAAAATGATTTATTTAAGCCTGTGTTTTTTTTTTAAATTAGTGAAAAATTACAATGTTATATTATTAAAAATTATCTTTGCCTTTTGAGGATTTTAATAGAAGGCTAATAGAATTACAAAAGTGTTTGTAGAATTTACAATATTATTACATAGAATTTTGTGGTTAGTTTATAAATTTACTGTGGTATTTGTTATTTTTTGCTATTGTACCTAGGGAGGTACAAGAAGGCTTGATGGCTCATGTCGCTATTGTATCTAGGGAGGTACAAGAAGGCTTGATGGCCCATGTCACTATTGTACCTAGGGAGGTACAAGAAGGCTTGATGGCCCATGTCGCTATTGTACCCAGGGAGGTACAAGAAGGCTTGATGGCCCATGTCACTATTGTACCTAGAGAGGTACAAGAAGGCTTGATGGCCCATGTCGCTATTGTACCCAGGGAGGTACAAGAAGGCTTGATGGCCCATGTTGCTATTGTACCTAGGGAGGTACAAGAAGGCTTGATGGCCCATGTCGCTATTGTATCTAGGGAGGTGCAAGAAGGCTTGATGGCCCATGTCGCTATTGTACCTAGGGAGTTACAAGAAGGCTTGATGGCCCATGTCGCTATTGTACCTAGGGAGGTACAAGAAGGCTTGATGGCCCATGTTGCTATTGTACCTAGGGAGGTGCAAGAAGGCTTGATGGCCCATGTCGCTATTGTATCTAGGGAGGTAAATTTTCAAAGGGTGGTCATTTTTACCAATAAATGCAAGTTTGGAGATCATTTGGGCCACCATCTTCCCAGGCTGGGTGGCCTGCAGCTGCCGCTCTCATTGGAGGTAGCCGGACCGGTCCTGGTATCCGACTGGTATTTGGTGCTGAATATCCGGTCGATTCTGTTGCAGGTCCGGCGGCCAGACTCCCCCACCGGCAGCTGCCAGCCGGACAAACCAGGGCGTCCGTAACATGAGCATCTCCACAAACTCCAACCACTCGGACTCGAGAACTCCGCCGCCCGGGGCCGGTCAAGACCAGGGATCGGGCGAGACTGGTTCGTTGCAGAGGCAACTGTCCGTGCTGGCGCATGCGCTGGTCAATCGGCTGCCGGTCAAGGTCGACCAGGTGCTTGGACTTAAGCAAGACAAGGAGGTGAGGTATAGGGCGGTAGAATGCCACTAGAATCAGAGCGACAGCCTCTTAGTTCTACTCCTTGGAGATCTGGCATTCTCATCAAATGCACTAAAATCCTATCAAAAAGCCAGTGTCCAAGTAGCTCAATTGGTTAGTGCTCATGATCCACAGCTAGAAAGTATTGCATAAATAGAGTTCAGTGATTGAAATCTTATTTAAATTGCAAACTCTTGCAATTCGCAGAGTATTTTATTATTATCAACGTTATAACCGTCTCAAAAATTGATGCCCAGATGGGAACTCGAAAAGCCAGTGTCCGAGTAGCTCAATGGTTCAGAGCAACACCCGCGAAAGGTGGAGATCAGGGTTCGTGCCCCTGTTTGGGCATCAACTTTTGAGACGGTTATAGTGTTCATAATAATTTAAACAAAAAATTCAGTAATACTACGGCTTTGGAACACAATTTAAGAAAATTTCAGTTCCCTCCTCGCGTCTACGCAAAGTTAGGTTTATTATTTTTATTTAATTTTACTATCCAAGTGTACAAAGCTGGTTTGTGTGAATTAGGTCCAGCAGTTAAAAATTATTACATATTTAACTTGATTAATTTACATTAAACATTCAAGAATTTGTCTAAAGTATAAAAATTGTGTTTTACTTTTAACCGGTATGATTTCATTTCATTCTTGAAGTCTTTTACATCGGTTTTTGCCTCCTGCATCCCAGACGAAAGTTTAACCATCCACTCATTTACCAAATCAAACAAACCTGCAGCAAACGTCGCTCGAAACCTTTGCCTAAACTTGCCGTGAACCGCACTTTTCCCCGTCTCCAGGCCGATCCACACACGGCCCACCTTCTCGAAACGCTGCAAGACGAGCTACGGATGGCCGCGTTGTCCGCCGCGCCGGGATTCACTTCGCGACTTGACCCGAACTTGCCGCTGTTCAACGCTGCCTCCGCAAACTGTGAGTTGGACGTCGTATTGATGATCGGAGCTTCGTGACCCGATACTTTGAACCACGGTTGAGTGGTTGTTTTCAGAGCATGGTTTGATTTTATGATGTGTTTTTCGGTTTTGCTCTGTGTTGAAGAGGTTTGCAGCCCTCGAAAGGATCTCATGTCTCAGAGACCCTTTCCATGGCCGCAAACCTCTTAAACGCAGAGCAAAATTGAAAAACGCATCATAACACTTAAAACTGTATATATATATTTTTTGTATTTATTTAATTTTACAATCCAAGTATACTTAGTTTGTAAGTGTGACGTAGGTCCAGCACTTAAAAATTATCCCATATTTTTACAAGATTATTTACATTAAACATTCAAGAATTGGTCTAAGCAATTAAAATTGTGTTTCAACGGATAAATCAAGTAGACGTGAGTCTAAAAACCATCATGATTTTTGTTCTTTCTTGAAGTCTTTTACATCAATTTTTGCGTCTCTTATCCCAGACGGAGGTTTTCACTGGTTGACTGGATCGTGGTTTTAATTGAGAAACTTTGAAGTCAAATGTAACCCAGTTTGACATCTTGATAATATCCAAGGCATTGTCGTTTTGGAAACACCGGTTCTTGTTAGATTACCGAAGTTAAGCAACACTGCGCTGGGTCAGGTATTGGATGGGTGACCATCATACATATGACCAGTTCTGTTCGGGAGAGAGGTTGGAGAGATGAAATTTAAGCAACACTGTGCTGGGTCAGGTATTGGATAGGTGACCATCATACACATGACCAGTTCTGTTCGGGAGAGAGGTTGGAGAGATGAAAGTTAAGCAACACTGCGCTGGGTCAGGTATTGGATGGGTGACCATCATACACATGACCAGTTCTGTTTGGGAGAGAGGTTGGAGAGATGAAAGTTAGTACAGCAACTTCACTCGTCTTGCTTATCAACCTCTCAACAGCATGGATTTGTGGAGGAATCCTGTTATTCGCGTTGTACCGTCCTTCGGAAGGGACGTTAAGCCGGTGGTCCCCTTGATCTTTGACAGAAGTAGGCTACTTGCGGGCACCGGGCCTAACCTTCCTCTTCCAGGCTAGGTTCACCATCATTTACTCGTTCACCGACGTCATTATACCTTACATGGCCAGTAAAACACCCCAAATCATGGCTGCTGTCGGCTCGAACGTACAAATGTACGAACGCTAATTGAAACCATTACGCGCAGCGGCGGCCGATTTCGACGCGCACGCCCAGTGGACCGGCGACGACGCGCTGCCTCCGTCGCCGACGGCAACGGCTGGGGGCGTGGCCACCGAGACGGTCCGCACGGCGCTGGCGGCGCTGCTCGCGCGTCACGGGCTTCACGGCGCGGCCGGCTCGTTGCTGCGCCAGCCCGGCGCCGCATCCTCTAACAACGGTGGGTGAAACCCTGAGTCTGGGGGCAACGTTTCGCGCGATGGCTCATGGTATAAGATGCAATCCTACCGTTCACTGTGCGAAATATGCCATTTTACGTACCACTATTTTACAGTACCCTTTGTAGTCTATCAGCCAAATGCCAGCTCCAATTTGTTTGAAATTCGCAGAGGTAATTTTCGTGTTCTCGAATTGGTACTCCTGCGTTTTTCAGTAAAACATGTCAAATAGTTCTCACCTTCATTTGCAGCTGCCGCACCTCGGCCTTTGCTGTCGAAGGCCCGCGGAGGCAGCAGGGGAAGGGGTGGGGGCCAGCGCCGAGCGCCGGGACCCACTTTCCAGCCACCACATCGGCCCCAGGGCCCCCTCCTTCCCACCCCTGGGGACACCCACCGCTCCAGGGACTGATCAAGGTGCGTTGAAAATCTATCATTCTGTCTTATTGTTATTAGTTCTTGGTATAGTTTGTGTGTTTTGGTTCTAAAAAGTAGATCTAGCATACAGATGGTCTGTCCTATGGTAAAAGTGGATCCAGCACACAGATGGTCTGTCCTATGGTAAAAGTAGATCTAGCATACAGATGGTCTGTCCTATGTTGAAAGTGGGTCCAGCACACAGATGGTCTGTCCTATGTTCAAAGTAGATCCAGCACACAGATGGTCTGTCCTATGTTAAAAGTGGATCCAGCACACAGATGGTCTGTCCTATGTTGAAAGTGGATCCAGCACACAGATGGTCTGTCCTATGTTAAAAGTGGATCCAGCACACAGATGGTCTGTCCTATGTTAAAAGTGGATCCAGCACACAGATGGTCTGTCCTATGTTAAAAGTGGATCCAGCACACAGATGGTCTGTCCTATGTTTAAAGTGGATCCAGCACACAGATGGTCTGTCCTATGTTAAAAGTGGATCCAGCACACAGATGGTGTGCCCTATGTTAAAAGTGGATCCAGCTCACAGATGGTCTGTCCTATGTTCAAAGTAGATCTAGCACACAGATGGTCTGTCCTATGTTAAAAGTGGATCCAGCACACAGATGGTCTGTCCTATGTTCAAAGTAGATCTAGCACACAGATGGTCTGTCCTATGTTAAAAGTATATCTATCTTCACACAAAATCCATCACACAATGCCATTTTTCATATCTGGTAGGTTGGGCTCCCAATATCTTTTCTTCCCTAATCCTTACCTCAACAATAGTTCAAACAATATATTTTGTTGTTGTGTTGAATTCAAAGGTTGGTAGTCCTTCGTCCTTAACAAAGAGCTGCTGTTCTGGAACTGATCTATATTTCCTTTATTGTTTCTTCAGATGGTCCACATACAATAAGCTGTGATGAAGATTCTGTCTTCAAATCTTCGATCCAATCCGGTACGACCGTGATATAATCGCTTACTCGAAACGAACTGCTCTGTACATGATTGTGTAATTTTATTTGTTAATCAGCAATTAATGAGTTTGGGGAGAGAGTCATTAAGGGTTGGACGGTGACCGTAGATTTTAGTTACTCGTTATAATTAGGGACGTACTATAATATAATATTATACATGAGTTTGACCAAGAGAGTTTTGAGGAACCTTGGCAATAATTTCCAGACTTGGAAAAGAGCTGTGTTGTAAATAAAGACTTGCATTTCTGTGAATAAAATGCCAGTTGAAGAATGGAATCTGTCTTCGTCGTGGTGTAGCTCGCCGTTGCCAATTGTTTTTGCCTGCGAGAGCGTCGATTGTTTGGTTCTGTGTTTGAATAAGTCGGAGAAAATGAGCTATTAAATAAATATTAAAATTGTTAATAGTTTTTATTTTCATCCATTCTAAAGTCGATTGTTTTAGCAGGGGTAGTAGATTCAGCTAGAAAACTGAATTTTAAATATTCAAGATGGCCGCTGCTATTGGCGGTGTCAGTGGCCGGCCAATGTGTACAGTTAATTTTGTTTCCTGTGGCCAATAAATCAGGAAGAAATCCTATGTATAGTAAGGCGATTAATCGAAAAATCGGCACCGATACCACCTGGATTATTTATTCAGCCTGTTTCGATCGAAAATTAAAGTGCATTGTGTGAAATGTAGGTTATGTAATGTCGCGTCTTCGGTCGCGTATAAACAAAATAATGATTTTCTCTATTTTCGTCGCCGGCGTCACAATTACCTCACAACCGGCGTAGCGTTTGGTTCATTTCAGTGTGCTCGTTTCAGGAGGAACGTTCATTTTCACTCTTCGGAAAATGTCTGAAGAAATAAATCCAGTGACATTTGAAGAGAAAAAACAACTTTTTGAGAGCTTGCTGAGTGAAAATGTGGCTGCATCATGCAATGAGGAAAATCATTCTGTTCTAGGAATTTCATTGTTGCTTTCGACCGCGTTTGACCTGTTTAAAAGTAAGTAAACTTAAGCTTGGCATCTAGCATGTAAATCAAGTAACTACATCAGCTAAAGTCGGTGTTTGCAATCGCTACCATTAACACATTGCCGTCGTTGCGTATCTTCAGAAGATATATACTTATTTACAATAGGATTGTATAATAAGATGGTATAAATCTTTATTCCATTTTGGTGAAGTTAAATTACTTGTTATTTATTATAGTTGCTAGAAATGTATCAGAGCTGTGCATAAATTAAGCAATAACACAATTTAATCTTATTCTAAGTCAAATTGAATATTGTTTTCTAATAATATGACATAACCTATTCAAATAAGAAGCTTTCAATATACATTTAGGGTCATGATTAATAAACTACAACCCAGGTACATCCTTCCCTTTAGGAATGTAGAATACAATATACATTTCCAGGCATGTAGCCATATGTAGCCAATGAACCAAATGCTTCAAACTTTTAGGTTTGTAGGTATACCTAAGTACCTTTCAATTAACATAGGCATTCATGGCATAGCAGAATAACCCAATTGTAAAGATAATGTTGGACAGAACTTTAAGGAACTTATGCCTAGTAAGTATTTACCACTGTGGTTTTATGAAGCACAAGCCCACAGTTTTTGTTTTATTACAAAATCTGGCCTAGAAGGGCGATTCGAAATGTTTTGTTTTCGATATCAATTAATTATGCTTTAGAAATCAAGACATCTTTTGATGATGTTCAAATTATACAGCACATTAGATTAATAATTTTGGTTAAGGTTTTCTCAGAGTCTCCACACTGTTGTTCAACTGCCTTCCACTATAATGACCAAAACTGTGGTCTCTCAGAAAGCAATTCACTGTCATTTTAGGGTTTTCAGAAATGTTCTTTCATTATTTTCCACAGATAACTAGCATGTGAGAGTAATTTACGCTCAATTAATTTTAAAGTAATGCTAACCTCAACAATTAATAGACATGTATTGATGTGTTGAATTATAAATATATATTTCCAGAGGTTTGTCATACAGGACTGCGAAAAAGTAGGTCTGAGAACGGTTAACATTAGCCCCGAGACTGACGTGTACCCTAAAAACGTAAAAAACGTCACCTAAAACGTAACAAAATACAAACGTTGTTCCAATTACAGAGTCGGTGCAAAAGACATGTCTATCGTGCTCCGACCTCAAGAAGAGACTGACACAGCTCGAAGATGACCTGCTCGTGGCTCAAAATGAAGCAAAACGACAGAATCTACGGTTTAAGAAAGCACGACGACAGAATTTTAACGACGAGGACAGGATAGATGAGCTCAAGGCAGAGTTGGCTAGAGGTACGTTTGTGAAGCGTAATAGAGTTGGGTGGATAGGGCACAGATAAAGCTTGCACAAATATTCCATCCTTAGGCAATGACCTACCATATAGTTACGTTAAGACTATCAGATAGTTGAGTAATACCTGCAAAAAGTGGACACCAGGGTTTGATTCCACGATTGATCACACATTTTAAAGAGAGGATTTTACGAGATGTTCATAAAGAACTGTCTACCTGTTACTTTCAGCCACTCGCGGCAAGCGTCAGTTCCCCGTCAAGAGCGCCGGCAGCGTTGCCAAACGCTCTTGCATCGATGTGACCAAAACCAACGCGACTGACGATGTGCCTGTGAGATCGCTCCGTGATGCAAGGCTTTCAAAGTCGGAGTCACTTGATTCGGTGGATTGGTCTGGATCTGATTCACAGGCGACCAGGGGAAAGTTAGTACTGGAAACATTACTATACCCCTGGTAACATAAGATAGCAGAATTGAGAAGCTCTGTCAGGCGATCTCAGCATCTCCATGGCTACCAAACGTTGAATCTACCATTGAACCTCCTATGCTAGGCCATGATATACCCGTGGTAACATAAGATAGCAGAATTGAGAAGCTTTGTCAGGCGATCTCAGCATCTCCATGGCTACCAAATGTTAAATCTCCTATGCTTAAAAGTTTGTTACGATTTCGAAGATAGAAATGAAAATAACCATATTGGTATAATGAGAGTATTTTTGACTCACAACGGCTCACAACTGTGATATCGCCAATTTTGCAAGTTTCATCGAAGCCTTTTTGATCTTCTATTGAAGTTTTTATAGCTTAGCTCACATTTCGAAACATTGAAAAGATAATGTTTAGTTACGGAAATAAACAAAAAACACACATTTTTATGTGAAATTGGTCTTTCTTTTGTTACATAAAAACATTTTTCTCTGTTCCAATCGAATGCCAACACAGACATGCAGCCAGATTTCTTAAATCCACCTCAATTGGATCTTTAATTCAGCTAAAAAGTATATCGAGTACGTTGATTGGGGGAAAGTTAAGTGAGAGTACGGAACTTACGGAGCGGTGAGTGGCAGGCCGCGATAGTGGATACTTTTTTGTTAACGTTTCGGCCGTTGCCTTTATCGCTGGTGAGAACCTTTGGCAACCAATTAACAATCTTCTCTCAATGTTTTCAGTGAATCTCGTCCCACAGGACCCCCTAGCAGGAACAATCCGTTCCCAGCAGCGTCGCCAGCAAAGAACGAGTCATCCCAATTGCAGAACGACTCAGTTCTCCAAACTTCCCCGCCTCACCGCGTTCTCGACTCGTACGAGACGCAGGTTTTTGCCCCAGAACGGCTCGCGCCGCAAGAAGTCGTGATTCCGGAGACGTTCCTGCCGGACGAGTTCCAGGACGACATTGTTCCGGTAAGCAGTTTAATGTCTTACAGTATTTCACCAAATACAGATATTCCATCCTTATGAGGCAAAGACTAGCACAGATAAAGCTTGCACAGATATTCCATCCTTATGAGTAGAGCCACGATTATATGGTGATGCGCGAAATCGCGAATTGTTCTTATCTCTTGTTATTCTTACAAATGAGTGCGATTCATTGAATTCCCAACTCAAATATGTAAGAAGCTCATCGCGACAAAACGCGAAATTCACGAAAAATCATCCATAACAACGAAATCAACTATTTCCCGCGAAATCATCGCGAAATGAGCCTTTTCCCATCCAATTATCTTAAATTTCAGATAATCGTTTTTTTTTTCATTTTTATCAAACCATATTTCACGGAAAATAAATAAACAAATAAAATAACCCGTTTGTTTTTATGCTAAATTAAGAGATAATGAAGCTATTTCACTGAAATATGTGTATTTTGCGAAATAGCCACTTATTTCCTTGCAAAATATTTCAAATGTTTATTTTATCTCTCTAAACACACATTTCCATGAATTTGTCATATTCAGGTCTGTTTCTCATCAAATGCTGTCAACATTCCTAAGTTTAGGGGGTAGAAGTAGTGGGGCAAAATGTTTGCAGTAGGAAACCATTGCCATTGGTTGGCTGAATCTTCCCCTCCTTGCCATGTGTGCACCAGCACCACGTGCATTCAGTCTATATAGAGATTAGCTGGGATTTCAAATTTCAATGGGGTGTAATAAATCTTTGACTTTTGAGGATCAAGCAAAGCAACTCTTTGTGAGTGATGGATATATTTTCATGTGTGGAATCTGGAACACCAGACTTGTCTGGGAGAAAAAAGACAATCTTGCAAAGTATGTTGTTAGTGCAGTGGGTGCAGTGGGTCTAATTCAAATTCTAATGGACATAAAAATCTCAAACTTCTCATTTGCAGTTCTGACTTAGCAAACTATTTGGGCCCCAGTGAACAGTGTTGATGCAGAGAGGTTTTTTAGGGAAGCTACCATTGAAACTTGTTCAATGTTCAGTTTAACAAGTGGTAGGTGTCGCTCTTACTGCCATACAATGTATTTCATGGTGGCATTTATGTAAAATATTGATTTGTGCTATTAATTTTGTTCCAAGTCCCTAACAAATACCGATGTTGAGGACCTACACTAAATATTTGCTTTATTGTAATTATTATTGATCACTTCTTTATTAAAGATCCCAGTGCTTACCCTAAATCTTCATTCCTTTCGAATGTAGATCGCAAAACCCCTTTTTTCTATTTAGATTCATTTAGATTTAAATTCAAATAATTAGCACTAAAATTTCGATAAAACTAATGCTAAAAACACGTTTTTTCTTTTTTTCGTCACCTGTGTCTGAAATCTGTTATAGACATAATATTCTGTACTTTTTCCATAACACCGCCATAACACCGAAATCCAAAAAGCTTACCACGAAATTATCGAAATCATAACACCGTAAAATCTTGGCTCTACTTATGAGGCAAAGACTACCACAGATAAAGCTTGCACAGATATTCCATCCTTATGAGGCAAAGACTACCACAGATAAAGCTTGCACAGATATTCCATTCTTATGTGGCAAAGACTACCACCAGTTGATAAGCCTTGCCCAAGGACTTGGTGATACGGTTAGGAATCCTTTCAGTTGGCTGATATGTTCTACTTTCTAGACTCTTACCCAGGATGGTCTCTCCGTTCCAGGCTATAATTTCCAACCTAGATCGTGATTCTTATTGTTGCAGGTCACTCCAGACCTGCCCAGTTCAAACTACTTGAAAACTACGCTGGCAAAACGCGAGACCGTCGCCGAGATCCAGGGAAAATCGGGGCGGTCGTCAAAATCCGATTGTCTCATTACGTCGAAGAAATCATCTTTCTCTGTCGTTCCAACGAGCCCAGCAGCTAACGTCGGCCGGGAATCCGGAATTATAGAAGTTGTATCAGAATCTCCCAACAAATATTTGCGCGAAAGCAACGGGTTTGGGACATCTCCGAAACAAAGGTGAGCTCGTATGATCTTGGATCTCTAGTATTTGGAAACCACTGTTATCGTAGATTAGGTCCTAACGAAGTTTCGTTACGTTGGTTACTCATAGTCATATCTAGATTTAACGATCAGTGCTTTTAATCGGTAGAAAGCTCAAGTGACTCAGGCGTCAATGTAGACGCTAAGAATGGTGAGAATGAAGTTGGAGCTCTGATTTAGGCATGACAGCTCAAACACAATGACTGATTGAATGGGAAAATTAAAAAAATATTTGAAATTTTTTTTTTATCATGATTGAAAAATTCAACTGTATTTTACCGAATTTCCTGATATTTTTTAGCGCATTGCTGTTCCTTTATCACGGTTGATAGCATTTTTTTTCAGTAGTTTTACCGTTGAGTGTAGGTTCTAGGTAGGTAAGGTAGTCATTTGGCGGCCATCTTTCACGCAGAGACTGTAACATTGACGTTGTTTCTCTACCTAGAACCTACACTCAACGGTAATACGGTTGGATGTAGAAGACATGAGTCTAAAAACCAAAAAGACTCATAGCACCCGTTTGTACGGAGAAACCTTGGCGTAATCGCGTACTAAACTACGTTTGCTCTCCAGCGCGCCGCGTAGCCCAGTGATCGGCCGCGTAGTCCGCGCGGAACGTTCGCGTCTGCGCCTAACGACCGGGCTCCGCACGGATCTGTGGGTGACACGAACTTCGGGAGCGGAGACAGCGAACGAGGTGCGTTGATCCAACGTCAAGCTCGTAGCTGTCCAGCTATAACCACATCCAATATCGATGAAAATAATATTGCATTTCTGATTTCCATAGCGGGATCTCACAACGTTTGCAAAACCTTAGATTGCTCTTATTGGTTAACAACATTCTTTTTAAAGCTTAAAGAAAAAAAAAATCCTTGCATGACACTTTGCAGAAAAAGACAAATAGTGGACATCAGCGAAGATGATTTTTAGTAAAAACTATTTCAACTGGGTTTTGAATGCTAAGTAAAGAATAACTGAATTTTCCGATGTTTTGTAACTTGTACCTGTTACTTTATCAAGGGAAGGGTTAAAGCAGTCATGACAAGGGTTATATCAAGTAGACATGAGTCTAAAAACAATCATGATTTTTAATGTTTTTAAAAATGGCAGTTGGCCCGCATGTCACCCCAGAACGACCGGGAAAAGCATGTTTTTACGTTGAACTTTTTAAAGCTGCCAACAAAATAATACGACACACAGCCTTCTTGTCTGTTCACTGTCAAGGGCGATTGTTGCTAGAAGGCTGTGAATCCGTTGACAGCCATTTTGACAGCCGTGAATTGCAAACGCTTGCAATGCAAACATTATTTCTGTTATGTGACAATTATTATAAATTGAGGAAGAAAGATTGGAATTGTTATGCAAAATGATGAGAATGCATGAAGAAAGATTGTCAAGAAAGATTTTAAGCTTGGAATATGAGAGAAGGGGAAGCAGAAGACCAAGAAAAAAGATGGATAGAAAGAGTAGGAGCAAATGTAGAGGAAAGAGATGGGAAATGGAATGAAGTTGAAGAGAAATTAAGCTGGCAAGAGAAGGAGATGTGGAAGAAGTTGGTGAATGAAAAGGACAATGAAAAAAGGCAACGAAGAAGACGAAAAATAATTTGGCATAATCAAGTTAAATGCCTTAAATTAAACATTTTCTACCAGGAGCCTTATTCACTAACTTTCCGAATATTCGGTCAGAATTCCAATATCCGGCATTAGACGATTTGTCGAATTCGCGCGAATGCCAATGCCCAGAAAGTTGGTATTCTCTATGCACTTGGCAATGGACTCGGGCGGGTAAATGGAAACCAAGGCACGGGAGGGGAAATCAGAGTCAATGAGGCAAAGGCAGAGTGGAAAACTGATAAAATACTGCTGAATTATGAATTTGTTTTCGCTTTTGACATTTCAAGAATTCTCCGTTTGCACCTTCTTATAATTGCAACAACGAAATATCTCAGCCAAACACCACATCAATCATTAAAATTGTCGCTGAAAATCAGAAGATTAATCCTATTTAATTGTAAATATTTTATTAAATGTATTCCTTAAACTCAGCAACTTTTTGTAGTTGTCACATACGTTGTAAATTACCATAGCCATACATTATTCCATTTACATAAATAATTTTCATATTCAAAGGGCAATAGCTATACAATAAATACAAATCTGTTTAATTTAATTTATAGTGGAATAGAGTAATAACCTTGTTCTATGCCAATACCTTGGACATCACTGTCACTACAATATTGTATCATTCTAATAATCTTTGTTACACTTAATAATTACGCATGTTTTTTCTTGGAAACATATTCACATGAACTTTGTAAAACGTGTAACACGACACTTCTCACAATATATACTTAATTAGAACATAAAAGGGATACTTTGAAAAGGATTTGATTCTTTGACGATGATTATTTGCCAACCTTTAACCCAACTTAGTCTATTTACGGGGTCCGGTCGACTCAGAAAGCGAAAGTCCCGGTTGTAATTCCAATTTGCGGCTTTGGATCGCATTGCTAGATAGCTAATACCAATTTTAGGCGAGATTTCCATTTCTCGCAATTGGACTCCCATTGCCGGGCATTGGCGACAAGAAAAGTTAGTGAATAAGGCTCCTGTTGTAATAAATTGTTGAAAAATAAAAATTGAATATAAAAAAAAAAGAGACCGTCTGCGTGGTACAGTGTAACTGTTACTGACCGCTCGTTGACAAAAGATATTAACAATTTTACAAATTAATAATCTAAATAACCTCTCAAAATGTGTTGCCCAAACGGGGAAGTGAACCTCGATCTCCACCTGTCACGGGTCAAGTGTTCCTAATGTAGAAACACGTTCGTTACAGCAAACAGAAGCCGTCGTCCCGGTTCCGCAGTCTCCGCGTTCCACTGCCGCGTTCACGCCCATCGTTGGCGGAGCCAGGAGCGGGCGGGACACCGTGGCGGGGGCCGTCGACGACGGACAGAGATCGGACATCGAGGTGCGTTTCGTAACTTGTACCTGTTACTTTATCAAGGGTTAGAGCAGTCCTGACAATTTTCCAATAACAACAAAAAATTATAACAATTACCAAGTTCAAGCTTCCTAAATACATCTAAATAAAATAACCAGGGTCAATAACTTAAAAACTTACATACTATCTAAACTTGGCACTAGTTTTGACAAAAGCCATTTCAACTGGGTTTTGAATGCTAAGTAAAGAACAACTGAATTTCCCAATGTTTCGTAACTTGTACCTGTTACTTCTTCAAGGGTTAAAGCAGTCCTGACAATTTTCCAATAACAAAAAAACCACATAAAATTATAACAATAATTTTGCATCTAATCAAAGTCAATAATCCAAAAAACTAACATATTTTACTTTTTTTTTTTATAACTTATTTCAATGTTTGCCAGCCTGTTGAACGTCGCGTGGCCGACGGCTGGTCGTTGAAGCCGGCACGGTCGTTGCGCGAACGATCGTCCAACGGTCAAGGTCAAGGTCGTTCGCTGCAGCAGGCGCAGCTGGCGCTGTTCGTTCGGCCAAAGGTCACCGACCTCACGACCTTGCCAGAGTTTAACGGAGGCGTTCGTGCGAGTGAAACGGCGATGGTAACCAACGTTTATTATTAGAAACACTAATAACCGATCAAAAATAGATGGCCTAACAATCTCCACCTGTCGCAGGTGTTGGAAGACATGTTGAATTACTCACCTGATTTTATTATTAACAACACTATAACCGTCTCAAAAATTGATGCCCAAACGCGGAGTCGAACCCCGATCTCCACCTATAAAATACCCTATAAAAATACCTATAAAATAATAAAATACCCCGCGCATTGCAAGCATTTGCAATTTAAATAAGATTTCACAGATACTGCACTTTTCTGATTGTGTTTTTTCTTGGTGACTGGCTTTTACTGGTTTTAGTTTGAGAAATCTTTTTAAACAATTGGTCTGACTCTTAAAACATCTGCCAGCAGAGTCCGTCCAAGTCGCCGTGGAAACGACCCCCGACGTTGCCTCCGATTCACAAAGAACCCGACTTTCCGGAGACATCGCAGGTGATTGCAACTTTACAATATTTTTCAGAATTTTTTTTACATTTTCCTTAGCTTTGGAACTCATTTTAAAATTTAAAATTTTTACATATTTAATTGCAAGCGAGGTCAGTTTTTCAATATTTGGTAATACGTAATGGTAAAAACCACCTTGACCGTGTTTCCCGAATTATTCCTCGCTAGAAATCATAGAGTCTATAGTCACAGCTGCCCTTCTGACCCATGACCCATGACACGGTCATGACACATGTTCGAGAGAGGAAATTCTTCGGACAGGAAATTAATTTAAATTTAAAAGCATAAAAAGTGCTCAATCAGACAGAATAACACGGAAACGGTTGCTACATTTATTCGACGTTATGTTTTTTTTTAATTGATTATCATGTTGGCAGGATTGCTTCAATCGCTGCGTTGGCTTTTCGTCTACGTTGCTGCCGGGAGTCGAACGGATTGCGAAACGTAACAGTTCCTTCAGCGGAGTCAGCCAAGTGCCGAAGGTCAGTGAGAATGATCAGAGTCATTTTTAATGTTTAAATGAAGACCTGATATCTTCAACTAAACCTCAAATCAAAATGCATCTGAAGAATTGGGTTTTTAATTTTTTTATTAGCAACTTGTTCTGTCGTAATGCGTTACACGATAGTATCAAACTCTGCTAATAGATTTCTAGTCTTAAAGGACCAATTAATTTCATGAAAATAAGGATGGAATATCTGTGCAAGCTTCATCTGTGATAGTCTTTGCCTCATAAGGATGGAATATCTGTGCAAGCTTTATCTGTGCTAGTCTTTGCCTCATAAGGATGGAATATCTGTGCAAGCTTTATCTGTGTTAGTCTTTGCCTCATAAGGATGGAATATCTGTGCAAGTTTTATCTGTGCTAGTCTTTGCCTCATAAGGATGGAATATCCGTGCAAGTTTTATCTGTGGTAGTCTTTTCCTCATAAGGATGAAATATCTGTGCAAGCTTTATCTGTGCTAGTCTTTGCCTCATAAGGATGGAATATCTGTGCAAGCTTTATCTGTGCTAGTCTTTGCCTCATAAGGATGGAATATCTGTGCAAGCTTTATCTGTGCTAGTCTTTGCCTCATAAGGATGGAATATCTGTGCAAGTTTTATCTGTGCCAGTCTTTGCCTCATAAGGATGGAATATCTGTGCAAGCTTTATCTGTGCTAGTCTTTGCCTCATAAGGATGGAATATCTGTGCAAGTTTTATCTGTGCAAGCTTTATCTGTGCTAGTCTTTGCCTCATAAGGATGGAATATCTGTGCAAGCTTTATCTGTGGCAGTTTTTGCCTCATAAGGATGGAATATCTGTGCAAGCTTTATCTGTGCTAGTCTTTGCCTCATAAGTAGAGCCAAGATTTTATGGTGTTATGATTTCGTTAATTTCGTGGTAAGCTTTTTGGATTTCGGTGTTATGGCGGTGTTATGGAAAAAGTACAGAATTTCATGTCTATAGCAGATTTCGGACATAGGTGACGAAAAAAAGAAGAATAGTTAAACATAGTGTTTCTGTTCAAGAAGTTCCTTTAAAATGTAGCTAATACCTTTATGTTTCATAAAATACACTGTTACGCCACAAGGAAACTACAAAACAAATAAGACGCAAGAAACATTTATCCGTATAAGCTCCATGTTTTTATTATTATTGATGCAAAATTAAATTAATATCAATTAGCTCCTATTTGTAACACTAATTTTCCAAAAAGAGTTTAAAACTAAAAAGTTTGTCAGTGAGGGGGTTGAGATTTTTATGTCTATTAGAATTTGAATTAGACCCACTGCCCGGTACTAACAACATACTTTGCAAGATTGTCTTTTTTCTCCCAGACAAGTCTGTGTTCCAGATTCCACACATCAAAATATATCCATCACTCTCAAAGAGTTGCCTTGCTTGATCCTCAAAAGTAAAAAATGTATTACACCCGATTGAAATTTGAAATCCCAGCTAATCTCTATATAGACTGAATGTATGTGGTGCTGGTGCTCACATGGCAAGGAGGGGAAGGTTCAGCCAACCAATGGCAATGGTTTCCTACAGCAAACAATTTGCCCCACTACTTCTACCCCCTAAACTTAGGAATGTTGACAGCATTTGATGAGGAACAGACCTGACAACAAGACTGTGGGAAATAATCTGACAAATTCATGGAAATGTGTGTTTAGAGAGATAAAATAAACATTTAAAATTTTTTGAATGGAAATTAGTGGCTATTTCGCAAAATACACACATTTTAGTGAAATGGGTTGTTTTGTTTGTTTATTTATTTTCCGTGATATGTGGTTTGATAAAAATGAAAAAATAACAGATTATCTGAAATTGAAGATACTTGGATGGGAAAAGGCTCATTTCGCGATGATTTCGCGGGAAGTAGTTGATTTCGGTGTTATGGATGATTTTTCGTGAATTTCGCGTTATGTCGCGATGAGCTTCTTACATATTTGAGTTGGGAATTCAATGAATTGCACTCATTTGTAAGAATAACAAGAGATAAGAACAATTCGCGATTTCGCGCATCACCATATAATCGTGGCTCTACTCATAAGGATGAAATATCTGTGCAAGTTTTATCTGTGGCAGTCTTTGCCTCATAAGGATGAAATATCTGTGCAAGTTTTATCTGTGGCAGTCTTTGCCTCATAAGCATGGAATATCTGTGCAAGTTTTATCCGTGCTAGTCTTTGCCTCATAAGGATGGAATATCTGTGCAAGCTTTATCTGTGCTAGTCTTTGCCCCATTTGGATGGAATATCTGTGCAAGTTTTATCTGTGCTAGTCTTTGCCTCATAAGGATGGAATATCTGTGCAAGTTTTATCTGTAGTTGTCTTTGCCCCTATAACTGTATCGTGTTCACCCTACTTTCTGTTTTGTTTCACAGGATGGTAGTTACAAGGCTAGAAGCTCGCAAATTGCGTTGTTTGGAACGGTGGAGCGGAACGCTAGCATTGAGGTTCTAGAGGACAACGACCCAGAACTGCTTATGGAACTCATGAACCAGCCAGAACCAATTAAACAGGTGAAATTTATTACAGCAATATTTGTTGACATTTTTTGTATATTTTGTGTGTGTTTTTTACATGTTTTCCATACTCTAAAGTGATACGGTGATATCCTTCCACTTTTCTCTATAATTAGTGTTATAATGGTTTCTTTAACCAATCAAAGCTTACAAAAATCTTTCAAAATTGCATCCTTGCTCCACAATCATATATTTTTCCCATATGATAACTAAGTTTTAAGATCCTTGTGTGCTATGCTTGTGCTTATTGCTATGTCAATTGTGTGCAGTCCTATATGATAACCAAGTTTTAAGATCCTTGTGCGCTATGCTTGTGCTTATTGCTTTGTCAATTGTGTGCAGTCCCATATGATAACCAAGTTTTAAGATCCTTGTGTGCTATGCTTGTGCTTATTGCTATGTCAATTGTGTGCAGTCCCATATGATAACCAAGTTTTAAAATCCTTGTGTGCTATGCTTGTGGTTACTGCTATGTCTATTGTGTGAAGTCCCATATGATAACCAAGTTTTAAGATCCTTGTGCGCTATGCTTGTGCTTATTGCTATGTCAATTGTGTGCAGTTCCATATGATAACCATGTTTTAAGATCCTTGTGTGCTATGCTTGTGCTTATTGCTATGTCAATTGTGTGCAGTCCCATATGATAACCAAGTTTTAAGATCCTTGTGTGCTATGCTTGTGCTTATTGCTATGTCAATTGTGTGCAGTCCCATATGATAACTAAGTTTTAAGATCCTTGTGCGCTATGCTTGTGCTTATTGCTTGTTCATCACTTCGTTGGCTTCCTTCACTTTTTGTCTTTATCAAACATCAACGCTCATCTGCAACGTAACTGAATTTCTGTTTTTCTTTTGTTTCTTGCAGAAGGGTGTCGTCCAGCATTCCAGGAGGTCGATGCTGGAGGGCAAGCAAGGCCTCGCAGATCAGTTCAAAGATCTCGTAGCAAATTTTGACATGTGAGTGACCTAGGATTCTTTCTTAAGGCATTTCTTGGTCGAGGACCCGTTTGATTCAAAAGATAGATGTCACTTTAATTTTTATTGCATTGAAATGTTCGTATTTCTTATATATTTCCTTGGAATGTCAATTACTTCTTTATAATAAAAATTAAAAATACACTGGCAAATTACACCGAAAAAAACACAAAAAAAGCTTGGTGCTATGTACCTTCATTGAACATTGAAAATTACAAATGAAAACCAGACCTATTTATGTCTTTAAGTCTTTAAGCAATAATCGAATAATCATCGCCCCCGCTGGTTCTCCTCGACAGGGTTCCGAATCGTGACCGCCAAGAGCCGACGTTCAAGTACAAGAGCGAAGTCGTGCGCAAGAAATCTGAGCGTGACAAACTTCAAGGCTGGTCCTGCATCGACTGCAAGAAGGTAAAGCGTCCGTCGGTGACCAGATATCGTCGACTCTTGCCAAGACGTGGTCTCGAGTTGTAGTTGACGTTTATTGTCGATCTGTTTCAGTGGTGGGACGCTTGCCCGGGAACGGAGGAGGAACGCAAGCGTCAAATGAACCGCTGCGCTAAACATCGGGGCAAATTCCAGCCACCGGACACTCCACCAGGTGCGTAATGAAGTTTAAACATCAGTCAGGACTGCTTTTACTCTTGATAAAGTAACAGGTACAAGTTACGAAACGTTGGGAAATTCAGTTGTTCTTCACTTAGCATTCAAAACCCAGTTGAAATAGTTTTTGTCAAAACTTGTGGTAAGTTTAGATAATGTAGACATGAGTCTAAAAACCAGTAAAACATGGACGTTATTTACCGTGTTGCCAAACGTTGCAGGTTACTGGGACTTGAACTTTCCGTCAACGCAAGAGATGAAGGACCGCGGCATGATGTCGGAAACAATCGTCGCCTCGCCGCGGAGACCGAAGCCGGCTCGGCGGAAAAAACTTCTCTGACGTTCGGCAACGAAGGTACGTAAACACTAAAAACCTATCACAAATTGTTGCCCTAAACGGGGACTTGAACCCTGATCTCCACCTGTCGCGGGTGTTGCTCTAACCAATTGAGCTACTTGGACCCTGATCTCCACCTGTCGCGGGTGTTGCTCTAACCAATTGAGCTACTTAGACCCGATCTCCACCTGTCGCGGGTGTTGCTCTAACCAATTGAGCTACTTGGACCCCAATCTCCACCTGTCGCGGGTGTTGCTCTAACCAATTGAGCTACTTGGACCCTGATCTCCACCTGTCAATCTCAAGTAACTCCAATTAGACGTTGGATGCGTTTTTATTGTGTGAAATCTGATTTTAATTGGTGAACTTCTTCCGCAGGTTTGGCCGGCGGCCGAACAAACGAAAACCAAAAGAAAAGTCGCGAGTTTTCGACGCTAACGTCTATTGCGATCGAGTTGAACAGCGAAGACTCGGGCGGAGGACGAGAGTCGACGCCCGATGACGACGCCCACCTTTGGAGCCAGAATTCAACGGCGTTCGAAAATGCAACAAGTTGGACGACGTCGAAACGGTCATGAGAGACGATATCTAGAGATTCTGGAGACACCATGGATCGATAGCAGAAAGATTCCGACGAAGACACTGGAGGCATGGAAGGAACGAACGGCTAGGTTCAAACGATAGCGATAGCGATTGATACCTACAAACAAGTTGGGCAGGCCTGAATGAATTCGTTGGCTTGGATAATGTCAAACAGTGAGCTACTATAAAGGAGTTTGAGCGAGATCAGACATATATTTTGTACAATTTTGAATGGAAAAATATGATGTTTTATACAAAAAAATTGGCTCTGAATTTCTGCAGGATGTGTTTTTTTTTTTTGACGATTTAATTTGTGTACCAAATAAAGATCTTTTTAGACATTGTTTAGCTATCGGATCTGGCTGGAGATGGAAACATTGAGTGATGAAAAAATCTGATGTCAATTGCAAACGATTGCAATGCCCATCGTGTACGGGGGTGCAAACTACCCCTTAGGTCACAGTAGGGGCGAATCTTCAAATATCAAGAAAAACGTAAGGGGATGTTTTTTCCTGTGATAGATACTTACCGCATTCTCCTTGATTTTCTGCAGAGAATTCACAGAGTTCCTCGACTCCCAACGCCTGTTGTGTAGGCATGACATCATGATCAGCACACATGTGTACGATGGGTGGCCTACCCTTCAGGATTCAATTGAAACAAAAATCTGAGAGACTGATTTACCCCCACCCCTTTCCACGATCTAAGAGATGTCAACAAGAGTAGAATTTCAAGAGAATTCGAATGCACACCTCTAATTTTATCTTAAATTTTAAACTTGTGAGTTATTTTGGTTAAAGGGGTTAAAAGTTTAAAAGTGTAAAATTAATCTTGCGGCTAAAGTATGATGTTTACGCAAAATCTAAATAGCCCAACGTGTTCGGGGGTGCAAACTACCCCTAAGACCAAAGGATTTTGACCCGCGAGGGGTGTCAACAGGGGTAGAATTTTAAGGGGAGTTCAATGCACACCCCTGTTTTTGTCTCAGATTAATATTAAGGGAGTTATTTTAGTTTTAATGTCTAAAATCAATATAGCGGCTAAAGTATGATGTAAACGCAAAATCTAAATAGCCCATCGTGTTCGGGGGTGCAAACTACCCCTTAGACCAAAGTATGGGCGAATCTTAAAAAATCAACAAAAAACGTAAGGGGTTAGTCCACGATTTTTTTCAATATTTCAAACAAAAATTCGAGTGACGGATTTTGACCCGCGAGGGATGTCAACAGGGGTAGAATTTCAAGGGGAGTCGAATGCAACCCCCTGTTTTTGTCTCAAATTAATATTAAGGGAGTTATTTCAGTTTTAATGTTTAAAATCAATATAGCGGCTAAAGTATGATGTTAACGCAAAATCTTAATAGCCCATCGTGTTTGGGGGTGCAAACTACCCCTTAGACCAAAGTATGGGCGAATCTTCAAAAATCAACAAAAAACGTAAGGGGTTAGTCCACGATTTTTTTCAATATTTCAAACAAAAATTCGAGTGACGGATTTTGACCCGCGAGGGATGTCAACAGAGGTAGAATTTTAAGGGGAGTCGAATGCAACCCCCAGTTTTTGTCTCAGATTAATATTAAGGGAGTTATTTCAGTTTTAATGTTTAAAATCAATATAGCGGCTAAAGTATGATGTTAACGCAAAATCTAAATAGCCCATCGTGTTCGGAGGTGCAAACTACCCCTTAAATCAAAGTATAGGCGAATCTTCAAAAATCAACAAAAAACGTAAGGGGTTAGTCCACGATTTTTTTCAATATTTCAAACAAAAATTCGCGTGTCGGATTTTGACCCGCTAGGGGTGTCAACAGGGGTAGAATTTCAAGGGGAGTCGAATGCAACCCCCTGTTTTCACCTGCGATCAAAACTTACCACATTTTCTTTGATTTTCTTCCTCGACTCCCAACGCCTAGGCTGTAGACATAACATCAGTGCACACGTGTACGATGGGTGGCCTACCCATCAGGATTTACAAATAAATATTACCGCTAGAAGTGATTTATTTACATTTTGTTTTATAAACTTCCTGCTAAAGGTTCAAGACAATAAAGAAAACAATTTATTTAGCAAGTCATGTTATTATTAATATTAGTTAAAGTCATTCTTGTACCAGTTGTTTGTCCCATCCAGTCATCCGCTTCGTTGACTGCATGGGAAGTTACATCTCCACTTGGACATCTTAAAAGTACGGGACCGGGTTCGTATCCCGGCTGGTACATTATTTAAAACTCAGAAACAACCTCCTTGAAAGATTATTACAGTCATGCAACTCTCGCGAAAATTCGTAGCGTCCGTTTGACGGCGAGTGAAGATCGCTCTCGTGCTCAGCGCCAGGATGCAGAGGGTCGCTGGTTCGAATCCCGGTCTCCTCGTACGTAACAGGTAAGTTAAATATTATCAATACTCAGTCGTTGAAAACAATTGGCGATGTAACAATTGTCACAGCAATCTCGTCTCCATGGTAACTTTAACATCTCTGCTAGCTGCTATTCAAGTATATAATATTTCATGGTATAAACCATCTGTCACTGTGGCTGGATTGGAAAAGTCATTGCATCACTTAAAGCTGGTAAGTACAGAAATACTTGAGTTCGATTCCCACCCGAATCACTTTTTGGTCTTCATCAAGTGGCGACTTATTACATTGCAGTCAACTTCTGTTATTCATATATCCGATATTTTCCCTCCACTTCTAACTCGTCTCGGTGGCTGATTGGAAAAGTCACTTCACTTGAGGCGCAATCCGGAGGTACCCAGTTCGAATCCTAGCTGATCCGCTTTTTGTTCTTCAGAAAGTAGCAACAAGTATTGGTCTCTAAGAGACAGTTTGCATCACCAGTTTGATAATAAATCGACCACACAGCATGAGCCACTGTAGCTCAGTGGTTTGGTCGGTGCATTCAGTGCGAGGGGTCCGCAGTTCAATCCCCATCGCATCCAAGTTTTGTCACCCTCTGTCTGGAACATAATTCTAGTGAAGGGTTGGCGATGAAATAATTCGAAGTATTATTTTCACAATTTTTTTTTTTTTTACTAAGTCCAAAATCGAGTGTCTAAATACGACTTCAACCACAACATTATTATCAGAGCAGCGTGGCTCAATGGTAACGTGCTTGCTTCGCAGCTGGGCCAGGAATTACTATTCCTGGGTTCGAATCCGGCCAAGATATACGTTTTGGGAGCGCCCAGGGACTTTTTTTTTTTTTTTTTTTTTTTTTTTTTTTTTTTTTTTTTCGCGGACAGGATAAGGGGTAGGGTTTCTTGGAAACAAAGAACAGTTTTAGCAAGATTTTGTTTTTATTGTTAGTCATGGCAATACATTTCATTATCACAAGCAGCAACAAAGTTGTTTGCATGCCAAGTGAAGAACGACTAAATTTCCCAACGTTTCGTAACTTGTACCTGTTACTTTATCAAGGGTAAGAGCAGTCCTGACAATTTTCCAATAACAAAAGAACCACATAAATATCAACAATTGCTTTTTTTTTAATATTTACCCTAACAATTACTGTTGGTAAACGCTGGGAAAAATTGTTGTTCTTTGCTTAGCATTCAAAACCCAGTTGGTACGAAGGTAAGAGAACGAACACATGTTTTAAAAAGAACTGTCATAACAAAGTCTCAAGTCCTAGAAGACATCTTTGACCTCCCAGCTCAAGATGGAATGGGTGCAAGGAGGGGAGGGGAGGGGAGGGGGGTGACTCACCCCTCACAATGAACAACACCAGGGACTTGCCATCAACTCGACATCTTGTCTGAGTCCAAGCCACGAACCAACGACAAGAATCACATCTCAAGTTCAAAGCAGAACACAAAGCAGATATCAGACCGTCCTGGAAGCTATTGGGTGGCTACCAAATGAACAAAATCAAAATAAGTTTATTATTATCAACACAATAACCGTCTCAAAAATTGATGCCCAAAATTGATGCCCCCGTTTGGGCATCAATTTTTAAGACAGTCATAGTGTTGATAATAATAAAAATACCCCGCGCATTGCAAGCGTTAGCAATTTAAATAAGATTTCATCCTAAAACAATCAAAATGAGTTTTACATTCCAATTGACCGGTGCTTTTGTTTAGAGGAAGCTAAAAAACAGCTGACAGTTTCTCTAGATCTTTGTCCCAGTGACATTGTGCTTCTCATCCGGCGATTGTTTAATTCCTAACAATGCTTATATTGTCGTATTTAAAGAAACATATTTTTTCGATGCCGAGAATCGGTCGCGGCTATAAAATAAAAACCTTGCTTTTCTCCCCGAGGAGCGGAAAGTGGACAACACGGCTGGTTTTCCGATGTAGATCGATGTTTCTTGAGTCAAGTTCTCCTTCGTCGGGTGCAGCGGGTCGAATTTCACGGCCAAGAGGGGAGGGAACGCCAACCTGCAAAATGAGAGAAACATTTAGTAATATCAGTATAGCCAACTGTGCCAGCTAGCAGGTTGCAACGCTGATTGTTTGATTATTGGGGTTCAACGACGTACTGTTTTGACAACAGTCCATGTGGCACTGGTCTAATGACGTCGGTGAATGAGTGGATGATGGTGATGATGAACCTAGCCTAGTTTAGAAGGGAGGAGGGGAAACCCGGTGCCGGCACGTAGCCTGCTCCTGTCGAAGAGCACCAAGGGGACCACCAGTTTAACGTGCCTTCTGAAGGACGGTACAACGCGAACAACAAGATTCCTCTACAAATCCATGCTGTCGAGAGGTTGATAAGCAAGGCGAGTGAAGTTGCTGAACTAACTTTCATCCCTCCAACCTGTCTCCCGAACAGAACTGGTCATGTGCATGATGGTCACCCATCCAAAACGTACCCCAGCACAGTGTTGCTTAACTTTCATCCATCCAACCTGTCTCCCGAACAGAACTGGTCATGTGCATGATGGTCACCCATCCAATACGTACCCCAGCACAGTGTTGCTTAACTTTCATCCATCCAACCTGTCTCCCGAACAGAACTGGTCATGTGCATGATGGTCACCCATCCAATACCTACCCCAGCACAGTGTTACTTAACTTTCATCCCTTCAACCTCTCTCCCGAACAGAACTGGTCATGTGTATGATGGTCACCCATCCAATACCTGACACAGGGCAGTTTTGCTTAACTTTCATCCCTCCAACCTCTCTCCCGAACAGAACTAGTCATGTGTATGGTGGTCACCCATCCAATACCTGACCCAGCGCAGTGTTGCTTAACTTTCATCCCTCCAACCTCTCTCCCGAACAGAACTGGTCATGTGTATGATGGTCACCCATCCAATACCTGACCCAGCGCAGTGTTGCTTAATTTTAATCCCTCCAACCTCTCTCCCAAACAGAACTGGTCATGTGTATGATGGTCACCCATCCAATACCCGACACAGCGCAGTGCTGATTAACTTTTATCCCTTCAAACTCTCTCCCGAACAGAACTGATCATGTTTATGATGGTCACCCATCCAATACCCAGCGCAGGGTTGCTGAACTTCGGTGATCTCACGAGAACGGGTGTTTCCAACAAGCCAAACTGTTCGGCCGCTGCTTAGCTTTGTCCCTTTGCTCCTGTCCAACAGCACCAAGGACCGGCCACCGCTTAGCCTTGTCACTTTGACACACTGTGTTGGCTGCTCCTGTCCAACAGCACCTAGGACTGGCCACCGCTTAGCCTTGTCCCTTTGACACACTGTGTTAGCTGCTCCTGTCCAACAGCACCAAGGACCGGCCACCGCTTAGCCTTGTCACTTTGACACACTGTGTTGGCTGCTCCTGTACAACAGCACCAAGGACCGGCCACCGCTTAGCAGAAATGCTAATTGTTGGCACCCTTAATATGCCTAATGGTGTTTAAAACGTAGAAAGCTCGTGTTTATGCCCTAATTGCGCATTGTGGGCAAATTGAAATTGAAAAAATTGAAAAAAAAAATTGAAGGACCACTGACGCCACTTAATAAGCGGCTACAATATCTATGATACATTTTTACAGTGTAGGGTAATGTTAAAAGTATTACCTTTGCACGCGCCTAGGCACTTAAAGCCCGGGTATCATTACACAGCCCTGTAATTAGGCAATCGGGTTCTAAAGCAATTAAACTTGAAATCATGTAGAAAAATAAAAACATTGCTATCAGTAAGCCTGCCGACAGAACAAAATCGTAGAAAATTGTAGGGTGATAACAGTTTTTAAATGTTAACATAAGTCAGTTTGGTAAAACGCCGATACGCAGGCAACAGCGTCGTCAAGTTTGTGTTGAAATTCAAGTCAACACATTTGAATTGTAACGGAGTTTATTTTTGTTTGGAAGTTCATTACAAAAAAGAAAGAAAAACACACGGTTTAGGCGTTATAAAAAAAAACCATTTGACGTTACGAGAACAACTTTTTGACATAAAATTTCAAATTTTAAAACGATTTTGTTTGAAATGACGTTAAAATTTACAATCATCTGTGTGGCCGTGTTGGCGAATTTCATTTCGTGCCAAGATGGCGTTCGCAACACTTCGACTTCTCTCCGAAACATCTCCAACAGCGACCAACAACCAGCGTTTGCCGAAAGATTTGCTTCTCTCCTCGCCAACGACTCGAAGCGTTCAGACGAGTTCATTCTGACAGAAGCGTACGAGTTGATTGCAAGTTTGACAGCCGTTGAAAACAGCCCACGCCTTGACAAACTCTGCACTTTATACAGCCGCGTATTGAAACTAACCTCATTTTGGGACAACAATGAGTGGAAGATGAAATTCGTAGACTTGGTCGGCGATATTGTGATTGGTCTCGACGTGGAAGAAGGAGACTTGAATTGTACAGCCAGTAATGTCAACATCTTTGTGTCTAGCGGTGTCATCGACAGAGAGAACGCATTCTTCGAGCAGCTCGGAGTGAAGATGCATGATACAGGCGATATTAGCGCGTATTTCGATGTGCTGGGAGTAGTTCTGTACCCTACTAACATCACTACATTCTGGCCTCTACCCGACGTAGGCTACCCGCTCGAAGGATTGCAGGTAAATTATATCATAGTTAAGTTAATTTTATTTATTTACTGCTTGGGAGCAAATACAAGTACATATTGTAGGCCTCCGGTGGCTGAATAGTAATAGGTAATAGTAAGTATATACAGAGGCATTCCTAGTATAAAGGTTGTAGGTTGCTTTTAATTATTAGCCTTTAGCTCCTGAGTGCTCCACAAACGAGTGGAGCCTGATGTCAGAAGCTCTATCTTCCAGGGGTGGTCGTTTTTTCCTCAGAAACTTTCCTGGGAGAGTTAGACTTTCGATGTCGTTCCACACAGGTTTAGACAGATAGGGCTTTGTCGAGACAGCGGAGTGTTGCTTGCCCTCTTCTGTTGGCCACGAGCTGACTGACGCTTACATGGGGACGCTGGGTCTTCCTATCCCAAACGCTTGTGGTTTTTTGCGACATATCGGGCCGCTTTTCGTTGCTTTCTAACTGCTCGAGTTAGTGTGTTTTGTGCGGGTCCCAGATACTGGAGCAGTATTCCAGTAGGGGCCGTATCAGGGACTGTTAGGCATGCGACTTCACAATGCTGGTTTCTCATGGCTTTTGTGGTTGAGTAAGCGATATGTTCACTCGAGTCCAGCTTGGATAAGATGCACACTCCCAAATATTTGCAGGAGTTGCTTGTGGGAAGAATCACTCCATTTAGCGAGTACATGGTTTAAGATTTGCTGATTTGACAAATCAGACAAAAACTGTTTTTGAAACGTTTATTTTCATTACATTCCGCATTCCTGAATGCGATTTAGGTCTTCCTAGAGCTTCGCTTCAGGGGTGTGAATTACCCGAATAGTTAGTTAAACCGTTGAGTGTGCAGGTTCTAGGTAGAGACAGAACGTTGATGTTAAACCGTTGAGTATGCAGGTTCTAGGTAGAGACAGAACGTGAATGTTAAACCGTTGAGTGTGCAGGTTCTAGGTAGAGACAGAACGTTAATGTTAAACCGTTGAGTGTGCAGGTTCTAGGTAGAGGCAGAACGTTAATGTTAAACCGTTCAGTGTGCAGGTTCTAGGTAGTGGCAGAACGTTAATGTTAAACCGTTCAGTGTGCAGGTTCTAGGTAGAGACAGAACGTTAATGTTAAACCGTTGAGTGTGCAGGTTCTAGGTAGAGACAGAACGTTAATGTTAAACCGTTCAGTGTGCAAGTTCTAGGTAGAGACAGAACGTTAATGCTAAACCGTTGAACGTGCAGATTCTAGGTAGAGGCAGAACGTTAGTGTTAAATTTTCTGCGTGAAAGATGGCCGCCAAATGACTACTTTACCGACAAAAATGCAGAGTACCGGAACACTCCGTTAAGTGGAGCCACTGTCGTACAAAATTTATTTTTGATATTTCTCGTAGGTTAACTCGCTTTTGAGACTTTTCATGCTCAAAAGATTTCCATCAATGTTTACCTCAACGATTGATTTACACGTAACGAGATTCAAAAGCGAGTAACAAACAAAATCCAGCCCCACGTTGGGCGCCGAGCACAGCGAACCAAAGATCTAATTTGTAGTTCAGGACACTGACACTAGCAGCGCGTACATTCCAGATATTCGACGTCATCCTAGGAGGTCGTAGAGAAGTCGACCTCAACGACACTTCCATCCCACCGGGCGCCTATTTGGCCATCAACTTCCGGCCCCAACCCACTGCACACCTCGTCCAACGAGGCTGCGCCTCTTGGAGTCGAACACACGCCACGTGGATCTCAGACCACGTGTTCGTGCCTACGTCATTCGCCACGTGGGAAAAGATGTGCTACGCTAGCATCATCAACAATGACGTCACCACCCAATACCTGTTGTACGACTTCGTCGATGACTTCAGTGAGTTTATTGACTTCACAGATACAGTTGCCATGCAACGAGATCCGGTAACCAATAGCAACGGATATAACTTCACGGATGCCGTGAACGAGCTCGCTAGAAATGCAGAAAACAAGATGGCGCTGTCACTTTTAGTCTCCACTCACTTGTTCGGCTTGTTTTTCGTTACCAACGCGACAACGTTCGATAACAGTGACGTCATTATCGCCGACATCGGCCGATGTTTGTCGAACGCCGAGCCGGACATGCCGAAAGTCATCGGCAACGACTTTTTCACGGTCGCTGTCGTCGACATGAACGTGTACAAACGCCTCCCACCCGCGGGGTACGCGTTCTACAATCCATACATATCATCATGGTTCACCTTCCTACGCCAGGGCGATGACGTAATCAATCCTCTATTCGACGTCGGCGTCGATTTTTCGTTGCTGTTCAGCGAAACTGTCATGGCCGCCAACGACCGGTACGCCATCTTGGTCTACGCTGTTGACAAGTACTTCGTGGCTCCGCCGCTAGGGGTGAACGCGACTCAAGCAAGCCGTGTCATTGACGTCATTCTTACACCAAACCACCGCCTTCCAGAGTCGCAAAGCGAACAAATCGTACACCTGTACATCAGCACTGCCGTGACCACCGCCACCCAAATCGGATGCGCCTCTTGGAACGCCACGAAACAAAACTGGACGAGCGACGTTTGCTATCCGAGTCCACACATCAACAAGGCTGTGTGTTCTTGCAAGATGACGTCACCGCGAGGTCAATACGTCATATACTCGTTCAAGGACACTGACTTCCATTTGACTCGTAACGAAGAATCTTTGGATTGGTCTGACATGAAGTTCTCCTATTTTTGTCTCCGCCAGTTGGTCGTATATCCGGTGACTCAAGGCCTTGTTGATAGCTCACTGGATTTGTTGACAAACTTCATGTCGTCATTGAACGGTAAGTTCGCTGTCGATGACCTCATGATAATGGACGCTGTTGAGACCACAGCCCGCACTTTGATTCGAAATGACGCCACCGGCATGTTCTGGGCGTACACGTTAGACGGGACCAAAACAATGGCTCTGAAGTTTGTCGCAAACCTCGAGGACCCGTGCGTTGCGTTCGGTTACAACACGCATCGCGTCAGCGGCGAAATCGGAGGGTCGTACTTCGACCGTAAGTCGTTTCTTCGAAGCGAGTACAACGCCTCTCACGTCTTGTCCGACCACTTTGAGTTCGCGGTGCACGTGGACGGCGGCTTCTTGAACGCAAAGTACGCGCTAGTGGTGTTCTCGCGTGACCTTGAGGTGCGCGCGCCGCCGAGGGGCGGTGGCGAGGTGCTGACGTCACAGTTCGTGTGGGTGGAGCTTGTGCAGAGGGGCGTCCAGGAGGCGGAGACAGACACGGTAAGCAAGCTGCGATAAGCGATATTTTCACTTGTTTTCAGATTTATTTCCTGCTGTCTTATCAGTCACAGCCTTCTAGTCAGAGTCACAGCGCTAACGATCAACTGTTTTGACAAAAACTATTTCAACTGGGTTTTCAATGCCAAGTGAAGAACAACTAAATTTTCCAACATTTTGAAACTTGTACCTGTTACTTTATCAAGGGTTAGAGCAGTCCTGACAATTTTCCAATAACAAAAGAACCTCAAAAAATTGCCTATTAGTTAACTACTGCAAAAATGTAGGATGCCGCCAGGTGGAGCCACCGTCGTTTCGAGTGTTAAAGAATTTTAATTTCGTTATTTCTCGCAGATTACTCGCATTTGAGACTGGTTTACACTCAATTATCTTTATTAATGCTAACCTCAACGATTGATGAACATGCATCGATATTTTGAGTCATAATTATTTAATTGTAGAGGTTAGTTAAATAGAACAGCAGCAAGCGCCATCTAGTGGCACCTACCGTTACTACGAGCCAGAGATTGTAAAAGGTGTAACATTAGCGCTGTGACTCTGACTAAACCTGTAAACCCAATGACCGGACGTTTAACATTAGCGGTGTCAATTTCAATTTCAATTTCAAAGGTTCTTTATTTCGTTGTACATAAGTTTTTTTTTTAAATTACACACACGCTCCAATAAAAGTATAAAATAATACATAGATACACTTAGGAGCATTGAAATACGTCAATATAATAAAATTTATTTACAAGTAGAACAATTGCAATTCTGTCGTTTAGTGTACTCGTCGATGGTATAAAAGCAATGCTCTATTAAAAAAGTTTTGACCCTGCTCTTAAAAATGTTTCGGTCCGTTCTTGTTTCTTTCAGGGTCGTCGGTAAAGTATTAAAAAGGATAGCACCGGCAAATGAAGCGTCACGCCTGGAGATGTCTAATTTCACATTTTCTATTACACGAATTTCTTTTCTTCTCGTGTTTTTCCCGTGTACTTCTTGGGTTGATGTAAAAGCACCAGGATTGTCAATTACAAACAAAAGTACCTCTAGGATGTAAAGTGAGGCCACCGTTAAAATTTCTAGTTCTTTAAAGATGGGTCTACATGATTTTCGCTTTTTAGCTCTCTTTATTATTCGTAACGCCCTTTTTTGTAGAATGAATATATTTCTCGCAATTGGTCCCCCTCCCCAGACTATTATTCCGTAGCGTACCAGGGATTGGACATTTGCGTGGAAGGCCATCTTGAGGGTAGGTAAACTTACTTCCTTTGCTAGGATCTTAAGTCCAAAGCACGCTGCATTCAGTCTTTTTTTTAGTTTCTCAATGTGGCTTTTCCACTTGAGTCTATGGTCGATTTCTAGTCCCAGGAAAGTGCTGTTGTTCACTGTTTTAATCGTGCCTTCTTCTGTGGTTCTTGAGTTTCCTCTCACTGAGAATTTGATTATATTTGTTTTCTCACTGTTCAACTTTAGTTTGTTTATTTTGAACCACTCTTCGATTCTTGTCAGAGTCTGTTTGATGTTTAATGTCAGTTTCTCCTCATTTGCGCCTGTGACTATCAGGCTCGTGTCGTCCGCGAACAGTAAGGTGTCGGTGCACTCGCTTCTCATGTTGTCAGGAAGGTCATTGATATAGAGGGTAAAAAGTATTGGGGCAAGTAACGACCCCTGTGGCAGTCCGGTCTGGATGGGATTCCAATGTGATGATACGTTTTCGCCTTCTATGCATAGTTCCACCGCTTGCAGCCTGCCAGACAGGTATGATTCAACCCACTTCCCCGCCGCGCCCCTGATTCCATAGTGGCCTAGTTTCCCAATTAGTGCTCCATGATTGATAGTGTCAAATGCCTTGGTAAGATCGCACATGATTGCGCTTACCTTTGTTTTGTCTTCTAGCGCTCTTGTTATTCGATGGGTCATCGCATATATCGCTGTGCTCGTCGAATGCCCCTTACGAAAGCCGTGTTGGTTTTTGCACACTACGTTGTTATCGGCCAAGAACTTGTTTAGTCTGACTAGGAATACTTTTTCTATGATTTTAGCAAAGTACGTGAGGAGTGCGATCGGGCGGTAGTTATCCTTTTCGGTGGTCGGTCCTTTGTTTTTGTAGATTGGCTTCACTATTGTCCACTTGGCAGCCGCTGGGAACTCTCCAGTCGCGAGTGAATGGTTGCATATTTCCGCCAGGGGGCCGGCTATCTGGAAGCTAACTTTTTTTACAACTTTGCACGGCACCTCGTCCCATCCCCATGATTTCTTCTCCTTTAGGCCCTTGATGATATCGATAATCTCTCTGTAAGTTGTGGGCTCGAGCTGCATTAGGTTTGCAGGTGTCGGGAGGTTTTGAAGTTTGTTCATGCATTCTTGTCGAGTGTCTGTGGGATCATTGATTGTTCTTGCCGCCACTGAAGTAAAGTAGTCGTTGAATGCCGTTGTTATTTCCTTTCCGTTTGATGTTATCTTCTCATCCAGTAGTATCTTCCATCTTTTAGGCTGATTTTTGCCTGCCTCGCCCAATTTCTTCTTACTTAGGCATTCGTGAATGATATCCCATGAAGCACTGTTCTTGTTTTTTGCTTTCTTGATGGCTGCGTCATTCCAGCTGACTCTGACTAAACACACTAACCCAAAGTTATCAGATATTAAAGTTTGGAGTGACAAATATGATATGGCCTCGTGTGGTTTAACATCAACACTCCACCAGCTGGACATGTACCTGGACATGTCCAGCTACCACACGCGTCTCGCCTGCGCTTTATGGAGTGCCGAGCTGCGCAACTGGACTGCGCAGGGCTGCGCGGTGCGCGGCGCAGGCAAAGCGCAGGTCTGCGCTTGCAGTTTGTCGCGGAGCGGGGGTCTCTACGTGGCGTACGGGGTCTCAGAGCTCTACGTCAACGATACCATATATAAGGTAAGCGTTTAACGACGCAAGTAAAACCAAGTAAAGAAAAAAAAATGTGTTCCCTGCTAGAACCACTAGAACCGTTGAGTGCAGGTTCTAGGTAGAGTTTCAACGTCAATGTTACAGTCTCTGCGTGAAAGATGGCCGCCAAATGACTACCTTACCGACAAAAATGCAGAGTACAGGAACATCACGTTAAGTGGAGCCACTGTCGTATGAAATTTAATTTCAATATTTCTCGTAGGTTAACTCGCTTTTTAATATCGTTACGTGTTTATCAATTGTTGAGGTAAACATTGATGGAGATTTTTTAAGCATGAAAAGTCTCAAAAGCGAGTTAACCTACGAGAAATATCGAAATTAAATTTCATACGACAGTGGCTCCACTTAACGTGATGTTCCGGTACTCTGCATTTTTGTCGGTAAGGTAGTCATTTGGCGGCCATCTTTCACGCAGAGACTGAAACATTGACGTTGTTTCTCTACCTTGAACCTACACTCAACGCTAGAACTCGCTTATGCATTTTCTAATCTGAATGCCGGGCATGCGCAGACGCTGCTCGAGCCTGACGCCGCTGCGCCGGACACCTTGACTTTGGGCAGCGCTTTGCTGCACAACACGTCGTTGCTGCCCCTGACCGACGTCTCGCTGCGCAACGTTCTGCGCATCTTCGTGCGGATGCTCGACACGGGTGCGCAGTCGTCGAGTCTCAGGGACGGCGTGCTCAGTGATTTGGAGGTTATAACGCCCTTGTCTCGATTTCAAACTCCACTCGTCGAAATAAACCGGCAAAAAATTCACTGTCTTTACGATGTCACGGTCAATGCACGAATTAAAACTGACAATTTCTTTAAAAAAAAGTCATGTTCGAAAAAATTCACACAAAAAATTATATTTTTAGTTAAGTTTTTTCTTTTTCTCCCATAAAAGTCGATTATTTCATCAGAAAAAAAATACATATTAAACATCCCGGTGTTTTTAAGTTATTGACCCTGATTATTTTATTTAGATGCATTTAGGAAGCTTGAACGTGGTAATTGTTATAATTTTTTTGTGGTTCTTTTGTTATCGGGAAAATTGTCAGGACTGCTTTAACCCTTAATAAAGTAACAGGTACAAGTTACGTAACGTTGGGAAATTTAGTTGTTCTTCACTTAGCATTCAAAACCCAGTTGAAATAGTTTTTGTTAAAACTAGTGCTAAGTTTACATCAAGTAGACATGAGTCTAAAAACAACCATAGCTCCGAAGCAATTCTCTCTGTTTCTGTGCGGGGTATTGATTTGCCAGGACTTCCGACGGAACTTGCTAAACCAGGTCCCTGTAGATGACCTTCGAGCACTACGCCACCAACACGTGGTACTCGTACGAGGCTGGTTTCGGTGTACAAGGGGCGTTGAGCGTGAAGGAGTCTTCACTCACTGACGACCTCTTCTCTAACGCCGTCCTCTCAGCGGCGACCACCGGACAGGAGCTCGCCCTCACCACAGACATGTCAGTGGTCGTCATGGGATACCACTTTGGCGGCGCTAACGATTCGACGGGGTTTGCCTTTGCGAGGGGCACGAGCGAGGTAATTTACAAAACCAAATTTGAGTTGCGTTGTTGACGATTTTCTTGTTCATATACTTATTTATTGCTGTATTCACAGCCTCTTCGTTCTACTCCTTGGAGATCCTTCATTCTCATCACCAAAATCCTCTCAAAAATTATGTGTCCAACTAGCTCAATTAGTTAGAGCAACACCCGCGACAGGTGGAGATCGGGGTTCAAGTAGCTCAATTGGCTAGAGCAACAGCCGCGACAGGTGGAGATCAGGGTCCAAGTAGCTCAATTAGTTAGAGTAACACCCGCGACAGGGTGAGATCGGGGTCCAAGTTGCTCAATTGGCTAGAGCAACAGTTGCGACAGGTGGAGTTCGGGGTCTAAGTAGCTCAATTGGTTAGAGCAACACCCGCGACAGGGTGAGATCGGGGTCCAAGTAGCTCAATTGGCTAGAGCAACAGCCGCGACAGGTGGAGATCGGGGTCCAAGTAGCTCAATTGGTTAGAGCAACACCAGCGAAAGGTGGAGATCGGGGTCCAAGTAGCTCAATTGGCTAGAGCAACAGTTGCGACAGGTGGAGTTCGGGGTCCAAGCAGCTCAATTGGTTAGAGCAACACCCGCGACAGGGTGAGATCGGGGTCCAAGTAGCTCAACTGGCTAGAGCAACAGCCGCGACAGGTGGAGATCGGGGTCCAAGTAGCTCAATTGGTTAGAGCAACACCAGCGAAAGGTGGAGATCGGGGAGACCAAGTCCACGTTTGGGGATCAATTTTCGAGATGGTAATAGCACAGATAGTAATAGTATTCATAATAATAAAATACCCCGCGCATTGGAATTGCAATATAAATTAGATTTTAAATAAGCAAAATGTGTGTGTTTCTTTCTTAATACATTTATTAGTCAAGAATCTCTGTGATAATTATTTGTAGTGTCCACCGCTTGACCAATTAACACCAGTGCGTCGTTAAACACCAACAATCGATCGTACACCGGTTCCAGGTGCTTGCCTTCCTCCACGAGCCGGAGTTCCCCAGGGTTTACTCTTCGCACCCGGTTATCGCCTGTCACGTGCTCGACTCCGACTCGCTCTGGTTCCATCGCTTCGTGTTCCTCGTCTACCCAATGAACAAGCTCGCCTACCCGAACTCAATGACCTCCTACCCGACGTTCAACACTCGCCAGGTGGACGTCTATGTGGCCGGGTTCATGTACGACGGAGGTCAGGTGCCGGACTCGGTGGTCGACCTGTACTTCGAGCCGGCGGCGCGGGCCGTCAGCCACATCAAAACAGCCTGTCGGTATGTTGGACTATTTTAACAAATTTTTATTCTTATGACATTTCCCTATTGTAATCAGGGTTCGAGTTCCCGTTTGGGCATCAATTTTTGAGCCGGTTTTAGAGTTCATAGGAATAAAATACCCCGCGTATTGCAAGCGTTTGCAATTTAAATAAGATTGGTATTAGACGGCATTAAATGGTATTGAATGGTATTGGTTGGTATTGAATGGTAATGGATGGCATTGGACGGTTTATTGGACAGTTTATTGGAAGGTATTGGACGGTATTTGAAGGTATTGGATGGTATTGGATGGTATTGTATGGTATTGTATGGTATTGAATGGTATTGAATGGTATTGTATGGTATTGGATGGTATAGGACGGTATTGGATGGTATTGGATGGCATGGGATGAAATTGGATGGTATTGGATGGTATTGGATGGTATTGAATGGTATTGGATGGTATTGGATGGTATTGGACGGTATTGGATGGTATTGGATGGTATTGAACGGTCGCAGGTCGTGGAGCGTGGAGCGCGGGGATTGGAGCTCGGAGATCTGCGGCATGGCTGACGTAACTCCTGAATGCGCCGTATGTCGGTGTCGGCTGATGAAAGGCACCGCCGTCAGGATCGTGGTTTTCCAGTTTACTGACAGACCGAACTTCTCGGCGATCACCGAGTATGGAGTCAACAGGTAATCAAGGAATCACGTATTCAATATATTTGGACACGAGTTGAATCTGGTCAAGTCGATTGGGAACTATTGTTATTATTATTATTTGTGGTGTTTAACAATGCACTGTTTTGACAACTGGCCATGTGGCACTGGTCTAATGGCGTCGGTGAATGAGTGGATGATGATGAGGATGATGATGAACATAACCTTGCCTAGAAGGGAGAAGGGGAAACCCGGTGCCGGCACCGGGTTTCCCCGGGCACCGGGCTACTCCTGTTGAAGACCAAGGCGACCACCGGCTTAACGTCCCTTCCGAAGGACGGTACAACGCGAACAACAGGATTCCTCCACAAATCCATGCTGTCGAGAGGTTGATAAGCAAGGCGAGTGAAGTTGCTGTACTAACTTTCATCCCTCCAACCTCTCTCCCGAACAGAACTGGTCATGTGTATGATGGTGACCCATCCAATACCTGACTCAGCGCAGTGTTGCTTAACTTTCATCCCTCCAACCTCTCTCCCAAACAGAACTGGTCATGTGTATGATGGTCACCCATACAATACCTGACTCAGCGCAGTGTTGCTTAACTTTCATCCCTCCAACCTCTCTCCCGAACATAACTGGTCATGTGTATGATGGTCACCCAACCAATACCTGACTCAGCGCAGTGTTGCTTAACTTCGGTGATCTAACGAGAACCGGTGTTTCCAACACGACAAACCCTTCGGTCGATTGGGAACATTTTGAAGAAACATTAACTGTAGCTTTTGTTGGATTTTATCCTGGTTATATTCGGATGTGCAAAGCAAACGAAGGTAATATTTCATTGGACTTCCCGGACGTGTGTGCTAGTACAGGCACTCTGCCCACCGAAAGGTTGGTCCGATTTGGATGCAATTTGCAGGGCACATTCGACAAGTCTCAACTTGGATACCATTTGTTTTTTTGATTCTTTTTGTGGTTTGCTTTTAATTAAATATTTAAGAAAATATTTATAAAAGCAATGCAGTCACATGGTTGAAATTTCCATGTTTTGTTTCCTTGGCTAAATTTTTTGAGGATGAATTTGAAAGAACCTTTGGTGTAGGTACTTTCAAAGTACCAATTACCAACAAAAAATAAAGCAATAAAATACAAAAGAGACTTGCTGGTTAGTTTCCAGGTACTTGTTAGTAATGTCAGATAATTTCCCTCCCGACGCAGCTACATTTTCCTCTTCGGCGCCTCGCTATCAATCTTCGGCCTCGCAGTCATCTTCCTCACCGCCTTGCTCTTTGCAAGGTGGCGACAAAACCTCGGTCACCGCATTCTAATGCAACTGACCGTCTCGACCGCGATCAATCTGGCGCTGACCACGTTCCGTGAGACCCACGAGATCTACGCAGACTCCAATCACGCCAACGTTGGGCTGATTGCATTCACCGTGTGCGTGCATTACACGCGGTTGGTGCACCTGGCTTGGGGCCTCGTCATGTCGGCCTTGCAGTACAAGAAGTTCGCTGGAGTGGTCGGAGCTACCACGATACCACACCTGCTACTCAAGGTCAGAGATCCGGCATTGCAACTTGAAATCAATTGAAATTTGTTGGGTTTAAAACGACGCACTGTTTTGACAATTGTCTAAAGGCGTTGCTAAATGAGTGGTTGATGATGAACCTAACCTAGATCCGGTGCTGGCACGTAGCCTACTCCTGTCGAAGACCAAGGGGACCACCGGCTTAACGTCCCTTTCGAAGGACGGTACAACGCGAACAACAGGATTCCTCCACAAATCCATGCTGTCGAGAGGTTGATAAGCAAGGCGAGTGAAGTTGCTGTACTAACTTTCATCCCTCCAACCTGTCTCCCAAACAGAACTGGTCATGTGTATGATGGTCACCCATCCAATACCTGACCCAGCGCCGTGTTGCTTAAATTTCATTCCTCTAGCCGCTCTCCCAAACAGAACTGGTCATGTGTATGATGGTCACCCATCCAATACCTGACCCAGCGCAGTGTTGCTTAACATTCATCCCTCCAACCTCTCTCCCAAACAGAACTGGTCATGTGTATGATGGTCACCCATCCAATACCTGACCCAGCGCAGTGTTGCTTAACATTCATCCCTCCAACCTCTCTCCCGAACAGAACTGGTCATGTGTATGATGGTCAGCCATCCAATACCTGACTCAGCGCAGTGTTCCTTAACTTTCATCCCTCCAACCTCTCTCCCGAACAGAACTCGTCATGCATATGATGTTCACCTTAACTTTTTGTATTTTTAACTTAGCCTTACAGCATTTTCAACAATGAAGCGCTGTTTTTTCGTTAATTTCTATCAACCGTTCGGTCTGATTCCAGGCAAGTCTCGCCGCATGGGTAATCCCCCTCGTGCCTCTCGTCATCCTCCTACTCTGGGACCAGAGCACCCACTTCTGCGGCCCCGACAAGCTGACGCACTACATCCTCTACCTCATACCCGGCGCCGTCATCTCGTGCATCAACCTCGGCCTCCTGGTCGCCATCTTGTACAATATAACCAACAAGTTCGGCTGCGGCAACGAAGACGAGCTCCAGCGTCACAACGTCAACGACGCTGACCTAATGAAGCGGCGTCTGACGCAGACCGTGCTCATGTTCTTCTTGTTCGGGATCCCGGCAATGTTCGAGACTTTCAACGACATCGGATCACACAGCGTTGCCCTCGACTACGTAAACAAACTGCTCGATCCCGTTCAGGGCTTTGTTTTGTTTCTGTTCTTTGTTGTTTGCGATGCGACGACGCGTGGGTTTTGGGAGGTTAGGTTTTTCGGCAAGGAGGCGGAAGTGGCTTCGCGTTCGACGATAAAGAAGAATAATGTGACGCTGATGATGACGGTAAGGAGGACAGCGAGGAGAATGGAGAGGGGGAACGAGAAAGTGGAGGAAGAGCAAGATCCAATCGAAGTAGAAAGACAAATAATTGCACCAGACTTGGTACTCGATCCAGTTGAAGTACACAGAGACGAATAACTAATAAACAATATCGACAACTCTTGACTGCTATCTAAAATATGCTTCACAATATTATCAAATATTCATCAATATCATATCAATAAGCCCAGATTGAACATCATTCCTTGGACTAGCCACAGACGTGCAGCAAACCTAACCTACCAACTCTCTCACAGCGTGGGGAGCTGACCGAACTCGCATTCCTTCACAAACTTCTCGACAAAAATATCGACAACCCGTGACCGCTAACTAAAATCTGCATCGCAATACCATCCAGGCAAACTAGGAATTACCAACCTTTCAGACAGCCAAAGAGTAGGATTGATATCCACAAGCACAGGTGCATCAAAAGACTGATAGAATTACAACAACTTGCCCTGACATCGACATCCTTTCAGACTTCTTCATGACTTACATAACCCAACTTAAACACCTCGAACAAACAGCTGGCCATGACAACTTGTAAACATATCATTTATCTAAAAGTATTTCAACTGAGTTTTGCAACGTTTCGTAACTTGTGCCTGTTACTTTATCAAGGGTAAGAGCAGTCCTGACAATTTTCCGATAACAAAAGAACCACACAAAATTATAACAATTACCAAGTTCAAGCTTCCTAAATGCATCTAAATTATGTAATTAGTTTATTATGGTCAATTTATGGTCAATTTAGTTGTTCTTTACTAAGCATTGAAAACCCAGTTAAAATAGTTTTTGTTAAAACTAGTGCTAAGTTTAGATCAAGTAGACATGAGTCTAAAAACAATCATTTACCCACTACAGTGCCTACTAAAGTACAGAGACAAATAATTGCACCGGGGGTTGGTGCTCGATCCTACCTTGAGTCTGATCATCTTGGCGTCATCGTAGCTGACCCACTGGTTCCCGAGGAACGCGTACGGTCCCATACGGTTCTCATCGTCGGTCACGACCGTCCAGCCTCGATTCATGATTCGGTCGCAGATCTACAGAAAAAACGGGAACAAGTTAGCGGGACACATTTTTTTTTGCACCTTACCTGTAAAATAATATACATTTATTTATTATGATTTGAGTTCCCCAAATATAAGAATTTTTTAAGGTTTTCTCATCTAAAGAATATAAATAGTGTATGTCTATGTGTTATTCTTTGTCTTTGTGCTAGTGGTTGAAAAATGTCTCTGTGTTATTCTTATGGGCCATGTTTTTTCAAGCAGTTCAATTTACTAGGTGCTAGTGGTTGAAAAATGTCTCTGTGTTATTCTTATGGGCCATATTTTTCCAAGCAGTCCAATGCACTTGGTGCTAGTGGTTGAAAAATGTCTCTGTGTTATTCTTATGGGCCATGTTTTTCCAAGCAGTCCAATGTACTTGGTTCTAGTGGTTGAAAAATGTCTCTGTGTTATTCTTATGGGCCATGTTTTCCCAAGCAGTTCAATGCACTAGGTGCTAGTGGTTGAAAAATGTCTCTGTGTTATTCTTATGGGGCATGTTTTTCCAAGCAGTCCAATGTACTAGGTGCTAGTGGTTGAAAAATGTCTCTGTGTTATTCTTATGGGCCATGTTTTTCCAAGCAGTTTAATGTACTAGGTGCTAGTGGTTGAAAAATGTCTCTGTGTTATTCTTATGGGCCATGATTTTCCAAGCAGTCCAATGTACTAGGTGCTAGTGGTTGAAAAATGTCTCTGTGTTATTCTTATGGGCCATGTTTTACCAAGCAGTCCAATGTACTAGGTGCTAGTGGTTGAAAAATGTCTCTGTGTTATTCTTATGGGCCATGTTTTTCCAAGCAGTTCAATGTACTAGGTGCTAGTGGTTGGAAAATGTCTCTGTGTTATTCTTATGGGCCATGTTTTTCCTAGCAGTCCAATGTACTTGGTGCTAGTGGTTGAAAAATGTCTCTGTGTTATTCTTATGGGCCATGTTTTTCCAAGCAGTCCAATGTACTAGGTGCTAGTGGTTGAAAAATGTCTCTGTGTTATTCTTATGGGTCATGTTTTTCCAAGCAGTCCAATGTACTAGGTGCTAGTGGTTGAAAAATGTCTCTGTGTTATTCTTATGGGCCATGTTTTAAATTAACAAAGTCTGAAAAAATAAACATAAAATTCTTTGACCCTACAATTCTCTAGATGGCAGATGTTTTAGAACAGACTTTCTTGTGAACTGAACTCTTCACAGTTATCTTTACAATTATCTGTTAGTTTAATAGGAATACGTACAAGTACCTTTAGTTAGAAGCACTTGGTTTGGACACTGGTAAATCTCTTTCATTAATGAACCAGACCCCACACTGGTCCATTCTTCAACCAAAGCAGCTTGATCTTTCCAAGCGTAGTCTACCTGATGCCATCAGTCGGTGATATTGGATTGTTGATGGCCGCCAGACAGCAGAAGATATCAGTCTACACACAGAGAAAAGTTGATATTATTGACAAAATATTCGACAGTTTATCCAGATGAAGCTGCAATCTGGAGCTCAGCCAGGGGCAATATCTTTCATACAACAAATTGCAGTTAGAACAGTCAGAAATAGCATCAAAAGTCACCTGTAGAGGACTGCAGTTCCGTAGTCTAGGTAGTGACAGTATCGCAATTGTAAGTCTCTAAAACAGGCTGCCAGGTACAAAGATAACTTGCTCCATTGCTGAGTTCATGTCTCAAAGCAGCAATCTTGTGACGGAGCCTGTGACTTATCGACATCAGCAGTAACCTAAAAGCAAAGCAACCCTCACTTAAAACATGGAAAGGAACGCAAAGGTTGGTGAAAATAAACTAAGCGTCCAATTTCAAGATTCGGTTTTTGTGCTCCTAAGTTTTACCGCAGCTAGAATCCAGATTCTTTCAAGAATCTTGAAAGAACCCTCTACAGGCATTAGGAAACACTATTAGGACCACCTGTAGGACCAATAACTATAGGAAACACTCGCCTGGCAAGGAATTTATTTCTAAACGTAAAAAAAGAGATACCTTTATGACATGAGGTAGAAACTAATAACCATAATCGTACCGGATTGAATAACGACTATTTTCGGAAACTTACCCAAACAAGAATAAAATTATCAATCTCGTAGGGTGAGAAAACTTGCAGAACAAGACTGACAACATTCTAGACGACATAGTACCGTAATTAGAAAGAATATTAGATATATTGAAATATAGAAAACGTGCTCGCGAGCAGAGCTGTGCTGAGCACTTCACCAATACCGACTAAATCAAGCAGGGCTGCCAATCACAAAGAAAAAAAAGAAAAAAATTCAAACGATTTACCGCGTCCGAAGAAAAAACGATACGTACAAAAAAAAGGAAATACACTATTTAACCAAACACATCATAATGCTACAGAATACACAATGAAGGAATGCATGAGCTGTCAAACGGAGTGGAATTTCAAGGGTAGTCAAATGCTACCCTGTTTTCTTCTCAGCTTAAAACTGACGGTGTTAATCAAGTTTATAAATTAAAAGCAGTTGTAACGGCCGAAGTATTAGATCAACGCAAGATCTAAACAGCCCGTCGTGTCCGGGGGTGCAAACTACCCCTTCGACCACAGTATCGGCGAATCTTCAAAATTCGAGAAAACTCGTAAGGGGCCACGAGTGGTGTCAACAGGGGTAGCAGTTAAAGGGAAGTCTAATGCTACCCTATGTTTTTGTCTCAAGATTAATATTGAGGAAGCTATTTTAGTTTTAATGTTTAAAATCAATAGAGCAGCTAAAGTGTGATGGTTACGCAGAATCTGAATAGCCCATCGTGTTCGCGGGTGCAAACTTCCCCTGCGGTCACCGTTTGAACGAATCTTTCACGATTTTATTTGACATTTCGAACAAAAAATTTGATTAACTGTCAATTCTATTGCCACTCGTGCATCAAATTCGAGTGCATAGTCTGATAACACTACTAGCCTACTAGCTTGTACGTAATTAGTTAATTAGTTTTATTAGTTAATGAGCGTAGCGAGCGAAGTGAACTCTTCAATTTCACACAACCCAGGAAAAAGTCACTGGCGAGATTTTGTTGTTGTTGAGTTTGTTTATTTGCGCTACACCGATTTGAACAATCTTTGTAGAGCACAAACAAAAACATTCAAACAAAAACATTCACTCGTGACTGTTATCTGTGGTATACGAAGTTAAACATTTCACTGCGCTCGCTACGATTGTCATTTAACCATGGGTTGGGCAAAATTAAGTATGGACGAAATAAAGATAAGCTAACAAAAAAATGCGCACAACATTGCTATCCTGAAATTATAAATGCACAAGAATAAGAATCAATAACCAAAAAAAAAAGTGTTTATTCTCAAATATAATTCCACCATACAGATTCATTCAGTGGACTTATTTTTGGACTCGTCGATCCTACCAACGTTCACCAGATCGTGCACTTGTTGGTCGGGTTCATCGGAGAACCGCTTGGGCACGAGAACGCTTTCGAGAAAGCTGCCGAGTTGGACAACGGCCCTGTGACACGGAACTTGTCTGGACTATGCGGATCACCGTGAACGGCGTGTAGAAGCATTTCTTTCGTGACAGAACTACACCACATCTGCCATAAAAAAAAAACATGTAAGAATGATTGCAGCACGTTTTAAAATCATTCTTTTTCATTTTGGCACAGCATTAATAATTTACAGCTTCTGTGGTTCCTTTCATTTGACTTATAGCTGAACCTAGGCTGGTTCAGAAGTTCCATGTTCCTGTATGCAGCCTGCACCTGTTCAACAGCACCAAGGACCGGCCACCGCTTAGCCTTGTCACTTTGACACACTGTGTTGGCTGCTCCTGTACAACAGCACCAAGGACCGGCCAGCGCTTAGCCTTGTCACTTTGACACACTGTGTTGGCTGCTCCTGTCCAACAGCACCAAGGACCGGCCACCGCTTAGCCTTGTCACTTTGACACACTGTGTTGGCTGCTCCTGTCCAACGGCACCAAGGACCGGCCACCGCTTAGCCTTGTCATTTTGACACACTGCAATAGTGCTTACTTTTGAAGCAATGCTTTGAAACACATTTATTTGAAATATTTAAATTATTTTAAACTACGTAATTATTTCCATAGCCCTATTTCTTTGACTAAAACCTGGGTTGTACCGAGGCAGCTCCGATGAAGAACAGCTGTTCAGAGGAGAACTGCTCCAGCCCGGGCAGAACTGGTTCCGGACCGTTCTCCAGAACATAACGCTGGTGAGCCCTGTAAGTGGCGTCAAGTCCACCGTTGTCTGCGATGTTCTCACCTAGAGTGTTCACACCCTTGACCTGAAGGATATACGACATTCTCAACTTAAAATGCATAAACCAAAAGTGGTTCAAATCAGTCTTCAATGGAGGTACTAAATTATATATATTTATTTTATCGTATGATTTAAAGGATGGTATGAGAAAATGTTTCAAGCGGTAAAAGAAAAGGTCAATTATGTATTAAATGTTCTGCATAAAATTATAATGATATGATATTGTTGAAAAAGGTTAAAAATATTTAAAATGCGTCCTAAAATGCCTCCCAACAACAACGGAATGTTTGTGTCACAGTACGTCATCACTGGAATCAGAGGGACTGTGATAGTCTTTGACAGTGAGCTTCAGAATATCACAGTCTTTGTCCTTAGGGACCTGAAATTATCATCGAATACGCTCAGACAAAGTCTTGTTAGTTTAAATGATTATAGCAACGCCCGTGGCGGGTGAAGGTTGGGGTTATGTTCTCCGATTGTGACAAAAGCAGCTTTCCCATAAAAAAAAAACATACAAAACACACACACACACAAAATAGATTTTTTTTTACGTCCAATGAAATTAAAAACAAATATTTTCACTCAAACCAGAAAAAATTGCCTAAAAAAGAAAATCGAACGTACGTAAACTGTTCTGTTCAGCATCTCGTCGAGCTCTGGCAAGCGATACGCTGCGTACTGATTGCGGAAGCATTGAGCTTTTTGATTGTACGTGTCCAGCGTTTCGGGAGACCACCACTCAGCAAGCAGCCCGTTCTTGTCAAATTGTCGGCCGCTATTGTCAAAGCCGTGCATAATTTCGTGAGAAATAATAAAGCCAATGCCACCGTAGTTTAACGCCCTGCGGAACAAAAGGTATAGTGTCAAAGATTCATTGCCAAGCTACACAGATATTCCATCCTTATGAGGCAAAGACTAACACAGATAAAGCTGGCACAGATATTCCATCCTTATGAGGCAAAGACTAGCACAGATAAAGCTTGCACAGATATTCTATCCTTATGAGGCAAAGACTAGCACAGATAAAGCTTGCACAGATATTCCATTCTTATGAGGCAAAGATTAGCATAGATAAAGCTTGCACAGATATTCCATCCTTTTGAGGCAAAGACTAGCATAGATAAAGCTTGCACAGACATTCCATCCTTATGAGGCAAAGACTGCCACAGATAAAGCTTGCACAGATATTACATCCTTATGAGGCAAAGACTAGCACAGATAAAGCTTGCACAGATATTCCATCCTTATGAGGCAAAGACTAGCACAGATAAAGCTTGCACAGATATTCCATCCTTATGAGGCAAAGACTACCACAGATAAAGCTTACACAGATATTCCATCCTTATGAGGCAAAGACTACCACAGATAAAGCTTGCACAGATATTCCATCCTTTTGAGGCAAAGACTACCACAGATAAAGCTTGCACAGATATTCCATCCTTTTGAGGCAAAGACTAGCACAGATAAAGCTTGCACAGATATTCCATCCTTTTGAGGCAAAGACTACCACAGATAAAGCTTACACAGATATTCTATTTTCATTGAAAAATTATGAATTTTTCTCTAAACGTTTTCTAGCAAAACATTATAGGAATCAAAATCCGTCTGAGTAAAGTTCAAACGGCAAGAATTGTTTGAAAACAGAATGTTTTCCATCGTTTACTCACTCTGGTCTTCCTATTGCAAAGCCTGGACAATGTAATATGCCAGCAGGTATCCCTGAAAAAAAAAACCTAGTATCAATAGTGATTTCACAAAGTAACATAGAAGCTTCCTTGAATGTTCAGACAATGGGCCAGATCTACAAATGCCCAAAGTTTAAAGGTAAAACTTATAATCAAAGTGTATTTTTATTAAGCTTAAGAATTAGCCATGTCTTTACAACATTGCATATTACTTCATTACAGTCATGTACATACAATATACTTTTTCTTAATTTCTTTTACATTTTCACAATATTTTATATCATTCGGTAGATCATTGAATTCCTTGATTCCCTTATAAAATAAAGACTTTTTCATTTGACCTTTATGAGAAAAACCATTATAGTACTTGTTTTATGATCATGTATGTCGCTTATTTTAACTTATTTGTATTTTAATTTTTTTTTGTACTTAAGTATTCAGCCAACAAGCCCATTTGTTAATTTAAAAATTAAAATAATTCCATTGTCATAATCTGCAAGCCTGATCAACCAAACTGTCTTTCCAGATTTTCATGATTTTTACAAGAGGGATAAAAATGTTCCCCCAGAATTTATGAGTGTTAATGTTTTGAGTCCCCAATCGGGTTTAGCTTACCAATTGCATTTGTTACCGGGTGGTACCCTGCGTTGATAGTTTGTGGACTGAAGAACCACCTGAAAACAGTCAACGCTGCAGTTTTAATCAATCGATTTATAAAATGTATAATTTTTTGAAGGTTTTTTTGTTTTCCTGGTGATGCTACGAGGGAGCTGAAGCCAGCAAGCGAAGGATGGAAAGGAAGCAACGGAACCGAGACATGAACCCTGCACCTCCTATTTGCAGGTCGGAAAATTGGGAGGTGCCGGGTTTGTATCCCAGTTCAGTTGCACATTTCCCAGTCTGGCTCGCTTTTCATATTATTTTATTTTTAATCACTCCTACATCAAAATGCACAATTCGACTAAGAGAGGGTAAGAATAATTGTCCAAGTAATCGACCAAGAACATGTTTCATAGCTGCAAATTTGTAAAATGTGAGAAATCACTTAATTATTAATTGTTTAGGTAAGAAGTCTGTCGACTTGGTCTGTTATTATCAAGATGAAAGATTTCAATAACCAAGAGAACTAAAGACTGGCCTCAGAAGTAAAAATAACCGAATCACAACTTATAAGTAGTGATAGCATAAATGCTATGTCACTTTTGAGTTGAAATATATTTGGACAAATACTTGGCAAAAGGAATCTCTTTTTGTTGAGAGAGTATTCTCAAATAACAGGGCAACGTGTGCAAAGCGAATGCAATTTATGCGTAACTCTATTTTTCCGATTAGCGGTGTGAAATCTGATATTTAATGCTATTTATTTTCTGCGCATGAAATGCATGAAGTGGTCTTAATAATAGTACACAGCTACATCCAATCTGGTATATATCAGGTACGACAGGTATAATCAGGTACATCAGGTATAATCAGGTACATCAGGGGTAAAATCAGGTGTATCTAAAATGAACCTTACGGTTGCTTTTATAGCTGGTCATATTGTAGTAAATCTGACCCTAAATAAATCTGCATATTCACCAGACCTACTCAGATTTGTCGACGGGCTTCCTGAGTTTCTCCAATGACCGATGCATCAGGAACTTGGAAAGGCAGACCGCGTTATCAAAGTGGACCTTGGTAACGTTCACCTGAAAGTGCATGACATTTAACTGCAGAACGTATTTCCTTCTGTCATCTCATAAAAGAAAGGAAAGCAAAATTATCCCCGTTTAAGTAAAACGCTTTGAGAGGCTATAAGTGTTACATTTACAAACCGCTAATTGACCAGTGCTTTTAAATGTTGTAGATGATGTATTTTTTTCAGGTCTTTATACCTTTATTGAAAACCACCAATGACCAGTGACTGCAAAGGCTTCCAGCACGGCAGAAAAGTACCTAAGTCGACATCAACGTTTTGACCAGTTCTGATTGACTGATAGATTGTCATTTATTTTGGCTTCAATGTGTTGCGTACAAGCAAATAATTTATCAGAGTTGTCAAAAATAAAAAAGTATTATAATAATGTGATTTAATAATAATACTTAAATATATAACTTAAAAAATAGGACAAAGTGAACTAATGAAATATAATTACTATAGAATGCTGCATGCAATTGCGTTGCCCGACCTCACCTTTCTGTAATATTCCTCCAAAGCGGTACGATTGTTGTACCAGTCGGGAAACGCCACTAAATTCGTCATCGCCTTTATTTTTCCCAGAGCAAGTTGTTTTGTTTCTTGGTCCATCCAATCGGCCGCTGACACTCGCTCCGCAAAAGCTGCACGAATGTTTTCAATCTGGCAGGCAAAACATCAGCGGAGACAAAACATCAGCGGAGAAGTACTGTTACGTTTTCCTTACCCGAGCGGCGGGCTAAACATCAGTGGCTTGACAGAGGAACTGTTTCGACAACGGACCATGTGGCACTGGTCTAATGGCGACCTAGCCTAGCCTAAAAGGGAGGAGGGGAAACCCGGTGCCATAACGTAGAATACTCCTGTTTAAAACCAAGGGGACTGCTGGCTGGACGTCCCTTCCGAAGAAAGGTACAACGTGGAAAACAGGATTCCTCCACAAATCCATGCTAATGAGAGGTTGATAAGCAAGGCGAGTGAAGTTGCTGTACTAACTTTTATCCCTCCAACCTCTCTCCCGAACAGAACTGGTCATGTGTATGATGGTCATCCATCCAATACCTGATCCAGCGCAGTTTTGCTTAACTTTTATCCCTCCAACCTCTCTCCCAAACAGAACTGGTCATATGTATGATGATCACCCATCCAATACCTGACCCAGCGCAGTGTTGCTTACTTTCATCCCTCCAACCTCTCTCCCGAACAGAACTGGTCATGTGTTTTAAATACATTTTAAAACGTTTCATAACTTAAACCACTTAAGCAAATAATAACTAGCAGAAAATAATTTAAAATTTTATAAAAATATATCCAAGTCTAGACCAATGCTGGTGAAATCAAACATTAAAAGATGAAAAGAGCTTACCATTTGCTCTGCCGATTCTTTGGAAGCTTTGTCGAATTGCTTGTGGATGTATACGTATCCGACTGCATGTTTCAAGTACAGGCTTGTCATTCTGCCACAGAATTTCCACCTGAGAAAGCACACAAGAGCCTGATGTCATATTATGCTATTCACATTTGTGCCACTAGCAACCCAGTTAACCCTGTCGTGGTCGGCGGGAATAAATTCCCTCACTTTTCAAATCGCTGTGCAACGTTATTGGGACATATATGTTCAACTACAGAGCATCAGTGGGAAGTATATATGTTTGACTATAGAGCATCAGTGGGGAGTATATATGTTCAACTACAGAGCATCAGTGGGAAGTATATATGTTCAACTATACAGAGCATCAGTGGGAAGTATATATGTTCAACTACAGAGCATCAGTGGGAAGTATATATGTTCAACTACAGAGCATCAGTGGGAAGTATATATGTTCAACTACAGAGCATCAGTGGGAAGTATATATGTTCAACTACAGAGCATCAGTGGGAAGTATATATGTTCAACTACAGAGCATCAGTGGGAAGTATATATGTTCAACTACAGAGCATCAGTGGGAAGTATATATGTTCAACTACAGAGCATCAGTGGGAAGTATATATGTTCAACTACAGAGCATCAGTGGGAAGTATATATGTTCAACTACAGAGCATCAGTGGGAAGTATATATGTTCGACTACAGAGCATCAGTGGGAAGTATATATGTTTGACTACAGAGCATCAGTGGGAAGTAAATATGTTCAACTACAGAGAATCAGTGGGAAGTATATATGTTCAACTACAGAGCATCAGTGGGAAGTATATATGGTCAAGCACAGAGAATCAGTGGGATCATACCTAGGATCCTCTTCCGTAGTTCCAAACAGCAATTTTACGAACTTGAAGTTAAGTTCTCTCATTTGCTTGGTCGAATCAGCAGATTTTCCATGCATAAGCTTCCACTGTAGAAAGTTGGCTGAAGAAAAAAATTGTTTTGAAATTTCTTGTAAAAAATTGAGTTTTGTTTAAATTTACAGCAGACTTCTTTTCACTGTGCACATGTATTTGTGTTGATTTAATAATTTTAGACATGTTGCTTCTGCTAAACAAATTTTATCAATATTTTAAAATTACAACTATATTTTTATGAAATAATTCAAAACATTTTTCAAAAGACAAAAGATCAACGAGAAACGGAAACCACCAGAAAGTTTTTTAACGTGAAAAACTTAGTAATTGTAAACTAAAAAAGTGCGTTCTGTCATCTGCTATAATCCAGGAGTGCAAAAAATTAAGGTTAAGCAATTTGAAAAAAAATGTATATATATTCAGAAGCTAAAATTGACCGATTTTCAATAAAGACTTTATCTAGTTAATATCTCTACTTTACCAACAGTCCTAGCAGGTGTTTTCTCAATCAGCACGATGAGGTTGAACAAAAAGTCAACTTCTTGGACTATGATTCGTTCTCCAGTTTCAATGTCGACGTCGGTGTCAGCAAAAATCGAGCGTAAAAACTCCAGCCAAACGAGCGCCGGCTTTTTTAAGCCAAACGAAGCCGAGTCAGTCCACTGCTGTACTTCTTTCAGCGACAACGGGTTGTAAAGACGGAAAAACATTGTACGCATTTCGTTACGAGCAGTTAGCTAAAAATAAAAGTCCCAATTAATTTGGGAGTTTAGTTGTTATTATTATAGTAACAACGAGCTGAAAATCTGGAAACATCATCTGTGATTGGCTGATCATCTTTTGACAATGAAGATTAGTCTTTGCATCATAAGGATGGAATATCTGTGCAAGCTTTATCTGTGGTAGTCTTTGCCTCATAAGGATGGAATATCTGTGCAAGCTTTATCTGTGCTAGTCTTTGCTTTATAAGGATGGAATATCTGTGCAAGCTTTATCTGTGCTAGTCTTTGCCTCATAAGGATGGAATATCTTTGCGAGCTTTATCTGTGCTAGTCTTTGCCTCATAAGGATGGAATATCTGTGCAAGCTTTATCTGTGCTAGTCTTTGCCTCATAAGGATGGAATATCTGTGCAAGCTTTATCTGTGCTAGTCTTTGCCTCATATGGATGGAATATCTGTGCAAGCTTTATCTGTGCTAGTCTTTGCCTCATAAGGATGGAATATCTGTGCAAGCTTTATCTGTGCTAGTCTTTGCCCCAAAGACATTGCATGGCAAGCCTAATTCACTTTACACAGTTTATTCTAAATACCTTTGCAAGCTCCACCTCAAAGTCCACTACTTCCACGGCTTGGTCTTTGAGTTTGTCGCGAGATGTAACCAAGCCGTTGTGGGTGGCCATCACCAACGCCACTTCGGTGATAAAGTCGATGTACGCAGCGTGGATCGCCGAGTGCGTAGCCAAATCCACTAGGATTGATCGCTCCAGTGTAAGGCCAGGTTGGTCAACCTAAGAAAATCAGGTAAACCTATTAGAAAACTTAAGATGAAATCTGATTTAAATTGCAAACGCTTGCAATACGTGGGTTATTTTATTAATTTCAACACTATCACCGTCTCAAAAATGGAGATCCGTCATTCTCATCAAATACACTTAAATCGTCTTAAAAATCCAGGGTCCAAGTAGCTCAATTGGTTAGAGCAACACCCGCGATAGGTGGAGTTCGGGGTTCGAGTCCCCGTTTGGGCATCAATTTTTGAGACGGTTATAGTGTTGATAATTATACTATAATCCACGGCTTGGTCTTTGAGTTTGTCGCGAAACGTAACCAAGCCGTTGTGGGTGGCCATCACCATCGCCACTTCGGTGATAAAGTCGATGTACCCAGCGTGGATCGCCGAGTGCGTGGCCAAATCCACTAGGATTGGTCGTGGCAGATTGAGGAATGGTTGGTCAACCTAAGAAAATCAGGTAAACCTGTAAGAAAACCTAGACTTCAAGAGTTCTCAAGTCTTAAAAGGCCTCTAAATAGGAGCTTTAAAATAGGGGATAAAAACTATAAAAGTTATTTCCTAGCACGAACACCGTTAAATTTTTATGAACATTAATAACCTCTCAAAAATTGATGCCTACACTAGGGTCGAACCCCGATCACCACCTGTTGCGGGTGTTGCTCTCAGCAATTGAGCTAATTTGTTGAGAGGATTTTAGTGTATATCATTAGAATGATGGATCTCTAAGGAGTAGAACCACGAGGCTGTGAATATTCACAGTCAATCTGATTCTTGTGACGCTATACTACGTCACAACCTGTCAACCACTAGATTTCGCATAAGAACACCATTAATTCATTAATTTATTGCAAAGAAATAAGACAGATAAAAAGAAGCAGTGGTTTCTAGTTTGGAATTCACACTATTCCTTAGAAAGTAGAGTTCTTAGCAAGACATTACCTGACAATTAAAAGGATTTGCGCCTAATCTAATAAAGAATGAACTGCTCCAATATCATTGCAGTGTCGCCTAGCGTTGGTTATCTCACAGATCTGTCATTCAATGATAATAATATATTTGAAAGCACGACGTTTTGTTATTTTAGCTTACTGCGACAACGTTGGTGTTGGCTATTTTCATGTCTGGCGTCACTTCAACGCCGATCAGCGGAGAAATGCTGGCGTACCGAAACATGGCCGCGGAAACTTGGAACGGGTTGAAGCGTTCTTCATCGAACGGCTCCGGTGAAGCCATCGGCCATGAACCCAGTTTGTAGGACAGTCTGGAAAATGAACAAAACTGCAAAGTTTACCAGCGATTACACAGAACTATAACACTGAAAGAGGGGTTATTGAAGTTCCGTCATTCTCATCAAATACACTAAAATCCTCTTAAAAATTATGTGTCTTACTAGCTCAATTGGTTGGAGCAACACCTGTGACAGGTGGAGATCGGGGTCCAAGTAGCTCAATTGGTTAGAGCAACACCCGCGACAGGTGGAGATCGGGGTCCAAGTAGCTCAATTGGTTAGAGAAACGCCCACGACAGGTGGAGATCGGGGTTTAAGTAGCTCAATTGGTTAGAGCAACAACTGCGACAGGTGGAGATCATGATTTAATTCCCTGAATGGGCAGCATTTTAAAGAGTTTTAAAGTGCTAAAGTTCGAATGTACTTTTAGAATAAGTTTGCACCGGTACTCACTCTGCTAGCGGCGCTATCCCGGCGCTTTCCAACGCTTCGTCGTCCATGCACGCTGCGTACGTGGCCTTCGCAAGCTGTACTGGAGCTGGCTCGTCGTCTGACTTCTCCGATTCCAACAACTCTGGCAAAAGAAGGGAAATTTGTAAGCTTGTTAAAATATAAGCGTTGTAAGGTTGAAGGGTAAAATATGGGGATATTTAAAGGGTACACTAGTACACCCACCCGCTGCGTACGCAGCTGCCATATGTTAGGTGACAGATAAGAGTGATGTGTAAATTTGATTCGATTTCAGCTATCTCAGTTCGTAAGAATGGAAATTCAGCAATGGAAATTCAGAGCTCAAAGTTGAAATAAAATAAAGGTTTCCGTTGCTACGCGCTACGAATTCGATGGTGAAAAATGCATTGTTGTCGGGCATTTTCCGTTGATTTTTTGTTAATTTTCAACATTTCATCTGCAAAACCTGATCAAATCGCCGTGAAAATGTGACAGCGCAACGTGAGCCTAAAAACAAACCGATCTAAGCCCAAGCACTGGCGTTTTCGACCAAATTTAACCATTTCTATAAAGATTTAGAGCAATGCGACGTCCTAGCCAGCCAGATTCAAACTGTTTCGCACCTTGGCAACAGTGATAGTGGCAATATTTTATTAGTTTATAGGTATGCTAGAGGGCCAGGGCTGATGTAACATTTTCTGCTGAGCAAACAAGGTCGGCAACGCGTGGTAACGGTAGGCGCCACCCGACGTCGCTGGCGGCCGTCTCTTTTAACAAACCTCTACGATTAAATAATTATTTCTTAAAATTTCGATACAATTATCTAACTGTCGAGGTTCATTGATGAAGATTAATCGAGCGTTATCCAGTATTCAATGTAAATAATCTTGAAGAAATGACAAATTAAAATGTCTTAACCCGAAAGTAATCGCAAAGCTGTCTTTTAGACCGGTTTTTTTTCAACAGTCGGTATTTGTAAATCGTGCATCTGCAGGCTATCTGGCTTTACTGTTTACCTACCTTCTTAAAATGGCTTTGTGAGGTTACTTAGAAATACTGCAGACCTATAAATCAGGGACCCGAACCGGAACCGGAACCGGAACCGAAACCCGAAAAAACCCGTATTTTCTTGGAACCGAAACCGGAACCAGAACCGTTATTATTAATTTCCAAGAACCGGAACTGGAACCGGAACCCTTATTAAATCATGGGTTCTTTTCGGTTCCTTAAAGGTTCCATAAAGGTTCCGATGTTATATTGAGATTTCAGAAATTCAGATTAAAATTATTTGCTTATTATGTTTACAACTTTTTTGTTTTTAATTTTTCCACACGAAAAAAAAAGTTTCACTGGTTTGTTCCGAAAACATCCATTGACTCATCTTGTATCCACGATTTTGTTTGGGGAAAACACAAGGCATTTTCGAGAGTATTTCTTTATAAATGATCACACCCCTCTGAGAAGCGTTCTTTGGTGGTGCCCTAGCAGCCAGCTACTTTGTATCCTCGTATCCTGCTATACGAGGATATTTGTACCCAGCTATAATCCTCGTATCCTGCCGACTCGACTCACTCGTGGGCCAGCGCGGGTAATAGCTTGTTTCATAATATGCTAGCGTATGTTAGATTGTATAACGAACAGATCCGAGCGACCAGCCAGTTTGGTCGAGTTTTCGCTATTTCTGGAATTTGTCCTGTTTCATAATGTCCGTAAGATGTGTCTTAACTCATAAGAGACCTCATAAAGGAGGGATGCAAATCATACTCGTTGAGACTTTAGCTCAGTGTTGGCGAAATCGTGGTTACAATAATAATAATAATAATAATGTTTTTTATTCCGTTAAAACACATCGTGCCATCGTGCCAAGTTCAAAGTATTACATTTAGGTGACCAACAATTAAACAACATATACGTCTTATGTATCCATAGCAACATTTTTAGGTACTATAAGATTTACATTTACACTACAATTTTTCATTGTCTACCTTATACAATAAAAAATCTTTTACAGTATAAAAACATTTTTCAAGTAGAAAATTCTTGAGCACAATTTTGAATTTCTTGTCCATTTTGATTTGAAGATCCGCCGGCAAGCTCACAACCCGCATAGGTGGGCCCCCTTTTAAAATTTTGAAAAGCTGGTTTATCCAGTTTATAGTTAATTTTATGTCTAGTGTTAAATAACCCTTTGCCTGTCCCCATCAGAGTGTAACCGTAAATCCATTTCTTTACATTTTTTACTTGAAAGCCTCAAACAAACTAACCCCTTGTCGTGCATGCTTTGTCTTATAGAGATGGACTAGCCTGCCTTTTTTACTCCGTACATAGTAGTACTCTGAAACTCTACTGGTGCAGAGAAATTGGATCAAAAAAATGATTACGACTTCGTTACACCCCTATCTTTTATGCAACTGGCTTCGTGTGCTTTGAAACCCAATGTGAGGAAAAAGACCTGTCCCTGGCAGATGGAAAAACAAAACTAAGTGTCACTAAAAACCACTAAAACCTGAACTTGTACAACAGCAAAATTTAAAAAAATAACGCTTTATTTATCAAGTGGAACCGGAACCTTTTTAAACTTAAAGCCGCAATGAGAACCCTTATTTGAGAAAATTAGGAACCGGAACCGGAACCGGAACCCCTCTTCACAATATGGAACCGGAACCGAAACCGTAACCTTTAAAAACGTAAAACCGGAACCAGAACCAGAACCCTAATTTGAAAAAATTAGGAACCGGAACCGGAACCAGAACCTTTAATCATTTCGGTTCGGGTCCCTGCTATAAATAGTCTATGCTGCAGACTGTGGTGCAAATGAAGAAGTAGAAAGAGAAGATGGTGAGTGGTCTTATCAAAAGTTCAATTGTGTAATCTAATCAAAACATAACCTCTGAAGTGAATTGTAAACTGTGTTCTTGTAGCAGTATCTAGACCTGTAATGCTGCTTGACCGATACCATTTAGATACACTCATTATTAATTACTATACCTAAATATTATTTGTATTTTTATCTCTACTGCTAGGTCATTGTTTCAATTATGTTCCTATTTTTTTTTTATCTAAATATCATATGTTCGTTAGCTTTTAGACTCACTGAAATACTTTAATTGTAGGCAGCATTAAATAAATAAATAAATAAACATAAACAATCAAATCAGGTAGTTTAGTCAGTACCTTGTATTCTATCACATCTGTGATAAACTGCCCTTTGTTCGCAATCAAAACGTAAGCCTGCAGTTATTTGCATTTACTTATGTTCTTATTTTGAATCTTTGATTACTTTTTATTCGTCTTAAAAAATTCCGTGTTTCCGTGTTTTTGAACAATTACTTGGTCAGAAACACGGATTAAAAAATAATGTATGAACTTATATATTAAAAAAAAATACTCAGGTAGGGACAGCAGACTTTTGGCCAGTAAAGCAAGAATTTAAATTAAATTTAAACTAATATGGGGAAAGTCAAAACGTAAGCCTGCAGTTATTTGCAAATATTAGTGTTCTAATTATGAATCTTTAATTACTTTTTATTCGTTTAAACACTTTTTGACCAATTAATTGGACATGTACATGCATTAAAAAAAATAACAGAAAAATATAGTTAAAAAAAGACGTATATACAGAAAACTTTTAAAATAAAATATTCTCCTTTGCTTCTCTAATGTTAGCAAACAATTCTTTTCCAAAAACTCAATTTAAAAAAAAATATTTGCTAAAAATATATTTATTTAATCCCGTTTCTCACCTTTGATTTGCGATTGCACCATCTCATCCATGATTGCAAACTGCCCTCGGTGTCCTTCCGTCGGCTTCACCGGGTTGGCACGGATCCATCCCCCGCAAGCAAACGTGTAGAAATCTTCGCAAGGGTCCACGCTCGAGTCCATCGCCGCCAAGATATCTTTTCCTGCTTGGCGGCATTCGCTAGTCTGGCATACTGACGGTTCGGTTGACTCCTCGCGACCGGCTGGTTTTAGAATAATAACGCAATAACAGATGACAGCTAAAGCTAAGAGTGCAGATCACCTTGTACTGGGCAATGTGGGGTGGTCTCCTCACACAAAAATGCTTTTCAAATTACAGAAGCGGGCGGTTAGAATATTAGTAAAAACTAGTCTAGATCCATGTGCGGAATAAGAACTTGTTACAGATTTACAGGAACGATTGAATGTGAAGATGGCCTGGCTTTTAAAAAATCACTAAAAGAATATTTATTTTTAAAAGATTATTTTTTAGAACACAAAGAGTAAATCAGGTATTACTTTAGTATCTGACTTTCCAAATGTCATATTGTGTAACCAATTGTGGAAGAAATTAAAAAAAAAATTGTTGACAATGGCGCATGATTAGACGGCTGGTTTGTGCTGATAGCGGTTGCTGTAAATGTTGTTCTAGGGCTCGTATGTCCTGTCGTTGGTCAGGGTGTGGCCAGGTTGCGTCTATAACTAGGTATCCGGCCAAGAAACTGACTGTTCGGTACGACATCATGGGCACGAGTGCTACGGTTGGATTGTGAATGTCGAGTAAATTATTTAGGATCGGAACTACTGAGTCTGGAATCATCAATAAACTAACAGTTGAACTGGGATTCATGTTGTTAACCATTTGTAAAATTATTCGAGAAGTCCTAATCAGGGAGATCCGTTGGTGACGCTGTATCTCTCAACTAGCCAATGAGACTTACCAAATAAAAGGGTGACACATTTTGGAGATGCCAGCTTTGGAAGGTTTTCAAATGCTAGACCTTAGACCATGTGCTTTGATGGAGAACTCAGGGCTGCTATCCTTATTATTGTTGGATCCTTTGCCAACAATGCGTGAGCCAATAATAAAACAAGTCGAGTTGAATTTACATGTGAATTTCAAGAGCAAAAATGGTACGGAATCACGACTTACCCTTGCCCAGGCGATGAGACGGCAGGAAGTCGATTAAATGACCGCACGAGAGCGATGCAAACATCATGACAAGGCCCGGGATATACATCAGTGGGTTCCTGTTTCAAATGAAGAACGTTGTGAGGCAGGACAGCTCTTACTATTTACTATATACAGCACAACATTTTGATTTACTAATTCTTAGGCTCTTTAAAGAATCTTTTTACTCAAAGAAATATTTACCTAACATTAATTGTACGTAATTGAAACAAACACTAAGTTGCAATAATAATAATATGTGTCATAATGTAACAAAACATCATAATGTAATCATATTGTCAATTCTATAAACACTATTGTAATAATAGGGTCATTCCATGTCAAATCAACCGACCAAAAGACCGTCACCTCTCAGAAATCGATCAAACTTGGTACGATGATGACTTCATCATTTCTATTGTTGACGTATTTTTTTGTTTGCCTCTTTCGCAAATTTTTCGCAGAGCACAAAACAGTGTGCATTTGAGAAAAGTACCGTTGGTTTTTCTCTTTAACCTGCTTCTTCAATATTCATTCAAAAAAAGTATTATAATAAAAGAAAAAGCCAAAATACACGAATAAAAAGATGTGCATCACAGGTTATAAAGTTCATCATCATTATCATTATCAATCGTGCGATAAGAATAGAAAATTAGCAAGTAGAGAAAAATAACCTGCAACTTACCGGAGAACTCGAAGAATGGCGTTCAGCGTTGTATTTGGTTCTCAACGGTCGCTGAGGCAAAGTAACACTTTCACTCTTGTCTTCTTTCTTTATACTTTTCACACCAATTTGTTTGATTTCGGCTTTTTTTTAACGTTTTCTTTGTTTGACTGCGTTGAACAAAGAAGTATACACCATCGCCACCTGCCACTCACAGCTCGGTACATTCGGTGCTCTCCCCTTATTTCGCGAACCAATTAGAAAACTAATTAAAAATGTTGATTGATAATTTAAAGGTAGAGTACGGAGCGTACCTACCGAGCTGTGTGTGGCTGGCGGCGACAGTGGGTGCTAGTTTTTTTTACGTTTCGGCTTTGTTAAACCTTTTCTTTGTTTTACACAATCACTGCCAGGCACACCCGCTGAGTCCATTCCGTACTCTTCCCTTACTTTCCCAATCAACATATTCTTGTTATCTCAGCCCTTTGACACATTACAAATTAACATATTCTTGTTATCCCAGCCCTTTGACACATTACAAATCAACATATTCTTGTTATCCCAGCCCTTTGACACATTACAAATCAACATATTCTTGTTATCCCAGCCCGTTGACACATTACAAATCAACATTTTCTTGTTATCCCAGCACTTTGACACATTACAAATCAACATATTCTTGTTATCCCAGCACTTTGACACATTACAAATCAACATATTCTTGCTATCCCAGCACTTTGGCACATTACAAATCAACATATTCTTGTCATCCCAGCACTTTGACACATTACAAATCAACATATTCTTGTTATTCCAGCACTTTGACACATTACAAATCAACATTTTCTTGTTATCCCAGCACTTTGACACATTACAACTCAACATTTTCTTGCTATCCCAGCACTTTGGCACATTACAAATCAACATATTCTTGTCATCCCAGCACTTTGACACATTACAAATCAACATATTCTTGTTATTCCAGCACTTTGACACATTACAAATCAACATTTTCTTGTTATCCCAGCACTTTGACACATTACAAATCAACATATTCTTGCTATCCCAGCACTTTGGCACATTACAAATCAACATATTCGATATCCCAGCACTTTGGCACATTACAAAGCAAAATATTCGTTATCCCAGCACTTTGACACATTACAAATCAACATATTCTTGTTATCCCAGCACTTTAACCAGGGGCGGCTCGTGAAGGAGGGCGGCTCGTGAAGGAGGGCTGCGGGGCGGCTGCCCTCCCTAGCATTTTCGACAGAATAAAAGTATAATTGTAAGCATAATTATAATAAGAAGTGTTATTACTATTATTATTGTTCTACGCGTTTTGTGTGTTTTAAAATGGTTGGTACTTTCGAAATGCGAAAAAACGCGCTATTAGCGTCGCGCCGACAGCACAAGCTGTCGACTGCAACGAGACGATCCAGTAGGCTGTGCATGTCTGCTGCCTATAGAGCCTGAACGCCGCCGCTTGCTCTCTTTGGGGCAGCGAGCGCTGCCGTCCTCCCTGCTCAGCTATGAGTGCGTGGAAATGGCCTTGAACGTGTGTCGCCTGTCGTCGCTCGCAAGCCCAGCGAGGGCAACAGAAAAACCGCCCTCGGCTAGCCTCGGCCAGCCTCGGCCAGCCGCCGGGCTGAGCTAGCAGCGAGAGCGAGTGAGACAGAACGATACACACGATCGCACATATTTTCCACGGCGATTAATAGTTTCAAAATAATAGTACTACCGTTTACTAGCCTGAATTTCTGTCCCACCCAGTTTCACATGCTGCGTACGTTTTTGTCCAATGAAAATTAATCCAATGTGTGACTTGACAGCTAGAATTCAATGATTACTTTTTTTAAAATATCACATGTGTTGTATTTTAATGTTACAATATTGAAATCCTACTACAGTGTTAATTACTTATGGTGCTGGTGGCGATGGGTCGAGGGGGGGGGGGGGAATTTTACTGCCACTTCTCCAAGAAAAACAGTCACGAGCTGACACTGACTTTGACACATTCCAAATCAACATATTCTTGTTATCCCAGCACTTTGACACATTACAAATCAACATATTCTTGTTATCCCAGCACTTTGGGACATTACAAATCAACATTTTCTTGCTATCCCAGCACTTTGACACATTACAAATCAACATATTCTTGTTATCCCAGCACTTTGGCACATTACAAATCAACATATTCTTGTCATCCCAGCACTTTGACACATTACAAATCAAAATATTCTTGTTATCCTAGCACTTTGGCACATTACAAATCAACATATTCTTGTTATCCCAGCACTTTGGCACATTACAAATCAACATATTCTTGTTATCCCAGCACTTTGACACATTACAAATCAACATATTCTTGTTATCCCAGCACTTTGACACATTAAAAATCAACATATTCTTGTTATCCCAGCACTTTGGCACATTACAAATCAACATATTCTTGTTATCCCAGCACTCTGGCACATTACAAATCAACATATTCTTGTTATCCCAGCACTTTGACACATTACAAATCAACATATTCTTGTTATCCCAGCACTTTGACACATTAAAAATCAACATATTCTTGTTATCCCAGCACTTTGGCACATTACAAATCAACATATTCTTGTTATCCCAGCTCTTTGACACATTACAAATCAACATATTCTTGTTATCCCAGCACTTTGACACATTACAAATCAACATATTCTTGCTATCCCAGCCAAAAGGCCAAAATTGATTTTCCCCATTAAGCTGACATTTTGCAAGACTTGAAAGAGAATGTTTAGATCGAATTTAAATTTATTAATAATAACTTGAACATTTCAGGGTAAAGCTCAGCGTTGTGAATGGACAGAGCACAAAAATATCTTAAAATGCGAACAAAATTGGATAAATTATGGACGCCGCTGGAACCTGTAGGTGGAGACAGTAATAATTATGCCAGCAACGGAGTAAACGGTTTATTGTCTAATGAACGACAGCGTAAGAAAGCGAGTTTGGATTAGAACGATTCGGCCTGTCACTAAGAACGAGACGGACGAAACGGCTACCCGGGCGCACTTATCCCAGCTTCACGGGGTGGGATCTCATGGAGAGGATAGAGGTCGAGACCGCTTTTGCTTTCATCATGCATGCTACCAAGCATCTCTCTTACATTGACAAAATTATGCCGAAACATTCAAATCGACAGAAGTAATTCCGGGCCTTTGGAGGCGAAGTCTGGGGCCAACTTCTCACAAACATATGCCATGAGGTTGTTACCTTAATCCTACTGGATTGAATAACGACTCATTTAGAAGACTTACCCAAACAAGAATACAATTATCAATCTCATAAGCTGAGAAATCTTGCAGAACCAGACTGACAAAACTCTTGACGACATAGTACCGTAATTAGAAAGAATATTGGATATATTGAAATACAGAAAACGTGCTCGCGAGCGGTGCTGACACGAAGTAAGTACTTCACCAATACCGTGTACGTCAAGCAGGGCTGCCAATCACAAAAAAAAACAACAAACAAATACTTACATTCAGTCGTGACTGTTATCTGTGGTATACGAAGTTGAAGATTTCACTGCGCTCGCTACGATTGTCATTTAACCATGGGTTGGGCCAAATTAAGTAAGTACTAAATAAAGCTAAGCTAACAAATAAATGCGCACAACATTGCTATCCTGAAATTATAAATGCACAAGAATACGAATAAGTAACCCAAAAAAAAAAGTTTATTCTCAAATACAATTCCATTATACAGATTCTTTCAGTGGACTTATTTTTGGTCTCGTCGATCCTACCAACGTTCACCAGATCATGCACTTGTTGGTCGGGTTCATCGGAGAACCGCTTGGACACGAGAACGCTTTCGAGAAAGCTGCCGAGTTGGACAACGACCCTATGACACGGAACTGGCTGGGACTGTGCGGATCACGGAGAACGGCGTGTAGAAGCATTTCTTTCGTGACAGAACTACACCAAATCTGCAAAAAAAATAATAAAAAACAGCTAAGAATTGATGAATTACTGTACGTATTTATTTCCATAGCCTCATTTATTTGACTAAAACCTGGGTCGTACCGAGGCAGCTCCGATGAAGAACAGCTGTTCAGTGGAGAACTGCTCCAGCCCGGGCAGCGCTGGTTCCTGACCGTTCTGCAGCACGCAACGCTGGTGAGCCCTGTAAGCGGCGTCTAGTCCCCCGTTGTCTGCGATGTTCTCACCTAGAGTGTTCGCACCCTTGACCTGAAAAATAGACGACAATCTCAACTTTAAATGCATCAACTACGAGTGGTTCAAATCTGTCTTCAATGGAGGTACTAAATCCTATACTTATATGTTTTTATTGTAGGACTATTAAAAATTCCAAACAGAAATGTGTCACGTAGATAAAAAAAAGGGATTTTGTATCAAATGTTCTGCATAATATAATAACAATGTGATAATGTATGAAAAGTATTTCCCAAACCTTAATGACAGTAACATTCCAAAAAATGTGAAATATCTGTGTTAATTTATAAACTAACTACAAAATTCTCTGTAATTTAATTGAAAATTCTATAAACACTCTTGTATTTCTATGAGCCTCGGGTAATTAGTTTAACACCGAAGCTAAGACAAGTAAATAAAAAAATAAAAACAACTGACAAATGAACTGAAACAAATTACTGTTTTATATGTAGAAACCTCTTGATAATTTTAAATACTGAATGTTTATGTGTCACAGTACGTCATCATTGGAATCAGAGTGACTGTGATAGTCTTTGACAGTGAGCTTCAGAATATCACAGTCTTTGTCCTTAGGGACCTGAAATTATCATCGAATACGCTCAGATAAAGTCTTGTTAGTTTAAATGATTAGAGCAACGCCCGTGGCGGATGAAGGTTGGGGTTATGTTCTCCGATTGTAACAAAAGCAGCATTCCCATAAAAACAAAACAAAAAACACACACACACACACAAAAGTGATTTGTTTTTTAAACCAATGAATTTAAAAAGCAAATTTTTTCACTCAAACCAAAAACAAAATGCCTCAAAAAGTATATCGAACGTACGTAAACTGTTCTGTTCAGCATCTCGTCGAGCTCTGGCAAGCGATACGCTCCGTACTGATCGCGAAAGCATTGAGCTTTTTGATTGTACGTGTCCAGCGTTTCGGGAGACCACCACTCAGCAAGCAGCCCGTTCTTGTCATATTGTCGGCCGGTGTTGTCAAAGCCGTGCATAATTTCGTGAGCAATAAAACAGCCGATGCCACCGTAGTTCAACACCCTGCGGAACAAAAGGTATAGTGTCAAAGATTCATTGCCAAGCTTCACAGATATTCCATCCTTATGAGGCAAAGACTAGCACAGATAAAGCTTGCACAGATATTCCATCCTTATGAGGCAAAGATTAGCACAGATAAAGCTTGCACAGATATCTCATCCTTATGAGGCAAAGACAAGCACAGATAAAGCTTGCACAGATATTCCATCCTTATGAGACAAAGACTACCACAGATAAAGCTTGCACAGATATTTCATCCTTATGAGGCAAAGACTACTACAGATAAAGCATGCACAGATATTCCATCCTTATGAGGCAAAGACTAGCACAGATAAAGCTTGCACAGATATTCCATCCTTATGAGGCAAAGACTAGCACAGATAAAGCTTGCACAGATATTCCATCCTTATGAGGCAAAGACTAACACAGATAAAGCTTGCACAGATATTCCATTCTTATGAGGCAAAGACTAGCACAGATAAAGCTTGCACAGATATTCCATCCTTATGAGGCAAAGACTAACACAGATAAAGCTTGCACAGATATTCCATTCTTATGAGGCAAAGACTAGCACAGATAAAGCTTGCACAGATATTCCATCCTTATGAGGCAAAGACTAGCACAGATAAAGCTTGCACAGATATTCCATCCTTATGAGGCAAAGACTAGCACAGATAAAGCTTGCACAGATATTCCATCCTTATGAGGCAAAGACTAGCACAGATAAAGCTTGCACAGAAATTCTTTTTTCATTCAACAGTTATGAATTTTTCTCTTGAAACTTTGTAGCGAAACACTTTAGCAATCAATCTTTTTGTGAATATTGTTTTAAATGGCAATAATAAAAAAAAAAATTATCCTTGGTTTACTCACTCTGGTCTTCCTTTTGCAAAGCTTGGAGAATGTAGTATGGCAGCAGGTATAGCTGCAAACAAAAAGCTATTTAGCAAACTTGCTAAAACTTGCTCAAGAGCGATTTCACAACGTAAACATAGAAGCTTCTGTGAATGTTTTCTTAACAGACAATAGCCAGTTGGCCTGATCCACAAACCCCGAAGTTTAAAGGTGACCAACCAAACAGTCTTTCGAGATTTTTCTGATTTTTTAAAATGTTTCTAACCAATTGACCCCAGAGTTAATGAGTGTTAGGCTTAAACTCCATATGTTTTGAGTCCCCAATCGGGTTTAGCTTACCAATTGCATTTATTAACGGGTTGTACGCTGCGTTGACAATTTGTGGGCTGAAGAACCATCTGAAAACAGTCAACGCTGCAGTTTTAATCAATCGATTAGCTATGAACTCTGTTAGATAGATTGTGGGGCTTAGCGGCACGTTAGCTGCTAGGTTATTTGTGTCTTGTAACTCTGTTGTTAGTTGGCTTTCGGTCTATTTATGGATCCACTGACATTTTTTAAAAAGTATGATTTTTGGCAGGTTATTTTGTTTTTCTGGTGATGCTATGGGCGAGCTTAAACCAGCATACGAAGGATGGACAGGAAGAAACGGAACCGATATAAGAATCCGGGACCTCACATTTTCCAGTCGGTAAATTGGGAGGTCCCGGGTTTGTATCCTGGTTCGGTTCCACATTTTTTAAATCCAGCTTCCTTTCACAACTCTCAATTCACAATTCGACTAGGTGAGAATAGGAAGAATTGTCCAAGTAATCGACCAAGAACATGCTTCATAGCTGCAAATTTGTAAAATATGAGAAATCACTTAAATATTGATTGTTTAGGTAAGAAGTCTGTCGACTTACTACGTTATTATCAAGACGAAAGATTTCAATAACCAAGAGAACTAAAGACTGGCTTCAGAAGTAAAAATGACCGAATCCCTACTTATGTTATTTCACTTACGAGTTGAAATATATTTTGGCAGGTATGAAAGAGGAATGTCTAATTACAGGGCAAAGTGAACAAAGCACCGGCAATTAATGTGTAACTCTAATATGTGTAACTCTTATGATAAATATGTGTAATATGTGTGAAATCTGGTATTTAATGCTATTTATTTTCTGCGCATGAAATGCATGAAGTGTTCTTAATAATAGCGCACAGCTTCATCCAATCTGGTATATATCAGGTACATCAGGGGTATAATCAGGTACATCAGGGGTATAATTAAGTACATTAGGGGTATAATCAGGTGTATTTAAAATGAACATTACGGTTGCTTTTCTAGCTGGTCATGTAGTAAATCTGACCCTAAATAAATCTGCATATTCACCAGACCTACTCAGATTTGTCGACGGGCTTCCTGAGTTTCTCCAGTTCTCGATGCATCAGGAACTTGGAAAGGCTGACCGCGTTATCAAAGTGGACCTTGGTAACGTTCACCTGAAAGTGCATGGCATTTAACTGCAGAACGTATTTCCTTCCGTCATCTCATAAAAGAAAGGGAAGCAAACTTAATTCCAATGATAGAAGGCATTCTGAAGAGTTCATGATCCCCGTTTGGAAGTCAATTCTTGAGGATATTAAAATTCCCCGTGCGTTACAAGCGTTTGCAATATAAATCAGATTTCACATAGTTCCTGATATATCGACAGATCATTAAATTAATCACTGATTGACGAATAATTTTAAATACTTGTAGATTATGTATTTTTTCAGGACTTTGTACCTTTATTGATAGCCACCAATGACCAGTGACTGCAAAGGCTTCCAGCACGGCAGGAAAGTACCTAAGTCGACATCAACGTTTTGACCAGTTCTGATTGACTGATAGATTGTCCTTTATTTTAGCTTCAAAGTGTTACGTAAAAGCCAAAAACCCTGTCAGAGCTGTCTGAAGACAAAAATTAATAATAATTATGTGATATAATAATCAAACTGAAATATAAAACTTTATACATAATGAGTAACACAGGACAAGGTGAATGAATGAAATATAATGACTATAACAGGTCTTTAAAATTTTCAATAGTTTCTCGCAATCCAACTATTCAATGCCAGGTTCAATCTGTTTTACAATTACTTGAGAACTGTTACTCGCGCACTTGCAATAAAATGCTGCATGCAATTGCGTTGCCCAACCTCACCTTTCTGTAATATTCCTCGAAAGTGGTACGATTGTTGTACCAGTCGGGAAACGCCACTAAATTCGTCATCGCCTTTATTTTTTCCAGAGCAAGTTGTTTTGTTTCTTGGTCCATCCAATCGGCCGCTGAAACTCGCTCCGCAAAGGCTGCGCGAATGTTTTCAATCTGGCAGGCAAAACATCAGCGGTGACAAAAAATCAGCGGTGACGTACTACTGTAACGTTTTCTTTAACCGAACTCTGGGCGAAATATCAGTGGGTTAAGAAAAGAACTGTTTTGACAACGGACCATGTGGCACTGGCCTAATGGCGACCTGACTAAGCTTAAAGGGAGGCGTAGAAACCCGGTGCCACAACGTAGGATACCCCTGTTGAAAACTTCGGGAACCACGAGCGTAACGTCCAGTCCGAAGAACACGACAACCCGAAAATCCATGCTGTCGAGAGGTTGATAAGCAAGGCGAGTGAAGTTGCTGTAGGTACTAACTTTCATCCCTCCAACCTCTCTCCCGAACAGAACTGGTCATGTGTATGATGGTCACCCATCCAATACCAGACCCAGCGCAGTGTAGCTTAACTTTCATCCCTCCAACCTCTCTCACGAACAGAACTGGTCATGTATATGATGGTCACCCATCCAATACCTGACCCAGCGCAGTGTTGCTTAACTTTAATCCCTCCAACCTCTCTCCCAAACAGAACTGGTCATGTGTATGATGGTCACCCATCCAATACCTGACCCAGCACAGTGTTTCTTAACCTTTATCCCTCCAACCTCTCTCCCGAATAGAACTGGTCATGTGTATGATGGTCACCCATCCAATACCTGACCCAGTGCAGTGTTGCTTAACTTTAATCCCTCCAACCTCTCTCCCAAACAGAACTGGTCATGTGTATGATGTTCACCCATCCAATACCTGGCCAAGCGCAGTGTTGCTTAACTTTAATCCCTCCAACCTCTCTCACGAACAGAACTGGTCATGTGTATGATGGTCACCTATCTAAAACCTGACCTGGCGCGGTGTTTTTAACTTCGGTGATCTCACGAGAACCGGTGTTTCCGAAACGTCAAACTGTTTAGTGATTAGTTGATTATCTGATCACATTGATGTGATTAAATTAATTTGGATTCGTTTAAAAATATTTCATAAGTAAGCAAACAATAACTAGAAACAAAATAATTTGAAATTAAATAAAAATATATCCAAGCATAGACCAATGCTGGTGAAATCAAACATTAATAGATGTAAAGAGCTCACAATTTTCTCAACCGATTCTTTGGAAGCTTTGTCGAAATGCTGGTGGACGTATACGTATCCGACTGCATGTTTCAAGTTCTGGCTTGTCATTCTGCCACAGACTTTCCACCTGAGAAAGCACACAAGGGCCTGATGTCAGATTATGCTATTCACATTTGTGCCACCAGCAACCCAGTTAACCTTGTCGTGGTCGGCGGGAATAAATTCCCTCACTTTTCAAATCGCTGTGCAACGTTATTGGGACATATATGTTCAACTACAGAGCATCAGTGGGAAGTATATATGTTCAACTACAGAGCATCAGTGGGAAGTATATATGTTCAACTACAGAGCATCAGTGGGAAGTATATATGTTCAACTACAGAGCATCAGTGGGAAGTATATATGTTCAACTACAGAGCATCAGTGGGAAGTATATATGTTCAACAACAGAGCATCAGTGGGAAGTATATATGTTCAACTACAGAGCATCAGTGGGAAGTATATATGTTCAACAACAGAGCATCAGTGGGAAGTATATATGTTCAACTGCAGAGCATCAGTGGGAAGTATATATGTTCAACTACAGAGCATCAGTGGGAAGTATATATGTTCAACTACAGAGCATCAGAGGGAAGTATATATGTTCAACTACAGAGCATCAGTGGGAAGTATATATGTTCAACTACAGAGCATCAGTGGGAAGTATATATGTTCAACTACAGAGCATCAGTGGGAAGTATATATGTTCAACTACAGAGCATCAGTGGGAAGTATATATGTTCAACTACAGAGCATCAGTGGGAAGTATATATGTTCAACTACAGAGCATCAGTAGGAAGTATATATGTTCATCTACAGAGCATCAGTGGGAAGTATATATGTTCATCTATAGAGCATCAGTAGGAAGTATATATGTTCATCTACAGAGCATCAATGGGAAGTATTTATCTTACTTGTTTATTTGAAGTTCTGCTCAATATTAATAAAAAAAGTATTTAACCATTTTTCAAAAATAATAGAATGCTATTCACCAAATAATATACAATATATTACCATAGGAGATTCTCTACGAATGTTTTATCATCAAGTAATTTGTGTCCCATACCTAGGATCCTTTTCTGTCGTTCCCTGCAGCAATTTCCCGAACTGGAAGTTAAGTTCTCTCATTTGCTTGGTCGAATCAGCAGATTTTTCATACATAAGCTTCCACTGTAGAAAGTTGGCTGGAGAAAAAATAATTTTGAAATATCTTGTAAGAAATTGAATTTTGTTAAAATGTACAGCGGACTTCTCTTTACTTTACACATGTATTTTTTATTTATTTAATGATTTTGGGCTTCTGCTGAACAAATTTGACCAACATAGCTATTTACAAGATGAATACCGTTTTTTTCGATGAAATCTTATTTATATTGCAAACGCTTGCAATTCGAGGGGTATTTTATTATTGTGAACATTATAACCGTCTCAAAAATGTATGCCCAATCGAGAACACGAACTCCGATCCCCACCTATCGCGGGTGTTGCTCTAGCCCATTGAGCTACTTGGACACTGGCTTTTGGAGACAGGTTTTTAGACGGTTATAGCGTTCATAATAAGATAAATACCATCTAATTTTTTAAAACAATTAAAAAACAATTGTGAAAAAGACAAAAGTTCAACGAGAAACGGAAACCACCGATAAGATTTTTGTAATGCTAACGTCAGAAATAAAAAATTGAAAAAGTACTTGACGGTCATCTGCTATAACAAAGAAGATAAAAATCAATGAGTATATCTGAGAATAAATGAGTTTTTCTTGTGAATATCTCTACTTACCGACAGTCCTTGCAGGTGTTTTCGCAATCAACATGACAAGGTTGAAGAAATAATCGTCTTGGGCATTGCCGATTCGTTCTTCACTTTTGATGACGACATCGGTGTCAGCAAAAACCGAGCTCAAATAATCGAACCAATCTAGATAAAAAAAATTTTCACCAGACCAATCCGAGTCAGTCCACTGCTGTAGCTTTTTCAGCGACAACGGGTTGTAACGACGGAACGGCATTTTACGCATCTCGTCACTAGCAGTTAGCTAAAAATAAAAGTTCAATTAATCGTGTCTTTAGTTTCCACAAAGCTGACTTGCACCAAGGTAACAACATGCTGAAAATATGGAGACATCATCAGTATTTGCTAATCATATTTTGACATTGAAGATAAGTGTTTGCCCAAAAACATGATAGTGCAAGCTTTATCTGTGGTAGTCTTTGTCTCATAAGGATGGAGTATCTGTGCAAGCGTTGTCTGTGGTAGTCTTTGTCTCATAAGGATGGAGTATCTGTGCAAGCGTTGTCTGTGCTAGTCTTTGCCCCATAAGGATGAAATAACTGTGCAAGCTTTATCTGAGACAGTCTTTGCCTCATAAGGATGAAATATCACTACAAGCTTTATCTGTGCTAGTCTTTGCCTCATAAGGATGGAATATCTGTGCAAGCTTTATCTGTGCTAGTCTTTGCCCCATAAGGATGGAATATCTGTGCAAGCTTTATCTGTGCTAATCTTTGCCTCATAAGGATGGAATATCTGTGCAAGCTTTATCTGTGCTAGTCTTTGCCTCATAAGGATGGAACATAAGTGCAAGCTTTATCTGTGGTAGTCTTTGCCACATAAGGATGGAATATCTGTGCAAGCTTTATTTGTGCTAGTCTTTGCCTTATAAGGATAGAATATCTGTGCAAGCTTTATCTGTGCTAGTCTTTGCCTCTTCAGGATGGAATATCTTTGCAAGCTATCCCATTGACAAAAATTTAGAAGAATAGAAGTGCATTGCATGACAAGCACAATATACTTTACATAGTTTATTCTTAATACCTTTGCAAGCTCCACCTCAAAGTCCAATACTTCCACGGCTTGGTCTCTGAGTTTGTCGCGAGAAGTAACTAAGCCGTTGTGGGTGGCCATCACCATCGCAACTTCGGTGATAAAGTCGATGTACGCAGCGTGGATCGCCGAGTGCGTAGCCAAATCCATAAGGATTGGTCGTGGCATTTTGAAGGCTGGTTGGTCAACCTAAGAAAACAATTCTCAAGAGACAAGAGTCCAGAGCTCAAGTCCTGAACGGCCTCTTCACAGGAGGTTTAAAATGGGGGATGAAAACTGAAAAGGTATTCAATAACAAGAACACCATTTAATTTTGGGAACACTAATAACCTCTCAAAATTTGATGCCCAAACGGGGACTCGAACCCCGATCTCTACCTGTCGCGGGTGTTGCTCTAAGTAATTGAGCTAGTTTGTTGAGATGATTTTAGTGTATTTGATGAGAATGATAGATCTCCAAGGAGTAGAACCACAAGTCTTTGAATACTCACAGTCACTCTGATTCTAGTGACGCTATACTACGTCACAACTTGTCAATCTCCAGATTTCGCAGAAAAACACCATTAATTCATTAATTAATTGCAAAGAAATTAGGACAGATAAATATTTCAAGTGGTATTCTGTTTAGAATTTACACCATTCCTTACAAACTAATGTTCTTAGCAATAAAATACACGACAATTAAAAGGATTTGCGCCTAATCTGAATATAAATGAACTGCTCCAATACCAGTGGAGTGTTACCTAGCGTTGGTTAACTCAAAGATCTGTCATTCTATGATAATAATATATTTGAAAGCTCGCTCGTCTGTTTTTTTAGCTTACATAGATAATGTTATCGTTGGCTATTTGCATGTCTGGCCCCACTCCGACTTTGATCAGAGGAGAAATGTCGGCGTATCGTTTCATGGCCGCGGAAACTTGGAACGGGTTGAAGCGTTCTTCATCGAACGGCTCCGGTGAAGCCATCGGCCATGAACCCAGTTTGTAGGACAGTCTGGAAAATGAACAAAACTGCAACGTTTACCAGCGATTAAACAGAACTATAACACTTAGAGAAGGGTCATTGAAGATCCGAAATTCTCATCAAATACACTAAAATCCTCTTAAAAATTATGTGTCTTACTAGCTCAATTGGTTAGGGCAACACCTGTGACAGGTGGAGATCGGAGTCCAAGTAGCTCAATTGGTTAGAGCAGTACCAGCGACAGGTGGAGATCGGGGTCCAAGTAGCTCAATTGGTTAGAGCAACACCCGCGACAGGTGGAGATCGGGGTCCAAGTAGCTCAATTGGTTAGAGCAACACCCGCGACAGGTGGAGATCGGGGTCCAAGTAGCTCAATTGGTTAGAGCAACACCCGCGACAGGTGGAGATCGGGGTCCAAGTAGCTCAATTGGTTAGAGCAACACCCGCGACAGGTGGAGATCGGGGTCCAAGTAGCTCAATTGGTTAGAGCAACAACCACGACAGGTGGAGATCGGGGTCCAAGAAGCTCAATTGGTTAGAGCAACAACTGCGGCAGGTGGAGATCGGGTTTCAAGTAGCTCAATTACTTAGAGCAACACCCACGACCGTTAGCGATCAGGATTTTATTCCATGAATGGGCCAGGAATTTAATGAGTTTTAAAGTGCTAAAGTTCGAATGTATTTTTAGAATTAGTTTGCACCGGTACTCACTCTGCTAGCGGCGCTATCCCGGCGCTTTCCAACGCTTCGTCGTCCATGCACGCTGCGTACGTGACCTTCGCAAGCTGTACTGGAGCTGGCTCGTCGTCTGACTTCTCCGATTCCAACAACTCTGGCAAAATAAGGAAAATTTGTAAGCTTGTTAAAATATAAGCGTTGTAAGGTTGAAGGGTAAAATATAGGGATATTTAAAGGTTCCCTGAATTACTAAGTGGTAGTGATAATATTGAGTTTAAAGGTATACTAGAGGGCCAGAGCTGATGTCCAATTTTCTGCTGAGCAAACGAGGTCGGCACCGCGCGGTAACGGTAGGCGCCACCCGACGGCGCTGGCGGCCGTTCTTTTTTACGGTTAAATAATTATTTTTCAAAATTTTGTTGCATTCCTCATAACTGTCGAGTTTCATAGTTGAAAATTAATCAAGCGTTATCCGGTATTTAATGTAAATATTCTGGAAGAAATTGCAAAATAAAATGTCTTAACCCGAAAGTAATCGCGAGGCTGTCTTTTAGACCGGGTTTTTCGTGCATCTGCAGGCTATCTGGCTTTACTGTTTACCTACCTTCTTAAAATGGCTTTGTGAGGTTACTGAGAAATACTGCAGACCTATAAATAGTCTTTGCTGCAGACTGTGGTGCAAATGAAGAAGTAGAAAGAGAAGATGGTGAGTGGTCCTATCAAAAGTTCAATTGTGTAATCTAATCGAAACATAACCTCTGAAGTGAATTGTAAACTGTGTTCTTGTAGCAGTATCTAAACCTGAATGCTGCTTGACCGATATCATTTAGATACACTCATTATTAATTACTATACCTTAATATTATTTTTATTTTTATCTCTACTGCTAGGTCATTGTTTCAATTATGTTCCTATTTTTTTTTATCTAAATATCATATGTTCGTTAGCTTTTAGACTCACTGAAATACTTTAATTGTAGGCAGCATTAAAGAAATAAATTAATTAACATAAACAACCAAATCAGGTAGTTTAGTTAATAAAAAAAATATAAAAATAAATAATAAAATAATGTATGAACTTATATATTTTAAAAAAATACTCAGGTAGGGACAGCAGACTTTTGGCCAGTAAAGCAAGAATTTAAATTAAATTTAAACTAATATGGGGAAAAACTGTTGTCTATTTTTAAAAGCAAATAAAATAAAAAAAGTTCCGTTGCTTCTCTTCTTTTGCCAAACAATTCTTTTTCAAGAGACTCCATTTTTGAAAAAAAAAAGTAAAAAAACGTTTATTTTATCCCGTTCCTCCAGTTGCGGCTCGTGAGGGAGGGCTGCGGGACGGCTGCCCTCCCGAGCATTTTCGACAGAATAAAAGTATAATTGTTATTATTATAATAATTAGAAGTGTTATTACTATTATTATTGTTCTTCGCGTTTTGTGTGTTTTAAAATGGGTGCTACTTTCGAAATGCAAAAAAACGCGCTATTTGCGTCGCGCCGACAGCACGAGCTGTCGACTGCAACGAGACGATCCAGTAGGCTGTGCATGTCTGCTGCCTATAGAGTCTGAACGCCGCCGCTTGCTCTCTTTGGGGCAGCGAGCGCTGCCGTCCTCCCTGCTCAGCTATGAGTGCGTGGAAATGGCCTTGAACGTGTGTCGCCTGTCGTCGCTCGCAAGCCCAGCGAGGGAAGCAGAAAACCCGCCCTCGGCTAGCCTCGGCCCGCCTCGGCCAGTCGCCGGGCTGAGCTAGCAGCGAGAGCGAGTGAGACAGAACGATACACACGATCGCACATATTTTCCACGGCTATTAATAGTTTCAAAATAATAGTACTACCTTAGAGAAAATAATATATAAACCCGTATTATTTTCTCTAAGGTACTACCGTTTATTAGCCTGAATTTCTGTCCCACCCAGTTTCACATGCTGCGTACGTTTTTGTCCAATGAAAATTAATCTAATGTGTGACTTGACAGCTAGAATTCAATGATAACTTTTTTTTAAATATCACATGTTGTATTTTAATGTTACAATATTGAAATCCTACTACAGTGTTCATTACTTATGGTGCTGGTGGCGATGGGGGGGGGGGGGGGGGGGAGAAATTTTACTGCCGCCTCTCCAAAAAAACAGTCACGAGCCGCCACTGCGTTCCTCACCTTTGATTTGCGATTGCACCATCTCATCCACGATTGCAAACTGCCCTCGATATCCTTCCGTCGGCTTCACCGGGTTGGCACGGATCCATCCCCCGCAAGCAAACGTGTAGAAATCTTCGCAAGGGTCCACGCTCGAGTCCATCGCCGCCAAGATATCTTTTCCTGCTTGGCGGCATTCGCTAGTCTGGCATACTGACGGTTCGGTTGACTCCTCGCGACCGACTGGTTTTAGAATAATAACGCAATAACAGATGACATCTAAAGCTTAGAGTGCAGATTCACCTTGCACTCAGTTAGTAATGAAACAAGTCGAGTTGAATTTACATGTGAATTTTAAGAGAAAAAATGATACGGAATCACGACTTACCCTTGCCCAGGCGATGAGACGGCAGGAAGTCGATTAAATGACCGCACGAGAGCGATGCAAACATCATGACAAGGCCCGGGATATACATCAGTGGGTTACTGTTTCAAATGAAGAACGTTATCAGGCAGGACAGCTCTTACTATTTAAATACAGCACAACATTTCGATTTAAAGAAAGTGGCTAATTCTTGGGCTCTTCGTAGAATCTCTCTACTCAAAGAAATATTTACCTAACATTAAGTACTTAATTGAAACAAACACTAAGTTGCAATACTAATAATATGTGTCATAGTGTAACAAAACATCATTATGTAATTATATTGTAAATTCTTTAAACACTATTGTAAAAATAGGGTCATTCCATGTCAAATCAACCGACTAAAAGACCATAACCTCTCAGAAATCGATCAAACTTGGTACGATGATGACTTCATCATTTCTATCGTTGACTTTTTTTTTTGTTTGCCTCTGAGCCAAAGGGTTCGCCCGGTACGTCCCGGAAACGGCGGGACGGCACTGAATTTTTGAGTAGACGCGCTGCTTTTCTTTCTCAAATTGCGTCGGCTGTAGTTAAGATAGATTATATAACAAAAACTACTTGAAAGGTATTCAAATTATGTTTTTATAAATATAATTTTGTGTAAAAAAAAATTTCCCCTCCCCACTTATATTTTTTCTACCCATATTATCTTTCAAAGTGCTATTTTTTTTTCATGAAACAATTCTATTAGATAGCTATAAGTATAAACTCCATTTTCAGAAAGTTTCAGAGTGGGACAGCGAGGGAATTTTGAGTTAAAAATTTAAATGTATCGCTGTGTGTAAAAAATCGCATGTTTTTACATGTATTTACCCGTATATGGGAAAGTTCATACAAAATCAACACATCAATCAACCCGACCAAATTGTATGTGAAATCAAAGTATGCTTAGACTTAAAGCAGACTTTGAGCAGACTTTAAGTCATTTTTCAAAATTTTGTCCCGCACCGTTCCTTCGCCGTTGCAGTCCAAACCGTAACACTTTTCAGTGATTTGGTTCGCCTTCCATGACGTTTGGGCTTCTAGCTAACGACCCGTTAATGATAACGAAAAAATAAAAACACCAATAGAAAGCTGAAAAAAATTAAGGTAAAGTGAAATTGAAAAAAAAACAACATAAAAATATAAAAACTACCCTTATTGTACAAACATCCCCTAAATTGAAAAGAAAAACAATTTATCCTACTTTTAACTTAACGGAACATCAGCAAAGAACTGGTCAAGCCGATCTGAAAGTTTCAAATCTGAAGTTTCGAAACCAAATATGTTAACTTATAAGTTTAAAGAAATTCTTACTTTATTATGATAAACGCTATAACCATTTCAAAAATGTATGTCCAAACGAGGACTCGAACCCCGTTTAAAATAATAAGATACCCCGCATATTGCAAGCGTTTGCAATTTAAATAATATTTCACTCTAAACCGTACCAAAGTTGAAAATTAATAAAAATAATAATAAAAATAATAAATGCATTTCCTCTTACCTTCTTAATGGCTTCATATCTAAGCGAGTCCAGCGTTGTATTTGGTTCTCAACGGTCGCTGAAGCAAAGTAACACTTTCACTCTTGTCATCTTTCTTTATACTTTTCACACCAATTTGTTTGATTTCGGCTTTTTTTAACGTTTTCTTTGTTTGACTGCGTTGAACAAAGAAGTATACACCATCGCCACCTGCCACTCACAGCTCGGTACTTTCGGTGCTCTCCCCTAATTTTGCAAACCAATTAGAAAACTAATTAAAAATGTTGATTGATCATTTAAAGGTAGAGTACGGAGCGTACCTACCGAGCTGTGTGTGGCTGGCGGCGACAGTGGGTGCTGTTTTTTTTTACGTTTCGGCTTTGTTAAACCTTTTCTTTGTTTTACACTATCACTGCCAGGCACACCCGCTGAGTCCATTCCGTAGTCTTCCCTTACTTTCCCAATCAACATATTCTAATCATCCCAGCACTTTGACACATTACAAATCAACATATTCTTGTTATCCCAGCCCTTTGACACATTACAAATCAAAAATTTCTTGTTATCCCAGCACTTTGACACATTACAAATCAACATATTCTTGTTATCCCAGCACTTTGACAGATTACAAATCAACATACTCTTGTTACCCCAGCACTTTGACACATTACAAATCAACATATTCTTGTTATCCCAGCACTTTGACAGATTACAAATCAACATACTCTTGTTATCCCAGCACTTTGACACATTACAAATCAACATATTCTTGTTATCCCAGCACTTTGACACATTACAAATCAACATATTCTTGTTATCCCAGCACTTTGACACATTACAAATCAACATATTCTTGTTATCCCAGCACTTTGACACATTAAAAATCAACATATTCTTGTTATCCCAGCACTTTGACACATTACAAATCAACATATTCTTGTTATCCCAGCACTTTGACACATTGCAAATATACATATTCGTTATATCCCAGCCAAAAGGCCAAAATTGATTTTCACTACTTAGCTGACATTTTGCAAGATTTGAAAGAGGATGTTTAGATATAAAAAAGATACAAGATACAAGATTCAAGATACAAAAAAGTTGTAAATTTAAATTTATAAATAATAACATAAACATTTATGGGGGTAAAGAATGGACAGAACATAAAAATACCATAAAATGCAAACAAAATTGGATAAATTATGGACGACGCTGGTACTCGCAAGGGGTGTTAAAAGAAGAGGAATTTTAGAAGAGTTTAATGTACTCCCCTGTTTTTGTCAAAGATTGAAATTGGGGATGCTATTCAAGTTTAAATGTTTAAAATCAATACAACAGCTAAAGCATGATGTTTACGCAAAATCTGAATAGCCCACCGTGTTCGGAGGTGCAAACTTCTCCTGCGGCCACGGTTTTAAAGAATCCTTCACGAATCTTTTCGATATTTCAGACAAAAATGTGGTAATCTGAGGTTAAAGATTTCACTTCGCTTGCTACGACTATCATTTAACCATGGGTTAACTATCGACTAAATTAACTACGGACTTAATAAAGCTATGCTAACAAAAAATGCGCACAAAATTGTTATCCTGAAATTATAAATGCACAAGAATAAGAATCAATAATCTGTAAGGTAATGCGCTTTCAATACCTTTAAAACCGTCTTCGATGCTTCGAAAGTGTCGCCGACGCACGCAATGTGGTCCTACGAGGGGGAGGATGCGGGATACAAAATTCGCGTAACACAAAATACGCTTACGACATAACAATTTACTCTCTCTTAAATAAATAAACGATAAATGACATAAATGATAATATAAAAAGATCCGATAAGATAAAATATCCCTAAGTCCCTAGCTAGCTGTCTGGTCAGAATAAAATTATAAAGTTTAATTGAGTATTATAGCGCCGAGGTAGCCGTGTGTCACAGTCGGTCAGGCGCCGACGTTTGCGTTGACTCGTAGCTCAAGGCGCAGTCGAGCAGGCGTCGTGAGGCCAATGCGGATCGCGACTCAGGCGTCGTAGCTCGGGACACCGTCGCAACTCCAGGCGCAATCGAACAGGCGGCGTGGATCAAAGCCGCGTCGCGAATCGAGCGACGTTGTGGTATTAGGCGGCTCGTAGCTCAAGCTTCGTAGCTCGGGACAGCGTCGCAACTCCAGACGTCGTATTTCTGCTCGGTGTACTCGTCTCGGGTCGTCTCCCCTGATACGACTTGTCACGTTACAGGTCTCGGGCCGTCTCCTGCTTCTTCCTTGCTCTTCTTCTCGCGTTCCTCACGCTCCCTCTACAGATTCCACCTCGTGACTTCCTCGGCCAATCATTTGCTCGAATATATTCTATTGTACATTTAAAGAACTGTAACTAACTGGGAGAGGCTCTTTGGAAAGGATAATGGGGACTGGACCTCACTGCGAACGTCGACACATTCCTGCGATGCATGTGGCTACCCAGTCGCCTTTCAAACATATGCCAGAACACTTGTTAGTTGTCACCCTTACAAAACTTTAGGAGAGATTAAACAGACGCGCGTGCCTCGAAGCTTATGCGCATCGCACCAACCGATGTCAGTATACTTGTCCCCTTATTGAAACCTATCAGATATATCAAACAGATGGCTCGACGCACATGGCTAGAAGCCTGCGTGCATTATGTGTCCTCACAAATCCATAATCTAAAAAAAAGTGTTTATTCTCAAATACAATTCCATCATACAGATTCTTTCAGTGGACTTATTTTTGGTCTCGTCGATCCTACCAACGTTCACCAGATCGTGCACTTGTTTGTCGGGTTCATCGGAGAACCGCTTGGGCACGAGAACGCTTTCGAGAAAGCTACCGAGTTGGACAACGGCCCTGTGACACGGAACTGGCTGGGACTGTGCGGATCACCGAGAACATCTTGTAGGAGCCGTTCTTTCGTGATAGAGTTACACCAAATCTGCAAAAAAAAAACATGTAAGAATGATTGCAGCACGTTTTAAAATCATTCCTATTTATTTAAGCACAGCATTAATATTTTACAGCTACTATGGTTCCTTTCATTTGACTTAAACAGGATCCAGGCTGGCTCAGAAGTTACATGTTCCTGTATGCAGCCTGCTCGTATTCAATAGCACTAAAGACCGGTCACCGCTTGGCCTTGTCCCTTTGACACACTTTGTTGGCTGCTCCTGTCCAACAGCACCAAGGACCGGCCACCGCTTAGCCTTGTCCCTTTGACACACTGTGTTGGCTGCTCCCGTCCAACAGCACCAAGGACCGGCCACCGCTTAGCCTTGTCACTTTGACACACTGTGTTGGCTGATCCTGTACAACAGCACCAAGGACCGGCCACCGCTTAGCCTTGTCCCTTTGACACACTGTGTTGGCTGCTCCCGTCCAACAGCACCAAGGACCGGCCACCGCTTAGCCTTGTCACTTTGACACACTGCAATAGTGCTTACTTTTTAAGCAATGCTATGAAACACATTTATTTGAAATATTTCAATTATTTTAAACTACGTAACTATTTCCATAGCCGTATTTATTGGACTAAATCCTGGGTCGTACCGAGGCAGCTCCGATGAAGAACAGCTGTTCAGAGGAGAACTGCTCCAGCCCGCGCAGCGCTGGTTCCCGACCGTTCTCCAGAACATAACGCTGGTGAGCCCTGTAAGCGGCGTCTAGTCCTCCAAAGTCTGCAATGTTCTCACCTAGTGTCATCGCACTGTTGATCTGAAAGATAGACGACATTCTCAACTTGAAAAACATCAACTAAGAGTGGTTAAAATCCGTCTTCAATGGAGGTACTAAATTCTATATATTTTTTTATTGTATGATTTTTAGGATGCTATTAGGAAAAAGTGTCAAGCGGATAAAAGAAAAGGTCAATTACAATTACAATTATAATGATGTGATAGTGTGGAAAGTTGTTAAAAAATATTAAAAATGCACCCCAAACTTAAATGACTGTAAGACCAAATGACAAATGAACTGAAAAAAATGGCTGTGTTTTCTTTGTAGAAACCTATAAATAATTTTTATTACTGAATGTTTGTGTCACAGAACGGCATCACTGGAATCAGAGTGACTGTGATAGTCTTTGACTGTGAGCTACAGAATATCACAGTCTTTGTCCTTGGGGACCTGAAATTTTCATCCAATACGCTCAGACAAAGTCTTGTTAGTTTAAATGATTATAGCAACGCCCGTGCCGGGTGGAGATTGGGGTTAAGTTCTCCGATTGTAACAAAAGCAGCATTCCCATAAAAACAGAACATGAAAAACACACACACACACAAAATAGATTTTTCTTTACGTCCAATGAAATTAAAAACAAATATTTTCACTCAAACCAGAAAAAATTTGAGTTAAAAAGTAAACCGAACGTACGTAAACTGTTCTGTTCAGCATCTCGTCGAGCTCTGGCAAGCGATACGCTCCGTACTGATCGCGAAAGCATTTCGCTTTTCGAGTGTACGTGTCCAGCGTTTCGGGAGACCACCACTCAGCAAGCAGCCCGTTCTTGTCAAATTGTCGGCCGGAATTGTCAAAGCCGTGCATAATTTCGTGAGCAATAACATAGCCGATGCCACCGTAGTTCAACGCCCTGCGGAACAAAAGGTATAGTGTCAAAGATTCATTGCCAAACTACACAGATATTCCATCCTTATGAGGCAAAGACTACCACAGATAAAGCTTGCACAGATATTCCATCCTTATGAGGCAAAGACTAGCACAGATAAAGCTTGCACAGATATTCCATTCTTACGAGGCAAAGACTAGCAAAGATAAAGCTTGCACAGATATTCCATCCTTATGAGGCAAAGACTATCACAGATAAAGCTTGCACAGATATTCCATCCTTATGAGGCAAAGACTAGCACAGATAAAGCTTGTACAGAAATTCCATCCTCATGAATCAAAGACTATGACAAATAAAGCTTATAATTATATTCCATTTTCATTCAACAATAATGCCTTCTTTCTCAAATTTTGAAGCAAAACACAATAGCAATCAATCTCCTTGTGAATATAGTTGCAAATGGCAATAATTAAAAAAAAAGACAGGATGTAGTCCATCGTTTACTCACTCTGGTCTTCCTTTTGCAAAGCCTGGAGAATGAAGTATGCCAGCAGGTAACACTAAAAAAAACAAACAATTTAGCAATTATCAGCAGCGATTTCACAACATAAACATAGAAGCTTCTTTCAATGTTTTAGTGGGCCAGATCTACAAACCCGAAGTTTAAAGGTGATCAACCAAACTGTTTGTCCAGATTTTCATGATTTTTACAATGGTTTTAACAACTTTACCCCAGAATTTATGAGTGTTAGGCTTTATGAGTGTTCCCGATCGGGTTTAGCTTACCAATTGTATTCGTTAACGGGTTGTACGCTGCGTTGACAATTTGTGGGCCGAAGAACCATCTGAAAACAGTCAACGCTGCAGTTTGAATCAATCAGTTAGCTGTGAACTCTGTTAGATAGATTGTGGGGCTTAGCGGCACGTTAGCTGCTAGGTTATTTCTGTCTTGTAACTCTGTTGTTAGTTGGCTTTCAATCTATTTTTGGATCCTCTGAAATTTTTTAAAAAGTATGATTTTTGGCAGGTTATTTTGTTTTTCTGGTGATGCTATGGGCGAGCTTAAACCAGCAAGCGAAGGATGGAAAGGAAGAAACGGAATCGATATAAGAATCCGGGACCTCACATTTTCCAGTCGGTAAATTGGGAGGTCCGGGGTTTGTATCCCGGTTCGGTTCCACATTTTTTTAATCCAGCTTCCTTTCACAACTCTCAATTCACAATTCGACTAGGTGAGAATAGAAAGAATTGTCCAAGTAATCGACCAAGAACATGCTTCATAGCTGCAAATTTGTAAAATATCAGAAATCACTTAAATATTGATTGTTTAGGTAAACTGTCTGTCGACTTACTACGTTATCATCAAGATGAAAGATTTCAATAACCAATAGAACTAAAGACTGGCCTCAGAAGTAAAAATGACCGAATAATTATTTAAATGTTAAATGTTATCTCATTTATGAGTTGAAGAATATTTTGGCAAGCATGAGAGAGGAATTTCAAATTGGAGGGCAAAGTGAGCAAAGCCACTGCAATTAGGTAGTGTGTAACTCTACTTTTCCGATTTACAGTGTGAAATCGGATATTTACTGATATTTTTTACCCCGCATGAAATGCATGAAGTGTTCCTAATAATAAAATAGATATACAATGTTTGGCAACAAGAGAACAACCAGTTAAAAAATTCGAGTACCTACACAGCTTCATCCAATCAGGGGTATAATCAGGTACATTAAAGGTATAGGTAATCATGTGTATTTTAAATGAACCTTACGGTTGCTTATCTAACTGGATATAGTAAAAATTTACATATTCACCAGACCTACTCAGATTTGTTGAAGAGCTTCCTGAGTTTCTCCAGTGACCGATGCATCAGGAACTTGGAAAGGCTGACCGCGTTATCAAAGTGGACCTTGGTAACATTCACCTGAAAGTGCAAGACATTTAACTGCAGAACGTATTTCCTTCCATCAACTCATAAGAGAAAAGAAAGTGAACTTATCCCCGTTTACGCAAAACATTTTGAGAGGCTATTAGTGTTCATGATAATAAAATACCCCGCGCATTACAAACCGCTAATTGACCAATGCTTTTAAATGTAGTAGATGATGTTTTTTCCAGGTCTTTGTACTTTTATTGAAAACCACAAATGACCAGTGACTGCAAAGGCTTCCAGCACGGCAGAAAAGTACCAATGTCGACATCAACGTTTTGACTAGTTCTGATTGATCCTGTTCTGGTTGTCCTTTCTTTTGGCTTCAATGTGTTGCGTACAAGCAAATAATTTATCAGAATTGTCAAAAATAAAAAAGTATTATAATAATGTGATTTAATAATAATACTTAAATATAAAACTTAAAAAATAGGACAAAGTGAACTAATGAAATATAATTACTATAAAAAGTTGCATGCAATTACGTTGCCCAACCTCACCTTTCTGTAATATTTCTCCAAAGCGGTACGATTGTTGTACCAGTCAGGGTACGCCACTAAATTCGTCATCGCCTTTACTTTTTCCAGAGCAAGTTGTTTTGTTTCTTGGTCCATCCAATCGGCCGCTGACACTCGCTCCGCAAAAGCTGCACGAATGTTTTCAATCTGGCAGGCAAAACATCAGCGGAGACAAAACATCAGCGGAGAAGTACTGTTACGTTTTCCTTACCCGAGCGGCGGGCGAAACATCAGTGGCTTGACAGAGGAACTGTTTCGACAACAGACTTTGTGGCACTGGTTAAATGGCAATCTAACCTAACTTTGAAGGGCGGAGGGGAAACCTAGTACCGGCACGTAGCCTACTCCTATCAAAAACCAAGGGACCACAGGCTTACCGTCCCTTCCGAAGAATGGTACAACGTGGAAAACAGGATTCCTCCTCAAATCCATGCTGTCGAGAGGTTGAAAAGCAAGGCGAGTGAAGTTGCTGTACTAACTTTAATCCCTCCAACCTCTCTCCCAAAAAAAAGTGGTCACGTGTATGATGTTCACCCATCCAATACCTGACCCAGCTCAGTATTGCTTTTCTTCCATCCCTTAAACCTCTCTCCCGAACAGAACTGGTCATGTATATGATGGTCACCCATCTAATACCTGACCCAGCGCAATACACAAGAGCTGTTGTTTCCAACACACCTAACTGTTTGGTGATTAGTTAGTTGTATAATCACACATGTGCATTTTAATTGCATACATTTTAAAATGTTTTTAAGGTGAATAACAAGCAAGAAAATAATTTGAAATTATATAAAAATACATCCAAGCATAGACCAATGTTGGTGAAATCAAGCATTAATCGATGTAAAGAGTAGTGCTCACCATTTTCTCTGCCGATTCTTTGGAAGCTTTGTCGAAATGCTTATGTATGTATACGTATCCGACTGCATGTTCCATGTGTGCGCTTGTGAAGCCGCCACAGACTTTCCACCTGAGAAAGCACACAAGGGTCTGATGTCAGATTATGCTATTCACATTTGTGCCACCAGCAACCCAGTTGTGGTCGGCGGGAATAAGTGTCCTCACTTTTCAAATCGCTGTGCAACGTTATTGGGACATTTATGTTCAACTACAGAGCATCAGTGGGAAGTATATATGTTCAACTACAGAGCATCAGTGGGAAGTATACATGTTCAACTACAGAGCATCAGTGGGAAGTATATATGTTCAACTACAGAGCATCAGTGGGAAGTATATATGTTCAACTACAGAGCACCAGTGGGAAGTATTCCCATAGAGGATTCTCCACAAATGTTTTATTATCAAGTAATCTGTGTCCCATACCAAGGATACTTTTCCGTCGTCCCCTGCAGCAATTTCTCGAACTGGAAGTTAAGTTCTCTCATTTGCTTGGTCGTGTCAGCAGATTTTTCATACACAAGCGTCCACTGTAAAAAGTTGGCTGGAGAAAAACAATATTTTTAAATATCTTGTAAAAATCTAGTTTTGTTTAAATTTACAGCAGACTTCTTTTAACTGTACACATTCTTTTGTAATGATTTAATAATTTTGGACAAGTTGCTTCTGCTAAACAAATGTTATCCACATTTTTAAATTATAAGATAAAGATAGTCTATTTTTTTGAAATAATTCAAAAAATTGTTCAAAAGACAAAAGTTCTACGAGAAACGGAAACCACAAGAGATTTTTTGTAATGAATAAGTCAGTAATTATATATTTATGAAGTGCTTAACTGTCATCTGCTGTTATACATGAGTTCAAAAAAATCAAGGCCTGGCTATGAAAAAACTCAAATATAAAAAAATAATAATAAGAAAAATAAAAAATTCTGAAGCCAAAATTGACCAATTTAATAGAAAGCGTATCTTGAAAGTGAGTTTTTTTTGATAATATCTCTACTTTACCAACGGTCCTAGCCGGTGTTTTCTCAATCAGCACGATGAGGTTGAACAAAAAGTCAACTTCTTGGACTGTGATTTGTTCTCCAGTTTCAATGTCGACGTTGGTGTCAGCAAAAATCGAGCGTAAAAACTCTAGCCAAACGAGCGCCGGCTTTTTTAAGCCAAACGAAGCCGAGTCAGTCCACTGCTGTAATTCTTTCAGGGACAACGGGTTGTAACGACGGAAAAACATGTTACGCATTTCGTTACGAGCAGTCATCTAAAAATAAAAGTCCCAATTAATTTGAGAGTTTAGTTGTTATTCTTATAGTAACAACGAGCTGAAAATCTGGAAACATCATCTGTGATTGGCTGATCATCTTTTGACAATGAAGATTAGTCTTTGCATCATAAGGATGGAATATCTGTGCAAGCTTTATCTGTGCTAGTCTTTGCCTCATAAGGATGGAATATCTGTGCAAGCTTTATCAGTGGTAGTCTTTGCATCAAAAGGATGGAATATCTGTGTAAGCTTTATCTGTGGTAGTCTTTGCCCCAAAAGGATGAAATATCTTTGTAAGCTTTATCTGTGGTAGGCTTTGCCCCATAAGGATGGAATATCTGTGCAAGCTTTATGTGTGGTAGTCTTTGCCCCATAAAGATGGAATATCTGTGCAAGCTTTATCCGTGGTAGTCTTTGCCTTATAAGGATAGAATATCTTTGCAAGCTTTATCTGTGACAAAACTTTAAAAGAATAGAAGTGCATTGCATGGCAAGCCTAATATACTTTACACAGTTTATTCTAAATACCTTTGCAAGCTCCACCTCAAAGTCCACTACTTCCACGGCTTGGTCTTTGAGTTTGTCGCGAGATGTCACCAAGCCGTTGTGGGTGGCCATCACCAACGCCACTTCGGTGATAAAGTCGATGTACGCAGCGTGGATCGCCGAGTGCGTGGCTAAATCCACTAGGATTGATCGCTCCAGAGTAAGGCCAGGTTGGTCAACCTAAGAAAATCAGGTAAACCTATTAGAAAACTTAAGATGAAATCTGATTTAAATTGCAAACGCTTGCAATACGTGGGTTATTTTATTAATTTCAACACTATCACCGTCTCAAAAATGGAGATCCGTCATTCTCATCAAATACACTTAAATCGTCTTAAAAATCCAGGGTCCAAGTAGCTCAATTGGTTAGAGCAACACCCGCGATAGGTGGAGTTCGGGGTTCGAGTCCCCGTTTGGGCATCAATTTTTGAGACGGTTATAGTGTTGATAATTATACTATAAGAAAACCTTTACGACAAGAGTGCTCAAGTCTTAAAAGGCCTCTTAGCAGGAAGTTTCAAATGGGGGATGAAAACCAAATAGATAATTCCATAACAAGAACTCCATCATATTTTTTGAAACACTAATAACCTCTTAAAAATTGAGACCCAAACTGGAATACAAAACCCCATCCCTACCCGTCGCGGGTGTTGCTCTAACCAATTGAGCTAGTTAGACACATTATTCTTATAGAGTATTTTAGTGTATTTGATGAGAATGACGGATCTCCAAGGAGTAGAACCAAGAGGCTGTGAATATTCACAGTCAATCTGATTCTTGTGACGCTATATCACGTCACAACCTGTCAAACTCCAGATTTTGCATAAGAAAACCATTCATTTATTGTAAAGAAATTAAGACGGATAAATAATTCCACCGGTTTTCAGTTTGGAATTTACACTATTCCATAGCAAGTAGTTTTCTTAGCAATACATTACCTGACAATTAAAAGGATTTTCGCCTAATCTAATAAAGAATAAACCACCCCAATATCAGTGCAGTGTCGCCTAGCGTTGGTTATCTCACAGAACTGTCATTCAATGATAAGTATATTTTTGAAAGCACGCTCATCTGTTTATTTAGCTTACAAAGATAACGTAAATATTGGCTATTTTCATGTCAAGCATCACTCCGACTTTGATCAGCGGAGAAATGTCGGCGTATCGTTTCATGGCCGCGGAAACTTGGAACGGGTTGAAGCGTTCTTCATCGAACGGTTCCGGTGAAGCCATCGGCCATGAACCCAGTTTGTAGGACAGTCTGAAAAATGAACAAAACTGCAACGTTTACCAGCGATTACCTACACAGAACTATAACACTGAGAGAAGGGTTATTAGAATCAGAGTGACTGTGAGTATTCACAGCCTCTTGGTTCTAATTCTTGCAGATTTGTCATAATCATCAAATGCACTATAATCCACTCAGAAATTATGTGTCCAAGTAGCTCAATTAGTTAGACCAACACCAGCAACAGGTGGAGAACGGGGTCCAAGTAGCTCAATTGTTTAGAGCAACATTCACGACAGGTAGAGATTGGGGTCCAAGTAGATCAATTGGCTAGAGCAACACCCACGACAGGTAGAGATCGGGGTCCAAGTACCTCAATTGGTTAGAGCAACACCCGCGACAGGTGGAGATCGGGTTCCAAGTAGCTCAATTGGTTAGAGCAACATTCACGACAGGTGGAGATTGGGGTCCAAGTAGATCAATTGGCTAGAGCAACACCCGCGACAGGTGGAGATCGGGGTCCAAGTAGCTCAATTGGTTAGAGCAACACCCGCGACAGGTGGAGATCGGGGTCCAAGTAGCTCAATTAGTTAGAGCAACACCCGCGACAGGTGGAGATCGGGGTCCAAGTAGCTCAATTAGTTAGAGCAACAACTGCGACAGGTGGAGATCATGATTTAATTCGCTGAATGGGCCAGCATTTTAAAGAGTTTTAAAGTGCTAAAGTTCGAATGTACTTTCAGAATTAGTTTGCACCGGTACTCACTCTGCTAGCGGCGCTATCCCGGCGCTTTCCAACGCTTCTTCGTCCATGCACGCTGCGTACGTGGCCTTCGCAAGCTGTACTGGCGCTGGCTCGTCATCTGACTTCTCAGATTCCAGCAGCGCTGGCAAAAGAAGGGAAATTTGTCAGCTTGTTAAAATATAAGCGTTGTAAGGTTGAAGGGTAAAATAAAGGGATATTAAGAGGGTCCCTGCATTACTTGGTGGTAGTAATAATATTGAGTTTTAAGGTATACTAGAGGGTCAGGGCTGATGTACAATTTTCTGCTGAACAAACAAGGTCGGCAAAGGGTGGTAACTGTAGGCGCCACCCGACGGCGCTGGCAGCCGTCTTTTTTGACAAACCTCTACAATTTAATTATTCACGCTTAACATTTTGATGCATGTTTACTAACTGATGAGTTTCATTGGTGAAGATAAATCGAGCGTTATCCGGTTTTTAATGTAAATATTCTGTAAGAAATAACAAATTTAAATGTCTTTACCCGAAAGTAATCGCAAGGCTGTCTTTTAGACCGGGTTTTTTATTTAACAGTTGGTATTTGTAAATCGTGCATCTACAGGCCATCTGGCTTTACCATTTACCTACCTTCTTAAAATGGCTTTGTGAGGTTACTGAGAAATACTGCAGACCTATACATAGTCTTTGCTGCAGACTGTGGTGCAAATGAAGAAGTAGAAAGAGAAGATGGTGAGTGGTCCTATCAAAAGTTCAATTGTGTAATGAAAATAAAACATAACCCCTGAAGTGAATTGTAAACTGTGTTCTTGTAGCAGTATCTAGACCTGAATGCTGCGTGACCGATACCATTTATACTCTTTATTAATTACTTTAAATAACATTTTTATTTATTTATTATTATTATTTATTTATCTCTACTACCAAGTCATTGTTTCAATTATGTTCCTATTTTTTAATCTTTATGGCATGTGTTCCTTAGGACTCAAATCAAATACTATGTGACTGTACACAGCATTAAAAGAATAAATAAATAAACATAAACAACCAAATCAGGTAGTTTAGTTAGTAGCTTGTATTCTATCACATCTGTGATAAACTGCCCTTTGTTCGCAATCAAAACGTAAGCCTGCAGTTATTTGCAAATATTAGTGTTCTAATTTTGAATCTTTGATTACTTTTTATTCGTTTAAACACTTTTTGACCAATTAATTGGACATGTACATGCATTAAAAAAAATAACAGAAAAATATAGTTAAAAAAAGATGTATATACAGAAGACTTTTAAAATAAAAGATTCTCCTTTGCTTCTCTAATTTTAGCAAACAATTCTTTTCCAAAAACTTAATTAAAAAAAAAAATATTTGTTAAAAAAATATTTATTTAATCCAGTTCCTCACCTTTGATTTGCGATTCAACCATCTCATCCATGACATCTAGCTGCCCTCGACGTCCTTCCGTCGGCGGTACCGGGTTGGCACGGTCCCATCCCCCGCAAGCAAACGTGTAGAAATCTTCGCAAGGGTCCACGCTCGAGTCCATCGCCGCCAAGATATCTTTTCCTGCTTGGCGGCATTCGCTAGTCTGGCATACTGACGGTTCGGTTGACTCCTCGCGACCGGCTGGTTTTAGAATAATAACGCAATAACAGATGACAGCTAAAGCTTAGAGTGCAGATTCACCTTGTACTGGGCAATGATTGTCAATAGCGCATGATGAGACGGCTGGTTTGTGCTGATAGCGGTTGCTGTAAATGTTGTTCTAGGCCTCGTATGTCCTGTCGTTGGTCAGGGTGTGGCCAGGTTGCGTCTATAACCGGGTTTCCAGCCAAGAAACTGACAGTTCGGTACGACATCATGGGCACGAGTGCTACGGTAGGATTGTGAATGTCGAGTAAATTATTTAGGATCGGAACTACTGAGTCTGGAATCATCAATAAACTAACAGTTGAACTGGGATTCATGTTGTGAAACATTTGTATAATTTTTCGAGTAGTCCTTATCGGGGAGATCCGTTGGTGACGCTGTATCTCTCAACTAGCCAATGAGACTTACCAAATAAAAGGGTGACACATTTTGGAGATGCCAGCTTTGGAAGGTTTTCAAATGCTAGACCTTAGACCATGTGCTTTGATGGAGAACTCAGGGCTGCTATCCTTATTATCGTTGGATCCTTTGCCAACGATGCATGAGCCAGTAATAAAACAAGTCGAGTTGAATTTACCTGTGAATTTCAAGAGAAAAAATGGTACGGAATCACGACTTACCCTTGCCCAGGCGATGAGACGGCAGGAAGTCAATTAAATGACCGCACGAAAGCGATGCAAACATCATGACAAGGCCCGGGATATACATCAGCGGGTTACTGTTTCAAATGAAGAACGTTGTTAATTATAAGGCAGGACAGCTCTGACTATTTTAACACAGCACAACATTTTGATTCACGGAAAGTGACTAATTCTTAGGCTCTGCATAGAATCTTTCTACTCAAAGAAATATTTACCTAACATTAACTACGTAACATTCATATTTTTTAATAATTATTACAGCGACCATAATTGAAACAAACACTAAGAAGAATTAGCATGTTTCTTTTTAACAATATGATGCTAATTCAATCTATGACGAGAAGTTCAAGAGGCCACCGCTGTGACAGATTGCGCTGAGTGGTACTTCTTAAAATGCCTCACTCAAGAGCTTATGGATTACAAGTCAAAAACCCTAGCAGAGATGAAGACCAAAACAAAAAGCTTTAATCCTGTCTTGATAATCGATTGATCTAGGTCGTCTTAGCCATTGGTAAAAATGTCCTCAAAGTTAATTTAAAGCAATATAATTAACCCAATCAAAACTGTAAAAGATCTGCAGGAATGAAACCAAATATCTAAACTTGCAACTTTAAAAAAATTCTGTACTTTATTATTATGAACACTATAACCATCTCAAAAATTAATGCCCAAACGGGGACTCGAACCCCGTTTATAAAAATAAAATAGCCTGCGCATTGCAAGCGTTTGCAATTTAAATAAGATTTTATCTATATATAACGCATCCAATATTAATCGAGATTGAGTTGTTGTGACGTGATATAGCGTCACTAGAATCAGAGTGACTGTGAGTATTCACAGCCTTTTCTTCACCTTGGAGATCTGTCATTCTCATCAAATACACTTAAATCTTCACAAAAAGCCAGTGTCCAGATAGCTCAATTGGTTGGAGCAAGACCCACGACAGGTGGGGATTGGGGATCAAGTCCACATTTGGGAATCAATTTTTGAGATGGTTGTATTGTGCATAATAATAAATTACCCCACGCATTGCAATTGTTTGCAATTTCAATAAGATTTTATCTTAATTCTATAATATATACATTTCAATTTTAATCACCAGATAATATGTTATTAATAGGATATTAAAATACCCCGTGCATTGTAAGCGCTTGCAATCTAAATCAGGTTTCGCACTGTACTGTATCAAAGTTAATAAATACAAATAATAATAAAAATAATAAATCAATTTCCTCTTACCTTGTTAAGGGCGTCATATCTAAGCGAGTACTGACAATTTTTCAATCGTTGGCGGTTCTTTTATAACTTTACTTGTTGTGGTGAAGTGTCGTAATAGTTCCAGGATGTACAAAAATGTGTGGGAGGAGATAATACACACATAGATATATTGCAAGCATCTACAAGCTTATCAGAGACCTACATATTTTACTACCAGTCTTTATATTCTAGTTTGTTTAAAATTGGAAATTTGTTTTTGTTGACAAAATCAAAGAAAGTTGTTTGGTTTAGTACCATCTATTAATTCTGAATTGGTATGCCATTGAGTTTAAAGGTATTGTAAGAAGACCATTGTTAATGTTACACTTGCTGCTAAGCAAACGAGGCCGGCAACATGTGGTAACAGTAGGTGCCACCAGATGGCGCTTGCAGACGTCCTTTTATCAAACCTCTACAATTAAATAATTACAACTCAAAATATCGATACATGTTTGTCGATCGATGAGGTCAGCATTAATAAAGATTCATTGTGTCTAAACCAGTCTCAAATGCAAGTAATTTGCGAGAAATAACGATGTGAAGTTTTTAAAATTTTAATACGGTGACTCCACCCAGAAGCTTTTTCTATTGTTATCGGTAAATTAGTCTAAAGTTGGAAATTTTTGCAGAGAAAAAAAAACTGAAATGCTTTCAAAACAGTTTACAACTGAGAAAAGTACCGTTGGTTTTTCTTTTTAACCTGCTTCTTCATTATTCATTCAAGAAAAGTAAGAATTAAAGAGAAAATTGGATTGGCCAAAAAAACGGGAATAAAAAGATGCGCTAAACAGGTTATAAAGTTCATAGAAACGGAGATAAGGAGGATCGTGATAAGAGGTCAGTACACCAGTCAGGAAGAGGAAGTGACGGCACTTTCACTTCCTCGTCCTGACAGTGCGGAATAGAAACATCGGTCTTTTAAAGACATTCGAAATCTAACATGAAATTCGTGCGAAAAGATTGGCAAATTATCAAATAGAGAAAAATAACCAAGAGCACAACTTACCAGAAAACTCCAAGAATGGTGTCCAGCTTTGTTGTTGGTTCTCAACGGTCGCTGTAGCAGAGTAACAATTTCACTCTTGTCTTCTTTCGCTTTATACTTTTCATACCAATTTGTTTGATATGATGTGATATGAAGTATACACCATCGCCACCTGCCACTCAAAGCTTGGTACTTTGGGTGCTCTCCCCTTACTGAATAAACCAATTTGAAAATTAATTAAATACGTTGATTGGTGATGTAAAGGAAGAGTACCATGGCGGCGATAGTGGATACTTGTTTTTTACGTTTCGGCTTTGTATAACGTTTTCTTAGTTTTACACTATCACGGCCAACCACACCTGCTGGGTCCATTCCGTACTCTTCCCTTACTTTTCCAATCAACATATTCGTTACCCCAGCACTTTGACACATTACAAATCAACATATTCTTGTCATCCCAGCACTTTGACAGATTACAAATCAACATATTCTTGTTATCCCAGCACTTTGACACATTACAAATCAACATATTCTTGTTTTCCCAGCACTTTGGCACATTACAAATCAACATATTCTTGTTATCCCAGCACTTTGACACATTACAAATCAACATATTCTTGTCATCCCAGCACTTTGGCACATTACAAATCAACATATTCTTGTTATCCCAGCACTTTGACACATTACAAATCAACATATTCCTTATCCCAGCACTTTGGCACATTACAAATCAACATATTCTTGTTATCCCAGCACTTTGACACATTACAAATCAACATATTCTTGTTATCCCAGCACTTTGGCACATTACAAATCAACATATTCTTGTTATCCCAGCACTTTGACACATTACAAATCAACATATTCTTGTTATCCCAGCACTTTGACACATTACAAATCAACATATTCTTGGTATCCCAGCTCTTTGAAACATCACAAATCAAAATACGCGCTATCCCAGCCAAAAGGCTGAAATTGATTTTCCCCATTTAGCTGACATTTTTCAAGATTTGAAATAGGATGTTTAGATATATATACAAAAAAGATGTAAATTTAAATTTCTGAATAATAACTTTCACATTGGTGGGTGTAAAGAATGGACAGAACATAAAAAATACTTTAAAATGCAAACAAAATTGGATAAATTATGGACGACGCTGGAACCTGTAGGGGAGCCAGAAATAATTATGCCAGCAACGGAGTAAACGGTTTATTGTCTAATGAACGACAGCGTAAGAAAGCGAGTTTGGATTTGAACGATTTGGCCGAGCAAGAATTCGGCCTGTCACTAAGAACGAGACGGACGAAACGGCTTCCAGTGAACCGATTGAGATCCTTCGTCAGCACAGTTCCAACGCGTTTCCGAGCGGTCAGAATCAAGGAGTCGTTACGATATAGGCAAATGTCGGCTTCTGAGCGATTATTTACAAATTTAATTAAAATACTGCTTAAATTGATGTTGTAACTAACGATTACGTGTAATAACGAGCCATGACTAAAGCCAGGTATGCTCGTCACACGTGGTTTGCAGATCATAATTGGGTCGGTCAGTCTGACCAGGGTCTTAACCAGAGCGGTCATTTTGTTACATTGGTACTTCTGTCCAAACTACCATAGCACCAAGCAGTAACCCTGACCTTGAGCGGTGATTTGTAGCCCTGGTATTACTGTCAGTAGCACCGTGCTAACTAGCACCACCATAGCACCAAGCAGTAACCCTGACCTTGAGCGGTGATTTGTAGCCCTGGTATTACTGTCAGTAGCACCGTGCTAACTAGCACCACCATAGCACCAAGCAGTGACCCTGGTATTACTGTCAGTAGCACTGTGCTAACTAGCACCACCATAGCACCAAGCTGTGGCCCCGACCTAAAGCAGTTATTCGTAACCGCTCTAGGTCGGGGTTATATAATACCACCGGTCGTATTATATAGCACCATAGCAGCACCGCCAAATGACCGCTCTAGGTCGGGGTTATATAATACCACCGGTCATATTATATAGCACCGTGGTAGCACCGCCAAATGACCGCTCTAGGTCGGGGTTATATAATACCACCGGTCGTATTATGTAGCACCATGGTAGCACCGCCAAATGACCGCTCTAGGTCGGGGTTATATAATACCACCGGTCGTATTATGTAGCACCATGGTAGCACCACCAAATGACCGCTCTAGGTCGGGGTTATATAATACCACCGGTCGTATTATGTAGCACCATGGTAGCACCGCCAAATGACCGCTCTAGGTCGGGGTTATATAATACCACCGGTCGTATTATGTAGCACCATGGTAGCACCGCCAAATGAATGCTCTAGACACAAGTCAGTCAGTGTTTAGAGAGGGGTAGAGTCTGCCACCGGCTCTTCGGTGATGCACGGCGAGAAATGTGGCAGAGACGCAGGACGACTCGGCTGTTCCGTTCTCGAGTTGTTCGTTTGTTTGCTTCGAGCCGACGGTTCTGGTCGCGTGGTGTGGTGGATTATCACGGAGCCTGTGGATGAAACCGTTTCAAAAATGTGAGACGTATTTGAACGTATTTGATTTTGGCATTGAGTTTATAGGTCAAGTCAAAGGGCGACAGTGTCAACTAACACTTCAAAAAGGTGGCGAGATTTTCGTTAAACATAACCAAATAAGTTGATAGAAATTTTCTTAAAACCTTAATTGTTTAGAAAACCTGCTAATAGATTTTGCTGAAAAACGTAGCATAAAAATATAGTTTTATCAAAATGTTATCAAAATTTACTCAAGAAAAAAGCCAAGCCCCTTACCAGTGTCTGTAAACTCTATGGCCGGTGGCTCGGGTTTGTCCGCGTTAGCGCAGCCGTTTGTGTCGGTCGCCCACCGCGCGGGCGCGGGCAGCGTACGAACGCAGCTGCGGAAGCCGTGGCGCAAAGCTTCCGCGATATCCTCCGGGTCCCGGCCCTTTGTTTCCGGAAGGTAGAACCTGGGAAGACAAAAAATTGTTATAGACAAAAGATCACGAAAAAAAAAAAAAAAATTGCAGAAAAATGTACTTAAAAAATTTACTGATTGACGTACAAAAGTACAATTAAACATTAGCGGATCGTAACTTGAGTGAAGTAACAAATGAAAGGTAATAAAAAACATTTTTTAAATGAAAATTTAAATGAAATTTTTATTTATTTTATTTTATTTATTTTTTACATTTTTATTTAAATGAAATTTTTTATGAAAAGAACATTTTAGAAATGAAGCTAGACTGAAAAAATGTGCAACTGAACCGGGATACGAACCCGGGACCTCCCGATTACCGGTTGCTCTAACAACTGAGCTATCTGAACACACTTATTCCAGTTTTCACCGGGTTTTCATCAACTTTAGTTTTACACTTTAGAGCACCCGACCGGCCATTGGAAGGTCCAGGGTTCGTAACCCAGTTTCGTTGCACATTTTTTCCTGTCTAGCTTCCCTTCCATCCATCGCTTGCTGGTTTCAGCTCTAGAGTGGTTTTACCAGAGAAACCAAAAATACTCCAAAGAAAATGTTGTTTTTGCTGCAATGTCCAACCTGATTTGAATTTAAAATAATTGTAAAACGGATACTCATAACATTGCTGAAGTTATTAGTTTTTAGACGCATGTCTACTTGATGTAAACTTAGCACTAGTTTTAACAAAAACTATTTCAACTGGGTTTTGAATGCTAAGTGAAGAACAACTGAATTTCCCAACGTTTCGTAACTTGTATCTGTTACTTTATCAAGGGTTAGAGCAGTCCTGACAATTTTCCAATAGCAAAAGAACCACATAAAATTATAACAATTACCAAGTTCAAGCATCCTAAATGCATCTAAATAAAATAATCAGGGTCAATAACTTAAAAACTAATGTATTTTGTATTTTCTGAAATAAAATCCTGAACAAATTGGCGTTTTTACTAAGTGACCAATTATGTGTAAGGAAAAAACTGGCATATGCAAAATTTATTTTCAATTTAAATGTATTTTCAGAGGATTTTTATTTGTCATCCGGGCAAAAATAAATAAAAACTTTAAAAGTCTTTAAAAAAATCATTGAAACTTTGAGATCGGCCATTTAAAACGTGATTTTTGGAAATATTCGTAAATGAATGTTGATTCGTTATATTTACATAACTTTACTTATCTCTGTACACTATTTTATAAATTTACTCAGTTAAAATCAGTGACATATACATGATCATAAAACTATGAAATTTGCCATGTGTGAGAATAATTCTGCTCACCACAAGAAGACGGCCAGCAGGATGGTTGTAGCCGCGAACGCGAGGAAGCACTTGGCGCCGACCAAGGCTTGCAGCGAGGGAAACGTCATCCCGACCAAGAAGTTGCCGCCCCAGTTTGCCATCGAACCGTACGCCATGGCGACCGGCCGCGGTCCCACGCGGAACAACTCGCTGCCGATGAAGTACGGGATCGGCCCGAGACCGATAGCGTAGCAGAACACGTACGAGAGGACGGCAGCGATGCACACGCCGGGCATCCACGGAGCTACGTCCTGACCGGCGGAAAATAGGAACCAGTTTTAACAAAAACTATTTCAACTGGGTTTTCAATGCTAAGTGAAGAACAACTGAATTTCCCAACGTTTCGTAACTTGTACCTGTTACTTTATCAAGGGTAAGAGCAGTCCTGACAATTTTCCAATAACAAAAAAACCACAAATGTTCACAAAATTTTCCCACCGTTTTTCCTACACTTATAATTGGCTAGTTAGTGAAAAACATAAATTTTGGCGGGGTCATATTTCAGAAAATACAAAATACGTTAGTTTTTTGAGTAATTGACCCTGATTATTTTATTTAGATGCATTTAGGAAGCTTGAACTTGGTAATTGTTATGATTTTGTGTGGTTCTTTTGTTATTGGAAAATTGTCAGGACTGTTCTTACCCTTGAAAAAGTAACAGGTACAAGTTACGAAACTTTGGGAAATTTAATTGTTCTTTTTTATTATTATAAACACTATAACCATCTAAAAAATTGATGCCTAAACTGGGATTTGAACCCCGATCTCCACCTGTTGCGGGTGTTGCTCTAACCAATTGAGCTACTTGGACCCCGATCTCCACCTGTCGCGTGTGTTGCTCTAACCAATTGAGCTACTTGGACCCCGATCTCCACCTGTCGCGTGTGTTGCTCTGAACAATTGAGCTACTTGGACCCCGATCTCCACCTGTCGCGGGTGTTGCTCTGAACAATTGAGCTACTTGGACCCCGATCTCCACCTGTCACGGGTGTTGCTCTAACCAATTGAGCTACTTGGACCCCGATCTCCACCTGTCGCGTGTGTTGCTCTGAACAATTGAGCTACTTGGACCCCGATCTCCACCTGTCGCGGGTGTTGCTCTGAACAATTGAGCTACTTGGACCCCGATCTCCACCTGTCGCGGGTGTTGCTCTGAACAATTGAGCTACTTGGACCCCGATCTCCACCTGTCGCGGGTGTTGCTCTGAACAATTGAGCTACTTGGACACTGGGTTTTTGAGACGATTTTTGTGTATTTGATGAGAATGACGGATCTCCAAGGAGTAGAACCAAGAGGCTGTGAATACTCACAGTCACTCTGATTCTAGTGACGCTATATCACGTCACAACCTGTCAAACTCGAGTAAACAAAAATAAAAATACGGAGCCCCATTTGCAATTTAAATCATATTAAACACGAGCTACAAGAAAAGTAAAAAGAATACAAATCAAGTCCACTCACGATATAAGTGATTGCCACCGACAGCGCTATCAGGCAGATACTGGCGCTAACGCACGACATCAGCGCTAGTGAGCGCCGACCGTACCGATTCACCAGCGCCACCGCGCCGAGCGCTACCGAGAGATTGACAGCGCCGGCGCCGAGCGTCGCGTGTTGGGCGCTAACCGTGTCCAGCCCGGCGTTCTCGAAGATGCTCACCGAATAGTAGAAAACCTGGAGCAAAGAGCAAGTGTTTAGTTGTCAAATCTGATTTAAATTGCAAACACTTACAATGCACGGGGTATTTTATTAATATGAACACTTTAACCGTCTCAAAAATCGATGCCCAAACGGGGATTGAACCCCGATCTCCACCTGTTGTGGGTGTTGCTCTAACCAATTGAGCTACTCGGACCCCGATCTCCACCTGTCGCGGGTGTTGCTGTAACCAATTGAGCTACTTGGACCCCGATCTCCACCCGTCACGGGTGTTGCTCTTACCAATTGAGCTACTTGGACCCCGATCTCCACCTGTCGCGGGTGTTGCTCTAACCAATTGAGCTACTTGGACCCCGATCTCCACCTGTCGCGGGTGTTGCTCTAACCAATTGAGCTACTCGGACCCCGATCTCCACCTGTCACGGGTGTTGCTGTAACCAATTGAGCTACTTGGACCCCGATCTCCACCCGTCACGGGTGTTGCTCTTACCAATTGAGCTACTTGGACCCCGATCTCCACCTGTCGCGGGTGTTGCTCTAACCAATTGAGCTACTTGGACCCCGATCTCCACCTGTCGCGGGTGTTGCTCTAACTAATTGAGCTACTTGGACCCCGATCTCCACCTGCCGCGGGTGTTGCTCTAACCAATCGAGCTACTTGGACCCCGATCTCCACCTGTCGTGGGTGTTGCTCTAACCAAATATTATTTTTAGCGTTCCTTGTAATAAAATACCGTTTTATAATTGACAAATAGTTTGAATGTGAAGAAAAGATCATCAATCTAGCAAATAAAACAAGTGAAGGCCACTAACTGCGTTTATCCCGCTGCACTGCTGGCCGAACTGGAGCGCGCAGACGAGCAGCAACGGAAGTCGTAGCGCGCGCGATCGCGCGACGCTCGCCACCGAGAACGCGCCGCCCGTCTCGCGTTCAGCTTCATGCGACCAGCGCAGCTCGCGCAGTTCACCGCGCAGGTTGGCGGCCGGTTGACCACGCAGCCGGGACAGCTCTGAAGACACGAGTTATTGATGGGTAAGATGACGTGATTTACGAGGAATAGGGAAATCTCTTTAAGATAATTATTTAATTATTATCATTGTGTTCAAATACGCGTTTAAAATAAAATCTGACGTATTTTTTCTTTTTATAATCCGATCATAACTTTTCTATTTCTATTTGTTTTAAGAATGGCTAAAATATGAATTCTCGTGGCGGGATTAAAACGGGCTGTGATTAACTACACGTAGTTCTGACGTCATTTTGTTGTTTCCTTTGCGTTCGCTTCTGTTTCTTGACGTCAGATTTCACTTCATGTCATAAAAAATGGCGACCCTCGTTTTCGTACGAGATTCAAACGCAAACATTTTAAACAGAGATATTTTATTCAAAAATTGGATTTAGAAGAAATTAAAAAAATACGTGTTCATTATTTTCTAACAAAAAAAAAAAAAAAAAGTCTCAAATTTAAAGAGATTTCCCTATTGTTGTAGATGTGGTCGGAAATCAGTCAGATCATTTGCGCTGTCATCGATCGTAATTATGTGGAGTCACAACAAATTTGGCAAAAAATTGTAATAATCACATGATTTAAGCAGAAATTTTTCCTAAAATTGACGTAGCATCAAATTAATGTATTGAGTTCGTACAGATTTGCTCAATTTTGATTTAAAAAAAGTCAAAATTATAGGAAAAGTGTCAAAAATTGTCAAAAACTGTCAAAAAATTGTCAAAAACTGTTCTTCTTAATATAAAATATGTTTAAAGTGACTCTTAAATGTGATTAAATGTGATTAAATGTGATTACCTTTGTTTGGTTTTTATTTTTTACACACTAATTGAAATTGCACAATAATCCCATCCTGCTAAGCTGATGATTTGGCATTTTTGACAACATTACTTTTGAATTTTGACAGTAACTTGACTAGTCTATCCAAGAATACCCGGTCACTTTGCCATAACAGTTGATAACGATATCCAAGTCATGATGGTTTTTAGACTCATGTCTACTTGATGTAAACTTAGCACTAGTTTTAACAAAAACTATTTTAAATGGGTTAATAATAATAATAATAATAATAAATATATTTATTCTTGTTGAACAATAAAATAATTGTTATAAGAATATGTCATACAGTATATGGTGCATACAGTTAAAAGTCGGACATTAAATAAATACATTTGTTAAGTAAGTGCTTCTTTAGATTGGTCTTAAATAAAGGCGTGCTCTTCTCGTTTTTGATCTCAGTTGGCAGCATGTTAAGGAACTTAGCTCCAATGTAGTCCGGGCTTTTACTGTATATCGCTGAAGAGTGGGCATCGGTGACGACATCGTTCTTCCTTCGAGTATTGTATCCGTGGACGTCGCTGTTGGTGATGCGATTGGCCAAGTTATTCCTTGTTGATATTAAATGCTAAGTTGCTAGAATGTAAGTTTTGAATGCTAAGTGAAGAACAACTGAATTTCCCAACGTTTCATAACTTGTACCTGTTACTTTATCAAGGACTGCTTTTAACCGGCTAGGTAAAGCTGAAGACAATAAGTAGAAGATATGAGTTAACTACTTTCGAGGTAACTGCCAAAGTAATGCATGCGACGCTGTACCCAATGTGTTCAAGATGCTGTCGCCAACGGGTGATTTAAATTCACTGCGGGTAGATTAGGGTAAAATAAAGCTTTGCCACAACAGTAGCGTGCTTTTACTCCAGTCGGCAACATTCAGATTTTTATGTGCAAGCCTTGACATGTACCTGACGTTGCTTGGCAAGCTGAGTCGGCATTGAGATTGCCGAAATTCAATTTGGCAAAATTTTGGAAGCTCAATTTTGTCAATGATCAAATAATTTGGCTAGCCGGCATAGGTATGTTCTTGGGCTGTCGGTTGTCAATCATTTTTAAAATTGCCATCAAGTGCCATCAAGTGCAAGCTTGACTTCCTAAAATAGTTGTCAAGGAAAAACTGACATTTCCTAGAGAAGTCATCCTAGAAATATTTGTAGAAACAGTATTTGAGACGGTACTTGATTGTCAAACGAGTGTTATTTGTAAGTGGACAGATGTCTGATGCAGCAGTCGAGTCGCTCAAGTGAACAAATCACCACCTTGACTTTTGTCTATTCCCCGAGAGCAGAAATTGAAAAAAGTTTCCCGTTTCAAACTCGGCGCTTCAAGCGTTAGTAACTGCTTCTAGCGCGCGTCGGGTCGTTCATGAACTACGGGCATTTAAACTCGGCGCCGCTCATGCTCTTACAAAGAACTGACCCAAGGTAAACTTTCAACTGGTCGGATCTTCAGCTGACAACATGTGCGGCTAGCCCTGGCTAATATATACGATAGATTAATAATTTTTCTATAGTTTAGAGCAAGTTTAGAGTTCAAGTTGATTCAATCTGACAAAAATACGAACAGCGGTATTCGACCTTGCACTCCAGTCAGCTGTGCTCCGCCATATTGAATTCGAAAATCATCTGTTGTGACAGATAATTTAGTTGACAATTTATTCGAACGCAAATGAATCTGCCTTCTTTCGCTGGTATCCTTGATAAAGATACTGTCATTAAGTTTAAAAAACTATGTCACGAATCTCTAGAGGTGACGGTAAAGTAAAAAAGTGGAAGACACGTGTGTACTGCATGCATTCCGGTTGCATTTCAAACACCAGAGATGCGATTCCTGGCATATTTATGATACCTCTAAAAAAACCTTGCAATGACTTTTATCAAAGCATTGTCGATCCAGAAGGTGTTCCTCACGATCCGATAGTTTGCAACCAGTGTAGCAAAATACTAAAATGGATCAACTTGTGTCAACGAGACGATAAGAAAACGTCGCTGACCGACCTCAAGCACCAGTCGTACATTTGCTCAAAACACTTTTACGATGATTCCGGTCCTACTGACGAATGTCCGGACCCATTCCCAGCGGACAAATCAGAAAACGAAGTCGTAAGTATTAATTTTAAAAATTAAAACACGATCGGTCGGCAGTGAGGCCACCCTTTTCTTCCATAGTAAGAATGAGTTTACAACATTTACTGTGTCACTGCTCTAAATTCTAATTGATCACCGACTCTTATTGTATCTACAACAAAATAAATTAAGTTTTACATTAAGTTTAAGGTGCATGTTATAAAAAAGGTACTGTTCACTATGTATATTGGTTTGCTTGGTTTAATAAAGCTTAAAATCTTGCACCAATTCAAGACTGCCACCAGTTGAAGTTCAAAAACTCATCTTATAATTGATTGTTATCAAGGCTCTACTGCGATTGGAAATCAGGCAACGGTTGGAATCGATCGAGGAAGAGAGAAAGAAGGCCTTCGCACTTGCCAACCCTTCGATCACCTATCCAAGCACCGAATCTACGGCCGGCAACTTCGAACATGTCGTCGTCAAGATGGAAGGAGCGGAAACGGACCAGTGTCGGTTATTCGACGGCACGTTTTCGTTCGAAAACGTCGCCAAGATGTTGTTCAAACACAAGTTTGCGATCAAAAACAACTCGGAATCGATACGAGTTTCGATCCACGAAGGAGTCTGCGTGGAGATCCTGCCAACGCTCGACGTAGATATTACCGTGCACGACACTACGATCCCGCCGGAGCACGAAGTGTGGACGACGTTGACGAAGAAATCCGGCGCCAGGAACGACGAGGAGTGGCTCGTAGCTTACCTGAAGTCCCTGCAATGTTGGCGCGTCTGCGAAGGTTTCGAACGAGCTCGGATCGCGACGCTATTCCGAGAGACGTTCGGCGAAAACGCTTTCGATTCCGACGGGGCCACGCTGGCTCTCGATCTGGCGGCGTCGTGTCGCGTGCTATCGCGGAAAACGAGGTGCGCCAACTGCAGGGGACCGCTGGGCGTGTTACGACAGAAGATAGCGAGGAAAGCCAGAAGAGAAGGCCAGCGATCGTCCGTCAAGACCGACGAAGAGAGCGATCGTAGGCCGGGGCCGTTAAGACACCAGATGAAAGTGAAGATGAGGAAGCTCGAGAAGCGACGTGTGATCACCGTCGTAGAATCGGTGGACTCGGACGCTGGAACGACGGCGGTCGAGGTTTCTGCGGTCGGGGAGAGCCAAGTCGCGGGCACCGACGAGTTCATCGAGGAAGATTGGGACTTGGAGAGCTGAGCGTTAGCACTCGATCTCAAATTTAGCGAAATCGCTGCGTGATGGTCGAATCGAAAAGTCAGTAATTCGTGTAACTAGAATTGACTTTCATGCCTTGTTGGCTGTTGATGCTGATCTCGGTGCTCTTATTAGTCTATATTAACGAGTATTTTAAGTGAAACAAACTCAAGACTGGTATAATAACGGAACAACTCCTCGTGCACTATTCTTTATAAGATTCTCTAAGCATAGACGAAAATTTCATATATCTCCTGTAAACGTTACGTATTAAACGCTACCAAATGTTGAATTTACCATTGAACCTCCTATGCTAGGCCATGATATACCCGTGGTAACATAAGATAGCAGAACTGAGAAGCTCTGTCAGGCGATCTCAGCATCTCCATGGCTACCAAACGTTGAATCTACCATTGAACCTCCTATGCTAGGCCATGATATGCCCGTGGTAACATAAGATAGCAGAATTAAGAAGCTCTGTCAGGCGATCTCAGCACTTCCATGGCTACCAAACGTTGAATCTACCATTGAACCTCCTATGCTAGGCCATGATATACCCATGGTAACATAAGATAGCAGAATTGAGAAGCTCTGTCAGGTGATCTCAGCATCTCCATGGCTACCAAACGTTGAATCAACCATTGAACCTCCTATGCTGGGCCATGATTTACCCGTGGTAACATAAGATAGCAGAATTGAGAAGCTCTGTCAGGTGATCTCAGCACCTCCGTGCCTACTAAAAACATAAAAACATAAAAACATAAGATAGCAGAATTGAGAAGCTCTGTCAGGCGATCTCAGCATCTCCATGGCTACCAAACGTTGACTCTACCATTGAACCTCCTATGCTAGGCCATGATATACCCGTGGTAACATAAGATAGCAGAATTGAGAAGCTCTGTCAGGCGCTCTCAGCATCTCCATGGCTACCAAACGTTGACTCTACCACTGTGTCTCACCGTGAATGGCAGTCTCTTGTTGGTTGCGTACAATGAACAGGTACTTTGGGCTCTCGGGGAGGAAGGGCAAAGCGCAGCCGGCCACGAGGATGAGAACTGCGTAAGCCCCGAGGAGGATGTGCCAGGTTGAGTCACGGCCTGGTGGACGATCAAAGTAAACGGTGAGATCGGTGCAGGTCTCGAAGAACTATTTAAAACGAGGTTTTTTTTTTAATGCTAATTAACAACTGATTTTTCTCGACGTTTCATAATTCATGCCCGTTACTTCATCAAGTGTGAAATCACGGTTTCAGTGGACAATTTCAAAGTTTAAATTACTTTTAATGACTATTAAGTTTTCAGTCATTTTTGGCCTCTGAAGATAAAGCCTCTGAAAATACATTCATATTGAAAATTAATTTAGAAATAACGTGTGTATTTTTCAAAACATCCGTTTTATAAAATCACTCAAAACGTCCCGCCCAAGACCCCCCTTAAACGTCGACTAAGCCAGTTTTTTCCATACACATTATTGGTTAGTTAGTAAAAAACATCAATTTGTTCAGGATCACATTTTCTGAAAATTCCAAATAAGTTAGTTTTTAATTTATTGACCTTGATTATTTTATTTAGATGCATTTAGGAAGCTTGAACTTGGTAATTGTTATAATTTTGTGTGGTTCTTTTGTTATTGGAAAATTGTCAGGACTGCTCTTACCCTTGATAAAGTAACAGGTACAAGTTACGAAACGTTGGGAAATTTAGTTGTTCTTCACTTGGCATTCAAAACCCAGTTGAAATAGATTTGTTAAAACTAGTGCTAAGTTTACATCAAGTAGACATGAATCTAAAAACCAGTATATATAAATGGTGTTTGTCAATGGAGACTTTGGGCTAAAGTAGTAGTTTAAGTAGGGCCTCTTTCGCGACGAAACTTAAACAGCGTATTTCTCGCTAACTATGACCTACACACTCAGAGAGGTCAGTTTTTCGACTGAGACTCACCTAGCATCGTCCCGAGGCCGAGGATCTGCGCCAGGAGGACGCCGAGCGTGAGACCGAGCGGACACAATACGCCCAGCGCGCCACGGATCGAGACCGTGCCGATCTCGGTCAGGTACATCGGCACCGTGCTCGTAGTCAGACCTGTTGAACACGACGTTAGTAACCTAAAAATACAACAATTTAAGAAAAAATATTTGAACTGGGTTTTGAATGCTAAGTAAAGGGCTACTAAATTTAATTTAGTTGGTCGAGTCAGAAACATTTCCTTACATTCCTTCTTTTCACAATCTGTATAGATTTTACCTTTTCGAAGAACTAGATACTATGAAAGTTAAGCAACACTGCGCTGGGTCAGATATTGGATGGGTGAATATCATACACATGACCAGTTTTGTTCGGAAGAGAGGTTGGAGGGATGAAAGTTAAGCAACACTGCGCTGGGTCAGGTATTGGATGGGTGACCATCATACACATGACCAGTTCTGTTCGGGAGAGAGGTTGGAGGGATGAAAGTTAAGCAACACTGCGCTGGGTCAGGTATTGGATGGGTGACCATCATACACATGACCAGTTCTGTTCGGGAGAGAGGTTGGAGGGATGAAAGTTAAGCAACACTGCGCTGGGTCAGGTATTGGATGGGTGAATATCATACACATGACCAGTTTTGTTCGGTAGAGAGGTTGGAGGGATGAAAGTTAAGCAACACTGCGCTGGGTCAGGTATTGGATGGGTGACCATCATACACATGACCAGTTCTGTTCGGGTGAGAGGTTGGAGGGATGAAAGTTAAGTAACACTGTGCTGGGTCAGGTATTGGATGGGTGACCATCATACACATGACCAGTTCTGTTCTGGAGAGAGGTTGGAGGGATGAAAGTTAAGCAACACTGCGCTGGGTCAGGTATTGGATGGGTGACCATCATACACATGACCAGTTCTGTTCGGGAGAGAGGTTGGAGGGATGAAAGTTAAGCAACACTGCGCTGGGTCAGGTATTGGATGGGTGAATATCATACACATGACCAGTTTTGTTCGGAAGAGAGGTTGGAGGGATGAAAGTTAAGCAACACTGCGCTGGGTCAGGTATTGGATGGGTGACCATCATACACATGACCAGTTCTGTTCGGGTGAGAGGTTGGAGGGATGAAAGTTAAGTAACACTGTGCTGGGTCAGGTATTGGATGGGTGACCATCATACACATGACCAGTTCTGTTCTGGAGAGAGGTTGGAGGGATGAAAGTTAAGCAACACTGCGCTGGGTCAGGTATTGGATGGGTGACCATCATACACATGACCAGTTCTGTTCGGGAGAGAGGTTGGAGGGATGAAAGTTAAGCAACACTGCGCTGGGTCAGGTATTGGATGGGTGAATATCATACACATGACCAGTTTTGTTCGGAAGAGAGGTTGGAGGGATGAAAGTTAAGCAACACTGCGCTGGGTCAGGTATTGGATGGGTGACCATCATACACATGACCAGTTCTGTTCGGGTGAGAGGTTGGAGGGATGAAAGTTAAGTAACACTTTGCTGGGTCAGGTATTGGATGGGTGACCATCATACACATGACCAGTTCTGTTCTGGAGAGAGGTTGAAGGGATGAAAGTTAAGCAACACTGTGTTGGGTCAGGTATTGGATGGGTGACTATCATACACATGACCAGTTCTGTTAAAAAAATTTAGAAGCCCTTTACTTAGCATTCAAAACCCAGTTCAAATAGTTTTTCTCGCTAAGGATAAATCAATTACAATTAGACATGAGTCTATAAACCATTACAACAATATAGCTTGCAATATACCACTGTCAAATATCAAGTTGTTACCGTTTCTCCGATTGATTGATTTGTGGTGTTTAACGACGCACTGTTTTGACATCTGGCAGCGCTGGTCTAATGGCGTCCGTGAATGAGTGGATGATGATGAACCTAACCTAGCCTAGAAGGGAGGAGGGGAAACCCGGTGCCGGCACGTAGCCTACTCCTGTCGAAGACCAAGGGGACCACCAGCTTAACGTCCCTTCCGAAGGACGGTACAACGCGAACAGCAGGATTCCTCCACAAATCCATGCTGTCGAGAGGTTGATAAGCAAGGCGAGTGAAGTTGCTGTCGAGAGGTTGATAAGCAAGGCGAGTGAAGTTGCTGTCGAGAGGTTGATAAGCAAGGCGAGTGAAGTTGGTGTCGAGAGGTTGATAAGCAAGGCGAGTGAAGTTGCTGTCGAGAGGTTGAAGGGATATTTTATAATGAAGCTAATACAGTTATAATATATTGTAGGTAAAGTTTTTTTTTTATCATAGAGGCCATAGCAACAAATCTTTGGAACGGCAAAGTGGTTCAAAGATGCGATCAGATTGTGATTTTTTTGACAATTTTGCCGTTTCTGGGTCGACGTTTTGTCAGCGTCATGGCGCCAACAACTACATGACCGTGACATCGGTGCTGAGGAAACTTCGACCTGAATCCTTTTCACAACTGAAAGTCGAGCCAAACAGCACAAAACCGTCAATAACATAACCGTATATTACCATAACGCTTGTGGTGATATTTACTTACCACCGTGGAGTCCGGCAACGAGCCGCGCCAGTAGCAACATCTCGACGGAGCCCGCGTTGCGACAAGCGAGGAACAAGATGGCCGCCGCTAGCGCGAGAACTCCGCCCATCCACACCGCGCCCTTCCGTCCGAACCTGCAACAAAGTTATCCATGAACGGAGCTTAGCCTTATGATGGTTTTTAGACTCATGTCTACTTGATTTAACCTTAGCACTAGTTTATCTAATTAATAATTGTTTATAGTTAACTATAACTAGTGCTATATCTTATAGTTCTACCGTTGAGTGTAGGTTCTAGGTAGAGTTTCAACGTCAATGTTACAGTCTCTGCGTGAAAGATGACTGCCAAATGACTACCTTACAGAAAAAAATGCAGAGTACCGGAACGTCACGTTAAGTGGAGCCACTGTCGTATGAAATTTAATTTCGATATTTCTCTTAGGTTAACTCGCTTTATAATATCGTTACGTGTTTATCAATCGTTGAGGTAAACATTGATGGAGATTTTTTGAGCATGAAAAGTCTCATCTCTCAAAAGTCTATCTGTGATTATAGCTTATAGTTATATTAAACGTTATCAAGTTCAAACACTTAGCACCAGTTCAAATAATTTTTCTTGGAGCTAAGCTTTAATTTATCCCCTTTTTTTTTTATAAACAAAGATATTTTATTTATGGTTTTTTTTGAGATTTGATGTAATTTTTGAGACGGCTATAATGTTAATAATAATAAAACACCCCTCGCGTTGCAAGCGTTTGCAATTTAGATCAGATTTCAACGGAGATATCCTATTTATGGTTTTTAAACTTTTATGTCAATCTGTGCTTATATCTAAGTTGTTTAACCTTAACTTATTTAAAATCAATTCAATTCAATCAATTATAAATCAAAACAATGTTTAATTTAAGGCATTTAACTTGATTATGCCAAATCATTTTTCGTCTTCTTCGCACGCTTTTTCATTTTCCATTTCATTCACCAACTTTTTCCACATCTCCTTCTCTCGCCAGCATTATTTTTCTTCTGTTTCATTCCATTTCCCATCTCTTTCCTACAAATCTGCTTCTACTTTATGTATCCATCTTTCTCTTGGTCTTCTGCTCCACTCATATTCCAAGCTTAAAATCTTTCTTGGCAATCTTTATACCTAATTTATTTCCTTTCCGTTAAGTTGCTCTCCTCATCTCCTTCCATCGCCACTACAATCAATATCCACTCTCTCGGCAATCTACTTGCATTAAATAACCTTAAAACTATATATATTTTTTTTTTTCAGGAGATATCTTACTTTCTTACAAGACGATTAATTCCTTATCACCGGTCTAAGACGTACATGCTTGCTGCCACGACGATTAATTCCTTATCACCGGTCTAAGACGTACATGCTTGCTGCCACGACGATTAATTCCTTATCACCGGTCTAAGACGTACGTGCTTGCTGCCACGACGATTAATTCCTTATCACCGGTCTAAGACGTACGTGCTTGCTGCCACGACGATTAATTCCTTATCACCGGTCTAAGACGTACGTGCTTGCTGCCACGACGATTAATTCCTTATCACCGGTCTAAGACGTACGTGCTTGCTGCCACGACGATTTAACTCATTAAAATGGGGTCAGGTATTGGATGGGTGACCATCATACACATGACCAGTTCTGTTCGGGAGAGAGGTTGGAGGGATGAAAGTTAGTACAGCAACTTCACTCGCCTTGCTTATCAACCTCTCGACAACATGGATTTGTGGAGGAATCCTGCTGTTCGAGTTGTACCGTCCTTCGGAAGGGACGTGAAGCCGGTGGTCCCCTTGGTCTTCGACAGGAGTAGGCTACGTGCCGGCACCGGGTTATCCCCTCCTCCCTTCTAGGCTAGGTTAGCTTCATCATCATCCACTCATTCACCGACGCCATTAGACCAGTGCCACATGGCACGTTGTCAAAACAGAGCGTCGTTAAACCCAACAAATCAATCAATTGTACCCTGAAGGCGATTGTGTTTGTAATCCAAGTATTACCGATCCGCAATCCAGCCTCCGCTGAGGGACCCAGTGACTCCGCCCACGAGAAATATCGACACGATTGTCGACCAGAGAATATCGAGTTGCGTAGGCGAGACTTCGTAATGGTAGCGAGAAGAGATCGAAGAATTACAAAATTGACGGATTATCTGCAAAGAACATAAAAAGTGTGCGATTAGGATGCGGCCACGGAATACCACAGTTCGTTCCCGTTACTAAAACCATGGGATTTCTTCATTGGATAGTTGACGATCTATCGATGTGGGACTTTTAACTAGGGAGCACTTCGCTTGGCTGATTGAGAGGTACAGCATCATTTACAATCCCACTGGTATTCAGCCCTAACAAGGGTAAGTCGTGATTCCGTACCATTCTCTTAAAATTCGCATGTAAATTTAACTTGACATGTTTTATTATTGGCTCATGCATTGTTGGCAAAGGATCCAACAATAATAAGGATAGCAGCCCTGAGTTCTCCATCAAAGCACATGGTCTAAGGTCTAGCATTTGAAAACCTTCCAAAGCTGGCATCTCCAAAATGTGTCACCCTTTTATTTGGTAAGTCTCATTGGCTAGTTGAGAGATACAGCGTCACCAACGGATCTCCCTGATTAGGACTTCTCGAATAATTTTAAAAATGGTTCACAATATGAATCCCAGTTCAACTGTTAGCTTATTGATGATTCCAGACTCAGTAGTTCCGATCCTAAATAATTTACTCGACATTCACAATCCTACCGAAGCACTCGTGCCCGTGAGCGAGCTCATATTGTCGTTCTAAACTCTCCGTTTCTTGGCCGGTCACCCAGTTATAGATGCGATCTGGCCACAGGATATACGAGGCCTAGAACAACATTTACAGCAACCGTTCTCTGCGCAAACCAGCTGACTCATCATTCGCTATTGACAACCATTGCCCAGTACAAGGTGAATCTGTACTCTAAGCTATAGCTGTCATTGCGTTAAACCAAAACCAGCCAGTCGCGACGAGTCCCCAAGGAAAACATAACGAATATAAACATGATTATAAACTAAAATATGAGGAAAAAGATTCATTTGCTACCACTGTGGAAAACAGACTGATGTTTTCTCAATAAACCAAAGCTGCACCAAAGCTGTTTAATGATCACTATTTATTAACAATTCTCTGCAATCTGCAAACTCACATGAGCTGGCGTGTTCATCACTCCGATGTTGTAGCCGACGGGGATTGAGGAGCCGACGGTTGTGGCAATTCCGGTCAAAATAATCATGCGTGTCCATCCTGAAGGTACTGTGCGTACCTGAAATAAAACATGCAAACTTGGAGATGATTTGTTTTTTTAATTTCAATGTGACCTGCCTCGACTTGTTTCGTATTAACATTACGACTACCAAGCTGCCCGCCTTGCGTCTTAGAACCTGATATACGCCACAGGTTTCCGTAAAATATTTTCATTCATGCTTGCTAGTACTTACAGGAGAATTTTCTTCACTTCCATCAAGAATTGGCTGTTCGCATTCGGCAGGACTGTCAACTCCTCCCGCGTGTAATGCTTTCAATGAGCCCTTTACAAAATCCTTAGCCCTATCGAGACTGGCCAAAGAAACATTGCTAGCCCAAAATCCTGTCGATAATTTAGCCATAATATTTAAAAACTTTAAGAGCGAGTATAAATAGAAGATTTTATCGAAGAGTTGTGGAGAGGGCTACAAGAGATTTAACCTCAAATTCACTAAAATATCCATAGAAATGATGAGGTAGTTATTCGACAGTGTAAAACGCCATTTGGATGGAATGTTCGAAGGAACTATCGTAAGCCGAGCTTAAACTGCGATTGTACTGTTGACTGAGTTAAATAATACATTCCGTATACTAATAAACCTTAGATGCCAAGGTTAATGTCACAAACCGCAGCAAAAGTACCAAGGTAAGTACACCACAAATACACCACGGTGACGTCAGCTGTCTCGTTTAGTACAAACTGACACTGACATACGGATCAAATGATTTCAATTTTCAGCGCTATTTTAAGATATTCTTTACTTAAAATAAAAAACAAATATACTACTAAATCTTTCTTCAGAAAATAAAGTAACAAATGGATACTACACAAAATCTAGTTTCTTTTAGTCACAAATCATTAAAAAATAGCAAGTAGCAGGTTACTGATCAGTGATGATTGGGTCACATAATAAAAAATTATAATTTTTTATGCCCAAATATCTCCTCGCATAAAAATTACTATATTTAATAACGAACATACTTATTTGAACATCTGTCCAGTAAACAAAACAAAATTCAATACCTACCTCACATGAATTAAGCTTTGAACTTAGAAATATTTTCAGCAACTGACTTTGCAAACGGTCTTTTAAATACCTACACATAAATTATTTATAGATATCTAGTAAACTTACCTCTTCTTCATCCTCAGCACAACCTTCGTAAGATGTTTTGCTGCCTGGTTTCCCCATCTAGAATCGACTTGAACAAAGCAAACAAGACCAAGCTTAGAGTCAAAGTGACAGATCTATTGGCATCAGTTCTAATGCTATTAATAAATATTTACGCATCTTCTTTTCTACTTCCTTGCAACTTGCTGACACAAGTCTTTAACAAGCAATTAATCATTCAATTGTCTAATTCAACTGTTTAAAAACAATTGCACTGATGATCTTGTAGATTTAACAGACAATTGTCTTATTCATTTGCATGTCTCTAGCTAACTTAACATATTTATGATTGTGTTTTCTACCGCTACGGACAGGTCAAACAAAAACAGATTTTATTTGACCTGTCTCAAACATATAAAATATAAAAACAGGAAACATGCTCAGTGAAACCAATTACCTAACTTGATAACAATTGACCAAAGTTGTTTCTATTAACACAGAGAAAACATGAAATAAAAATATGAACAATAAATTCCAAGTGTACAATGAATTTTTAATAAGTTTACCTAATGCTGAAATCGGATAGTTTGATGGTAAAAGTGGTAATGGTAACGAATGCATCTTACCTTTTCCCCATTAACATCGATACCACAGATACTTGGCCAGAATTCTACAAATGGATAAGAAGTATTTATTTTTGTTCCCAACTCAATCTTTACTTTTAAACATATGACATCAGATAAGGTAATTGATGTTATAAGGTAATTGGAATTCTTAATGACAAAGTCACATCACATCTCATAACACTACAGAAGAAGATGCCAACATTTTCTAAGGAAATGCTAAAAACTACACATTTTTAAATGAATGTATTTAACCTCTTTTTTAACAAGTACCTACAGTCCTGGTACGATGAGAAGGTAATCTGAAGAAGCTCTGTCAGGTGATCTCAGCAAAAACGTTAAACCTACGTTGAACCTCCTATGCTAGGCCCTGATATACCCGTGGTAACATAAGACAGCAGAATTGAGAAGCTCTGTCAGGCGATCTCAGCATCTCCATGGCTACCAAACGTTGAATCTACCATTGAACCTCCTATGCTAGGCCATGATATACCCGTGGTAACATAAGATAGCAGAATTGAGAAGCTCTGTCAGGCGATCTCAGCATCTCCAAGGCTACCAAACGTTGAATCTACCATTGAACCTCCTATGCTAGGCCATGGTATACCCGTGGTAACATAAGATAGCAGAATTGAGAAGCTCTGTCAGGCGATCTCAGCATCTCCATGGCTACCAAACGTTGAATCTACCATTAAACCTCCTATGCTAGGCCATGGTATACCCGTGGTAACATAAGATAGCAGAATTGAGAAGCTCTGTCAGGCGATCTCAGCATCTCCATGGCTACCAAACGTTGAATCTACCATTGAACCTCCTATGTTTTATTTTTTTGACCAAAAAACTTCATTCTTGCACTAACTAACATCTGCCAACACCGAACGCAGTTTTTAAAAACGCCGCCAAACGACTTTTCGTGTTCACAGCGTCGCGACGATCTCATCGTACGCCTGCTTCAGCTGTTTCACCGCGGACGCGACTTGAGCGTTGGTTGTGTCACGACCGACGCTCAAACGAATCGCGTTTGCGGCGAGCGCTGGCCGCACCCCGCACCTGAAATCATATTTCATATGATTTCCCACATAACATATTTATGTTATGTATGTTATTTTTGTAATTAACGCCAACTTATTCGAGATTTTATTTCAGAAAATACAAAATACGCTAGTTTTTAAGTTATTGACCCTGATTATTTTATTTAGATGCATTTAGGAAGCTTGAACTTGGTAATTGTTATAATTTTATGTGGTTCTTTTGTTATCGGAAAATTGTCAGGACTGCTCTGACCCTTGATAAAGTAACAGGTACAAGTTACGAAACGTTGGGAAATTCAGTTGTTCTTCACTTAGCATTCAAAACCCAGTTGAAATAGTTTTTGTTAAAACTAGTGCTAAGTTGACATCAAGTAGACATGAGTCTAAAAACAAAGATATTCACTGCGTTTTCATTTCTCAACAAGAAATAAAAACAGAAGATCTGACTATAAAAGGGATTAGAGTTCTCGTGAGATCACCGAAGTTAAGCAACACTGCGCTGAGTCAGGTATTGGATGGCTGACCATCATACACAGGACCAGTTCTGTTCGGGAGAGAGGTTGGAGGGATGAAAGTTAAGCAACACTGCGCTGGGTCAGGTATTGGATGGGTGACCATCATACACAGGACCAGTTCTGTTCGGGAGAGAGGTTGGAGGGATGAAAGTTAAGCAACACTACGCTGGGTCAGGTATTGAATGGGTGACCATCATACACATGACCAGTTCTGTTTGGGAGAGAGGTTGGAGGGATGAAAGTTAAGCAACACTGTGCTGAGTCAGGTATTGAATGGGTGACCATCATACACATGACCAGTTCTGTTCGGGAGAGAGGTTGGAGGGATGAAAGTAAGCAACACTGCGCTGGGTCAGGTATTGGATGGGTGACCATCATACACATGACCAGTTCTGTTCGGGAGAGAGGTTGGAGGGATGAAAGTTAAGCAACACTGCGCTGAGTCAAGTATTGAATTAGTGACCATCATACACATGACCAGTTCTGTTCGGGAGAGAGGCTGGAGGGATGAAAGTTAGTACAGCAACTTAACTTGCCTTGCTGATAACGATAACTGATAACGTGCCGGCACCGGGTTTCCCCTCCTACCTTCTAGGCTAGGTTAGGTTCATCATCATCTTTATCATCATCCACTCATTCACCGACGCCATTAGACCAGTGCCGCATGGCCAGATGTCAAAACAGTGCGTCGTTAAACACCACAAATAATAATAATCTGGCAAAATCTATGTGTGGTCGAACATTAATAAAATGTCAATACTACCAACCTAATGAGTACCGTAGATGCCACGTCTTGTTTGTGGCAGCATGCACCCACGCTAGCCAACACGCCGGGACAACGTGACAGAACCACATGTCCTCGAAGATCTACGGGATTTGTCTCCGAATTTCCCCCGGTTCTGGGGGAAACTAGGGAGATGTTGCTCGTGTTGGGCAGCCTGGGGACGTCAGGGTGGCGGCAGTTGAAGGTCACGCGGTCGCCAAACTCGAGCTGTGCAAGCGTCGGAAGGAAATAGAAGAAACCTTTAAATATTTTCTAAATTTTAACGTCAATCTTAACCTATATTGCAGTTCGTTACCAACTGCAGATCAATTTCACCAACAAAGTTTAAAGTGAGTTTAAATATTTGAGAGTAACTTTGACCTGGCACTGTGGTTTCATTCCAAACACAAATAATTTGGTTAACATTGTTTTTAAACAATTTAAAATCAAAAAAGCTTTAAAAAATTGTTCTTTGATTTATTAAAAATTTGTTGTCTTACCTCAGCATTCAAAAACTAAATGCTTAATGATTTTTCTTAAAAACCAAACTAAAAATCCATGATTCTAACATTAATATTTTCGATTTCAATCTGTGTTTCTGCACATGGATTAATAAGGGATGTAAAAAAAAAGAATTCAAAGTATTTAAGAAAAAATATTTGAAATGGGTTTTCAATGCTAAGTAAAGGACAACTAAAAATTTCCCTAGTTTTCCTTTACTTAGCATTCAAAACCCATTTCAAATATATTTTTTCTTAGATCTAGTGCTTAGGATAAATCAAGTGGAAATGAGTCTAAAAACCATCATAATAAAAATCATATCAATCTCACCTCTAGTGTTTTTTCCAGTAGGTTCCTGGCTCCCTCCATATGCTTCGCAAACTCGACGAGGTTCTTGGTGACAAGCTCCGCAGCCGCGCCCAGTCCAACAATCATAGGCACGTTCTGTGTCCCAGACCTCAAGCCCCCCTCCTGCCCACCTCCAAAAATTAGGGGGGTGAGCGGTGCCGGGTTACCTCCACGTGCTCGGGTGTAAACACAGCCAAAACGAGGCCCGTAGAACTTGTGACCTGCAAGAGGATTGGTAAATGAGTCACCCTGGCCTAGTAGAGAGCAGAGATTAAACCCGGTGCCGGCACGTAGCCTACTCCTGTCGAAGACCAAGGGGACCACCGGCTTAACGTCCCTTCCGAAGGACGGTACAACGCGGATAACAGGATTCCTCCACAAATCCGTGCTGTAGAGAGGTTGATAAGCAAGGCGAGTGGAGTTGCTGTACTAACTTTCATCCCTCCAACCTCTCTCCCGTACAGAACTGGTCATGTGTATGATGGTCACCCATCCAATACCTGACACAGCGCAGTGTTGCTTAACTTTCATCCCTCCAGCCTCTCTCCCAAACAGAACTGGTCATGTGTATGATGGTCACCCATTCAATACCTGACCCAGCGCAGTGTTGCTTAATTTCGGTGATATCATGAGAACCGGTGTTTCAAACACACCAAACAAATCTTCTAATAAGCAGAGGCTTAAGACGATGATGCATATTAACTTAAAACCCTCCGAACTATCCCCGAAACAAAACTGTTAATGAAAGTGATGGTCACCCATCCAACTATTGACAAGGTACAGTGTTGCTGAACTCAAGCTTGAGGTCACTGACCGGTGAGAGTGAGGTAGTCGACGCCGAGGTCGATGACATCGACCGGTATCTTCCCAACAGCTTGAGCTGCGTCGGTGTGAAGAAGAATTGGGTGAAGTTTTGCCAACGCTCGGTCTTTGTTGATGCCAAGCAGTCGACTGAAAGAAATAAAATACAATGACAGAGTTGAAGAATGTTAATTTTATTCCATCTGCAATGGTTTTTATACTCAAAACTGTCTAAGCAGGTTATTTTTGTTGCAAAGTGCCTCATAAGGATGGAATATCTGTGCAAGCTTTATCTGTGCTAGTCTTTGCCTCATAAGGATGGAATATCTGTGCAAGCTTTATCTGTGGTATTCTTTGCCTCATAAGGATGGAATATCTGTGTAAGCTTTATCTGTGGTAGTCTTTGCCTCATAAGGATGGAATATCTGTGCAAGCTTTATCTGTGGTAGTCTTTGCCTCATAAGGATGGAATATCTGTGCAAGCTTTATCTGTGGTAGTCTTTGCCCCATAAGGATGGAATATCTGTGCAAGCTTTATCTGTGGTAGTCTTTGCCCCATAAGAATGGAATATCTGTGCAAGCTTTATCTGTGGTAGTCTTTGCCCCATAAGGATGGAATATCTGTGCAAGCTTTATCTGTGCTAGTCTTTGCCTCATAAGGATGGAATATCTGTGCAAGCTTTATCTGTGCTAGTCTTTGCCTCATAAGGATGGAATATCTGTGCAAGCTTTATCTGTGTTACCTTGCTATTTCCTTGACTGGAAAAATGACTCCGCTTTCGTTGTTTGCGAGCATCAGGGTGACCAACCGCGTCGACGGACGGATCGCAGACAAAATGGCGTCCGTTCGAATCGCGCCGCGTGCGTTGGCAGGAACCTCAGTCAGTTCTGCAAGCGGCAGAAACCCCAGTTAACGAATAAAATATCCAGAAGTGACTTGAGCCTGAGGTACAGTCGCGTTAGCCTTACCTTGCCACAGCCTGGTGGACTCTGACGTCACTAACTTCATGTTGCCAACTTTAGAATGCAAAATAAAGCCAGTCTTCACCGGGGAGTTTGAAAATTAACCAGGAAATTATTAAGGAACAATGCATCTCGCACTTAAATTCTTTTGTGAATTGAACAGTTTATTTATGTGAAACTAAATCTATTGAAAAATAAGAACTTAAATGCAAAACTAAAAGTCCTAATGACTTCTGCTAAATACCTACCGTAAACTAGCGGATTCTAGCAATGGCTGCCAAAGAGCGGTTTGCAAGCTTGGTTTCCTGCCAAAACCTGATAAAAGTTAAAAGTAATCCAAAATATGTAAATTTTAAAGTGGCAAACTCAAATTAATTCTAGTGCATTCAACTTTTAGACTTTCTAAAGCACGGCAAATCAAAAGCGATGGATGTTTTACTAACGAACCCTGAGCCCCAGAGGTTACTTTCTGGTTTCCCAAAATATTATTCCAATTTTTTTCAAACAAGGCATGCATTTTATATATTTCTTTCGGTATTTTATTTCAGAAAATACAAAATACATTAGTTTTTTAGTTATTGACCCTGATTATTTGATTTAGATGCATTCAGGAAGCTTGAACTTGGTACTTGTTATAATTTTGTGTGGTTCTTTTGTTATTGGAAAATTGTCAGGACTGCTCTTACCCTTGATAAAGTAACAGGTACAAGTTACGAAACGTTGGGAAATTTAGTTGTTCTTCACTAAGCATTCAAAACCCAGTTGAAATAGTTTTTGTTAAAACTAGTGCTAAGTTTACATCAAGTAGACGTGTGTGTAAAAACCATCATAAAGTTTTAACCGCTTGACGTTCTCACCGATGAGCCCGCGATCGCGCAAGTGCCGCAGCGGCAAGACGGTCGCGTCGTGTTCCACGTTCGTCGTGATGACGTGCGGGACGGAGGCGGAGTCTCCCGTTGCTCCGCCCCCAGCGACGGAGAGCTGAGGCAGCCCGAGCAGCACCATGTTGCTAGCCTGCATCAAAACAGATTCAACTTCAATCTCAGAGCAAGCGTTGGATAATCTTACGATTGAAAGAAAGCAAGACTGAAAAAATGTGCAACCTAACCGGGATACGAACCTGGGTCCTCTTAATTGCCAGTCGGGTGCTCTACCAACTGAGCTAGCCGGACACACATATTTTCCAGTCTAGCTTCCTTTCCATCATCCGCCTGCTGGTTAAAGCTCCCTAGTGGAAATGCCAGAAAACAACAAAAAAAACACAGTAACAACCGATATCTTTCGAGATAACTGGGATTCGAGAAAAAGTTACACACCATTCTGTCCTGTGGCCATTGATGAACTCTTCCATACGAGTCACTTTGGCTTCTTCCCCCTTGAGGGGATCCATTATCCCACCCCCTAGAAAGCTGGAATATGTGTGCCCAGATAGCTCAGTTGGTTGACCGACCGGCAATTGGGAGGTCCCGGGTTCGTATCCCAGTTCGGTTGCACAATTATCCAGTCAAGCTTCCTTACCATCCTTCACTTGCTGGTTTCAGCTTTCCATGGTAGCACTCTGCAAACTAAAATTAGTCCGCTTGATTGTTCAGTTCAACGACGAGGCTCACCTCTGTACCACCTGAAGTAAACACGATTTCCGCCGGCCGCGCGTTCAACATCTCCGCTACCTGTCGTCGTCCTTCTTCCATCGCAGCGTTCGCCGTCGTTCCGGGAGCGTGTTTCGACCCCGGGTTCGCCCAATCACGCGAGAGCGAAGTAGTGATAGCCTCGAGCACGCTCGGAGCAAGGGGCGTCGTGGCGTTGTGGTCCAAGTAGATGGGTGACGACATGATTAGCTGCAAAGTGAGGTTAGGTCAGAAATATTGGTCAAATCTTGTTTTTTTCTGGTATGTTCTGGTGCCAGCACACAGCCTGCTCCTGTCCAACAGCACCAAGGACCGGCCACCGCTTAGCCTTGTCACTTTGACACACTGTGTTGGCTGCTCCTGTCCAACAGCACCAAGGACCGGCCACCGCTTAGCCTTGTCACTTTGACACACTGTGTTGGCTGCTCCTGTCCAACAGCACCAAGGACCGGCCACCGCTTAGCCTTGTCACTTTGACACACTGTGTTGGCTGCTCCTGTCCAACAGCACCAAGGACCGGCCACCGCTTAGCCTTGTCACTTTGACACACTGTGTTGGCTGCTCCTGTCCAACAGCACCAAGGACCGGCCACCGCTTAGCCTTGTCACTTTGACACACTGTGTTGGCTGCTCCTGTCCAACAGCACCAAGGACCGGCCACCGCTTAGCCTTGTCACTTTGACACACTGTGTTGGCTGCTCCTGTCCAACAGCACCAAGGACCGGCCACTGCTTAGCCTTGTCACTTTGACACACTGTGTTGGCTGCTCCTGACCAACAGCACCAAGGACCGGCCACCGCTTAGCCTTGTCACTTTGACACACTGTGTTGGCTGCTCCTGTCCAACAGCATCTAGGACCAGCCCTTGCTGTGATCGCCCGACAGAGCTTCTCAATTCTGCTACCTTATGTTACCACGGGTATATCATGGCCTAGCATAGGAGGTTCAATGGTAGATTCAACGTTTGGTAGCCATGGAGATGCTGAGATCGCCTGACAGAGCATCTCAATTCTGCTATCTTATGTTACCACGGGTATATCATGGCCTAGCATAGGAGGTTCAATGGTAGATTCAACGTTTGGTAGTCATGGAGATGCTGAGGTCACCTGACAGAGCTTCTCAATTCTGCTATCTTATGTTACCACGGGTATATCATAGCCTAGCATAGGAGGTTCAATGGTAGATTCAACGTTTGGAGCCACTGAGATGCTAAGATCACCTGACAGAGCTTCTCAATTCTGCTATCTTATGTTACCACGGGTATATCATGGCCTAGCATAGGAGGTTCAATGGTAGATTCAACGTTTGGTAGCCATGGAGATGCTGAGATCGCCTGACAGAGCTTCTCAATTCTGCTATCTTATGTTACCACGGGTATATCATGACCTAGCATAGGAGGTTCAATGGTAGATTCAACGTTTGGTAGCCATGGAGATGCTGAGATCGCCTGACAGAGCATCTCAATTCTGCTATCTTATGTTACCACGGGTATATCATGACCTAGCATAGGAGGTTCAATGGTAGATTCAACGTTTGGTAGCCATGGAGATGCTGAGATCGCCTGACAGTGCTTCTCAATTCCGTAATCTTATGTCACGTGGGTGTCATTAGTTTCGAAAACAAAATAAGTCTAGCCCACTACAACAACGAATCTAACTGCAACATAAATTTGTTGATGTGTAATTTTTTTACTCAACAAAAGCAACAATATCCTAGAAGCTGTCGACGAGACGTGATAAGCGGTTATCAAAACGTTGAGATAATAACTGACATCGTCATCATCATCAGCCTGCTCCTATCTGACATTCCTAGAATGTTGAACGAAGTGAAGGCACGAACCTTCTATTTATACAGATTATCTCACGAATTCCTTGGTATAGATAGGTTATATGTTATGTCTACCTACAGTCCAAGTCAACTAATTATTAGTGTTCAATGGTGACGATGCAGACATGAGTTCGGTTTTAATTAGGTTTACAAGTTAAGCAACACTGCGCTGGGTCAGGTATTGGATGGGTGACCATCATACACATGACCAGTTCTGTTTGGGAGCGAGGTTGAAGGGATGAAAGTTAAGCAACACTGCGCTTGGTCAGGTATTGGATGGGTGACCATCATACACATGACCAGTTCTGTTCGGGTGAGAGGTTGGAGGGATGAAAGTTAATCAACACTGCGCTGGGTCAGGTATTGGATGGGTGACCATCATACAAATGACCAGTTCTGTTCGGGAGAGAGGTTGGAGGGATGATAGTTAAGCAACACTGCGCTGGGTCAGGTATTGGATGGGTGACCATCATACACATGACCAGTTCTGTTTGGGAGCGAGGTTGAAGGGATGAAAGTTAAGCAACACTGCGCTTGGTCAGGTATTGGATGGGTGACTATCATACACATGACCAGTTCTGTTCGGGTGAGAGGTTGGAGGGATGAAAGTTAATCAACACTGCGCTGGGTCAGGTATTGGATGGGTGACCATCATACAAATGACCAGTTCTGTTCGGGAGAGAGGTTGGAGGGATGATAGTTAAGCAACACTGCGCTGGGTCAGGTATTGGATGGGTGACCATCATACACATGACCAGTTCTGTTCGGGAGAGAGGTTGGAGGGATGAAAGTTAAGCAACACTGCGCTGGGTCAGGTATTGAATGGGTGACCATCATACACATGACCAGTTCTGTTCGGGAGAGAGGTTGGAGGGATGAAAGTTAAGCAACACTGTGCTGAGTCAGGTATCGGATGGGTGAACATCATACACATGACCAGTTCTGTTCGGAAGAGAGGTTGGAGGGATAAAAGTTAAGCAACACTGCGCTGAGACAGGTATTGGATGGGCGACCATCATACACATGACCAGTTCTGTTCGGGAGAGAGGTTGCAGGGATGAAAGTTAAGCAACACTGCGCTGGGTCAGGTATTGAATGGATGACCATCATACACAAGACCAGTTCTGTTCGGGAGATAGGTTGCAGGGATGAAAGTTAAGCAACACTGCGCTGGGTCAGGTATTGAATGGGTGACCATCATACACATGACCAGTTCTGTTCGGGAGAGAGGTTGGAGGGATGCAAGTTAAGCAACACTGCGCTGGGTCAGGTATTGGATAGGTGCCCATCATACATATGACCAGTTCTGTTCGGGAGAGAGGTTAGAGGGATGAAAGTTAGTACAGCAACTTCACTCGCCTTGCTTATCAACCTCTCGACAGCATGGATTTGTGGAGAAATTCTGTAGCTCGCGTTGTACCGTCCTTCGGAAGGGACGTTAAGCCGGTGGTCTTCGACAGAAGTAGGCTACGTGCCGGCACCACTTTTCCCCTCCTCCCTTCTAGGCTAGGTTAGGTTCATCATCATCATCCACTCATTCACTGACACCATTAGACAAGTGCCGCATGGCCAGATGTCAAAACAGTGCGTCGTGAAACACAAATATTCTATCAGATTTTAGTAACTGGCGACGATGCACTCTACAACGGCGCCTGCATACTTCATCTGACAGGTACTCTACTCATAGACTTGCTGGCTTGGAGTGGGGGAGACCGAAGCAACGCTCCTTTCAACGTAGGAAACTAGTTTTAACTTTTAGTAGAGAAACGCCTCTCGTTCAGTGAGTTGCTTTTCAGTTTTGTGTAGCTCTGCGTCAAGCGTTAGGGTGTGACATTATCGCGTACTCAAAGTGTAAGTACTGTAGGTGCTGTTGGACTGTTGTCGGCTGCGTTTTTGGTAAAGGATTGTGACAGTGAACAGAAATCACAGACGGATCAGAAAAGTAGGAAATATGTGTTATTTATTTTATTTCTTTGCATTGGTAAATGTTGTTATACCTGAACGATTTCAGAAATAATTAATACAAGTGCATAAAAATAAATATATTTAAAATATAATAAATTCGAGTACCGATTTACCTATAAACAGTGAGGCTTTGCTTAGCAGGAATACCAATTGTTTAAAATTATTGCTTATGTAGGCTATTTTATTTACTTACCAGAGCTCGGCAAATCAAACAAATGCACCGTAACTTATAGATTTTGCGAACAAAATTGTGATTGTGACGCGATTTTTGCTCGACATTTTGTCGCGCGGTGAAATTTAAATCGCCACGGCTCCCTTGATTGTTAAGATGTAACTAAAAAAAAGAGTAATGGATCGTATTTTTCGAATTTGACACATTTGCCACTTTTGTTTTCAAATAGAACGTTCACGATATTCTACGAATCGATCAGCTACCGGATTGGTTAAACGTGACCTGTCAACAGCCACTGGCGGTTTGAAACATCGAATTCACGATTCAAAAATAACCGTTTTTTTTTTCTGGATGGAAGATTTCACCGGCCGTGATTTAAAAACAATAAACGAGGCGTTAATTGCAAAGCATACCACCAGACTTTTACAAACTCATTCTCAGGAAGTTGTAACATTTTAAAACAATCATTTGTTTATAGGAAACTTTTCTAGGATATAACAAATAACGACTTCTTAACACGAAAGAAAAAAAAAGGGAAAATTGGTAAAAACGAATAAAAATGCGTTTATCACATGTTTTAGATGAAACAAAACACGGTGTAATATCTCGCCCTATTTTAATTGCCATGACGACGTCCTATTTTAAGACGCATGTGTGAGTGTGGAGGGAGGGGGGGGGGGGGGGGGAGAAGAAGGCGTGGCCATCTGTTAAATAATAAGTATTTTCAATAAAGAATTTTTTTTAACAAAAGCTATCTGAACTGGGTTTTGAGTGCCAAGTGAAGAACAACTAAATTTCGTTAGATTTTTGTTGTTTTATTTTTTTAAATTTAGTTGTTCTTCACTTAGCATTCAAAACCCAGTTGAAATAGTTTTTGTTAAAACTAGTGCTAAGTTTACATCAAGTAGACATGAGTCTAAAAACAGTAGTTTTGTTTAGTTTTTAGTTTTAGTTCGATGAACGTTCATCAAAGTTCAAGAAAAAGTCCATCGCTCGATCGGCATCAGCAAAATCTCACCAGTCTTAGGGACTGAAGGATAGTGCAAGGTAGCTACCAGACGCGTAGGTCGTCGACTCGCTCGATGCGTTTCGAATAAGGAAATAGGTGCGTCAGACCTGTCAGGTCAGGACGCGGGAAGTGGTCGAGGTAGAGTGCGTGTAGCCGCGAGTTCGAAACACGGTCACCGATTTCCAGGTCAAGAACCACAAGTTGAGCCGAGTGAAGTTGTTGTCCAACTTCAATCCCTACCGAACAGAACCGGCCAAGTCTATGAAAAACCCATCCAATGCCCGACACAGCGCAGTGTTGCTTATCTTCTGTGATCTCATGGCCTAGCATAGGAGGTTCAATGGTAGATTCAACGTTTGGTAGCCATGGAGATGCTGAGATTGCCTGACAGAGCTTCTCAATTCTGCTATCTTATGTTACCACGGGTATATCATGGTCTAGCATAGGAGGTTCAATGGTAGATTCAACGTTTGGTAGCCATGGAGATGCTGAGATCGCCTGACAGAGCTTCTCAATTCTGCTATCTTATGTTACCACGGGTATATCATGGCCTAGCATGGGAGGTTCAATGGTAGATTCAACGTTTGGTAGCCATGGAGATGCTGAGATCGCCTGACAGAGCTTCTCAATTCTGCTATCTTATGTTACCACGGGTAATTCATGGCCTAGCATAGGAGGTTCAATGGTAGTTTCAACGTTTGGTAGCCATGGAGATGCTGAGATCGCCTGACAGAGCTTCTCAATTCTGCTATCTTATGTTACCACGGGTATATCATGGCCTAGCATAGGAGATTCAATGGTAGATTCAACGTTTGGTAGCCATGGAGATGCTGAGATCGCCTGACAGAGCTTCTCAAGTCTGCTATCTTATGTTACCACGGGTATATCATGGCCTAGCATGGGAGGTTCAATGGTAGATTCAACGTTTGGTAGCCATGGAGATGCTGAGATCGCCTGACAGAGCTTCTCAATTCTGCTATCTTATGTTACCACGGGTAATTCATGGCCTAGCATAGGAGGTTCAATGGTAGTTTCAACGTTTGGTAGCCATGGAGATGCTGAGATCGCCTGACAGAGCTTCTCAAATCTGCTATCTTATGTTACCACGGGTATATCATGGCCTAGCATAGGAGATTCAATGGTAGATTCAACGTTTGGTAGCCATGGAGATGCTGAGATCGCCTGACAGAGCTTCTCAATTCTGCTATCTTATGTTACCACGGGTATATCATGGCCTAGCATAGGAGGTTCAATGGTAGATTCAACGTTTGGTAGCCATGGAAATGCTTGAGATCCCCTGACAGAGCTTCTTAATTCTGCTATCTTATGTTACCACGGGTATATCATGGCCTAGCATAGGAGGTTTAATGGTAGATTCAACGTTTGGTAGCCATGGAGATGCTGAGATCACCTGACAGAGCTTCTCAATTCTGCTATCTTATGTTACCACGGGTATATCATGGCCTAGCATAGGAGGTTCAATGGTAGATTCAACGTTTGGTAGCCATGGAAATGCTTGAGATCCCCTTTTTTACATTCGGTAATGTAACTTTGCGGTTTAAGATAGTTATATGTTAAGTAAAACAACAAAACAAATACGAGTCATATTGTTTTGACTTTAATCCCCTTTCAACACCTGTTGAAAGTCTAGGTTTCAAATAATATTTTCCCAAAACAAAAGCATAGCAAAGTTTCTGTTGCTTTTGCTTCCCGAATTAAAACTGGCCGCGATTTGAGACGTATGCGTTGAATTAGAAACAAACGAATGGGACAGGATGTGGGAGGAAAGAGGCAGTAAATTAAATCGCCTAGCAACGTGCAAGAGAGAGATGGAGATCGGGGGGATTGTGTGGGTGGAAGAGAGACAACACGATGGTACATGCAAATCTAGGAAGTGGGGAACGCGTCGGATTCGCATCGTCGCTCACAACTGATTCCAAAGCAAGGAATGTTTGAATTAAGGAGGCTTTGATTGCCGCTTCTTTACCGCGAAGTTATATTTAAACAAATCTTTCAAGCGATTTAGGTCGGGATTTTAAGTCTGTTAGAATCTGCGTGGTCTTGGACCAATGGTTTGGTTTGGCCATACATACAATACCTGACCCAGTGCAGTGTTGCTTAACTTTCATCCCTCCAACCTCTCTCCCGAACAGAACTGGTCATGTGTATGATGGTAACCTATCCAATACCTGACCTAGCGCAGTGTTGCTTAACTTTCATCCCTCCAACCACTCTCCCGAACAGAACTGGTCATGTTTATGATGGTCACCCATCCAATACCTGACCCAGCGCCGTATTGCCCAACTTCAATCCCACCAACATCTCTCCCGAACAGAACTGGTCATGTGTATGATGGTCACCCATCCAATACCTGACTCAGCGCAGTGTTGCTTAACGTCAGTGATCTCATGAGAACCGATGTTTCTAACACGACAAACCGTTCGGTTAGCACGTTTATTTTTCCAGCTAGAAACTGTTGCTTATTTCCACAAAGATATATTGACGCGGCAAGCTGACGTAAGCTGAAACAGCTGTTTTCTTTGTTAAAAGTCAGAGGTCACGTGGTACCAGTTAGCTAGTGAAAATACTGCAATAGTAGCGATGACGTAATTCAAGGTACAATAACTACTTTACGGCATGATAACAAAATTGCTAATTACGACAATAATTATTATACTTCACAGCAATTGCCGTTTGCTGACGTAATGGTGTAATGAATTCCAAATTGTTTCATGAGCATATCGCGATATTTTGCTATTTTAATGATAAGTGATTAAAGATTTGTGCAGTTGATATGGGGACATGGTCACCCATCCAATACCTGACTCAGCGCAGTGTTGCTAAACTTTCTTCACTACAACCTCTCTCCCAAACAGAACTGGTCATGTGTATGATGGTCACCTATCCAATACCTGACTCAGCGCAGTGTTGCTTAACTTTCATCACTCCAACCTCTCTCCCGAACAGAACTGGTCATGTGTATGATGGTCACCCATCCAATACCTGACCTAGCGCAGTGTTGCTTAACTTTTATCCCTCCAGCCTCTCTCCCAAACAGAACTGGTCATGTGTATGATGGTCACCCATCCAATACCTGACCCGCGCTGTGTTGCTTAACTTTCATCCCTCCAACCTCTCTCCCGAACAGAACTGGTCATGTGTATGATGGTCACCCATCCAATACCTGACCCAGCGCAGTGTTGCTTAACTTTCACCCACCCACTATTCAGCTAAATATCGCTATTATTTTAACAAGTTTGTTTGGTTGTTTTTCTACAGGTAAAGTGACCGATCCCTGAAACAAAATGGCCAACGTGTTCAATCTGATCTTCTGGCTGCTGGTGTTGGTATTCATCTCCTGGTGGCTGGCATTCTTCTGCTTCTTCCCCTACCTTGTCGTAAGTACACACACATCTGCTACACTTTCTTGATATCATCTAGGCTCCTTAGTCGGTATTTCACATGCTTCTGAGATTAAATGACTGGCATTCAGTTCATACATAAAGTCAGAGTCACATGTTTAACTTGCTGCTGAGCAAACGAGGCCGCCAACACGTGGTAACGGTAGGTGCCACCCGATGGCGCTTGCTGCTGAGCAAACGAGGCCGGCAACACGTGGTAACGGTAGGTGCCACCCGATGGCGCTTGCTGCTGAGCAAACGAGGCCGGCAGCACGTGGTAACGGTAGGTGCCATCCGATGGCGCTCGAATGCGACAACAGTGTTGTTTACTGGTCTTCAAAATGCCATATGTAAATCGTATTTTTTTTAAATCAGTGCTAAGGTTAGATAAAATAAACACACGAGTCTAAAAACCGAAATATTTCTCTTCCAACAGGTGAGCGTCATCGTTCCGTGCATACCGGGGCTGAAGCCGCTGGCGGACATCTTGCTTGCCGGCGTCACGTTCCCGTTCAAATGCTCGGACAACATGGTCAACCAGCGAGCGTACAATTCGGTCTAGCCTAACCTCACAATCCACGTCCGAACAGCTGCCAGAGGGTCGGTGTTTTTGTCCCAAAACTGGGACATCGTCTTTAAAATGATAAGCGATTTTGCAAGGTCCTAAATGAGGCCAGTGACTATAGATTTGATAAAAGTTGAAAACGTGCAACCCATGCTGTTGTCCAGCTCAAGACATGGATTGCAGTCCATGCTGTTGTCCAGCTCAAGACATGGCTTGCAGTCCATGCTTTTGTCCAGCTCAAGACATGGCTTGCAGCCCATGCTGTTGTCCAGCTCTAGACATGGCTTGCCAAACAAAGCTTGCAGTCCATGCTGTTGTCCAGCTCAAGACATGGCTTGCCAAACAAAGCTTGCAGTCCATGCTGTTGTCCAGCTCAAGGCATGGCTTGCCAAACAAAGCTTGCAGTCCATGCTGTTGTCCAGCTCTAGACATGGCTTGCCAAACAAAGCTTGCAGTCCATGCTGTTGTCCAGCTCAAGACATGGCTTGCCAAACAAAGCTTGCAGTCCATGCTGTTGTTCAGCTCTAGACATGGCTTGCAGTCCATGCTGTTGACCAGCTCAAGACATGGCTTGCCAAACAAAGCTTGCAGTCCATGCTGTTGTCCAGCTCAAGACATGGCTTGCAGTCTATGCTGTTGTCCAGCTCAAGACATGGCTTGCAGTCCATGCTGTTGTCCAGCTCTAGACATGGCTTGCAGTCCATGCTGTTGACCAGCTCAAGACATGGCTTGCAGTCCATGCTGTTGTCCAGCTCAAGACATGGCTTGCAGTCCATGCTGTTGTCCAGCTCAAGACAAAGCTTGCAGTCCATGCTGTTGTCCAGCTCAAGACATGGCTTGCCAAAAGTTGCAAAGCTTGCAAATTTGAATTTTGTCAAATTAAAATAAAATTGGCAAATGTCAAATTTTTTTCTGATGCCTAGCAGTACAAAGATTTCCTTTGAGCTTGCAAAATCGCTTTTCTTTCTAAAATGGAATAAGGACAACGATTGCAACTTGTTCTGAACGACGTACCACAATGTGGTGAATGCCAATTCCTCAAGATGTCCAAAAGAAGTCGCCCCCCAATTGCAACTTGAATTTGTCAGATACGAGGAAATTTTCCGGCCAGTGCTTTAAAAATGATCGCAAGATGCCTCAAAAAATAATCAGTCAACGACAGCCACTCCCAAAGTTACCAAAAACTGTCACATAAATGTCACAATTTGTAAGTTTTGCCAATTTTAATTAAAATTTAAAACATTTCACATAGAATTTAGATCTTTCAAACAATGCGCATACGATTCTGCACACCGTCAACAATTTAAAAAAAACTTGTCTAGTTTTGTTTTAAGCTAATTAGTTGTAATTGTTGTGTTAATTGCACAAAGTACGTACTGTGAACAGAGATATCTTATTTTCATAATTAGAACCATCAACAAAAGTCACCAACCCACAGCCATCTTGTCTAACAGCTCTCATGGGTGAATTTAAGTGCATCAGCTGTTTTCGTTGGTTGTTATTAACCTGAAAATATCGTTCTGCATTGAAATTGGGACGTATTAACTTTTGTTTTCTGTTCTCCAATGAGTAAGAAGACTTAAGAAATCTTCTGTAGTTTCCAAAATAAACTAGTGGTCTGTTTTTGGTATACTTAGTTGCAGCAGCTGCATATCATTAGAGGGGTGCAAAGAAAAAAATAGTAAGAGGCTCTCTAAAAGTTATGAATAGATGGTGATACCAGTCTATTTTTAAACAAGATGAAAGGGGATTCATTAAGTATCCAGATGAAAAGATTTGTGTTGGGATGGAAATTGAATTGTGCTTTGGCAATACTTGGGTGAGGCAGATAACAAAGTGCAATTAATCTTGTAATTGCAGTTTTTAACTCCTTGGGTGATACTGATAACTAAACTGTTTGGTTTTATTTGTTGAAACTCTCATATATTTTGACTTATTTTTGTCTTAACTCGTAAAAAAAATGTTATCTTTCAAATCTAGGTATTGACACCCAAACCACTTTACTTTATTTAATATGCACGAGTGTTTTTGATGTAAAAGGAAACTGCTACCGAGTCCCCAAATACCGAGTGATTTTTACGACACAAATTTGTTCTCTATTTTTCTTGATTGGGTCACTTATAATTTTAACGAATTTTCTTTGTGCGGCTGTTTAAAGTTACGAGGCAGCTTTGAGGTTAAGGATATTGAGGAAGACGCTTGCAAGAATTATACCACCCGAGTAATTACTAATCAAAATCATTCATCACAAAATGTTCATTTAATTTATAAATCAGTATTAGCTGATGTCGAGAAATGTAACTTGTTCTATGAAATGATACATTTCATGTAGTTTTGTAGGGTTTACCAATGAGGCATTCATAAAAAAAAATCCACCATGAAATCATTTTACATCAGTTGGCTCTAAATTATGTAATTCTGCAGTATTTGCATCAAAAAATCAATTTGGCACCAAATCAAAGAGATTACCTCATATTTACTGATAAACTGTCACTCAAGTGATATCATCATTCAGCCTATAAGCCCACGATAACAAATGTGATAAGAATTGAATCAATACCAAATTTATCCAAATTAAACTGAAATGGGGTCAAAGGTTTTTCGATAGGTGCTTACGAAGACTTGAGCTGATATCTACATGCAGTATGACCCGAAACCCGATTTCAACGAGTACATGTGTACTTGATATTGAACGATTGACAACAGCTCAGTACAAATTAAAATGCAGTTGTCACTATTATTTCGATGAAAGGTCGACGCATTAAATAACAGTGTTCAAAGTGTTCATAAATGGTATTTAACAATAGTGCCTAGACAAGGGTTTGTATTTTGTACGAAATGGAATGATATTTTACGATAATAAAATAAATTATAACCACAGTCAGAGTGCGACGAAACGCTGGTTACCTTTTCCTGACGCCTTTCTGTTCCGGTTTCAGGATGGATGTTGCTTTCTGGTTTGTTCCTGAATAAGAACGCCATGGATTAGTGTCAAGCAATTTGAAAGGAACACTACTGGATGACCAAGTAGTTTTTTATTGATACAAGTACTCTTAATTTCAAGGAGATTATATTGTACATAAATATTACGAGTTCTATTTGGGGGAACTCATAAAAAAATATACCAACTTCCTCTCAAAACGATCCTTGCTTGGGGCCTGTAAATGAGTCTACGAGTTTGCAATCATTATTGGTACCAGGATCTAAACCAACATTTTCTACTTACTTTCTGGTGACTAAATTTGTTAAATTCGTTCTCAAAAACCACTTCGTAAGGACAATCTACCGGAAAAAAACTACTCTGTTTAATTTGATTGATTATTGGTGTTTAACGACGCACTGTTTTGGCAACTGGCCATGTGGCACTGGTCTAATGGCGTCGGTGAATAAGTGGATGATGATGAGGATGATGATGAACCTAAACTAGCCTTAAAGGGAGGAAGGGTAACTTGCTGCCACCAGGTAGCCTACTCCTGTCGAAGACCAAGGGGACCACCGGCTTAACGTCCCTTCCGAAGGACGGTACAACGTGAACAACAGGATTCCTCCACAAATCCATGCTGTCGAGAGGTTGATAAGCAAGGCGAATGAGGTTGCTGTACTAACTTTCATCCCTCCAACCTCTCTCCCGAACAGAACTGGTCATGTGTATGATGGTCACCCATCCAATACCTGACCCAGCTCAGTGTTGCTTAACTTTCATCCCTCCAACCTCTCTCCCGAACAGAATTGGTCATGTGTATGATGGTCACCCATCCAATACCTGACCCAGCGCAGTGTTGCTTAGCTTTAGTCTCACGGGGACTGGTGTTTCCAACACGCCAAACCGATCGGTCTCTGTTTCAGAATGTAACGATTTGAGTCTCCTATCAACGTAATTGACAAGGCACCCCTCACTAGTTCCAAGACGTTTCTCTAAGATTACGTGTGTAGCATTTGGTAAGGACTCGAAGGCCAACTTACACGACTCGTAAACCGAGCGGATTTTCAACGAGAATTCACAGAAGGTTTAATGACACCGTGGTCATTACGAATCGATTTTGTAAATTGTCTTAAATAACTGGTGATGGTCAAAAAACTGTGATATTTTCCTTCAATTTTAAGATCCATTTCCCATTTCTAAGGATGTCAAGATTTAGTTTCATATACTTAGATCGATGGCCATATTAGTTACCTTACGATGGTCAGGAACAAGAAAAGACGTTTGGAAATCTTTAGATAGAATGTTATGTTGGCACTAGGTACCAAAAGAAGAAATACCTAGGAACTGACAACTACGTGACTGTGGTAATATTTTGAAAAAAGCATCCCATTGCTTAGACATTATCATTATAGAAGGAAGCACTCTTTGCAGGTCATCAATGCTACGATTCGGAAAGTTGATCTCTGCACTTAAATTCCCGTCAAATATCCAGACCAACAGCATCCTTTCCCAACTATATTTTATTAGTTTCAGTTCAGTCTCCAACAAATATTTCACATGCGCATTATCCCGACAATTACTTGTCGGTAGTTTGTTAGCTAGGATCAGTAGCTGGACAGGTGATGAAATATCAACTCACTCGTAACAAGATTACAGTTTGACGCTACAGTCTCCAGATCGCGACGCATCAACTTGAGCAGAACGAGCAACGAGTCCAGATTCTTGCGAGCAGTTTCCACCGAGTAAAGCGTCACTTTGAGATCTTCCACCGATGGCTTGGGTTGCAAACAAACAAAATAAGTTGATTATTATTTTAAGGTGTAGGTAAAAGCTTGTACTACAAATACTAATAACCTATTTGTGTCCTACCATAGGAGTGCTTTGTGCCTACAGGAAATTTTTATCAGTCTATCAAATTACATTCTATTTGTGAAAGTGGTCGAACGTCAGTTAAGTTGAGCTTCGACGAAAGAAAAGTAAGAAACTAAACCACGTCACTACTATTTTTAAAGATCAAAATTTACCCAAATCGGCAAAATTGAGAAGTTATCAGATCGGGCAATATCAACAAGTGGTTGCCGGCAGTAGATAACCTAAAACGCGCGCGAAAAGCAACGCGTGCGGGTCGAAATAAAAATATGATTTTTCAAAGCTCAAGCTCAAATTCAAGCTCTAGAGAAATTATAGAAATGTTCTTGGATGTTGACTATTTTATACAATCAGAAATGAAATAAACTTACCAACGGTTCTGTTTGTGTGTCTCTTTTCTTATCTTTAATGCGGCCTTCCACACTGAACGAACGTCTATCTGCCATTTTCTTCGTAGATGTCAAATACAAAAACCCAAACGTAGCCCTGCAACAAGCCCGTCGTACAGATAAGTACTCATAAATGCCTACCCTTCAAGGGCAATAATGAATTATACCACCGCACGGCTAATCCTTGTCGGCTAATCCTAATCAGTAATATTTGCATAAAACGTGGAGACATATTTTTCATGATTATAGTTAGGAAATGAGAGAATAGCTATATAAATAAAGAGGTAAGTAAAGTACAATTTATATGTAATAATTATAAATGTGTGTCTACAATGAATATGGTGCTAGTATATGTGTTCCTATGTGGGATTGGTCGTGGAGAATAGGAATTCATCTAGGGAGTAAAAGGGTCTGGAAATTTTTGTTGGTATTGTTGTGTTCCTTGTGCAATTTTGAGTCGTTATGGGTCTGAAAACAAGACAGAATTTCCTGCTGTCTTGAGTTACGAAACCGGCTGTAACAACCAAACGAAAACCCAGCGCAACTCAAAAATCTTGCAATATTATAAGAAAACACAGAGGTACCTTTAGGCATAAGGAAAATTTGGGCCGACATTTCTGAAGGGGTCAAACGGTATCTAAAACCCAACACCAACGCGATTTGTTGGTTACTTGAGTTATTGAGCCAGCTGTGATCTCACGAGGACCGGTGTTTCCAACACGCCGAACCGTTCGGTGGTCAGCCATCGAAAACCTGACCCAGCGCAGTGTTGCTTAACTTCGGTGATCCCAGAGAAGGGCCCACCAAAATGCAATAACTAATACTTATTGAGAATGCACCGATTCGATATTCTAAAGGTTGACAATTTAGACCCTGCCCCCCATCCAATAATTGAGTGATGTTATTAGTTTGAACAGATATCCAGTCACTGGACTAACTTGTCTCTCAGAGAAATGTTACCACCATGGGGCAGTTCTTAAATTCGATCAATAGGAAAACACCATGCATTATTTTCTTGGTGCTTTTTGTCGTAGATAACAAATCGTCATATGCTTCGTTCAACTTCAGACCCCACGGGTTAGGTTAGAAAAGCAATTAGCTTCTTATACAATTAATTGATTGCTATTTGGCGTTTGACGACGCAAGTTATTACAACTGGGTGTGAAAGAGGGGTCTGGGCCTCGATGAATGAAAGATTGATAGCCAAGACGCTAGCATGACCTCCGGGTCAGTGATATTATGGGGAGAAACCTGAGGAAACAAACTAGAAGCTGTCAGGATTTGCTGAAAAGTAACCGGCCTTTACACAACATTCGATACTAGATTGTAGCACGCAAAATAAAAAAACTCTAGCCAAGTTGGCTAGTTGTGTCCGAGCATTGCCTTCATGGAATGTGTATGAGACTGGTTCGTGAGAGTATCATAACATGACAGTATCTTCTCTCTCGCACACCGCAGCTGGGGTTAGAGTCTGTCTCTGTCTGACCCGCATAGATCAGCAAGAGTAGGTAACATCTCCAGTCAACTACCCTCACTTTTAGACTTAGACACACATTAATTTCAGTCATTCGTTCTTGACATGCATCCCAGGAAACTGAAATCAGAGAGCCATGTGTTGCTAGTACCGAGCTAATCTGTCGGTCATGTCGATGACAATTCACCGAGTTCAATCACTGCAATAATAGTTACAAATAATAATTGATAATTGCTCGATTAAATGAATGTGCTCCCACTAAAACCGAGCAGCGAAGCGTTGGACAACTGAAATGCCAAAACGCCATGTTAGTCTCAAGAGAGAAACGAACGCTGTAAGCCAGCCAATGTAAGACCAAAGATTGAGATTATGGTTTATTTATTCTAATGCTGGGTACAATAACATAGTATTTGTGTGAGCCTAAGTGCAGAGGAACATTTTCCGTAAAGATGATTGCAATTGTGTTATTGCAATTCTGATTTAGTAACAGAGAAAATAATATATATAATATTATATGAGAAAAATAATTAATGATAATAACAATAATGGTATACAAAGTAATTTATAATGGGTATATTTGGTATGGGATTAAGTAAAGCACCTTAGTCGGTCTATTCTAAAAATCACACCACCGAATGGGTGCTTCTTTGCAGGTGGCCGACAAAGTACGGATTGTATGTGTTTGTATATTGTTGCTTAACTTTCATCCCTCCAACATCTCTCCCGAACAGAACTGGTCATGTGTATGATGGTCACCCATCCAATACCTGACCCAGCGCAGTGTTGCTTAACTTGCATCCCTCCGACCTCTCTCCCGAACAGAACTGGTCATGTGTATGATGGTCACCAAAATTTCACTGCATGTAATTGGAAGTCGTCATGGCAACAGTTTCAACAAAATGTTCAACTATAAGTTGGATCTCTAGCTCACAGAAACATCTGAATTTCACTGCATGTGATTGGAAGTCGTCATGACAACAGTTTCAACAAAATGTTCAACTATAAGTTGGATCTCTAGCTCACAGAAACATCTGAATTTCACTGCATGTGATTGGAAGTCGTCATGGCAACAGTTACAACACAAACGCTTGCCCACTTCCTCAACACCAACAGCGCCGTTACACAGCGGATACTGCTATACGTCATAAAGTAGCTCCAATAATGTCCAGGTTCGGTCCCGGGTTTAAGAACCTAGGATTATGGCCTAGGGCCATATTTGAGTTATAACCTGGTCATCGGGTATGCTCTCAGGGCATAGGGTCATGGCGTAAAGGCAAAATACTTAATAATGTCTAAAGGGCATACAACAACGTAGTTTTCTTAGCATTTTCTCAGTAATCTCGGTTGTCTTCCCATTAGAGTCTTTGATAAGGACATCTAACAAAACTCGGGAAACATTATTAAATACATTTTTTTTAGACATTTATTAAAATGTTAAGTCTTGCCAACTCTCTCAACATCAACTGCGCCGTTAGGCAGCGGGTACTGTTATATGTTATGAGGCAGCTCCAATAATGTCCAGGTTCGATCCCAAGTCTAAGGACCTAGGTTATAGCCTAGGACCATATTTAAGTTCTAATAAAGCCATCGGGTATGCCCGCAGGGCATAGGGGCAAAAGACTTCATTAAATCCTAAGGGCATCACACTTAATTTTCGAAGCATTTTCTTAGTACCTACTCTTGGTTGTAGTCCCATGGAGGCTTTGGAAGGGGCATCTGACAAAACTCCCTCAACATCAACAGCGGCCGTCAGGCAGCGGGTACTGCTAGTGCTGGTTTTTATGACGATCTTAACGGGTTCATTTATTTCTAGGTATACGCGAGTGTAGCAGGTACTTTGGAGGTTGGATTACGATAAATCGGGGAGTAATGACGTCGAGTGGTGGACGGACAGGTTAACTGATTACTGCTATCAATTCGTGGAGTGAAACACCGGTGCTTGTGAGATCACCGAAGTTAAGCAACACTGCGCTAGGTCAGGTATTGGATGGGTGACCACCATACTCATGACCAGTTCTGTTCGGGAGAGAGGTTGAAGGGATGAAAGTTAGTACAGCAACTTCAATCGCCGTGCTTGTCAACCTCTTGACGGCTTGGATTTGTGGAGGAATCCTGCTGTTTGCGTTGTACCGTCCTTCGGCAGGGACGTTAAGCCGGTGGTCCCCTTGGTTTTCGACAGGAGAAGGCTACGTGCCGGCACCGGGTTTCCCCTCCTTTCTTCTAGTTTAGGTAAAGTTAATCCTTATCATCATTAATGCATTGAACGACGCCATAAGACCAATTTCACATGGCCAGTTGTCAAAAAAAAAGCGTCGTTTTGCCCCTCAAATCAATCAAACTATATTATTTACCAATATCTCTTTTTGAGAGGCTCGAAAAATCATCTATTATTTCTTTGCAGCAATATTCGATCGTCTCAACAACGGCAAGAAATTTTTATTATGTCTATGTAATTTGCATCTATAACAGGCAATGCATATCTTATATCTGATGGGTCGAATTGGTTTCAGACTTTTTACGAAGTGTTTCGAAGAAAACCTTTACAATGTCGGTCAGAGAGTCAACATTAAATAAATTCGCAAGAAAGTGACTTTGTAGAATGTGTTGTCCTTAGCAGTCTTTGCCTCATAAGGATAGAATATCTGTGCAAGCTTTATCTGTGCTAGTCTTTGCCTCATAAGGATGGAATATCTGTGCAAGCTTTATCTGTGCTAGTCTCTGCCTCATAAGGATGGAATTTCTGTGCAAGCTTTATCTGTGGTAGTCTTTGCCTCATAAGGATGGAATATCTGTGCAAGCTTTATCTGTGGTAGTCTTTGCCTCATAAGGATGGAATTTCTGTGCAAGCTTTATCTGTGCTAGTCTTTGCCTCATAAGGATGGAATATCTTTGCAAGCTTTATCTGTGCTAGTCTTTGCCTCATAAGGATGGAATATCTGTGCAAGCTTTATCTGTGCTAGTCTTTGCCTCATAAGGATGGAATATCTGTGCAAGCTTTATCTGTGGTAGTCTTTGCCTCATAAGGATGGAATATCTGTGCAAGCTTAATCTGTGTTAGTCTTTGCCTCATAAGGATCGAATATCTGTGCAAGCTTTATCTGTGGCAGTCTTTGCCTCATAAGGATGGAATATCTGTGCAAGCTTTATCTGTGCTAGTCTCTGCCTCATAAGGATGGAATATCAGTGCAAGCTTTATCTGTGCTAGTCTCTGCCTCATAAGGATGTAATATCTGTGCAAGCTTTATCTGTGCTAGTCTTTGCCCCATAAGGATGGAATATCTGTGCAAGCTTTATCTGTGGTAGTCTTTGCCTCATAAGGATGAAATATCTGTGCAAGCTTTATCTGTGCTAGTCTCTGCCTCATAAGGATGGAATTTCTGTGCAAGCTTTATCTGTGCTAGTCTTTGCCTCATAAGGATGGAATATCTGTGCAAGCTTTATCAGTGGTAGTCTTTGCCTCATAAGGATGTAATATCTGTGCAAGCTTTATCTGTGCTAGTCTTTACCTCATAAGGATGGAATATCTGTGCAAGCTTTATCTGTGCTAGTCTTTGCCTCATAAGGATGGAATATCTGTGCAAGCTTTATCTGTGGTAGTCTTTGCCTCATAAGGATGGAATATCTGTGCAAGCTTTATCTGTGCTAGTCTTTGCCTCATAAGGATGGAATTTCTGTGCAAGCTTTATCTGTGCTAGTCTTTGCCTCCTAAGGATGGAATATCTTTGCAAGCTTTATCTGTGGTAGTCTTTGCCTCATAAGGATGGAATATCTGTGCAAGCTTAATCTGTGTTAGTCTTTGCCTCATAAGGATCGAATATCTGTGCAAGCTTTATCTGTGGTATTCTTTGCCTCATAAGGATGGAATATCTGTGCAAGCTTTATCTGTGCTAGTCTTTGCCTCATAAGGATGGAATATCTGTGCAAGCTTTATCTGTGCTAGTCTTTGCCTCATAAGGATGGAATATCTGTGCAAGCTTAATCTGTGTTAGTCTTTGCCTCATAAGGATCGAATATCTGTGCAAGCTTTATCTGTGGTATTCTTTGCCTCATAAGGATGGAATATCTGTGCAAGCTTTATCTGTGGTATTCTTTGCCTCATAAGGATGGAATATCTATGCAAGCTTTATCTCTGCTAGTCTTTACCTCATAAGGATGGAATATCTGTGCAAGCTTTATCTGCTTACCGAACGCCATTGTGGTAATTCTGTCTAGTGTGCTTGTTCTCACTCATCTGTTACGACTTCCGGTACACGACCGTGATAAATACCAAGTTGAAAGACTAGCGAGGCAAAGAAGAATTGAAATGGCATTTGTAAGAATTAAGAAGAAATTCCATGGTTTTTGGTCAAGAGTCGAGAAATGGCGCTCCACCGATTTAAACGCCTTCAACTTGTTCAGGACTATTTTTTTCTACATTGGTAAGTTCAACAGTGGTATGGCGGAGCAATTTTTTAAATAATAATGCACATTTTAACATTTGAAGAATGTGTCGTGAAGTGGGTTAGGGTTTGGACAATATTGTAAACTAGCAGAACCCGCTGCCAACGGCCGCTTACGATTTTGAGGGAGTGGCCATTTTGGTTAAGATGGGACCACAACCAAAAGTACCATGCAATACCATACAGTACCCCCGTTTATTTTGTTTGAAATTTGCCGCTTATGTCACTCGGGGTCACTGCATTGTGGAAACTCTGTGAATTCCAAAGTAACCACGATGACAATTTCGAAAACAAACTACGTTGGCTGTCAAAAGATTTCCGTGTACGATTTCTTGAAATATTTCTTAAAGAGTGAAACTTGTGAAATACCTTTTACAATCTGCGCTCGCCAATCTTGCTAGCCAAGACACCAACAATATTTCAGTTCTGTCATTTATTTCCCTTCAGTTCTAGAGATTTTGAAAAGAATTTGAAATTGACGTTGACATTGACATTGACGTTTGAATATCCTGAATGCACTGCCACAAAGATAAGTTTAAGAATTCGTTCACCCTGCACTGGTCAAAAAACTAAACAAATGAATGCATCTGTCAAACTTTTTGCAAAATTATTTCTATTTCACGTAAAACGAACGTAAATAACAGCGTTTGGGCTCAATTTCTTCAACAACTTTCAAAGGCATGCATGAACAGTATTACCGAGATGCTTCAGGTCATTTAAAGTCAAGTTTTGAATCGAATAAAAATCGAACTGTAAGACTTGGCTTTAAATCGCCTCGCCAGCCACGATGCAAACACAATTATCAATATTTCACCAAAAAAACACTTTCAAATCACCCTCAAAGTGTCACAATAGTGTTGAGATTTGAATTTAGAACAATTATAACCCAATTGCACACGTTTTTAACCAAATTTCGCAATTTCCATCAACATGTACAGAAAAAATGTTACCCCAGCCAGCAGCCAGAGACAAACTAAAAAAGTTGAACATCGCAATTTAAGGCTTTTATATAAGGTAAACTAGCAGTACCCGCTGCCTACGGCCGCTTTATATTTTGAGAAAGTGGGCATTTTGGTTTCTAATGTAAAGCCTCTAATGGGACCACAACCAAAAGTACCCCCATTTATTGAATTTGAAATTTGCCGCTTATGTCACTCGGGGTCACTGCATTGTGGAAACTCTGTGAATTCCAAAGTGACCACGATGAAAATTTCGAAAACAAATGACGTTGGCTGTCAAAAGATTTCCGTGAAATATTTCTTATAGATAAAAACTTGTGAAATACCTTTTACATCTCCACCAGATCTTACTAAAAACATGTTTAATGAACGGATAAGCACTTAAAATTGACAAAATGTAAGTTTATTCGGTAATTAAGTTGTTTGACATTGATTGAGAACTGTCAAAATCTTACCTTGCCACCCAGTTTTAAATAAAATTCATTTTGAAAATCCCATCAAATCAGCGTAGAAATGTCGCGTTGGGTCGTGCTCTGAAGTAATGTAAAATTAAAAATTATCTCCAGCAATGTTTGACCGATTTCTTTAAAGTATTTGACGTTCTAATCCCGTTTGACGTTTGAATATCCTGAATGCACTGCCGCAAAGATAAGTTTAAGAATTCGTTCACCCTGCAGTGGTCAAAAAACCAAACAAATGAATGAATCTGTCACTCTTTTTGCAAAATTATTTCTATTTCACGTAAAACGAACGTAAATAACAGCGTTTGGGCTCAACTTTTTCAATAACTTTCATAGGCATGCATGAACAGTATTACCGAGCTGCTGCGGGTGAGTAGAAGGCAAGTTTTGAATCAAATAAAAATCGAGCTGTGAGACATGGCTCCAATTTTCCTAGGCAGGAAATTTCAAACATAATTATCAATATTTCACCAAAAAAACGCTTTCAAATCACCCTCAAAGTGTCACAATAGTTTTGAGATTTTAATTTTGTACAATTATAACCCAATTGCACACGTTTGTAACCAAATTTCGCAATTTAAATCAACATGTACAGAAAAAAATGTTACCCCAGCCAGCAGCCAGCAGCCAGCAGCCAGCAGCCAGAGACAAACTAAAAAGTTGAACATCGCCATTTTAAAGCTTTTATATAAGGTTAACTAGCAGAACCCGCTGCCTACGGCTGCTTTATATTTTGAGAAAGGGGGCATTTTGGTTTCAAATGTAAAGCCTACCATGCAATACCATACAGTACCCCCGTTTATTTTGTTTGAAATTTGCCGCTTATATCACTCGGGGTCACTGCATTGTGGAAACTCTGTAAATTCCAAAGTGACCACGATGACAATTTCGAAAACAAACGACGTTGGCTGTCAAAAGATTTTTGTGCATGATTTCTTGAAATATTTCCTAGAGAGTGAAACTTGTGAAATACCTTCTACAATCTGGGCTAGCCAATCTTGCTAGCCAAGACACCAACAATATTTCAGTTCTGTCATTTATTTCCCTTCAGTTCTAGAGATATTGAAAAGAATTTGACATTGACGTTGACATTGACGTTGACATTGACATTGACGTTTAAATATCCTGAATGCACTGCCACAAAGATAAGTTTAAGAATTCGTTCACCCTGCAGTGGTCAAAAAACCAAACAAATGAATGCATCTGTCAAACTTTTTGCAAAATTATTTATATTACACGTAAAACGCGCTTAAATAACAGCGTTTGGGCTTAATTTCTTCAACAACTTCCATGGGCATGCATGAACAGTATTACCAAGCTGCTGCGGGTGAGTAAAAGGCAAGTTTTGAATCGAATAAGAATCGAGCTGTAAGACATGGCTTTAAATCGCCTTGCCAGCCACGATGCAAACACAATTATCAATATTTCACCAAAAAAACGCTTTCAAATCACCCTCACAGTGTCACAATAGTGTTTAGATTTTAATTTTGAACAATTATAACCCAATTGCACACGTTTGTAACCAAATTTCGCAATTTCCATCAACATGTACAGAAAAAAATGTTACCCCAGCCAGCAGCCAGCAGCCAGCAGCCAGATACAAACTAAAAAGTTGAACATCGCAATTTTAAAGCTTTTATATAAGGTTAACTAGCAGAACCCGATGCCTAACGGCACCTTAAGATTTCGAGGGAGTGTGCATTTTGGGGACCACAACCAAAAGTTCCCCCATTTATTTTATTGGAAATTTGCCGCTTATTTCACTCGGGGTCACTGCATTGTGGAAACTCTGTGAATTCCAAAGTGACCACGATGACAATTTCGAAAACAAACAAAGTTGGCTGTCAAAAGATTTTGCGTGCATAATATCTTGAAATATTTTTTAGAGAGTGAAACTTGTGAAATACCTTTTACATCTCCACCAGATCTTACTAAAAACGTGTTTAAAGAACGGATATGCATTTAAAATTGACAAAATGTAAGTTTTTTCGGTAATTAAGTTGTTTGACATTGTTTGAGAACTGTCAAAACCTTCCCTTGCCAGCCAGTTTTAAATAAAATTCATAACGAAAATCCCATCAAATCACCGTATAAATGTCGCGTTGGGTCGTGCTCTGAAGTCATGTAAGATTTAAAATTATTCCCAGCAATGTTTGACTGGTTTCTAAAAAGTATTTGACGTTCAATTCCTTTTTGACGTTTAAATATCCTGAATTCACTACCGCAAAGATAAGTTCAAGAATTCGTTCACCTTGCTTTGGTCAAAAAACCAAACAAATGAATGCATCTGTCACTCTTTTTACAAAATTATTTCTATTTCACGTAGAACGAACGTAAATAACAGCGTTTGGGCTCAATTTCTTCAATAACTTTCATAGGCATGCATAAACAGTATTACCGAGCTGCTGCGCGTGAGTAAAAGGCAAGTTTTGAATCAAATAAAAATCGAACTGTGAGACATGGCTCCAATTTTCCAAGGCAGAAAATTTCAAACACAATTATCAATATTTCACCAAAAAAACGCTTTCAAATCACCCTCAAAGTGTCACAATAGGATAGAGATTTGAATTTTGAAAAAATATAACCCAATTTTACACGTTTTTAACCAAATTTCGCAATTTAAATCAACATGTACAGAAAAAATGTTACCCCAGCCAGCAGCCAGAGACAAACTAAAAAGTTGAACATCGCAATTTAAGGCTTTTATATAAGGTTAACTAGCAGAACCCGCTGCCTATGGCCGCTTACGATTTTGAGGAAGAGGGCAATTTGGTTTTAATGGGACCACAACCAAAAGTACCATGCAATACCATACAGTACCCCCGTTTATTTTGTTTGAAATTTGCCGCTTATGTCACTCGGGGACACTGCATTGTGGAAACTCTGTGAATTCCAAAGTGACCACGATGACAATTTCGAAAACAAACGACGTTGGCTGTCAAAAGATTTCCGTGTATGATTTCTTGAAATATTTCTTAGAGAGTGAAACTTGTGAAATACCTTTTTCAATCTGGGCTAGCCAATCCTGCTAGCCAAGACACCAACAATATTTCAGTTCTGTCATTTATTTCCCTTCAGTTCTAGAGATTTTGAAAAGAATTTGACATTGACATTGACATTGACGTTTGAATATCCTGAATGCACTGCCACAAAGAAAAGTTTAAGAATTCGTTCACCCTGCAGTGGTCAAAAAACCAAACAAATGAATGAATCTGTCAAACTTTTTGCAAAATTATTTCCATTTCACGTAAAAGGAACGTAAATAACAGCCTTTGGGCTCAATTTCTTCAATAACTTTCATAGACATGCATGAAGAGTATTACCGAGCTGCTGCGGGTGAGTAAAAGGCAAGTTTTGAATCAAATAAAAATCGAACTGTGAGACATGGCTCCAATTTTCCTAGGCAGGAAATTTCAAACATAATTATCAATATTTCACCAAAAAAACGCTTTCAAATCACCCTCAAAGTGTCACAATAGTGTGAAGATTTTAATTTTGAACAATTATAACCCAATTCCACACGTTTTTTACCAAATTTCGCAATTTAAATCAACATGTACAGAAAAATGTTACCCCAGCTGGTCAGCTGGTCAGCCAGATACAAACTAAAAAGTTGAACATCGCCAAATTAAAGCTTTTATATAAGGTTAACTAGCAGAACCCGCTGCCTACGGCCGCTTTAGATTTTGAGAAAGTGGGCATTTTAGTTTGAATAAGACCACAACCAAAAGTACCATGCAATACCATACAGTACCCCCGTTTATTTTGTTTGAATTTTTCCCCTTATGTCACTTGGGGTCACTGCATTGTGGAAACTCTGTGAATTCCATAGTGACTACGATGACAATTTCGAAAACAAACGACATTGGCTGTCAAAAGATTTTCGTGCATGATTTCTTGAAATATTTCTTAGAGAGTGAAAGTTGTGAAATACCTTTTACAATCTGGGCTAGCCAATCTTGCTAGCCAAGACACCAACAATATTTCAGTTCTGTCATTTATTTCCCTTCAGTTCTAGAGATTTTGAAAAGAATTTGACATTGACATTGACATTGACGTTTGAATATCCTGAATGCACTGCCACAAAGAAAAGTTTAAGAATTCGTTCACCCTGCAGTGGTCAAAAAACCAAACAAATGAATGCATCTGTCAAACTTTTTGCAAAATTATTTCTATTTCACTTAAAACGAACGTAAATAACAGCGTTTGTGCTCAATTTCTTCAATAACTTTCATAGGCATGCATAAACAGTATTACCAAACTGCTGCAGGTCATTTAAAGGCAAGTTTTGAATGAAATAAAAATCGAACTGTGAGACATGGCTCCAATTTTCCTAGGCAGGAAATTTCAAACACAATTATCAATATTTCACCAAAAAAACGCTTTCAAATCACCCTCAAAGTGTCACAATAGGATAGAGATTTTAATTTTGAACAATTATAACCCAATTGCACACGTTTTTAACCAAATTTCGCAATTTAAATCAACATGTACAGAAAAATGTTACCCCAGCTGGTCGGTCGCCAGATACAAACTAAAAAGTTGAACATCGCAGATTTAAGGCTTTTATATAAGGTTAATTCTGACATATAAATAAAAAAACAATGCCTAATATATAATTGAGCCATTTCTATAAGCTCTGTCAGGCGATCTCAGCATCTCCATGGCTACCAAACGTTGAATCTACCATTGAACCTCCTATGCTAGGCCATGATATACCCGTGGTAACATAAGATAGCAGAATTGAGAAGCTCTGTCAGGCGTTTTTAGCATCTCCATGGCTACCATAAGCAGAATATGCTATTGAATTTCAGATGCTTGATAGCCTGTTTTTTTTTTGCAAAATTTGTAATTGTAAAGCGACTAGTATCTTCCTAGATAAGTTACTATTTTATGTTTAGGTCACCAAGAGTCAAAAATGCAAAGTTTTTTCTTATTGTTTCAACAAGTTGGCAAACTACATCACAACTTAAAAAAAAAAAAAAAAGTTGTTTAGCATAAGTGTTTTTGACAAATAACTTTTGTTGTAAAATGGTTTGGATGTGTTTGTAAAACTGTCAGTACGATTTACGATTGGTATATTGGCTGGAATATCATTTGCGTTGGAAGGATTTTATAAGAACTGCTAACGCGTGTCGGTAATAGCCGTTGGGTTTGAAATAATTTAACATCGATCCGTTTTAGGAAATAGCATGCAAGTCACTCTCTGCGCATGGTAACGATTTTTCTTTGATTTTCCCCGTAAAGGTCTCTGGCCGCGGAAGAATGACTGTCAAGGTTTCGGAGCTTTCTACAGAAAGTGGCTACCACGTGGCATCTTCTTCATGATCAACTATGCGATGACAATCGGTTTCCCCGGAATTACTTACGAGTCTGTGGTTGTCGGCGATGTCCAGGCCTCGTTGGAGTCTGTTGCCACTTTTTTTGCTGCACTCCTGATGTACTGCCATCTGTATTGCCTGTTGTTTGAAAAAGACAAACTCAGAGCCGTATTCGAGGAGATGGACGTGGTCAGAGAGATGGGCAAGCGGTTGCCATATCAGCCTGTGGACATTTTCATCTTGAACATGCGTTTGATGGAGTTTGTTGTCTTCGTCATGGTCGTATGTGAACTGATTATTGTCGGCGTTGGCATTGTGCTGATTCCGGAACTGTACTTTACCAGAGAGTTTGTTTTCAAGTAAGTGAAAGATGGCTTTTATTTTTCAGCGATATTTATTATGTACCTACATTTATTTCTAACGCTTCAAGTAGAAAATGTTGAAATATTGGCACCTGACAAAATGAACGTAAATCAAACAAAGCCTCAAAAAAAGCTATTTCAACTGGGTTTTGAATGCTAAGTAAAGAAAACCAAAATTTCCCAACGTTTCGTAACTTGTACCTGTTACTTTTTCAAGAGTAAGAGCAGTCCTGACAATTTTCCAATAACCTACTAAGAACCTACTCACTTACTTTACCTAGCATTTAAAACCCAGTTCAAATAGTTCTTGTTAAAACTAGTGCCACGGTTACCTCAAGAAGACATGAGCCTAAAAAAAATTACGAACAAAGCTTGATGGTTTTTATACTCATGTCTACTTGATTTAATATTTAAAATTTAAAATTTTCCATACACATAATTGGTTAGTTAGTAAAAATGTCAATTTGTTAGGGATTTTGTTTCTGAAAATACAAAATACATTAGTTTTTGAGTTATTGACCCTGATTATTTTATTTAGATGCATTTAGGAAGCTTGAAAAGGTAATTGTTATAATTTTATGTGGTTATTTTGTTATTGGAAAATTGTCAGGACTGCTCTAACCCTTGATAAAGTAACAGGTACAAGTTACGAAACGTTGGGAAATTTAGTTGTTCTTTACTTAGCATTCAAAACCCAGTTGAAATAGTTTTTGTTACAATCAAAGCCTCGTTTAGTTTCTTTTTCAACACTTAAAAATCAAATGCACCTGCAAGTTTTGATGAACGTAACCAATTTTTTGACAAGTCTGGCTTGTTCTAGCGAGTGGTTCCCTTTCGACACCCGGAAGTCGCCTGTCTACGAGGTCCTCTTCTCAATCAACTGTATGCGCATGGTCTATCTGCTCACAATGATAGTCCAGATGTACATGATCATCTGGGCCATGTTTGTCGAGGTTTTCGCGCAATATAGTCTTCTTTCGCACAACATCGACCAAGTACGATACGGTTCGCAAAAAAGTCGGACGGAGTCGCCCAACGGACTGGCAGCAGGGTAAGTAACGAACAATAATTGAGTGCCTGACGCTGGGTAATGTCTACAACTGGACTTACCAATGACAGATTTTAGGACACTTTAAAAAACCTGCCACTTACACATGACATATCAGGAGAGTTTAACCTCAGAGAAAAGACCCATATTCTTTTCTCTAAGGTTTAACATCAGCGCTGTAACTCTGATTAAAACTTGTAAACCCAATGGCAGGACGTTGAACATCAGCGCTTGGACTCTGACTAAACCTGAGAACAAACCTGGAATATTTTTTAACCGTAACATGCGATTGCAGCACTTTGAAATTTACCTAGGGACTTAATCTTATCTAAAAAAAAAACCAATTGCTAGTGCCATGTAGTTCAATATCTGTAAATAAGTTTTAAACATTTTTATAGGAGCCTGATTGTATTGTTTTGTATTGTATTTTTCTTTGGTCAATAGAACATTCGAATGTGTTGACCACGTCAGTGTTTATATTAACAAATACATGTGAAATGGTCATTTCAGTGGTGACAAATGTGAAAGGTCAAGAGTGGGTAAAATCATTTACGCTTGAAAACATATGGTCAAAGAGATACTGTTTTAAAAGAGTTTAAAAATTGTCTGCGTTTTTTGCCGCTTTGATTTCAGTGGATATAAAAGACTTGGCTATACTGCCAAGGTTTCATTCTTTCTTGACTGAAGAATATTACAGTTACAAAACTCTTCTGCATTTGGTTTCCAGATGTGCGCATATCGGCAGCGAGATCGTCAAACTCAGCGTCGTGGTCGACGAAGAGATAAGACAAGCACAAGGCGATGAGCCGCAAAAGCCGCGAAAGAAGTTAAAGAAAAAGAAGCTCAACGAGGCTTTGAAGAAATGCGTTCAGCATCACCAGTCTATAATTAAGTGCGTCTGGTAGTATTGTTAAAGAGGTGTTGAATTGTCAATATCCCGTCACTTCCATTGTGCCAATCGTCGGTAGTCTTAAGAATGATTTTAGTTTCATTTTTTTGGCTTACAGATTCGTCCACTTAGTTGAGTCGACTTTCGAAACGATCCTGTTCATGCACATCGTCTGCACGCTGGTGCCTACAGGACTCGGCATCAACCTCGTCCTGAACGTACGTATTTTTGACTGGCTGACCCGTTATGTCCCGGGTTTGAACTGGGAGCGATTCACGTGTTCGACTGGGCATGTGACTCTGCCCCCGTGTGCAACTTTCACGTGTTCGACGGGACATGTGACTCTATCCCAGTGCAACTTTCACGTGTTCGACTGGGCATGTGACTCTGTCCCAGTGCAACTTTCACGTGTTCGACTGAGCATGTGACTCTGCCCCAGTGCAACTTTTACTTGCTCGACTGAGCATGTGACTCTGCCCCAGTGCAACTTTTTCTTGCTCGACTGGGCTGAAATTGAATTTTGTTGCCAAATATGAATGACAGAACGTTATATACTTGAGAAAGAACAACATAATTTAAAATAATTGCTGAAGGCTGTTGTATCGGGAGCTTACTCAGATTTATAGGAGTGGGAGCTTACTCAGTTCTATTGGAGTGGGAGCTTACTCAGGTGTATTGGAAAGGGAGCTTACTCAGGTCTATTGGAGTGGGAGCTTACTCAGGTCTATTGGAGTGGAAGCTTACTCAGGTCTATTGGAGTGGGAGCTTATTCAGGTCTATTGGAGTGGGAGCTTACTCAGGTCTATTGGAGTGGGAGCTTACTCAGGTGTATTGGAAAGGGAGCTTACTCAGGTCTATTGGAGTGGGAGCTTACTCAGGTCTATTGGAGTGGAAGCTTACTCAGGTCTATTGGAGTGGGAGCTTATTCAGGTCTATTGGAGTGGGAGCTTACTCAGGTCTATTGGAGTGGGAGCTTACTCGGGTCTATTGGAGTGGGAGCTTACTCAGGTCTATTGGGGCGGGTGTTTACTCAGTTCTTTTAGAGTGGTAGCTTACTCAGGTCTATTGGAGTAGGAGCTTATTCAGGTCTATTGGAGTGGGAGCTTATTCAGGTCTGTTTCCTGAATATAAATTATCTGTGAAACCATTTGTCTGATCGCGACGAAAGAAAAACTAGGTGACTCATCACACTATAGGTAACAGGTTAAAGGTTTTCAAAATCAAAAATATTGTTTTGTCTTGGTTTTCATTGCAGCTGTGGATCCCAAATTAACAAACTCCAATTAAACAAACTCGAGCCAACCATTTTGAAAGATTTAATTTTTAATTGTATCCATTTTTACGTTTTTTTCTTTTGGTTTTTTTAGAATAGTATTTTGGAAAATGTGCACTAAAAGATTTTTTTTAATTGCTAAAACAATTTTTACCAATTCCACTTTAAGAATATAAAGTTGGATTTTTTTCCCTGGATCCTCGAGAAAAACAAGACGGAGGTGTTACAACCTCTATTAAAATACGAATCAAAGTGTAAAAGTTTGACTGGCCATTCCTTGACACAATGGCCAACTCAATGGCTTGTTTGCAGGCTGAATCGATGGAAGTGAAGATCGTCATGATTGTCTTCCTCATCATTGGCTGCTACCTCCTACTGGGAGTGATAAGCTTTTTTGCAGACAAAATTACGGAGCAGGTAAAGTGCATGATAGTCGATTTAAGATGGTAGCTGTCACATTTCAGTGTTTCAGGTTCGATTTCACTAAACACCGTTTAAATCTTGCTTAATCGGGCGTTAAACGGAGGTTTCAGGGCAAAATTGATTTTCTTCCTTTAGCCGACATTGTGAAAGATTTGAAATAGGAAGTTTAGATAAATTCATAAAAGAGGTGTACATTTAAATTTGAATTTGTTGATGATTCAGGAACTCTTTGTCCTGTCACATAAAAGAAATTAAATTTAGCAGCCGTCACTATTTTCTCTCTGTCCAAATCACCGTTTAATATTTGAACCTGGAAGGATGAGGTTTGACTTTCAAACTGTAATTTGGAGGTCAAAGTAAGAAGTCACATTGATATGTTGTTTATATTTTTAAGTCACCAAATATTCCGTTTCAAAGCAAACACATTGTTAAAAACTATTTTTGTCTTGCTCTTTGTGGGTTGTACCAGTTTCTTGGTTTGCAATTATTCAAATATCATTGTGTTAAAGCAAATTAAACCAACAACACCGGACCAGTGCCACACAGCCCGTTGTCAAAACAACGTATCCAGATTATCCAGCTTTATTTCTATGATCTTTTCTCCAGGACGAGGGAATCCGGGACGCCATCTACGGTTGTGATTGGTTGGGAGCTCCAGACAGCTTCACAAGGTCAATACGAATTATCATGAGTGTTTGCAACCGGCCTCTGGTCATCAAACTGGCCGCGTTCGTTCCACTCAACAGAGCAAGCTTTCACGCCGTAAGACATCAAAACTTTTTTATATCTGGAAACAGAATAAAGACCATTTTAGTTTAATGGGTTATTACCCAAGAATGGTAACTTTAATAATCGATTTGGAAGATTGAATTATTGCATTTGGACTATAAAAAATTAACTCGTGTGTCCACTCCAAGCATAAATTACCTTAATCCGCGGTTTTAGGTTGGGTTCTAAGAAAACAAACTCCCATAAGAAATAACCCATTGTGCTTTTCCGACCCCTAGCACCGAGACAAACCTCTCATCAGATAAAATTCAAATAATTTGAGCATAGTCCTCCATCCTTCGTCTGTGTTGAAATAATTTTGCTTTATGATAAGATTATTCGTTTAGACACGGTAAGCGAATTATTGCATGCATATAATTAGCATGTTGCATATTTTCGTGCAGTACCGCACTGAGCGGCAGCGACAGCGCTTAGCAGGGAGAATCGTTAGGGAGGGCATAGGGTAGGGAGGAAATAGGGTAGGGAGGGGATAGACTTTTAGCGACTTCGGCCAACGGAGCGGCCGCAGGGAAAGACAGTAATCTACAAGAGAATCGTACTCAGCTCGCAGATCGCGCCGCGCGAAACTACAGAAATCTTAGATAATTAAATGCAAACCCATATTTTCAGAAAATTCTTTTAAATAGGTAAATTTCAATTCTTAATACAATTACAAATCTGTGGTAAAAAAAATATTTAGTAGGGTAATTTCCCCTTTAATACCGGGGTGGCTCATTCAGTAGGGCAGCCAGGGCACGTTTCTGGCAGGTGGCAAATAAAATTAGAATTCATAAATTGAGTTTTGGCTTGACTTAAAAATTATTTTTGACGTCAGTTGCTGACAATTAACTGAATGTTTTAAATCAAGACTGTCAAACGCGCTGCGCCCTTTCGCGTAAAATAGTACCTCAACCTCGACAGTGTAAATCGATTGAAATTCGCCCACCAGTCAGGAGCGTGCCACTTGGTCTACCTGCAAATAAAATAACAGAAATCCTAAAATTGGTAAAATAAATTATTCTATAAGCTTGATACACAACACGCCTTGACCAAATTGGCCAAAATGTCACTACAAAGCGACAGATGGCGCCTCTATCAGATAAGAATTTCTCTCGCTTATTGCATTTAACTCCAGAAACACAAGACTGGACCCTAAGATTGACTGAGCTTGTGTTTGTTATTTGCAGACAATGAAGCTGACCTACTCCTACACTATGACCATGCTCACGCAGTTCAAGTAGCGAGCCGAGATCTGCAAGATTAACATCGAACATGGACTTATGACCTGTCAGGTGCACCCAATCCAGGCACTTTGTTTTCAAGCACGGCTAACTAGGTAGCGGTTGCCGCCAATTAATGCCAGCGTTGCCATTTAAGTGGATTATTCGGTGATTTTTGCGCTTTTCGTAGTTTTTTACAATTTTTCGATCAAATTTCGTTGAAAACGTGTTTTCAACTCAAACGATCTTTTCATATTATGTAAGATCAGCTGGCAGGATCCTATGCTTCTATCCAGGTTATTTGAGATCAGCTGGCTGGATCCTATGCTCTATCCAGGTTATTTGAGATCAGCTGGCTGGATCCTATGCTCTATCCAGGTTATTTGAGATCAGCTGGCTGGATCCTATGTTCTATCCAGGTTATTTGAGATCAGCTGGCTGGATCCTATGCTCTATCCAGGTTATTTGAGATCAGCTGGCTGGATCCTATGCTCTATCCAGGTTATTTGAGATCAGCTGGCTGGATCCTATGCTCTATCCAGGTTATTTGAGATCAGCTGGCTGGATCCTATGCTCTTTTCAGGTTATTTGAGATCAACTGGCTGGATCCTATGCTCTATCCAGGTTATTTGATATTCATGCTCTTTGTAGGTTATTTGAGATTAGCTGGCTGGATCCAATGCTCTATTTAGGTTTTTAAAGGACAGCTAATCGGTATTATTATTTTGTTTAAATAACAATAATGATAAAAATAATGCGAATAATAATTCTTCGCACTGAAGGAACTAAGAACACAAAGGAATAAAACTTTTTGAAACCTTCGCAGGGCATGAACTCAAAGAAATATAATTCCTTAGATAACACCTGTGTGGCACGACCCATTTTCAATACAGTGCGTGGTTAAGCTTATATATTATAAACTACTTACTAACCATACAACAATATTCGATCGCATGAACACCAGTTTCACATTCTACTGTCTTTCTTAGTAATTTTAATATAAACCACGTAATAAATATCTGAAATCCCATGTTTAGCGTCTTGTTTTCGACTTTATAGCGAATGTGACGAAGTGCACCTGGCTGATAAATAGTTAACTTTTGCAACGCTATTCTACTTACTTATATTTATTTATATTTTGTTACATAAGAGAATATGAAATAAAGTACATACATTCGTAAAACAGTGACGTTAGAGTGTCGCTTTGTATATGGTAGTCTTTGCCTCATAAGGATGGAATATTTGTGCAAGCTTTATCTGTGTTAGTCTTTGCCTCATAAGGATGGAATATCTGTCCAAGCTTTATCTGTGGTAGTCTTTGCCCCATAAGGATGGAATATCTGTGCTAGCTTTATCTGTGCTAGTATTTGCCTCATAAGGATGGAATATCTGTGCTAGCTTTGTCTATGGTAGTCTTTGCCTTATAAGGATGGAATATCTGTGCAAGCTTTATCCGTGGTAGTCTTTGCCTCATTAGGATGGAATATCCGTGCAAGCTTTATCTGTGCTAGTCTTTGCCTCATAAGGATGCAATATATGTGCAAGCCATGTCTGTGGTAGTCTTTGCCTCATAAGGATGGAAAATATGTAATAATCTTTGCCCCATAAGGATGGACTATCTATGGAAGCTTTAACTGTGGTAGTCTTTGCCTCATAAGGATGGAATATCGGTGCAATATTTATCTGCTTACCGAACGTCATCGTTGAAATTCTGTCTAGTGTGCTTGTTTTCACTTATCTGTTAAGACTTCCAGTACACGAACGTAATAAATTTCAAGTTATAGACTAGCGAGGCAAAGAAGAATTGAAATGGCGTTCGAAGGAATGAAGATGAAATTCCTTTGTTTGTCGGCAAGAATCCAGGAATGGCGCTCAACCGAATTGAACGCCTTCATCTTGTTCAGGAGTCTTTTGTTCTACCATGGTAAGTTTGTCGCAACCAGAGCATGGCCGAGCAATTTTTAGAATAACAGTTCACACATGAATACTTTTAATAATTAGTGCTGATACGGGAACCAGGTTTGGACCAACCTTTATACCCTCTGACACTTCAATCGATAACTCTCACCTTGGTGATATATTGCTGAATGTTAGAGATTCTCTGTTTGTAGAATATCTATGATTGTCAAACGTTGAATCTCCTATTGCACCTCTATTCCAGGCGATGCAGTAAAACATCTCTCCCCTGATAGGAGATAGTATTTAAGAGCAATTTAGAATTAAATTGGTACTAAAAACTGGTGGGAACAAGGAAGAGGCCCCTAAATTTCATCTCCATCAGCACCGTTAATCAGGCTCAGTAGCCAGCATGAAAAATGTCTTACTTTACGAATCTTGCGTATTATCCTAGATTTACCGTTAGCAAGAATTCTAAAATCTCAGGAATTTTAAACTAAAAATTTTATAAAAGAAGTGAGATTGATTTATTTGGTTTCGTTTCATTTTCTGGGAAGTTGGCCAAAAGAACACGATAGCGCGTGCTGGTAATATCCATATTGTCTGCAAATTTAACATTCTGCAAAAAACAGCACGCAAAGCGTCCCAGTTACTGTCTCTAGAACCGAACGGTTTGGCGTGTTGGAAACACCGGTCGTCGTGAAATCACCGGTGTTAAGCAACACTGCGTTGAGTCAGGTATTGGATGGGTGACTATTATACACATGATCATAAGAAAAACTATTTAAAATGGGTTTTGAATGCTAAGCAAAGGGCTACTAAATTTCCCGACGTTTCGTAACATATACTAGTTACTTCTTCAAGGGAGAAGTAACTTGAAGAAGTAACTAGTATATGTTACGAAACGTCGGAAAATTTAGTAGCCCTTTACTTAGCATTCGAAACCCATTTCAAATAGTTTTTCTTAAAACTAGTGCTAAGGATAAATCAAGTAGCCATGAGTCTAAAAAACATACACATGATCAGTTCGGGAGTTCGGGAGAGAGGTTATAGAGATGGAAATAAGTTCAGCAACTTCACTCACCTTGCTTATCAACCTTTCAACAGCGTAGATTTTTGGAGGAATCCTTCTGTTCGCGTTGTACCGTACTTCGGAAGGAACGTGTAGCCGGTGGTCCCTTTGGTGCTCTGCGACAGGAGAAGGCTACGTGCCGGCACCGGATTTCCCCTACTTCTTTCTTGACTAGGTTAGGTTCATCATCGACCGCATCATCATCCACTCATTCCGTATTCACCGATGCCGTTAGACCAGTGCCGCATGGCCAGATGTCAAAACAGTGCGTCGTTAAACACCACAATTAAATAATACTATTTCAAGAGGATAACGGGTTTCCTTTAATTTTCCCCAAAAGGTCTCTGGCCGAAGAAGAATGACTGTCAAGGCTTCGGAGCTTTCTACAGAAAGTGGCTACCACGTGGCATCTTCGTGGTGAGCAACTACGCACTTGCTCTCGGTTTCCCCCTCATCATGTACCAGTATATGGCTGACGGCGATGTCCAGTCAATGTTGGAGACTGTCGCCACTATTTTCGCAGCGGTCCTAATGTACGCCCATCTGTATTGCCTGATGTTCCAAAAAGACAGACTCAGAGCCGTATTCGTGGAGATGGACGTGGTCAGAGAGATGGGCAAGCGGTTGCCACATCAGCCGGTCGACATTTTGAGTTTGAACATGAGGTGGATGGAGTTCGTCGTGTTTGGTCTTTTTTTATGTGGACTTGTTACGATTGGCAATGGCATGGTGATGTACCCGAAACTGTACTTCGCTAGGAAATTTGGATTCAAGTAAGTTTAAGGGCGTTGTATTACCAAAAAAAAAAAAATTTTTTTCACTGTGGGATCCAGGGAACAAAATCCCATTTTAACTCCTTAATTGAAGTTGGTAAAAACTGTTTTAGCAACTAAAAAAATTTACTCTCGTACACATTTTCCGGAAACTGGAAATAAGTCATACAAATAAATAAAAGAGGATTTTCCATATGGTTGGCTCTTTTTTTTCGTGTCTAGTTTGATAGTGTAAAAAAACAGAACAAATATGGCATCCCCAGTTAGCTGGAAATTCACAGATTTCTTTTTTAAACACCGAAAAAAAGCCTTGAACAGTTCTTTGTTTTTGTTTTTGTTGTTGTTCACTTGTTAGAATTTTCATTCTAAAAAGCGACAATCTGTTGCCAATAGCGGAATGAGTCGCCTAGTTTTTGTTTCGTCGCGATCGGACAAAGACTCTTCTGAAGGGAAGTGGTAGCGGTATGTACGTGAGTTGGCAACACAGCTCTAGTCAAGACGGATTTAAATGTTGGAATCTGAGAAGATGAACACGAATCGAACCTAACTACCTAACGACCCAACTAATACCAACATGAAAACTTGAAAAATAAATTCACCTAAGTTGCTGGACTTGCTTGTTGGTAACTACCATACAATCCACTTTAACTTGTTACCCAGAGCATGATTATTTCTAGCGAGTGGTTCCCCTTTGACACGTTCAAGTCGCCTGCCTACGAGGTCGTCTTCTTAGTCAACAGTCTACGCTTGACCTATTCGTGCTCCGTGATGGTCTTACTGTACATGGTCATCTGGGGCATGCTTGTCGAGACGATCGGACAATATCGGATCCTTTCGTATAACATCGACAAATTACGACACTGTTCAAGAAAAAGTCGAGTGGAGTTGCCCAGAAGACTTGCAACACGGTAGGGAACGTCTCATCATAAGAGCAAGTTGTTGGGTGAATAAGTTTACCCGATGGCAGAACGTTTAAAAAAGTGCTGAAAGCCTGTGGACCTAAAGTATGCTCTTAACATCAGCCAAGGAACTTTGACTTAAACGACAAACTCTATCAGCGCTGAAACTCTGACTAAGCCTGCGAACAAACATAGGATTTTAAAACTTAGTCGGAATATTCAGGAGATACAATTGCCAATGGGAATTACACTCGACCAACCCAATATGGGGGGTAATTCCATGTCAAGTGCCCGTCACTCAAAACCTTCACTATCTCAGAATTTGACGAAATTTTCAGGAGGTTTAGAACACCGGAAATAAAAATCCCGTTGTACATTTTTTTCCCATACGCCTTGCGGTTTGCCCGTGGCAGGGGACGGAAAAACCAAATATTATACTTTTTGCCCCGCACGGCCATTCACAATATTCACTCTAGCGTTTGAACGAATAAACTTAAAATGATGGAACTAGTTCTAAAATGATAAGCTTACTTTAATAAACAAGAAAAAATACACAGGGGTGGAATAAATCTACCCTTAAATTTCAACTCTTAATAAAAAAAAAAAAAACCTAACGTGTTTTTTTCCAAGCATCTCCTGCTTATTGGCTTTTTGTAAAAAAAAATGAATCATTAACAGCCATATGATCAGAAGTAATAATTTTTTTATTGTATAGATGTGTATGCATTTAGTTGTGTTTCTGCACGTCTGTTAGCATGGTCCATGCAAATCACCTGTAAATTAGAGATTGTGCTATTTTTAAATTTAAAAACCGTTTGTGCTTCAAAGATTTTTTTTTACTTGCTCATTTCTTCCCCTATCACTCCTGAAAATCAAAAATTTTGCATAATTCACGCTCAACAACCACACGCAAAATCACTTCGAAATTCATACACATCTATACAGTTAAAATATCATAACTTCTGATCATACGGCTGGCAATGATATATTTTTTTTATTATGTGATTATAAACAAAAGACGCTTGGAAAAAAAACATGTTGAAAAAAAAATCACTTCTCGAGTTATTAAGGGTTGAAATTTAAGGGTGGATTTTTTCAACCCTAAACTTGATAAGTAAGCATTAAATGTATTTTTTTCTTGTTAATTAAAGCACAATTATCATTTAAGAACTAGTCTGATCCTTTTAAGTTTATTTTTTCAAACGCTAGAGTGAATATAGCGAATGGCCGTGCGGGGCAAAAAGTTAAATATTTAGTTTTTCTTTCCCTACCACAGGCAAACCGCTAGGCGTATGGCAAAAAAATAAACAAGAAGATTTCATTTCCGGTCTTCGAAACCTCCTGAAAATTTCGTCAAATTCTAAAATAATGAAGGTTTTGAGTGACGGGCACTTGATATGGAATGACCCAATAGCCAGTTTTGTTGGTAGTTCTATCCTTCAAATGCGTTGCATAAATTTGTAATTATACCTGAAATATAATTGGCATATAATCTAAGTTTATTTCGTTCTTGACTTGTAAATATTATTCTCCTGCGTTTTGGCTTCCAGATACGCGCATATCGGCAGCAAAATCGATAGACTCGGCTTCTTGGTCGACGAAGAGGTACAAAAAATACACGGCGATGAGCCGCGAAAGCCGCGAAAGAAGTTTAGAAAGAGACTGACCGATCGGGAGGCTTTAAAGAAATGCGTCCAGCATCACAAGTCTTTAATAAAGTGCGTAAGGTGGTGATTCTTTTCTTGTAAGAAGTAGGCATTTTAAGAATAATTCTAGTTACCTATAAGATGATCTATAAGATTTTACTGAATTTTCCGTAAATATTTTTTTCTGGCTCAAAATTAAGTCTGGAAGTTTTTTGTCAAGTGAATTTGCGAGTAATTTGCAATAAAATACGCTTTTTTATTTTGCTAATGAGGGGTAAAATTGAAATGATTTTTGTTTAATTTTGTGGCTTTCAGATTCATTCACTTGGTTGAGTCGACTTTTGAAGCGATCCTGATTATTCACATCGTCTGCACGCTGGTGCCAACAGGACTCGGCATCAACCTCGTCCTGAAAGTACGTTTGGACTCATCTACTAGCTACTTTTAGTCTTGTCACTTTTGGTAACAACCGTGCAAGTCGTAATACCAGCATGAACATGTATACCCCTACTAATTTCAACATGATAATCCGATACACAGATGGCTCCAACTAGAAGGAATGATGCAATCGATAACTGATAATGTATCGATAATATTTTGATAAATCAATAGTGTATACACACTTTATTTTTATGTTTTCCAACAAAATGTTGAACTATTTGATTAAACATTGTCCCAAGATATCTCCTTTACAATTACAATTATATAAACCTTGCATGTATCGCCGATATAAACGAAATATCGAGCAAATAAATTTCATATTGTGCAAAAAATTGCTTCCGCAATTTTGGTTACTGTTTTACAAAAATGTCAATTTAAACGTCATATAAGAACTTAAAAATATATGTTCTTAGGAGAAGGTTTTTTTTTCTTGCCTTGTCGAAAAACAACCTAGAACCGACCTTTTTTGTAACATTTACGAGGCACTTTGTCAACGGGAGTAGGGTATAAATGTTGGTTCTAAATCAAGAGGAGGAGGAAGTCATTGACTCGTGGAAAAACTGCTGACGTTCGGAAAATTCCTAGCGTTTGGACGGTACGAAACAAATTGCAGATTCAGCAAAAATTTGAGATGTGCGTGTGTGCATTTTCACTGTTAGCTTGTAGTGTAAGGCGATGTTAAGTTTGAAGACAACTAACTATACTCAATTCATTTTGAGATTACCTCTTGCAAATAATCATGCATGGAAACGTGTATGTTTACGTGCACTACTAACGTGATATCTTACAAAAATGTACTAAAGATGTTTAAGAAATATAAATACAGAAAACTTAACAAATTTCCCACGGTCAGATGTCACTGTACCAAATGACAAGTACAGAAAGCATCATAAATCTTACACTCATTTACACACAACTAACGGGTAAGAGTCCAACAGACTTGTTTGACATGCCTTAAGAAAATAACTAGTTCAATGGTCTCTTTGCAGGCTGAAGTAATTGATGTCAAGGTCATCATGGTCATCTTCCTCATCATTGGATGCTACCTCCTACTGGCGGTGATCTGCTTGTCAGCTGACACAATTACGGAACAGGTAATGTGTATCCCAAAAACACATACGTATCATCACCAACAATAACAATTGGTTTACGCACTTTTAGGTACAGGAGGAATAGACAAAAGCTAGCGCTCACTAAAAAAGGCATTTTCTCATACAAATAAACAAACGGCAAAAGTACGATGAGCCTTCGACTTCGTGACACTCAATTCCGATTATTTTGTATTGAAATGAAAAGAAAATAGCGTGCTGGAAACACCGGTTCTCGTTAAGTAACACTGTGCATGATAAGGCTTCGGATGGGTGACCATCATACACATGACCAGTTCTGTTTGGGAGAGAGGTTGGAGGGATAAAAGTAAAGCAACACTGCGCTGGGTCAGGTATTGGATGGGTGGCCATCATACACATGACCAGTTCTGTTTGGGAGATTAGTTGGAGGGATGAAAGTTAGTACAGTAACTTCACTTGCCTTGCTTTTCAACCTCTCGACAACATGGATTAGTTGAGTAATCCTGCTGTTCGCGTTGTCAACCGTCCGCTGGAACAGACGATCAGCCAAAAGTCCCGCTGAGAAACTGGACCACTACAACACGGGGTCTTCAACGGGTTTAGGCTTCATAGTGCTCCGGGGTTAACATTTCTTCCTTCTAAGCAAGGATAAGCTCATCACCCACTCATTTGCCAACCAATGCCGCATCGCAGGTTGCCCAGATCCAGCTTCACCAATCTGTCAATTGCCATAAGAAACCCAGATGAGAAGCATTTCACTCCTGTTATCCAGATTATCCAGGTTTATTTCTATGATCTTTTCTCCAGGACGAGGGAATCCGGGACGCCATCTACGGCTGTGATTGGTTGCAAGCTCCAGACAGCTTCACAAGGTCAATGCGAATCATTATGAGTTACAGCAACCAACCTCTTATTATCAAACTGGCCGGGTGTATTCCACTCAACAGGGAGAACTTTTACGCAGTAAGACATCTACAATGTTTGAAAGTCATCATATAAAGGTCATTGAATATGAAAGATTGACCTTTGGTTCACTGCTGTAATTTACAGTCTAGCTCTTGATTGACAATAAAAATACATTCCTCAGCATTGCCAACAGCACGTGCATTACATTTTAATTATTATTTCTGTGACTGGATTTTCAAATACTTAATAAACTTGAAAATAGATCACTATGATTGTAATAAGAGGTAGACAAATTATTTAAGTAGCATGACGAACGAAACATCTAGGCGTGAAAAAAGCTTTGGAGGAAAAGAAAAATGGTGAATATCAGAAAAGATTATTTCAATTTTTTTCAAATGGACAGTTGGCCCACATGTCACCGCAAAAGCACCGGTTGCACCTCTGCCGTGAAACTGTGTCCTCTCGCTGAACGAAGCATTCTTCAGCAAAACTGAAGGCTGGACCCTAAAATTGACTGAGCTTGTGTTTGTTATTTGCAGACAATGAAGCTGACCTACTCCTACACTATGACCATGCTCACGCAGTTCAAGTAGCGAGCCGAGATCTGCAAGATTAGCATCGAACGTGGACTTATGATCTGTCATGTGCACTCAACCGACTTTTGTCATGTTATTAATTGCACTAAAGAAACTAAATGTATAAAAAAATCGTGTTTTCTAAATCCCTTTAAGGGCATAAAAACAATAAAAAATATAATTTATTACATAGTACCATAGTAGCTCGACTGATTCTCAAAACAGTGCGTCGTTAAAATTATATATTATTCACCACTCACTACGTACTAACCGTGCTACTATGTTCGATCGCTACGATATACGCTACGTGCTACGATATGTTCGATATGAATGGTGAATTTTTTCCACCTTTTAACTTGATAAGTAAGCAAAAAAATTAATTTTTCTTATTATTTAAAGCACGATTTTCAATTAATAACTAGCTTCATTCTTTAAAGTTTAATTGTTCAAACTCTAGAGTGAAAATAGTGAATGGCCTTGCGGGGCAAAAAGTAAAATATTTGGTTTTTCTATCCCCTGCCACGGGCAAGCAACTAGACATATGGCAAAAAAATTAAAATCGTACGTTTATTTTCGGTGTTCTGGACCACCTGAAAATTTTGTCAAATTCTGAAATAGTAAAGGTTTTGAATATGGCCACTTGATATGGAATGACCCCCAACAGACTTTTTTGGCACGCTTGATAAAAAGAACGAGTTCAATGGTCTCTTTGCAGGCTGAAGTAATTGATGTGAAGGTCGTCATGATCATCTTCCTCATCATTGGATGCTACCTCCTACTGGCGGTGATCTGCTTGTCTGCCGACACAATTACGGAACAGGTTAAGTATATCCCAAAAACAAATACGTATCATCTCCAACAATAAAAATTGCTTTACGCATTTTTAGGTGCAGGAGGAATGGACAAAAGCTAGCGCCCACAAAAATTATGAACGACTTTTTTTCATACAAATAAACAAACAGCAAAAGTACGATGAGCCTTCGACTTCGTAACACTCAATTCTGATTATTTTATTTTGAAAAAAAAAAGAACTTAGCGTGCTGGAAACACCGGTTCTCGTTAAGCAACACTGCGCTGAGTCAGGTATTGGATGGGTGACCATCATACACATGACCAGTTCTGTTCGGGAGAGAGGTTGGAGGGATTAAAGTTAGTACAGCAACTTCACTCGCCTTGCTTATCAACCTCTCGACAACATGGATTTGTTGAGGAATCCTGTTATTCGCGTGGTACCGTCCTTCAGAAGGGACGTTAAGCCGGTGGTCCCCTTGGTGCTCTCCGACAGGAGTAGGCTACGTGCCGGCACCGAGTTTCCCCTCCTCCCTTCTGTTCAGGAAAAGTTTATCCTCAATCATTAATGCATTAAACGACGCCATTACACCAGTGTCACGAGGCACATTCTCAAAACAGTGCGTCGTTTAGCCGCACCAATCAATCAAACTATATTATTTACCAATAACTCTTTTTGAGAGGCTCGAAAAATCATCTATTATTACTCTGCCGAAATATTCGATCGTATCAACAACGGCAAAAATTTTTTATTATGTCTCTATGTAATCTGCATCTATTAAAGCCAATGAATATCTTATATCCCAAGGGTCGAATTGGTTTCAGACTTTTTACGTAGTGTTGCGAAGTGGACCTGGACAATGACGGTCAGAGATTCTCTGCATCGACTTTCTGTTACATTCAACTTTCTCAAGGTAAAAAGATTTATCAACCAACATTAAATACATTCGTAAGAAAGAAGCTTTGCAGAAAGTGTTGTCCTTAGCAGTCTTCGCCCCATAAGGATACAATATTTATCTGTGGAGGTCTTTGCCTCATAATGATGGAGTAAATGCGCAAGCTTTATCGGTGGTAGTCTTTGCCTCATAAGGATGGAATATTTGTGCAAGCTTTATCTGTGGTAGTCTTTGCCTCATAAGGATGGAATATCTGTGCAAGCTTTATCTGTGGTAGTCTTTGCCTCATAAGGATGGAATATCTGTGCAAGCTTTATCTGTGGAGGTCTTTGCCTCATAAGGATGGAATATCTGTGCAAGCTAAATCTGTGGTATTCTTTGCCCCATAAGGATGGAATATCTGTACAAGCTTTATCTGTGTTAGTCTTTGTCTCAAAAGGATGGAATATCTGTGCAAGCTTTATCTGTGTTAGTCTTTGCCTCATAAGGATGGAACATCTGTGCAAGCTTTATCTGTGCTAGTATTTGCATCATGAGGATGGAATATCTGTGCAAGCTTTATCTGTGGTAGTCTTTGCCTCATAAGGATAGAATATCTGTGCAAGCTTTATCTATGCTAGTATTTGCATCATGAGGATGGAATATCAGTGCAAGCTTTACCTGCTTATCGAACGATATTGTTGTAATTTTGTCTAGTGTGCTTGTTCGCACTAATCTGTTACGACTTCCGGTACACGAACTTTATAAATACCAAGCTGAAAGACTAGTGAGGCAAAGAAGAATTGAAATGACGTTTGAAGGAATCAAGAAGAGATTCAGTTGGTTGTCGACAAGAATCCAAGAATGGCGCTCCACCGAACTAAACGCCTTTATCTTGTTTAGAACTCTTTTATTCTACATTGGTAAGTTAAACAGTAGTATGGCGGAGCAATTTTTTAAATAATGGTGCACATTTTAACATTTGAAGCATGTGTCGTGAAGTGGGTTAGGGTTTGGACATTATTGTAAATTTTGACATTAAAATAAAAAAACAATGGCTAATACATAATTGAGCCGTTTCTATAAGCTCTGTCAGGCGATCTCAGCATCTCCATGGCTACCAAAAGTTGAATCTACCATTGAACCTCCTATGCTAGGCCATGATATACCCGTGGTAACATTAGATAGCAGAATTGAGAAGCTCTGTCAGGCGATCTCAGCATCTCCATGGCTACCAAACGTTGAATCTACCATTGAACCTCCTATGCTAGACCATGATATACCCGTGGTAACATAAGATAGCAGAATTTAGAAGCTCTGTCAGGCGATCTCAGCATCTCCATGGCTACCAAACGTTGAATCTACCATTGAACCTCCTATGCTAGGCCATGATATACCCGTGGTAACATAAGATAGCAGAATTGAGAAGCTCTGTCAGGCGATCTCAGCATCTCCATGGCTACCAAACGTTGAATCTACCATTGAACCTCCTATGCTAGACCATGATATACCCGTGGTAACATAAGATAGCAGAATTGAGAAGCTCTGTCAGGCGATCTCAGCATCTCCATGTCTACCAAAGGTAGAATATATTATTGAATTTCAGATGCTCAATAGCCTGTTTTATCTTCCAAGTATCTTCCTAGATAGTAAATATTTCATATTCAGGTCACCAAAAGTCAAATATGCCTAATTTTTTTTTTATTGTTTCAACAAGTTTGAAAACTACAACACAGATTAAAAAAAAAAAGAAACAGACTAAAAAAAAATTAGCGTAAGTGTTTTTGACAAAACTTTTATTGTAAAATGGTTTGTATGTGTTTGTAAAACTGTCAGTACGATTTACGATTGGTATATTGGCTGGAATATCATTTGCGTTGGAATGCTTTTATAAGAACTGCTAACGCGTGTCGGTAATAGCCGTTGGGTTTGAAATAATTTAACATCGATCCGTTTCAGGAAATAGCTTGCAAGTCACTCTCTGCGCATGGTAACGATTTTTCTTTGATTTTTCCCGCAAAGGTCTTTGGCCGAAGAAGAATGAACGTCAAGGTTTCGGATCATTCTACAGAAAGTGGCTACCACTTGGCATCTTCTTCATGATCAACTACGGGATGGCAATCGGATTCCCTGGAACTATTTACCAGGCTATAGTTGCCGGCGATGTCCAGTCATTGATGGAGTCTGTTGCCACTTTTTTTGCTGGGCTCCTGATGTACTCCCATCTTTATTGCCTGTTGTACGAAAAGAACAAACTCAGAGCCGTATTCGAGGAGATGAATGTGGTCAGAGAGATGGGCAAGCGGTTACCCTACCGGCCGGTCACAATTTTGATGTTAAACATGCGTTGGATAGAGTTTGTTGTCTTCGCCATGGTCATTTGTGGATTGGTTATTAGCGGCGTTGGCATGTTTCTGATTCCGAAACTGTACATTTCCAGAGATTTTGCATTCAAGTAAGTGTGTGATGGCATTTATTTCTCAGCGATATTTATTATATACATTTATTTCAAACGCGTCGAGGGGAAAATGTTGAAATATTGGCACCTGACAAAATGATCTTAGATCAAACAAAGCCTAAAAAAAAACTATTTCAACTGGGTATTGAATGCTTAGTAATGAACACCTAAATTTCCCAACGTTTCGTAACTTGTACCTGTTACTTTATCAAGGGTAAGAGCAGTCCTGACAATTTTCCAATAACAAAAGAACCTACTTACTTACTTTGTTTAGCATTCAAAACCCAGATCAAACAGTTTTTGTTAAAACTAGTGCCACGGTTACATCAAGTAGACATGAGTCTAAAACAATTACAAACAAAGCCTGGTGGTTTTAAACTCATGTCTACTTGAGTTAATATTTAAAATTTAAAATTTAAAATTTAAAATTTAAAATTTTAATCTAAAATTTTAATTTTTCCAGACACATAATTGGTTAGTAAAAACATAATTTTTTTGAGTTATTGACCCTAATTATTTTATTTAGATGCATTTAGGAAGCTTGAACTTGGTAATTGTTATAATTTTGTGTGATTCTTTTGTTATCGGAAAATTGTCAGGACTGCTCTTACCCTTGATAAAGTAACAGGTACAAGTTACGAAACGTTGGGAAATTTAGTTGTCCTTTACTTAGCATTTAAAACCCAGTTGAAATAGTTTTTGTTACAAACAAAGCATCTTTTAGTAACTTTTCCAACACTTATAAATCAAATGCACCGGTATGTTTTGACAAAAGTAACGAACGTTTTTTTACAAGTCTGGCTTGTTCTAGTGAGTGGTTCCCTTTCGACACCCGGAAGTCGCCTGTCTACGAGGTCCTCTTCTTAATCAACTGTTTACGCATGGTTTATTTGCTTACAATGATGGTGTTGCTGTACATGATCATCTGGGGCATGTTTGTCGAGACGGTCGGCCAATATCGTCTTCTGTCGTACAACATCGACAAAGTACGACATGGTTCGCGAAAAAGTCGGACTGAGGTGCGCAACGGACTGGCAGCACGGTAAGTAACGAACAATCATTGAGTGCATGACGCTGGGTAATGTCTACAACTGGACTTACTAATGACAGGTTTTTGGACACTTTAAAAAACCTGTCACTTACACATGACTTATCAGGACAATTAACATCAGCGCTGTGACTCTGACTAAACCTGTAAACCCAATGACAGGACGTTTAACATTAGCGCTGTGACTCTGACTAAACATATAAACTCAATGACAGGACGTTTAACATTAGCGCTGTGACTCTGACTAAACCTGTAAACCCAATGACAGGACGTTTAACATTAGCGCTTAGACTCTGACTAAACCAGAGAACAAACCTGCGATTTTTTAATTAAACTTAACAGGCGCTAGCAGCACTTTGAAATGTACCTGTTGACTTAATCTTAACTTAAAACCTCCAAATGCTACTGTGCCATGTGGTCCAGTATCTGTAATAAATGAGTTGTATGTATTTTTATAGTAGCCTAATTGTAATGTATTGTATTGTATTTTTCTTTGGTCAATAGAACATTCGAATGTGTTGACCACGTCAGTGTTTATATTAACAAATACATGTGAAATGGTCATTTCAATGGTGACAAATGTGAAAGGTCAAGAGTGGGTAAAATCATTTATGCTGTAGAACATATGGTCAAAGAGATACTGTTTTAAAAGAGCTTTAAAATTGTCTGCGTTGGGCAGCGCATTGATGTAAAAGACTTCGCTATACCGCCCAAGTTTTATTAGTTTTTGACTGAAGAATATTACAGTTACATTACGCTTCTGTATTTGGTTTCTAGCTACGCGCATATCGGCCTCGAGATCGAACAACTCAGTGTCGTGGTCGACGAAGAGTTAAGACTAACTCACGGCGATGAGCCGCGAAAGCCGCGAAAGAAGTTTAAAAAGAAGCTGACCGACCGAGAGGCTTTGAAGAAATGCGTTCAGCATCACCAGTCTATTATAAAGTGCGTCTGGTAGTATTGATAAAGAGGTGTTGAATTGTCAATATCCCGTCACTTCCTTTGTGCCAATCGTCGGTAGTCTGAAGAATGATTTTAGCTTCATTTTTTGGCTTACAGATTCGTCCACTTGGTTGCGTCGACTTTCGAAACGATCCTGTTCATGCACATCGTCTGCACGCTGGTGCCTACAGGAATCGGCATCAACCTCATTCTGAACGTACGTCTGGACTCAGATTAACTTATGGCGTATTTGACTGGCTGACCCGTTATGCCCCGGGTGTGAACTGGGAGCGATTCACTTGTTCAACTGGGCATGTGACTCTGTGCCAGTGCAACTTTCACGTTTTCGACTGGGCATGTGACTCTGTCCCAGTGCAACTTTCACGTGTTCGACTGGGCATGTGACTCTGTCCCAGTGCAACTTTCACGTGTTCGACTGGGCATGTGAATCTGTCCCAGTGCAACTTTCACGTGTTCGACTGGGCATGTGACTCTGTCCCAGTGCAACTTTCACGTGTTCGACTGGGCATGTGACTCTGCCCCAGTGCAACTTTCACGTGTTCGACTGGGCATGTGACTCTGTCCCAGTGCAACTTTCACGTGTTCGACCGGGCATGTGACTCTGCCCCAGTGCAACTTTCACGTGTCTTGTTTGCAGGCTGAATCGATGGAAGAGAAGGTCGTTATGATTGTCTTCCTCGTCATTGGCTGCTACCTCCTACTGGCAGTGATAAGCTTGTTCGCAGACAAAATTACGGAGCAGGTAAAGTGCATGATAGTCGATTTAAGATGGTAGCTGTCAGATTTCATTGATTCAGGTTCGATTTCACTAAACACCGTTTAAATCTTGCTTAATCGGGCGTTAAACGGAGGTTTTAGGGCAAAATTGATTTTCTCCATTCAGCCAACATTGCGAAAGATTTTAAAAAGGAAGTTTAAATAAATACACAAAAAAGATGTAGATTTAAATTTGAATTTGGTGATGATTTAGGAACGCTTTGTCCTGTCACATAAAAGAAATTAAATTTAGCAGCCGTCACTATTTTCTCCCTGTGCAAATCACCGTTAAATATTTGAACCTGGAAGGATGAGGTTTGACTTTCAAACTGTCATTTTAAGGTCAAAGTAAGAAGTCACATTGATATTTTGTTTATATTTCCAAGTCACCAAATATTCCGTTTCAAAGCAAACACATTGTTAAAAACTATTTTTGTCTTGCTCTTTGTGGGTTGTATCAGTTTCTTGGTTTGCAATTATTCAAATATCATTGTTTTAAAGCAAATTAAACCAACAACACCGGACCAGTGCCACACAGCCCGTTGTCAAAACAACGTATCCAGATTATCCAGCTTTATTTCTATGATCTTTTCTCCAGGACGAGGGAATCCGGGACGCCGTCTACGGCTGTGATTGGTTGGGAACTCCAGTCAGCTTCACGAGGTCAATGCGAATTATAATGAGTTACAGCAACCAACCTCTGGTCATCATGCTCGCTGGGTGTATACCACTCAACAGGGAGAACTTTTTCGCAGTAAGACATCAAAACTGTTTAATATCTGGAAACAGAATAATGACTATTTTAGTTAAATAAGTTTTTAACCTTGAATTTTAGCTTAAATCAACGATTTGGAAGATTTAATAATGGCATTTAGACTGTAAAAAGAAACCTACGTGTCCACGGCCATCCGTGCAGAAATTGCCAAAGCCCGCGTTTTTCTTCTTGGGTGCTTAGAAAATAAACTCCCGTAAGAAATAACCTATCGTGCTTTTTTGACCCCTAGAACCTAGACAAATCTCTGATCAGATAAAATTAGAATATTTAGAGCATAGTCCTTTAATCTTTCTCTGTGTTAAATTAATTTGGCTTTATGATACAATTATTTTTTTAGCCACTGTAAGCGAATTACTGCAGGCATGCAATTAGCATGTTACATATTTTCGTGCAGTGCCGCTCTGAGCGGCAGCTACAGCGCTCAGAAGGAAGAATCGTCAGGGAGGGGATAGGGTAGGGAGGGGATAGACTTTTGGTGACTTTGGCCAACGGAGCGACCGCAGGGAAAGACAGTACTCTACAAGAGAATCGTACTCAGCTCGCAGATCGTGCCGCGCGAAAAGCTAGAAATCTTAGATAATTAACTGCAAATTCATATTTTCAGAAAATTCTTTTAAATAGGTAAATTTTAATTCATACCACAGTTATTAATCTATGGTAAAAATTAATTTTGAATGATAATTTCTCCTTTAATACCGGGGTGGCTCATTCAGTAGGGCAGTCAGTGCATGGCCCTGGCAGGTGGCAATTGAAATGAGAGTTCTTAAATTTAATTTTGGCTGTACTCATTTATTCTTTTTTTATTTATTCTTTCATTTAGTTCAAGCTCAACATATTTATTATTTTTATTGTCAGTTGCTTACAATTAACTGACTTTTTTAATCAAGTCTGCTAAACGCACTGCGCCCTAACACGGCGCATCAGAATAGTGCCTCAACCTCGACAGTGTAAATCGATTGAAATTCGCCCAGCAGTCAGGAGCGTGCCACTTGGTCTACCTGCAAATAAAATAACAAAAATCTTAAAATTAGTAAAATAAATTCTTCTATAAGCTTGATACACAACACGCCTTGACCCAATTGGCCCAAATGTCACTGCAAAGCGACAGGTGGCGCCTCTATCGGATAAGAATTTCTCTCGCTAATTGCATTTAGCTCCAGAAACAGAAGACTGGAACCTAAGATTGACTGAGCTTGTGTTTATTATTTGCAGACAATGAAGTTGACCTACTCCTACACTATGACCATGCTCACGCAGTTCAAGTAGCGAGCCGAGATCTGCAAGATTAACATCGAACATGGACTTATGACCTTTCAGGTGCACTCAATCCAGGCACTTTGTTTTCAAGCACGGCTACCTGGGTAGCGGTTGCCGCCAATTATGCCAGCGTTGCCATTCTGTGATTCCCTGATTTTGACATCTCTCAAGTAGACAGTGCTATTTAATTTAATTTAATTTAATTTATTTATTAACTCCAAAATAACATATGGTATACAAAATTTATATACATGTTGTAGGAGATTCGCGATCCACCAATAAGATATCACATTAATACAATGTTTGTCAGCAATGAAATGTAAAAGCATGAATAATAGAATTTACACAGTGTTTGTAAAGTAGTCATTAATATTATAAAAAGACTTTTCTAGTAAGTAAGATTTCAGGCCAGATTCGAACTGAGATAGCGAGTCCATTGTCTTTGTATTGCCTGATAATTTATTGAAGATGGTTGGGCACGCTCCACATACTTGTTTGACAAACTTGGAGGTTCTATATTTGTTTACAAAAATGTTGAGCGTCTGTCTGGTGTCATGGTCATGTACATCCTTATTTACAATAAAATCAGTCTTATTTTTTACACAAAAATTGCACAGTCATAGATCTATTGAGAGAACAGGGACAGCACTTTGTACTTCACAAAATAGTCTCTTGCACTGGTCCGCTTTTTAACTTTGGCTACAATTCTAATTGCTCGTTTTTGGATTTTAAAAATTCTTTTGGCAGGAGTTGAGTAACCCCAAAAAATTAGGCCATATTTCATTACAGAATGGAAGTAAGCGTGGTACACCATTAGCACAGTTTCTAAATTAGATATGGCAGATATTTTTTTAAGGGCGTAGCAAGCCGCAGTTAGTTTCTGCGTTAGCATGGCAACATGATGATGCCAGTTGAGGAAAGGGTCAATATGTGCACCTAGAAATTTGATATTTGGTGCCATATTGAAGCTAATACTGAATGTCTTATTGTTTTCCTTACCCTTCGTAAACAGAATACATTTTGATTTAGATGTGTTGAGAACTAATTTATTTGCGAAGAACCACTTATTCAGCCTGGCGATAGCGCTGCTTATACCGCTACAGTAGTACCTTCCTTCTCTTTTATTGCGTTAGGTAACACGTTGAAAAATCGCGATCCCCAGTCCAGAGGTGATCTTTGTGCTCTTGCCAATTATACCCATCGTTAATTCTTATGTCTTTCTTTATCCTTGTGTTATGTTCGTGGACGGTTTTATTCATCTTTGTCATGTTACTGTTCTTAGTCGTGAATAAAATAACGGAATATATGTACAAGCAAGGTGCTGTCATGATTGAAAGTTTCTTAAATAAAGGCTTGCATGTGTCCTTGATATACACCGTTGCACAAGGGTTCGAACTGGCATAGGACATTGCAAGGTGAATAGGCGTTTCATGCGTTCCGACCCTCCCCAAATTATAATACCGTACAAGAGTAAGGATTGTTTATGGGCAAAGTATATTTGTTTTACTACTTCTAAAGAGACTAAAGCTGTCATTTTTTTGATTAAAAAACATCTAGACGCTATTTTTGTACTTAGGTGATTAATATGAGCTTCCCAATTGAGATTTTTGTCTATAATAAGACCCAAAAATTTAGTTTGATTTTCTTCCCTAAGACTTGTTTTTTCCAGTTTTACTAGTGGACTACTGAGCTTCTCTAGTTGATTAGATCGAAAACGCATAAATGCCGACTTGACCATTTACTCTGCACCATGCTTCGACTTCGCCCACAGCCGAATTGGCTCTCTTACTCTGATCATCGTTCCCTGTGATAACCAAGTGGGTCGTATCATCTGCATAGAGGGTGAGCTCTCCTTCCTTCACCTTGCTCTGGAGGTCACTAGTAAATAGATTGAATAAAATAGGCGATCAATTTGACCCTTGTGGCAATCCCACCGTTAAGGTAATTTCTGATGACATTTCATTCTGACCCTTACTGGTGCACACTTACGATTTGTTTGCGCTTAGAGAGGTACGATCTCACCCAGTCGTTCGCCCAACCATCAATTCCCAGTACCCTAAATTTGCTTAATAGCAGTTCATGTTGTACAGAGTCGAATGCTTTAGAAAAATCGTTAAATATTCCTATTGCATTTTATTTCTGACTGAGGGCTTCTGTTGTTTTGCTAACAAAGAGCTGTTGTTGTGGACTTTCCCTGAACAAATCCATGCTGATTATCGTTACATAACTTAGGGTCATTAACGAAGGTTATTTATCTATTATAACATACTTTCTCAAATATCTTAGAGAATACAGAGTTTAAGGCTATCGGCCTGTAATTAGCAATGTCAGTTCGATCACCTGCTTTGAATAACGGGATAACTTTTGATTTTGGAAAACAACGCCTCTTGAAAACAACCTTGTTTGAGCGAGCAATTTATCAGCCATTTTAGCGGCTGTAACAACTCAAACCCACAGATTTTAATATGTTGCCCGGTATTTCGTCTAAACCATACGATTTTTTTTTTGCTTGATTCATCAATTATTTTAAAATACTCTAGGGGTAGTATTGGAGATAGTGAAATCTTACTACTTATGTTCCTACTTATGTTCCGCTCCCCAACAAAGGTATTACTAGTTGCGGTTACTGCAGATCTTGTGGCCCGAAGATTTTCTATTACACTACTGACATGTGCATTTAACTTATTAGCTACGTCTGTCCTATTTGTGATTGGACCATTACCCTCGGTGCCAGTTCGTATAATGTCCATGTCGTTCCTTGCTCTTTTGCTATTAAGGTTTTGATTGCTGATGGACCGAGCTGCTTTGCCCTTATTGTACGAATTCTTGATCTCATTGTCATTAAAAAGTTTTTCTTCCACTTTGCACAGTGCAGAATATCGTCTTTTAATTACGTCGTATTCAGTCTTTAGATGACTTTCGTTAGTTCGCCTATATTTTTTATATGTTTCTATCTTATAGGGCTGGTTCGGCAAAGGCTATCTGGCTTATGCAGAGCCATTAGAGTCATGTCATACATCTCCACTCCCCAAACAATGCGCACTATTTATTATGGGTTCTTCCAATCCACAACGGATTATGACATAGTCTTTTGGGGCAACGCCTCTGAGTGTAAGGCAATTTTCAAGCTGCAGAAAAGAGCCATTAGGTACATGTTACACTTACCAAGGAGAACCTCATGTAAAGAGATATTTAAAGAGTTATTGATTCTGACAATGCCATGCCTTTTTATCTATAAGTTACTTGTTTTTATCAAATTACATATTGAAGATTTTACTACAACAAGTGAAATACATCCTCATGCAACCTGACAACGGCACGATTTATACATTGACATGCAGCCTCTGGTGAAAGGTCAAAAAACTGTTAATTTTTTAGGTCAACAGTTGTTCAATGCACTGCCAAATGATTTTAAAAACCAGACAACATGTATTTTTAAGACTAAAATAAAAAATGTGTTAATCAAGAATGCCTTTTACAGCGTCAAAGAATTTAAATCATATTTAGACATGGTAAGGGAGTAAAGGATTAAAGTGTTTTATTATTTTTATTATGGCTATGTATGTATTTATCTATATGTACAAAGTGTTAAAACAATATATTTGTTAAAAACAATAATAAATAAATAAAAATAAATAAATATTACCTGAATTGACATGTCTCTTAGTTCCCTCGTAAACCATTTTTTAGTGTTCTTGCGGTTTTTCTTCACTGGTCTACATGTGTTTGGAAAAGCTTTGTTGAAAACTATTAAAAATAATCTCAAGAATTCATTGAACATTTGATTCAAATGCACTAGATCATATATGGAGTCCCAGATGACTAGGTTCATTTCCTCCCTGAATGATTGTATGTTCTTCTCATTAAACTCTCTTCTAATCCTATACTTGACTTCAGGTGCTTGATCACATTTTGGCTTAATGCCCATTAGCTGGAAACAGTGGTCCGATAAGCCGAGATCCTGAATGCTCACTTGTACTACATTTTTACAGAAGTTTGTGACAATATTGTCAATGCATGTACTTGAAGTTTGTGTTATTCTAGTGGGCTCCTTGACTAAAGCTTCCATACCGTGAGAGCGAAATAGATCTGTGAATAATATTTGCTCTTTACTCACACTTTGAAAATTGACATTAAAGTCCCCACATATTGTCACGAATGCGAGGCTAGAGACTCAGATTCAATTGTTGGGGCTGGAAGGAGGCTAGCAACTCTGATCTAATTGAGGGGATTGAACGCACGGGGAGGCAGGACCGTTTCATTCGCGGCTGAGTCAAGTGCATGCGAGGAGATACCGTTCAACCCGACCGTAATTATTTAGTCACGAATGGGGCATTTTGGCATTGGAATTCATGTCACCTGCTAGAGTGGCCGGCCTAGACGAAATCAGCAATGGTCAGCATTAAGAAGGGCATCGGCTATGTGCATCGAGACGAGACTTGTGACAGAGCAGGCTGAGACTTCAGGACGAGAGGACACGGACCACCGGAGAGAGAGCGTGAGACGAGAAGCGTTAAGTATCTATTATTGTAATTATTGTTATTGGGTCGAGTTTAGGATAATGGCTATGTATAGGTTTAGGTCCATAATAAACGGCAAGTAGTTTGTTATTCACGAATAAGTGGTATGTATATAGATCCCTAGTCACTACCCCCTTTCACGAGAGAGCGAGTGCCAACCCCCATGGTACTTTGGTCGCGCGCTGGTGTGGTACACAGGTTATACAGGTTAATACAAGGTTTTATTCGTTTGGATCGTTAGACATACAATAGATGCACAAGGATAATCTTTACGATGGACACGATGATCGATGATCTTCACCGGTGCGCTGTCGGATGTAGACTGTCAGGTAGCTAGCTACCTGCCCCGAATTACCGCTGGTACCCTCTCGCGTATTGCCCCCTGGTCCCCCGGCCCTCTGTTCAATTTCGGCGCGGGAACCAGGCCGCCACAGTACCCCCTTCCCAGTGTTCCAGTTTCTGGTACACGATGTTATGACGCCAGTCTTGCGGGGAACCGGACGCGTCGTCCGGATCTGGTGGTGACTGGTGGAGGTGGTAGTGGGGTGTTTGCGGTGCCATCGCTCGGAATTCTTACGCGAATAGTTGAGCGCAACTCGGGTTCCGGTGTTGGTGGCGCGGTGTGCATCGTTGGGTCCGCCCGGGTGTGTGACATGTCGTCGACCATGATGTAGGCTGGTTTTAGCCTGTCGATCGAGACCGTGATTTTACGGCCGTTTCGACTGATGGTGTAGTGTTTGTCATTGCGGGCTATTACCTCGAATGGCCCGTCGTATGGTTGCTGTAAGGGAGTGCGGACAGCATCGTGGCGCACGAACACGTGTGTGCACGTCGCTAAACGTTTGAACACAAAAATTGCGTGGTGTCCGTGGTGAACCGGCTGCACGGGGCGCAACTCGCTGAGACGGCGTCTCAGGTGACCAACGTAGGCCGATGTCGAGTCTGTTGGCGCGGAAGGTGCTTCGAGGTACTCGCCAGGGAGACGCAAGGTGGTGCCGTATACGAGCTCGGCCGGAGTGGCTTTCAGGTCTTCTTTCCAGGCCGATCGTATACCTAGCATCACCCATGGTAACACCTCCGTCCACTTTTCGGTGCCGTGGCATTTGATGGCGGCCTTTAGCTGCCGGTGCAGGCGTTCGACCATCCCGTTGGCTTGGGGGTGGTACGCCGTCGTTCGGAGGTGAGTCGTGCCGGTCATTTGATTGAGTGACCGGAACAGACTTGACTCAAACTGGCGTCCCTGGTCAGTTGTTATTCTGAGCGGGGTGCCGAAACGGGCAATCCACCCGTTCACGAGGGCGTCCGCCACGTTGGCTGCAGTGATGTCGGGGATGGGTATTGCTTCCGGCCAACGCGTAAAACGGTCCACGCACGTGACTAGGTAGCGGAACCCGTCGGACACCGGTAGTGGTCCTACGATGTCGATGTGGAGGTGCTGAAACCTGGACTCCGGGGTGCTGAAACACCCAATCTGTGCTTTGATGTGGCGCGTGACCTTCGTGCGCTGGCACTCCAGGCATGTTCGGGCCCAATTTCGGCAATCCTTGTTGATCGATGGCCACACGAAACGCTGTGTGACGAGCTTTGTTGTCGCCCTGATGCCGGGATGGGCCAAACCGTGCATGTGGTCAAACACCTGTCGTCGGAATGGACCTGGTATGAACGGGCGTGGTGTTGCCAGCGATGTATCGCACTGGAGGTCAACATCGGTGCCGGGGAGACGTCGGCCGCGAAATCGAAGAGTCGTGCTTGTTGTTTGCAGTAACCCTCGGAGCTCGGCGTCGTCGACTTGTGCTCGCGCGATCGCAGCGTAGTCGATCGGTCCGGAGAGTGCCTCGACGCGCGATAGGGCGTCGGCGACAACGTTCTCCTCGCCGGGAATGTGGCGGATGTCGGTTGTGAATTGTCCGATGTAGTCCAGGTGTCTGAACTGTCTTGGCGAGCATTTCTCGGGTTTTTGTTGAAACGCGAATGTCAGTGGTTTGTGATCCGTGTACACTGCAAATTCCCGCGCTTCCACCATGTGGCGGAAATGTTTGATGGCGTCGTACACCGCTAGTAGTTCCCGATCGTACGCGCCGTACTTCTGCTGAGCCGGGTTTAGTTTCCTTGAAAAGAAGGCGAGAGGCTGCCACCCGTTGGTCGCGCGTTGTTGAAGGACTGCGCCCACGCTCACATCCGACGCGTCGGCGATGATGACCAATTCAGCGTCCAGGTCCGGGTGTGCCAACAGCGTAGTGTCGGCGAGACTGCGTTTGCACTCCGCGAAGGACCTTTCTAGGTCCGGCGTCCAGACAACGGGGGTTTTTCCCGAAATGTTGGACCCGGCGAGAAGGGTATTGAGCGGCGCTTGCGTGCGTGCTGCGGACGGCAAGAAACGGCGGTAAAAGTTAATCATACCGAGGAATTGTCGCAGGTGTTTGACGGTGGTGGGTTGGGGGAACGTTCGGATCGCGTCAACTTTTTCCCCGAGTGGGCGGGTACCTGCTGCACTCACGGTGTACCCGAGAAAACGCACTTCCGCCGCCCCGAACACGCACTTCGATACGTTTATTAAAACTCCGTACTCTGCGAGTCGCGCAAAGAGAAGACGGAGGTGATGTTCGTGCTCCTCTACCGAGGCTGATGCGACCAAAATATCGTCAATGTACGCGTAACACCACTCGAAACCCCTTAGCACCTCGTCGATGAAACGTTGAAATGTCTGCGCGGCGTTGCGCAACCTGAAACTCATATAGGGGAACTCGAAAAGCCCGAACGGGGTTGTGATGGCCGTCTTCGGGACGTCCTCGGGGGCGACCGGTATCTGGTGATACGCGCGCACGAGGTCGACTGTCGAAAATATGGTTTTGTTGGCGAGGGTCTGCGCAAAATCCTGGATGTGGGGTACCGGATAGCGGTCAGGCACGGTCCGGTTGTTGAGCGGACGGTAATCCCCGCAAGGCCTCCACTGGCCCTCCGTCTTGGGGACCAAGTGTAGGGCGGCGGACCAACTGCTGGATGAGCGTCGAGCCACTCCAAACTTCACCATCTCTGCGAACTCCTGCTGGGCGATGCGCAGGCGGTCGGGGGCCAGGCGTCGCGGTCTGCACGAGGTTGGCTGGCCGGGTGTCGTGTGGATGTGGTGTACGGTTTTGTGTTTGACATTTTGCGGGGCGCCGGAGGGACGCGTAACCTCGGGGAACTCGGTGAGGAGTGCGTGGTACGGTGAACCACCGTTGATGACTTTCACCTGCTCTGGTTGGCCGGACGACGGTAGTCCCGAGACGGCGAGTGAGGTGATGCCATCGCTGAGACGTTTGTGGCGTACGTCCACCAGGAGGTGGTAGAACGACAGGAAATCAACTCCCACGATTGGTTGGGAGACGTCGGCAACGACGAATCGCCAGTCGAAAACGCGACGGAGGCCGAGGTCTAGACGGAGGTTGATTATTCCGTAAGTTGCTATCGCCGATCCGTTCGCCGCATACAATTCGTACGTCGTTTTCGCCCGAGGTCCGCTCACCCTCTTCCGGGGGTACACGCAAAGGTCGGACCCGGTGTCTACAAGAAACTGTACCCGCGTCGCGACGTCGGTGACGTAAAGGCGGCTTGATGTTGGGCAGGAGCCAGCCGCGGCTACTGACTGCCCCGGGGGTTTTTCGCCGGGTAGTTGCACGGCTGCTTGCAATGCCTCGCCTTCTCGCCGAACCGATTATGGTAGTAGCACCATCCCTCGTAGGTCGCGCCCGGGGTGGCGTCTCGGCTCGCTGCGGTCCTACGGCGGCTCGTTGAGCGCCCTCGGGCGCGCTGCGCCCCGACCTTGGCCGAGTGCTCCACAGAGAGGGCGGCGATCTGGCGGGACAAGGCCTCGAACATAGCCAGGCAACTCTCCGCTGGCGGGTGGTCCACGCTGGCGACTCGCGACGGGGCGGGCGTGTTCTCCTGGATCTTATCCGCCAAAACCGCCATCTCCTCCAGATCAGTCGACGGCACGGCAGCCAGGATGTCCTGCATTCGCAGTGGCAGGCGGCCCACCCACAGTGTTTTCAACACTGCGTCGGTAATAGTGGTTCCGTCCCCCAGCCCGCGTAGGTGTCGCAGGAACTGGGATGGGGTACGGTCCCCCATCTCCTCGTGCTGGAGGAGCTGCTTAATCCTCGATTCGCGGGACGAAGAGAATCGACGGATTAGCTCACTCTTGAGGAGCTCGTATCTGTTGATGTCTGGGGGGTTTACTATTATGTCCCGGACGACCACGGCGTATCGCTGTTCCAGCGAGCCGGTCACGGCGTGGAACTTCGACAAATCGCGCGTTATCCGTGCCGTCGCGAACTGGCCCTCCAGCTGGGCGAACCACAGCCCGGGGTCGTCAGCCCAAAACGGCGGCACCCGCATGCTCACGCGGTCGACCGCTTGATTTTCGGCGCTCAAAGTCTCGTCCATGGCCCCGCACAACCACTAAACACCAGAATACAACGAACCTGTATCTACCGTTCGTACGGCGTGTCCGGAACCCGTGTAGAAAAATTCGACACGGAATATTAGCACGTGTTTCGGTACCGCACTGAGATTTTTCGCGATATCACGTCGGGGTCACCACTTTGGTCGCGCGCTGGTGTGGTACACAGGTTATACAGGTTAATACAAGGTTTTATTCGTTTGGATCGTTAGACATACAATAGATGCACAAGGATAATCTTTACGATGGACACGATGATCGATGATCTTCACCGGTGCGCTGTCGGATGTAGACTGTCAGGTAGCTAGCTACCTGCCCCGAATTACCGCTGGTACCCTCTCGCGTATTGCCCCCTGGTCCCCCGGCCCTCTGTTCAATTTCGGCGCGGGAACCAGGCCGCCACAGTACCGTAGACATAAGGGTACGTGACAATATTATGCATTTGGCTTCTGCAGTAGACACTTGGTTTTTGATCTTTGACATTCCTTCCAAAAATAGTCTCTGTACACACAGATCACAATTACTCTTTCTCCTTCCCATTCCATTGATACAGCGGTTACCTCAAAGTTTTTCTCTTGAATACCTTTGTTGAACTTGACTAGTGACGTGTCACTGCATTACCTTCCCTAGCATATATTAACATCCAACCGTTCTTATAGATTGATCGGCAGAATGCGTTTTCCAGAACATAACCTTTGATTGTCATGCAGTCTAGTTCTGCTTACATCAGCCAGTGTTCTGTTATGCATAGAATTTGTGGCATAAATTGATGAGTGGCATTTTGCAATGGATCTATTTTGTTCCTAATACACATGTTTCCGTGCATCACTATGTAGCTGTATCCATTATTCAACTTTTTCCTACATGTGCTATCCTTGTTCTTTCCCGCATTCTGCTTCTCCTTACCCTGTAATTGCTACACAACACTGCTATAGCTTATTCGGTCTTCTAATTGTCTCATCTGTCGCTGATTACATTCGCAGTCTTTCGATATCGCCATATGATTAACATTCCGGTTTTGTTTCATTCTTTGGTTTAAATGCACACAGTTATTACATTTCTGACTATCCTCTTTGCATTCCGATCTCATGTGCCTACCTGCACACATCGGGCACACCAAATTGTTACTGCACTGAGACATCTTGTGATTAAATCCGTAGCATTTAAAACATTGCATGATTCTAATATTGTCGTACACTTTAAACCTATACCATCCAATGTTTATTCGACCATTTTTTAACAGCCTGATTCTAGTATTTGCGTCCACTTCTATGATGACCGAATGACCTCCTGACCTGGGTTTCAATACTGTAACCACTTTAAGCACAAAGCTTGGGTCCTCCGATCTTAATTCGTTCTGCGTGATAATTTTCTCACACAGCTCACTTAGTGTCCATATCACCAATTTCGAAATTTGCTACCTGTAGCCGAGGATGCAGTTTTTGCGCTATTTCTGCCGTATATTTCTCTCCTAGAATCAGTTCCACTTCTTTCGCCAGCGCTGTAGCCGATGCGCCATCAATACAGCTGATTCGGACGTCGCCATTTTTATTTTGCCTTAATCCTGATACTCCCACCGGCAACTTGGACGGGTCTATATATGCTTAGTAACATCAGTTTTCGTCAGATTTTGATCCTGCTCATTGTTTTTCGGTTTTATGAGTATCTCTTCCTGTTTGCCCTTTGTTAGCACACTCGCATATAATTGTCTCGTATTTTGCTTCTTGCTATCACTGCGTAAATGTAGTCCTTCTTGCTCCCACACTGCAATTTTCTCACTTTTCAACCTAATTTCCTCTTCAAGACTTTTGATCAGCTTCAAGAGAATACCATTTTTTCTTTCCACCATCGCCAGCTAGTCGTGGTAGATCCATGTTGTTTGCTGCATCATTGACCTGGCCGCCATTCTCCGTCATCACGCACTTGCTACACACCCACTTTATCTCGCTTTCTTCGCTTTTTTCCCCTTGCACTTCTCGCTTCTAAAAATAGCACACCCTTTTCGCTACCTGGCAATCGCGATCCCGCCGACAGGCTCACAAATACGGCATTTTCTGACATAGCCTGAGCCGAGTCGGTAAGGTAGTCATGTAGTTCCTAGGCAGTGCCACTAGAATCCCGCAATCACTAGCTGCTGGCACCCCAAACGACTGCTGCGATCATGGTGTGATGCCAAAGAAGGTCCAAAAAGTTGACAGAAACTTTAACACAGACTGTACGGCTCTACCCTACCCGTATTATTTTCTCTAAACTTCTGGCACTGCACAGTTCACATGATAACCCAATCCGCACCGCTCACAAAACACAGCGTTTGTCATTTTTCTACTGCACTGATTGCATTTATTATTTTTTTTTTTTTTCGGGAGCTCGCCACGACCGTGTCCGGCCCCTCCCGCCCTCTTGTATCCACTCTAGTCGGTCCTTGCCCGATTCATTTAGGTGAATGCCATCTCTAGCGATATGACCCATGGCGATTTGTTTTTCAAGGAAGTTTACATATACATTTTTACAGTTTTTATTCTTATTCAGATTTACTTCCTTGTGAATATTGAAATTAACATCGCGAGTAGCATTGTTGAATGTGTAGCTAGACCTAGGGAGGACATTATTTATAATCAAGTTACACTTATTACTAACCGGCACCAGCTGATGAATCGCCTCTTTAATATTATCATGACAAGATCCTGAGTCTATGTTGATATCATTTGTGCCACCCATCACAATCATCCAGTCGTCGGCTTGAAGGGATTCTGCTACTTCACATGCCTTGCCTTGGAGACTACTTCCTGGCATTTCGCGCCCGGCAGAGCGAAGACTTCAACGTCAAAGTCCTCTCCCAGCGTGAGTTGGATTCTTTGCTTCATCTCGCGGCCGTGACTATCGGCTATCATGACGACACGATGTTTTTTGGATTCTTGGGTGCCAGTACGAGCGCTTAGAAAGCTGCCGTTAATATTTGCAGCGACCGATAACAAGACTTCATTGGTCGACGATGATGCTCTTCGATCTTCGTCCGACGAACCGTCACCCGCAATGCTGCCAGCAGAGGTGCCAATGGGGGTGGTATTTGCATCGGCCGATACCAGGATTTCATTGGTCGATGATGATGCTTTTCGGCATTCGTGAATCGAGCTGTTTCCCGTACTGCTGCCAGTGGGGGTGCCGGGTGACCAATAAGTGGAAATATCACCGTCCGCGGGTGCGTTTAAATAAATCCCGCCACGTTCTGTGACAGTGACAGATGTCAGGTGACCATTTTGCCTTGTTGACGGTTTCACGCACAGTCGATCCAGTTCAGAAAACCTGAGTTGGAGATGGTCAAATTGAATTTGAGATATTTCAAACCTTTTGAGATTCGTTTCGATCTTCATGTTGATGTTGTTGGTCAGCTTGGATTGAATTTTCTCGAGGTTTGTCATCCTAACCCTGATTTCGTGGATAGCTGATTTGAGATCCCTCACCATTTCGTACGTGTCTTGCATTTCTTTACGAACGCCTGCGTACCAGTAGTCAACTTCTGCACTTTTCTTGGCCTCTTCAGAGTCCTCCTCGCTGGCACTAGTGTGGGGAGTTAAACCGATGACAATTTTCGCGCTATCAACCTGATCAGCTGGCAGAGACGTCATGGCGGCGATACTGAGTGACGCGGTCGTAAGGCATGGACCACATTTCCAGAATTTGGAATTACTAGGCGCACCTCCCGAACACTGAATGTGTTTCAAAGTCTTGCAAACACTGCACTCCCTAAATTTACGCACACTTTTAGTACACAACGAGCAGATAATAGTGCGAGGTAGAGAACTTTTTGTGGAACGATCCGACACACGTCCGACTTGATTCGCCATCTTGGCGGGTCATCTTCGCCATCTTTCAAGTGAATTCATTTGTGTTTTCAGTGCTTTTCGTAGTTTTCTCCAATTTGGTGATCAAATGTTGTAAAAACGTGTTACAAACACTTCAATTTAACAGATTATCAAATATTAGGTTAACCTCCGATCCTGCGTTGCCTACATGTTGCAAAAAAAAAAATTTGTGACTAAAATTGAGATCAGCTGGCAGGATTTTATGCTCTATCCAGGTGATTTGAGATCAGCTGGCTGGATCCTATGTTCTATCCAGGTTATTTGAGATCAGCTGGCTGGATCCTATGTTCTATCCAGGTTATTTGAGATAAGCTGGCTGGATCCTATGCTCTATCCAGGTGATTTGAGATCAGCTGGCTGGATCCTATGATCTATCCAGGTTATTTGAGATCAGCTGGCTGGATCCTATGTTCTATCCAGGTTATTTGAGATCAGCTGGCTGGATCCTATGTTCTATCCAGGTTATTTGAGATAAGCTGGCTGGATCCTATGCTCTATCCAGGTTATTTGAGATCAGTTTGCTGGATCCTATGCTCTATCCAGGTTATTTGAGATCAGCTGGCTGGAACCTATGCTCTTTTCAGGTTATTTGAGATCAACTGGCTGGATCCTATGCTCTATCCCGGTTATTTGATATTCATGCCTTTTACAGGTTATTTGAGATTAGCTGGCTGGATCCTATGCTCTATTTAGGTTTTTAAAGGACAGCTAAACGGTATTATTATTTTGTTTAAATAACAATAATGATAAAAATAATGCGAATAATAATTCTTCGCACTGAAGGAACTAAGTACACAAAGGAATAAAACTTTTTGAAACCTTCGCAGGGCATGAACACAAATAAATATAATTTCTTATATAATACCAGTGCAGCACGGCCTATTTTCAAAACAGTGCGTCGTTAAGCTTATATATTATTCACTACTTACTAACCATACGACAATATTCGATCGCATGAACACCAGTTTCACATTCTACTGTCTTTCTTAGTAATTTTAATATAAACCACGTAATAAATATCTGAAATCCCATGTTTAGCGCCTTGTTTTCGACTTTCTAGCGAATGTGACGAAGTGCACCTGGCTGATAAATAGTTAACTTTTGCAACGCTATTCTACTTACTTATATTTATTTATATTTTGTTACTTAAGAGAATATAAAATAAGAACCATATATTCGTAAAACAGTAAAGTTGTAGTGTCGCTTTATCTGTGGTAGTCTTTGCCTCATAAGGATGGAATATCTGTCCAAGCTTTATCTGTGCTAGTCTTTGCCTCATAAGGATGGATTATCTGTGCAAGCTTTATCTGTGCTAGTCTTTGCCTCATAATGATGGAATATCTGTACAAGCTTTATCTGTGCCAGTCTTTGCCTCATAAGGATAGAATATCTGTGCAAGCTTTATCTGTGGTAGTCTTTGCCTCATAAGGATGGAATATCTGTCCAAGCTTTATCTGTGTTAGTCTTTGCCTCATAAGGATGGAATATCTGTCCAAGCTTTATCTGTGATAGTCTTTGCCCCATAAGGATGGAATATCCGTGGAGCTTTATCTGTGATAGTCTTTGCCTCATAAGAATGGAATATCTGTGCAAGGTTTAGCTGTGGTAGTCTTTGCTTTATAAGGATGGAATATCTGTGCAAGCTTTATCTGTGGTAGTCTTTGCTCCATAAGGATATCATATCTGCGCAAGCTTTATCCGTGGTAGTCTTTGCCTCATAAGGATGGAATATCTGTGCAAGCTTTAGCTGTGGCAATCTTTACCTCAAAAGGATGGAATATCCGTGGAAGCTTTATTTGCTTACCGAACGTCATCGTTGTAATTCTATCTAGTCTGCTTGTTTTCACTTATCTTTTACGATTTTCGGTACTCAAACGTGATAAATACCAAGTTGATAGACTAGCGAGGCAAAGAAGAATTGAAATGGCGTTTGAAGGAATGAAGATGAAATTCAATTGTTTGTCGGCAAGAATCCAAGAATGGCGCTCAACCGAATTGAACGCATTCATCTTGTTTAGGACTTTTTTGTTCTACATGGGTAAGTTTCTGGAAACCAGAGCATTGCTGAGCAATTTTTAGAATATCAATTAACACTTAAATTCTTTTAATTTTTAATGCTGGTTTAGACCAACTTTTTTACCTTCTGACACTTCAATCGATAACTCTAACCATGGTGATATATATGCTGCATATATGATATAAGATATTCTTTTTTTAGAATATCTATGGTTTTAAAACGTTGAATCTTCTATTGAACCTCTTTATCAGGCCATGGTGTACCCTCTTTGGTGTAAAACATCTGTCCTCTGAGAGGAGATACCATTTAAGAGCCATTCAAAGTTATATTCGTACTAAAAACTGGTGGGAACAAGACAGAGGCCCCTTAATTTCATTTCCAAACGCACCGTTGACCAGGCTCAGTAGCCAGGATTAAACATTTCTGATTTTACAAATCTTGACAATTATCCTAAATTAACTGTCAACAAGAATTCTAAAAACCAAGGAAATTTAAAGTGAAAATGCTTAGTAAGAATTGACATTGATTTATTTGGTTTTATTTCATTTTCTGGGAAGGTTGCCAAAAGAACAGGATAGCGCGTGCTGGTAATAGCCTTATTGTCTGCAATAGTTGCAAAAAACAGCACGCAAAGCGTCCCAGTTACTATCTCTAGAACCAAACGGTTTGGCGTGTTGGAAACACCGGTCGTCGTGAAATCACCGGTGTTATGCAACACTGCGCTGAGTCAGGTATTGGATGGGTGACCATCATACACATGACCAGTTCTGTTCGGGATAGAGGTTGGAGGGATGAAAGTTAAGCAACACTGCACTGGGTCAGGTATTGGATGGGTGACCATCATACAAATGACCAGTTCTGTTCGGGAGAGAGGTTGGAGGGATGAAAGTTAGTACAGCAACTTCACTCGCCTTGCTTATCAACCTCTCGACAGCGTGGATTTGAGGAGGAATCCTGTTGTTCGCGTTGTACCGTCTTTCGGAAGGAACGTGTAGCCGGTGGTCCCCTTGGTGCTTTTCGACAGGAGTAGGCTCCATGTCGGCACCGGGTTTCCCCTTATCCCTTCTAGACAAGGTTATGTTCTTTATCCTCATCATCATCCATTCATTTAGTATTCACAGACGCCATTATACTTGTACCTCATGTCCAGGGGTCAAAATAGTGCGTCGTTAAACACCACAATTTAATAATCTCTAGAGGATAACGGTTTGTATTTCATTTTCCCTGAAAGGGCTCTGGCCGAAGAAGAATGACCGTCACGGCTTCGGGGCTTTCTACAGAAAGTGGCTACCACGTGGCATCTTCGTGATGATCAACTATGCGATGGCAGTCGGTTTCCCTGTCACAATATACCAGAGTATGGTTGCCGGCGATGTCCAGCCTATTTTAGAGTCTGTCGCCACTATTTTCGCTGCGGTCCTAATGTACGCCCATCTGTATTGCCTGATGTTCCAAAAAGACAGACTCAGAGTCGTATTCGTGGAGATGGACGTGGTCAGAGAGATGGGCAAGCGGTTGCCACATCAGCCGGTCGACATTTTGAGTTTGAACATGAGGTGGATGGAGTTCGTCGTGTTTGGTCTTTTTTTATGTGGATTTGTTTCGATTGGCAATGGCATGGTGATGTACCCGAAACTGTACTTCGCTAGGAAATTTGGATTCAAGTAAGTTTAAGGGCGTTGCTTCTCCCCCACTTTTCTTTACTGGGAAGATAATCCCACTTTTCCTCTTTAATTGAGGTTGGTAAAAACTGTTTTAGCAATTAATATAATCAGGTGGACATTTTCCGGTAACTGGAAACAACTTTTAAAGGAGGTTTTTTCAAAATCGTTGGCTCACATATTTTTTCATATGCAGTTTGGTAGTTTTAAAAAATAGAACAAATATGGACACCACAGTTGCTAAACACTCTCAGATTTTTTTTTGAAATACCGCAAAAAAGCATTGAACAGACTATTTTTTTTACAGCTTGTGCAATTGTAGGACAACTTTTTTATTTTTGTTTTTAAAAGCGACAACATGTTGCCCAATAGTGGAAATTGTGCAAATAAAAGTGAATAGTTTTTGTTTCGTCGCGATCGGATAAGTGGTTTGTGTTGCCGACAAGTTGTGTCCAGACGTGCAGAGGTTGACCTGATATTCCTGATGTAATTGAACAAAGACCCTCCTGATGGGAAGGGGTTGCCGTATTTAGGGGTGTTGGCTACACAGCTCGAGTCGAGACGGATCTTAATGTTGGAATCGTAAAAGATGAACACGAATCGAACAAATACCTAACTAAAAGCCACTTACAATCTTGAAAACTAAAATCACCTAAGTTGCTGGACTTGCTTGTTGGTAACTACCATACAATCCACTTTAACTTGTAACCCAGAGGATGATGTGTTCTAGCGAGTGGTTCCCCTTCGACAAGATCAAGTCACCTGCCTACGAGATCATCTTCTTAGTCAACAGTCTACGCTTGACCTATTTGGTAATAATGATGATCTTACTGTACACGGTCATCTGGGGCATGTTTGTAGAGACGGTCGGACAATATCGCATCCTGTCGTATAACATCGACAAATTACGACACTGTTCAAGAAAAAGTCGAGTGGAGTTGCCCAGAAGACTTGCAACACGGTAGGGAACGTCTCATCATAAGAGCAAGTTGTTGGGTGAATAAGTTTACCCGATGGCAGAACGTTTAAAAAAGTGCTGAAAGCCTGTGGACCTAAAGTATGCTCTTAACTTTGGCAAAGGAACTTTGATTCAAACGACAAACTTTATCTGCGCTGAAACTCTGACTAAGCCTGCGAACTGACATAGGATTTTAACACTTTGTCGGAATATTCAGAAGATACAATTGCCAATGGGAATAACACTTGATCAACCCAATTGGGTCATTCCATATCAAGTGCACACACTCAAAACCTTCACTTTCTCAGAATTTGACGAAATTGTCATGAGGTTTAGAACCCCAGTAATATAAAACTTTTTGTAAATGTTTTTGCCATACGCCTAGCGGTTTGCCCGTGGCAGGGGATGGAAAAACCAAATATTTTACTTTTTGCCCCGCACGGCCATTCACAATATTCACTCTAGCGTTTAAACAAATACACTTAAAAGAATAAGACTAGTTCTTAATTGATAATTGTGCTTTAATTAACAAGAAAAAATACATTTATTGCTTACTTATCAAGTTGAGGGGTGTAAAAAATCAACCCTTAAATTTCCACCCATAATAACTCGAGAAGTGATTTTTTTTAAGCAAAAAGAGCTAAATTAAAATATTTATGTTTTCCATCCCCTGCCATGGGCAAACCGTAAGGCGTATGGCAAAAAATATAAAAGGGGTTTTTATTTTCGGTGTTCTAAACCTCCTGAAAATTTCGTCAAATTCTGAGATAGTGAAGGTTTTGTGTGTGGGCACTTGATATGGAATGACCCAATAGCCAATTTTGTTGGTAGTTCTATCCTTCAAAATGCGTTGCATAAATTTGTAATTAGACCTGAAATATAATTGGCATATAATCTAAGTTTATTTCGTTCTTGACTTGTAAATATTATTCTCCTGCGCTTTGGCTTCCAGATACGCGCATATCGGCAGCGAGATCGACAAACTCGGCTTCTTGGTCGACGAAGAGGTACAAAAAATACACGGCGATGAGCCGCGAAAGCCGCGAAAGAAGTTTAGAAATAGACTGACCGATCGGGAGGCTTTAAATAAATGCGTCCAGCATCACCAGTCTTTAATAAAGTGCGTAAGGTGGTGATTCTTTTCTTGTAACAAGTAGGCATTTTAAGAATAATTGTAGTTACCTTTAAGATGATTTATAAGATTTTACTGAATTTTCCGTAAATACCTTTTTCCGACACAAAAGTAAGTCCGGAATTTTCTCGTCAATTACATTCAATTGTAATTTACAATAATACACACATTTTTTATTTTGCTTATGTGGGGTAAAATATATATATATTTTTTTAAATTTTGTGGCTTTCAGATTCATCCACTTGCTTGAGTCGACTTTCGAAACGATCCTATTCCTGCACATCGTCTGCACGCTGGTGCCAACAGGACTCGGCATCAACCTCGTCCTGAAAGTACGTTTGCCACTTTTAGTCTTGTCACTTTTGGTAACAATCGTGCAAGTCGTAATACCAGCATGAACATGTATACACCTACTAATTTCAACATGATAATCCGATACACAGATGGCTCCAACTAGAAGGAATGATGCAATCGATAACTGATAATGTATCGATAATATTTTGATAAATCAAGAGTGTATACACACTTTATTTTTATGTTTTCCAACACAACACAACTTTTTGATAAAAATTAGTCCCAAGATATCTTCTATACAAGTAAAAATATATAAACCTAGCATGTATCGCCGATATAAACAAGATATCGAGCAAATTATTTTCATATTTTGCAAAAACTTGCTTTCGCAATTTTGGTTACCGTTTTACAAAAATGTCAATTAAAACGTCACTCAAGAACATATATGTTCTTAGAAGAAGGTTTTTTTTCTTGCCTTCTCGGAAAAAAAAGCTAGAACAGACCTTTTTTGTAACATTAACGAGGTACTTTGTCAACGTAAGTAGGGTATAAATGCTGGTTCTAAATCAAGAGGAGGAGGAAGTCATTGAACTGTGAAAAAACTGCTGACGTTTGGCAAATTCCTAGCGTCTTGGACGGTACGAAATAAATAGTAGATTCCGTAGAAATTTGAGATGTGCGTGTGTGCATTTTGACTGTGAGCTTGGGCTGAAAGGTGATATTAAGTTTGAAGACAACTATAGTCGATTAATTTTGAGATGACCTCCTGCATATAATTACACATGTTTACGTGTATTTTTGTGTGCACTACTTACGTGATTTCTTAAAATAAACACACTTTAGATGTTTAATAAATATGAATGCAGCAACCTAATCAAATTTCCCACGGTCAGATGTCACTGTACCAAATGACAAGTACAGAAAGCATTATAAATCTGACACTCATTTGCACACAACTAACGGGTAAGAGTCCAACTGACTTGTTTGACATGCCTTAAGAAAATAACTAGTTCAATGGTCTCTTTGCAGGCTGAAATAATTGATCTCAAGGTCGTCATGATCATCTTTCTCATCATTGGATGCTACCTCCTACTGGCGGTGATCTGCTTGTCTGCCGACACAATTACGGAACAGGTAATGTGTATCCCAAAAACACATACGTATCATCACCAACAATAAGCATTGGTTTACGAATTTTTACGAGTGGGAGGAACAAACAAAAGCAAGTGCCCCACAAAAATATAAAGGGCATTTTCTGATACAAATAAAAAAACAGTTAAAATACGATGAGTCTCCAAATTCGTGAGATAAACTTCCGATTATTTTGTATTAAAATAAAAAGAACTTAGCGTGTTGGAAACACCGGTTCTCATAAGATCTCCGGGGCTAAGCAACACTTCGCTGAGTGGGGTATTGGATGATTGACCATCATACACATGACCAGTTCTGTTTGGGAGAGAGGTTGCAGGGATGAAAGTGAAGCAACACTTCGCTGAGTCAGGTATTGGATGGGTGACCATCATACACATGACCAGTTCTGTTCGGGAGAGAGGTTGGAGGGATGAAAGTTAATCAAGACTGCACTGAGTCAGGTATTGGATGGGTGATCATCATACACATGACCAGTTCTGTTCGGGAGAGAGGTTGCAGGGATGAAAGTGAAGCAACACTTCGCTGAGTCAGGTATTGGATGGGTGACCATCATACACATGACCAGTTCTGTTCGGGAGAGAGGTTGGAGGGATGAAAGTTAAGCAACACTGTGCTGGGTCAGGTATTGGATGGGTGACCATCATACACATGACCAGTTCTGTTCGGGAGGGAGGTTGGAAAGATGAAAGTTAAGCTACACTGCGCTGGGTCAGGTATTGGATGGGTGGCCATCATACACATGACCATTTCTCTTTGGGAGAGAGGTTGGAGAGATTAAAGTTAGTACAGCAACTTTACTTATCGTGCTTATCAACCTCTCGAAAACATGGATTTGTGGAGGAAACCTGTTATGCTAGACGAACATGCTAGACGATCAGCCAAAAGTCCCGCTGAGAAACTGGACCCCTACAACACGGGGTCTTCAACGGGTTTAGGCTTCGAAGTGGTCTGGAGTTCAATCTTCTCCCAACTAAGCAAGGTTAGGTTCATCAGCATCCGCATTATCAATCACTCATTTGCCAACCAGTGCCGCATGGCCGGTTGCTAAGATCCAGCATCACCGGTCTGTTAATCAACCTAAGCCCCCAGATGAAAATCATTTCACTCCTGTTATCCAGATTATCCAGCTTTATTCATATGATCTTTTCTCCAGAACGAGAGAATCCGGGACGCCATCTACGGCTGTGATTGGTTGCAAGCTCCGGACAGCTTCACGAGGTCAATACGCATCATAATGAGTTACAGCAACCAGCCTCTAATCATCAAACTGGCCGGGTGTATACCACTCAACAGACCAAACTTCCTCGCAGTAAGACATCAAAACTGTTTGAAAGTCATCAAATAAATGTCATTGAATATGAAAGGCTGACACTTGGTTTACTGCAGTAATTTACAGTCTAGATCTTGATTGACGATAAAAGACAGTCCTCAGCATTGCCAACAGCTCGTGAATTACATTTTAATTATTATTTCTCTAGCTGGATTTTTAGAATACTTGATGAATTTGAAAATTAATTAGTAAAATTGTTAGAAGAGGTAGACAAATTATTTGAGTAGCATGACGAACGAAACATCTTAGCGTGAACAAAACTTTCAAGAAAAAAAAATAGCAAATGTCTGAAATCGTTATTTCCATTTTTTTCTTAAAAATGATAGTTGGCCCACATTTCACTCCAAAGCGACGGATGGTGCCTCTACCGGATATGAATTTCTTTTGCTAATTGCCTTAAACTCCAGAAACACAAGACTGGACCCTAAAATTGACTGAGCTTGTGTTTGTTATTTGCAGACAATGAAGTTGACCTACTCCTACACTATGACCATGCTCACGCAGTTCAAGTAGCGAGCCGAGATCTGCAAGATTAGCATCGAACGTGTACTTATGACCTGTCAGGTGCATTCAACCGACTTAAGTTATGTTATTAATTGCACTAAAGAAACTAATTAAATAAAACTATCGAGTATCTTGAACCCTTTGCTGGGCTAAAAAACATTAAAAAATATAGTTGATTACCTTATATCAGTGCGGCACAACCATTGCTCAAAACTGTACGTCTTTAAGCTTATATATTACTAACCAATGACTATGTACTATCCGTGCTACTATGTTCGATCGCATGAAAATCAGCTTGAAATTCTACTGCTTTGGTAGGTAATTTTAATAAATAACCTGCAATGAATGCTATCCTAAGTCTTGGTTCCGACTTTCAAGCGAATGTCACGAGGTGTACCTGGACAATGACGGTTTCGTTTTGCCACGCTATTCTTCTAATATTCATTTATATTCTGTTATATCAGAGAATATTAAATACGGAAGAAACATTCGTAACACAGTGCCGTTTTAGTATCGCTTTGTCCATGGTAGCCTTTGCTCCAGAAGGACGGACTACCCGTGCAAGCTTTATCTGTGGTAGTCTTTGCCTCATAAGGATGGAATATCTGTGCAAGCTTTATCTGTAGTAGTCTTTGCCTCATAAGGATGGAAAATCTGTGCAAGCTTCATCTGTGGTAGTCTTTGCCCCATAAGGATGGAATATCTGTGCAAGCTTTATCTGTGGTAGTCTTTGCTTCATAAGGATGGAAAATCTGTGCAAGCTTTATCTGTGGTAGTCTTTGCCCCATAAGGATGGAATATCTGTGCAAGCTTTATCTGTGGCAGTCTTTGCCCCATAAGGATGGAATATCTGTGCAAGCTTTATCTGTGGTAGTCTTTGCTCATAGGGATGGAATATCTGTGCAAGCTTTATCTGTGCTAGTCTTTGCCTCATAAGGATGGAATATCTGTGCAAGCTTTATCTGTGCTAGTCTTTGCCTCATAAGGATGGAATATCTGTGCAAGCTTTATCTGTGGTAGTCTTTGCCTCATAAGGATGGAATATCTGTGCAAGCTTCATCTGTGGTAGTCTTTGCCTCATAAGGATGGAATACTTGTGCAAGCTTTATCTGTGGGAGTCTTTGCCTCATAAGGATGGAATATCTGTGCAAGCTTTATCTGTGGTAGTCTTTGCCTCATAAGGATGGTATATCTGTGCAAGCTTTATCTGTGCTAGTCTTTGCCTCATAAGGATGGAATATCTATGCAAGCTTTATCTGTGCTAGTCTTTGCCTCATAAGGATGGAATATCTGTGCAAGCTTTATCTGTGCTAGTCTTTGCCTCATAAGGATGGAATATCTGTGCAAGCTTTATCTGTGCTAGTCTTTGCCTCATAAGGATGGAATATCTGTGCAAGCTTTATCTGTGTTAGTCTTTGCCTCATAAGGATGGAATATCAGTGCAAGCTTTATCTGTGGTAGTCTTTGCCTCATAAGGATGGAATATCTGTGCAAGCTTTATCTGCTTACCGAACGCCATTGTGGTAATTCTGTCTAGTGTGCTTGTTCTTACTCATCTGTTACGAATTCTGGTACTCGAAAGTGATAAATTCCAAGTTGAAAGACTAGCGAGGCAAAGAAGAATTGAAATGGCATTTGAAGGAATCAAGAAGAGATTCAGTTGTTTGTGGGCAAGAATCCAGGAATGGCACACCACCGAAATGAACGCTTTCATCTTGTACACGACACTTTTGTTCTACATTGGTAAGTCGCTTGAAACCAGTTTAAGCCTGAGCAATTTTTAAAATATCAATTCATACACAACTAGTTTTAATAGTTAGTGCTGATTCGGGAACCAGGTTTGGACCAAACTTAATATCCTATGACACTGCAATCTGCAATCTCTACCCGTGGACCGTGGTGATATAAAACTGCATATTATAGTGTTCTTCTTAGAACTAAAGGGAACCAGGTCGTATATAGGGCATCTTAAGATCATCTCCAAACGCACCGTTAATCAGGCTCAGCAGCCAGACTAAAACATTACTGTCTGTATGAGTCTTGAAAATTATCTACGATTTGCTGTCAGCAAAATGTCTTAAAACCAAGATATTAAAACTGGAAAAGTTTATGTCAGAATTGACATTGATTTCTTTGTTTTTATTTCAATTTTTGGGAAGGTCGCTAACAGAACACGATAGCGCGTGCTGGTAAAAGCCTTATTGTCTGTAATTATTTAACATTCTGCAGGTAACTGCACGCTTAGCGTTCCAGTAACTGTCACTAGAGGATAACGATTTTCCTTTCATTTTCCCCGAAAGGTCTCTGGCCGAAGAAGAATGAATGTCAAGGTTTTGGAGCATTCTACAGAAAGTGGCTACCACGTGGCATCTTCGTGATGATCAACTATGCGATGGCAATCGGTTTCCCTGTCACAATATACCAGAGTATGGTTGCCGGCGATGTCCAGCCTATTTTGGAGTCTGTCGCCACTATTTTCGCTGCGGTTCTAATGTACGCCCATCTGTATTGCCTGATGTTCCAAAAAGAGAAACTCAGAGCCGCATTCAAGGAGATGGACGTGGTCAGAGAGATGGGCAAGAGGTTGCCACATCAGCCGGTCGACATTTTGATGTTGAACGTGAGGTGTATGGAGGCAGTTTTGTTTGCTTTCCTTGTTTGTGGACTGGTTACGGTTTGCGGTTAGCGTACGGTTTGCGTTAGTGCGGTACTTTTCCCAAAACTGTACTTCGCTAAGAAATTTGGATTTAAATAAGTTTAAGGGCGTTTAATCGCCTCCATCTTCTTTTACTAGGCGATCCAGGAAACAAAATCCCATTTTAATTTTTTAACTGAGTTTAATAAAAACTTTTCAGCAACTTAAAAAAAAATGTTTACTGCATATATTTAGGAAAATGTATTAAAGGGGCATTTACCCTACAAAATTTATTTTACAATCGATTTGGAAGGTTTAATAATAGCTTTTGGATAAAAAAAAAACCTCACGTGTCCACGGCCGTCCGTGCAGAAATTGCCAAGGACCGCGTTTATCGGCTTGGGTGCTTAAAAAAAATACTCCCATAAGAAATAACTCGTAGTGCTTTTTTGACCCCTAGCACCTAGACAAACCTCTCATCAGATAAAATTCAAATAATTTGAGCAAAGTCCACCATCCTTTCTCTGTGTTGAAATAATTTAGCTTTATGATACGATCATTTGTTTAGCCACGGTAAGCGAATTACCGCAGGTATGTTATTAGCATGCTGCATATTTCCGTGCAGTGCCGTTTTGAGCGGCAGCGACAGCGCTCGGAAGGGAGAATCGTTAGGGAGGGGATAGGGTAGGGAGGAAATAGGGTAGGGAGGGGATAGACTTTTAGCGACTTCGGCCAACGGAGCGGCCGCAGGGAAAGACAGTACTCTACAAGAGAATCGGACTCGACTCGCAGATCGCACCGCGCGAAAAGCCAGAAATCTTAGATAATAAATTCCAAATCTATATTTTCAGAAAATTCTTTTAAATAGGGCAATTTCAATTCATCCCACAGTGACAAATCCATGGTAAAAATTAATTTTGAAGTTTAAATGCCCCTTAAATAGAGTTGCATCCATTTAATATAAAGTTTTATAAACTGGAATTAACTGTTGAGGAAGACTTTTTGAAATGGTTGGCTCATGTATTTCTTTTTTTGAGAAGTTTGGTAGTGTTAAAAGATAGGACACTAAAAAAACCACAGTTTCTACAAAATCTCAGATTTTTTCAAACACTGGAGAAAATCCTTGAACAGGCTTTTTTTCACAACTTGTGCAACTATAGGATTTTTTGTTTTATTTCAAAAATCTTTAATATGTTGCCAAGTGTAAAATAATCTCCTAGTATTTGTTTCGTCGCAATCTGACACTTGGTTTGGCCAATGAGTTGTATCCAGGTGTGCAGAAATCTACCTGATTTTCCTGAAGAAATCGAATAAAGAGCCTTCTGAAGGGAAGTGGTCGCGGTATTTACGTGAGTTGGCAACACAGCTAGAGTCAAGACGGATTCAAATGTTGGAATCTTACAAGATGAACACGAATTTTACGCAGTAAGACATCAAAAATGTTTAAAGTAGTTTGTGCGTGCGTGCGCTCACGCACCTTTTCTTGCAGTAGTGTACGTCGATCACTCATTCCGGGAAAAGTTTGGTACATTTACATTCAAGAAACACATGTAATTTTTACGTGTTGGTGGAAATTTTATTTGGCAATGGCATTCAGCAGAATGTAGGTAAATTCACAGAATCTTATTATTCTGAAAAATAAATGCCAAATAAACTAGCTCATAATTATGACTACGCAAAGCAATAGCAAGGCTAAGCTTAGCTAAGCTCAGGCAACGCTAGCCTTTGTCAGGCAGCGCCGATAAAGCATAGCGAGAGTATAGAATTGTTTAAATGTTTTTCGCCTTTTAGCATAGCTTCCTTCCTTCCCCACCCCTCCGCCCTCCTGCAAGGAAACACATGATCTATAACAGCATATGAATTTAATTGAGAGCGTACCTAACTTTTTCCTTACAAATAAACCACTGGATAAAGTTCATTGATTATGAAAGGCAGACCGTACGTGCACTGAAGTAGTTTATAGTGTAGCTCTTGATTGTCGATAAAAGACAGTCCTCAGCATTGCCAACAGCTCGTGCATTGCATTTGAATTTTATGTGGCAGGATTGAAAAATACTGAATGAACTTGAAAATGAAAGAGTAAAACTGCAATAAGAGGTCGACGAATTATTCAGGTTGCATAACGAACAAAACATCTTGGTGTGAACAAAAGCTTTGGAGGAAAAGAAAATTGGCGAATATCAGTAAACTAGGTTTCCAGTTTTTTTTTCATAATGACAGTTGGCACCTCAGCCGTGAACCAATGTCCTCTTGCTGAACGAAGCATTTTTCAGCAAAACTGAAGGCTGGACTCTAAGATTGACTGAACCTGTTTTTGTTTTTTGCAGACAACGAAGTTGACCAACTCCTAAACTATGACCATGCTCACGCAGTTCGACTAGCGAGTGGAGATCTGCAAGATTAGCATCGAACGTGGACTTATGACCTGTCAGGTGCACTCAATCGACTTAAGTCATGTTATTAATTGGTCTAAAGAAACTAAATATATAAAAGTATCGTGTATCTTGAACCCTTTGCAGGGCAGAAAAACATTAAAAAATATGATTTCTTACATGATACCAGAGTGGCTCGACCAATTCTCAAAACAGTGCGTCGTTAAACTTATATATTATTAACCAATCGCTATGTACTATCCGTGCTACTATGTTCGATCGAATGAAAAGCCGCTTGAAATTCTACTGCTTTGGTAGGAAATTTAAATAAATAACATGCGATGAATGCCTTATATCCCATGTTTATCGTCTTGGTTTCGATTTCTAAGCGAATGTTACGAATTGTACCTGGATAATGACAGTTTTGCCACGCTATTCTACTTACATTCATTTATATTCTGTTGGGTTAGGGAATGTAAAATACAGAACAAACATTCGTGTAACAGTGACGTTGTAGTGCCGCTTTGTCTATGGAAGCCTTTTGTCCCAAAAGGATGCAAATTCTTTGCAAGCTTTATCCGTGGTAGTCTTTCCCTCATAAGGATGGAATATCTGTGCAAGCTTTATCAGTGATAATATTTGCCTCATAAGGATGGAATATCTGTTCAAGCTTTATCTGTGCTAGTCTTTGCCTCATAAGGATGGAATATCTGTGCAAGCTTTATCTGTGTTAGTCTTTGCCTTACAAGGATGGAATATTTGTGCAAGCTTAATCTGTGATAGTCTTTGCCTCATAAGGATGGAATATCTGTGTAAGCTTTATCTGTGGTAGTCTTTGCCTCAAAAGGATGGAATATCTGTTGAAGCTTTATCTGTGCTAGTCTTTGCCTCATAAGGATGGAATATTTGTGCAAGCTTTACTTGTGGTAGTCTTTGCCTCATAAGGATGGAATATCTGTGCAAGCTTTATCTGCTTAACGAACGTTAAAGTTGTAATTCTGTCTAGTGTGCTTGTTCTTACTCATCTGTTACGAATGCTGGTACACGAAAGTGATCAATTCCAAGTTGAAAGACTAGCGAGGTAAAGAAGAATTGAAATGGCATTTGAAGGAATCAAGAAGATATTTAATTATTTGTCGGCAAGTCTCCAGGAATGGCGCTACACCGAACTGAACGCCTTTATCTTGTTCACGACTCTTTTGTTCTACATTGGTAAGTTTCTGGAAACCAGAGCATGGCTGAGCAATTTTTAGAATATCATTTAAGACTAAAATTCTTTTAATAATTAATGCTGATACGAGAACCTGGTTTGGACCAACCTTAATAACTTCTGACACTTCAATTGATAACTCTACCCGTGGACCGTGGTGATATAAAACTGCTTATTATAGTTCCTCTACTAAGGACTAGTGAGAATCAGGGCATGTATGGGGCCACTTAATTTCATCTCCAGTAGCGCCGTTAATCAGGCTCAGTGGCCAGAATAAAACATTTCTGACTTAACGAATCTTGAAATCTTGAATCCTAGATTTAGTGTCAAAAAGATTCCTAAAATCCAAGGAAATTAAAACGGAAAAGGTTATGTCAGAATTGACATCGATTGATTTGTTTTCATTTCATTTTCTGGGAAGGTCGACAAAAGAACACGATAGCGCGTGCTGGTAATAGCCACATTGTCTGTAATAATTTAACATTCTGTAAAAAAAATTAGGTTTAATGTCCTTCTGACTGTTTTTAGAGGATAACGATTTCCTTTCATTTTCCCCGAAAGGTCTCTGGCCGAAGAAGAATGACTGTCACGGCTTTGGAGCTTTCTACAGAAAGTGGCTACCACGTGGCATCTTCGTGATGATCAACTACGGGATGACGATCGGTTTCCCCCTCATCACGTTCCAGTCTATGGCTGCCGGCGATATCCAGCTAATTTTGGAGTCTGTCGCCACTATTTTCGCTGCGGTCCTAATGTACGCCCATCTGTATTGCCTGATGTTCCAAAAAGACAGACTCAGAGCCGTATTCGTGGAGATGGACGTGGTCAGAGAGATGGGCAAGCGGTTGCCACATCAGCCGGTCGACATTTTGAGTTTGAACATGAGGTGGATGGAGTTCGTCGTGTTTGCTTTCCTTGTGTGTGGACTGATTACGGTTGGCGTTAGTACGGTGCTTTTCCCGAAACTGTACTTTTCTAAGAAATTTGGATTCAAGTAAGTTTAAGGGCGTTAAATCGCCTCCTTTTTCTTGTTCTGTGAAACCCAGGAAAATAAAACCCATTTTTGTTCTTAAACTGAGGTTTGGTAAAAACTGTTTCAGCAACTCATAAAATTTCTTTTAGTGCACTTTATCTGGAAAATCTCTAATAGAGTTGTATCCGTTTATTTAAAGTTTTATAAACTGGATGCCATTATTGAGGAAGGCTTTTCAAAATGGTTGGCTCACGTATTTTTTTTACGTGTTTGTTATGTTTAAAGATAGAACACATATGGGAACAACAGTTTCTACAAAATCTCAGTTTTTGTTTTATCACCAGAGAAAAGCCGTGAACAGGCTCTTTTTTTACAACTTGTGCAACTTTAGGATTTTTATTTTTTATTGTGAAAAGCGCCAATCTGGTGCGAAAAGTGGAATGAATCCCCTAGTTTTTGTTTGGTCGCAATCGGACAAGTTGTGTCCAGACGTGCAGAGGTTGACCTGATATTCCTGATGTAATTGAACAAAGACCCTCCTGATGGGAAGGGGTTGCGGTATTTACGGGTGTTGGCTACACAGCTCGAGTCGAGACAGATTTAAATGTTGGAATCGTTAAAGATGAACACGAATCGAACAAATACCTAACTAAAATCCACTTACAATCTTGAAAACTAAAATCACCTAAGTTGCTGGACTTGCTTGTTGGTAACTACCATACAATCCACTTTAACTATTAACCCAGAGGATGGTGTGTTCTAGCGAGTGGTTCCCCTTCGACACGATCAAGTCGCCTGCCTACGAGGTCGTCTTCTTAGTCAACAGTCTTCGATTGGTTTATTTGTGCACCATGATGATCTTACTGTACATGGTCATCTGGGGCATGTTTGTCGAGACGGTCGGACAATATCGGATCCTATCGTATAACATCGACAAATTACGACACTGTTCAAGAAAAAGTCGAGTGGAGTTGCCCAGAAGACTTGCAACACGGTAGGGAACGTCTCATCATAAGAGCAAGTTGTTGGGTGAATAAGTTTACCCAATGGCAGAACGTTTAAAAAAGTGCTGAAAGCCTGTTGACACAAAGTATGCTCTTAACATCAGCCAAGGAACTTTGATTTAAACGACATACTCTTTCAGCGCTGAAACTCTGACTAAGCCTGCGAACCTACATAGGATTGCAAACCTATGTCGGAATATTCAGGAGATTCAATTACCAATTGGAGTTACCTTGACCAAGAAAGCTAACAGCCAGTTTTATTGGTGTTCTATCCTTCAAATGCGTTGCAATAATTTTTAATCAGATCTGAAACAAATTGTTATATAACCAAGGATGCATTCGTTCTTGACTTGTTTATATTACTCCCCTGCGCTCTGGCTTCTAGATACACGCATATTGGCAGTGAAATCGACAAACTCAGCTTCTTGGTCGACGAAGAGGAACAAAAAATACGCGGCGATGAGCCGCGAAAGCCACGAAAAAAGTCTAGAAAGAGGCTGACCGATCGGGAGGCTTTAAAGAAATGCGTTCAGCATCACCAGTCTTTAATAAAGTGCGTAAGATGGGGATGCTTTTTTTGTAATAGATAGACATTTTATTTTCTTTTAAGAATAATTGTAGTTGTACCGTCTCCAAACCCATTAAAAATGACCTGGAAGATTTTACTGAAGTTTTCGTAAATACCTTGTTCTGACACAAAAATGAGGCCGGAAGGTTGGTGTGAATTTAATTCGAGGGTAATTTTCAATCTCCCACAAACTTTTTTCTTTTTTTTTGCCAATGAGGGGTGATGTAAGAATGATTTTAGTTTCATTTTGTGGCTTTCAGATTCATTCACTTGGTTGAGTCAACTTTTGAAACGATCCTGATTATTCACATCGTCTGCACGCTGGTGCCAACAGGACTCGGCATCAACCTCGTCCTGAACGTACGTCTGGACTTATCTTCTAGCTAATTTTAGTCTTGTCACTTTTGTTATACATTTGTTATACATTTACATTTGTTATTTATAAACTATATAAGCCAAGCAAATCGCTGATGTATCTAAATAAGATATTGAGCAATTTATTTTCATATTGTGCAAAAACTTTCTTTCTCAATTTTTTGCACATTGTTACAGAAATGCAAATTTTAAAGATCACATAAAAACTGTAAAATATATACTGAAGGAAACATTTTTTTTATCTTACCTAGTCGGAAAGCAAGCATAGAACCGTCCTTTTTTGTAACATTTATGAGGTACTTTGTCAACGGGTAAGAGCCCAACTGACTTGTTTGGCACACCAGTTTCATGGTTTATTTGCAGGCTGAAGTAATGGATGTCAAGGTCGTCATGATCATCTTCCTCATCATTGGCTGCTACCTCCTGCTGGCGGTGATCTGCTTGTCTGCCGACACAATTACGGAACAGGTAATGTGTATGCCAAAAACACATAATAATAATAATTTGTTTATTATGAAACATATACACGTTATTTTGAGAGTCAGTTTCTTAAAATTAAATAGCGCAATATTCTTTGACAGTATAAAAACATCTCTCAATTAGAAACTATTTTATGCTATTTTTAGCGCCTGTCCTTTATTTGCCTTAATATATGTAGGTAGAGCATTATACAGTTTTGCACCTGCAAAATCTTGGTCTATCTTTGATAGTTCTCGTTTTATTTACTTAAGCTTAAAATTAAATTAAATTTTTTAAACACAATAGTATTATAAATATATAGGCAAGGAATCGTCATAATTTTAAAATGCTTAAAAATTGGCCTTCAAGAGTCTTTGTAATACAATTCTGACGTTAGGTCCATAGTTGCCCTGGCCATGTATCTCAATGCTCTTTTTGCAATGTAAACAGCCGTTTTGTCTCTCTGCTCTTCCCCACAGTACAATAGGGAAATCTCTTTAAATTTGAAACAATATTTTTTTTTATTTTGTGAGAAAATAATGAACACGTATTTTTTTATTTTCTTCTAAATCCAATTTTGAATAAAATATATCTGTTTAAAATTTTTCCGTTTCAATCTCTGACGTCACAGCCCGTTTTTATCCCGCTACGAGAATTTATATTTTAGCCATTTTAAAACAAATATAAATAGAAAAGTTATGATCGGATTATAAAAAGAAAAAATACGACAGATTTTATTTTAAACGCGTATTTGAACACAATGATAATAATTAAATAATAATCTTAAGGAGATTTCTTTATTCTAAACTGCAGTTTTGTCTGTATATATGCATAGTAAACCATCAGCGCTATTTTTAATGATGCTATCTGCATGATTCGCTGTATCAAGAAGCAAGCTGAAGCGATCTGGGGTGCAAAATTATGAATGTGGCCACCCCAATTAAGAGTGCTACTTAAGATTAGTCCTAGGAACTTGATTTCTTCCACCTCGTGTATTACAGTTTTATCGATGGTTATCAGGGGACCAGAAACAATCTTTTTAAACGGCCTTCTAAACCGCATGTATATAGATTTACCATTGTTTATTAATAGTATTAATTATTAATAGAAATGTATAATTCCTAACAATAAGCATTGGCAGACGCATTTTTTGGGGCGTGGGCAATAGACAGAAGCTAGCGCCCACAAAAATATATAAACGACAATTTCTCATACAAATAAACAAACAGCAAAAACACGATGAGGCTCTGACTTCCTGACACTCAATTCTGATTGTTTTGTATTAAAATTAAAATAAATTAGCGTGCTGGAAACACCGGTCCTCGTTGAGCACAACTGCGCAAGGTCAGATATTGGATGAGTGACCATCATACACATGATCAGTTCTGTTCGGGAGAGAGGTTGTAGGGATGAAAGTTAGTACAGCAACTTCACTCGCCTTGCTCATCAACCTCTCGACAGCATGGATTTGTGGAGGAATCCTGTTCGCGTTGTAAACTGTCCGCTGGAAGGGACGATCATATGAAAGTCTCGCTGACAAACAGGACCACGACCACATTGGGTCTTCAACGCGTTAAGTCTTCGTGGTAGTCCGGGGTTTACTCTTCTTCTTTCCAAGCAAAGTTAGGTTTACCAGCATCCGCATTATCACCCACTTATTTGCCAACCAGTGCCGCATGGCCGGTTGTCCAGATCCAGCTTCACCGATCTGTCAATCAGCCTAAGCCCTCAGATGAAAAGCATTTCCCTCCTGTTATCCAAATTATCCAGCTTTATTGCTATGTACTTTTCTTCAGGACGAGGGAATCCGGGACGCCATCTACGGCTGTGCTTGGTTGGGAGCTCCAGACAGCTTCACGAGGTCAATGCGCATCATTATGAGTTACAGCAACCAGCCTCTAATCATCAAACTGGCCGGGTGTATACCACTCAACAGACCAAACTTCCTCGCAGTAAGACATCAAAACTGTTTGAAAGTCATCAAATAAATGTCATTGAATATGAAAGACTGACCTTTGGTTCACTGCTGTAATTTACAGTCTAGCTCTTGATTGACGATAAAAAGACAGTCCTCAGCATTGCCAACAGCTCGTCATGCGTGCATTCCTTCTTGCATTGCCAAAAACTTTTAGATTAAAATTTAATTATTATTTCTGTGACTGGATTTTATAATACTTAATGAACTAGAAAATGAATGAGTAAGATTGCAATAAAAGGTAGACAATTTACTTAAGTAGCATGACGAGCAAAACATCATGGCGCGAAAAAAGCTTTGGAGGAAAAGAAAAATGGTAAATATCAGAAAACGTTGCTTCCAGGATTTTTTAATAACAAAATTTTGCCCACATTTCATCACAAAGCGACAGGTGACGCCTCTGCCGTGAAACTACGTTCTTTCGCTGAACGAGGAGTTCTTCAGGCGTCACAATGGCGTCACTGTAATTGTTTTTGTTTTTTGCAGACAATGAAGTTGACCTACTCGTACACTATGACCATGCTCACGCAGTTCGACTAGCGAGTGGAGATCTGCAAGATTTGCATAAATCTAAATAAGTACAAAATATCGTGGTTTTTAGACTCATGTCTACTTGATATAAACTTAGCACTAGTTTTAACAAAAAAACTATTTGAAATGGGCTTTGAATGCTTTGAGTGAAGAACAACTAAATTTCGCAACGTTTCGTAACTTGTACCTGTTACTTTATCAAGGGTAAAAGCAGTCATTGAAAAATTAACAGGTACAAGTTCAGAAACGTTGGGAAATTAAGTTTGGTTATTTAAGATCAGCTGGCTGGATCCTATGCTCTATCCATGTTATTTGAGATCAGCTGGCTGGATCCTATGCTCTATCCTAGTTATTTGAGATCAGCTGGCTGGATCCTATGCTCTATCCAGGTTATTTGAGATCAGCTGGCTGGATCCTATGCTCTATCCAGGTTATTTGAGATCAGCTGGCTGAATCCTATGCTCTATCCAGGTTATTTGAGATCAGCTGGCTGGGTCCTATGCTCTATCCAGGTTATTTGAGATCAGCTGGCTGGGTCCTATGCTCTATCCAGGTTATTTGAGATCAGCTGGCTGGATCCTATGCTCTATCCAGGATATTTGAGATCAGCTGGTTGGATCCTATGCTCTATCCATGATTTTTGAGATCAGCTGGCTGAATCCTATGCTCTATCCAGGATATTTGAGATCAGCTGGTTGAATGCTATGCTCTATGCAGTTTTTTTTAAGGACGACGAATCGGAAATATTTTCATTTATCTCACTGCATTGCAAAAAATTACAACTACAATTTATATTTAATATATATTTTTTAACCCCTTTGCGGGGTATTAAAATTATAAAAGTTCCTGTATTTTAGAACATTGTTAATACCATAAAGACTGGTGATCAAGAAAACGGTAAAAATAATTCCATTTGTCAGTGACGTAGGCTTTTCCAGTTTGCAAAGGTTTTTGGGAAGTAAAAAGTTTTGAAATGCCATTATTATTTATTTTTATTATTTAGTACCTTTATTGATTTCTTCACCCTAGCTAGATCCAGTGCGGCAGTATCCATTCTAAAACAGTAGGTATCTCGTTTCACTCCTATTTAATAAACTTTTTTATTTACCAACTACTAGCGTTTAACAGCTGAAAAAATCATCTAGTTTTGACAGAGCCGCAATGTTCGATAGGAAAACCGCCAGCAATACAGATATATTATTTTTACTTTCTATGTAATTTCTGTGATGTACATGCAATAAATATATGATAGCCGATGAGTCATTGTTTCAAACTTTCTACCAATTGTTGTACGAAGTGTTCCTGGTCGATTACGGTCATAGAGTTTCGGAAAGCCAATCTGTTACGATTTGTTGACGGTGTTTTACCCAAACGCAATGTGTTGAAGTCTACATAACACATTCTCATAATTTACCACTTTCCTCTCTGTCTCCCAAGGAAATGCAAGTGCAGAAATAGTGAATTATTTTGCTTCGATGTTTGCAAGTTCAGCTTGAGATTAAAATTGTTATACATCGAAGAATTAAATGTTGTGGGTTTTTTTAATTTCGATTCGTCTTCGACTCGATTCGTTTCAATACACAGATAACATTTTTTTAAATTTTAAACTCTAAACCAAAACGTACGCTGTCCCTATGCGATCAAGGAAATAGAGATTGCCAACGTAAGGATACTTACAATTTAAACATGTCTCGACTTGAAGGCAGAGATTTTTAGACTGAACTTCAAGTTGCGACAGCTATTTGGTACGTAGGATAAACGCTTAGCGCCAAAAAAACGCTAAATACCACTAATACCAGGTAACTGAAAACTGCAACTAGAAATCAATCTCAACATTTCACATTTCCAGTGCTTTGAAAATATTTTCTATCTCGATGTGTAGAAGTTTCAGTGAAAAAAATTCAATACGAAGGGCGACGGAAATAATTCCAGGTGAACGCCTGGTTTCCCTATCGACGGACGTGACCAAAATCAAAACGCTTGATTCTGAATTTCGTTCAACTTTGAAAACCGTGAATAAACTTCGGATCTCAGTGCGATTTTGCTGAGAATTAAATTGGAGAATTTCTATTCTACAAATGTTATTTATTCTCAGATTTGTCTGAAAGAACTGGATCATTTTGTGTACATACATGATGTTTGTCTACGACGCCTTTAAGTAACACATTCTAAAGGTAATCAAATGTAATAAATAATCGATGAGTAATAAATAAGCGAAATCTCATTTAAATTGCAAACGCTTGCAATGCACGGATTTTATTAGAAGTGTTCATAATAATAAAGTATTAAGTAAGGTAGAAATATCTGTGCAAGCTTTATCTGTGCTAGTCTTTGCCTCATAAGGATGGAATATCTGTGCAAGCTTTATCTGTGTTAGTCTTTACCTCATAAGGATGGAATATCTGTGCAAGCTTTATCTGTGGTTGTCTTTACCTCATAAGAATGGAATATATGTGCAAGCTTTATCTGTGCTAGTCTTTGCCTCATAAGGATGGAATATCTGTGCAAGCTTTATCTGTGCTAGTCTTTGCCTCATAAGGATAGAATATCTGTGCAAGCTTTATCTGTGCTAGTCTTTGCCTCATAAGGATGGAATATCTGTGCAAGCTTTATCTGTGCTAGTCTTTGCCTCATAAGGGTGTAATATCTGTGCAAGCTTTATCTGTGCTAGTCTTTGTCTCATAAGGATGGAATATCTGTACAAGCTTTATCTGTGTTAGTCTTTGCCTCATAAGGATGAAATATCTGTGCAAGCTTTATCTGCTTATCGGACGTCATTGGTGTAATTTTGTCTAGTATGCTTGTTCTCACTAACCTGTAAAACTTCCGGTACACGACCGTGATAAATACCAAGTTGAAAGACTAGCGAGGCAAAGAAGAATTGAAATGGCGTTTGAAGAAATCAAGAAGAAAATCAATGGTATGCGGGCAAGAATCCAGGAATGGCGCTTAATCGAACTGAACGCCTTCGTCTTGTTCAGGACTTTTTTGTTCTACATTGGTAAGTTTCTCGAAATAAGTGCATGGCTGAGTTTATTTTAGGATCGCAGTTAAAAATTTTAAGATTTTGTTCTAAAACGGGAACAGGGTTTGATTTAAACTGTTAAACCATCTGACATCCATTCGACAACAATAACCTTATGTATTAAGACTTAGTAGGCTGCAGATACAGATTTAAGGAGATTTGTCTGTAGCATCTCCATGACTACGTTACGTTGAATCTACCATTGAACCTCCTCTGCTAGGCCATAATATACCCGTGGTAACATGAGATAGCAGAATTGAGAAGCTCTGTCAGGTGATCTCAGCATCTCCATAGCTACCAAACGTTGAATCTACCATTGAACCTCCTATGCTAGGCCATGATATACCCGTGGTAACATAAGATAGCAGAATTGAGAAGCTCTGTCAGGCGATCTCAACATCTCCATGGCTACCAAACGTTGAATCTACCATTGAACCTCCTATGCTAGGCCATGATATACCCGTGGTAACATAAGATAGCAGAATTGAGAAGCTCTGTCAGGCGATCTCAGCATCTCCATAGCTACCAAACGTTGAATCTACCATTGAACCTCCTATGCTAGGCCATGATATACCCGTGGTAACATAAGATAGCAGAATTGAGAAGCTCTGTCAGGCGATCTCAGCATCTCCATGGCTACCAAACGTTGAATCTACCATTGAACCTCCTATGCTAGGCCATGATATACCCGTGGTAACATAAGATAGCAGAATTGATAAATACGCGTGCTAGCATTTATTGTTATCCAGTTGTTATCAGTTGACAACGAGAATGGCTATATTAGAAAAAATTCTGTGAAATATGCGTCTGTTCCGGTATAGAACATACCAATTCGAAACACTCTAGAGTATTTTTTGCCATTGAAGCCAGTGGAAAAAAAATAATAGTCATGGTTTTGATATTTAATCTCCAAACTGGCAATGTATCTTCAGAAATTGGAAACTCACATTGAACTTTTCTCCGTAGTCGTTTTCACAGCCATTGCTGTTTTTTTAAATTTTTGGAGTCGTGACTTTACAGTTAATAAGAATACTTAGACCCAAGGAAAGTAAAACTGAGAATGGTAAACTGCAGATCAGTTTATTGAATGCCATTCAAATAATCAAAGTGTCTGAAACAGTTCAACATCCTTCTGAAAACACCACGTTTTTTTATTAACCCTCATATGGTAATATTTTTATCTTTATTTTATCCGGAAGGTCTCTGGCCGAAGAAGAATGACCGCCAAGGCTTCGGGGCTTTCTACAGAAAGTGGCTACCACGTGGCATCTTCGTGATGATCAACTATGCGATGGCAATCGGTTTCCCTGTCATCACATTCCAGTCTATAGTTGCCGGTGATGTCCAGTCAATTTTGGAGTCTGTCGCCACTATTTTCGCTGCGGTCCTAATGTACGCCCATCTGTATTGCCTGATGTTCCAAAAAGACAGACTCAGAGCCGTATTCGAGGAGATGGACGTGGTCAGAGAGATGGGCAAGCGGTTGCCACATCAGCCGGTCGACATTTTGAGTTTGAACATGAGGTGGATGGAGTTCGTCGTGTTTGGTTTTTTTATATGTGGACTTGTTACGATTGGCAATAGCATGGTGATGTTCCCGAAACTGTACTTCGCTAGGAAATTTGGATTCAAGTAAGTTGAAGGGCGTTGTATCTCCTCCGTTTTTCTTTACTGAAAAAAAAAACTATTTCTACTCTTTAATTGAGGTTGGTAAAAATGGTTTTAGCAACTAAACAAATTTTATTTAAGTGCACATTTTCCGAAACCGGAAACAACTAATAAAGGAAGATTTTCAAAATTGATGGCTGACTTATTTTTGCATATGTAGTTTGGCAGTGTTAAATAATATAACAAATATGGGATCCCCAGTTGCTACTATCTCCATTTGAACAGTTTTAACTATGTAAAACTTAGTTTTAACTTACTATGCTGGTGTTTGTGCTTATTGATTAGTCAATTGTAGGTAGACCTTGACTGTTTGTCAATAAATCTGTTGGATCAGGCCTTTAGCGATGGTCCTATGTTCACTTAATTTTTGCTGTCAATTTGACCAATGCAAATAATGAGCTGTCCAAATGTTTTCATTGTGATTTGTTGTCGAATGTGTTGCATATCAGTGCGATTGTATTTAAAAAACTAACATATTTTGTATTTTCTTAAATAAAATCTCGAATAAGTTGGCGTCTTTTACTAACTAACCAATTATGTGTATGAGAAAAATACAAAATACATTAGTTTTTTAATTATTGACCCTGATTATTTTATTTAGATGCATTTAGGAAGCTTGAAATTGGTAATTGTTATTATTTTATGTGGTTCTTTTGTTATCGGAAAATTGTCAGGACTGCTCTTACCCTTGATAAAGTAACAGGTACAAGTTACGAAACGTTGGGAAATTTAGTTGTTCTTCACTTAGCATTGAAAACCCAGTTGAAATAGTTTTTGTTAAAACTAGTGCTAAGTTTACATCAAGTAGACATGAGTCTAAAATCACACAGACTCGCCTAGTGATTTTTTTTAAAACTTGAAAACCAAATGTCCCTGAGTTTTCGTACGTACCAATTGTGACAAACGTTTCCAACAACTTCAACCAGATACTGACCCAGAGGATGATGTTTTCTAGCGAGTGGTTTCCCTTCGACACGTTTAAGTCGCCAGCCTACGAGGTCGTCTTCTTAGTCAACAGTCTTCGATTGGTTTATTTGTGCACCATGATGATCTTACTGTACATGGTCATCTGGGGCATGTTTGTCGAGACGGTCGGACAATATCGCATCCTTTTGTACAACCTCAACCAATTGCGGAGCGATTCTAATGAACGTCGAATGGAGTCGCCGAATAGAGAACTGAACTGGTAGGAATTTCTCATGAGTGCAAAATGTCGGGTGATTTCAACAAGCCACAAATGAGTTAGCACAATGGCAAAACCATAGAAATTAGCACGAAAAACATGTAATAATGATGAAATCTTCTTTAAATTGCAAACGCTTGCAATGCGAAGGGTATAACATTATTATGAACACTATAACCGTCTCAAAAATTGATGCAAAGATTTCATCAAAATACAGCAACGAATCCAACGTCAAATTGGAGTTACTCGAGATTGACAGGTTGTGACGTGATATAGCGTCACTAGAATCAGAGTGACTGTGAGTATTCAAAGCCTCGTTGTTCTACTTCTTGGAGAACTGTCATTCTCATCAAATACACTAAAATCGTCTCTAAAAGCCAGTGTCCAAGTAGCTCAATTGGTTAGAGCAACACCCGCGATAGGTGGAGATCGGGGTTCGAGTCCCCGATTAGGCATCAATTTTTGAGACGGTTATAGTGTTCATAATAATAAAAAACTTTTAATAATTTTAATAATTGGTTTTTATTCCATTTGATTACATGTTCCTAATATTGGAACGTCATTCTTTTAGCCTAGATACATTTATGAATTGATAAAATCTATAAAAGCAATGTTTAGTTATAAATTTCTCAGGTATACTTGAAAATTGTTTGCCTCTTTAAGAATGAGTGTATGTTTGTGGATTAAGTTTAACAATTTTACTCCCATAGCTTCAGAACTTTTGTCATGCATACATTCTTTAAATTTATATTCACGAACGCATCTTGTTTTAGTCAAGTCACGCGTTACATAGTTCACGTTGAACACACAAGGGCGTTCAGTAAAAAAAAAAAACTTCACCTGCTCACAGATTCATTTGTTCTTGCCTTTTAAATATTTTTCCTGTTTTTTTTTTTTTTTTTTTTAATCCAACCACGCGCAAATTGGCAGCAAGCTTGAGGAATTCGGCGTCGAAGGCTGCAAAGAGTTACCAGAAAAAGACGACAATGAACCACGAAATCCGCAAAAGAAGATTGAAAGTAGGCTGACCGACCGGGATGCTCTTGAGATGTGCGTTCAGCATCACCAGTCTTTGATACGGTGAGAGGCTTTTCTTGAGATAAACAGATATTTTACGAATATTTCCCAATTCGTACCGGAGGCGTCAAACTGCTAGATGGCCAAGAATCTAGACAATTTCACGGAGGTTTCCGTGACTACCTTTTCTTCACACAAAATTGATTTACGGGATTACCGTCAACTTCTCCAATATCCAGGCAAAATTCCTCTGTGCCAATGATCGGTATTCTAAGGTATAATTTAAATTTCATTTCTTTGGCTTACAGATTCGTTCTCTTGGTTGAGTCGACGTTCGAAACGATCCTGTTCATGCATTACGTCTGCACGCTGGTGCCCACAGGACTCGGCATCAACCTCGTCCTAAACGTACGTCTGGACTCACATTAACTTATGGCGTATTTGACTGGCTGCCTCGGGTGTGCACTAGGAGACTTTCTCGTGTTCGACTGGGCATGTGACTCTGTGCCAGTGTAACTTTCACGTGTTCGACTGGGCATGTGACTCTGTGCCAGTGCAACTTTCACGTGTTCGACTGGGCATGTGACTCTGCCCCAGTGCAAATTTCACGTGTTCGACTGGGCATGTGACTCTGTCCCAGTGCAACTTTCACGTGTTCAACTGGGCAAATATAAGCTTAAAACAGCGCAGATTTTCTCTGAAATACAACTTTAGTTTAGAGTATAGCAAGCACTTTTCTTCCTATCTTACCCTGATGGCAGAATAGGTTAGAGTCGGTCCTTTTCGTAACATGCACTTGGTTCTTTGTCAAAAGGCATGCGCTCGACAGACTTGATGTAGCACCCATAAATAAAATAACCAGTTCAATCGTTTGTTTCTAGGCTGGAATAATTGATGTTAAGGTCGTCATGATCTTCTTCCTCGTCATTGGCTGCTACCTACTACTGGCGGTGATCTGCTTGTCAGCCGACACAATCACGGATCAGGTAAAGTCTAGCCCAAAAACACATTTGCATCAAATTTTTAACAATGAATTGAATAGTTATGATCCGTTTGTCAAATATACTGCCTTATATTACACACGTATTTCGTTTGTCAGTTTCGTTAGGCTACGTGGAGGCAACAGGTTTCCTCCCCTCCTTTCTAGCCAAAGTTGAACTCATCAGCATCTGTGTAATCATCCATTTATTCATCGATGCTATTAGACCAGTGCCACATGACCCGTTCTCAGAACAGTGCGTCGTTAAACCCAAATAATAAGTGAATCAACCTAAGCCCCCAGATGAAAAGCATTTCCCTCCTGTTATTCAGATTATCCAGCTTTATTGCTATTTACTTTTCTCCAGGACGAGGGAATCCGGGACGCCATCTACGGCTGTGATTGGTTAGGAGCTCCAGACAGCTTCACGAGGTCAATGCGCATTATTATGAGTAACAGCAACCAGCCTCTAATCATCAAACTGGCCGGGTGTATACCACTCAACAGACCAAACTTTCTCGCAGTAAGACATCAAAACTGTTAAAGTTCACAGAATTAGAATAAATTAGTGGTAACAGATGGCTTCCGGGAGGGGCAAAGCTTGCATCTATTTAGTTGACCGTAGGTAAGCTGCGCTTAGTCAAAATTCTAGCTCTTAAAACCAGGTACGAGGCAGCAATTATTTGTTGCCACCAATTTGTGTTTATCTTTTAGTTATGATTTCAGTGGGGCCAGTGGTTAATTTGTAACAAAAAGATGGGTACGCTCTCAATTGAATTCAAGTGCTGTTCTAGTTCGTGTGTTTTCTTGGGGGGAAGGAAGCTGTGCTAAAAGGTGAAAAACATTGAAACAATTTCTATACTCTCGCTACGCTTTGTCGGCGCTGCCTGACAAAGGCTAGCGTTGCCTGAGCCTAGCTAAGCTTAGCCTTGCTGTCGCTTTGCGTAGTCATAATTATGAGCTGGTGTATTTGGCATTTATTTTTCAGAATGATAAGATTTTGTGACTATACCTACGTTTTGCTGAATGCCATTGCCATGTTTCTTGAATTTAAATGTTGAGCAGGCCAAACTTTTCCCGGAATGAGTGAACGATGAATACTGTTGCAAGAAAAGGTGCGTACGCGGCGCGTACGTGGGCGTACGCGCAAAATAACCCCCGAGTGGGTGGGATCAAAAATACTTTACAAGTATGCCTGAAATTTATTTCTTAATTGTATTTATTGGTGGCAGAACTCTGATAGTAGCTTGATAAGCAAAACATCTTGGCTTGTCGGATGCTGTGGCGCAAATGGAAAATGACGGTCATCAGCGAAGAAGGTTTGCAGTTGGCCTACATTTCACCACAAAGCGACGGGTGGCACCCTGCCGTGAAACAATGTCCTCTCGCTGAACGAAGCATTCTTCAACAAAACTCGAGTCTGGAACCTAAGATTGACTGAGCTTGTGTTTGTTATTTGCAGACAATGAAGCTGACCTACTCCTACACTATGACCATGCTCACGCAGATCGACTAGCGAGCCGAGATCTGCAAGTGTAGCATCGAACGTGGACTTATGACCTGTCATGTGCACTCAACCAAGGCCAACACGAGAAACTCACTTTCTTCTCAAATATTCAGAGTGTTTTCATCGATAGTGTTTGTGGTTTTCGAAGTTTTAACGACTGAAATTGTCAAAATTGTTTAAAAAATGTGTTTGAAAGAACTTTAAAATTAGCAATTTAATCATAAAACTATGTCGAACTAAGGGACTAATTGGATTTCAGATATTTCCATTTTTTTTTATTTCTTAGAACCCATGCACCCGTCTAAATTTTTCAATATATTAAAATATGCAATTCTATATAGCCACCAAAGCAATACTCTCCTTTACACTTTTTTTTTTTAGATTGCCTAAAACAATTTGCGATCCACAAAAGTCTAAACGCGTTGACCTCTGCTCACATACTTTTGCGTGTGTTGCTTAACTTTCATCCCTCCAACCTCTCTCCCGAACAGAACTGGTCATGTGTATGATGGTCACCCATCCAATACCTGACTCAGCGCAGTGTTGCTTAACTTTCATCCCTCCAACCTCTCTCCCGAACAGAACTGGTCATGTGTATGATGGTCAACCATCCAATACCTGACCCAGCACAGTGTTGCTTAACTTTCATCCCTCCAACCTCTCTCCTGAACAGAACTGGTCATGTGTATGATGGTCACCCATCCAATACCTGACTAAGCGCAGTGTTGCTTAACTTTCATCCCTCCAACCTCTCTTCCGAACAGAACTGGTCATGTGTATGAAGGTCTACCATCCAATACCTGACCCAGCGCAGTGTTGCTTAACTTTCATCCCTCCAACCTCTCTCCCGAACAGAACTGGTCATGTGTGTGATGGTCACCCATCCAATACCTGACCCAGCGCAGTGTTGCTTAACTTTCATCCCTCCAACCTCTCTCCCGAACAGAACTGGTCATGTGTATGATGGTCACCCATCCAATACCTGACTAAGCGCAGTGTTGCTTAACTTTCATCCCTCCAACCTCTCTCCCGAACAGAACTGGTCATGTGTATGATGGTCACCCATCCAATACCTGATCCAGCGCAGAAGGCCGGTACATATGGTTGCATGCTACGAGATTATCAAGGCCTTTGAAGGAAAAAAATATAATGGAGTGAAATAAAAGTGAAAGATAGTTTGTTAAACAAAGATGTGTGGACTCAGTCTTTTTGATATATTTATACTGCATTTGTTTTATAATTGACATTAATCATTCAACTTCTGTAATCAAAGAAATACATAACCATCAAACAAGCAATAATAAACAATTATTTCAGGATAAATGTATCTCGAAGTATGATGTAATGGATCCGATTGTGGCAGGTTCGAAGTTTTTTTATAAGGCGGTAGAAATTTTAAATTCTACAAGACCTTCCATGTCAAGTTTTAAGTCAGTTTTTAAGAAATTCTTAATAGACCAAGACTTTTATACATTGGATGAATTTATGTTATACAGGCAAGAAAATAAATTGTCATTATTGTTTTATTTTTGTGTGATTTTTGCTTTATTAATTCATCACGTTATGTCGTTTTAACAATTCGTATGCCCTGGCAAAACACGAAATAAATATACAATATTATTTTTATTATTAGTATAATTAAGTGAGTGTGAGAAATAAAGTGTGAAGAAGAATAATGACAGCCACTATCAATTGAAGTGTTAATATTTACTACAATTGTATTATTCGAATTGTTATTATCGATTGCATAAATGTATTTTAACACTAGATGCTGCTGGACACACTATGCTGTTATGACAGTTTTTAGACTCTTTTCTACTTGATCATATCTGTGATCTATTTTATATCATTTATTGATCATATATGAGTTACTGGTTATCGCAAAATTGTCAGGACTGCTCTAACCCTTGAAGAAGTAACAGGTACAAGTTACAAAACGCCGGGAAATTTAGTTGTTCTTCACTTAGCATTCAAAACCCAGTTGAAATAGTTTTTGTTAAAACTATACTGTTATTTTGTGCTCGCAAAAAAGGGGCATGTAATGACCTCTTGTAAAAGTGTTGATTGTCTAGAACTTTAGTTGGCTAGACTCGTGCTTACGGAGTGCCGACCTCAGGGTCGTATAGTACGAGAAGGCTAGGTTGGCGATCTGTGAAACAAAACAAAAACACAGGTGATGTAATGCACGAATTCTGATTGAAATTGCGATCACTTCCATGCGCGGGGTATTTTATTATTATGAACACTAAAACGATCTCAAAATTTGATGTCCAAACGGGGACTCGAACCCCGATCTCCACCTGTCGCGGGTGGAGTCTTTAGGAATTGTTCTCACTTCATTTGTCTTCGCTAAGTTGTGACATGGTAAAGCATCACTAGAATTACAGTGACTGTGAGTATTCACAGCCTCTGGGTTCTACTCCTTGGAGATCCGCCATTCTCATCAAATACACTAAAATTGTCTCAAAAAGAAGTGTCCAAATTGGTCGGGGTTACTGCTTAGTGCTATGGTGGTGCTAGTTAGCACGGTGCTACTGACAGTAATACCAGGGTCACTGCTTGGTGCTATGGTGGTGCTAGTTAGCACGGTGCTACTGACAGTAATACCAGGGTCACTGCTTGGTGCTATGGTGGTGCTAGTTAGCACGGTGCTACTGACAGTAATTCCCGGGTCACTGCTTGGTGCTATGGTGGTGCTAGTAAGCACGGTGCTACTGACAGTTATACCAGAGTTTCGAATTGGCTACCCTATGTTATTCTCCAGGGTTTGAGAGCTTACCCCCAAGAAAGTCTCGTGGGTGAGCGGCACGAATCTAGCAGCTCTGACAAACAGTGGCTGGTTGGCTCGAGACATGACGATCATCATCGACTTCTTGAATCTCTTCGTCGCTGCCAACCAGTCACTCTCGTAGACAGCATCCCTTACCAGCTCGCTCTGTGGGACCAGATGGCTTTTAAAACTAGTTCAAAGTTTTTAAGCTTACGGTGTTTTTATCGTCCCTTCTTCTTTTTCTGGGGTATCCAAAAAACTAAAAATTATTTTGTATTCTCTAATTGGGGTTGGTTAAAAACTTTCTCGGCACTTAAAAAATATTACCGCTTTTTGCACATCTTCCATAAAATTCATTCTTAACAAAATAACTATAACAACGGGATACGCGAAGGCTTTTCAAAGTTGACGCGAGTATTTTTGTGTGTAATGTTTTTGTGTTAACATGTTGAAGGTATATGGGACTCTCAGCTGCTACGAAAATTCTGATTCCTTTTTCTGACAAACACCGGAAAAACTTCTTGAACAGGCTCTTTTCAACGCGTGTAACTTGAGGAGGAACCAATGATTTTTATTTTAAGAATTTTCAATCTGTTGACAATAGTGAGGTGAGTCACCTATTTTTTGTTTATCCATTAGTTGTATCCATTGAAAATAGATATAGACCTGAGTAAGCTCCCACTCCAATAGACCTGAGTAAGCTCCCACTCCAATAGACCTGAGTAAGCTCCCACTCCAATAGACCTGAGTAAGCTCCCACTCCAATAGACCTGAGTAAGCTACCACTCCAATAGACCTGAGTAAGCTCCCACTCCAATAGACCTGAGTAAGCTACCACTCCAATAGACCTGAGTAAGCTCCCACTCCAATAGACCTGAGTAAGCTCCCACTCCAATAGACCTGAATAAGCTCCCACTCCAATAGACCTGAGTAAGCTCCCACTCCAATAAACCTGAGTAAGCTCCCACTCCAATAGACCTGAATAAGCTCCCACTCCAATAGACCTGAGTAAGCTCCCACTCCAATAGACCTGAGTAAGCTACCACTGCAATAGACCTGAGTAAGCTCCCACTCCAATAGACCTGAGTAAGCTCCCACTCCAAAAGACCTGGGTAAGCTCCCACTCCAATAGACCTGAATAAGCTCCCACTCCAATAGACCTGAGTAAGCTCCCACTCCAATAGACCTGAGTAAGCTACCACTGCAATAGACCTGAGTAAGCTCCCACTCCAAAAGACCTGAGTAAGCTCCCACTCCAATAGACCTGAGTAAGCTCCCACTCCAATAGACCTGAGTAAGCTCCCACTCCAATAGACCTGAGTAAGCTCCCACTCCAAAAGACCTGAGTTCAAATATTTTGCACTCATTTGGTTCAAACATTTGGTTCAAACTCGTTGTAACGGTCATTTTCAGATAACAATATAACTGATATACTGAATAATTTAGTTGTAGTTGTTTATTAGTATTTATAAATATAAATATTTATGTATATATCTATCCATGCATATGCTTTATATATTCAAACCCCATTTTACCTCTTCAGTGATCAAATCAGTCATATAGCAGCACATGCCGAGCTCCACGAATAGCGCCAACACAACCATCATGTACACAATCATAAAGAAAATGTGTTCAGCACGTCGTGTCTGCAACAAAAAGCAAGATTTAATTCGGCACTTTTGACTTGAGGTTTACGACATCGGAGATCCGACCTAGAGTGGTGATTCGTAAACCTGGTAATACTGTCAGTAGCACCGTGCTAACTAGCACCACCATAGCACCAAGCAGTGACCCCGACCTAGAGCGGTGATTCGTTACCCTGGTATTACTGTCAGTAGCACCGTGCTAACTAGCACCACCATAGCACCAAGCAGTGATCCTGGTATTACTGTCAGCAGCACCGTGCTAACTAGCACCACCATAGCACCAGGCAGTGACCCTGGTATTACTGTCAGTAGCACCGTGCTAACTAGCACCATCATAGTACCAAGCAGTGAGTCCGACCTAGAGCGGTGATTCGTAACCCTGGTATTACTGTCAGTAGCACCGAGCTAACTCTTACCACCATAGCACCAAACAGTGACCCTGGTATTACTGTCAGTAGCACCGTGCTAACTAGCACCACCATAGCACCAAGCAGTAACCCTGGTATTACTGTCAGTAGCACTGTGCTAACACGCACCACCATAGCACCAAGCAGTGACCCTGGTATTACTGTCAGTAGCACCGTGCTAACTAGCACCACCATAGCACCAAGCAGTGACCCCGACCTAGAGCGGTGATTCGTTACCCTGGTATTACTGTCAGTAGCACCGAGCTTACTAGCATCACCATAGCACCAAGCAGTGACCCCGACCTAGAGCGGTGATTCGTAACCCTGGTATTACTGTCAGTAGCACCATGCTAACTAGCACCACCATAGCACCAAGCAGTGACCCTGGTATTACTGTCAGTAGCACCGTGCTAACTAGCACCACCATAGCACCAAACAGTGACCCCGACCTAGAGTGGCAGTAGAAATTAACACCATTTTAAGTGAATGTGGTTTCAGTAATGCTTCATGCAATCAGATGCTTTGTCATCACTGCACTGTGATGATCAACTGACAACCATTATGCGTTTTTCATTTGAAAACGAGTGTGCTGTCAAAAAACTCTACCATTTTTGAGAAGTAAAACTCTAAAAAATATCTCTGGTCGTATTATCTAGTGCAGTGGTAAAGCCATTTATTGTCCACTCTAGGTAATTCTTTAGGGTGGCTCTCTGTAAGAGTATTTGGTGGGTTTTTATTTTAACCAAACAGTTCTATAATATATGGAGGCTTGGCTTGTATTAGTAAATTTCAGTCTCTTGTACCTTGCTTATGTACATCTCGACTACATAATTATGTCCGCATGGTCCGCTTCGAGCTCTTCGATGGGGATAGGTTACATGCGAATACTGGGTTGCGACATTACTGACCCTAGACTGGTTATCTTTGATAATGAATTCTTGCATACGGCATATCTTCAAAATGAAGATGGCGACACGCTGCGTTGCCGGGTTTCCTATCTACATTCTGTTTTTTTTTCGGAAAATAATAATTCTTACCGTTGCCCAAGCATATTTTACTGTACCACACCACTTGACGTCAACACTGAATCATATTACCTCAATCGCGACGACGTCTGTAAGGTTTTCAAACTCAGCTGGATCGATACCAGCAAAGATGATTACCGCCAGCAGAGAAACAACGCTGACCACCATACTGGTAACCAGCATCGGGGCAAATAAAGTCTCCACCTCTCGGACAAATCTGCGAAAAAAATAACGTGGGCAGTTTGGTAAAAAAAAAGTATTGAAAACTTCTTTAGAAAACAAGGATTTCAAGTTTATAACAAATCGACTTCTTATAGCTGAACTATTTACTGAAGAAAGAATTGTATAGCATGATCATTTTTAGACTTATGTCTACTTGAATTAACCTTAGCTTAAGTTTTAATAAAAACTATTTCAGCTGGGTTCTCTTACCCTTGATAAAGTAACAGGTACAAGTTACGAAACGTTGCGAAGTTTAGTTGTTCTTTACTTAGCATTCAAAACGCAGTTCGAATAGTTTTTGTAAAGAGTTATAGCAATTTTGTTCAAGCCACCCTCCAATCGCATGCTCTATACGTTCGCTCTACCCCAGTGCGAGCTGAGATCCACACTCCACACGTTCAAACTTTGGGGGGTCGAAAATTAATCGATACGCAATTGTCGACGGTATCACTTACCGAACGCACTCTTGATAGCGATAAACACAGCCTCTAAAAATTCGATTCATCTCCTCAGCAACGTCTTTTTCCTTGACAATGGTATTTTCAATCTTCAGAGCCTTTTGTTCCTGAGTTTGGACAGCTAAATATGCACGACTTCTTCCTAGCGTTTCCTCCCGCACTAAGACATCATCATTGTCTTGCTGTTGCCTCACATTCTTGACGGCGTTCTCTCTGATTCGTGCAAAGTCGTGACTTAGGAGTCTAAACTGCCCGACCAAATGCATGAAAGTAGCGGCCATCAGACAGTCTGCGCAGGAGTTGCCAACAACGGTGATGAAAACTCTGATTCCCCAAATGAAGAACACGATTTCATACGTTGGCGATGAATATGGATCAACAGGGAACCAGATTCTAGAAAAAATATTGGTTTTAGAATAAATTTACTTTTTGCGTGTGGCCATTTTTGGAATTTTTCGTCCCTTAAGATTCAGACTGTTTTTTCAAATCCCTTTTGGACTATTTGTCTGGCGCTTGTGCTGACATAATTTAAAAATACCCCGCTCAGCTTTGTACCTGCTGAAGTGCTTCCTCTTGGCGACCAACGTTGGTATGAGGCTACCGTAACCCAAGTTGAACTGCACGATGATGACGACGGTCATTGCAACGAGCCCATTGATCCATCTCTGAATTTCAGCGAATATCTTCTGTTTTTCTTCGCTTGGGTGGTCGGCCATGTCCCAGCGTCTCAACGCCACGATGCGCGTCGTAAACGCCTTGATTTTGTCCCCTCGGTAGTATAAGCACACCATCTTTAAATCCAATAAAACAAGACTTGTCAACCAATAAGACTCGAAGGTTTTGCGTTTTAAATTTGGCAATATTACTATAATGGTGACCAATTTCAAGCTTTTTTGATTAGGTTTCATTTGGTGTTATGTGTCAAATTCAGTTTCACCGAATTTCTGATTTGTATTTAAAGTTTTTAGAGGAGATAATTACAAAAAGACCGCAAGACAGATTAACATTTTTAAAGAATTGTGGTATTATTGGCACTTTAAGCTGTCATATCAAAGATGTTAAAACTTCAGCATTTTCAACTGAGCGTTGTTAAAAAAAATCACAAACAATGTCGTAAACCACAAATAAAAATCTCAGTAAGGAGGGTGTCAGCAAGCTGCTCCAAGCAATAACTATCTCTATTTTCTGCACGTGTTTCCTACTTCTAAATCCAGTGGTTATTTTGTGCGTACGCAATTACGCACATTTTCTTGCAATTGTGTACGTCGATCACTCATTCCGGGAAAAGTTAGGTCTACTCTACATTTAAATTCAAGAAACACGCGTTATTTTCACGTGTTGGTGTTAATTTTATTTGGAAATGGCTTTCAGTAGAACGTAGGCATATTCACAGAATCTTATCATTCTGAAAAATAAATGCCAAATACACAAGCTCATAATTATGACAACGCAAAGCGAAAGCAAGGCTAAGCTTAGCTAAGCTCAGGCAACGCTAGCCTTTGTCAGTCAGCGCCGACAAAGCATAGCGAGAGTATAGAAATTGTTTCAATTTTTTTCGCCTTTTGGTACACGATCCAGAACAGCGCCTGTATTCAATTGAGAGCGTACCCACCTTTTCGTTATTAACCACCGTCAAAATTCTACTCCTAAATCCTACTCTAAAACTTACCTTAGAAAAGGATAAGAGTTCCAAGCAACCCGCACCTATACATTCGAGGACGGCAAGCAGGTCATTAGTTGACGTCAGTGCCCCCAGAGGGAGAAAGATAGTGCAATCTAGGAACCCGAGCACTAAAGTCATTACAATACCGACATCTTGCAGTCTGTGCAGAAGTGTTTTTTTGACGTCTGGACTCCTCGGCCAGAGACCTGCAATCATTCTTTGGTCAATGCTGCAATCTTGGAGAAAGGAATGGTTAGTTACAGCCGCATAAGTATAGATCGGTTTTCTGCATAGGGAAACTTAGTTGTTGAACTGGAGTCACGCTAGATCGCGTGCCGAGCGGCGAATTCGAGACCTCTTAGCATCGGCTCACTAGTTTACCACAAGAACCAATGTTGGCTATGATTGTCAACTTTTTAACTCACACACTGAGGCGCTCAAAAGAAACTGTTATAATTTTATTTTCTAAAGCGAACCTCGTCAAATTGTATTTTAAATATGATTGTTTTTAGAGTCAAGTCTACTTGATCTAAACTTAGCACTAGTTTTAACAAAAACTATTTCAACTGGGTTTTGAATGCTAAGTGAAGGACAACTAAATTTCCCAACGTTTCGTAACTTGTACCTGTTACTTTATCAAGGGTTAGAGCAGTCGTGACAATTTTTCAATAACAAAAGAACCACAAAAAATTATAACAATTACCAAGTTCAAACTTCCTAAATGCATCTTAACAAAATAATCAGGGGGAATATCTAAAAAACTAATGTATTTTGTATTTTCTGAAATAATATACCGAACAAAGTAGCGTTTTTAACTAACTATCTAGATATGTGTATGGATAAAACATGTTAAGTAAAGAAAAGTACAATTTACAAAAAGTTGGGCAATTAAGTTGTCCCTTATATAGCATTCTGACCCCAGTTGAAATAGTTTTTGTTGTATCTTTAATGTTTCTCAGATCGATTGATCAATCAAATTGACAGATTGGTCTCCAGCTGATCAACATTAGGATAAGGGGTTTAACTGCCGAGCAAATCATTAATGATGCGTAGAAAAGCTCACCAGCGAATTGCAGGAGTACAATGGTTAGATCGAGGTCTTGGTTTTCGCGTAGCTTCTGTATCAGCCACATAGTTGACGCTTGCTTGGCTAGACAGTCGAAATAAAGAACTATAACGGCGAGATAAAATCTGATTTAAAATGCAAACGCTTGCAATGTGGGGGGTATTTTATTATTATCAACACAATTACCATCTCAAAAATTGATGCCCAAACGGGGACTCGAACGCCGTCGCCCACCTATCGCGGGTGTTGCTCTAACCAATTGAGCTACTTGGACACTGGCTTTTTGAGACGATTTAATTTAATTGATGAGAATGACGGATCTCCAAGGAGTAGAACTAAGAGGCTGTGAATACTCACAGTCACTCTGATTCTAGTGACGTTTTATCACGTCACACTCTGTCGACCTCGAGTAAACTCCAAAATCTAAAAATCTCATCAAATTCACTAAAATTGTCTCAAAAATCCAGTGTCCAAGTAGCACAATGGGCTAGAGCAACACCCGCAACAGGTGAAGATCGGGGTTCGAGTCCCCGTTTGGGCATAAATTATTGAGTCGGATTTAGTGTTCATATTAATAAAAAACTATAGAGGCGGTGTCAGTCTCAGGGCACGCGAACCCAATGAAATACATTACATGTCCGGTGCTGGCTGTTGAACTTCACCAAGAACTGTGGACAAAAATGAGGTGATATTTTGCCTTCAGTAGCAAGAATATTCTGTATTGAATAAATAACGTCGAAAAAGCATAGCAACCCAACAAACACAAAGAAAAATTCTTCTTAATTCTGAATTATTTATAAATCTAGAAGTTGCCAGCGACGGACCTTTTATTTTTAAAATTTAGGTGGTTTGTTTTACCTCCTGTAAGATTACTTCGGTACGTGTTTCGTATTATTTTAGTCATAGTTAACGCATAAAATGTCCTTGCCACGATTCCATTTCACGAAGCAATTGAATATTTCATGTCTTTCTTGACCAGCGGAAGCCCCACTTGAAACGTTCCTTTTAAGGACAAATTTCTTATTTCGAAAAAATGCGCTGTGCATGGAATTTACAATTCCATGATGATGTTGATCTGAGCTTAATTTTTACACAGTTTTTAAGTGGTGCTTGTATTGAATAATTTTGAGATATTCAGTAATGGCAAATATAACCTGCTATATGGGTGGTACATCAACATGGCAAGTCAAGAGGTATATAGTACGGGTCACATCAGATATTTCAGCCACAAATGCTTGCATAATTCTAGAAAAAATATATGTTGTTCTAATTACTGTAATGCATGTATAATTCAAATTTTCCTCCATTTTCAGCCATTGTGAATGAGGAAACTCGAAAAAACTAAATCCGACCCACTGTGTAGGTACCACCTTCCTTTACTTCGTGAAATTAACTACTGATATTCTTATGTAACCGACACTGGAAATTTCCAACAATTATGAAAGACCTATGTAAGCCGTTTCTACAGGATGTACCTACTATCGCTATTTTTGCTGACCCGACACAACCACTATAATATCATAGCTGGAAAACGACTCCGTCTGGGAACGGAGGCGAACGTGCGTCTCAAGCCTAGTTAGGTAGTGCGTCAGCACATTCTCAGATAGATTAATACCACCGAATGCACGAACCTATATTGAACTACGCAGCACTAACCTTTCTCCATAGTTAGTATTATTACGGCATGGAAAGATTCACACAGGCTCGAACCTTGATCTCGAACTGCATGATCGTACCCTGGGCAGGGTACGACCAGAGCTGGGCCTAAAATAAAGACTTTCACGGATCGAAAGCTCGCCACGTACTCGATAATCTGTGAAAATTTCAAAATTTCAAATTTCAATTACTTCATTTTTTTTCGCAAAAAAATGAAAACCAAATTTTGGTAAAAGTAAGCCTTTTTTGTTCAGGGCTGGGCAAAAAATTGAGATGAGCTTTAAAATCGAAGACGGATCGAAATCCCGTCTTGTACCCTATCATCTGTGAAAATTTCAAAGGAGTATCCCCCATTCATTTTTGCGCAAATAAATGAAAACCAAATTTTGGTAAAAGTTAGCCTTTTTTGTCCAGGGCTGGGCAAAAAATTAAGACTATCACGGATCGAAAGCTCGTCACGTACTCTATAATCGTCTGTCAAAAATGCAATGATGTTTATATTTGCTGTCATGCGGTATTAAGGGTGGAACATTTATGTGCTGTTCTTTTGATATACACTGTTTTTACTGCGGTTTGTTCACATAGTCTGCGAAGTAATTCCGAGCAATCCCGAGCTATTAGATGCGAAGGCTGAGGGACTTCCCCCCAATCGCCCAACGCGCATTGCCTCTCAACGCACATTTCGCGGCACATCTCTTTCGCTTCATTGCTGCGCCAATTTGTGTGGATACATTATAGTATTTATCTGCGATAACACTACGTGTAACTTGATAGAATTATTAATAAACTCAAGATCAACTTCAAGCAATCAACATTATTAAAGCTCGAAACAACAGGTGTTTGAAGGTGAGCCCTTGCTCGTTTCTTATTCTCTCCTTCTCTAAAATTTATATTAAATAACTTGTGCAGATCAATAAACATAGATTATTAGTGTGTTGTATTAATAATGTAAGACATTTGAAGAAAACAACCAATCTTTTGTCTCATTTTCATAATAATTTTTTCTAGGTTATGATATGCCATTTTACACATAAAAATTTCGGAAGGCAGGACAAATTTTCACAAACAAAAAGTAGTCAGGCCGGAGGTACGGGGGACAAACATAGCCCCTTAAAAAAAATAGTGTGGATGTGGGAACAGGATTTTAGTGCCATTTTCTGCAAATGTACGCATTTTAGATATATTAAGGTTTTTCTTGGCACTTGAAATCCTGAGTCGTAGTTATAAATCAACTTTCAATTCATCAGCAGGAAATTTAGGTATAATTCGTATAACTATTTAAAAAAAAAATGTGTCATCACAGATTCTTATATTGTTCTATTCATGTACAGTTCATGTGCAATCAGAATATCATTAGCACAATAAGAGGAACAATTAGCTATTTATAAAGAACAATGCAAATGCAATGTTCGCTTTCGCAATTTTTTAAAAGAAAATTACGATCTAGCGGAACTTTTGAGTGAAAAGCGGGACTGTCCCGACGTAAGCGGGACGTATGGCAACCCAAGGTTCGAGTCCCCGTGTAGGCATCAACTTTTGAGACGGTGATAGTGTTGATACGTAGTGTGCTTAGCCTTATTAAGGCAGTAAGTATTAGAATCACGGGAGAATAATCTATTTGTCTCAGGAGTTTCTTATGATTTTATTAATGCTTTTGACACAGTAGGCCACGATCTTTTACTACAAAAATTGCAAAACATTGGTATTACATAATAAGGAAGCGGCAGGTTGCTACCTGATAAAAGGCTAATGAGTTTAACTTAATTAGAAACGGTCAAAATAATCTACCATTCAAACATCGAATCCCTTCTCAGGTATAGCATATCAGTCAGGGGATGGTCAAATAAAGCAATTTCGATTTTTTTAAATTTGAAAAGAGGGCCATCAGACACATGGCACTCGCAAGTACATACCCCTACGCGGTGATCTGGGTCAAAGACTCCGGAACTTTTTGACTTTGCCAAGCAGTTGCCTCTCTATATTTTTTTAGAAAAACTATTTGAACTGGGTTTTGAATGCTAAGTAAAGGGCTACTAAATTTCCCGACGTTTCGTAACATATACTAGTTACTTCTTCAGAGGTTTGAGCAGTCCTGACAATTTTCCGATAACAAAAGAACCACATACAATTATAACAATTACCTAGTTCGAGCTTCCTAAATGCATCTAAATAAAAGAATCAGGGTCAATAACTCAAAAACTAATGTATTATGTATTTTCTGAAATAAGAACTCGAACACATTGGCGTTTTTTAACTAACTAATTATGTGTATGGAAAAAACGCCAATTTTTCGAGGTTGTCCTAACGTTATGTGATACAATCAAAATTTCCTTATTCATTACGTTTAGTTCTTAATCTGCCTATCCAAATATTTTCTTCTGGATTCTTTGTGCTGATTTCTTCTGTCTCCTCACTGATATTCTCTTTTCTATTTTTCTGTTGTAAAATTGTTCCCCAAGCTCTATCTAGTTGAAAACTATCATCTCTATTGAAGTTATTGGGTTGTTTTTTAATTTCTATTGCTTCTCTGACTTTTCTAGTGAATTTCCTATTATCTCGACATAAAATTCTTACCGTGTCTATTTTAATGTGGTGTTGAAACTCATTTCCGTGTTCTGCACAAGCTGATTGATTTAAGTGTCTTTGTTTTTCCCCAACACTGCTAGATTGTTTTGCTAATCTTATGTGTCTTTCGTGTTCCTTGACTCTTGTGCTAATTTTCCTTCCTGTTTCTCCTATGTAAACTTTTCCACACTCACAACTTACCTCATAGACGCCTTTGCATTCTAATGGAACCTGATCCTTCACTGCAGGTCTTACCATTGTACTTATTTTTCTATCTGCCCTAAATGCTGTAAAAATCTGGTTTTTCGACAGTACTTTTTTAATTTTCTCTCCTATCTTAGGTACATATGGTAAAACTACGATGGATTTGATTTCATCTAAACTTTTTTCACTAATTCCCTTTTCAACTATCTCAGAGTTTATTTCCCTACTTTCTTTATTTTTTAATCGGTTCATTTTTTCAAGTACTCTTCTTATTTCTTTGGTTTTATAACCATTCTGTTGAAAAATGGTCCTAAGTGTTTCTTTTTCTGCCTCGTAGTGTTCCTCATCTGTTAATCTCGCTGATCTTGTCGCTAATGTGTTTAGCACCCCCTGTTTTTGGCTAGGATGATGACATGAATCTGCCTCTCTATAATTTGACAGTTTTTGAACAATATCTAATCCTGACTTATTTTGTGACAGGCACTTTCGAGTCCAGCTGCTGAGCTGTTGGAGTCGAGTGCACCAGAAGAGCTTTGAAGAGTGTGTCCAAGTCAGAATGGATCTCACCATGAGGGAACCCCACTTGGGGGAAACTCTGGAAGGATACTCGGTCTCATTGGAGGAGTTTAAAACGAACATCTTGCAAAGCCGATTCCCCAGCCAAATGCTTCCGGTAATGGTGATGGACTCATAGACGTTATAAAATACACCCTAGACAGTTAGGAAAGTAGGCATTTAGTAACTTAGAAAGTAGGCATTTAGTAACTTAGAAAGTAGGCATTTAGTAACTTAGAAAGTAGGCATTAAATTCTTAAGCTTCTTTTTTCAGCAAAATCTTTTGGCAGGTTTTCTAAACAATTACTTTCGAAGCAAATTTCTATAAACTTAGTTATAAGATCAGGTTTAACTAAATTTTACCTCCTTGTTAAAGAGTTTGTTGAAATTGTTGCCATGACGACTTCCAATCACATGCAGTAAAATTCAGATGTTTCTGTGAGCTAGAGATCCAAAATATAGTTGAAAATTTTGTTGAAACTGTTGCCATGACGACTTACAATCACATGCAGTAAAATTCAGATGTTTCTGTGAGCTAGAGATCCAACTTATAGTTGAACATTGTGGTAAAACCAGATCTTAGAAGCTTATTGGCCGCCGCTTAATTAAATTTTTTTTAATAACTTCACTTTTTTAAGAAGAGAAATATAAAAAATAAAACAATTAATAATAGCAAGTTAATAATAACTACAAAAATAATTCAAGAAGTGTTTATTTTAGTAGTCTTTTAACACAGGTTTCATTACACTTGCACAGGTTGGCCGTGAAGCTAGCGGAACAAAGCTGCTCTTAGAGAAGGGAGCGAACGTTAAGTGCTGTGACAAGGAAGGCTTAACTCCACTTCACCATGCAGCACAGTGGGGCAAGTGTGACGTAGTAAAGCTGCTTTTAGAGAAGGGAGCGAACGTTGAGTGCTATGACAACAAAGGCTGCACTCCACTTTACCATGCAGCACAGAGTGGCGAGTGTGACGTGGTAAAGCTGCTCTTAGAGAAGAGAGCGAACGTTGAGTGCTATGACGACAAAGGCTTGACTCCACTTCACCTTGCAGCGCAGTGGGGCAAGTGTGACATGGTGAAGCTGCTCTTAGAGAAGGGAGCGAACGTTGAGTGCCGTGACAACAAAGACTGCACTCCATTCACGTGGGCCTCATCGAGGGGAAATTCGAAGGTTGTATCCATGTTGTTGCGTTATGGCGCTGTCGTCCACCCTGTATGTATCTATTTGGTTTATTGATTACAGCTCATCCACTGGGTTACAATATAATAAAGTATTTAGTTCCTTCTCGCACTAAAAATACATAAGGACTCTATAAAAGAAACTATATTAATATATAGTAAAGTATAATAAAAATATAATATAATTATTATAATTAAAATATAATAAAGTATTTAGTTCCTTCTCGCACTAAAAATACATAGGGACTCTATAAAAGGAACTATATTAATATGCTGGTACAATTTGCATGGTCAGCATCATATAACAATCTTACAATTATTTCTTCATTAAACACTTAGTAATACTACTCATCCAGAGCTCTCAGTCTTTTTTTAAAAGACTCAACTGAGTCAGGCCATGAGCTTAGCACTGCGTTAATACTATTCCATTTTTGGATTGTCGTTCCCAGAAAAGAGAATCTACCTACATCAGAATTGTAACCTCTAATAGCTAGCTTAAAATAATGGTCATGTCTACCTAGGTAATCTGATTTTTTAATTAAACTTGTCATTTCCTTCCACGCTTCCTGCCCCGTTGTTATTTTATACATGGCTAATAGCTTAGCATTTGCTCTTCTGTCTTCTAAAGGTTTCCACCCCAAATCACGGATCATCTCCGTGGGGCTGTGTCTCCGCCCGTACTTAGATAGTACCTTTCGTGCGGCCTTTCCCTGTACCTTCTCCAACATTTCTTTTAACCCCTGCTGGTTTGGATCCCATGCAAGGCTGGCAAACTCCAAAGATGGCCTTACAATTGATTTATAAGCCATCTCCTTTACCTCCACGCTGCATGATCTGAGGTTCCTCATTACAAAATTTAAGCTACGCATTCCTTTCCCCGCTACGCACTCCACCTGCCTCCGCCATTTCAATTTACTATCTAGTATTACACCAAGATATTTACAATTATTTTCATAAATTAAAGGTACAGAGTTCATTTTATAGTTATATTTAAGTTGGTTACCTTTTCGCTTGTTTGTGAATTTAACTAGCTTGCTTTTGGGCTCATTCAGTCTCATATTATTTTCATACGTCCATTGGCATATCCTATTTAGATTATCCTGTAGATTTTCACAATCATTCAAGTCCCGTACCTCAGAGTATATCATACAATCGTCTGCAAATAGGCGTAACTTACATGATATTTCTTTGTTTATGTCGTTTATAAAAATTATAAAGAGAAGTGGTCCCAGTACGCTTCCCTGTGGTACGCCTGATGTTACTATTACTTCATCTGAATAGCTACTTCCAACTCTTACCACTTGTTTTCTGTTAGTCAGCCATTCCTGAATCCATTTTACAACTCTTGTGTCCAAGTTTAGTTTTCTTAGCTTTCTAACTAAGATATGGTGTGGTACTACATCAAATGCTTTAGCTAAGTCTATTAAGATAGCATCTATTTCCCCATGACTATCCACTGAATCGATTGATAGTTGATCGACCCTGTTGATTGATATGGGTGGACACGGCTCGAAGTGGCTACAGAACTTTATTACAGAGATGAGATTGTGTAAGTTATAATAAAGTGATAAATGTGCAAAAAAAACTTACACCAACGGCTGTCAAACCCCAAAAGTTGTAAGGCAGCACATTTTTTGTTATTTTTTTTTTTTTGCTTACTTATTTCAAGTACTTAAATTCTTTTACACTTCTGGGTCATTCCATATGGAGTGCCCGTCACTCAAAACCTTCACTAGCTCAGAATTAAATACAATTTTCATGAGGTTTAAAACACCAGATATAAAATTTTCTTGTTTAATGTTTTTGCAAAGTATTTTACTTTTTGCTCTGCACGGATATTCACTCTAGCGTTTGAACAAATACACTTTAAAGAATGGGACTAGTTCTTAAATGATAATCATGCTTTAATTAACAAGAAAAAATACATTGATTGCTAACTTATTAAGTTTAGGGGTGAAAGAAATCCACCCTTTATGCTCAATCCTAAATAACTCGCAATAAATATATATATATATTTATTTTTTTCAAGCATCTCCCGCTTAGAATCTTTTCATAAAGAAAAATAGATCATTGCCAGCCATATGATCAGAAGTCATGATTTTTCATTGTTTAGATGTGAGTGCATTTAGTTGTGTTTCTGCACGTCTGTTAGCATGGTCCGTACAAATCAACTGTAAATTGATAGATTATATAGTTTTCCAATTTTAAAATTGTTTGTGCTTCAAAGATTTCTTTTACTTCCTACATTATCGTTTCACTCGGACCTATCACTCTTAAAAAATTCAAATTTTGAAAATCCTGTTTTCTTACAAGGAAATGTGCCCTTGAATTGGCTATGAAGCTATTGGCTATTTGTCTTTAAGGTTTAAGAGTGCGAGCCTTTCCTGGATGTGCACTCGAGTGGCACAGGTGCGCTGGGAAGAATATTCTAGGACTCGAATTCCATTCAACTTCTGTTTTCAATAGCAACGGAGTTTTTTACATTAGTTTTTTTTTGTATGTTTACATTATTTATCTAACTTTTGGTTATTTTCTCTGCGTATTATTTTGTGTCGATATTTCCTTGTTCAATTTGATTTTTTGTTAACGTATATTTCAAATTATTTCTTAGATGACTGCATTTAACAATTGATGCTTCACTACTTCGTTACGAAGAGAAGTATTTCATAGACTTCAATAGAAATTTCTGAAAGAAAAATTTGAAATAGATGAATGTACCTTTATATTGAAAATCTTACACTTGAAGATGCTAAAATACTTAGATAATAGATTTGATTTCAAAGATCACGAACTTAATGCTAGTTCGGAAATAAATTGGTGTGTTAAGGAATTGTTAATAAAAGTACATTTTATAGGGATCATGAAAATATTATGCACTTCCTGCAAAGATTAAAGGTGGTTAAATTTAGTAGGAAATTAGAAAACTTTGTTAGTATTCAAGTACAAATTTAAGCTAGATTGCACAAGAATTAAAATGTACTGTAAATTGTTTGGTTTTTAACCAACAACTTCAAACAAATAAACAATAACAAAAAAATAACAAATGTTTGATTTCTTATAATACTTTGTTGTGCCAATTACTGGCGCACTGAGCGGCAAGTTTAACAATGTTCAGTTAAATTAGCCAACTGAGGATAACATTCACTTACCCATTTCTAAATGGCTGTCAATTTACAAATGATTGACAATAATATAGGTTTTTTTTCATACATTTTTTAAATTATTTTTACAATGCCCTCACCATGCACCATTGTACTCCTCCCAGTTGTGAGTAAGTAACGAACCAGAGCCTCGTAGCAGCGTCCACTTTTTCGCGGGGCTCCGGGGAACACGGTCCAAGGAGCCGGTGAGCTGCACTCGTTGAACACAAAGCAATACTAAATTGGTAAGTGTCTTTGATTGAGATGCTTTAAAAATGTTCCAAAATGTTTGCAGTTTTTTTTTGGTTTTCTCTTGAATTTCCATGCGGGAGCTGAATCCAGAAACCGGACGATGGAACGAAAGCTAGACTGCAAACATTTTCATTATTTTAGTGTTTTTTTCCAGTTTCCTTTCCAACTATATGTTTGAAATAAATGTGGATACCTCGTAAAACTCCCCTGTTTCTACTTGTTTACTTATTAACAAAATATGGCTGAACTTTCTAGTGAACTATTTGTAAGTGTGTTTATTTTTGTATGTCTAATATTTGTGCATATTTCAGGCAAATTTATATCTTATACTTTTTTAAAGAGGAGAGTGGGATTCGGTTGGGTACCAAATTATGACCTGCTAGATTAATATGATTTTTAGACTCATGTCTACTTGATGTCAACTTAGCACTAGTTTTAACAAAAACTATTTCAACTGGGTTTTGATTGCTAAGTGAAGAACAACTAAAATATATCATTAAATAATTAACTTCTTGATCATAATATCTTAAATCTGCTTACGGTGCCAGGGGTCGGCGGTTCGATTCCCGGATCATCCAACTTTTGTGACCCATAGCACTTCATCTGGAACATATTTCTTTTGGTCGAGAGATGGCGATAAAATAATCCAAAGGATACCTTTTATTTTTTATTTTTTTATAGAATATAATATACTGTGGCGATTCTTATATCCCGGTAACTGCGTGGGGGACGCAGCCGCAAGAGGGAATCGCCTCAGGGATCGTTTTCTGGGACGTGCGGTTGCAGAGGGAAGCAGAAGGGTTCCTCTTCACAGACCAGAGCGCCGTTCCCCAAAGTAACGAAACGTTTATTGCCAAATCCAGAGTACAACTCCCCACAGAGGAACTCCCGACAGAGTGCACCGACCGATCGTGACGGGCCTCTCCGATCCCGGTGGGGCGAAGTTACGCGTACTTACGGTTGGCAGCACTTGGTCGCAAGCAAAACCACGCACCCAAACGGTCGAGTCATGGTGTTCGGTCCGGTCCGGGTGTCGTCCGTACGCGAGCTAGAGCGGCGAGTCAACTCGCCGGTCTCGCGGTCGGGGCCCAAGAGATCGATCGAACGGCCCCGCTGATCGCATGCAGGGAGGAATTGCATGATCAGCAGGGCCTGCTCCTAGATGTCCAGGCAACCCGCGCTTAGGTAACGGGCGACGGGTTGCCTACCCCTTCAGGTGGGGGGACGCTGGCTCTGTCACGATGAGTAAATGGTCCTCATCGTATCAAAATATACGATCTATACCTCCATATATGTGCTGCCTGCTTTGCTCATTGGTAGCGAGCTGGCTTCGTGTGACTGCGTGGAAGAATGGTCCCGAGTTCAAAACCTGGGAGATTTTTATTTTTGTACAAGATGACAGTAAATGGTCTTCTGGTATTTCGAGTAAAACAATGGCGGGGGTCTGTGTCAGGGTTGCAGTGCTCGGGTCAAACTGAGCCAGTGTGATGACGAGCATCTGGCGGCGGCGGTTGTTTTCTTCTTCTTCTTCTTCAGTCTTTTTGATGGCCTTGGGTTCGCGGTTGTTTTCAACTGCACGTGGTCATGTTGGTACAGACCAAGACTCTCAAGAGTCGACCAATTTCATGTCACCAGTTTCGAATTCCGGCGCCGCCACTGGACGGCAGTTGTTCTGCTGGATGAAAGATCTGGAAGCTTTGAGTAAACGAAAATATTAAACTCGGAAAATATCTTCGATGCTGCTGATTCTAATTCTGTGTTTGAAGAAGGTTATTATATGTAATTATCTTCTTTGTTAAAACCCTGACCTATGATAATAATAATAATAATAATATAATATAATGTTTATTTCAAAGTGATATTTTACAGATATTGAAACGTCATGTGATGTACAATACATGGCCGAACATAGCCGCTCTTGTAGTCGAGCGGTGAGATCGTTTGGTCGATGTGTCGAAGGACCCACGATCGAATCCCGACCAAAGAAATATAGCGTTATATTTTTGTTATCATCATCCGGGTGCACCGAAGTGCAGCATTAATTGATCGAGTACATTTAATATCCAACAGATTGCGCTGGGGGTCACTGTGCCTCTTAACACGATTGCGTGTTCGGTGAAACTTTATAGATAAGAGTAATTGGGAGAACTGCGACCGTCCATCAGGCTTTGACTGGCATTCCTCCAGTCAGCCTCTAATGCTTGCATTCGCGTCAGCTTGTTGCAAATGGTGAAAGCCCGTATTTTGGAGTTGTAGAGTGCTACTGCACTGCAAGGTATGGCGACCTAGTACCTCTGCACTGCTTGGTGTAGTGGCCGGGTTCTAGCTCTTGCTAGCGAGGATTAAAAATAGTCATTGATGTTATAACAATTTAGAAAGATAAATTCCCAAACTGCTAACATAACCGCATTTCTAACTGAACTAATCAGAAGGTGTGGTCGATGTGATGTACCGACCCAGTAAGCGGGCTATCAAACGTGGAATTCAAATAGGTTCATCTGCCTCCACTGATTATGGCCGTCTCAATGGCACATTGGTATTGTCTCTGCCTCGGTGTTAACGTAATAGAGTGGTACCAGGTTCGAGCCCACTCGACGGAGAAAGCTTTTGACTGTTGGCATGCAACATCAGTCGGAAGAATTAGATAGAAATAAAATACTGAACAAAATAGATGTCCGCGTGGTCGTGCGGTTAGAGGCATCGACTTCATCGTTATCATGTTCATAGGATTCATGAAGTACCGGGTTCGAATCACGCTCGTATCACGACCACGTTCATACTTTTCCTTTTTTTTTTGGGCGTATGTTTTAGACAGTAGCAAAATTGCCGGGCGCTCCTGGCGCTTCGCGCCAGTCGCACCCGCCAATTTTGCGGGACGTTCCCACGACCCCAGACCCCACCTAACCCCGTGTGCGGCTCCTAAGTCTAGGATCAAGTATATAGGAACAGTTGTGAGTGCTAAACTGCCATCTGTTGGCAGAATATCGAACTACTCTCTGGACTTATAAAATTTTTGATATTTTATCCAGCTTCATCGAGTTTGATTATTAGATACCAGAGCGACTCGAGCTCAGAATTGCCAAAAAGCTACTCGGCCGGGACTCGAACGTCGGACCTCCACAACACGAAGCAAGCACGCTAACCACGGAGCCACGATGTACTGACGAGATGGAACTGAAATAATTACAAAATAATATACACACACAAACGAACGTCAAGAAGCATATAACAGATATTCTGAACAAACTAGATACATTCAGCAACAACAGAACTACGGGTAAGTAGAGGAGGAAGGATTCGCTTCTACACAACGTGTAAATGCCGGACCTGACCCCAACACCAAGCAGTGCTGGGGCACTTAGCCACTCCAAAAAAATCTGGGCTTTCACCAGTTGCCACGATCTGACGCGAAAAAGCAAGCCTTAGAGCCCGACTGGAGGAACGCCAGTCGAACCCCGTTGTCCGATGGCAGGTCCCCTGGTCAACCATACCAAACAAGTATCACCGAACCAGCAGTCGTGTTAAAGCACATTGACTTCGCAAACGCAGTCTGTTGGATATCAAATGTACTTGATCAATTGAAATGTCGATAAATCACGGTCATCGGTCGGTAACTCGTATAGTACCTGTTGCAGGTAATTAGTATCTGCAATTAGTATCCATTATAAACTTCTACGTCACAGTCGCTCTCGTGGCCGGGTGGTTGTAATGGTGAAATTCTGCACAGTACGGCTCGCGTTCGATCCGCGCTAGTCTACCGTGTCTTTTTTACATTAGGAATACTTTCAAATATTTTAAAGTCTAGTTTTTCTTCTTCTTATCAATGTAGTCCTCCGGGTCACAATATTTAGTGGCGCAGGAAGCTGAACTGCATACCTCACGTACCGTGGACCAAGATCGCCTAACAGAGCTACGATGGCTAATCCGTGTTTACAGAATTATTACTAAACTCTTGATGCAATTTCTCGACAGTAAAATTCCAGTCGCCCCTTTCTGAATGACCTTTCCAATCAGCCATCGAGACGAGTCGTATCACACGGGGAAATAACAGAAACTTGATTAGCAGAAGAGGGCCTCAGTGTTTGACAAGTACAAGAAATTACCTAAAAGTATTTGCTGCAACGAACATTTCTGCAATCATTTTATTCAAATAAGAATTGTTTACATTTCACTTACCTTTTCCCGTGCAACAGAAAGCAGCGCGACCAGGCTGTGCATATTAATTGTATAAAACCTGTGCTTATTAACGCATTGACGAACAGTGGAATTTAATTCTTAAAAACTTAACAAGTGCCAAACATAAAAGTTAGCACCAGCCAAGATACTTACAAGAACAACTTTTCCTGAAAGTTTCAGCTAGTTACTAGAACATATATTATAGTTATGAACTTCTAAACTTAAAGTACTGAGCAAAAACCTTGCCCATTTGACGCTAAGGTGAACGGTGGATTTTTTTTCTTATGAACCTGTAGAGTGCGCACAATTAAATTGTGCAGCAGTCAATATAAGTCTATAGGCAACGTTTACTGAAAATTTTGATCGTTTTTGAAATTAATTTTTTATGTTATAGTCGTTTAAAAAAAACATGGACGTAGAAAGTGTATCCAGCAATCTGTTGGGATTTTTCCAAAATTTTCATAACTTTTTCCATTAAGTTTTTAATCGGCTTTCTAGCGCTGAAAACCGCAAGTCTGTAACTTGAATAGTTTTTTAGATATCGGCTATAATACAAAACTGTGAAAGCTTAGACCGCTAGAAGAGCCCAACTTTGGAAGGCCAGATCTCCTACACTAGTTGACATAAAATTGTCAAAAAAATACTTTAGTGCATTTAGTGACTTGGGTAACAATCGCTGAAATTTTGAAAAGAATCTGAGACGTGAAAGTAAAAGAAAATCCAACTGTCCCGATTTAATGCAGAACGACCATGGCTATGTCCTGAAAGAGATGTAATTCCCTAATATATTTCTCATTGGCCATTACCACAATACCCGAGCGATAAACTCAGAAATAACTTTCCGTTATCACAACACGATAAATTACACATCAGGTACTGAATTCTTACGGTGACCTCAGCCTCGATTTGTCCTGAGCCTGGTTAAACAAACAAACAAATGATTGTTTGATGATTTTTTTTATGTTTACAGTCGTTTCTGGCCCGAGACTGAAAAGGGTATTATTTTGTCGAAAGGTCTGAGAGACAAGAGCAAGATCACAGGTTACTTTGAAAATACAAAACTGGAGTTGGAATAATTTATAATCAATTTCCAGTCAACACCAAGTCGGTTTGCAACTATTCTGACGCATTTATCATTTAACTTTATTTTCAAGCGCAAGAACAAATTACATTAAGAATAATAACACTATTAGGAAATGAAATGTTCTGTCAATACCATCGCGTATTTAATCCCTATAAGACATTGTTCTTTCTTAGGACTGGAATTAAATATTACTCTAACATTGTCATAATTTACCACATTTTACAGTTAAACACAAGATTTGTTTGCAAAATTTTCAGATAAATAAGAAACTAGAATCTTGGCTATTTTTAAAAATCACAGAACCTTCAAGAATTGCTAGCACAAAAATTCTCAAGCTTAACCCGTTCGAGTTGCTGCAAAAATCCGACGGCTTTCAGACCAGACTATTTCCTCGGCGGCTGTTTCTTGGTCTTGGCCGCGTCGGCGCTGTTTACCAGCTCGGAGATAACGCCGAGCATGAATTCTTGACTCGGTGAGTCGCTCACGTTGATCTCCTCCTCCGGCTCCAGGTTCTGCAAACTGCAACGCAGGAGAGGTCGTCATATTTTATACTGATTCATGTGGTGTTTATTGACATGAAAGGTCATAAGGTCAAATGGCGTTGGTGAACGAGTGAATGATCATGTACCAAACATGCCTGTTTAGATAAATTGATAGTTTTAATAAAAACTATTTCAACTGGGTTTTCAATGCTAAGTGAAGAACAACTAAATTTCCCAACGTTTCGTAACTTGTACCTGTTACTTTATCAAGGGTAAGAGCAGTCCTGACAATTTTCCAATAACAAAAGAACCACATAAAATTATAACAATTACCAAGTTCAAGCTTCCTAAATGCATCGAAATAAAATAATCAGGGTCAATAACTTAAAAACTAATGTATTGTGTATTTTCTGAAATAAAATCCCGAAAATCAAGTAGACATGAGTCTAAAAACTGTCATAAATTGATAGTATTTTTTATTTAAAATGTCTAGGATAAAGGATCGTTTTAGTCAAGTTTCGATCGACTTAATCTAAAAATCCCAGCAGGGAAAATAAAGTTTTAAGATTTACGTTCATCGAGTTCAGATTGACCCCCAAACCCATATGGTATGGTAATGACCCAGCATGTACAACAAACAGGTGGCTCGGTATCGACCACCACACATGTTTCACTAGTTAGTTGTTTATCTCTGCAATTGGTACACCTGGAGGCATCACCAGATAGCAAAGAATGCCAAAGGATTGCTACCAGTAACCACACTGTTGTCAATTTTTTAATGTTCAATTCAAATAGTTTAGTATACCAAAAATAGTTGAACACAAATACAACAGAATAGCAGGTTGAATTTGCCATGACTGAATATCTCAAAATTCTTCAATACAAGACACCACTTAAAAACTGTACAAGAATGTAGCTTCAAAAATCAACAAAAATCAACAAAAAAACACTGTAATTTTCTGAAAATTTTCTTTCTGGTCAGGTGGCAGAAAAGTTTGATGACCCACTATAGACCGTGACCCACTATGTACCAACTTCCCCTACCCGACCCCCGATGAAAAGTTTGATGACCACTTTGATGTACCACTTTCCCCTTATACTCATTTTCATTTATTTTGCTCTAAATTCATTTCATTTTCTGTGCAATAATTTTCCTGTGTTCTAATTTACGAAAGAATAAGATCAACAACTTGATAAACTCACGTTTCGTCGTGCTCCAAACTGTCCAGCATCTGAAAGCCGGGCTCCAGAGACGGCTGCAGTCCGATTTGATCCTCTTCGTCGAGCGCGGGGAAGTGGATTTCCGGCACGTCGTCGTCATCGTCGTCATCCTCTTCCATTTCGTCTCCCTTGTCGTCGCTACCGAGAAACACGTCCTCTTCGTACTCCGTTTCCTGGTACATGGCATCGCCCTTGGACTTGACCAACTGCAAGTACGAGCGCGACAGAGATTCGCATTTCTTCGTCGTGACGAAATTTGGTTCCACGACGCTTTCTCGATAGAACGACAGCAGTTCCCCGACCGATCCGAGATTCATTTCGATGAAGACTCTTTCGATGGCGTCGTGAAATCCCGAGTCTCCACTCATCACTTCTTGGTCGACGGCCACTCTTAGCCGGCCGCAAATTGAATGCAGCAACTGATCGACAACGTCGGTGAAAACCTCTAAAGCGCTTCGATCGGATTCTGAAATGAATTGAAAGAAAACCAACTAATTTTAATGATCAAAATTGAAGATTAACATTCCAAGAAATCTTTTTTTTTTATGTTGTACTTGCCTTCAAAGCCTGAATGACATAGAAGTGTCCCAACCGATTTAAACAACAATTGTTTGGCAATATTTAAGCTCACGTCAACTTTTGGTTTAGTTACGCCGATCAAAAAATCAGTTTCATCCTTTGTCACATCGTGCGACAAGAAATTGTGAACTTTCTTCGGTCGTAGATTTGGGTTTTGAGGGATCGGCGGTAGAGCAGGAAATGATTTTGGAACGTCGCTAGGTGCATTCGTTACGTCTTCGATCATTTCGGATACGATGGCGTGAAAGTTATTGAGTTGTAGCTGGTGAAGTACTTTGCTATCCATGTGACTACGAATAGCATTTTCTGGCAAACTGTAACCAAAAGGAGAATATTGAGATTAACATAATTTCATTCGTTCCAATCTGGCAAAAACAGGGCAGAAAACCAACAGCGAAGCATTAACATATATAAAAATATATAGACATGAGAAAACTCACTTCAAGTTATGTGATACATCTTGTTTCTTTTCGTGGAATGGATCTGGGTTAAGACATTTTTTCAAAATCTCTGCGATAATAGCTTTCGTAGTGTCGTTGTCTTCTTCTGCATCTGGAATCGATTCGGTATATTCACCCCATCTTGAAGGTTCTCGAGGTTTACCAGATACTTTACGTCTTCTGGTTGTACTACAACTAGTACTACAACTACTTGATGTCATGGTTAAGACGGAGAAACTCAGAGGACAAACAGTAGAATATTTTTAATGTAATCCTAGCTCAAAATAACAGGTTATCCATAACCTAAAAATTAACGAATGTGACACTGGACAGCAGGACCACCTGTTTGGAGGAAATTGGTGCCAACTTTGAATGACATTTCCTAAAAAGTTTAAATGATTAACTTTGGTGTTTTGTTTCAGAAAACTCACACTTATGTCACACAATGAGGAATATTCAAAATCACGAAATCAAGGAACGAACCCCTCATTGTTGATCTTGATATTTCCCTACATTAACCAATAATTATTAATTAGGAAAAACAAGATACTTCTTTATCTTATATCAAAAACAAATAAATCTTTGTTTACAAAATTGCTAACAAAGGTTTGTTCGAGCTTTACCGGCCATTCGGCTGTTCCTACTTTTATTACATTTTGAGGATACCTATCCGTGTTCTCTACTTGCTCCTCTGCGGATTATAGAAAAATCAGTAAGAAACTTTGCCAACTAATTAAGATCTGGAAAAATTTGCACTGTACTCTTAAACGGAAGGTATGCTTCACTTACGAAGAAAATAACCCAGTAAAAGGTGTCATATTATTCCGACACTTTGTTTTTCCGAACAATTTCAACTGATTCTAGATTTGATTGAAATAATTTAAATGAGAACGTTTGTGATTATTTTGGAAATAGTGAAAGCAAAAGTACAATGAAATGATGTGAAATTTTACATTTTTGATAGGATTTCATCACTTTGATTGTTGTCTGTGCCTTAAATATGGCTACTTTTCAAACTATTTGTATGTTTCGTAAGATTTGTACTATAAATAAATAATTCAATTCAACACATACCTTTATTTTTCAATCACATTGCCTTGAAACATTTTATTATCTTAATTTTCAGGTACTTACAAAACTCATCTGTCTTTTATGTTGTTTTACGTCCGATTTTACCAAAATCTCGCCTCCTTGTTGAAGTATTTGTTGAAACTGTTGCCATGACGACTTCCAATCACATGCAGTGAAATTCAAATGTTTCTGTGAGTTGGAGATCCAAATTATAGTTGAACATTTTGGCAGGAATTTTGACAGGAACGGTATTTTAAACAATTAGTGAAGTAGTGGTGGTCAGGTGCATCCTCTGATCATCCAAGTGATAACTTACATCCTGACCCTTTTGCATGGTTGATGGGAATAAGTTTCCCCACTTTTCATTTCGCTTTGCAACGTTATTGGGATGTATATGTTCAACTACAGAGCATCAGTGGGAAGTATATATGTTCAACTACAGAGCATCAGTGGGAAGTATATATGTTCAACTACAGAGCATCAGTGGGAAGTATATATGTTCAACTACAGAGCATCAGTGGGAAGTATATATGTTCAACTACAGAGCATCAGTGGGAAGTACTATATATGTTTAACTACAGAGCATCAGTGGGAAGTACTATATATGTTTAACTACAGAGCATCAGTGGGAAGTATATATGTTCAACTACAGAGCATCAGTGGATATATATGTTCAACCAGTGGTTAATTTGTATCGGAAAAGGTGGGTAAACCCTAACTTTATTGAAACAGTGTGGGGGGGGGGGGGGGGGGGTTGGAGGAGACTAGTGTGCGCCATTTAAGAATTTGGTACCTAGTGGGATGCTTATAGGTGAGCAACCTCCTGATAGCATGGATTGGTGGATATGTCATGCTTTATTATGTATATCGTTCTTCGCAAGATCGTGAGAGCGTGTGGGCAGGCGGTAGCCAGCCCTTGGTGCGCTTTTACACCATTAACCTATTTACCGATATGTATACCATGGGCAATTTCACAGCTCACAGGGCAGTGTCAAGTGCGTAGTTCTATTTATTTTATTCTACGTTTATACTATCATAATTGAATTACCTTCGAGAACCATACTATTCTGGACCATGGCGATTTCTCTTTCGGGCAACGACGTCTCTGCATCTCGACCATTCCCAGTTGCCGAAGAACATGAACTTGCATTGACATCAACTACACTTACTGCATTAACTTGAGTAAAAAAACAAGTAATTTTGGATTTACTGTTTGAGTGTGAGCCCGACCCACCAGCGTCGACCCCGCGCTTCCCTAGCGGCATGTTGGCCGATGAAAAGAACGCAACTTCCTCGGTTTAAGAAAGCATCGCGACTGCATGATTGAGAGATTTTTTACTAAATAAATGGGAGTAGTGGGGATGAAAAATTTGAAGCTGTGTCCCAGGAAAAAAGGTGAAATTTTTCTGAAAGTTTAGCTTTTAAGTTTTCGGAAAATGTTGGTCCGAACGCTGGCTTTGTTTCGTCGGCGCTGCCTATCAAAGGGTTGCGGCTCGCGCACAGCTAGGAATACTATGTAACGATGCTAGGAGCTCCTCGATGCATTCGCGTGAATCTCAGTTATTGCTACAAACCTTAGAGTTAGACATAACATAAAACTCGGTTTTTCTTGCTATTGAAGCATGTTGGTATTAAAAATATTGTTTTGGCTTACACGATTGTTAGAAATCACATCATTTACACGGGCTACTGCGGTTACTGGTATAGGAATAGGGAAGGTGAGTAAACGGGGTTTACGCATGAAAATAGGTAGATAAACGGAGTTTACGTGAGTTTACGCACAAATTAACCACTGTGTTCAACTACAGAGAATCAGTGGGAAGTATTTATGTTCAACTACAGAGCATCAGTGGGAAGTATATATGTTCAACTACAGAGCATCAGTGGGAAGTATATATGTTCAACTACAGAGCATCAGTGGGAAGTATATATGTTCAACTACAGAGCATCAGTAGGAAGTATATATGTTCAACTACAGAGCATCAGTGGGAAGTATATATGTTCAACTACAGAGCATCAGTAGGAAGTATATATGTTCGACTACAGAGCATCAGTAGGAAGTATATATGTTCAACTACAGAGCATCAGTAGGAAGTATATATGTTCAACTACAGAGCATCAGTGGGAAGTATATATGTTCAACTACAGAGCATCAGTAGGAAGTATATATGTTCGACTACAGAGCATCAGTAGGAAGTATATATGTTCAACTACAGAGCATCAGTAGGAAGTATATATGTTCAACTACAGAGCATCAGTGGGAAGTATATATGTTCAACTACAGAGCATCAGTGGGAAGTATATATGTTCAACTACAGAGCATCAGTGGGAAGTACTATATATGTTTAACTACAGAGCATCAGTGGGAAGTATATATGTTCAACTACAGAGCATCAGTGGATATATATGTTCAACTACAGAGAATCAGTGGGAAGTATTTACGTTCAACTACAGAGCATCAGTGGGAAGTATATATGTTCAACTACAGAGCATCAGTGGGAAGTATATATGTTCAACTACAGAGCATCAGTGGGAAGTATATATGTTCAACTACAGAGCATCAGTGGGAAGTATATATGTTCAACTACAGAGCATCAGTGGGAAGTATTTATCCCACTTGTTATTTATCCCATTTGGTCTAGGTTAGGTTCATCATCATTCACTCATTCATCAACGCCATAAGACCAGTGCCACATGGCACGTTGCCAAAATAGAGCGCCGTTTAGCCTCACAAACCAATGAATCATTTATTAAATTAATAATTACTGAAGATATTCGTTACAATTGTCCATATCTAACCAAAAAGCAAGCCACGTACATCGCTGACGTGCTACTAACGAGGTAAATGCCACTATTGGACGCACACTGATAGGCAAGCGGTGCGTGCACGTGAACGACAGGACAGTGCTTACGCTGAAGTAACATCGCCGGCTGCTGGGAATGTTTGCGCACGCAACGGTGACTCGCTAACTTGGCTGTCGACGCGTATAAGTGCACGGCGGTCGACATTCGCGTGGCGGACATTACCTCGTCGCTCGCACGCTCGTCGTAGAGTAGCGATGTGTGCCGGAAGTAGATCGGGTAGAGTACAGGTGCCGCCAGGAGGGACATGCCCCCGCAGTCTTGCGTGACTAGGTTGTGAGTGACAGCGATCGGGGAAGAGGTGTCCTGGAAGGTTATCGCTATTTTTGTTATTATGGACACTGCTACCCTCTCAAAAATTGATGCCTAAACGATCTCCACCTGTCGTGGGTGTTGCTCTAACCAATTGAGCTACTTGGACCCCGATCTCCACCTGTCGTTGGTGTTGCTCTAACCAATTGAGCTACTTGGACCCCGATCTCCACCTGTCGCAGGTGTTGCTCTAACCAATTGAGCTACTTGGACCCCGATCTCCACCTGTCGCGGGTGTTGTTATACCAATTGAGCTACTTGGACAGATGGTTTGTTGAAAGGATTTTAGTGCATTTGATAAGAATGACGAATCTCAAAAGAGAGGGTATTAGTGTTCCTAATAAATAAATTACCCACACAATTCAAATCAGTTTTCACAAGACTATAACTTAACTGATGAGCAGTTTTACAAGTGGTTACCTCGAAGCGACTCTCCTTGTAACCGCACCTCCTCGACAACCATCTTAAGACGGCCGCCGGTCCGTTGTACGCGTAGTGCTCTCGTCCGTCGTAAGTCGAGCGAACCTCCTCGAGCAACTCGGCGGCCAATTCGTGGCCCACCTCGTCCACGCCGAACCCGAGGACTCCGCTCGTGACTTCACCCGGGCCGTTCAGTCCGATGAAGTTGCTGGGTAGGTCATCAAACGATCTGTGCGGGTATGACAGGTCTTTCAAAATCAACTCAATTCATACCACACTAACATCAGCCTCTTGGTTTTACTCCTTGGAGATCAGTCACTCTCATCAAATACACTCTGAGCCTCTAAAAGTTAACAATGTGTCCAAGTGACTCAATTGGTTAGAAGCTCACCAGAGAAGCTCACCTCATCACGACGACGTCCAAGTCGAGGTAAACGCCCCCGTATTTCCAGAGCACGAGCACGCGCAGCAAGTCGCTGGCGTCGTGGTTCGGATACTGCGCGCTGCGCATGCGGTCAGGCAGCGCGCGCAGCGGCGAGTTGGCGAACAATTCGGCGACATACGTGTACCAGACAAACGTGTTGGGGAGCAAGAACAAACTACCGATCTGAAAAAGTAGGGGGTGCTTAGCCAATTGTCACTTTGACACACTGTGTTGGCTGCTCCTGTCCAACAGCAACAAGGACCGGCCACCGCTTAGCCTTGTCACTTTGACACACTGTGTTGGCTGCTCCTGTACAACAGCACTAAGGACCGGCCAACGCTTAGCCTTGTCCCTTTGACACACTGTGTTGGCTGCTCTTGTCCAACAGCACCAAGGACCGGCCACCGCTTAGCCTTGTCACTTTGACACACTGTGTTGGCTGCTCCTGTCCAACAGCACCAAGGACCGGCCACCGCTTAGCCTTGTCACTTTGACACACTGTGTTGGCTGCTCCTGTCCAACAGCACCAAGGACCGGTCACCGCTTAGCCTTGTCACTTTGACACACTGTGTTGGCTGCTCCTGTCCAACAGCACCAAGGACCGGTCACCGCTTAGCCTTGTCACTTTGTAACACTGTGTTGGCTGCTCCTGTCCAACAGCACCAAGGACCGGTCACCGCTTAGCCTTGTCACTTGACACACTGTGTTGGCTGCTCCTGTCCAACAGCACCAAGGACCGGCCACCGCTTAGCCTTGTCACTTTGACACACTGTGTTGGCTGCTCCTGTCCAACAGTACCAAGGACCGGCCACCACTAAGCCTTGTCACTTTGACACACTGTGTTGGCTGCTTATATGGCACTGTCTATTGGCTTTCTAAATGAGTGATAAATCTTCAATCTCTTCTAGACTAGGCTCACCATGTTGCTCGAGCGCGCTACACTCTCTGGGTAGAGCCGACAGGTATACAACAGGTAGATCGAGGCGGTGGGGTTCGCACGTGCTGTGGACTCGATTGCGCATGCGGACATCTGGCTTAGCACCAGTCGAGGTTCGAAGTCGGCGAAGTGAAGGGGTTCGGCGAAACAAGAGGTTTCCGTAAAGAAAATGTTGTTCTCGCCTCTGACGGGCGCCTTAAAGTGCGGTCGCCAGTCCTGAGGCGTTTCACTGGCGTTCTTAGACGGTGTTAACGCTGTGGAACCATGCACTGGTTTTTAAAAAGTCTTACTGGCGTACTTGACTGGCTGACCCGGGGCACGCCACTATAATCCAGTGCAACTTTCACGTGTTCGACTGGGCATGTGACTCTGTCCCAGTGCAACTTTCACGTGTTCGACTGGGCATGTGACTCTGTCCCAGTGCAACTTTCACGTGTTCGACTGGGCATGTGACTCTGTCCCAGTGCAACTTTCACGTGTTCGACTGGGCATGTGACTCTGTCCCAGTGCAACTTTCACGTGTTCGACTGGGCATGTGACTCTGTCCCAGTGCAACTTTCACGTGTTCGACTGGGCATGTGAATCTGCCCCAGTGCAACTTTCACGTGTTCGACTGGGCATGTGACTCTGTCCCAGTGCAACTTTCACGTGTTCGACTGGGCATGTGACTCTGTCCCAGTGCAACTTTCACGTGTTCGACTAGGCATGTGACTCTGTCCCAGTGCAACTTTCACGTGTTCGACTAGGCATGTGACTCTGTCCCAGTGCAACTTTCACGTGTTCGACTAGGCATGTGACTCTGTCCCAGTGCAACTTTCACGTGTTCGACTGGGCATGTGACTCTGTCCCAGTGCAACTTTCACGTGTTCGACTGGGCATGTGACTCTGCCCCAGTGCAACTTTCACGTGTTCGACTGGGCATGTGACTCTGTCCCAGTGCAACTTTCACGTGTTCGACTGGGCATGTGACTCTGTCTCAGTGCAACTTTCAAGTGTTCGACTGGGCATGTGACTCTGTCCCAGTGCAACTTTCACGTGTTCGACTGGGCATGTGACTCTGACCCAGTGCAACTTTCACGTGTTCGACTGGGCATGTGACTCTGTCCCAGTGCAACTTTCACGTGTTCGACTGGACATGTGACTCTGTCCCAGTGCAACTTTCACGTGTTCGACTGGACATGTGACTCTGTCCCAGTGCAACTTTCACGTGTTCGACTGGGCATGTGACTCTGCCCCAGTGCAACTTTCACGTGTTCGACTGGGCATGTGACTCTGTCCCAGTGCAACTTTCACGTGTTCGACTGGGCATGTGACTCTGCCCCAGTGCAACTTTCACGTGTTCGACTGGGCATGTGACTCTGCCCCAGTGCAACTTTCACGTGTTCGACTGGGCATGTGACTCTGTCCCAGTGCAACTTTCACGTGTTCGACTGGGCAAGTGACTCTGTCTCAGTGCAACTTTCACGTGTTCGACTGGGCATGTGACTCTGCCCCAGTGCAACTTTCACGTGTTCGACTGGACATGTGACTCTGTCCCAGTGCAACTTTCACGTGTTCGACTGGACATGTGACTCTGTCCCAGTGCAACTTTCACGTGTTCGACTGGGCATGTGACTCTGCCCCAGTGCAACTTTCACGTGTTTGACTGGGCATGTGACTCTGTCCCAGTGCAACTTTCACGTGTTCGACTGGACATGTGACTCTGTCTCAGTGCAACTTTCACGTGTTCGACTGGGCATGTGACTCTGTCTCAGTGCAACTTTCACGTGTTCGACTGGGCATGTGACTCTGTCTCAGTGCAACTTTCACGTGTTCGACTGGGCATGTGACTCTGTCCCAGTGCAACTTTCACGTGTTCGACTGGGCATGTGACTCTGTCCCAGTGCAACTTTCACGTGTTCGACTGGGCATGTGACTCTGCCCCGGTGCAACTTTCACGTGTTCGACTGGGCATGTGACTCTGCCCCAGTGCAACTTTCACGTGTTCGACTGGGCATGTGACTCTGCCCCAGTGCAACTTTCACGTGTTCGACTGGGCATGTGACTCTGTCCCAGTGCAACTTTCACGTGTTCGACTGGGCATGTGACTCTGTCCCAGTGCAACTTTCACGTGTTCGACTGGGCATGTGACTCTGTCCCAGTGCAACTTTCACGTGTTCGACTGGGCATGTGACTCTGCCCCGGTGCAACTTTCACGTGTTCGACTGGGCATGTGACTCTGCCCCAGTGCAACTTTCACGTGTTCGACTGGGCATGTGACTCTGCCCCAGTGCAACTTTCACGTGTTCGACTGGGCATGTGACTCTGTCCCAGTGCAACTTTCACGTGTTCGACTGGGCATGTGACTCTGTCCCAGTGCAACTTTCACGTGTTCGATTGGGCATGTGACTCTGTCCCAGTGCAACTTTCACGTGTTCGACTGGGCATGTGACTCTGTCCAAGTGCAACTTTCACGTGTTCGACTGGGCACGTGACTCTGCCCCAGTGCAACTTTCACGTGTTCGACTGGGCATGTGACTCTGTCCCAGTGCAACTTTCACGTGTTCGACTGGGCATGTGACTCTGTCCCAGTGCAACTTTCACGTGTTCGATTGGGCATGTGACTCTGTCCCAGTGCAACTTTCACGTGTTCGACTGGGCATGTGACTCTGTCCAAGTGCAACTTTCACGTGTTCGACTGGGCACGTGACTCTGCCCCAGTGCAACTTTCACGTGTTCGACTGGGCATGTGACTCTGTCCCAGTGCAACTTTCACGTGTTCGACTGGGCATGTGACTCTGTCCCAGTGCAACTTTCACGTGTTCGACTGGGCATGTGACTCTGTCCCAGTGCAACTTTCACGTGTTCGACTGGGCATGTGACTCTGCCCCGGTGCAACTTTCACGTGTTCGACTGGGCATGTGACTCTGCCCCAGTGCAACTTTCACGTGTTCGACTGGGCATGTAACTCTGCCCCAGTGCAACTTTCACGTGTTCGACTGGGCATGTGACTCTGTCCCAGTGCAACTTTCACGTGTTCGACTGGGCATGTGACTCTGTCCCAGTGCAATTTCACGTGTTCGATTGGGCATGTGACTCTGTCCCAGTGCAACTTTCACGTGTTCGACTGGGCATGTGACTCTGTCCAAGTGCAACTTTCACGTGTTCGACTGGGCACGTGACTCTGCCCCAGTGCAACTTTCACGTGTTCGACTGGGCATGTGACTATGTCCCAGTGCAACTTTCACGTGTTCGACTGAGCATGTGACTCTGTCCCAGTGCAACTTTCACGTGTTCGACTGGGCATGTGACTCTGTCCCAGTGCAACTTTCACGTGTTCGACTGGGCAACTGACTCTGTCCCAGTGCAACTTTCACGTGTTCGACTGGGCATGTGACTCTGTCTCAGTGCAACTTTCACGTGTTTGACTGGGCATGTGACTCTGCCCCAGTGCAAATTTCACGTGTTCGACTGGCAGACTTTGGCTGCATTATTTTTTTCAAATTCATTTATTAAACTATTTGAATTGTAAATAGTTAAGTGGCGATGATATTTACCAGGTTCTGGCGTAGTCGTCGTAGCAACGGGAGCTGATTCTGCCCTGGTGCTACTCGGTGGAAAGTTCAGGTCATCGGTTGTTTGATTGGCAGCCACAAGTTGGCAAAGAAACACAAAACACAAGGAATTCGTGATTATTGACATGTTAACCATGTCCGTGTCTGGATGAAAAGTTGGCCGCCAAATTATATATCAGCGAGATAAGACGGTTACCGATAGATTTCTTTGCCTGCTTTGCGTCTGCACCTCTGAAAAAAGTTAAGTTCACATTGACGTTTCTGCAGGGATTTGGTTTTGCTGATGATTAAACTAGGCAAGCAAAGGATGAAAGGGAAGCTAGGCTGGAAAAATGTGCGACAAAACCGGGATACGAACCCAAGATCTTTCAATTGCCAGTCGGGCATATTGCTGGAATATGTGTGCTTAGATAGCTCAGTTGGTAGGGCACCTGACTGGCAATTGGCAGGTCTCGGGTTCGTGTCCCGGTTTAGTAGCACAGTTTTCCAGGTTTGCTCCCGTATCATTTGTGTTTTTCTGTCCTCTCAAAAGAACGTTTCTCTTGTAAAACTATTTCAAATGGGTTTTGAATGCTAAGTGAAGAACACCTAAATTTCCCAACGTTTCGTAACTTGTACCTGTTACTTTATCAAGGGTAAGAGCAGTCCTGACAATTTTCCAATAACATCGTGTGTTTTTCACTCAACATTCAAAACCCAGTTTAAGCAATTATTTTAAAACATGTGTTTGCTAAGGTTGGTAATAAATAGACATGAGATTGTAACCATAATGCATTTTTGTCATCGACGTCAGCTAAAAACGTAAAATGTAATTTAAAAAATGCGCTATTTAATCATATCTTAGCTTCTAAAATATGTCAATAGCATATTGATAACGGTTGAATAGTTAATTGCATTAATAGAAAAGTTATCACAACTAACTTTTAAAACGTGATTTTCCGTTGATCCAGTCACACAATCTTTTGTCGGCACTGACTGGGATTTTCGAAATTACACCTTATACCTTATCTTTTTAATTCCAGCTTCTTCACTCGATTTGCCACTTATGAAAAAATCGCTAAACGTCTTTCCGCTAAACGTATGAGCAAATGTCAAAATGACAGACTGACCATTTTTGTTTTGGCCATCCATGACCTCCTAGATTTCATTACGAAATAAATCATGTCCGGGTTCGAATCCCGCCTGGTACACTATTTAAAACTTATATACAACTGAAGCTTCTTAATTCTGCTATCTTATGTTACCACCACAGGTATATCATGGCCTAGCATAGGAGGTTCAATGGTAGATTCAATGTTTGGTAGCCATGAAGATGCTGAGATCACCTGACAGAACTTCTCAATTCAGCTATCTTATGTTACCACGGGTATATCATGGCCTAGCATAGGAGGTTCAATGGTAGATTCAACGTTTGGTAGCCATGGAGATGCTGAGATCGCCTGACAGAGCTTCTCCATTCTGCTATCTTATGTTACCACGGGTATATCATGGCCTAGCATCGGAGGTTCAATAGTAGATTCAACGTTTGGTAGCCATGAAGATGCTGAGATCACCTGACAGACCTTCTCAATTCTGCTATCTTATGTTACCACGGGTATATCATGGCCTAGCATAGGAGGTTCAATGGTAGATTCAACGTTTGGTAGCCATGGAGATGCTGAGATCGCCTGACAGAGCTTCTCAATTCTGCTATCTTATGTTACCACGGGTATATCATGGCCTAGCATAGGAGGTTCAATGGTAGATTCAACGTTTGGTAGCCATGGAGATGCTGAGATCGCCTAACAGAGCTTCTCAGTTCTGCTATCTTATGTTACCACGGGTATATCATGGTCTAGCATAGGAGGTTCAATGGTAGATTCAACGTTTGGTAGCCATGGAGATGCTGAGATCGCCTGACAGAGCTTCTCAGTTCTGCTATCTTATGTTACCACGGGTATATCATGGCCTAGCATAGGAGGTTCAATGGTAGATGCAACGTTTGGTAGCCATGAAGATGCTGAGATCGCCTGACAGAGCTTCTCAATTCTGCTATCTTATGTTACCACGGGTATATCATGGCCTAGCATAGGAGGTTCAATGGTAGATTCAACGTTTGGTAGCCATGGAGATGCTGAGATCGCCTGACAGAGCTTCTCCATTCTGCTATCTTATGTTACCACGGGTATATCATGGCCTAGCATCGGAGGTTCAATAGTAGATTCAACGTTTGGTAGCCATGAAGATGCTGAGATCACCTGACAGACCTTCTCAATTCTGCTATCTTATGTTACCACGGGTATTTCATGGCCTAGCATAGGAGGTTCAATGGTAGATTCAACGTTTGGTAGCCATGGAGATGCTGAGATCGCCTGACAGAGCTTCTCAATTCTGCTATCTTATGTTACCACGGGTATATCATGGCCTAGCATAGGAGGTTCAATGGTAGATTCAACGTTTGGTAGCCATGGAGATGCTGAGATCGCCTAACAGAGCTTCTCAGTTCTGCTATCTTATGTTACCACGGGTATATCATGGTCTAGCATAGGAGGTTCAATGGTAGATTCAACGTTTGGTAGCCATGGAGATGCTGAGATCGCCTGACAGAGCTTCTCAGTTCTGCTATCTTATGTTACCACGGGTATATCATGGCCTAGCATAGGAGGTTCAATGGTAGATTCAACGTTTGGTAGCCATGAAGATGCTGAGATCGCCTGACAGAGCTTCTCAATTCTGCTATCTTATGTTACCACGGGTATGTTATAGCGTCACACCAACTGAAAAACAAGAACTAAGCGTTGACATTTATTTTCAGCAAACGCTTGGTTACATTCTGATTCTGTGGAAGACTGCTTCCCTATACAAGCTCAGTCTCAAATAATATGTAATACAATTTAAAATACTAAAGCTACAAATAGGTAAGTAAAATGCCATGTGTTCAAAATTAAATACTTGCTAAATGTGATGATTTTTTGCAGCTGACACAACAATTGTACGTTAAGTGCGATCGAGTTTACAAACATTTTACGCAATGACTGCGATCGAAGTCTAGGGCTGTGAAGTTTGCGCACGATTTCACCAACATCCGTCTCGTTAGAAACTAATTTATATCGATTTTAGGATATTTTGAAACGTTTAAAAGAAGATAATAACACAAATAATTATAATACTAGGAATAGGAATAATATATTTGTTAAGTCTTCTAAATGAAATACATTATTAACTAAAGGAATTAGTGATTATAATAAATTATCAAAGAAAATTAGGAATATAAAAACTATAAATTAATTTAAGACTAAATTGTATGAGAAATTTAAAGAGGACAAAGAGGAAATGTAATGTAACATTGTTCTATTCTTAGTAGCTAAATTAGCTAAATAAAAACCATACAAACAGAAAAATATCAAAAAAATAGTTTCGATATTTTAATAAAAATATGGTACTCATTTCAGATGAAACTGTGAAATAAACCAGAACAAACGTTGTCAATATTTTAGTTTCGCGCCAATCTATAAATTTGAACTGCGATTACGGGAGTTTTACATTTTTAACCGCTCGTCAAGCTCAAAGAAAAATATTTCTAAAACATGCGAAATCTGATTTAAATTGCAAACGCTTACAATGTGCGGGGTATTTTATTATTAGGAACACTAATAATACCATTTCTATACCAGAAAACATTTTCTTTTGATTTCTACTCTGCGCTATAACAGCTACGTTTGTCTCGTTTTACGCTTAAAATAACTTGCTTTACGTTTGAATATCGTCGTTGGCTCAGAGAATATCAAATATTGAGCCCAAATCAAACTAAACCAAGTTAAGTGTAGCAAATATAAGATGTTTATTTCGAGGGGTTTCAGATTATTCTGTTATTCTTGCACTGAAATTAAAAAATACCTAAACAAAACACTGTTGCCATGTTTAGCAAACAAAACTCATTGTTGCCAACACTTTCATTTATTTTGAACAGTTTTGAAAGATTTTGTGATTTGTGAGTTGAATTGAACAAAGCTTTGATGCGAGTAATTTTGCCTTTATTCAAGAAAGTGAACTCATTGTTAGTCTAGAGTTGTGACTGATTATTACAACAATTGAATTCAAGCAAATACTTCGAGAGTTAACCAAGCGGGTGGCATTTTTTCGATAAATACCAAAGTTTGGAGATTTAATAAAACAAAATATATCAAACAAAAATATTTGGGTTCTGATCATTGATACCTATTTTCAAAATGTTTCCCTGGGTTTATTTGAATCTTTGAAGAGACTCCTTCTACAGAAAACTAAATGAGATACCAGCTTAGTTTAAAGCATCGATAACCTACAACAAAAAAAACACGGATAAAACAAAATTACAAATCAAAGAAAAAAAAAAGAAAAACACAATTCCTTGCCAGGAGATTCCACAGAAATAAAAAAAAATACTCATTAGCAATTGGCCGCGATGAAACATTTGATCGATTGATAAGACTTTTAGGTTAAGACATTTTGTTTGAGTCTTCAGCTATTTTTTTTATAAGTTAACAAGATAAATTATTTGCATCCTCCACTTTTATAAACGGTACTAACAGTAAATATCTCACACTGACAATTCCGTACCCATGACAGACGAAGGTACAAACTGGATTCCACTGGAAGCCTTGGCAGACCTAGTACGAGTTGGTATTACGTGTGGTAACGAAAGGAAAAAGAAAAATTTAACTTACCGGAAATTCAAAAAAATATATATAGCAATGTGTGGTACATTTCAGCTACATTTTCACCCATCTTTTCTCAAGTTTCTGGTACATTACGCTCTCCCTTTTTCATTTCATTCCCAAGCCAATTACCCAAACTTTTGGCACCAAACCAAACCAAGTTTGGTATGTAATCTATTTTTCTCTTCTGAATAGAGGTTCATCACCCTCTGGCTCCAGATCCGGGACGCCCGGCTGGGATTTCGGGTCACCGCACGATTAGTTTCCCGACGCTGGGCTTTCCCGGATAGATCAGGAAGAGCGAGAGTTGCGACCCAGCCAGCAATGCCCCCATCGCGTTGGGGAACTGGAGCGGAACCAGAATTGAAATGTTATTTTCATGACGAGTGAGAGATTACCAAGGACTGGCCACCGCTTAGCCTTGTCACTTTGACACACTGTGTTGGCTGCTCCTGTCCAACAGCACCAAGGACCGGCCACCGCTTAGCCTTGTCCCTTTGACACACTGTGTTGGCTGCTCCTGTCCAACAGCACCAAGGACCGGTCACCGCTTAGCCTTGTCACTTTGACACACTGTGTTGGCTGCTCCTGTCCAACAGCAACAAGGACCTGCCACCGCTTAGCCTTGTCACTTTGACACACTGTGTTGGCTGCTCCTGTCCACCAACACCAAGTACCGGCCACCGCCAAATTCACAGACGGCTTTGATAATGCAGTTTTAATAAACAAAGTCTGCACTAAATCTGTTTTGAATAATTACCTGAACAAACGGGTCCTCAAGCACGACACCATACAAAAACCAGAGCACGGAAACGACAAAGCCGGCGAGAATCAACGAGAACGGCAAAGATTCAGCGCTCTTGACTCTGATCACGTGTGCCAACATCGCAAGCGGAGCGGCAAAAAACACCATGGTGAGCACACAACACAGCATACCAACACGAGAGGTAGCGACCGTTGCATTGGATTCCAGTTCGGTGTAGATTAATGTTATGATGATGATGACGATGACACTTGCAAGCTGTTGCACCACAGTACTCTGCAAGATGTCAACAATTAGGTTACAATGAGCATTATTGGAGCCACTTAAGAAAGTACGGCAGTTTTCATGAATATCAATGCAAATGTTTGATTTTAAAGTTTCTTTGTTTAGCTTAAGCACAAGGTTATAACAAGAACATGGTTTTCTATAAATTATTTTCTTGAACTTTGATCGATTTAATGAGTTTTGATTAATCTTGTTGACTGTATTTAGTTGTTTCAAAACAATTTTAATTGCTTTTATATCATAAGAAATGAAAAATGCAGTTCTAGTCAAAAAAAATACCATTCCAAAAAGGTTTTAATAATTTAAAATGTGTTGGAAAACAATATGATCAAAACAACTGTTTTAAACCAAATATAGAGTTGCTAACCTTGGCAGAGGTAGAGAACTCTGTTGTGCATTTACTCTTGTTTTTCTTAAATACAACGAATCTAGAAAGTACTAGTCTGAAGGTCGAATAATTCCCACTTACTTTTTTGAGGCAGTAGAAGTAAAATGTGACGGCGTACGCAAAGTATAAAGTAGCTCCGGCAGTGTTCACTAGAATTAGCGACTGGTCACTGACAAGAAACCCGTAATGGAGCCACATGCTGTTTCTATAAATAAAATTGCCACAAATCATAAGAATTTTTCGATTACCCACTGCATAGCAAATATGTTTTTCATTAAAATCAGCGGTTCACAAATCCATCTGTATCGACAATTGCAGCTACCTTGTTCTAATTATCTTTGTCTCGCAAGCAGATAATTTTCAATGCACTTACGAAAGAAACCCTGATACAAACGGGAACGATGAGAGATCTCCAGTGCTTCCTTTCTTTATGAACTGTTGGCAAATCAACCTGCAACATAAATGTGGAATATTTTAAGTAGTACTGTTGGCTTCTTGCTTGGTTAATAGGATTCACCTCAGGTAATTAAGCCATAGAAATATGATTACAATAAAACTTACACTCCAGTAAGAATTTGCAAAATAGTACAAACTGATGCTGTCATCGCCAACAATTCTTTGTATTCATCATACATTGTAATGTAGGTGGTGATGTGTCAACTATTCAAGCTTTCAATGCTACTCTACAAAATAGTCATAGCTGTAACCTGCCAGGACGCTGAAACTGCGAGCTATCAATTATTTATGATAAGAAAATTTGACTTTAAGTCAGGCTTCTTATCAGAAAGCTACTAATTAATGACCCTGGTCGGTACCACCGTCCACACTGCACAGGATGGCACGGGGCAACAGGTTAGGTTAGGCATTTTCGGCACGCCTCCCTTTCAGATATTTTATCGGACCCAACAAAGCAGCATATTCAGATTCAAAATGGCTGATATTTAAGTACCCTTGAAGAGGCTATAATCAAGAATTCTACACTCAGTTGAAAATGCCAAACGTCAAATGATATCGACTGTATCTACCAGAATATAATCGTTTCAAATTCAAAACTCTTGTAAAATGATAAAAACATAACGAAGAATCTTGAGGTTAAAGGAAATTTTGTGCCCGAATTTTCTAAATGGGTTTTAAAGCCATCTGGCTACCTTGGTAAGAACATAAAGAGGTAGGTAGGTACCTTTAGGGAAAATTTGGTCCGGATTTTCTGAATGGATTAAACGAAGTCCAATACCCAACACCATTACGATTTCTTGGTTTGTCCACTGCTGTTCTAAAGCGCGGCACATGCGTGCATATCGAATTATAGCGACACGGCGTTGTCATTCCGTTTGATTCTACTCAACGATTCCACCACACCTTGCGCCAGAACAGCTGTTTTGGATGATGATGAGGATGATGATGAACCTAACCTAGCCTAGAAGGGAGGAGAAGAAACCCGGTGCTGGCACGTAGCCTACTCCTGTTTAAAGACCAAGGGGACCACCGGCTTAACGTCCCTTCCGAAGGACGGTACAACGCGAACTACAGGATTCCTCCACAAATCCATGCTGTCGAGAGGTTGATAAGCAAGGCGAGTGAAGTTGCTGTACTAACTTTCATCCCTCTAACCTCTCTCCCAAACAGAACTGGTCATGTGTATCATGGTCACCCATCCAATACCTGACTCAGCGCAGTGTTGCTTAACTTTCATCCCTCAAACCTCTCTCCCAAACAGAACTGGTCATGTGTTTGATGGTCACCCATGCAATACCTGACCCAGCGCAGTGTTGCTTAACTTGCATCCCTCCAACCTCTCTTCCAAACAGAACTGGTCATGTGTATGATGGTCACCCATTCAATACCTGACTCAGCGCAGTGTTGCTTAACTTTCATCCCTCCAACCTCTCTCCTAAACAGAACTGGTCATGTGTATGATGGTCACCCATCCAATACCTGACCCAGCGCAGTGTTGCTTAACTTTCATCCCTCCAACCTCTCTCCCGAACAGAACTGGTCATGTGTATGATGGTCACCCATCCAATACCTGACCCAGCGCAGTGTTGCTTAACTTTCATCCCTCCAACCTCTCTCCCCAACAGAACTGGGCATGTGTATGATGGTCACTCATCCAATACCTGACCCAGCGCAGTGTTGCTTAACTTTCACCCTCCCACCTCTCTCCCGAACAGAACTGGTCAAGTGTATGATGGTCACCCATCCAATACCTGACCCAGCGCAGTGTTGCTTAACTTTCATCATGTCATCATGGCAACAGTTTCAACAAATACTTCAACAAGGAAGCGAGATTTTGGTAAAATCGGACGTAAAACAACATAAAAGACGGATGAGTTTTGTAAGTACCTGAAAATTAAGATAATTAATTGTTTCAAGGCAATGTGATTGAAAAATAATGGTAGATGTTGAATTGAATTTTTTATTTATAGTACCAATCTAACGGAATATACAAATAGTTTGAAAAGTAGCCATATTTAAGGCACAGACAACAATCACAGTGATGAAATCCTATCAAAAATGTAAAAGTTTCACATCATTTCATTGTACTTTTGCTTTCACTATTTCCAAAAAAATCACAAACGTTCTCATTTAAATTATTTCAATCAAATCTAGAATCAGTTGAAATTGTTCGAAAAAACAAATTGTCGGAATAATATGACACCTTTTATTGGGTTATTTTCTTCGTAAGTGAAGCATACCTTCCGTTTAAGAGTACAGTGCAAATTTTTCCAGATCTTAATTAGTTGGCAAAGTTTCTTACTGATTTTTCTATAATCCGCAGAGGAGCAAGTTGAGAACACGGATAGGTATCCTCAAAATGTAATAAAAGTAGGAACAGCCGAATGGCCGGTAAAGCTCGATCAAACCTTTGTTAGCAATTTTGTAAACAAAGATTATTATTATATTCGATATTAAGATAAAGATGTATCTTGTTTTTCCTCATTAATAATTATCGGTTAATGTAGGGAAATATCAAGATCAACAATGAGGGGTTCGTTCCTTGATTTCGTGATTTTGAATATTCCTAATTGTGTAACATGATTGTGAGTTTTCTGAAACAAAACACCAAAGTTAATCATTTAAACTTTTTAGGAAATGTCATTCAAAGTTGGCACCAATTCCCTCCAAACAGGTGGTCCTGCTGTCCAGTGTCACATTCGTTAATTTTTAGGTTATGGATAACCTGTTATTTTGAGCTAGGATTACATTAAAAATATTCTACTGTTTGTCCTCTGAGTTTCTCCGTCTTAACCATGACATCAAGTAGTTGTAGTACTAGTTGTAGTACAACCAGAAGACGTAAAGTATCTGGTAAACCTCGAGAACCTTCAAGATGGGGTGAATATACCGAATCGATTCCAGATGCAGAAGAAGACAACGACACTACGAAAGCTATTATCGCAGAGATTTTGAAAAAATGTCTTAACCCAGATCCATTCCACGAAAAGAAACAAGATGTATCACATAACTTGAAGTGAGTTTTCTCATGTCTATATATTTTTATATATGTTAATGCTTCGCTGTTGGTTTTCTGCCCTGTTTTTGCCAGATTGGAACGAATGAAATTATGTTAATCTCAATATTCTCCTTTTGGTTACAGTTTGCCAGAAAATGCTATTCGTAGTCACATGGATAGTAAAGTACTTCACCAGTTATAGATCGTATATATTGATACGATGAGGACCATTTACTCATCGTGACCGAGCCAAGCGTCCCCCCACCTGAAGGGGTAGGCAACCCGTCGCCCGTTACCTAAGCGCGGGTTGCCTGGACATCCAGGAGCAGGTCCTGCTGACCATGCAATTCCTTCCTGCATGCGATCAGCGGGGCCGTTCGATCGATCTCTTGGGCCCCGACCGCGAGACCTGCTAGTTGACTCGCCGCTCCAGCTCGAGTACGGACGACACCCGGACCAGACTGAACACCGTCACTCGACCGTTTGGGTGCGTGGTTTTGCTTGCGACCAAGTGCTGCCAACCGTAAGTACGCGTAGCTTCGCCCCACCGGGATCGGAGAGGCCCGTCACGATCGGTCGGTACACTCTGTCGGGAGTCCCTCTGTGGGGAGTTGTACTCTGGATTTGGCAATAAACGTTTCGTTACTTTGGGGAACGGCGCTCTGATCTGTGAAGAGGAACCCTTCTGCTTCCCACTGCAACCGCACGTCCCAGAAAACGATCCCTGAGGCGATTCCCTCTTGCGGCTGCGCCCCCCACGCAGATACCGGGATATAAGAATCGCCACAGTATATATATATTCTATAAAAAAATAAAAAATAAAAGGTATACTTTGGATTATTTTATCGCCATCTCTCCAGAAGAAATATGTTCCAGAGGAAGTGCTATGGGTCACAAAAGTTGGATGATCCGGGAATCGAACCGCCGACCCCTGGCACCGTAAGCAGATTAAAGATATTATGATCAAGAAGTTAATTATTTAATGATATATTTTAGTTGTTCTTCACTTAGCAATCAAAACCCAGTTGAAATAGTTTTTGTTAAAACTAGTGCTAAGTTGACATCAAGTAGACATGAGTCTAAAAATCATATTAATCTAGCAGGTCATAATTTGGTACCCAACCGAATCCCACTCTCCTCTTTAAAAAAGTATAAGATATAAATTTGCCTGAAATATGCACAAATATTAGACATACAAAAATAAACACACTTACAAATAGTTCACTAGAAAGTTCAGCCATATTTTGTTAATAAGTAAACAAGTAGAAACAGGGGAGTTTTACGAGGTATCCACAATTATTTCAAACATTTAGTTGGAAAGGAAACTGGAAAAAAACACTAAAATAATGAAAATGTTTGCAGTCTAGCTTTCGTTCCATCGTCCGGTTTCTGGATTCAGCTCCCGCATGGAAATTCAAGAGAATACCAAAAAAAAACTGCAAACATTTTTGAACATTTTTAAAGCATCTCAATCAAAGACACTTACCAATTTAGTATTGCTTTGTGTTCAACGAGTGCAGCTCACCGGCTCCTTGGACCGTGTTCCCCGGAGCCCCGCGAAAAAGTGGACGCTGCTACGAGGCTCTGGTTCGTTACTTACTCACAACTGGGAGGAGTACAATGGTGCATGGTGAGGGCATTGTAAAAATAATTTAAAAAATGTATGAAAAAAAACCTATATTATTGTCAATCATTTGTAAATTGACAGCCATTTAGATATGGGTAAGTGAATGTAATCCTCAGTTTCATGGGCTAGTCCCACAGCCTCAGAGGGATAGTGAGATTGCTTGAAATGCAACTTTATACTTTAAGATTATTTTGGCAAACACAAGAAATAAATTTGTAATGTGTCGTCGGTACGAGCTCGTCGGCTGGCCTGAGGACGACACGCGCCGGACCTCTCGGCCCGAGGGCGGTCGCCCTGACCGTCCCGCCGGTAGATACGCCACTGATATCAATTTCAAACCTTGCAAATTAAATATTAATAACCTAATATTATCGTTAAAGACAACAGGGAATGGGTAAGAGATTTCATGTCAAATCCGCTAATACAATCATGTACTGATGCCATTTGACCAGTGTCACATGGCCCGGCAAAAACAGTGGGTCGTTAAACCCCCTAATCAATCATTAACCATCTTACGTCTACCGATCCCTGTGAGCACTTAGATCCTCCACTCACAACATTGATGTATGTTGGGTTGCCACGGGCAAGGGATAGTCTGAGAACCCTAGAGGCGCAGTATATGAGCTGAGCAAGAGACGGAGCTTAAAAGCGAATTTTGTCGGGGACCAGATTTACCGTGATTTCAGTTTCTGTGTGTGGTCCATGACATGGTTTTTCTTTAGGCAGAATGTACTGTTTCTGATTATTTTAATGCATTGTCGGTGCAATGAAGTCATGTAGCCTCTTGAAGGGTACTTTAGTATCCGCCATGTTCAGTATGAATATGCTGTTGGTTGGGGTCAGCTGATATTTTGACAGTTGAGTGTTTACGTTTAGCAGTGAACGTGAAGGTTGGCAAGCCCACTCTGCACGCATGTACCTAATTTAGGCTAACTAACACTTTCTAAGTTTACGCCGTAAAGAAACGCACTCCAGTGAAATTTTCACAGCAGACAACCTGCAATTTTAATCTCTCATACTATTTCTCATAAATTAATATTACATTAACATCTCAGCTACGAAGTTTGCGTTTTAGAAATCAAATGATATTACAACATACACCTACATAGACACAGTAACAAAACAAATAATGGAATCTTCAATCAACCTTCTTGAAAACATAGCAGCAACCATTCAGAATCAAATCCCAACCTACAGATTATGATCTAAAGCTGTCGACCTAGGAGAATGACAATCTCAAAATATCCAGGAATAATTGTATGTTGCATGCGTATGGCAACTATAATTTTACAAAAAAAAAGATGTACAGGCACAAAATATGTCTAATTTCAACACTAACATGACATATGATTGTATGAAATTATACCTCTATCAATATCAAACTCCCACTCAATATATTGAAGCCATCCTTAAAGCTATTGAACGTTGAACATAAAATGGGCACTGATCTTAATGCCGTAATTTCTCATAATTGATTATCAACTATCATCATAAGCCATTAGTGGAGGTGACAGTGAAATTGTAATGACATAGGAATGTCTCCACTTCTAGAAATTAAACAATTGCCAAAGGACAACTTTTTAACGACAAAATTGAACACATTCGACAGACTAAGAACCAACATACACAAATTTCAGTGAGGCCAATACAGTGCTCGACATTAATAAAGCTTTCATTTGACAAATAATAAACCCCTCACGATAGATTTACCGTTCAACAAAGATACCAGACATTTCTTCCCATCAAACGCGCCCATATGCATAAACCTAAGTTGACAACATCATCAAAGCCTTCTTTCAACTAAACAATAAAATGGTTGCATTAACGTTCTCCAAAGGCCGACTACCCGCACAGATCTAGCCTCGAACCGGAAGTGGCGCTTGCTTCAGCTGGAGGATGATCGAACGCATACGTGACACATCCTTGTTGGTCTTGCTAGACTTCGGGTTGAAATCGCAGAGCTTCGCGATGCGTTCCCACTCCGTTCCAGGAACGATCTCTTCGGTCTCCGCGACAAAAAGCTTCTCTGCGTTCCTGTCGAGGAGATGGGGGAATCAGTTTCTGGATGGAACAAGTTTGACACATGGTCTAGAATATGTTAAAGGTGAATCTAGCACACAGATGGTTTGTCCTATGTTAAAAGTGGATCCAGCACACAGATGGTCTGTCCTATGTTAAAAGTGGATCCAGCACACAGATGGTCTGTCCTATGTTAAAAGTGGATCTAGCACACAGATGGTCTGTCCTATGCTAAAAGTGGGTCCAGCACACAGATGGTCTTTCCTATGTTAAAAGTGGATCCAGCACACAGATGGTCTGTCCTATGTTAAAAGTGGGTCCAGGACACAGATGGTCTGTCCTATGTTAAAAGTGGATCCAGCACACAGATGGTCTGTCCTATGTTAAAAGTGGATCCAGCACACAGATGGTCTGTCCTATGTTAAAAGTAGATCCAGCTCACAGATGGTCTGTCCTATGTTTAAAGTGGATCCAGCACACAGATGGTCTGTCCTATGTTAAAAGTGGATCCAGCACACAGATGGTCTGTCCTATGTTAAAAGTAGATCCAGCACACAGATGGTCTGTCGATGTTAAAAGTGGATCCAGCACACAGATGGTCTGTCCTATGTTAAAAGTGGGTCCAGCACACAGATGGTCTGTCCTATGTTAAAAGTGAATCTAGCACACAGATGGTTTGTCCTATGTTAAAAGTAGATCCAGCACACAGATGGTCTGTCCTATGTTCAAAGTAGATCTAGCACACAGATGGTCTGTCCTATGTTAAAAATGGATCCAGCACACAGATGGTCTGTCCTATGTTAAAAGTGGATCCAGCTCACAGATGGTCTGTCCTATGTTAAAAGTGGGTCCAGCACACAGATGGTCTGTCCTATGTTAAAAGTGGATCCAGCACACAGATGGTCTGTCCTATGTTAAGAGTGGGTCCAGCATACAGATGGTCTGTCCTATGTTAAAAGTGGATCCAGCACATAGATGGTCTGTCCTATGTTAAAAGTGGATCTAGCACACAGATGGTCTGTCCGATGTTAAGAGTGGGTCCAGCATACAGATGGTCTGTCCTATGTTAAAAGTGGATCCAGCACACAGATGGTCTGTCCTATGTTATAAAAGGGAACACAAAATCGTGCAATATTGTATGAAGCAAAAATGTAATGGGAAAATGATCAAAAAGATCAAATAATCGAACAGTTAATTTTGTTCTGTTTCAATCTACATGGCAATTTGTTTTACACATTTGCGTACACTTGAGTTAAAGTAACATGCATCTAAGGTTTCCCAAGATAAAGAAAATAATGATTTTCAAAACTTACTTGGCTGCTTCCCTGAGTAGCATAAAATAGAAAAACCGGGACAAATTAGCTCAAATTTCCTTTTTCCAAAGAAGGGAACTACGAACTGTCATCTTAAATGTAATGATTGTCTCGTGTAATAATATTACGAAAATCAACGTCCGGGAAAAGTTGAGACAGAAAGCAATGTCCACAGCAACATTTTTCATGGATTACGAGAGCCAGGATTTGATTCTTTTTCCAACAATTAAAAAAGCTCAGTTTTCCTCTATGCTTTGAATGGTATGACCACAACCTGACTTGAGCCAACTAGCAATGATTGATTGACTTGTGAAATATCACTGATATCACTGGAGAAAATAGATAAAGGCAACAGCCGAAACGTTAAACAAAGAATTTCCACTATCGCGACCTGGCACTCACCGCTTTGCAATCTCCCATTAATTTCCCACTTAACAGAGTAGCCAAGGGGACCACCGGCTTAACTTCCCTTCTGAAGGACGGTACAACGTGAACAACAGGATTCCTCCACAAATCCATGCTGTCGAGAGGTTGATAAGCAAGGCGAGTGAAGTTGCTGTACTAACTTTCATCCCTTCAACCTCTTTCATGTGTATGATGGTCACTCGTCCAATACCCGACCCAGCGCAGTGTTGCTTAACTTTCATCCCTCCAACCTTTCTCCCGAACAGAACTGGTCATGTGTATGATGGTCACCCATCCAATACCCGACCCAGCGCAGTGTTGCTTAACTTTCATCCCTCCAACCTTTCTCCCGAACAGAACTGGTCATGTGTATGATGGTCACCCATCCAATACCCGACCCAGCACAGTGTTGCTTAACTTCGGTGATCTAACCATGACAGGTGTTTCCAACATGTCAAACCGTTCTGTCAGTGACACGCACCTGTCTGATTGTTAATCGACGCAAGTGTCAAAGTAAATGAAAATGGTTAGAAATAAATAATCCCACCTGTTGGAAGATTTGGTTTTTGCGATGAGGTCTTCATGATGGGTGTACCAATCTTCGAGCTCTTTCTTCGCCCCTTCGCGGAGTTCCGCCTTCCGTTTCTCCTCGTTAGCGTCTGCAACAATAGAACGTTCTTTAACAAGATGCAGAGAAGCAAGCAAGGACCCACAATTTAGAAGTTGCTACTAGGTTTGAGTCACCGTCCTTTTTGGAATTAAGAAATCAAATAATTTTTAAATCTTCTTTAAATTGCAAATGCTTACAACGCGCAGGGAAGTTTATTATTAGAAACATTAAAACCTCTCAAAAGTTGATGCCCAAACACGGACTCGAACCCCGATCTCCACCTGTCGCGGGTGTTGCTCTAACAAATTGAGCTACTTGAACCCCAATCTCCACCTGTCGCGGGTGTTGCTCTAACCAATTGAGCTACTTGGACCCCGATCTCCACCTGTCGCGGGTGTTGCTCTAACCAATTGAGCTACTTGGACCCCGATCTCCACCTGTCGCGGGTGTTGCTCTAACCAATTGAGCTACTTGGACCCCGATCTCCACCTGTCCCGGGTGTTGCTCTAACCAATTGAGCTACTTGGACCCCGATCTCCACCTGTCGCGGGTGTTGCTTTAACCAATTGAGCTACTTGGACCCCGATCTCCACCTGTCGCGGGTGTTGCTCTAACAAATTGAGTTACTTGGACCCCGATCTCCACCTGTCGCGGGTGTTGCTTTAACCAATTGAGCTACTTGGACCCCGATCTCCACCTGTCGCGGGTGTTGCTCTAACCTATTGAGCTACTTGGACCCCGATCTCCACCTGTCGCGGGTGTTGCTCTAACCAATTGAGCTACTTGGACCCCGATCTCCACCTGTCGCGGGTGTTGCTCTAACCAATTGAGCTACTTGGACGCATGATTTTTGAGATGTTGTTCATGGTACAACGGAAACAACAGGATTCCTCCACAAATCCATGCTGTCGAGAGGTTGATAAGCAAGGCGAGTGAAGTTGCTGTACGAACTTTCATCCCTCCAACCTCTCTCCCGAACAGAACTGGTCATGTGTATGATGTTCACCCATCCAATACCTGACTCAGCGCAGTGTTGCTTAACTTTCATCCCTCCAACCTCTCTCCCGAACAGAACTGGTCATGTGTATGTTGTTCACCTATCCAATACCTGACCCAGCGCAGTGTTGCCTAACTTTCATCCCTCCAACCTCTCTCCCGAACAGAACTGGTCATGTGTATGATGGTCACCCATCCAATACCTGAACCAGCGCAGTGTTGCTTAACTTTCATCCCTCCAACCTCTCTCCTGAACAGAACTGGTCATGTGTATGATGGTCACCCATCCAATACCTGACTCCGCGCAGTGTTTCTTAACTTTCATCCCTCCAACCTCTCTCCTGAACAGAACTGCAGTGCGATCCTAGGATTTTATCAAGTTTTCGATCTAAAGCTACGCCGATCGACAAGTCAACGTTCGAAAGCTCACCGTGCGATTCTGACTTGCACCGCGATGTCGATCGTTGAGTATTCGATCGAACGGCGTTTACCGTTAAAACTACTTTACCGACTGAGCTCTCAGCCTGGGGTGACATTCCAGCAAACTCCTTATAGAAATTGCGTAATTTGGTTAAAAACGCGTTGTGTTGGGCTCAATCGGTTCAGAATTCCGTTTTACATTGCTTGACGACATTTTGACGGCGATTTGAAAGCGTTTTATTGGTGAAATTTTGATAATTATGTTTGCACCTCGGCTGGCAAGCAGAATCAGAGCCTTTCGATTCAGCTCGATTTTTAAGTGTTGCCAAACTTGGCTTTTACTCACCCGCAGCATCTCGATAGTATTTTTCATGCATGCCTTATGAAGTTATTGAAGAAATTGAGCGCAAACGCTTTTATTTGCGATCATTTTACGTAAAATAGAAATCATTTTGCAAAAAGAGTGACAGATGCATTCATTTGTTTTGTTTTTTAACCACAGCAAGGTGAACGAATTCTTAAAGTTATCTTTTCGGCAGTGAACCTAGGATATTCAAACTTCAAAGTCAACGTCAATGTCAAATTCTTTTCAAAATCTCCAGAACTGAAGGGAAAACGTGTGGAATTGGCTTATATTGGTCAAATTCAGGTTTACACCCCGCTACGTCATTTTCACGATGATTTGAAAGTGTTTCAGTATAGTAATAAAGTATCAAAAATATTGTTGGTGTCTTGGCTAGCAAGGTGAAAAATAGCCACTTGATTCATCTCGATATTGTATGGTATTGTAAATGATTGTATTATACTGCATGGTATTGTTTGGTATTTTATAATTTTAAAATTATTTTCGAAGCTCAATGCCAATAAACTGACGCATCGTTAAACCGAAATCATCACAACTAATTATTAAACAACATGGACAAAGTAAACAAATCCGAATCACCGGGGAATCCCGCGAATAATTCTGTGTCGAGATCTCTAAATGGCTGGGTCTCGGCGATCGAGAACAAACTCGATCGTCATCTGTGTTTCACTGTCTCAGAATCGCACGACAACTATTAGTCGATAATCTCGGTAGTTCTCGATCTCTAGCTAGATGTCGACATCGAGAAAAAATCCTAGAATCGCAGTGCTGGTCATGTGTATGATGGTCACCCATTCAATACCTGACTCAGCGCAGTGTTGCTTAACTTCAGTGATCTCATGAGGACGGGTGTTTCCAACAAATGTTTAAAATTAGCACTGGGACTCTGACTCAACCTACAACTCAATGAATTAACCTGAGTTTATGTCACGTTCTTACCTTTATCCTGCAGACGCGTGAGCTGCTCTTCACGCCAACGCTTGATCTGCTCCGGCTCTTCGCGCGCGGCACGAACTGGAGGCTCTGAAATCGGAGCAAATGAGCGATCATTGCTCCGCCAAAATATAAAACAACACTGGCGACTGTGATGGTTTTTAGACTCATGTCTACTTGATTTATCCTTAGCACTCATACACATAATTAGTTAGTTAAAAACCGCCAATGTGTTCGAGATCTTATTTCAGAAAATACAAAATACATTCGTTTTTTAGTAATTGACCCTGATTATTTTATTTAGATGCATTTAGGAAGCTTGAACTTGGTAATTGTTATAATTTTGTGTGGTTCTTTTGTTATTGGAAAATTGTCAGGACTGCTCTAACCCTTGATAAAGTAACAGGTACAAGTTACGAAACGTTGGGAAATTTAGTTGTTCTTCACTTAGCATTGAAAACCCAGTTGAAATAGTTTTTGTTAAAACCGACAACTTATGCGTATTGCTTTTGATGGTAATTTTCCAATTATTTTTTGAGATGAATTTTTTATTGGCTCTGCCATTCTAATCAACGCGCGGCCCAAAGATTGTAACCACAAAACATTCGCAGTAAAAGTCGCAACTAATTCAATAACGGCAAAAAACTTTCGCACACAATTATTATTAGGAACACGTAAAATAAATACTTGAAACTATTTGCTATTAGGCATATGCACATTGAAAGCATTTGAAATAGGGAAATTCCCGTGAAATTTAAAACTTTTTTTTTTTAATTTTCTTCTAAATGCAATTTTGAATAAAATATCTCTGTTAAAAATGTTTGCGTTTGAATCTCGTACGAAAACGAGGGTCGCCATTTTTTATGACATGAAGTGAAATCTGACGTCAAGAAACAGAAGCGAACGCAAAGGATACAACAAAATGACGTCAGAACTACGTGTAGTTAATCACAGCCCGTTTTAATCCCGCCACGAGAATTCATATTTTAGCCATTCTTAAAACAAATAGAAATAGAAAAGTTATGATCGGATTATAAAAAGAAAAAATATATCAGATTTAATTTTAAACCCGTATTTGAACACAATGATAATAATTAAATAATAATCTTAATGAGATTTCCCTATTGTATTTAATACATTTCACAGATCTTGCAGGCGTCTCGTCAACTATTCAATCCACAGAAAGTAATGCACTTTATTGCTAACAGACTTAATTCAGTTGCGTGACGTGCAAAGCTAGAGTATTTTGCCTCCAAGAGGAAGCTTTGACATCAGTTCTCGAGTCGGCCATTTCATATCCGAGATAAATTGCATTTAAATAATAAATTATTTCTCGATCGGTTTAGAAATAACGTGCTTTATTCTACTTGGTACACGTAGTCATCGACCCTGAAGTAGCGTAAAAGATGGCGGAGCTAATTTTATGTCTCGACTACAAAACGGTCATGCCGTATTTAGCTCGTTACATAACGATACTCACTTGAAGCCTCGGAGGAATCGGAAAGCGAAGCTGCGTCCAGACGTAGAAACAACGCGTTAGCAGGAAATTATTTTATATTTAGATGATTTGCAAACAGGTCCGAATATATTTCAGATAATAAAAGCTTTTAGGCAAATTTAGTGGACTGGTTTCCAAGCCAGTGGGGTCTTTGATCTCCCCTATTCTACCTGTGTAACCCACTGGTCTGTACACACTTGCATGGATAGCGCATCCCGTGGACTGGTTTCCAAGCCAGTGGGGTCTTCGATCTCCCCTATTCTACCTGTGTAACCCACTGGTCTGTACACACTTGCGTGGATAGCGCATCCCGTGGACTGGTTTCCAAGCCAGTGGGGTCTTTGATCTCCTCTATTCTACCTGTGTAACCCACTGGTCTGTACACACTTGCGTGGATAGCGCATCCCGTGGACTGGTTTCCAAGCCAGTGGGGTCTTCGATCTCCCCTATTCTACCTGTGTAACCCACTGGTCTGTACACACTTGCGTGGATAGCGCATCCCGTGGACTGGTTTCCAAGCCAGTGGGGTCTTTGATCTCCCCTATTCTACCTGTGTAACCCACTGGTCTGTACACACTTGCGTGGATAGCGCATCCCGTGGACTGGTTTCCAAACCAGTGGGGTCTTCGATCTCCCCTATTCTACCTGTGTAACCCACTGGTCTGTACACACTTGCGTGGGTAGCGGAAATATATTTACAGGAAAACATCTTGTAAATGAGATTAAATAATTCATTTCAAGCTTTCTGTAACGTTCACGACAACCGTTGTCAACTCCATACAACCGCGACTGTTCTTACCGTAATCGGCCGAGTTGATGTGAGCTATCGCTTCTGCTGGCGGACTCCCACGGTCTGGAAATGCAATCGCTACGGTAAGCAACACCAAAAGCGCAACGGTATCTACAGCCGGCCATCGTAACTCAAAAACACAGCGAGATATTCACAGTCGTCTCCGTCAACAACGTGCTGAATGTAGGACCCACATCGCTTTTCACCGCTCCAGGCGAGTTATACATTTGCTAAATTAGTTGCAAGTTCATCAAAGCTGGCTAAAAAACACGTTAATCAGCTTATATTAAATCGAGCACTGCACCATAACTGTGCTTGCAGCGTGCCAAAAGCCCACCCTGTCCCATCGAGCCCTGCCTAACGTGGACCCTGCCCCCATGTCCCAGCCTTGCCTGGACCCTGCCCCCATGTCCCATGTCCTAGCCTTGCCTGGACCCTGCCCCCATGTCCCATGTCCCAGCCTTGCCTGGACCCTGCCCCCATGTCCCATGTCCCAGCCTTGCCTGGACCCTGCCCCCATGTCCCATGTCTCAGCCTTGCCTGGACCCTGCCCCCATGTCCCATGTCTCAGCCTTGCCTGGACCCTGCCCCCATGTCCCATGTCCCAGCCTTGCCTGGACCCTGCCCCCATGTCCCATGTCTCAGCCTTGCCTGGACCCTGCCCCCATGTCCCATGTCTCAGCCTTGCCTGGACCCTGCCCCCATGTCCCATGTCCCAGCCTTGCCTGGACCCTGCCCCCATGTCCCATGTCCCAGCCTTGCCTGGACCCTGCCCCCATGTCCCATGTCCCAGCCATGCCTGGACCCTGCTCCCATGTCCCATGTCCCAGCCTTGCCTGGACCCTGCCCCCATGTCCCATGTCCCAGCCTTGCCTGGAGGTCGTGGGGTATGAACCACACCAGGGCTGTGCTTGCAGCGTGCCAAGAACCCACCCTGTCCCATCGCACTGTATGGGGATTCTGGGTTAGGTTAACACGAAAAGAGCAAAACCAATGCCAAAATGAACCAAAAAGTAAGCGAAGCAAGTTGACAACACGGAAAGGTAAGAAAAGTCTGTACATTCACACATCCTCATGCAATTTAATATAAACTTCCAATATTTGAAACTCAAATTTAAAAATATTTTTCAGGTAAAATGCTTCTATTTCAAGGTAGTTTGAAATTCATTAAGAATTGAAGCTAAATTAGGTTAGATCGTGAGCATGAAGGGGATTTTTGACTTGAGAAGCAAAAGGCTGTACAAAAAGTGTGCATAGGTAGCTTGATAGATCCCAAATACTTAGGTACGCTGGTTACGGAGAAAAGAGTCCGATGCAGAACAAATATTTAAAAAGGTATTTCTTCTGAAGAAATATCAGAAGAATGGAAAACTCATAAAAAATGTGATCATGTCGCAAAGGGCACAAATATACTGCAAGCAATTTTACAACTTTTAAGTAGTTAGTTTTCCCAAAATATGATAAAATGGAGAAATTGAGAACCGCAAATGTATTTTCTTATTGTATTCATTGGTTTGGACCACTCGTTCGGGCGCTAAAACGTCAAACAGGGCAACTGATCTTTGATCAATTATGTCTTATGCTATGCTTTAAGCTACCTCTCAGAACATTTATTAACTTCCAAGGAGAAAACACTGCTAACGTTGCATATTATAATCACAAGCTCAAATCATACTTGGGTCGTAACCAAAACATTAAAACCCCATCTCTTGCAAGAAGCAAATTCGGGGAAACCAAACTAAACAGTAATGGCAGAAGTGCGGCTTGCGAGTAAAGAGCTAATTTGAAACGTACCTGAACCAAGTCCGTTGACTTCAAATCCATCTTGATTTCCAATATTGTTGATCATCTCAAAACTCCCATTTGATTCCGGTGCGAAACCATCTATCGGAAAACAAGCAACATTGATTCATGCGGCCAGCCAAACATTTGCAACATCAAAAAGTGGTTACAGCATAGCATGGGTACGTAAGTAGGAAGCAAGGGTAGTGATTTAAAGAAATACACATTGTATTTTGTGAGCATATAGTTAACAAGCCATTGAGTGAACAATGAACACTAATTAACCCTTCGAAAGAAAAAAATCATCAGGCCATAGACCAGACCAGACATACCATCATTGACGGGTGCCGCCCCCAAATTCACTGAGTTTAATTCATCTTCGAGGCCTGCAAGCTGATCTTGCTCTCTAGCTAAGAACTCTGCAGCTGGATCAATATCGGCTTGATCGAAGTTGTCACCGAAACCGTCCATTTTTCCAAATAATTTCTTGATTTACACGAAAGATAAATTCTGACAACGTAGTGACCGACCAGTGACAGAAGGAACAATGGCGAATGGGATGATTGTGGAATGACGTCACGCTCTGATAACCAATGCTGCCAACTTACGCTCGGACAATTTATGGCACTAATTCAAATGACACATGACGATTCGGTTTCTACTAAAAATAATCGTAAAATAAGCAATCAATTCATTTTAAATAAGTGTCACTATAATCGTAATTTCATATAATGTCGTAATCCCCAAATTAAATGAGATTTTTAAAACCAAATCCACGCATTGGAACTGAATTCTACTGGAAAGAAACTTGCAAGCTGTCAAATCACCAAAAGTATGGTCTAGAAAGGATCAGGCTCGTTGGCATGTTTAATTCCTGGTCGTTTCAGTTCAATTTCAATATTTATATTTTGTTAACGACTTCAAAGCCAATTTTGGAACATTTCATATAAATAAATCTGAACTTCTCACAATATGTGTAGATCAGATAAAAAGAAAACAACAATAAATGATTCTATAAACCATGTGGTGAAGGAAACAGAGAATGAGTACAACTGATTAGAGATCAAGAATTATTTCTTTCCACCGGTGACAAAGGCAACTTTGCCAAGACGTTGAAATTCTTGCCGAATGCACTACGCGAAAGTTGCGCTCCACCTCTCTTTCCTTTTCACCGCGACATTATCCAGCCTCTTGGCACAATATTGCCACACAATATTGTTGCAAACTGCATGATTGCAGTTGGTGCTTAGGTGAGCTGTCGCGTGCAGGTAGGAATGTGCACGGTAAGCGTCAGCAATATCTAGATGGCCCAGCTGTATTCATGTGGTCAGGAAGTGCATCAGAGAGAAACCAGCTCCCGGGTGGAACGGTCCTGATTGTGTATTACGGATTTGGTGAGCACATTATTATATTCCTTTCTTTCCAAGTAGAGTCTTAATTATATCCCGGCAAGTTACGACCTCTCACATTGCCAAGCGAGATCTTTCGGCCTAGCATAAGCAACAGTCTAAATTCTGGTCGTAACAGTATTATAAAATAAAAAATGAATGATATTTATAGCTGCAAAAGGCACATTTCACCCATCAGGATTTCAAGGGTTAACTACAGTAAAAAAGGTGTCATTTTCGTACGACTATTATTCATAATCACATGAAAGAACGTATCCTCACAGCATTATTTGCAAACTTTTCCCAAAGTCCCTCCTGAAATGCCTACGTTCGAATCACACTGTAAACATGTGTAATTTTTTCATACAATTTTTATGCAACGGCATATTGAGTTATGAAGTTGAGATCAGCATTTCCAGTGCACCAAGTAAGGAACAGTGTAATTGGTGCCGGGCTTTGCCGATAGAACGGTTAAGATTTGACGATGGAGCAGACAGAAAACTGTAGCAGAGCTGGCAGATTCCAAACACAGGAAAACGTTTCGTTTGGACGTCCTCGAAATGAAAAGATGGCTCGGCACCAAATGAGTTCGACTCTTGCGCTAACCTAACCTCGCTGTCCCAAATACACTATTACCGTTGAGTGTGCAGGTTCTAGATGGAGACAGAACGTTAACGTTAAACCGTTAAGTGTGCAGGTTCTAGGAAGAGACAGAACGTGAATGTTAAACTGCTGAGTGTGCAGGTTCTAGGTAGAGACAGAACGTTCATGTTAAACCGTTGAGTATGCAGGTTCTAGGTAGAGACAGAACGTTAATGTTAAACCGTTGAGTGTGCAGGTTCTAGGTAGAGACAGAACGTTAATGTTAAACCGTTGAGTGTGCAGGTTCTAGGTAGAGACAGAACGTTAATGTTAAACCGTTGAGTGTGCAGGTTCTAGGTAGAGACAGAACGTTAATGTTAAACCGTTGAGTGTGCAGGTTCTAGGTAGAGACAGAACGTTCATGTTAAACCGTTGAGTGTGCAGGTTCTAGGAAGAGACAGAACGTTAATGTTAAACCGTTGAGTGTGCAGGTTCTAGGTAGAGACAGAACGTTAATGCTAAACCGTTGAGTGTGCAGGTTCTAGGTAGAGACAGAACGTTCATGTTAAATATTATCGTTAATATAATAAAATAATATAATCTTTTATTTTAACACAATTTAAATACTACTTTTTCGTTCGTTAGCATGGAATTAAATAGATAAAAATTCTTTTATACATGAAGACCAAAGAAGACTGAAGGAGATGCCTGAAGGTCAAAAATGGTCAAAAACGTCATGTGTGTGGCTGTCACTGTCAGTGTCAATATGAGAATATGGCTTCGGCTTCAACGACGAGTGCTCGAAGTTTATTTATCGATTCTAAACTTAGATTAGCTGATCGTGTCCAAGTAAATGTAAATAATATCGCCTCAGTGGCACGACAAATTCAGCGTGGGGCTAAAACTAACGAGGTAATCTTACTTCTTGAAAATACACTGTTAGTCAATTTACAGGTTAGGTCTAGCTCAGCCTTGCTGTAAATTTGATGAAAATTATTCTTATGATTATAAGTCGGCTTTGGCCTTGTGGGTCATCAAGTTATCTGCTTTTTATTTCAATTAATGATTATCTCTTGGTCTATTTCAGGTCTTGATGCAAACAGCAAGAAACTTTGCACTGCAAGAACAAATGATCGACAATTCGGAATCGGTAATTTGATGAATATGCACCTTTGTTACTGACCATTAGGTTGTTCTGCAACTTTTTTAAAAAAATGTTCTTACACTCAATTACCTTCACAGAATTTGAAGAAAATGCAGCTGATATCGACTCACTTGAGCTATCAGGAAGAGTCAATTCATCGGAGTGCAACATTGATCGAGGAAGTAAAAGAGCAGGCTCGTGCTATGCAACGATAATGTAATTATGTAAAAACTTAACCACTTTTGTTTTGCAAAATATCCGTTTCAATAATAACACGATTTTAATTTATCAAAATAAATAACAAAGTATTATAACTCTGTACATAATCATGTAATGAAATCTATGCGCTCGCCTATTGAATCCTGATATTTATGTTATTATATATGTGCCAAGTGAAGTAATATTATGTATCATTAACTTACTCTTAAAATACATGTAAAATTATGAAAAACAAGCTGTTGAAATTGCAAAAAACTGACTGTTAATTCCCATGCTGACAATATCAATAAGTCAAGAGATAGTGATGAAACCAGCCAAGCAAAATCCCTTCGACTTCGATCCTTAATCTTCTTTGCTGATTTTCATATCTGACCCCAGTTTGTCGTCTAAAGCTATGTTCTAAAGTTGTTTCTGGGTAGAGATCGTTATTATTCGAGGTCCAAATACAATCGTAACGCTTTCTTGCCGATAATTTAACAATCTCATCTAAACGGACTGAAATTAAAATGTTAAAAAAATTGAAAATTGGCATAAAAGACAATTTTAAATTTGTATTTTTTAAATATATTGTTTGGCTTAGATAAAGAGAAAGCACACTGGAATAAAAAGAAGGCTGTGGAACTCACCGCCTTGTAAACTGATTTCAATTTAGGTGTTGGCATTTGACGCTTTCACATTTGACAGATTCAGTTTTGTAAACTTTTTTCGAACAAATGCAGGTTCGTGTTTTTTAAATACTTCTTTATCCATAACTTATTGTTTTAAATTTGTATTTATAATAAAGCTCAGATTTATCCAAATATCTCGACTATACGTCATGGCCGTAGAAGAAGCTATTGCTTGGGCCCGAGGCCATTGTTTGGCTGCTATTATATTCGTTCTAGGGGTAAGTAAACAAAACATTATTTCGTAGCTTATTTCTTGACAAGCCAACCGAGTGAACATAATTTTGTTTGTAATGTTTGAATTAGCTTCACAGCTGTTCAGTACATACACAATGTTCAACACAAATACTCACTCAATTCTTCATTTTCAAAACAGTAACACAATTCCTACTTAAAATGTAATATTGATTTTGTGTTCCTAATTATGCTTCCTAATTTATTACATTCACTCACGTCTTTAGTTAAAATACTATTTAATTTTACAGATTTAACAAATATATTTGTCCTATTTCTAGTATCATGATTGGGCACCTTATCAGCAATATTAATTAGATCTATTAAATAATCTGCTGCCAATCCTAACATAATTTTATAAATTAATACAAAAAAACCCTTAATTTCATCTTATTTTTAATACTTAAAAAATTTACTTTCTTCTTCATAACTGTTGCTGATGCTGTCCTTCTCTCCTTTACAATTATTCTCATTGCTCTATTATGAAGTTTTTGCAATCTGCCAACATCACCTTGCTTAAGATTATTAAAAGATGGTATTGCAGTATAGAAAATGTGGTTCCACTATCGTAATGTAGATTACCTTCCTGGTCCACATGGACAGACAATTTCCAACCCAGGATAAATATCCTAACTTTCTACTAATTTTTTTACATACGCTCTACCGTCCAAACGCCTGCTTTGATTTAAACGAAATTTGCGAAGCCCACTTTTGTGTTTTGCAAAGTAGACGCACAGCATTTTTCAACAAAATCAATCAAAAACCTTTAAAACTATTCAAAATTTATACAAATATTCAAATCGGAGTTCGAATTCAAATTCATTTGGAGTTCTATTTCTAAAAGAGTTAGATATTTTTTCTAAAATTTGCAAAGATGTGAAACACATCAACACTGAGTAGTCGTGAAGTTTTTGGGCAGGTATGTGTTTTTTTTTCTCTTTGTATTCAAATCTTTCTGGCATAATTTTGCCAATTTGGGTTGTTTTATTTTGAACTATTATGGTCTATTTATGCGACGAATCAGCTTCACTTTTTAACATCCAAAAATATCGCTAGCCTCATCTTGCAACGCAACTCAAAATGCGTTCGCAAAGGCCAAGTTTTATTTCAAACTGTTTTGGAGGAGCTACTGACAGCGTGTCTGAGTGATTCATGAGTCTCCTCACTCCGCTGTTAGGAGGATCTACTGACAGCGCGTCTGAGTGATTCATGGGTCTCCCCACTCCGCTGTTAGGAGGATCTACTGACAGCGCGTCTGAGTGATTCATGGGTCTCCCCACTCCGCTGTTAGGAGGATCTACTGAAAGCGCGTCTGAGTGATTCATGGGTCTCCCCACTCCGCTGTTAGGAGCATCTACTGACAGCGCGTCTGAGTGATTCATGTGTCTCCCCACTCTGCTGTTAGGAGGATCTACTGACAACGCGTCTGAGCGATTCATGGGTCTCCCCACTCCGCTGTTAGGAGGATCTACTGACAGCGCGTCTGAGCGATTCATGGGTCTCCCCACTCCGCTGTTAGGAGGATCTACTGACAGCGCGTCTGAGTGATTCATGGGTCTCCCCACTCCACTGTTAGGAGGATCTACTGACAGCGCGTCTGAGCGATTCATGGGTCTCCCCACTCCGCTGTTAGGAGGATCTACTGACAGCGCGTCTGAGTGATTCATGGGTCTCCCCACTCCGCTGTTAAGAGGATCTACTGACAGCGCGTCTGAGCGATTCATGTGTCTCCCCACTCCGCTGTTAGGAGGATCTACTGAAAGCGCGTCTGAGTGATTCATGGGTCTCCCCACTCTGCTGTTAGGAGGATCTACTGACAGCGCGTCTGAGTGATTCATGGGTCTCCCCACTCCGCTGTTAGGAGGATCTACTGACAGCGCGTCTGAGTGATTCATGGGTCTCCCCACTCCGCTGTTAGGAGGATCTACTGACAGCGCGTCTGAGTGATTCATGGGTCTCCCCACTCCGCTGTTAGGAGGATCTACTGACAGCGCATCTGAGTGATTCATGTGTCTCCCCACTCCGCTGTTAGGAGGATCTATTGACAGCGCGTCTGAGTAATTCATGTGTCTCCCCACTCCGCTGTAAGGAGGATCTACTGACAGCGCGTCTGAGTGATTCATGGGTCTCCCCACTCCGCTGTTAGGAGGATCTACTGACAGCGCGTCTGAGCGATTCATGGGTCTCCCCACTCCGCTGTAAGGAGGATCTACTGACAGCGCGTCTGAGCGATTCATGGGTCTCCCCACTCCGCTGTTAGGAGGATCTACTGACAGCGCGTCGGAGTGATTCATGGGTCTCCCCACTCCGCTGTTAGGAGGATCTACTGACAGCGCGTCTGAGTGATTCATGAGTCTCCCCACTCCGCTGTTAGGAGGATCTACTGACAGCGCGTCTGAGTCATTCATGGGTCTCCCCACTTTTTTTCGGCTTAACCTTCCACACACTTATTCTTTTCTGATCTAGTTTTATGTACGTGAACTTTAAAATCAAGTCTCCTTCCTAAGTTCTTGCCATGTTGGATCTTAAATAGAAAAGTACATTGCATCTTCTTTAAAATCTTCTTTAACGTTATAAAACAACCTGAACCTTTGTTTGTTCTGTGCCAGGTTCTGATTGGAGTGGGCGGAGTCACATTCTTGATCAGTGGTGCTGTCTTTCTCGCTAAATTCGGTCCGTACGAAATTATATTTGAAGAAAGCGAAGAAAGTGGAAGTGTATCATTTAAGTCCTCGGGAATCGAGGCGATTTGTTGTGGATTAACAATGTGCGTGGCGTCATTGTTAGGAGCCTCAATGCTATCTGAGAAAAGATTTTTTCTCAAAATATTCGTAAGTCACATCTTACAAAATATCAGCGAAATGTGCTGACTTCCAATTATTTTTTAATTGAAATGAGATTATTTGTTGTCTTCTCTTGCAGTTCCTGTTATTGCTGTGGTTGATCTTCCTTTGGACTTTTGCAATTACATTGGCATGGGTCTTCAAAGAGTGAGGCGATATTTCATACTTTCTCGGTCGCAAATAAGCTGACATTTTCCCAAAAACTGATTTTTATTACACATAATTGATACATATAGCTATTTTTTTTTTCAACAGCAATGATTTAGAGTAATTTTATTAAACATTGCATTTGCTTTAGCTGACAAGACAGGGATATATATTTTGTATTTAGAATATTTATAAATTATATCCTTATGTTATTCCCAATCCCTGTGTCTAACATTTAACACAGTCCAACGGTTTAACATCAACGTTCTGTCTCTACCTAGAAGCTGCACACTCAACGGTTTAACATCAACGTTCTGTCTCTACCTAGAACCTGCACACTCAACGGTTTAACATTAACGTTCTGTCTCTACCTAGAACCTGCACACTCAACGGTTAAACATTAACAATCTGTCTCTACCTAGAACCTGCACACTCAACGAATTAACATCAACGTTCTGTCTCTACCTAGAACCTGCACACTCAACGGTTTAACATTAACGTTCTGTCTCTACCTAGAACCTGCACACTCAACGGTTTAACATTAACGTTCTGTCTCTACCTAGAACCTGAACACTCAACGGTTTAACATTAACGTTCTGTCTCTACCTAGAACCTGCACACTCAACGGTTTAACATCAACGTTCTGTCTCTACCTTGAACCTGCACACTCAACGGTTTAACATTAACGTTCTGTCTCTACCTTAAACCTGCACACTCAACGGTTTAACATTAACGTTCTGTCTCTACCTAGAACCTGCACACTCAACAGTTTAACATTAACGTTCTGTCTCTACCTAGAACCTGCACACTCAACGGTTTAACATTAACGTTCTGTCTCTACCTAGAACCTGCACACTCAACGGTTTAACATAAACGTTCTGTCTCTACCTAGAACCTGCACACTCAACGGTTTAACATTAACGTTCTGTCTCTACCTAGAACCTGCAGACTCAACGGTTTAACATTTACCTTCTGTCTCTACCTAGAACCTGCACACTCAACGGTTTAACATTAACGTTCTGTCTCTACCTAGAACCTGCACACTCAACGGTTTAACATTAACGTTCTGTCTCTACCTAGAACCTGCACACTCAACGGTTTAACATTAACGTTCTGTCTCTACCTAGAACCTGCACACTCAACGGTTTAACAATAACGTTCTGTCTCTACCTAGAACCTGCACACTCAACGGTTTAACATTAACGTTCTGTCTCTACCTAGAACCTGCACACTCAACGGTTTAACATTAACGTTCTGTCTCTACCTAGAACCTGCACACTCAACAGTTTAACATTAACGTTCTGTCTCTACCTAGAACCTGCACACGCAACGGTTTAACATTAACGTTCTGTCTCTACCTAGAACCTGCACACTCAACGGTTTAACATAAACGTTCTGTCTCTACCTAGCACCTGAACACTCAACGGTTTAACATTAACGTTCTGTCTCTACCTAGAACCTGCACACTCAACGGTTTAACATTACCGTTCTGTCTCTACCTAGAACCTGCACACTCAACGGTTTAACATCAACGTTCTGTCTCTACCTAGAACCTGCACAATCAACAGTTTAACATTAACGTTCTGTCTCTACCTAGAACCTGCACACTCAACGGTTTAACATTAACGTTCTGTCTCTACCTAGAACCTGCACACTCAACGGTTTAACATTAACGTTATGTCTCTACCTAGAACCTGCACACTCAACGGTTTAACATCAAAGTTCTGTCTCTACCTAGAACCTGCACACTCAACGGTTTAACATTAACGTTCTGTCTCTACCTAGAACCTGCACACTCAACAGTTTAACATTAACGTTCTGTCTCTACCTAGAACCTGCACACTCAGCGGTTTAACATTAACGTGCTGTCTCTACCTAGGACCTGCACACTCAACGGTTCAACATTAACGTTCTGTCTCTACCTAGAACCTGCACATTCAACGGTTTAACATTAACGTTCTGTCTCTAACTAGAACCTGCACACTCAACGGTTTAACATTAACGTTCTGTCTCTACCTAGAACCTGCACACTCAACGGTTTAACATTAACGTTCTGTCTCTACCTAGAACCTGCACACTCAACGGTTTAACATTAACGTTCTGTCTCTACCTAGAACCTGCACACTCAACGGTTTAACATGAACGTTCTGTCTCTACCTAGAACCTGCACACTCAACGGTTGAACATTAACGTTCTGTCTCTACCTAGAACCTGCACACTCAACGGTTTAATATTAACGTTCTGTCTCTACCTAGCACCTGCACACTCAACGGTTTAACATTAACGTTCTGTCTCTACCTAGAACCTGCACACTCAACGGTTTAACATTAACGTTCTGTCTCTACCTTAAACCTGCACACTCAACGGTTTAACATTAACGTTCTGTCTCTACCTAGAACCTGCACACTCAACAGTTTAACATTAACGTTCTGTCTCTACCTAGAACCTGCACACTCAACGGTTTAACATTAACGTTCTGTCTCTACCTAGAACCTGCACACTCAACGGTTTAACATAAACGTTCTGTCTCTACCTAGAACCTGCACACTCAACGGTTTAACATTAACGTTCTGTCTCTACCTAGAACCTGCAGACTCAACGGTTTAACATTTACCTTCTGTCTCTACCTAGAACCTGCACACTCAACGGTTTAACATTAACGTTCTGTCTCTACCTAGAACCTGCACACTCAACGGTTTAACATTAACGTTCTGTCTCTACCTAGAACCTGCACACTCAACGGTTTAACATTAACGTTCTGTTTCTACCTAGAACCTGCACACTCAACGGTTTAACAATAACGTTCTGTCTCTACCTAGAACCTGCACACTCAACGGTTTAACATTAACGTTCTGTCTCTACCTAGAACCTGCACACTCAACGGTTTAACATTAACGTTCTGTCTCTACCTAGAACCTGCACACTCAACGGTTTAACATTAACGTTCTGTCTCTACCTAGAACCTGCACACTCAACGGTTTAACATTAACGTTCTGTCTCTACCTAGAACCTGCACACTCAACGGTTTAACATAAACGTTCTGTCTCTACCTAGCACCTGAACACTCAACGGTTTAACATTAACGTTCTGTCTCTACCTAGAACCTGCACACTCAACGGTTTAACATTACCGTTCTGTCTCTACCTAGAACCTGCACACTCAACGGTTTAACATCAACGTTCTGTCTCTACCTAGAACCTGCACAATCAACAGTTTAACATTAACGTTCTGTCTCTACCTAGAACCTGCACACTCAACGGTTTAACATTAACGTTCTGTCTCTACCTAGAACCTGCACACTCAACGGTTTAACATTAACGTTATGTCTCTACCTAGAACCTGCACACTCAACGGTTTAACATCAAAGTTCTGTCTCTACCTAGAACCTGCACACTCAACGGTTTAACATTAACGTTCTGTCTCTACCTAGAACCTGCACACTCAACAGTTTAACATTAACGTTCTGTCTCTACCTAGAACCTGCACACTCAGCGGTTTAACATTAACGTGCTGTCTCTACCTAGGACCTGCACACTCAACGGTTCAACATTAACGTTCTGTCTCTACCTAGAACCTGCACATTCAACGGTTTAACATTAACGTTCTGTCTCTAACTAGAACCTGCACACTCAACGGTTTAACATTAACGTTCTGTCTCTACCTAGAACCTGCACACTCAACGGTTTAACATTAACGTTCTGTCTCTACCTAGAACCTGCACACTCAACGGTTTAACATTAACGTTCTGTCTCTACCTAGAACCTGCACACTCAACGGTTTAACATGAACGTTCTGTCTCTACCTAGAACCTGCACACTCAACGGTTGAACATTAACGTTCTGTCTCTACCTAGAACCTGCACACTCAACGGTTTAATATTAACGTTCTGTCTCTACCTAGCACCTGCACACTCAACGGTTTAACATTAACGTTCTGTCTCTACCTAGAACCTGCACACTCAACGGTTTAACATTACCGTTCTGTCTCTACCTAGAACCTGCACACTCAACGGTTTAACATCAACGTTCTGTCTCTACCTAGAACCTGCACAATCAACAGTTTAACATTAACGTTCTGTCTCTACCTAGAACCTGCACACTCAACGGTTTAACATTAACGTTCTGTCTCTACCTAGAACCTGCACACTCAACGGTTTAACATTAACGTTATGTCTCTACCTAGAACCTGCACACTCAACGGTTTAACATCAAAGTTCTGTCTCTACCTAGAACCTGCACACTCAACGGTTTAACATTAACGTTCTGTCTCTACCTAGAACCTGCACACTCAACAGTTTAACATTAACGTTCTGTCTCTACCTAGAACCTGCACACTCATCGGTTTAACATTAACGTGCTGTCTCTACCTAGAACCTGCACACTCAACGGTTCAACATTAACGTTCTGTCTCTACCTAGAACCTGCACATTCAACGGTTTAACATTAACGTTCTGTCTCTAACTAGAACCTGCACACTCAACGGTTTAACATTAACGTTCTGTCTCTACCTAGAACCTGCACACTCAACGGTTTAACATTAACGTTCTGTCTCTACCTAGAACCTGCACACTCAACGGTTTAACATTAACGTTCTGTCTCTACCTAGAACCTGCACACTCAACGGTTTAACATGAACGTTCTGTCTCTACCTTGTAAGGTTTCGCTTATCACAATAAAGAACGAAGCCAAGAGATAGGATGAAAACAATGATTTATTCAAAGAGATGTTAATCCGGCGGACCGGTGGTACATTCGGAGGACCGAAGTCAACTGCCTCTCCTTGGGGTCGTAGCCCTTTCGGATCGTCTCTGTACCCTACCTACCTGCCCTGGTGGAGGGACAGGTTACTAACCGCACAAAGTGGCGGGAACGTTACATACCCCCGCCAGATTTAAAGCAGGGGGAAAATGAACAGTGTACATGCTTTAATCTAAAACAGACGAATAGATAATATAAATTAAATATTAAAATGAATATATTTTACAATCCCTCATCGGCAATTACTTAAAACGACTAAACAATGCTAAACAAACTAAACAATGCTAATTCTTCTGTGTTGTTTCTCCATGGTCACGTTCATCCATGATTCCTAATCATCCTACCTAGCTCACTCATCACTTTTTCACTAGGATTACTGGCCGGATGCCGTACCGACGAGTGAACTACCTGAATGTTTTCTTTCACTAAGGCGGTAGACCACTGACGCGAACGAAATTGGTTTCCGTTGTCACTCAACAGCTTCTCGCACCTACCTACGTTGACCAGGTAGTCGCCTGTCAGACGGTTCAAAATCGCCTGCGTCGTTGCCTTCTTCAATGCATAAAGTTTCACATGTTTGGAAAACACGTCTAAAATTACTAACACGAAAATCACTCCTCCTCGAGACCTTGGTAACGGGCCGAAAAGGTCTGTTGCCGCGAGCTGATTTGGTCGGTCAGGTAATAGGGATGACATTTCTCCAGCTAGTGTGTGGGTAAGAATTTTGGCTTTCTGGCTAATTTCACACGATCTTGCTATTTTAACGATATGTCGTCGCATTCTTTGCCAGTGAAAATACTCTCGCATTTTGCAAAATATTTTGTATGCCCCGCAATATCCATACGCCTCATGATAGTTAATCACTAATTGATTTATCAGTGAATGGGGAACACACGCTTTCCATACAAGCTTGTATCTCACGCGATGAAACCGCGTGTTTTCGTGAACGATGTTTTCACTTTTCAACTTCTGCTCTGTCGCCGTCGAATCTGAATTCGTTTGCAGCGCGCTAACAATAACTTTAAATTGTTCGTCAGTTTTCTGTTCTGCCGCTAAAGATTTTACCAACTGTGAAATATTCTCGTTTGGCTCTTTCACGCACGGCTGTAATTCGTCGATGTGTAATGTCGTGTGATTCGCACTTTCGTGACTGGCTCGTATCTGGACTTCATTGATCACGGCCTCTATGTGTGATGTGTTTTCACATATTGTACTAACATGTTCTTTCGGACCTTCGTCCCACAAATCCGCGAGTGGATTTCCTTCGATTCCGATGGAAAATATCCCACACGTGTCTTCTGTTGGTTCAGTGGTGACTTCCTTCTGGTCGGTCTCGGCTGGCGGCTCGGAAGTCTCAGGCGCAGCTACGACTCGTTTCCCGACGTCTCGTGGTCGTCGTCGTTTTCCCTGGGGGCGTCGTGGCTCTCGATGTCGAGAGTCGACATTGCGGAAAGCTGGTGGACTCGTGCGCGAATTTCATCTTTTGGCTTGGAACGCCAGTTGCTGTTGCTGTTGTTCTGTTGTCGCGTCGCTTGTCGGTGCGTGGTGTCCACGGCGATCTGTCTGTGCCTGCGTCGTGACGCTCCCTCGTCCATTCGCTGCAGGACTTGCAGCAGTTCAGCGGTGGTGCTGATGTTGCTTGCAGCCAGGATATTAAACGTGGTTGCTGGCAGCAGAGAAATGAGCTGTCGGATAAATCGGGCTGGTTCAATTGGTGGTGTGATGTACTTTAGTTTCCCCATCCAATGGATGAGGAACTGGGCCATTGAATTGTGCACTTCTCTGGAATACGCTGAGTTTGTAAACTCTGCGAGAATCGCGTCTTGTTTGTACATCGACCAGTACGTGGATAAAAAGGCCTCTTCGAACTCCTTCCACGTCGCCCACTGGTCAGACATGGCATTCGCCCAGTCTTGCGGGGGGCCGTCGAGTTGATTAATCGCAATCTCGATAATATCTTCGTCATTGTAGTCCGTCAGGTACTTTTGAAATTGTTTAATGAATTCCTTCGGATGGACCTTACCATCCTCTGCAAAGCGTCGCAGGGTTATTGGTGGCATGGGCAGGGTAGCCGCCGCCGGTGCGCTCCTCGGAGGTGTGGACGTGCGCTCTTGGGGTGTGACGGGCTGCGGTTGCAAATTGTTTACTTTGGTATTAATCGCGGCCAAAGCTTGCGACATGGTTATGAGCGCCTCAGAGATTGTTGCACTCTCTGCAGACGTGGTTTCCCGCGTTCGTCGCGTCTTCACCATTTTCTGTGGTGTTTACGAGTTCGTGCAACGCGGACGTAGCACAATTACACAAAATATTGTCAGTTAAGTACGGCGCAGACGCGGCACAATAACACAAAATAGTGTCAGTTTAGTACGGCGCGGACGCGGCACAATTACAAAAATATTGTCAGTTTAGTACGGCGCGGACGCGGCACAATTACACAAAATATTGTCAGTTTAGTACGGAGCGGACGCGGCAAAATTACACAAAATATTGTCAGTTTAGTACGGCGCGGACGCGGCACAATTACAAAAATATTGTCAGTTTAGTACGGCGCGGACGCGGCACAATTACACAAAATATTGTCAGTTTAGTACGGCGCGGACGCGGCACAATTACACAAAATATTGTCAGTTTAGTACGGCGCGGACGCGGCACAATTACACAAAAACACTGAAACACGAATGAATAATCTGGTTCGATTACGTTGGGCGCCAATGTAAGGTTTCGCTTATCACAATAAAGAACGAAGCCAAGAGATAGGATGAAAACAATGATTTATTCAAAGAGATGTTAATCCGGCGGACCGGTGGTACATTCGGAGGACCGAAGTCAACTGCCTCTCCTTGGGGTCGTAGCCCTTTCGGATCGTCTCTGTACCCTACCTACCTGCCCTGGTGGAGGGACAGGTTACTAACCGCACAAAGTGGCGGGAACGTTACAACCTACAACCTGCACACTCAACGGTTGAACATTAACGTTCTGTCTCTACCTAGAACCTGCACACTCAACGGTTTAATATTAACGTTCTGTCTCTACCTAGAACCTGCACACTCAACGGTTTAACATTAACGTTCTGTCTCTACCTAGAACCTGCACACTCAACGGTTTAACATAAACGTTCTGTCTCTACCTAGAACCTGCACACTCAACGGTTTAACATTAACGTTCTGTCTCTACCTAGAAGCTGCACACTCAACGGTTTAACAATAACGTTCTGTCTCTACCTAGAACCTGCACACTCAACGGTTTAACATTAACGTTCTGTCTCTACCTAGAAGTTGCACACTCAACGGTTTAACATTAACGTTTTGTCTCTACCTAGAACCTGCACACTGAACGGTTTAACATTAACGTTCTGTCTCTACCTAGAACCTGCACACTGAACGGTTTAACATTAACGTTCTGACTCTACCTAGAACCTGCACACTCAACGGTTTAACATTAACGTTCTGTCTCTACCTAGAACCTGCACACTCAACGGTTTAACATTAACGTTCTGTCTCAACCTATAACCTGCACACTCAACGGTTTAACATTTACGTTCTGCCTCTACCTAGAACCTGCACACTCAACGGTTTAACATTAACGTTCTGTCTCTACCTAGAACTTGCACACTCAACGGTTTTACATTAACGTTCTGCCTCTACCTAGAACCTGCACACTCAACGGTTTAACATTAACGTTCTGTCTCTACCTAGAACCTGCACACTCAACGGTTTAACATTAACGTTCTGTCTCTACCTTGAACCTGCACACTCAACGGTTTAAAATTCTCGTTCTGTCTCTACCTAGAACCTGCACACTCAACGGTTCAACATTAACGTTCTGTCTCTACCTAGAACCTGCACATTCAACGGTTTAACATTAACGTTCTGTCTCTAACTAGAACCTGCACACTCAACGGTTTAACATTAACGTTCTGTCTCTACCTAGAACCTGCACACTCAACGGTTTAACATTAACGTTCTGTCTCTACCTAGAACCTGCACACTCAACGGTTTAACATTAACGTTCTGTCTCTACCTAGAACCTGCACACTCAACGGTTTAACATGAACGTTCTGTCTCTACCTACAACCTGCACACTCAACGGTTGAACATTAACGTTCTGTCTCTACCTAGAACCTGCACACTCAACGGTTTAATATTAACGTTCTGTCTCTACCTAGAACCTGCACACTCAACGGTTTAACATTAACGTTCTGTCTCTACCTAGAACCTGCACACTCAACGGTTTAACATAAACGTTCTGTCTCTACCTAGAACCTGCACACTCAACGGTTTAACATTAACGTTCTGTCTCTACCTAGAAGCTGCACACTCAACGGTTTAACAATAACGTTCTGTCTCTACCTAGAACCTGCACACTCAACGGTTTAACATTAACGTTCTGTCTCTACCTAGAAGTTGCACACTCAACGGTTTAACATTAACGTTTTGTCTCTACCTAGAACCTGCACACTGAACGGTTTAACATTAACGTTCTGTCTCTACCTAGAACCTGCACACTGAACGGTTTAACATTAACGTTCTGACTCTACCTAGAACCTGCACACTCAACGGTTTAACATTAACGTTCTGTCTCTACCTAGAACCTGCACACTCAACGGTTTAACATTAACGTTCTGTCTCAACCTATAACCTGCACACTCAACGGTTTAACATTTACGTTCTGCCTCTACCTAGAACCTGCACACTCAACGGTTTAACATTAACGTTCTGTCTCTACCTAGAACTTGCACACTCAACGGTTTTACATTAACGTTCTGCCTCTACCTAGAACCTGCACACTCAACGGTTTAACATTAACGTTCTGTCTCTACCTAGAACCTGCACACTCAACGGTTTAACATTAACGTTCTGTCTCTACCTTGAACCTGCACACTCAACGGTTTAAAATTCTCGTTCTGTCTCTACCTAGAACCTGCACACTCAACAATTCGATGTCAAATCGATTTAGTCCCAGAATAATTTTCCGAGTTTTGTGCGAAAGTGTTCTAGCCTCCAACCTTGACATTCTTTGTTGCAGTATGAGTTTATCTGGCTGGATAATGAAATCTTTGAATCAGGATTTCGAAAAAGATTACAAAATTTCCGTATTTTCAACAACTACCACTTTCAACTTCAACATCACATTTGAAGAACGTGACCAAGAAGATGTTACTCACAAACCACCAGAAAGCGAAGTCTTTGAATTTCTGCAAACTAACGTAAGTCCATGGTATTAAAGAGATTGGAGTGTCAGCTTACTCAGGTCTATTGGAGTGGGAGCTTACTCAGGTCTATTGGAGTGGGAGCTTACTCAGGTCTATTGGAGTGGAAGCTTACTCAGGTATATTGGAGTGGGAGCTTACTCAGGTCTTTTGGAGTGGGAGCTTACTCAGGTCTATTGGAGTGGGAGCTTACTCAGGTCTATTGGAGTGGGAGCTTACTCAGGTCTATTGGAGTGGAAGCTTACTCAGGTATATTGGAGTGGGAGCTTACTCAGGTCTTTTGGAGTGGGAGCTTACTCAGGTCTATTGGAGTGGGAGCTTACTCAGATCTATTGAAGTGGGAGCTTACTCAGGTCTATTGGAGTGGGAGCTAACTCAGGTCTATTGGAGTGGAAGCTTACTCAGGTCTTTTGGAGTGGGAGCTTACTCAGGTCTATTGGAGTGGGAGCTTACTCAGATCTATTGAAGTGGGAGCTTACTCAGGTCTATTGGAGTGGGAGCTAACTCAGGTCTATTGGAGTGGGAGCTTACTCAAGTCTATTGGAGTGGGAGCTAACTCAGGTCTATTGGAGTGGAAACTTACTCAGGTCTATTGGAGTGGAAGCTTACTCAGGTCTATTGGAGTAGGAGTTTACTCAGGTCTATTGGAGTGGGAGCTAACTCAGGTCTATTGGAGTGAAAGCTTACTCAGGTCTATTGGAGTGGAAGCTTACTCAGGTCTATTGGAGTGGGAGCTTACTCAGGTCTATTGGAGTAGGAGCTTACTTAGGTCTATTGGAGTGGAAGCTTACTCAGGTCTTTTGGAGTGGGAGCTTTCTCAGGTCTATTGGAGTGGGAGCTTACTCAGGTCTATTGGAGTGGGAGCTTACTCAGGTCTATTGGAGTGGGAGCTTACTCAGGTCTATTGAAGTGGGAGCTTACTCAGGTCTATTAGAGTGGGAGTTTACTCAGGTCTATTGGAGTGGGAGCTTACTCAGGTATATTGGAGTGGGAGCTCACTCAGGTCTATTGGAGTAGGAGCTTACTCAGGTCTATTGGAGTGGGAGCTAACTCAGGTCTATTGGAGTGGAAGCTTACTCAGGTCTATTGGAGTGGAAGCTTACTCAGGTCTATTGGAGTGGGAGCTTACTCAGGTCTATTGGAGTGGAAGCTTACTCAGGTCTATTGGAGTGGGAGCTTACTCAGGTCTATTGGAGTGGGAGCTTACTCAGGTCTATTGGAGTGGGAGCTTACTCAGGTCTTTTGGAGTGGGAGCTTACTCAGGTCTATTGGAGTGGGAGCTTACTCAGGTCTATTGGAGTGAAAGCGTACTCAGGTCTATTGGAGTGGGAGCTTACTCAGGTCTATTGGAGTAGGAGCTTACTCAGGTCTATTGGAGTGGGAGCTCACTCAGGTCTATTGGAGTAGGAGCTTACTCAGGTCTATTGGAGTGGGAGCTAACTCAGGTCTATTGGAGTGGAAGCTTACTCAGGTCTATTGGAGTGGAAGCTTACTCAGGTCTATTGGAGTGGGAGCTTACTCAGGTCTATTGGAGTGGGAGCTTACTCAGATCTATTGGAGTGGGAGCTTACTCAGGTCTATTGGAGTCGGAGCTTACTCAGGTCTATTGGAGTGGGAGCTAACTCAGGTCTATTGGAGTGGAAGCTTACTCAGGTCTATTGAAGTGGAAGCTTACTCAGGTCTATTGGAATGGGAGCTTACTCAGGTCTATTGGAGTGGGAGCTTACTCAGGTCTATTGGAGTGGGAGCTTACTTAGGTCTACTGAAGTGGGAGCTTACTCAGGTCTATTGGAGTGGGAGCTTACTCAGGTCTATTGGAGTGGGAGCTTACTCAGGTCCATTGAAGTGGGAGCTTACTCAGGTCTATTGAAGTGGGAGCTTACTCAGGTCTATTGGAGTGGGAGCTTACTCAGGTCTTTTGGAGTGGGAGCTTACTCAGATCTATTGGAGTGGGAGCTTACTCAGGTCTATTGAAGTGGGAGCTTACTCAGGTCTATTGGAGTGGGAGCTTACTCAGGTCTATTGAAGTGGGAGCTTACTCAGGTCTATTGGAGTGGGAGCTTACTCAGGTCTATTGGAGTGGGAGCTTACTCAGGTCTATTGGAGTGGGAGCTTACTCAGGTCTATTGGAGTGGGAGCTTACTCAGGTCTATTGGAGTGGGAGCACTCAGGTCTATTGGAGTGGGAGCTTACTCAGGTCTATTGGAGTGGGAGCTTACTCAGGTCTATTGGAGTGGTAGCTTACTCAGGTCTATTGGAGTGGGAGCTTACTCAGGTCTATTGGAGTGGAAGCTTACTTAGGTCTATTGGAGTGGGAGCTTACTCAGGTCTATTGGAGTGGGAGCTCACTCAGGTCTATTGGAGTGGGAGCTTTCTCAGGTCTATTGGAGTGGAAGCTTACTCAGGTCTACACCCAGGTTTACCACTAATCGGTCAAACCACTTGTCCAATCGCGACGAAACAAAAACTGGGCGACTCATCACACTATTGACAACAGATTTATATATTTTAATCCATGTTACAGGTCATTAGTGGTAGCTTTGTGAATAGTGACTGTTTTTAAATCAGATTTCATCTTATACAGCAACGAATCCAACGTCAAATTGGAGTTATTCGAGTTTGACAGGTTGTGACGTGATATAGCGTCACTAGAATCAGAGCGACTGTGAATTTTCACAGCCTCTTGGTTCTACTCCTTATAGATCTTTCATTCTCATCAAATACACTAAAATCGTCTTAAAAAGCCAGTGTCCAAGTAGCTCAATTGGTTAGAGCAACACCTGCGACAGGTGGAGATCGGGGTCCAAGTAGCTCAATTTGTTAGAGCAACACCCGCGACAGGTGGAGATCGGGGTCCAAGTAGCTCAATTGGTTAGAGCAACACCCGCGACAGGTTGAGATCGGGGTCCAAGTAGCTCAATTGGTAAGAGCAACACCCGCGACAGGTGGAGATCGGGGTCCAAGTAGCTCAATTGGTAAGAGCAACACCCGCGACAGGTGGAGATCAGGATCCAAGTAGCTCAATTGGTTAGAGCAACACCCGCGACAGAAGGAGATCGGGGTCCAAGTAGCTCAATTTGTTAGAGCAACACCCGCGACAGGTGGAGATCGGGGTCCAAGTAGCTCAATTGGTTAGAGCAACACCCGCGACAGGTGGAGATCGGGGTCCAAGTAGCTCAATTGGTTAGAGCAACACCCGCGATAAGTGGAGATCGGGGTTCGAGTCCGCGTTTGGGCATCAACTTTTGAGACGGTTCTAGTGTTGATAATAATAAACAGGTGCCTGTATTATTTGTGCTAATTAATTTTGTCAAAGTCTAGTTATCATGGACATAAATTACTGTATTGTTAGCATTATAAACTAAACAAAGATCAAGATGTTAGGTTTGTAAGACCACGCACCTAGATGGAACATTGAAACCAACAATGTTTTACAGCTGCTTTGCTGTGGAATTAAGGGACCGTCTGACTTCAGTAGCTTCACGGAGTTGCCCGAGAGCTGTTGCCAGGAGCTGGACAAGAATGACAAATGTTCGTTTGACGCAGCTTACAAAAACGGGTGCAGGAAGAAATTGATGGATTCACTCCGTGCAACGAGTCTCGTGTTGGGCGCCATTTCATTATTTTATGTTTTAATTACCGTACGTTGCATTTAAACTCATCTTACGTTAAGTTTGATAACCAGTCACCGAGAAATTTACACTTATTTTCTACTTTTTTAATTACGATCGATCAGCGTGGTGAGAAAAACGAAATATTTAATTGCATGTATATAAAAAAAAAATCCCATGAGTGAATTGCTCGGTACGATTTGAATTAGTTTTAAATATCGGTAAAATCTACAAAAAATCGTTGCGGAACCATTTTAAAATGTACGAAAACGTTCAGATACTGATCGGAACTGACGAAATCTATAACACAAAATATGCAAACACAGTTTAAACATTCTGAACTCGAACGAAAATTCAATTATCAGCAAATACCAGAAGAATCTTTCCAAAGAAAAATAATTTGATTACCACAAATTATTGCTACGCTCATCATACAAAGCTTGACAAAGAATTTTACCAAGCGTACTTTCACTAAATAGTGCGACCGAAATGATCCCCAAAACAATTTAAAAAAACCAGGACGACCTCTTAGACTTAAAGTGACTTAAAACTATTGTCATTCTTTGTCCAACATTTCTTTCTGCTTCTTCTTCCAGTTTTTCGCAGCAATTCTGACGAGTGTTAAGATTTGCACCTGTCATTGTGGAAGTAAATGCTGTTCACAGAACGAAAACTAGCCCTAGTCGTCGTGTGTAATAGTTTTTAAATTACGAAAAACACCCAAAAACCTGTTTCATATATTATTATTTTGATAAATAAAGTATACTTTATCATTTAATAAACCTTTAGATGAATTTCTTGGTTGAACTGCAACTTATAATAGGTGATCTAAGCATTTCCATGGCTACCAAACGTTGAATCTACCATTGAACCTCCTATGCTAGGCCGTGATATACCCGTGGTAACATAAGATAGCAGAATTGAGTAGCTCTGTCAGGTGATCTCAGCATCTCCATGGCTACCAAACGTTGAATCTACCATTGAACCTCCTATGCTAGGCCATGATATACCCGTGGTAACATAAGATAGCAGAATTGAGAAGCTCTGTCAGGCAATCTAAGCATCTCCATGGCTATCAAACGTAGAATCTACTATTGAACCTCCTATGCTAGGCCATGATATACCCGTGGTAACATAAGATAGCAGAATTGAGAAGCTCTGTCAGGCGATCTCAGCATCTTCATGGCTACCAAACGTTGAATCTACCATGGAACCTCCTATGCTAGGCCATGATATACCCATGGTAACATAAGATAGCAGAATTGAGAAGCTCTGTCAGGTGATCTCAGCATCTCCATGGCTACCAAACGTTGAATCTACCATGGAACCTCCTATGCTAGGCCATGATATACCCGTGGTAACATAAGATAGCAGAATTGAGAAGCTCTGTCAGGCGATCTCAGCATCTCCATGGCTACCAAACGTTGAATCTACCATTGAACCTCCTATGCTAGGCCATGATATACCCGTGGTAACATAAGATAGCAGAATTGAGAAGCTCTGTCAGGCGATCTCAGCATCTCCATGGCTACCAAACGTTGAATCTACCATTGAACCTCCTATGCTAGGCCATGATATACCCGTGGTAACATAAGATAGCAGAATTGAGAAGCTCTGTCAGGTGATCTCAGCATCTCCATGGCTACCAAACGTAGAATCTACTATTGAACCTCCTATGCTAGGCCATGATATACCCGTGGTAACATAAGATAGCAGAATTGAGAAGCTCTGTCAGGCGATCTCAGCATCTCCATGGCTACCAAACGTTGAATCTACCATGGAACCTCCTATGCTAGGCCATGATATACCCATGGTAACATAAGATAGCAGAATTGAGAAGCTCTGTCAGGCGATCTCAGCATCTCCATGGCTACCAAACGTTGAATCTACCATTGAACCTCCTATGCTAGGCTATGATATACCCGTGGTAACATAAGATAGCAGAATTGAGAAGCTCTGTCAGGTGATCTCAGCATCTCCATGGCTACCAAACGTTGAATCTACTACTGAGCTGACAAGATCCTAACCAGATTTAAGGAATAAACTGGCTTGAATGAGTAAAAAAAACATTTGACTACGCAGCGCCAACAATTGTGCAATAGTTCAGTTCATAGTAGGTAGGTACCCACAACTGCCCGAGGCACATTCCTTGTCACCAAGCCAGCCAAGGCTGGGCAACTCTGTCGCAATTATGCTAATCACTTAGAGCTAGACGGAAACAACATTTCTACTCAATTGCGCTATAACCACTGGACATTCAGCCGATCGCTCTCTCTCTTCCAGGATAGCCGGCCACCAGGATCGAACCTGGGACCTCCAGAATGCAAGGCAGACATGGCGCTCTCACCACCAGGATAGCCGGCCACCAGGATCGAACCTGGGACCTCCAGAATGCAAGGCAGACATGGCGCTCTCACCACCAGGATAGCCAGAAACAAAGTACCAATAATGCACTTGCTTGCTCAAGAGACCTGTTTCTAGGAATCCTAATATTTAAAAAATGAAAAATAAAAATAGTTTGACAGTCGGCCTTGTCAAGGCTAACAGGTAAACAGCCTCACTTGATGGCTCAGATCTTGCTAGGATGTCGAACGTAGAGGATCTTGCAATATTGGAGAGCATCTTCAATCCGTTGTTGCCATTGGGAGAGTCTTTACCTGCTGACAACAATGAAGATTCGGAGGAGAATGACACAGGTCAGTGGGTTAAGCGACAGTGTGTCGGGACCGGTCAATGGATGGGTGACCGCTAGGTGCTTGCTTTTAAGCATCTCGCTGGAAATAAGATAAACGTTGATGTCTAAGTGCAGGAGGAAAACTAGGGCTTTGCGAACGACTTTTTATCGCGTTGGAAACCGATCAAGAGGTTGAAAAACAAATAAGTACTACAATTATTATTATATATATATTTTTTTTTAGACGTGCTCCACCAATATTTTAGACCCACGGGTTGTTTCTTAGATCTAGTACCATGTTTTATGATTGTTTTTGGACTCATGTCTACTTGATGTAAACTTAGCACTAGTTTTAACAAAAACTATTTCAACTGGGTTTTGAATTCTAAGTGAAGAACAACTAAATTTCCCAACGTTTCGTAACTTGTACCTGTTACTTTCATACACACAATTGGTTAGTTAGTAAAAAACGCCAAATTGTCCGGAGTTTTAAATCAAAAATTCAAGATACGTTAGTTTTTTAATTATTGACCCTGATTATTTTATTTAGATGCATTTAGGAAGCTTGAACTTGGTGATTGCATTTCAAATTTAATGAAAAATAAAATAATTGTCGAATGTCATTCAATATAGGTTAGGTTCGGTTAGGTTAGGTTAGGTTAGGTTAGGTTAGGTTAGGTTAGGTTAGGTTAGGTTAGGTTAGGTAAGGTTAGATTAGGTTACGTAAGGTTACGTTAGGTTAGGTTAGGTTAGGTTAGGTTAGGTTATGTTAGGTTAGGTTTGGTTATGTTAGGTTAGGTTAGGTTAGGTTAGGTTAGGTTAGGTTAGGTTAGGTTAGGTTAGGTTAGGTTAGGTTAGGTTTGATTAGGTTACGTAAGGTTACGTTAGGTTAGGTTAGGTTAGGTTAGGTTAGGTTATGTTAGGTTAGGTTTGGTTATGTTAGGTTAGGTTAAGTTAGGTTAGGTTAGGTTAGGTTAGGTTAGGTTAGGTTAGGTTAGGTTAGGTTAGGTTAGGTTAGGTTAGGTTAGGTCAGGTTAGGTTAGGTTAGGTTAGGTTTGATTAGGTTAGGTTAGGTTAGGTTAGGTTAGGTTAGGTTAGGTTAGGTTAGGTTTTTAAGATATTCAAAACCCAGTTGAAATATATTTCGTCAGAGTTAAACACTAGTGCCGAGACTCCGTTAAAACTCCCAATGGGTAAAATAAAACTAGCAAATTATTAAAAAATTATCATTTCCGGTTTCCAGCTGGTTCGACACCGGAAGAAGCTCGGTGCGTCGCGCTAGAGCGCGCTGCGGTCGCCGAGTCAGAGACCGGAAGTCTTCAGAAGGCGCTGGAATTACTCGACGAAGCCGTCACTCTGGCACCAGATCGCGCTTCCGGTAGGAATATTTATAACGAGAAGGATGTGATTCTGAAAGTCTGTGAAGTTTTATACAATTTTGAAAAGCAGATACATTTCATGTAATCGTATTTAACTCCATGAAAACGCGGTATCAAGATCGAAATCTAGAGTTGGTAAAAAAAAAAATTTTATGTTGTCCTAAAATATCACCTGTTATCAAATATTTCAGATCGAAGTGGTGCCATTTTTTGTAAGAGGTTACCAGAATCAATCAAATGAATCAAATGAATATTTTTTTATTCTGTTGAGGCTTTTTTAAAACTTAAAGAAAATTGTCAGAACTGCTTTTACCCTTGATAAAGTAACAGGTACAAGTTACGAAACGTTGGGAAATTTAGTTTCACTTAGCATTCAAACCCAGTTGAAATAGTTTTTGTTTAAACTAGTGCTAAGTTTACATCAAGTAGACATGAGTCTAAAAACAATCATAAAGGAACGTTAAGTGACTCAACTTCTCTGTTGCAGGTTACAACAACAGAGCGCAGGTCCATCGCCTCCTCGGAGACTCAACATCGGCCATGTCCGACCTCAACTCGGCCATCTCCGCTTCATGTGGGCGTGGCTTAGCTTGCCGCCAGGCGCACGCGCAGCGAGGCGCGTTGCTGCGCGTGGCTGCGCGTGAAGACGAAGCGTTGAAAGACTGGGAGTTGGCAGCTGCGATGGGCAGCCGATTCGCGCGTGCGCAGCTTGCCAAGGCTAATCCCTATGCGGCCATGTGTAACCAGATGTTGGGGGAGATGATGGCGAAACTCAAGTAGTTGGGGAACCGGGTTTCACTAGAACCGGGTTTACACGAGCCAAGTTTGAGTGAATAACGTTTGAGTTTAAATGAAATCGTATTTAAATTGCAAACGCTTGCAATGCCCGGGGTATTTTATTATTATGAACACTATAACCGTCTCAAAAATGGTTGCCCTAACGTGGATTCGAACCCCGATCTCCACCTGTCGCGGGTGTTGCTCTAACCAATCGAGCTACTTGAACCCCGATCTCCACCTGTCGCGGGTGTTGCTCTAACCAATTGAGCTACTTGAACCCCGATATCCACCTGTCGCGGGTGTTGCTCTAACCAATTGAGCTACTTGGACCCCGATCACCACCTGTCGCGGGTGTTGCTCTAACCAATTTAGCTACTTGGACCTTGATCTCCACCTGTCACGGGTGTTGCTCTAACTAATTGAGCTACTTGGACCCCGATCTCCACCTGTCGCGGGTGTTGCTCTAACCAATTGAGCTACTTGGACCTCGATCTTCACCTGTCGCGGGTGTTGCTCTAACCAATTGAGCTACTTGGTCACTGGCTTTTTGAGACGGTTTTAGTGTTGATAATAATAAGTACCGTTTGAGTTGATCAAACATGAGCTATGGTCGTGTCTCGATAAATCATTCCATAGTGATAGGAAAGACCAATACCAGTTCGGCATGACATTGTAACAATATCAATATCTTACGACGGCCATTTTGTTTACAGCACTGCACAAATATTATTATTTTTAATGAGTATCGTGTTGTAATATTACTGGTAAACGTAGTTTGCCAGTAAAAGGAGAATGTAGACAATTTGTTTTGCAAAATAAAAACGAAATGCCACGTTGATTCGTGTGTGAAGCAGGGAGTCAAAAGTAAACCCGGTGCCGGCATTCAGCTTGATCCTGTCCAACAGCACCGAGGACCGGTCACCGCTTAGCCTTGTCACTTTGACACACTGTGTTGGCTGCTCCTGTCCAACAGCACCAAGGACCGGTCACCACTTAGCCTTGTCACTTTGACACACTGTGTTGGCTGCTCCTGTCCAACAGCACCAAGGACCGGTCACCGCTTAGCCTTGTCACTTTGACACACTGTGTTGGCTGCTCCTGTCCAACAACACCAAGGACCGGTCACCGCTTAGCCTTGTCACTTTGACACACTGTGTTGGCTGCTCCTGTCCAACAACACCAAGGACCGGTCACCGCTTAGCCTTGTCACTTTGACACACTGTGTTGGCTGCTCCTGTCCAACAACACCAAGGACCGGTCACCGCTTAGCCTTGTCACTTTGACACACTGTGTTGGCTGCTCCTGTCCAACAACACCAAGGACCGGCCACCGCTTAGCCTTGTCACTTTGACACACTGTGTTGGCTGCTCCTGTCCAACAGCACCAAGGACCGGTCACCGCTTAGCCTTGTCACTTTGACACACTGTGTTGGCTGCTCCTGTCCAACAACACCAAGGACCGGTCACCGCTTAGCCTTGTCACTTTGACACACTGTGTTGGCTGCTCCTGTCCAACAACACCAAGGACCGGTCACCGCTTAGCCTTGTCACTTTGACACACTGTGTTGGCTGCTCCTGTCCAACAACACCAAGGACCGGTCACCGCTTAGCCTTGTCACTTTGACACACTGTGTTGGCTGCTCCTGTCCAACAACACCAAGGACCGGTCACCGCTTAGCCTTGTCACTTTGACACACTGTGTTGGCTGCTCCTGTCCAACAACACCAAGGACCGGTCACCGCTTAGCCTTGTCACTTTGACACACTGTGTTGGCTGCTCCTGTCCAACAACACCAAGGACCGGCCACCGCTTAGCCTTGTCACTTTGACACACTGTGTTGGCTGCTCCTGTCCAACAGCACCAAGGACCGGTCACCGCTTAGCCTTGTCACTTTGACACACTGTGTTGGCTGCTCCTGTCCAACAACACCAAGGACCGGTCACCGCTTAGCCTTGTCACTTTGACACACTGTGTTGGCTGCTCCTGTCCAACAACACCAAGGACCGGTCACCGCTTAGCCTTGTCACTTTGACACACTGTGTTGGCTGCTCCTGTCCAACAACACCAAGGACCGGTCACCGCTTAGCCTTGTCACTTTGACACACTGTGTTGGCTGCTCCTGTCCAACAACACCAAGGACCGGTCACCGCTTAGCCTTGTCACTTTGACAAACTGTGTTGGCTGCTCCTGTCCAACAGCACCAAGGACCGGTCACCGCTTAGCCTTGTCACTTTGACACACTGTGTTGGCTGCTCCTGTCCAACAGCACCAAGGACCGGCCACCGCTTAGCCTTGTCACTTTGACACACTGTGTTGGCTGCTCCTGTCCAACAACACCAAGGACCGGTCACCGCTTAGCCTTGTCACTTTGACAAACTGTGTTGGCTGCTCCTGTCCAACAACACCAAGGACCGGTCACCGCTTAGCCTTGTCACTTTGACACACTGTGTTGGCTGCTCCTGTCCAACAGCACCAAGGACCGGCCACCACTTAGCCTTGTCACTTTGACACACTGTGTTGCCTGCTCCTGTCCAACAGCATCAAGGACCGCCCACCACTTAGCCTTGTCACTTTGACACACTGTGTTGGCTGATCCTGTACTATGATGCTGGCCTGGCAGGAAGCCAAGGGTAAGCAGATAACGCATTTTTTAATTACAGAAACAGAAGATTTATGTTTTCATTTGAAGTTCACGGCACTAGGATTTCCGAAAACAAATAATTTTTTGCTAATCAAGCAAATCACTTTGTTGTGCAAGTTGTGTTTATCGAATGTAAAATAAACTCTGCTGGATTGGAATTCGGTGCTGACAGAAGTTAGGCCAGGATTGTGCAACACTGCCTCGTCAATCGAGTCACAAGTGAAATAGCCAATGTGCAAGGTGGGTGAAACCGCGATGCTAGAATCGACGTTCGTGAGTCTGCAAGCCCAGGTAACATAAGATAGCAGAATTGAGAAGCTCTGTCAGGTGATCTCAGCATCTCCATGGCTACCAAACGTTGAATCTACCATTGAACCTCCTATGCTAGGCCATGATATACCCGTGGTAACATAAGATAGCAGAATTGAGAAGCTCTGTCAGGTGATCTCAGCATCTCCATGGCTACCAAACGTTGAATCTACCATTGAACCTTCTATGCTAGGCCATGATATATCCGTGGTAACATAAGATAGCAGAATTGAGAAGCTCTGTCAGGCGACTCAGCATCTTCATGGCTACCGAACGTTGAATCTACCATTGAACCTCCTATGCTAGGCCATGATATACCCGTGGTAACATAAGATAGCAGAATTGAGAAGCTCTGTCAGGTGATCTCAGCATCTTCATGGCTACCAAACGTTGAATCTACTATTGAACCTCCTATGCTAGGCCATGATATACCCGTGGTTACATAAGATAGCAGAATTGAGAAGCTCTGTCAGGTGATCTCAGCATCTCCATGGCTACCAAACGTTGAATCTACCATTGAACCTCCTATGCTAGGCCATGATATACCCGTGGTAACATAAGATAGCAGAATTGAGAAGCTCTGTCATGCGATCTCAGCATCTCCATGGCTACCAAACGTTGAATCTACCATTGAACCTCCTATGCTAGGCCATGATATACCCGTGGTAACATAAGATAGCAGAATTGAGAAGCTCTGTCAGGCGATCTCAGCATCTCCATGGCTATCAAACGTTGAATCTACCATTGAACCTCATATGCTAGGCCATGATATACCCGTGGTAACATAAGATAGCAGAATTGAGAAGCTCTGTCAGGTGATCTCATCATCTCGGCTTTCCTGATTTTTTTTATAACAATGACTTCAGCTGTAACTTTTTAAATGCTTACCGTTGAGTTAGTTCAAAAATCTTCCACTTTTGACAGCTGGCGCTGGTGTCGCTGATTCTCTTCGCGACAGCAGCGCTTCAAGCGGACGCGGTCGCCATTCGGCCGGTTCCAACAAAACAGGTTCCAAATGGTGAACCGGTTCGAATGAAACGAGAACCGGTTGAAGTGTTCTTGATTGACGCAGATCCAAGTAAGCCACTTGAGTTGGTGGTTATAGACGATGAAACTGTTGATCAGGAACCGGTTTTCTTAGAACCGGTTCACCAAGCACCGGTTTACCAAGGACCGATTTACCAAGAACTGGTTTACCAAGAACCGGTGCACCAAGCACCGGTTCACCAAGCACCGCTCTACCAAGAACTGGTTTACCAAGAACCGGTCTACCAAGAACCGGTGCACCAAGAACCGGTGCACCAAGAACGGGTGCACCAAGAACTGGTCCACCCAGAATTTTTCCAGCAAGCGCCCACTTATGTTCCAGAACCCGTATCTAATGTTGAACATGTTCAACAGTTAAATATTCTTCAAAATAATAATAACATGCAGGAAAATATTAATGGACAGTTGCCGCAAAATGTTCAGTTTCAAACTTTAGAAACGTCGTACAAAGTTGAAAATAATCGAAACGTTCAAAAACCTCAAAGAGTTCTGGAAAACAAAGGAAATGAACAAATTCCTAACGAATTTGTGGCTCAAAATAACCAACAATTTCAAAATACGGAACAAATGCAAGTTTCGCAATTCGATGTTCAACAGCAAAATGTCGTTCAGCCTCAGAACATTGAACTCGACCGCCATTTGCAAAACCTACAGCATCAAAGTATTCTTGAACAAATACGAAATCATGTTCAACAAGAGCAAGGTTTCGGGAAATTAGAATCTGGTGTTCAAAATCAACTAAATCAACTAAGTGTTCAGCAAAATGTTCAAGAATTGCAAACATTTCAAAATAATTCTCAAGTTGTGATCCCTCCGGCTACCAATGAACGAATCAGTGACGTCATCCAACCGACAGCAACGCAACCTATCGGTCAAGTCATCAACTTACCGTCAAATCCGGTTCAATCACAACCGGTTCTAGGAAGTTTGGAACCGGTGCACCGGACGGAACCGTTCTCATCTCTATCTTGGTTGTGGGGATCGCCTAAAACGGAAGTAAATCAGGGACATCCGGTTCCAATCGAACCGGTTGTTCAACAACTTCCGGTTCCGGTTCCAATAATTCCTATTGAACAGCATTCGTCAGGACAACACGAGTTTGTTGATCAAAATGTTGAACCAAATATAATTGACCAACAGGAATCATCTTCAAATGTTCATCGAACCCAAGTTTTGAACGAAGATTTTGCTGTTCAAGACCAAGCAAGTCGACAGAATCAACCAGCGATTCAATTTAGACTTGTTCAGGAACCAGACATCCTTCAACAAATTGGATATTTGCAATCACCGATTGTTCAAAATCAATCCATTAACCAACCTGATACCTTTGCTGAGAATTCACCGAGTTTTCAACAAGTAATTAATGTGCTACAATCAGCCAATCAGCAATCAGCCAATCAGCAATCAGCCGTTCAACAATCAGCCAATCAGCAATCAGCCAATCAGCAATCAGCCAATCAGCAATCAGCCAATCAACAATCAGCCGTTCAACAATCAGCCAATCAGCAATCAGCCAATCAGCAATCAGCCGGGTTTCAACAAAATGTCAACGGCTTCCAATCGATGAATGTTCTAGATTACCCTGTTGAGGAGAAATCACAGAACTTACAACAACTCGCTCGTCATCAAAACACTTTTGTTCAACAATTACCTTTTGTGCAACCAGCACCTGTTCAACAGACCCCTGTTGAGCCACCTGTTCAATTTGCACCTGTTCAACAGCCACCTGTTCAATTTGCACCTGTTCAACAGCCACCTGTTCAATTTGCTCCTGTTCAACAGACACCTGTTCAATTTGCACCTGTTCAACAGCCACCTGTTCAATTTGCACCTGTTCAATTTGCACCTGTTGAGCCACCTGTTCAACAGACACCGGTTCAATTTGCACCTGTTCAACAGACACCTGTTCAATTTGCAACTGTCGAGCCACCTGTTCAATTTGTACCTGTTCAACAGCCACCTGTTCAACAGCCACCTGTTCAATTTGCACCTGTTCAACAGCCACCTGTTCAATTTGCACCTGTTGAGCCACCTGTTCAACAGACATCTGTTCAACAGACACCTGTTCAATTTGCACCTGTTCAACAGCCAGCTGTTCAATTTGCACCTGTTGAGCCACCTGTTCAACAGACACCTGTTCAATTTGCACCTGTTCAACAGCCACCTGTTCAACAGGCACCTGTTCAACAGCCACCTGTTCAACAGCCACCTTTTCAACAGCCACCTGTTCAACAGCCACCTGTTCAACAGCCACCTGTTCAACAGCCACCTGTTCAACAGCCACCTGTTGAACAAGAGCCGATGTTTGGCGGTGAATCCCGAGTCCACGCAGCTATGTTGGGTCCTGGAAGACCACAACCCGCACAACACAGAGGTAAGTCCTTTTAGTGCTTGCTGACAGCTGTGTGGTCGGCCATTTTAACTGGTGGACTTCACCATTGCTCTTATGGGTTAATGTTGCAAGCCAGCTGTGTGGTCGACCATTCTAACTGGTGGGCTTCACCATTGCTCTTATGGGTTAATGTTGCAAGACAGCTGTGTGGTCGGCCATTCTAATTGGTGGACTTCACCATTGCTCTTATGGGTTAATGTTACAAGACAGCTGTGTGGTCGGCCATTTTAACTGGTGGACTTCACCATTGCTCTTATGGGTTAATGTTGCAAGACAGCTGTGTGGTCGGCCATTCTAATTGGTGGACTTCACCATTGCTCTTATGGGTTAATGTTACAAGCCAGCTGTGTGGTCGGCCATTCTAACTGGTGGACTTCACCATTGCTCTGATGGGTTAATGTTACAAGACAGCTGTGTGGTCGGCCATTCTAACTGGTGGACTTCACCATTGCTCTTATGGGTTAATGTTGCAAGACAGCTGTGTGATCGGCCATTTTAACTGGTGGACTTCACTATTGCTCTTATGGGTTAATGTTGCAAGCCAGCTGTGTGGTCGGCCATTCTAACTGGTGGACTTCACTATTGCTCTTATGGGTTAATGTTGCAAGCCAGCTGTGTGGTCAGCCATTCTAACTGGTGGACTTCACCATTGCTCTTATGGGTTAATATTGCAAGCCAGCTGTGTGGTCGGCCATTCTAACTGGTGGACTTCACCATTGCTCTTATGGGTTATTGTTGCAAGCCAGCTGTGTGGTCGACCATTCTAACTGGTAGACTTCACCATTGCTCTTATGGGTTAATCTTGCAAGACAGCTGTGTGGTCGGCCATTCTAATTGGTGGACTTCACCATTGCTCTTATGGGTTAATGTTGCAAGACAGCTGTGTGGTCGGCCATTTTAACTGGTGGACTTCACCATTGCTCTTATGGGTTAATGTTGCAAGACAGCTGTGTGGTCGGCCATTCTAACTGGTGGACTTCACCATTGCTCTTATGGGTTAATGTTGCAAGCCAGCTGTGTGGTCGACCATTCTAACTGGTGGACTTCACCATTGCTCTTATGGGTTAATGTTGCAAGCCAGCTGTGTGGTCAGCCATTCTAACTGGTGGACTTCACCATTGCTCTAATGGGTTAATGTTGCAAGACAGCTGTGTGGTCGGCCATTCTAACTGGTGGACTTCACCATTGCTCTTATGGGTTAATGTTGCAAGACAGCTGTGTGGTCTGCCATTTTACCTCGAATTCTTTGGTTGCAGATGGTGTCGAACCCTGGCTACCCCATCAAAACGTGCAGCTAGAAAGACTGTTGCTAAGCAACCAGCAAGCAGATTACATGGAGAGCCCCGTTCGTAACTTGGTAAGTTAGATAAGTCTTGGGTTAAAGCTGACTGCTCAACCTTCAAGGTTAAGCAAGACTGTGCTGAGTCAGGTATTGGATGGGTGACCATCATACACATGAGCAGTTCTGTTTGGGAGAGAGGTTGGAGTGATGAAAGTTAAGCAACACTGCGCTGGGTCGGGTATTGGATGGGTGACCATCATACACATGACCAGTTCTGTTCGGGAGAGAGGTTGGAGGGATGAAAGTTAAGCAACACTGCGCTGGGTCAGGTATTGGATGGTTGACCATCATACACATGAGCAGTTCTGTTTGGGAGAGAGGTTGGAGTGATGAAAGTTAAGCAACACTAGTACGCTGGGTCAGGTATTGGATGGTTGACCATCATACACATGAGCAGTTCTGTTTGGGAGAGAGGTTGGAGTGATGAAAGTTAAGCAACACTGCGCTGGGTCAGGTATTGGATGGGTGACCATCATACACATGAGCAGTTCTGTTTGGGAGAGAGGTTGGAGTGATGAAAGTTAAGCAACACTGCGCTGGGTCAGGTATTGGATGGGTGACCATCATACACATGACCAGTTCTGTTCGGGAGAGAGGTTGGAGGGATGAAAGTTAGTACAGCAACTTCACTCGCCTTGCTTATCAACCTCTCGACAGCATGGATTTGTGGAGGAATCCTGTTGTTCGCGTTGTACCGTCCTTCGGAAGGGACGTTAAGCCGGTGGTCCCCTTGGTCTTCTACAGGCTACGTGCCGGCACCGGGTTTTCCCTCCTCCTTTCGAGACTAGATTAAGTTCATCATCATCCACTCATTCACCGACGCCATTAGACCAGTGCCAGATGTCAAAACAGTGCATCGTTTAATCAATTATATCTTTCCCAGACAACACACTGATGTTGTGAGGAGGTTGCAAACGAAACACTAGTGTTTTAGAACACTAAATGTTATCTTCACAATTCGATTACAATATCATTCCATAATAAAGTGTTTGCTATTTTGTTACCCTATTTATAATATAAATTTTAAGGATATCACAAAAATACGAATTAATGCTTTTTGAATTGACGAACTTTATACATTTTACTTGTATTGTGATGGTATTTTAAAAATACCATTAAATGTTACGCGTCCACACTTTGTTTGCGCGGTCATGATTGAGATCGAGGCGGCTGCTGAGCATAACCTCTTGGGTCGCCTTCTGTGTTCAAACACGAACATTTATACTAATCGCTAGACGACCAGCTTGAAACTGCCAAAAGAGGAAGATGGAAGTATATACTTTCAATTATAACCAAATTCTACCGCATGTTGTTGATTATGTCAAAGATTAAATTTTTACCAGAATTGTGACAATTTAATAATAAAAAGTGCGGTTTGAATGGCAGCCGCCACCATGAAACTTGCGACACGCTTCCTACACACAGCTGGTCAAACTGAAACAGACTGGCAACATGTCTCGGCACTCGGCAGCCGGCAATCATTAGAAGATCAGTCTGAAAGTGTGAAGTAAAGAAAGAAGTAAGTATTGACATTGCATTAGAACAAAATTTTACCTTCTGATATTTATTTTGTTCATTTATTTGAGTGAATTGAGACAATTATGATGAGCTGAAGTGGTTTGAACATGGTTTGAATGTATGCGCAATGTCTCGCGCCAACAGCTCGCGCCCGGCACGCCATCCACACAGAGCGCCGTGAAATACAGGTTAGGGCGCATCCGGCATCAGTTGCCGTGCCTCTGGCCGTGCCTACTAGCCGGCGTTAGAACATTTGGTTTTACTGCAAAGCTTATAGGTACTCGAATCGTTATAAATTATATATCACATGAAATTGGTTTTTATGTTATCATGCTTAAGTGACTGTTGTTTCTTTTTGCCTTATCTAGATAAAGGTGTCCACACTGCGACAACGTGCCATTCTAACCTCTATAATCATCACTACCTAGACTGGTGGAATCAGTGGAAATCCTGCCTTTTAGGCTAGCATTGAGCAATTCCTGAGAAGATAATATTATAAGGTATGGTGGCTGGGGGCTGTACTATTTTGCTAGGATTGTAAGTCCTTATCTGTTTACCCCCTTTATAACACATTGAAGTTGTGCACAGAACATAAGGCAGCATGGTAGTGCTGTGATAACCAGTGTGGTCGGACCTATCTACCTATCTAGGCAAAGGCTTGTTATTGTGCACTCTGGATACAGACAAGTTTTCCGCTGAACACATTAGAGCTATTCTTGCTGATGCCCGTTATTAATCAAAACGTCTTTCCAAATGTGGATGCTGTTGTGTCGACTTATTATGTATGATGTTATGTTTCAAGTATATATTTTAGGCCAGAATTATGATGTATTTATTTGTTATCATTCTAGACACACCCAGTATTGCTCAGCCTGCATCAAAACATAGGAAGAGTGTCCATGTAGATCAGTCATCTTCTGATAGAGGTGAATTGTTCATGCTTTACTAAGCTATTACCTATTGTATTTTAAATGTAATTGTGGAATATTAACATAATTGCTTTCAGAATGGCAACGTTCAGTGGACCGAAAACTATACTTGCTAAGATGCGGCTTGAAAGAAATGTACGACACACTTGCTACCATTTTGAAAAAACTCATGTCGGGTGCCGGTACAGGAGAGGTAGAGGACGAATACTCCAACTATTTCTCAGCTGTTTTCCCCCTGAGAACCCTGTCGGAACTCGAGAGCCTAGAGGCAAAGCTAGGAAATGAGTCGGGCTTAAGAAAAGCTTTGGTAAGTGCAATTGTGCAAAAGTGAAATAGCATTAATTTAGTAATGTAGCCTCTTTGATAATGTTTACTTATGCCCTACCAGATCAAACACATGGCTGAAGTTGGTGGGGTGGACATCGGCTCCGCTGTGCGCCGATTGCTGGTGATGGTTTGCGCAAACGAAGTCGCCGTAAAGTTCACTTGGGATGGGGCGACAGGGAAGAAGAAATTTTCAAATCTGCTTCTAACGGCATCAATAATTGGTAAGTTTGTAGAACGAGTGCTTTTAAAACATTTTTGTGGTGATGTTGTATTTTGGACAGCAATAGTTTCAAAATCGACAGGGAAACTTTCTGGCGACCCTGGGTTTGAGCAAAAACACTAAAAACTACACCCATTTCCAATGGAAAAAGGGGAAATAATTTCCAACATGTTTTGGAATTTTTAGAATTTTTTCACACCAAGAATTTGTTACAACTATGTGCCTTATTTTTATGCATGAATGTTGATCAAAGTTCACATATCCATTAATTTATTTTTAAGCCAGGGCAACAAGCCGGTCCTTTTATTTTTCACCCGTCTCTTTTTGTGTATCTCATTTTTACCCCACTATTCCCTATGGCTTACTGACAATCTTGAGTATGCCTTTTGACATTCCAATCGAAATTCTCTAATCAAGGTTTTTGTGGAATTCCCTTTTTATTTCACATATTTTTGCACGGTACCCCAGTGACCAAAACCTCTACTTAAATTGAATTTGTTACAGCTGCTGTTAAAAAGATGCCAAATCTACCTGATGCAACCAATGCAGCTATTGAAGCAAAAGCAAAAAACTGGATCCTGCACGCTGGTACAAGGATCAAGCAGTTTGCCAAAGCAAAAAAGAATCAAATAGCCGCGTCCAGCAGCGAGGATTCTGCAGTAGAGTAATCAGTAATTAGGAAAATCTATCTTCAAAACTCTTTTGATACAACTTTCCCTGACAATTGCGAAATTTTTCTTTTAAAAAATGTTGAAAGATATTTAAAAACATTGTTGTTTCATCTCACTTCTGAAGAATCAGAAAAATGTTCGGTACACCGCTGTGCTCGTCTGGACGAGAGTTTAACTATTTTAGTCAGTATTCCAGTGGAATGACAACTAATTTATGTCAGTCATTAGTCAAGTGGATTAGCTACTAACAGTTTTTAGTCCATGTTCCACTCGGTTAAAATTAAAATGTAATTCGCGCTAGTCCAGTGGACAAACGTCGACAGTTTTTAGACGCATTTGAAATTAATAAAAGATGGTCAGTAATATTTTGGTGAATGCAAGCAAATTAAAATGAAATTGCCCACTAATTTCCAGGGTTCAGTGTGTACCTATTTCAATTTACGTTTCATTCACCAAAAAAAGTCAGCCCCGTCTTATAAATTGAAAGAGGGTCTACAAATAGTAAGACGTTTTTCCACTGGCCTAACGTTATTATTTTAATTGAGTGGAACAAGGACTACAAATTATTAGTCGCTAGTCCACTGGACTGTCGACTAACAGAAATGAGTTTTTCAAACCAAACCAAAGCAGCCGCACAGGGTTGCAAAATGTATTAGCCTTATTCCATTAGTGGCATCCCCGTGTAAATGAACATTTACCTTCTTGCTTTGCATCTAATTAGCTTTTGTAACAAGACCAAATATAAAGCTCAGGTTTTGTTTCTAGAATAACTTCAAAATTCGATATTAAAACTATCGAGTTCCAGAAACAAATTTAGTCGAGTAAATTTTCTTGATATTATCCTTGATATTAAAATAGCTTTTTATGCATATAATTTTATTTTTAATTTGCCTGGTTCTTTCCAGCCCCTAGAACACATCATTAGCATACCATTAATGGTACCAAAATGTATACAAATATGTAACAAAAAGTGGAGCGAATATTTAAGCAACATCACAATGATGTAATAATGCTATGTCTGCAAGCTTCTGAGGATATCGCTATTGCCACATTAACTAATTTATATTGGATATATATAATTTGTGTTTCTTTATCATATGTTTGCCTACGAATTAATATGCAATGGTATGGAAAATCGAAAAAGTATTTTGTTTTCAATTCCTTTGTTCCTTTCCGATTCCCAAAACACATCCTGAGGATACCATTAATGGTATCAAAAAGCATATGAATGTGTAAAGAATTCTGAGACAAATGATCTTTGTGACAACATCACAATGGTATAATAATGTGACGTGGGCAAGTTCCTGAGGATGTCATTAAAAACATTAAATGGTATCACTGTCCAATCGTGACAACATCACTGTGTTGTGTGGGTTCCAGGAAGGACCGATCCTGGACACTCGAATTGTGGAAAGTCTGATGGGGGTCCCGGATAAGTCGACCGGGATAAACGGGATCCAAACTGAGTCAACTCAGGGTAACCATCGCGGGGCGTTCGGTCCTTCAATGTCGATCAAGGTAAGTCAATAACAACTCTTGTCAGAGTTATCCACTGTAAGAACCAACGGCAAACATGGCGACCACTTTGAAAATACTTATTTTGCAACCCCTTTGAAAAGGGAATCAAGATAAGGACAAATTGTATCATTGGCTAGAGAAGCATTCTTAGGTTAGTGCTGTTTAACCATACGCTGGACTGCAGTTCTGTTCAGGAGAGAGGTTGGAGGGATAAAACTTATCAACCTCTCGACAGCAACTTCACTAGCCTTGCTTATCAACCTCTCGAAGCATGGATTTGTGGAGGAATCCTGTTGTTCACGTTGTACCGTCCTTCGGAAGGGACGTTAAGCCGGTGGTCCCCTTGGTGTTCTTTGACAGGAGTAGGCTACGTGCCGGCACCGAGTTTCACCCTTGACAAAAACTATTTCAACTGGGTTTTGAATGCTAAGTGAAGAACAACTAAATTTCCCGACGTTTCGTAACTTGTACCTGTTACTTTATTAAGTGTTAGAACAGTTCTGACAATTTTCCGATTACAAAAGAACCACATAAAATTATAACAATTACCAAGTTCAAGCTTCCTAAATGCATCTAAATAAAATAATCAGGGTCAATAACTTAAAAAACGAACATCTTTTGTATTTCCTGAAATAAAATATCGAATAAATAGGTTTTTTTTTACCAACTAACCAATTATGAGTTTGGAAAAGTTGTGTTTGTGTATGTATATGTGTATGGTAGGGTTTCACCCTTCTCCCTTCTAGACCAAGTAAGGTTTATCATCATCCTCAGCATCACCACCGATGCCAACACCACAAACCATCAGCTGATCTTACAAAACATATCCACAGTTGGCAATGGACATGAGCGAGCTGATGGCCATGCTGCCGGCGCATCGCTTCGCGCCACTGGTGCTTGACTACCTGTCACGTGACAGTGGCGTTGCAAGACTTATCGAATACGCGAAGACCCCGAGTGCACGCAACTTGCTGATGAACCTGGACCGCACGCCGCAGTTTCAACAGGTATGACGTCTCGCTTTCAGTTGCTCATTTCGCTTTTCTTTGTTAGACTTGCACATATTCTTTAAGGATGGATTTATAAAAGTATCTTTTGTAGTCTTTGCCTCATAAGGGTGGAATATCTGAGCAAGCTTTATCTGTGGTAGTATTTGCCCCATAAGAATCTGTGCAAGCTTTATCTGTGGTAGTCTTTGCCTCATAAGGATGGAATATCTGTGCAAGCTTTATCTGTGGTAGTCTTTGCCTCATAAGGATGGAATATCTGTGCAAGCTTTATCTGTGCTAGTCTTTGCCTCATAAGGATGGAATATCTGTGCAAACTTTATCTGTGCTAGTCTTTACCTCATAAGGATGGAATATCTGTGCAAGCTTTATCTGTGCTAGTCTTTGCCTCATAAGGATGGAATATCTGTGCAAGCTTTATCTGTGGTAGTCTTTGCCTCATAAGGATGGAATATCTGTGCAAGCTTTATCTGTGTTAGTCTTTGCCTCATAAGGATGGAATTTCAGTGCAAGCTTTATCAGTGGCAATCTTTGAGATGCTGAGATCACCTGACAGAGCTTCTCAATTCTGCTATCTTATGTTACCACGGGTATATCATGGCCTAGCATAGGAGGTTCAATGGTAGATTCAACGTTTGGTAGCCATGGCGATGCTGAGATCGCCTGACAGAGCTTCTCAATTCTGCTATCTTAAATTACCACGGGTGTATGAAAGATGTTTTCGTTTGATTACTTTTTGAATATAAACGACTCTTCCTGACCCTGAATATAATCAATGTGATACTAACTGCTGCGTATATGTATTATGAATTAACCCAAGTCTCGTTGGCTTCTTACAGTTGGTGGTCTACCTTCACGAGAAGGGATTTCCTGCCGTGCAGTTTGTGAATCTGCTCCACACATTCGTCGGGGTGCCTGGCATACCAGCTCCACCTGACTTACCCCAACTCACGGGGGGAGTCCGAGGTCTTACCACCGATGCGTTGGCGATGATACCAACGAAAGAGTTCCAACAAATGCTCGATGAAAAGATGAAAACAAATCCAGAGCTGGCAGAGATTGTGACGTTGGTGCGAGGAACGTTGGTGCCGGTGAGTACCAGAGTTTCATGAACGCAATTTGGGTTGCGTTTTAAGTTGAGTGTGGCGATATTTTGGGATAATAAACAGCTGGCTAAACGTCCCTTGCGAAGGACGGTACAACGCGAACAACAGGATTCCTTCACAAATCCATGCTGTCGAGAGGTTGATAAGCAAGGCGAGTGAAGTTGCTGTACTAACTTTCATCCCTCCAACCTCTCTCCCGAACAGAACTAGTCGTGTGTATGATGGTCACCCATCCAATACCTGACTCAGCACAGTGTTGCATAACATTCATCCCTCCAACCTCTCTCCCGAACAGAACTGGTCATGTGTATGATGGTCATCCATCCAATACCTGACTCAGCGCAGTGTTGCTTAACTTTCATCCCTCCAACCTCTCTCCCGAACAGAACTGGTCATGTGTATGATGGTCACCCATCCAATACCTGACCCAGCGCAGTGTTGTTTAACTTCGGTGAGTTCGACACGTGCTCCGATTTACTCCCTGTTTGTATTTTCAGGGAATTATGGGCGAGTTGAGCGGAACTCAGGAGTACCAAGAATTCCAGTCGATCGCTAATCTGGAGGGACTTCCGGTCTTCTAGAAGCAAGATGGTCACAGGCAGCGTACTTTGAATCTCAAGACCATGTGAATCATTTAAATTATAGTAATGTTATTAATAAACAGAATAAAATAAATTTGCTATTTTATTGCAATTTCGATACCATTAAGTTTATAGGTTTAGTCAGAGTCACAGCGTTAATGTTAAACTAGCTGCTGAGCAAACGAGGTCGGCAACACGTGGTAACGGTAGGTGCCACCCAATGGCGCTTGCTTCTGAGCAAACGAGGCCGGCAACACGTGGTAACGGTAGGTGCCACCCGATGGCGCTTGCTGCTGAGCAAACGAGGCCGGCAACACGTGGTAACTGTAGGTGCCACCCGATGGCGCTTGCTGCTGAGCAAACGAGGCCGCCAACACGTGGTAACGGTAGGTGCCACCCGATGGCGCTTGCTGCTGAGCATACGAGGCCGGCAACACGTGGTAACAGTAGGTGCCACCCGATGGCGCTTGCTGCTGAGCAAACGAGGCCGGCAACACGTGGTAACAGTAGGTGCCACCCGATGGCGCTTGCTGCTGAGCAAACGAGGCCGGCAACACGTGGTAACAGTAGGTGCCACCCGATGGCGCTTGCTGCTGAGCAAACGAGGCTGGTAACACGTGGTAACAGTAGGTGCCACCCGATGGCGCTTGCTGCTGAGCAAACGAGGTCGGCAACACGTGGTAACGGTAGGTGCCACACGATGGCGCTTGCTGCTGAGCAAACGAGGTCGGCAACACGTGGTAACAGTAGGTGGCACCTGATAGCGCTTGCTGCCGTCCTTTTTAACAAACCTCTACAATTAAATAATCGTTACTTAAACTGTCGATGACTACATAACTACGTACGCTACAGCGGAGCAGAATCCAGCGTAACCAGCTGGTATTATCGCGGCATGTTCCCATTCCTCGTCCCGATTTAGTAAATAACATGAAAAAAAAAAAAAATCAATTATTTGCACCAAAATAGATTAAAAATCAAAAGCAAATTGCTCAATTGCTGAAAAAGACTATTAAAGTGATGATTTTCAGACTCATGTCTACTTGATGTAAACTTAGCACTAGTTTTAACAAAAACTACTTCAACTGGGTTTTGAATGCTAAGTGAAGAACAACTGAATTTCCCAACGTTTCGTAACTTGTACCTGTTACTTTATCAAGGGTTAGAGCAGTCCTGACAATTTTCCAATAACAAAAGAACCACATAAAATTATAACAATTACCAAGTTCAAGCTTCCTAAATGCATCTAAATAAAATAATCAGGATCAATAACTAAAAAACTAACGTATTTTGTATTTTCTGATATAAAATGCCCGAACAAACGTTGGGAAATTAAGTTTTCCTTTACTTAGCATTCAAACCCCATTTCAAATGGATTTTGTTAAAACTATCAAAGGCAATTTTTCCACTTATTTAACCCTGATGAAGCCTCATGAAGGTAAGGTTAAGCTGGACTCAACATTATGGACTTTTAGGAATGGGATCTACGTTTAAATGCACAGGAGCAAATGCACAAATCGTAGATAATACTGTGAATAAATAATAAAATAACTGTATTTCTTTTACCGAATTCTCACATAAGATCCCTACTAATGTTAACTTGTGAAAACGCAGAGCACCAAAGAGCAGGAATAACGACTGGAAGAACAGAACTTAACCAATCGAATGGATACACATACGGAGGGATTGCAGGTGGACAAATGGTATACGGGTTCAGAAACAGGTGCGGACGTTAATTTTTAAACGAAACCACCATTGAAATTAGCTTTTTCAGCTACGTTAGCCAATTCGGATGAAACTCAGCATCTAGGATAGCAATTACATCAACTTTTCACTCAGTCAAACGATGTTTTGATGTTTTTTTTTGTGTAAAACAATCAGATATTTCATCAAAATCTCATGAGTATCTTGATAGATGTCTGTGGTTTTGGCGAACTCTTCAAAGCGAGTTGCCAACAATTTTAACAAGAAGCAATTAGCAAATTTCTTCGATCATGTACAGTAAATAAACAACAAATACGGTCTTTTAAACAATTTTTTCACGATGTTTTTCATGAAATTACGTCGATTCTTCGATATTTCATTAAAATACACAGCGTAGTCTAATTTTCGTGAACAGATCGCTATAAATAGGAAAAACCGCACAACTTTAAATGCATTTTTACACTAAAATGTGTTAATATATATATTTTTCCTACTAACTAGACCATTTTCAACAACAGCTTATTAAATTTCAGGTTAAATGTCGATAGAATTCATAGCAATTATGACCGATTAATCTCTGTGAACGATGCTAATTGGAGTAAAATGCTTAATTGACCTGTAAATGTAAGTGGCCATTGAGTCCAGTAGATTCCCAGATTAAGTTTCTTGTTTTTTAAGATATTTCAAATCACCCCAGAAGATTTTTGTCCAAGCAAAACATGTAATAACAAACATTAGTAGACAACTATTGGTATGCCTGTCATAACCTAACATTTTATAAGGAATTATTTCCAAGAAACTTTCATGCACTAGCATAGAGCTCAAATTAAATTTGCGAAATTTGATTTAAATTGCATACGCAAATTGCAATGCGCGCAGTATTTTATTATTAGGAACACTATAACCGTCTCAAAAATTGTTGCTAAAATTGTTCAATTGAGAGGTTATTAATGTTCAATTGCTGACAGCTCTGAAGTCGGTTAATAATTATTACGTTGCCTTTAATTTTTAAACTAAACGAGTTCCTGATTTTAAAAAAAATGTATACATTTTGACCCAGAAACTAATTGAACTAGACTTGAATGTCGATTATCGAAATAAAACGACAAAAAGTATGATTTCATTCAAGGAAACTATTTCAACTGAGTTTTGAATGCTAAGTGAAGAACAACTAAATTTCCCAACGTTTTGTAACTTGTACCTGTTACTTTATCAAGGGTAAGAGCAGTCCTGACAATTTTCCAATAACAAAAGAACCACACAAAATTATAACAATTACCAAGTTCAAGCTTCCTAAATACATCTAAATAAAATAATCAGGGTCAATAACTAAAAAACGAACATATTTTGTATTATTGGAAATGAAATTCCGAATAAATTGACTTTTTTTACGAACTAACCAACAATGTGTTTGAAAAACATGCCAACTTTTCGAGGTTGTCATTCGATTGGAAACCAGAATTGAAGTACGTTAAGTGATTTAGCTCCTAATTATAACCTTAACGAGTTCAACCAGTGAACACGTTTGCCCGTTCATTAAATAAAAAAAAACCAACGACGAGAATACCACAAATACCTTAAGCACGGAATCTAAATTTTCTCATTGCTAACCTTCACGTTGTCTTTCAATCGTAATAACACGGCGTTGATGAGAATTGATTCGTCTCTAAACACAGAAATATTTAATCGAAGAAATAATATTCCCAGTTTTACCACAATTAGGTAAAACGACGACACTGCCATTGCTCATATGTATCGACAGGAAAGAGACGTAATCAGCCATTTTAACTTTTCCGCTATTAGTGAACATATTAGCGTAGAAGCATTTTATCGATGGTAAAAAGTACATCAACTTGCTTTTCAAAGCTTTCGTCTGCTCAAAGAAACTAACCTCAATCCTTTAGAGTTTTTGCAGATTTGTTCATTGGGATAAATCCGAGTCGAACAACATTAGTTAAATTGTGTCGATAAAAACACTATTTCTCAGCGATCTCCAGTGAAAATAGAGAAGATGTAATAATTTCTAGGTTAAGTGAAAGCTGGACTACGATTCAAGTCACGTTCATTGTTGAAATGGACAGTTCGTCTCAGTGAAACTAACGTTAACAATGTCACAACAAAATATCTTCGTAATTCCAACAAGTAGCACTTCTCCCATAATGAACATCTTCTCAAATTGATCAAAAACAATTTCAACTGGGTTTTCAATGCTAAGTAAAGAACAACTAAATTTCCGAACGTTTCGTAACTTGTACCTGTTACTTTATCAAGGGTTAGAGCAGTCCTGACAATTTTCTGATATTTTATTGGAAAATTGTCAGGACTGCTCTTAACACATGAACAACACAATTTCAGCCAACAATTTCACAAGGAAAATAATTGTTTACTAAGAAATAAAAATGAGTTCAACAAAAGTGTCAGGAAAAATCATCATTGTTCCAGATGTTTCATACATCGCTCGATTGAAAAATATCTATTTATAGCGGAGAAGTGGAGCCGTCGTATCGTCGATCCCGCCGCAGCAAACTTTACAAAAATATCTACATTCTTCGGAAAATAAATACGGCTTTCAGAAAATCACTCGAAAATACACGTTCCAGCGTAAAATGCTCTCGACAATTCGCAGTCCGTTTAACAGACGATTAGCTCGTTGGTTAGTAGTTAATCATCTGTTTAGCGACTGGGCCGCTGCCGAGGAAGAGGTAGTTCGAGCGTGATTCTTGCTGAAGCAGGTTCACGAAACGTGAGTATCTCGCAGGCGTTTTGTCGAACAAAGTTGGCGAGAAATTAAGACGTTTTTTTTTTTTTGATTTTACATAAAATTATCGGTGAATTTTTATGGGCGCCGCCCACTTTATGCTTCGTTTCTCTGGATTCGTCACTTATTTCCGTGTTTTCGCTCTCGATTCCTGCCGCAGTCGTTCCGTTCCAGCGTCGTTTCCTGCGATGGAAACGGAACTGAATTAAGCCAACGAGAGTGAGCTGAGGTTATCATTGTGTTTCCAAAAAAAAGACGGCGAATACAATAGGGAAATCTCATTAAGATTATTATTCAATTATTATCATTGTGTTCAAATACGCGTTTAAAATAAAATCTGATGTATTTTTTCTTTTTATAATTCGATCATAACTTTTCTATTTATATTTGTTTTAAGAATGGCTAAAATATGAATTCTCGTGGCGGGATGAAAACGGGCTGTGATTAACTACAGGTAGTTCTGACGTCATTTTGTTGTATCTTTTGCGTTCGCTTCTGTTTTTTGACGTCAGATTTCACTTCATGTCATAAAAAATGGCGACCCTCGTTTTCGTACGACAAATGTACGAAATAACACAAATGTAAATGAATAGCAAAATGCTAAATAAATACAAACAAATACAAAAATCAAAATTACCTCTGTCTGCGTCCTCGTCAGCTGGCTATGAGGTTGGCAGATCGTCCTTCTCTACCATCTCGAAGTCCTTGCCCGTCAGCGACTTCTGACTGCTCTCCGATTCACTCTCCGAATCCGCTCCCGTTCCCGGCTCGCCTTGTCTGCAAAAACATCGCCACATTCCGCTAGACTCACATTCGCTTCTCGACGGAAAATTATTATTATTATTTGTGGTGTTTAACGACGCACTGTTTTGACAACTGGCCCTGCGGCACTGGTCTAATGGCTTCGGTGAATGAGTGGATGATGATGAGGATGATAATGAACCTAACCTAGCCTAGAAGGGAGGAGGGGAAACCCGGTGTCGGCACGTAGCCTACTCCTGTCGAACCAACGGGACCACCGGCTTAACGTCCCTTCCGAAGGACGGTACAACGTGAACAACAGGATTCCTCCACAAATCCATGCTGTCGAGAGGTTGATAAGCAAGGCGAGTAAAGTTGCTGTACTAACTTTCATCCCTCCAACCTCTCTCCCAAACTTACCAAATAGGGAAATGGAAAAATACCTTTGAGCAGTTATTTTCGAAGTTCGATGACTACATAACTACGTACGCTACAGCGGAGCAGAATCCAGCGTAACCAGCTGGTATTATCGCGGCAAGTTCCCATTCCTCGTCCCGATTTAGTAAATAACATGAAATGCACATAAACAAAATCAATTATTTGCATTCAAATAGATTTAAAATCAAAAGCAAATTGCTCAGTTGCTGAAAATAACTATCAAAGTGATGATTTTTAGACTCATGTCTACTTTATCTAAACTTAGCACTAGTTTTAATAAAAACTATTTCAACTGGGTTTGAATGCTAAGTATAGGGCTACTAAATTTCCCAACGTTTCGCAACATATACTAGTTACTTCTTCAGAGTTCAGAATTGCTCAAACCTCTGAAGAAGTAACTAGTATATGTTGCGAAACGTCGGGAAATTTAGTAGCCCTTTACTTAGCATTCAAAACCTTTGAGCAGTTATTTTCAAAGTCCTGCGTTAAATGATTCAAAGCACTGAACCAAAAATAAAATATTAACTAAAAGGCACCTTACGCTGTAACTTTTGCTAGTGCTAAGGAAGAAAAACGGACGGAGAAATTCCCAGCGGAATTCTCGGCAAGTGCCAAACTGTAAACCCACAGTAACTACGATAAATATGTAGACATCATCCAGATAAATCCGCATTCTAAGTTATTAATAAACAAAATTTGAATTGAAGTCGGTAATTTTTTTATGCTAATAATAAAACAACTGAAGGCTCATTTAATTTAATATCATTCAATTCCACTGCCCTGAAGTCAGGCAGATGTTTTACCAACGACGTGAATTAGCAAACGTTAGATCACCACAAAAGCAAAAACTAGCGACCGAGTCCCTCTCGACGTAACTTTCCTTGCACTTTCATCTTTTATTACGGTAAAACAATTCCAGAAATACAATTTATTCTCTGTTCGGACGTCGAAGCTTGCAGAGTGAAACTGTAGCTCCGCTCGGCGCTGCGGCTAGCGAACGGCACGCGACGTATAGAAGCTGATGAAACGCGACGCACCCGAGACTTGACCTTGAGCGACGTCGTGGCTGAGAGAGCCGCTGTTCAAACGAGCGCGGCACGGTAAAGTTGGGCAAAGTTAACGACAACCAACGACGGGATCCTTTAATTGGAACCATCTCGTGGCCGGGACCCAACCCAGGTACGCACAGGCGCCTTAGTTCCCGATAGCTTGGCTAGATCTCGTAGTAAAACTAATAAAAAGCAAAGATTATGTGGTGTTTAACGACGCACTGTTTTGACAACGTGCCATGCGGCACTGGTCTAATGGCATCCGTGAATGAGTGGATGATGATGAACCTAACCTAGCCTAGAAGGGAGGAGGGGAAACCCGGTGCCGGCACGTAGCCTACTCCTGTCGAAGACCAAGGGGACCACCGGCTTAACGTCCCTTCCGAAGGACGGTACAACTCGAACAACAGGATTCCTCCACAAATCCATGTTGTCGAGAGGTTGATAAGCAAGGCGAGTGAAGTTGCTGTATTAACTTTCATCCCTCTAACCTCTCTGTCCTGAACAGAACTGGTCATGTGTATGATGGTCATCCATCCAATACCTGACCCAGCGCAGTGTTGCTTAACTTTCATCCCTCCAACCTCTCTCCCGAACAGAACTGGTCATGTGTATGAAGGTCACCCATCCAATACCTGACTCAGCGCAGTGTTGCTTAACTTCGTTGATCTCACAAGGACCGGTGTTACCAACAACCCAAACCGTTTGGTCACGAGTGCCAAGATTATTTGACTTTGTACAGAAGGAAAGAGTGAGTTGGCTCAACTTAACGGAGAAGTAAATTGACCGTGCGCAGTGCACTTTTCTCTAAATTCCTGGGGATCACAAGAATTTATAGAAGTTATCTTCGAGGAATCTCTTACAACGGCAGAGACCAAACGTCGAATCTTCTAAATTCTTGGGATTTCTACAAATTCCTCGACAAGTGCACCACGCGTTGCCTATTTTCTTCTTCGGTAACTTGCACTCCGTCTCTCTTTCCTTCATCACAATCTAAGTAACGTAGACTGTAATAATATTCTTCTACTCCAAGCATCTGTGGCAACCAGACTTTTCAATCTCAGAAAGCTTTATATTTGTTCTACTTTCCCTTCCCCATTACATTCTGTCCCATTTCAGCCATAACCTGCGACTCTAGTCTCACTGTAATTTCTCTTTCGCACGGAAAGACCACTCACCCCTCGTCTTCCGTTTTATTATCTTCTTCTTTCTGCTCCTCTTCCTCCGCTTTCTCCTTGTCATCGTCTTCGTCATCATCGTCGTCCTTGTTTTCCTCTTCATTGTCCGAATCCTTGTCCTTCTTCTTGCGTTTCTTCTTCTTGCCATCGTCTCCCTTGTACTCGTACTGAAAAAAAGAAGAAAGTGCTATGTAAACAACTTGGAATACTGAAGAAAAAGCCAAAAAAAATAATAACCTTTGTATTTATTATTGTCCCGTTGACTGGTACATTGTACATAGTATGGGTATCGTTAATAAAATCCCTGAAAGTGGTTTCCCTGTTTACTGCTTGGGTTGGTTGGTCAGTGGAAAACTTGGAGACATGAAAGTGTCTATGACAATTTTAGTCAATTATAACAATTCCACACGAAAATGGCAGACACAGAACCAACTTGCCTCTTCGCTCTTAAGGGCAAATGTTGCTCGAAAACTGTGTCGGCCATCTTTGTTGTTGGTTATTATCCTAACAATCCTGTAGCTAAATAATAAAGATAGCCCAACTGCACCAACTGCTAGCCAAGCCTAAAATATCCTTGCAAAACCTAACCTAGTTTGGCCACAAATTCACAGAGACAGATTCGCAAAGCAAAGTTAAGATTCGCTTTGGCTTTTACCGACTTTTACATCGAATTCTGGCTGACGTTAAGCCGTCTGCACAAAAGATGCCCGCAAAATGTGGGCTGCTACTAAGTGGAGTCTCCGTCGAACAAAATTCATACAGTTACTTGCATTTGAAACTGGTTTACATTCAATTAATCTTTATTAATGCTAACCTCAACGACTGATAAACATGTAGCGATATTTCGAGTCGTAATCATTCAATTGTAGAGGTTAGCAAGCGTCATTTGCCATGATTGTTTTTAAACTCATGTCTACTTGATCTAACCTTAGCACTAGTTTTGACAAAAATTGTCAGGACTGCTTTAAACCTTGATAAAGTAACAGGTACAAGTTACAAAACGTTGGGAAATTTAGATGTTCTTCACTTAGCATTGAAAACCCAGTTGTAATAGTTTTTGTTATTATTAATAACATTTATTTAGTAATGAAACGTTGTCCATTCTTCGAGTTACCTGCTTTTTCGAGAAATGAATTTAATTCAGGTTTCAAAAAGTGTAATTTAAAGTTTTAAAAGTTGTAATCCAGTCATGCAGTACTTCAGAAATAACAACAAAATATAAAAAGATATTGCCAGCGAGATCGTTGACCCCAGACAAACCTAGCTTGATGACTTACGTGATAGAGCGGCCAGAAGCTCGCCAAGAATCCCACGTCCTCGGTCAAGTTCGGGAAGAGCCACAGATGATGGCGGCCGAGCGTGATCGCCCAGACAAGACAGAAGACAAGCAGCCGCAGAACCGCCAACCCGATGATGAAAATCAGGAAGCCGGCAGCGGCCACCGACAGGTAGTAGACGCCCTTGCGTACCTGCGAACAATAGCATTTAGCGATGGCACTTTATAGGTTAGGTAAGCGGGGGCCGGTCCTTGGTGCTGTTGGACAGGAGCAGCCAACACAGTGTGTCAAAGTGACAAGGCTAAGCGGTGGCCGGTCCTTGGTGCTGTTGGACAGGAGCAGCCAACACAGTGTGTCAAAGGGACAAGGCTAAGCGGTGGCCGGTCCTTGGTGCTGTTGGACAGGAGTAGCCAACACAGTGTGTCAAAGTGACAAGGCTAAGCGGTGGCCGGTCCTTGGTGCTGTTGGACAGGAACAGCCAACAGTGTGTCAAAGTGACACTGGCTAAGATTTCACAAATGAAAATGATCTCACCGAAGGCGGCCAGAGCGGGAAGAGGCAGATAGCGATGGCTCCGAGCACAAGAAGAGCACCGAAGAGCCAGTAGTAGTACGGGATCGGGTCGTAGATCCAAACGTAGGCGTCGAGGCCGTCAACGAAGGTCTGTTCCAGGTGCATGTCGAGACGGATCTTGCGTTTCTTGCCAACTTTTTCCTCCTGCGGGAAGAAGAAGCGAGACGTCGGTGAAGAGGTTTGCTTTGGTATTTTATTATTAACAACACTATAACCGTCCCAAAAATTGATGCCCAAACGCGGACTCAAACCCCGATTTCCACCTGTCGCGGATTTTGCTCTAACCAATTGAGCTACTTGGACCCTGATTTCCACCTGTCGCGGGTGTTGCTCTAACCAATTGAGCTACTTGGACCCCGATCTCCACCTATCCCAGGTGTTGCTCTAACCAATTGAGCTACTTGGACCCCAATCTCCACCTGTCGCGGGTGTTGCTCTAACCAATTGAGCTACTTGGACCCCGATCTCCACCTGTCGCGGGTGTTGCTCTAACCAATTGAGCTACTTGGACCCCGATCTCCACCTGTTGCGGGTGTTGCTCTAACCAATTGAGCTACTTGGATACATAATTTTTAAGAGAATTTTAGTGCATTTGATGAGTTTCCGTTCGGGCATCAATTTTTTAACATGTGGAAGTTTTACAAATAATAAAATACTTATGTCTTCAGGGTTTCTTTTCTTACCGTAACCACTTCTTTTCCCTCCGCGTGGCTGCTCTCTGCATCTTCCTTCTTTCCCGCTTCTTCCTTTTTCACCTCCTTCTTCGCCTCTTCTTTCTTTGCTTCTTCTTTGTCTGCTCGCTTCTTTCCTTCTTTCTTCTTCAACTTCGCTTTCAGTTCCGCTTCAGACACTGGTACCTTCTTGGCTCGATGGAAAAACTTGTGCCTCAGCATTCTGGAATCAAAACGGGAGCCGCGATATCAGATTTTTTCAGACAAATTTGCTTCTTTGTAAAAAAAAACCATTGACAATGGATTTCCCTGCGGCCGCTCCGTTGGCCAAAGTCGCTAAAAGTCTATTCCCTCCCTGCCCTATCCCCACCCTACCCTTCCCCTCCCTAACGATTCTCTCTTCCAAGCGCTGTCGCTGCCGCTCAGAGCGGCACTGCACGAAAATATGCAACATGCTAATTACATACCTGCGGTAATTAGCTTACCGTGGCTAAACGAATAATCTTATCATAAAGCCAAATTATTTCAACACAGAAGAAGGATGAAGGACTATGCTTAAATTATTTTAATTTTATCTGATAAGAGGTTTGTCTAGGTGCTAGGGGTCAAAAAAGCACTACGGATTATTTCTTATGGGAGTATTTTTTCTAAGCATCCAAGCTGAAAAACACGGACTTTGGAAATTTCTGCACGGACGGCCGTGGACACAGTTTTTTTTTATAGTCCAAATGGCATTATTAAATCTTCCAAATCGTTCGTAATAAATTAATTTTGAAGGGTAAATGCCGCTTTAAGACTCACGTATCAAGAAAGACAACGATATCGTGGCGCTGCGCGAACGTCGGCTGTTCGCCGGTTGCCCACGACGACGCAAGTAAAGCATCGACAGCGCGCGACGCGGTGAAATACTCGACGTTGTGGCTCAGAAACTTCGTCTTCTTCGTCGGCACATTCTTGCGAAGCCATGCTGCGACTGCGTACTCTTCCTTAGACGCCTTGTCAGGCTCTTCCTTCGTGAACTCCTGGAGAAGTGGGGATGATTATTGGTGTTTAATGACGCACCGTTTTGACATCTGGCCATGCGGCACTGGTCTAATGGCAATGGTGAATGAGTGGATGATGATGAAGCTAACCTAGCCTAGAAGGGAGGAGGGTAAACCTGGTGCCGGCACGTAGCCTACTCCTGTCGAAGACCAAGGGGACCACCGGCTTAACGTCCCTTCCGAAGGAGGGTGCAACGCTAACAACAGGATTCCTCCACAAATCCATGCTGTCGAGAGGTTGATAAGCAAGGCGAGTGAAGTTGCTGTACTAACTTTCATCCCTCCAACCTCTCTTCCAAACAGAACTGGTCATGTGTATGATGGTCACCCATCCAATACCTGACTCAGCGCAGTGTTGCTTAACTTCGGTGATCTCACGAGGACCGGTGTTTCAACACAATAAACCGTTCGGTGTATTTTAAACACTCTGCAAAGTTGATTGATAATTTGACTGATTTTACTAAAAAAGACACTGGGTCCAAGATGAGAACACGCAAAAAAATGTGCTATGCAAATTTAGTTCAAATCCAATTGAGCTTCTTAGACATATCATTTTTTGAGAGTTTATCAGTATTCCTAACAATAAAATACCTTGCGTATTGAAAGTTTTTGCAATTTAAATCAGATTTCATACAATTTGTATTATTTTGACATAAAATGGATAATTAATTTGTGGTATTGTGGTCGACAGGAGATGAGAATTGCTAAACCTAATCACACCCAGTGATTTATTGTAGCATTTTGGTAAAATCAGAATAAAAGAAGAATCAGTAAAAAGTACTCATTGTAATAATAAAATTGTATTCCCCTAAGATATAATAGCTGCCAATAAAAAATCTTTGTGTGATTGACAATGATTTAAATTCTACTATAATGAACAACACTGCTGCTTTTTTATCTTTTATGAGAATTGCGATGGAACTGGTTTATAATTACCATGGTTTATTGACATGCATGAAAAAAAGCGAAGCAAATCAACGTGTAATTGGACTGAACACTGCAATCACGTGAAAGGTATTGACATCCATTACAAAAACATATGGTTCGACTTCAAAACCTAGTCCAGTATGACATGGCTGGACCGTTTAGTATTTCACTTATCTGTCATTGTTTCTCATCTTGCACGATTTCCTAATGAAAACACGATTTTAAAATATTGCAGTGTGGACAAGAAATGTGTTGTCAATACTTGTTTAAAGTGACATCACTTATTAGGCTCTGGAAAGCAATTATTTCTTTGCAGAATCATCAAAAATCAAAGAGACGGCCAACGTCACGAGAGATGTCAAGATGAATTTCATGCAGAATCGATTCTCTTACTATGATTATTATATTTCATGTCTCAAAATACTCACTGATAGTTGTTTCATATTAAGAAACACAATTTAATTTGATATCAGTTTTATGAAAGGTGAAACTACTGTTATTTACCTCCTTCTTCTTCTTGCCTTTTCGTTTGTCAGCCATTTTGACACTGACTTTCAAAGCCAACTAAGCGACTTTTGAAACCAAAGAGAAATAATTTGAATTAAGCATCTATCACAAAAGGATTATATAATTGAGAGCAAATGAATACAATTATTTTTCTTTCTTTATTTTGTCAATCTTTTAATTGTTTAGTGCTTATTTCTTTTATCACTTACAACCGAACGATAGTTTTTAGCTTGACGTGCATGGAGTGCGCGTGTACCGTTGCTGTAATGTGACAGCCAGACGCATTCAACCAAATATTGCATTAGTCCCAAATTAGTCACATAAACGTAAATACAATAATAAACAATAATTTTACTCTTCTTTAAATAGGTTATAATTGAAGTTTCACGATATTTTTATCTCCAAGGATTGGTTATTCGCTACTGTCCACATATATTTAGTCTGTTTAGTGCATAGAGACTGCCATAATAACCTACAAATTGATTTGATTGTTTATTTTGTTAGATATGTGGGCCATGTATTTACCACTTTTTAAATTCCGACTAAAAAAGTTATCAGTGAAGTTATTAGCTTGACCAGTTACCAATAGATCTGCCTCCATATCAATTACACTGGTTCAGTAAGTAGGAAGAAACGGGTTCCAGGTATTTAGTTACAAAATGTTGTTTCTAAACAATCTAATTGGGTTTGATTCAATGGCTGTGGTTACCAATGGTAAAGTAAATCATCAGGAGAACTGGGAAGCAACAATCAGAACCAAATTCGAAGGAAATAACTTAAATGAAGAAGACTCGAGAATGGATTGGAAAATTGGCTTAGCTTCGAAGACAAATTAGATTGTACGTGTCTCTTTCCCTGGCAGGAGGAGATATTTTTATGCAAATCACTGACCTGTTAACACAGCAGCAGAAATAAGAGAAGGAACAACTCCGCGACTTCCTCAAGGATATGGCAAAACCACAGAGCCAAAGTCATGATGAGCTGCATGCTGTATTCTCAATCAGAATAATTTTCTGGCAGTCTTACTTTTTGATTGTAAGTTAGATATTATTGTTGTTATCTAATTATAAATAAAGTGGTATTTTTTGTATGAAATCAATAGTTTTTAGATATGACTGAGCAAGTTTGCAAGATTTTTGTTTCTTCTGGCGATTCTACTACGGGGCTGAAACAAGCAAGCGAAGGATGGAAGGGAAGCTAGACTGGGGAAATGTGCAACCGAACCGGGATACGAACTTGGGACCTCCCAATTGCTGGTCTCTCTACCAACTAAGCTATCTGGGCACGCATATTTCAGCTTTGCGGGGCTGGATAAAGGGTTAGAGGTTAGTAGAGCAATCGACCAGCAATTGGTAGGTCCTGAGATCGTATAACGGTTTGGTTGCACAATTTTCCAGCCTAGCTTCCTTTCCATAAGCAAGTTTCTCTCAAATAGTAGCAAAAACATAAAGAAAAATGAGTCGTTCTATGGTTAGCAATAAAATCCAGTTCAAATAACTTTCAGAAGGGATCTGAATTCTTGAAATCGTGAAGGAAAATAAACCACACGGAAACAAACTCAAGTTCTGTCGCAGTATTTCCATCCAGTAACATATATATTCATGATACACACCTCAATCAATACCTAAAGCTAATTCACACTAAACACTAACCATAAGCTCTTGTAGTTGCATAAGTTCAAACATCCAATGACTCTCCCAGAGCCATCGAAAAATATCAATCTTTTAAAAATATCATAAATTAAAAAAACTCCTAATTCATCGTGTCCAGGGAAATCAGTAAATGCCTGCGGGGGAAGCAGAATTAAAGTCGGCGCAGAGGTTCTTGTCGTTAGTGAGTCGTCGTTGAAGTGCTCGGTGCACAGGTTAATTGTTCCAGAAAGTTTTGGTATTGTGGAACTTTCGATGTAAGGTATATAGCATCGATAAAGCTTGCACAGATATTCCATCCTTATGAGGCAAAGTCTACCACAGATAAAGCTTGCACAGATATTCCATCCTTATGTGGCAAAGACTAGCACAGATAAAGCTTGCACAGATATTCCATCCTTATGAGGCAAAGACTACCACAGACAAAGCTTGCACAAATATTCCATCCTTATGAGGCAAAGACTACCACTGATAAAGCTTGCACAGATATTCCATCCTTATGAGGCAAAGACTACCACGGATAAAGCTTGCACAGATATTCCATCCTTATGAGGCAAAGACAACCACAGATAAAGCTTGCACAGATATTCCATCCTTATGAGGCAAAGACTACCACAGACAAAGCTTGCACATAAGTTCTATCATAGAAGAAAGTTATGTTAAGATAGAAGTCTAGTGCCTATGAAATAAGCGCCACTTTCAACAATTTAGTTACAAACTGGAGAGAAGACTCACCAGTGATAAAGGCAACAGTCGAAACATTATACAAAGAATTTCACCCTGCCACTCACCGCTCCGTAAATTCCCTACTCTCCTTTTAATTTTCCAATCCATACCAGATATAATCAGTAACTTGAAATTATGCCACTGAAATTAGAACTGAAATTTCATTCATGAGTTGGTAGCAATGCAGGGGACAGTCCTTGTGCTGGTATCTTCTCTCATGGGCTACACTGTAGCAATACAGGGACAGTCCTTGTGCTGGTATCTTCTCTCACAGGCTAGACTGTAGCAATTCAGGGGACAGTCCTTGTGCTGGTATCTTCTCTCACAAGCTAGACTGTAGCAATGCTGGGGACAGTCCTTGTGCTGGTATCTTCTCTCACGGGCTAGACTGTGGCAATGCAGGGACAGTCCTTGTGCTGGTATCTTCTCTCACGGGCTAGACTGTAGCAATGCAGGGGACTGTCCTTGTGCTGGTATCTTCTCTCACGGACTAGACTGTAGTAATGCAGGGACAGTCCTTGTGCTGGTATCTTCTCTTACGGGCTAGACTGTAGCAATGCAGGGGGCAGTCCTTGTGCTGGTATCTTCTCTCACGGGCTAGACTATAGCAATGCAGGGACAGTCCTTGTGCTGGTATCTTCTCTCACGAGCTAGACTGTAGCAATGCAGGGGACAGTTCTTGTGCTGGTATCTTCTCTCACGGGCTAGACTGTAGCAATGCAGGGACAGTCCTTGTGCTGGTATCTTCTCTCACTGGCTAGACTGTAGCAATGCAGGGACAGTCCTTGTGCTGGTATCATGCTTCTGGGCTAGACTGTACCATCATAAGGATGAAATATTTGTGCAAGAAAAATAACCACTTGTTTAAAAAGAAAAGAGAAAGAGGGCAGGCTACGATATGCTACAATTAAAAAGCCAGAGGAGAATCAAAATATTTTTATGTATATGAGGGAATTCTGCAAAACTTTGCAGCGGTCTTTCCTAAGGTTTTACATAGCAATTTGAACCACGAATAGAACGTTGGTGCAAGTTTCATCTGCGCTTTTCCTCTCGGGGGAAGCAAACTCACTCACGTCTGTATATACAATCCATTTCATCAACGTAAACACTTTTAATCCCATGTCGCTACGACGATAACTTCACGAGATTTTAGGTTTTCACACGTTTCTTGAGCGAGCAACCTTAATCTGCCGGGGTAAAATCTCGCCGGCACCGAAAAACACGCACCGAACGTCACCGATTAAAAAACGAGTCAATTAAAAAAAAACCAACGCCGGTAACTTCGCGGAAGCGTTCCGTCCAAAGTCAGTCCGGTAGACGACCGTTGCCGCGACGACATCACGTTAGTTGCGATCCAAACGCTTGGATAAGGCGGGGCGAAGGGGCAAAACACACGCGTCAAGACACAAAAAGTCTGCATTTACAGAGTCAATTTCTCTTCGATTTCTTCAACCGCAACAATCACTCTTAGACCAATCCAGTCACACGAATCAGATGCCAATCAGATGGCTAGTTTGGCCCTGGCTCCGCCGACCAGTAGAGATTGGACCAATGGAGTGGCTGGGTTGGCCCTGGCTCCACCCTCCAGGATCCATCCGACCAATGGAGTGGCTGGGTTGGCCCTGGCTCTGCCCACTAGCTGAGATGGGACCAATGGAGTGGCTGGGTTGGCCCTGGCTCCGCCCTCCAGGATCCATCCGACCAATGGAGTGGCTGGGTTGGCCCTGGCTACGCACTCTAGCAGAGATTGGACCAATGAGGCGGTTGCGCTGCGACGCTACCTCCTCAGCTTGAAGCCACGAGTTCCGTCCGGTCCCCGTGGCAACCGGACAAGCCCCTCCTCTCCCGGACGCAACGACTCCATCTTTCCGGCGATCTTGCTCACTCGTTGGGAAGTCAGAGCTGATAGAGACACGGAAATAAAACAAAACATATCAGCAATTAATCTGCGGTTGTCCTGATTTATTTATTATCAATTATAAAACATTGATATGTTATAAAGACAGTCAAACCTTAAAATGAAATTACAATCTATGAAATTTTTGATTGATTAAAAACTCTTTGTTACTTTTCGCAGTTTGGTTCCTGTACATATGCACAGAGTGACATTGATCAGATACTAATATGTGTTATAAACTCAAAAATGCTATAAAATTCATTATCCATTAGTAACGTTTTTAATTTTGTCTTGTAGTTTGAAAATTACATCTTTTTTAAATCATTTCGTAGCAAGTTATAAAATCTCAAACCAGTCTGTCTCGCCTGGTCTCTCAATTGCGTCAAATTCTCAAGTTCTAAGTTAAAGTTCAGTGTCAATTTCAGTGAGGGTTGGTAGTGGATGCAAGGGTTGGTGCTAGTTTTATAGTACCTACCTATAGTTAAAAAATAAATAAAAAAATAATTTTATGATTTTTTAAAAATAATTTTACATTCTTTTGCTCTGTCATGATCAACGCATGACAAAATTGTGTATGGAATCATCATCATCATGTATAGTTCCATCATCCACTTGCTGGTTTAAGCTCCCTGTTGGAAATGCCAGAAAACCAAACAAAAAACACTGCAAAATTGTGTCTGCATATCCAGACCATCAGCACCTCGGCCGAGGTGTTGTCGTGTACGTACCCGTGGCGTTGGACGTGTCCGTCTCTTCGGGGCTGCGCGCGGAGCCGAGAATTCGGAGCCGCGCCTCCGCGTATTCTTGTTCGCGCTGCTGCAGCGTCTTGGGAACCGGCCTGTTTGCACACAGAACGAGGGTGAGAAACATCTTGTGCAAAGCACTGTTTTGACAACGTGCCATGTGGCGTTGGTGAATGAGTGGATGATGATGATTGTTTTTAGACTCATGTCTACTTGATGTAAACTTAGCACTAGTTTTAACAAAAACTATTTCAACTGGGTTTTGAATGCTAAGTGAAGAACAATTAAATTTCCCAACGTTTCGTAACTTGTACCTGTTACTTTATCAAGGGTAAGAGCAGTACTGACAATTTTCTGATAACAAAAGAACCACATAAAATTATAACAATTACCAAGTTCAAGCTTCCTAAATGCATCTAAATAAAATAAGCAGGGTCAATAACTTAAAAACTAATGTATTTTGTATTTTCTGAAATAAGTAGCCCATTACTTAGCATTCAAAACCCAGTTCAAATAGTTTTTCTTAAAGTGGATGATGATGTTGGTTAACAGCGTTTTAAACGCTCAGATTATTTAAAGTAGTAAGTTTGAGTCGGTTCTGGCAGTGATCACAAGATTACGCCAAGTTTCACTCGGTTCGTACCTAGCGGCGGCAGCGGCCGAGTCTTCGAGGGGCGCCGTGCGCGACGGACGCTGCAGGATCTTGACCGCCTGCGGTCGCCGAGTGGGCATCAAGATCAAGCCTCGCGACGGGCCGGAGCTGCGGAAAGTTCACAAGCCATCGAGATGATGAGATGAGCCTGATAGAGCATTTCAATTCTGCTATCTTATGTTACCACGGGTATATCATGGCCTAGCATAGGAGGTTCAATGGTAGATTCAACGTTTGGTAGCCATGGAGATGCTGAGATCGTCTGACAGAGCTTCTTAATTCTGCTATCGTATGTTACCACGGGTATATCATGGCCTAGCATAGGAGATTCAATGGTAGCCATGGAGATGCTGAGATCGCCTGACAGAGCTTCTCGATTCTGCTATCTTATGTTACCACGGGTATATCATGGCCTAGCATAGGAGGTTCCATGGTAGATTCAACGTTTGGTAGCCATGGAGATGCTGAGATCGTCTGACAGAGCTTCTTAATTCTGCTATCTTATGTTACCACGGGTATATCATGGCCTAGCATAGGAGATTCAATGGTAGCCATGGAGATGCTGAGATCGCCTGACAGAGCTTCTCAATTCTGCTATCTTATGTTACCACGGGTATATCATGGCCTTGCCTAGGCAATGGGTATTTTTGACCCTATTTCTGCCAAAACAACCCCTTCAAGAACGATAAACAGGTGAACCTTGTGATTCGGAAGAAAAAACCCACATAAAAATAAAAATACACCTTTTGACCAATGTTCGAAGCTTAAGCCAGCGATAGTGGGATTCCGGTACATTTTACACATATAGCACAACCAAAAATTGGAACGAAATCAAGGTAAAATCCAAAATTAAGAGAGTAATCCAAGACATGATGTTTAGATTTACAATTAAAAGCAAGGCTTCTGAGTCATGATTTTCGCAGTAACCTACATACTACCGCGAGGAAATTTATGCGTTGCCTATTAATTACATTGCATAATTGAGTGACTTTCTTGAGGTCAAGAGTTTAGTTAGCATTTGAATAGCAACAATTGTTTGACTTTTTAAGTAAGTCTGGTTAGCATAAGCTTAACTGACCACTGAACCTGATAGATAAGAAAGCATTACAATAAATATGTTGAGAATCGAAGTCTTGATTATAGCAAAGAAAAAAAGACACTTTTTTTTCTATTGTTGTGGCAAAAGACCAACTGACAACCCAAGATTGTGTAAATCATAAATCAAGACATCAAGTACATAGCAAAGCTGGTAATGACTACTACAGCTATCGGAATGAATTTGATAAGAGACGGATGCAATCTCCGGGTGAGAAAATAGTGGTCTGTACCTGGAAATAGTACCTAACATAATAGAGTTGCAAAAATTGGCCAATTCCTTATGGGAGACTGTGCGCTTGCTTTTATCAGTTGTAGAGAAAAATAACCGAGTGGACGGACAACGTTCGTACTCACTAGATCGTAGGTCGTTGGTTCTCTACCTGCTACTGGCTGGAAATTCAAGCCGTTTAAATTTGGCTATAGGTTTTTGCTATAAACTACTTCTAGCCCTGTGTGTGTACCTAGCAGGAGCAAGCGCTCATTCTACGGTAAGCCATCGGAGCAACCTAACCAATATTCCTAATTCTGCGCTAGCACCAAGGAATTAAAACATTTGACAAGGACCTCTTGATCATTTACCAACCTCATGATTTCAGGCTCTTCAGGAGAGCTGTCAGCGTGTACCAAACTTCTGTCCAAGAGCTAAATTGGGAAAGAAAGAAAGCAATTTAAAAATCTAGAAAGTAGAACAATATTCATGCTAACAACATGTCTGACTAAAATGGAACCTAGCGGCAAGCAGCGAAAATATACGCCTGAAGTAATCAAAAAGAAGAACACTGCTGCTTAGCTTAAGAGGCGCTGTTATGATTTAGTGTTGAGATGTTATTACCCCAGATTCTTCGATATCTTCCCAATTATCTAGGACAAGTGAATCACCGTCGCTGGCTGCTGCAGCATCGGCAGCCATGTTTTCTCATACGATCCATAGCCTTTACTTTTTCACTTGACAGGCTGTGGGAATCTGACTCAAACAAAACAGCTGTTTTTTGTGACGCGGGGAAGTCAAAAGATTTTACTGACGGATTAGAAAGAAAGGATATAAATGTCATATTTTAAATTATTTTTCTTCACGGCAAGTGAAATTTGGATCGCAAGAGACAGAAAAAGGCTTGATATTGAAATTAGATTTGAAAAGTCATGGGTTAAGTCCAATGCACTAGCAGCATCATCTTGGATAGGAAAAAAAACTGAACAGATGCCTTTTGTATTTGTATGTATTTTTCCCTTACAAAAGTGCATTTGCTGCACTTTGGTAAGGTACATACTACATAAAACCATAGGTTCATAGTTACACATGGAATGTATATTTACAATTATAGTTCATAGACCAGTTCGTAGATGCTCGACGCGGAAGTGCCTGCAAAGTTGCCCGATCTGTGCAAGTGTTCTGTTGCCACACGAACGTGCAGGTCATGAATGTTCGAGGCACGCAGCAGTGGTGACAAAATCAGGAGGCTTCATCAACAGATGCTCGCCGAGAGCGATTTCGTCGGAAAACTTTGTCAAACACATCGTACCAATCCGCTTCGCTTAGCGGCGTTTTCGAACGTGTTTGACCGAACGGTTCGTAAAAGAGGCTTCAGACGTCGACCCCGATTGGTTCGGTCGGAAATTAAGTTCGAGATCGGTTTTGTACACGAACATCTCCTGGCATTCGAAACAAACGAGTCGCTTTAAGAAAAACTATTTGAACTGGGTTAGCATCAGTGTTAGTAGGGCACAAAGCACAGTTAAGCTATGTTTTTGAAATATATTCTATGGGATCATTTTGTGACCAAATAATAATAATAATAATAATAATATATTTTTATTCCTTTTGATCACATGTAACATAATATAGGAAAGTCAATAGTCAAAGTCATAGAGAAGAATTCATCTATGGTGTAAAAACAATGAGACAATAAAAAACTCTTAAGAATAATTTCAAATTGTTTGTCATGTTCATGTACAATCATTTTTATAATGTTGGGGAGGTTATTAAAAGATAATATACCCATTGCAGCAGTGCTTTTGTCTCGTTTACAATGTTTGAATTTGTATTTACTTTTACATCTTATGCTGCTAAAATCAAGTGATATAATTTTAAGATCAAGTGCGTAAATAATATCACTATAGATGTAAATTCACGTCAATGGTAAAATGTTGAATTTCTTAAATAATGGTCTACACGTATCTTTGTAAAAAAAACTCCAGCTGTGGTCGGATGTCATTTAGTTTTAAGAAAAACTATTTCAACTGGGTTTTGAATGCTAAATAAAGGGCTACTAAATTTCCCAACGTTTCGTGGCATATACTAGTTACTTCTTCAGAGATTTGAGCAGTCAAAACCCAGTTGAAATAGTTTTTCTAAAAACTTGTGCTAAGGATAAATCAAGTAGACATGAGTCTAAAAACCATCATTGATGTCATTTATCATCTATGAAACTTAAACAATTTAATTTGGACTAGCTCATTACGATTGAAAACAATTTTAATATTATAAAGTTTTAAAATAACATGAAAACACATTTTCTGTATCTTAAAAATTACATTTTGTGTGCAAATATATTTATATATTTTTTTTTTGAGAATTCATTACGTGTATTTTAGATTCTAGTCAAGTTCACCAGAGAATAATATCCATTATAGTCGAATTACATCTTTAATCAAATTCTATCGTAGCTATTTTATCTGAATGTGTGTGATCTCCCTCGAAGTAGGTGTCCATTGGTTCTAGTTTGATTTCCATTTCGTGTACAATCCCGGAAATATCTTTGTCTGCTTCGGCCTGAGGGATGAAAGTCAATCTCAAGACAACTACGCTGCCAAAGTTTGGGGAAGGAAAACTGTCAAGACAAGGATTGGTCAGCTAATTCTACAGTTAAAATATCGTAAATAATTTAGATTATAGGTACATGTGTCCGGTACTTTTAGTATCCGAGAGGAAAGATATGCACTTGACAAGCTCGTAGGATTTTATCCATTTTTTTTGTCCAGGATAATATTGGCTTCAAAACCTGCACTATTTGCACGTCTGAAATCTGTATTCATAGTCTACTAAATCTCTGACAACGAATGCACCGATGATTTTATGGAGGAAATAAATGTACCAACTGACTGTAAGTTATCAGAAAAACTATTTGAAATCGGTTTTGAATGCTAAGTAAAGGATAACTAAATTTCAAGGAAATTCAAAGAAATTTAGTTGTCCTTTACTTAGCATTCAAAACCGATTTCAAATAGTTTTTGTTAAAACTTGTGCTAAGTTTAGATCAAGTAGACATGAGTCTAAAAACCATCACGACTGTACCTGTTCAAAAGTTTCATTGTCCAATTTTGCAGGTGACGTGAATGGAAATACGTTGGGTAATAAATTGAATCGCAAACGTTTCCTCAAAGGAACCAACCTTTAATCGGTTTCACAAAAGTGCCGAGAACAAATACGCATGGACGGGCACACTTTACGGTACATTTTTCGTCCCTTTTTAACCGAGAAATCCACAAACTTTTCAATTTTTCACATGGAAACGAGTGGAATGAACGTCCACGCTCTTTGGTATTACCTATAACTGTTACCCAACGGCACACAGCAACAAAAATGCATTTTCTACAACGACTAGAAGACCAACTCGCTGCGTATGTAGCTGACATGTGTTAGGTGACAGATAAGAGTGATGTGTAAATTTGAGTTGACAATTTCAGTACATAAGTAAAGCTAAAATTCAGGCTTATATTTTATAAAGCATTTTATTTATTAACTAACACATAGTTAGGTGACATTGTTGGTAAACCCTAGGTACATGCAATTTCTCGATTGTAAAAGGCTTAGGGCAGATTGCGTGCGCAGAGAAAACGTTTGCGCAGAACAGTTCACCAAGACTTGATAAATTGTAAGACATACTTTGCCATTCCTGGTTTCTGGAATGGGAATCCAACAGCCAGTAAGTCCCGTTTTCTACTCAGCTTACTGCTAACGACAAGTCCGCAGGTGTTAAAATCCCACAGGCTGCGCTCGCGAGAAATTCGGTCAGTCCTTTCAGGAGGTCGGGCCAGGCGTCTGACAGGGATGTTTTGTGGCCAGATCAAACCGTGCTTAGCATTGTCCGCAACAGGATCAAAAGAAATGCAAAATTTCGATCCCCTAACGGAAAAGCGATCGTGCAAATCATTTACAGCGAGAAATTCCTCGCCGAACGGCGAGAAAACGCATTTACTACAACGATTCGACGACAAGAAAGTGCTACGATTAGCTGCTTCTACCATAGTCTCATTACGTCAATGACTGAATATGATCCCAAATAGCAAAGATGGGTAACGAAGACGGGTAGTAAACCCATCAAGTTAGCCATATTGGAATTTCGAACCCGCTACAACCTAACCTGACTTAGACCAAAGGCCAGTGCCACCTAGACCCATATTGTGGAACCTAATCATTAGTTACTATGTTTGCTACTAGATGTCGTCAAGCAACCGAAATATTTGAAAAAAGTGTCAAAAAATGTATTGGTAACTCGTTTGTCTATTTTGTGCCGCTTTTTTGTTATTATTATTGAAAATGTAGTGCATCGTACAGAAATAGATCACGGAAGGTAAGTTCCTCACTCAAAGAAGCCATTTTCCTTTTCATTTTTAAATACTCACAAAATCGAGGCCCACTCTCTGAACATATGAAGTCTGTTGCGCTCAAATAGGACATTTTCGAAATAAAATAACGATTTTAATATTGAGTAGAAATTTGCCTCTTCAGGCAGTTACATAAAAAATAAAAGCATGGCACAATATTGACCACGCTCCACTGCTCGCTGATGGACAGGCATGCTGATTCTCAATCAAAACTTCCCCTATATTCAAAACCTAACCCAATCCCACGGGACGAGCTGGACTCGGCCGTCGTGCATGCTTGATTTCCGCTGCCTCTTAGATTAGGGAAATATGTGACTTACACAGAAAGTTTGACGGATCTTCTTTTATTTGTCAGCAACTTACACGAGTTTTTTAAACAACGAAACTACTCTTGGTGGCAGAATATCACGTTTGTGATGAAATCATGCTTGGACTTTATAACAAGGTATCTGAAAGAACAATTTGAATAGGTAAGCAACTCAGTCTGAGATGTCGAAAATATCTAAGATATCTGGTCAGTTTGTCTCTAAGAAATATATGTAAGTCAATGTAAGATGGTCAAAGTGTCAGTACATAGTTTATTCAGTAATGCTGTTAAATAGTGGTGTTTAACGACGCACAATTTTGACAACTGGCATTGTTGCCACTGGTCTTATGGCGTCATTAATATCTGGGCAAAAAATTAAATTCAAAACTAGATGAATATTTGCTCCTGTACGGGTCAACGTAACAAGCACAATGTCACGGAGGCGAATTTAAGTTTCAAATTCAACATTTTCTGTAGATTTAGACACAATTTGCGAGATGCAGTTTTTTTTTTATGCGACTTTTTACTCATTTATTCAGAGAAATTACGGACGTTCTGATGGAGATTTAACAAGCTTATGTAAACATTATCAAGTTTACCTGTTGTCATGACAACAGGATTGTTATTTTCATCAAAAACCTGGGTAAAAGTGATTCAATTATGTCATGGCAATAAAACCGATTTAATGAGCTGTGACCGGCCAGTGCATATTCTAAATGATGAGCTGCATGCAGATGGGTAACCATCATACACATGACCAGTTCTGTTCGGGAGAGAGGTTGGAGGGATGAAAGTTAAGCAACACTGCGCTGGGTCAGGTATTGGATGGGTGATCATCATACACATGACCAGTTATGTTCGGGAGAGAGGTTGGAGGGATGAAAGTTAAGCAACACTGCGCTGGGTCAGGTATTGGATGGGTGATCATTTACACATGACGTGTCTAAGCGGTGGCCGGTCCTTGGTGCTGTTGGACAGGAGCAGCCAACACAGTGTGTCAAAGTGACAAGGCTAAGCGGTGGCCGGTCCTTGGTGCTGTTGGACAGGAGCAGCCAACACAGTGTGTCAAAGTGACAAGGCTAAGCGGTGGCCGGTCCTTGGTGCTGTTGGACAGGAGCAGCCAACACAGTGTGTCAAAGTGACAAGGCTAAGCGGTGGCCGGTCCTTGGTGCTGTTGGACAGGAGCAGCCAACACAGTGTGTCAAAGTGACAAGGCTAAGCGGTGGGCGGTCCTTGGTGCTGTTGGACAGAAGCAGCCAACACAGTGTGTCAAAGTGACAAGGCTGAGCGGTGGCCGGTCCTTGGTGCTGTTGGACAGGAGCAGCCAACACAGTGTGTCAAAGTGACAAGGCTAAGCGGTGACCGGTCCTTGGTGCTGTTGGACAGGAGCAGCCAACACAGTGTGTCAAAGTGACAAGGCTAAGCGGTGGCCGGTCCTTGGTGCTGTTGGACAGGAGCAGCCAACACAGTGTGTCAAAATGACAAGGATAAGCGGTGGCCGGTCCTTGGTGCTGTTGGACAGGAGCAGCCAACACAGTGTGTCAAAGTGACAAGGCTAAGCGGTGGCCGGTACTTGGTGCTGTTGGACAGGAGCAGCCAACACAGTGTGTCAAAGTGACAAGGCTAAGCGGTGGCCGGTCCTTGGTGCTGTTGGACAGGAGCAGCCAACACAGTGTGTCAAAGTGACAAGGCTAAGCGGTGGCCGGTCCTTGGTGCTGTTGGACAGGAGCAGCCAACACAGTGTGTCAAAGTGACAAGGCTAAGCGGTGACCGGTCCTTGGTGCTGTTGGACAGGAGCAGCCAACACAGTGTGTCAAAGTGACAAGGCTAAGCGGTGGCCGGTCCTTGGTGCTGTTGGACAGGAGCAGCCAACACAGTGTGTCAAAGTGACAAGGCTAAGCGGTGGCCGGTCCTTGGTGCTGTTGGACAGGAGCAGCCAACACAGTGTGTCAAAGTGACAAGGCTAAGCGGTGGCCGGTCCTTGGTGCTGTTGGACAGGAGCAGCCAACACAGTGTGTCAAAGTGACAAGGCTAAGCGGTGGCCGGTCCTTGGTGCTGTTGGACAGGAGCAGCCAACACAGTGTGTCAAAGTGACAAGGCTAAGCGGTGGCCGGTCCTTGGTGCTGTTGGACTGGAGCAGGTTCTTGTTCTCCCCTACACGCACTGACGCAAAGGAAGCTTGTGAATTATTTAATGTAATAATTCTGTTTGGATGTTGTGCTGGAATGGGGGTTGAATACATCGATCAATAATTCATGTTGTTGCCAGGACTAGCAAGGTGGAATTATTCCTTAACCGCTGCGTTCGCATGACCACATGTTGCTCTCGCTTGGATTTGATCCAGTGAAAGCTTTATCCCAGAATTAGACGTGTGAGCAGCGTAGACTGTGTAGGTAGCTAGGTACCTGCCCCGAATTACCGCTGATGCATCCTTTCGCGTATTGCCCCCTGGTCCCCCGGCCCTCTGTTCAATCTCGGCGCGGGAACCAGGCCGCCACAATTACAAACCCCAGATAGACATTCACTCCTTCGACAATCATTCAAATCACTCCTCCGAACTAAACCTATGAAATCTCTCACAGCAGAGCGAGCTGACCGATCTCGCATTCCTTCACAAACTTCTCAACAACAATGTCGACAACCCAAGACTGCTATCTAAAATCTGCTTGGCAATACCATCCAGGCAAACTCGGAATTACCATCCTTTCAGGCCGCAAAAAAGTAGGATTAATATCCACAAAAACGGGTGCATCAAAATACTACCAACAATAGAATTACAACAACCTGCCCTGACATCGACATCCTTTCAGACTCCTTCATGACTTACATAACCCAACGTTAACACAGAGATCAAACAGCTGGCCATAAAAACTTGTAAGGATATCGATTACCCACTGCAGTCGCTCGTTGCGTGTTACGTTTGAACTTAGCTTACGTTTGTTTATAGTCATGTTTCTATGTGAAATTTTCTTCATGTTAAATGTTTGATGTTTTTATGTTTTATGTGTTATTCTGTTTGTAATGTCCCTGTAATGTCCGCATCTTATTGTATTACACTTGTGGACTTGCCTCCGTTGTTGATCAATAAAACAGAAATGAATAGAAACAACATTATCCGAATCTTATTGAAATATTCCGGACCATATCGACCACCAGTTTTGTGGCGAGAGCGGCATTTCAATAAATTATTTTTATTTCGCTATATTTTGTATAACAATAGAAAAACGTTTGTAAAGCGTTGCAAGAAAAGCTAAAGTTCAGTTCATTCTTTCATTGAAAATGAAAGCTGTTGTCTGCCCTGTAATTTTTATCTGTTTTTTTATTCATGTGTCAAACCATTTTCTAGCGTCTAGTAGAGAAAGCAGAAACACTTGCCATATCGACTCAAACACAGGATCGTACAAATAAATTTCGGGGAAATACGGGCACACCAAGAAATTGTAGACGCTATAATAATTTAAAATGTACATATAGAGTACAGTGAATTGATAAAGATTTTTTTTTTAAAAAGATCTTTAAGTATTTATTTTCATTTCCCAGTGACAACAGTAATAATTCTGCCGCCAGTCGATAAATGGACACTCGGTGTAATAAAAGAAAACTTGTGGATAATTTCAAGCGTATACAAATATTTAATAAAACGATACAAACAATTTCATAGGTTCTTAAAAGGAAGAACGAAGAAAAGAAGGAAACGAAAACGAACGAACAAAGAACGGATAGCGCAAACAGAGTTTTCTTTTCAGTTTAACTGAACACCGCTAAAGAAAACGACTAACAATTCAGTGTGCACCTACTGGGTAACGAATAGCAATGGAGACAGTCAAAAAGTTTCTTATAGATTCTTTGACAAAGTTCACTCACGTGCAAGTGTCAAATTCAACGAACCTAAATATCTGCAAGAAAATATTTTTTCATTTAGGTAAATATAAAATGGTCATAAAGAAGCACAATATTGATCAAATACCTTATTAATAAGACTGCAAACTTCTGTTCTTGAAGTCCTTCGTGCTAAGTGGCTCAATCAGTTTTGGTTTTATTTGGTCAAAGTCACAGCTCTAATGTAAAAAAAACATTCTGCAGCCTTTAAGGCGTGTCAAGGCTGCTATATCTGGAGCTTACTCATTTCTATTGGAGTGGTAGCATACTCAGGTCTATTGAAGTGGGAGCTCACTGTGATCTATTGGAGTGAGAGCTTACTCAGGTATATTGAAGTGGGAGCTTACTCAAGTCTATTGGAGTGGTTGCTTACTCAGGTATATTGGAGTGGGAGCTTACTCAAGTCTATTGGAGTGGGAGCTCACTCAAGTCTATTGGAGTGGTAGCTTACTCAGGTATATTGGAGTGGAAGCTTACTCAGGTATATTGAATTGGGAGCTTACTCAAGTCTATTGGAGTGGTAGCTTACTCAGGTCTATTGAAGTGGGAGCTCACTGTAATCTATTAGTGTGAGAGCTTACTCAGGTCATTTGGAGAACGTAGATCTAACAATTACATATGTTTTTTTTTCAATCTAAGGATTCTGGCCTGTGGACAACGAGCCCGAAGGAATCGTTCTGATAGCCAGGAAGATTTTGATGCCATATATGCGTTTTTCCAACTTTTACACTCTACTATTTGGGTTCCCCATCCTGGCATACATCACCAAGGACACTGATATGCAGCGGTCCTTTAATGCGGTTTGTTGTGTCCCCATCGATTTTATGTTGCTTGTCATCTACACGAGCCTTCTCTATAAACGAGAGAAAATGGCTGCCATGTTCGGCGCCCTAGAGGCGATGAAAGTTTGCAGTGCAAAGCTGCCTCAACGCCCCAAGGCCGTTCTGGAACGCAACAGTCGCTGGGCACGAGGGCCGCTAATATTTCTGCTTGTTTGTCTGCTTTCTATAGCCATGCACTTCTTAGACATTTTAAAGCTTTACAAGAGAAGGGAGTTTCTCTACGAGTAAGTAAGATGGACAAATTCACTAACATCGAACTTAACTTGGTTCAAACTCGGTTCAAACTTGGTTTACCAGTCAAATATAATTTTACTGGTCCGCTGGTACATCAAACGGCTAAGAAAACATTTACTACGAACAAGCACTAGTTTTAATAAAAACTATTTCAACTGGGTTTTGAATGCTTAGTAAAGAACAACTAAATTTCCCAACGTTTCGTAACCAGTTATCCGTTAGTTGGTAAAAAACGCCAATGTGTTTGGGTTAAATTTGGAGGTAAATTAAATTAAGAGTAAATTTTACCATTTTACAAGAAAAAACCAAAAATATTTGACTTAAAAAAATCACATAAACCAGAAAAAAAAAAATGCCTAAAACCTCAATGCAAAAACGCAAGTTTACTATCAATGAATAAGCTGTAAAATTTAGAAATCGATCTATAAAGTAAGTCCTGAGATAAATGTTCCTTAAATTTTAAACGTCGAACTGAGATAACGCGATAGTAAGCGGCGCTGTGTTTTTTCCTCATATGGGTTTTAAACAGAATACAGTCACACACGGAAAAACCAAATAATTTTTTGTGGACATAATAATCACTTTATTCGATCCGTGGATAGTTAATAACAATCCTAAGATATTTAAATAATTTAAAAGTCAAGAAATAAAAAATGACAAAATTTTCTAATCCTAGCCTCCGGGTGGCCTAAGTTTAGATAAAAAAGACATATGTCTAAAAACTAGCATAGCAAATGCATTTCTTTATTCTATATTTTCTCGCCGTGCGACTTTTCGTGTATGGAAAACGGACATCAAACATTAGGCTAAAAGAATTGTCAGCAAAAAATAAATCATAAAAATACAAAAACTAAAAAGATTCTCTGCTACAGAATTGAACACTCTGTTTCCAGCCAGTGGTATCCGTTCGACGAAAAGGCGTTTCCTACCTACCAGATAGTGATGATTCACACGTGCATCAGCTTCCCTTGCGCCGGGGTCTGCCTACCTACATTCACGGCAATGTTCATGTCGTTGTTGATCGAGGCAATTTCTCAGTTTCGGCTTCTTTCATACAACCTGCGGCAAATCCTTGATGTTGCAAAAGTGCCGCCAGTGGTATTGCTGGAAGACATTCAAGACGCTGGCGAAGCGGTGAATAAACCAACTACAATGACCGAACCTCATCAAAGTTTTACAATAATAGAGAATGATTGCGATCCCTATGATACTTTTGCTCGCCAAAAGCAATCGGACGAAGCACTCAAAACTTGCGTTGAGCTGCATTGTGCTATTTTAAGGTACCGCAATTTTCTTAAAACAATCTCAAATAAATTTTGTTTCGTAGACATTTTTTTCGAAACGCTGTCTTGTTTTCAGGTTCGTCAATGCAGTCACGTCATTTAATAACGGAGTTTTGTTTTGTTTGGTGATTTGCTCCCTGTTGCCCAATAGCATGGCAGTAGTGCTAGTCATCTCCGTGAGTATATATATATTTTTTTTAGCAATAATAATAATACTACTAATAATAATAGTTTTTTTATTATAATCAACACTATAACCGTCTCCATAACTGAAGCCCAAACGGGGACTCGACCTCGATCTCCACATATCGCGGGTGTTGCTCTAATCCATTGAGCTATTTGGACACTGGCTTTTTGAGGCGGTTTCAGTGTATTTGATAAGAATGAGAATAAGAATTCTCCTCAAATACACTTAAATCGTCTCAAAAAGCCAGTACTCAAATCAGTGCAAGCTGCTACAACGCGAACAAACAAACAAAGGATTTTAATTTGGGGTAGGTATGGGTCATTCCATGTCAATTCAACAAATTGTTTTGAAAAACTGACCGTCACCTCCCAGAAATCGATGAAACTTGGTACAATGGTGACCACATCATTTTTATTGTGGACATATTTTTTGTTTGCCTCCGAGTCAAACAGTTCGCCCTGTACGGCCCCGAATCGGCAGGACGGCACATAATTTTTGGGTACACGGGCCGCTTTTCTTTCTCAAATTGCGTCGGCTGTAAATTAATTAAATCAGTGCCTATGACACATTCGTTTCTGAACTACACTCTGAACTAAACTTATCTACTTTTCATTCTTTTCAATCTTTATCTATTAGCAACACATTCTTCGTTCAACCACATTTCTTCTACGTTTATTTTATCCTAGTCCATTATCTCTCTCTTCAGTATATTTTCTTCTTGGTCTATTCATCTTTTTAGTGGTCTTAGTATCCACCTATTTCCAAATTTTCTCACTGACAATTTGTATTAGGTGCCCTATTTTTATCCAAACTAATTCAGCGATTCCATCCATGCAGCTAATAATTGTTTTTAAAATAGTAAAGAGCTAAAGATATTTAAAAAGATCTCTGACTAAATAGTTATTCAATAACATTCAAACTAACCTACCATCTAAACTAATTTCAGGCTGATCTAAACAACTACGTCATGACGATTTTCATTTTGGTCGTAGCTACCAACATCGCTGCATTCTTTTGTTGCTGGCTTGCGAATCATATTACTGAAGAGGTGCGTATTTCCAAATGTACCCGTCGGTGACAAAAGCAAGCAGAATTGAGAGCAAGTTTCTCCAACGCCGATCAAAACGCTCGTAAGCGACGTTTCGATGACATGGGAATACAAATAAAACATCAATGGGACTTGTTACTCTGACCTCCGAATGACAGTTTAAAAGTTAAACCCCCAACCGTTGAAGTTCAAATATTCAACGGCGATTTGGACATATAAAAAATAGTGGCAGATGCTAACTAAAATGTTTCTTATGTGACAGGACTAAGCCTTCCTAAATCATCCCCAAATTAAAATAAAAGTCTGCTTCTTTTTTGTGTTTATATCTAAATATCTCTTTTCAAATCGTTGAAAATTTTGGAAAAACGGGAAAAATTAATTTTCCCTCAAGATTTTTTTTAATACCAGAAGCAAAACTTCAACGGCGATGGTAAAATCGACCCTGAGAAGCTCTGTCAGGCGATCGAAGCATCTCCCTGGCTACCAAACGTTGAATCTACCATTGAACCTCCTATGCTTGGCCATGATTTACCCGTGGTAACATAAGATAACAGAATTGAGAAGCTCTGTCAGGTGATCTCAGCATATTCCTGGCTACCAAACGTTGAATCTGCCATAGAACCTCCTATGCTTGATAGTATTTGAGGAAATATAAAAGCTATTCTCTTAAATATTCGTAATGCAAGCTCAATTTGGTGTCAAACGAATGTTTGCTTCAACGTTCTTGTTCAGAGCGAGGAAGTCAGAAATGCCGCGTACGCCTGCGAGTGGTTCGGCCAATCGGAGAGCTTCAAGCGTAGCATGCGCATCATCATGTCGCTTAGCAACCAACCGGTGGTCGTCAAGGTCGGCGGGTTCGTCGGATTGTCAATGGAAACGTTTTACGCAGTAAGCCAGAATTTCATTTTCTCTTCAAAAACTCTCCAAGCAGAGGCATACTTGGCAGTACGTGAAAAGAATAGAAATGAGAAAAAAAATATATTTGTTTTATTTTTAAGTTTTTTTTTTCTATATTTTAAAATCGTTGTTGCTATGGTTGGACGCTTTTGGTTTTCACAGCTCATGCTCAAATTTGTTGATTTTTGAAACCTTTGGTATGGTTTAAAACTCGTTTGGCAGTGGAATACTTTATAGGGCACCGAAGTAGAAGTGATTTAAATTTAATTTATTATTTTTTCGCTCTGAGTTTGTTTTTTCTGCCATCTTCTGATCAAAATGTATACGATCTGAGCTCTAAGCAAAACAAAATTTTTTTTTTTCAATAATTAGTCTTTGAAACAAGTGCAGCGAATTGTTTGCTTGATGTTGCAGATGTCCAAGATGACCTACTCTTACTGCATGGCCATTTTGACGGTGTACCGGAACGTGTCCAGTCAATAGCAAGTGCAGTGCATACAAAGTCACCAAAAACCAATTATAATAATAATCAGTAAAAGCAATAATGTTATTTCAGAAAGAAAAAGAAAAGAAAGAAAAGCAAGTAATCAAAGACTAACTGAAAGAATTTCATCACGAGACTTGATGAAAGGGTTTTCTTTCAAAGAAATATGTAAATACATTTTTGAATTGGAAAAGTTCTCGTACCGGTAAAACACGTAATGTCTGGTATACGTCTCTTACATTATGACTGTTCTCTTTCAATGATCTTGGGGCAATAGCTTTTATTATAGCATTTGGAATCGTTGACACCCTTTCCATAAAAAAATCTGACGCATTGCCCCACGACAACAACCCAAATAATATTTGTGTCTCTACCAAGGATTATATAATAATTGTTTTTGTATATATATATTTTTTTGTAATTGAACAAAGTTAAGTGCACATAAAAACAAAGTATTATTAATGTCAGTATATCTAATAATTATAGTTCAGTTAAAGATGGGTTATACCACTAATAACAATGACAATAGTTAAATAGTTCAAAGCAGTTCAAAATAGTTCAATGTAGTTCAATAGTTCAATAGTTTAATGGTTAAATACAGTTCAATATTTAAAGAGATCAATAGTTAAACAAGTGACATGGGTCTCTAAGGGATCTTAGTTTGAACAAACAAAAGGCAGTAGAATTTAATTGTTTTACATTTGTTAAACATGTCGTCTACACGTAAACAATCCGTCAACTGTGACACCGAGATAACAAAAAAATTATTACATTACTTATTATATCCGTGCACTTACATTGTTGTACATGTGCAAGTTGGTGCAAAATTTCAGTACTTGATTGAGAATTTCGGTTGAAAGGTGAGCAAATGTGCATTAATTTTTGTTCTTAGGGTTACAGATTAAATTTTTATCGTTGGTCCAACGTAAATCGGTTGTAAATTTGAAGTGCAGAACTCCAACATCATTTTCCGACTTGTGTCGTCTGCATACATAGATTTTTGACGTTTTCAGCAAATTTGAACAACTTGTTAACATGAATTTTATATAGGGTCGGCCCTAAAATAGAGCCTTGAGGTACACAAGATGTAATAGATTAAAACTTGCTTTGTGTATATCAAACTTTTAATCACCGTGTTTCTAGAATCTAATTAATTGGCAAACCATTGAAGTAAATGTCCTCGTATTCCAATGTTATCTAATGTTCTTAACATAAGATTTAATGATCAAATGTTCTAATTTGGTGTCAAATGCTTTCGTGAAATCAATAAATAAAGCAAGCGAGTGCAAGTTATCATTCTAGTTTTTATACATTACAACCGAAAACTTAGAAGATCGGATGTACTTTTTTTTGCTTTGAAATCCAAATTAATTTCCGTTAAAAATACTTAAATAAATATTTTGATAATTGTAGAGCAATATCAGACTTCATGATTTTTTCCATTACTGGCAACAAAGATATCGGTCTATATGATGGTTTTTAAACGCATGTCCACTAGATTTAGCCTTAGCACTAGTTTTAACAAAAACTATTTGAAATGGGTTTTGAATGCTGAGGAAAGGACAAATAAATTTCCCAACCTTTCGTTACTTGTACCTGTTACTTTTTCAAGGGTAAGAGCAGTCCTGAAAATTTTCCAATAACAAAAGAACCACATAAAATTATAACAATTACCAAGTTCAAGCTTCCTAAATGCATCTTAATAAAATAATCAGGGTCAATAACTCAAAAACTAGCGTAGTTTGTGTCTTTCTTTTTGCAAACAGGGTGGACTATGAAAGTTTTTCATCCTACAGGAACTATGCCTTCTTTCAATATTAAGTTTAAGAGCTTAGTGATAATTGGGCTCAATTTCTTAATTAAAATTTTCAGTTCTCCAGCTCCGACCTCATTACATCCAGAAGCTTTGTTGTTATGCATTCCCATTATAATGGCTTCCTATTCACTGACCGCGGATGATTAAAATTTTGTGCTATGTCATGTCGCAAAACACACTGGAACAGTCGAAAAAAGTTTTCCCAAGAAACTCTCAGAAATTTGATCTACTGACAGTTTTTTCTTTTTTCCTTGCATTAGATTAAAATTTTTCCAGGATAACTTTATATCTCGCCGTGATATTTAAAATTTATTTTTATAGTATGTGGTCTGTGCCTTTGAGATTTCACATTTCGCAGTTTTTAAATGTGTTTTTTTAGGTCAGTAAGTGTGTCAGAAAGATACCAGCTCCCGGTCTGAACGGTTCTAATTGTGTACTAGAGCTTTGGTAAGCACATTATTATATTCCTTTCTGGCCAAGTAGGACTTCAATTATATCCCGGCAAGTTACAACCTCTCACACTGCCAAGCGAGATCTTTCAACACAGTAACAGTCTAAATTCTGGTCGTAACAATACCATCCATAAAACGCATGTTCTATCTCACCAATGGCACTGCAAACCTCGGTCTTTCAGAACGAGACCTACCGGTGCTTGGAAGCTGATTTGAACTGCGTCCACACCGCCATAGAGTACGAGTAAGTCAACTTGGTCATCTGCGGAATAAGTGAGCTAGAAGTGAGAGATATTTTGTCTCTAACATTTTATCAATCTGGCCCAGATTATACGGAGCCGAGACATTAAGGTCTAGTTTTATCAAAATCTCGCCTCCCAGTTGGAAAGTTTGTTGAAACTGTTGCCATGACGACTTTAAATCACATGCAGTGAAATTCAGATATTTCTGTGCGGTAGAAATCCAACATACAGTTCAAAATTTTGTTGAAACTGTTGCTATGACGACTTCCGATCACATGCAGTGAATTTCAGATGTTTCTGTGCGTTAGAGGTTGAACATCTCATTGGAAATTTCTGTAAAACTCTACCTAAAAAATCTGAGTCTTCTGTCCTTAAACTCGCATTAATATAGAATAATATCATATCTGGACCCAGCTTACTTCAAAATACGTCTCCATTGATAACGACACAAACCCGCCGACCTTGACGACCACAGGTTGGTTGCTATGCGACATGATGATGCGCATGCTACGCTTGAAGCTCTCCGATTGGCCGAACCACTCGCAGGCGTACGCGGAATTTCTGACTTCCTCGCTCTGAACAAGAACGTGAAAGCGAACATGTATTCGGCAAGAAGTCATCATTCTTTATTCTGCAAAAGAAGTGAATCCACCGCACGTACCTCTTCAGAAATGTGATGAGCTAACCAGCAACACATGGCCATGGCAGTGTTACAGCCGATGACCAGCGAGTAAATGCTAATTATATTCGCGTCCAACTTCTCAGCCTGGAAATAGGTTGGTACAAATACTAATCAATTTAAATCAAATCAAAGCATTCTTGGCGACTGATTGAATGATTCTTGGAGCAGAAAGACGCACTGTTTTAAAATCTTGCCCTGTGACGCAGGTCTAATTGAATCAATGACTGAGAGAATGATTTTTACGATGAATCGAACTTTCATCCCTCCAATCTCTATCCTAAACAAAACTGGTCGTGTGTATAATGGTCACTCATCCAATACCTGACCCAGCGCAGTGTTGCTTAAATTTCATCCCTCCAACCTCTCTCCCGAACAGAACTGGTCATGTGTATGATGGTCACCCATCCACTACCTGGCCCAGCGCAGTGTTGCTTAACTTTCATTCCTCCAACCTCTCTCCCGAACAGAACCGGTCATGTGTATGATGGTCACCCATCCACTACCTGGCCCAGCGCAGTGTTGCTTAACTTTCATTCCTCCAACCTCTCTCCCGAACAGAACCGGTCATGTGTATGATGGTCACCCATCCAATACCTGACCCAGCGCAGTGTTGCTTAACTTTCATCCCTCCAACCTCTCTCCCGAACAGAACCGGTCATGTGTATGATGGTCACCCATCCAATACCTGACCCAGCGCAGTGTTGCTTAACTTTCATCCCTCCAACCTCTCTCCCGAACAGAACCGGTCATGTGTATGATGGTCACCCATCCAATACCTGGCCCAGCGCAGTATCACTTAACTTCGGTGATCTCACGAGAACCGTTGTTTCTAACTACCCCCACTAAAAATTTTACGAATACAACACTGTGTGAGCTTTTCAAAGGTCAATTAGGGGCATCTTTGTCGGGTTAATTTGTATCTTCTCAGGTAACATTGCAACCCGTCTTGACTCTAGCTGTGTTGCTAACTCACGTACCTACCACCAATCTTTCACGGGCTAGACTGTAGCAATGCAGGGGACAGTCCTTGTGCTGGTATCTTCTCTCACGGGCTAGACTGTAGCAATGCAGGGGATAGTCCTTGTGCTGGTATCTTCTCTCACGGGCTAGACTGTAGCAATGCTGGGACAGTCCTTGTGCTGGTATCTTCTATCACGGGCTAGACTGTAGCAATGCAGGGACAGTCCTTGTGCTGGTATCTTCTCTCACGGGCTAGACTGTAGCAATGCAGGGGACAGTCCTTGTGCTGGTATCTTCTCTCACGGGCTAGACTGTAGCAATGCAGGGGACAGTCCTTGTGCTGGTATCTTCTCTCACGGGCTAGACTGTAGCAATGCAGGGGACAGTCCTTGTGCTGGTATCTTCTCTCACGGGCTAGACTGTAGCAATGCAGGGGATAGTCCTTGTGCTGGTATCTTCTCTCACGGGCTAGACTGTAGCAATGCAGGGGACAGTCCTTGTGCTGGTATCTTCTCTCACGGGCTAGACTGTAGCAATGCAGGGGATAGTCCTTGTGCTGGTATCTTCTCTCACGGGCTAGACTGTAGCAATGCAGGGGACAGTCCTTGTGCTGGTATCTTCTCTCACGGGCTAGACTGTAGCAATGCAGGGGACAGTCCTTGTGCTGGTATCTTCTCTCACGGGCTAGACTGTAGCAATGCAGGGGACAGTCCTTGTGCTGGTATCTTCTCTCACGGGCTAGACTGTAGCAATGCAGGGGATAGTCCTTGTGCTGGTATCTTCTCTCACGGGCTAGACTGTAGCAATGCAGGGGACAGTCCTTGTGCTGGTATCTTCTCTCACGGGCTAGACTGTAGCAATGCAGGGGATAGTCCTTGTGCTGGTATCTTCTCTCACGGGCTAGACTGTAGCAATGCTGGGACAGTCCTTGTGCTGGTATCTTCTATCACGGGCTAGACTGTAGCAATGCAGGGACAGTCCTTGTGCTGGTATCTTCTCTCACGGGCTAGACTGTAGCAATGCAGGGGACAGTCCTTGTGCTGGTATCTTCTCTCACGGGCTAGACTGTAGCAATGCAGGGGACAGTCCTTGTGCTGGTATCTTCTCTCACGGGCTAGACTGTAGCAATGCAGGGGACAGTCCTTGTGCTGGTATCTTCTCTCACGGGCTAGACTGTAGCAATGCAGGGGATAGTCCTTGTGCTGGTATCTTCTCTCACGGGCTAGACTGTAGCAATGCAGGGGACAGTCCTTGTGCTGGTATCTTCTCTCACGGGCTAGACTGTAGCAATGCAGGGGACAGTCCTTGTGCTGGTATCTTCTATCACGGGCTAGACTGTAGCAATGCAGGGGATAGTCCTTGTGCTGGTATCTTCTCTCACAGGCTAGACTGTAGCAATGCAGGGGACAGTCCTTGTGCTGGTATCTTCTATCACGGGCTAGACTGTAGCAATGCAGGGGACAGTCCTTGTGCTGGTATCTTCTCTCACGGGCTAGACTGTAGCAATGCAGGGACAGTCCTTGTGCTGGTATCTTCTTTCACGGGCTAGACTGTAGCAATGCAGGGGACAGTCCTTGTGCTGGTATCTTCTATCACGGGCTAGACTGTAGCAATGCAGGGGACAGTCATGTGCTGGTATCTTCTCACGCGGGCTAGACTGTAGCAATGCAGGGACAGTCCTTGTGCTGGTATCTTCTTTCACGGGCTAGACTGTAGCAATGCAGGGGACAGTCCTTGTGCTGGTATCTTCTCTCACAGGCTAGACTGTAGCAATGCAGGGACAGTCCTTGTGCTGGTATCTTCTTTCACGGGCTAGACTGTAGCAATGCAGGGGACAGTCCTTGTGCTGGTATCTTCTCTCACGGGCTAGACTGTAGCAATGCAGGGGACAGTCCTTGTCCTGGTATCTTCTCTCACGGGCTAGACTGTAGCAATGCAGGGACAGTTCTTGTGCTGGTATCTTCTCTCACGGGCTAGACTGTAGCAATGCAGGGACAGTCCTTGTGCTGGTATCTTCTCTCACAGGCTAGACTCTAGCAATGTAGGGGACAGTTCTTGTGCTGGTATCTTCTCTCACGGGCTAGACTGCAGCAATGCAGGGACAGTCCTTGCGCTGGTATCTTCTCTCACGGGCTAGACTGTAGCAATGCAGGGACAGTTCTTGTGCTGGTATCTTCTCTCACGGGCTAGACTGTAGCAATGCAGGGACAGTCCTTGTGCTGGTATCTTCTCTCACAGGCTAGACTGTAGCAATGTAGGGGACAGTTCTTGTGTTGGTATCTTCTCTCACGGGCTAGACTGCAGCAATGCAGGGACAGTCCTTGCGCTGGTATCTTCTCTCACGGGCTAGACTGTAGCAATGCAGGGACAGTTCTTGTGCTGGTATCTTCTCTCACGGGCTAGACTGTAGCAATGCAGAGGACAGTCCTTGTGCTGGTATCTTCTCTCACAGGCTAGACTGTAGCAATGCAGGGACAGTCCTTGTGCTGGTATCTTCTCTCACGGGCTAGACTGTAGCAATGCAGGGGACAGTCCTTATGCTGGTATCTTCTCTCACAGGCTAGACTGTAGCAATGCAGGGGACAGTCCTTGTGCTGGTATCTTCTCTCACGGGCTAGACTGTAGCAATGCAGGGGACAGTCCTTGTGCTGGTATCTTATCTCACGGGCTAGACTGTAGCAATGCAGGGACAGTACTTGTGCTGGTATCTTCTCTCACGGGCTAGACTATAGCAATGCAGGGACAGTCCTTGTACTGGTATCTTCTCTCACGGGCTAGACTGTAGCAATGCAGGGGACAGTCCTTGTGCTGGTATCTTCTCTCACGGGCTAGACTGTAGCAATGCAGGGGACAGTCCTTGTGCTGGTATCTTCTCTCACGGGCTAGACTGCAGCAATGCAGGGTACAGTCCTTGTGCTGGTATCTTATCTCACGGGCTAGACTGTAGCAATGCAGGGACAGTCCTTGTGCTGGTATCTTCTCTCACGGGCTAGACTGTAGCAATGCAGGGGAGAGTCCTTGAGTTGGTATCTTCTCTCACGGGCTAGACTGTAGCAATGCAGGGACAGTCCTTGTGCTGGTATCTTCTCTCACGGGCTAGACTGTAGCAATGCAGGGACAGTCCTTGTGCTGGTATCTTCTCTCACAGGCTAGACTGTAGCAATGCAGGGGACAGTCCTTGTGCTGGTATCTTCTCTCACGGGCTAGACTGTAGCAATGCAGGGGACAGTCCTTGTGCTGGTATCTTCTCTCACGGGCTAGACTGTAGCAATGCTGGGGACAACGTCCTTGTGCTGGTATCTTCTCTCACGGGCTAGACTGCAGCAATGCAGGGGACAGTCCTTGTGCTGGTATCTTCTCTCACGGGCTAGACTGCAGCAATGCAGGGGACAGTCCTTGTGCTGGTATCTTTTCTCACGGGCTAGACTGTAGCAATGCAGGGGACAGTCCTTGTGCTGGTATCTTCTTTTATCTTTGACCCTTTTTTTGTCTGTAAAGTGTTTATTTTGTCAGGTTTATTTTAAAAGACAGCTTGTCATTTGTGCAAAGACTCTGATTTATTAGAATTCTTAAGATTTTGTTCCCAACATTACAATTTTCTTTACTCCTAGATTAAGTTTGAGCTAGATTTACTTTTACATTTATTGAAAGTTAGCTGTTTTTTCAGAGTAAGGAGTTTTACATTATGTTGAATAATATTAAAATACCAGTCATCATTTAAAAATCATAAATTTATTCTATTTTTCAAGCTAAATGAACTTAGCTTTAGAACTATAATCAATCACAGTCACAGCCGCCGTATTTGTCTCTCAATTCACACCCCATTTATTATTTAGGTGCCTTGCATACGTATGCTAATCGAATCATCTGTTCAAATGGTCCGTATTTTCTAGTTGAACTACTGTTGAACGTTAAATGGCAGTTAATCTTGGCAAATAACCAGGCATTGTTTGACAAAGCATTATTTAACAGCTCAAGATAGGCGAGACACTTTAGTATCCGATGGTCTATTGACTCTGGTTGTCCTGGTCTATTGACTCTGGTTTCGTGGTTTATTGACTCTGATTATCGTATAGTGAGTGTTAGTTATTTTCTAAGTGTGCATGCGTTATTTGTGTACGAGATTTTGTTTCGTCACATTTGAATTCTGTTGTCGGGTTTGAAAGGTAATTTCAATTTCAGTTTATTTTCAATAGATAGCGATTAATTATATCGGGAAAGTCAGGGTTAAATTTTTTTTAATAAAGCCGTACCAATTTGCAATTTTTAATTACCAACAACTGTGAATATATCAAATTGTAAAAAGCTTTCTTCTTCAAAATGCGTTCTATTCAACCGACGAATTTTTATGGTGGCTTGTCTCATGCCAAAATCGGCCAATTGTGAGAAATAAACAATTATTATTATTAATAAATTAATTAAAATAGTACTACAATTAAAACTGGGAGATATTTTAAAAGTTATCAACGCAGTTTTTTATAAATGTTTTTAAATAATTGATGAGAATGACAGATCTTCAAGACGCTATAGAAGTTCCTAATAATAAAGTATTAATTAGCATTCACAACCTATTTGATGTAAAAGTTATTCAAAAATAAGTGCGTAGGTAAAAAATATAAACAATTTAAGAAACAATTTCACTTTACTCGCCCACTGCACTTTACAACAGCGACGTCGCGACACGCTTCGTCGATGTGGGCATACGTCGTTAAACTCGGACATGCGCCGTCGCTCGCTAGTCGGCGTCTCCACTGTCAGTAGCGTCGCGACGGCCTCAGAGTGAACAGACGTCAACTCAACGTTCCTCCCGAACGCGGAAAGATCGCACGGCAGCGATGTCCTAGCCAGGAACTGCATGGTTTGCCTTTGAATTTGTTGCAAAAAATTGGTTAAAAAGTTAAAAAAATAATAAATTAACCAGCGATGAAACAAGAAAAAAGATAATCTATTTATCGACAAAATAATTATTTTAGAATAGCGTTTTTTTTCGTTTTGTTAAGTTGCTGAATTTATTTGAATCAAGTTCGTTTTCGCTCTTCTTTTTTCAAATATTAACGGCTTTTTACGAAGCCAGCTGACGGCTTGACAGTTTGAAATCGTTCGCGAACGACAGTTTCCAAGTGTCTTTGAGCGAGTAATAAACTCAGTGTGCCGTGTTTTTCGAAGATGCTTTTGTCTTCTCATTCTGCTCGGTGTGTTTCTGGAGGTAAGTTGACAAAACTGATTGATATTTCTAATTTAGTTTCAACACAAACTTCTTGGTAGCGGTTAGGATAAGTGACCGACCGTCGAAATGCTCGACTCTACCTCATCGCAGGTCAATTACGCTCTTCAATATCGTTTAGCCAGGTAATTTAATTAGTTGCTTATTTGCTAAAGACCTTTCGTTCGTTACCTTATATTCATATTAATTTGCTGCAAGTTTGTTTGGCTATTAGCTGACATATTCGGTATTCATTTGTGTCAGAACGAAGAATAATATCAATTATGTATTTATGTTTCGACATTTCGTTGTCCCGTTTGCCAGTCCATGCCATTTCGCAAAAAAAAAACGGTAGTTATTTTAACAAGGTTTGAAGATTGTCATAATGCTAAAAAATAAAATAAAGTAAAAAATTCAAATACAAATTCACAAAATTCTATCATTTATGCAGCAATCGTCACACGTGCAGTCCTTCTTTTCTAAAAATTCATCACTTCTTTTCTTTGCTTTGTTTTTGATGACCGTTTTTGATAAAATGGGTTATAAAAACCACATTAAACATCGTGAAAAGTCGCGAAAAGTTGACATCTATTTTTTTAATTAATGGCAGTAACAATTAATTTTGAAGTAAAACGATAGATTTTTTATGTTGATGTTTGTTTCAATTCATATTGAACTGATTAATCGGCGACGCCATTAGAACAGTGCCGCAGGGCCAGTTGTCAAAACAATGCGTCGTTAAAAACCACAAATAAAATAATTAATCGGCCGATCGGGTATTACAATAAAATATCTACGCAAGAAAGCAACGAACTACCTACTGATAGTTACCTACTCCAATTTTTCTAAGAAAGTAATTTTCCTTCCCAACTTTAAAAAAATAACACATTTTCAATCATATGAGGTTCAATGGTAGATTCAACGTTTGGTAGCCATGGAGATGCTGAGATCACCTGACAGAGCTTCTCAATTCTGCTATCTTATGTTACCACGGGTATATCATGGCCTAGCATAGGAGGTTCAATGGTAGATTCAACGTTTGGTAGCCATGGAGATGCTGAGATCGCCTGACAGAGCTTCTCAATTCTGCTATCTTATGTTACCACAGGTATATCATGGCCTAGCATAGGAGGTTCAATGGTAGATTCAACGTTTGGTAGCCATGGAGATTCTGGGATCGCCTGAAAGAGCATCTCAATTCTGCTATCTTATGTTACCACGGGTATATCATGGCCTAGCATAGGAGGTTCAATGATAGATTCAACGTTTGATAGCCATGGAGATGCTGAGATCGCCTGACAGAGCTTCTCAATTCTGCAATCTTATGTTACCACGGGTATATCATGGCCTAGCATAGGAGGTTCAATGGTAGATTCAACGTTTGGTAGCCATGGAGATGCTGAGATCTCCTGACAGAGCTTCTCAATTCTGCTATCTTATGTTACCACGGGTATATCATGGCCTAGCATAGGAGGTTCAATGGTAGATTCAACGTTTGGTAGCCATGGAGATGCTGAGATCACCTGACAGAGCTTCTCAATTCTGCTATCTTATGTTACCACGGGTATATCATGGCCTAGCATAGGAGGTTCAATGGTAGATTCAACGTTTGGTAGCCATGGAGTTGCTGAGATCACCTGACAGAGCTTCTTCACTGTACCATAGCTTAATTTGAAAGTCGACAATATTTACCTGTGTGATTATTATCTACGCTGGAGATAAGGAAATAATGTTTGATATCAAACGAAATCAACATCAAAATATGCATTTTTTAATTATAATTAAAACACCGACTCATTAAGGAGCAAATAATATACAGTAATTTCTTTGACATTGATTTCGCTTTGCATATCAAAAACATAATTTTGATTTCCATGCAATGCGTTCAGGTGCGCAGGTAATGTTGAATCATAACTTCGAAATTAATACAAACGCATGGTTAATACACTAGGTATGTTTAATTATTTTGCTGCTAATCATCCGGTACTCGGCTTAAGCTTGAGTACTGTCATTAATATTAATTAAACTGGAACTATTAGATGGAATCTGAATCGAAAATGACCTTTGAGGGTTGAGGACCCCACGCATATGAGCGCCCACACATAGACTTCTGCTTAAAAGGTAAACCTGCTAATGTATGAAATTAATTATTAATAGAAAATTGCGTTGAAATGAGTTTATTCATGACCTTTTCAAGTCCATATGAACTGGGTTTGTGATTTTTTTTTTTGCTTGTATATGAACGTTTTTTGATGACTTTTAGAAAACTGAATTTTTAAAAAAAGGTTCGTAACAACAAAAATTAATTACACTTAGCCTTTGAATACTGGATGTATTAACCTTTTTTTAAGTACATAATGACAAAAAAATAAAACAATCTCATTTGAGTAAATAAAATCCAATATCTTTCGTTCAGTAATTTTTTGGTATAGGCTCCACTGGTCATTGTGGATGGAAATGGGCAAAATTTCATAAAAAAAAAATTCTACAAATCATCTCAGCTGATTTCCGCCATCTTTCTTTTCGCAACAAACTTGTGCTGGTATCTTCTCTCACGGGCTAGACTGTAGCAATGCAGGGGACAGTCCTTGTGCTGGTATCTTCTCTCACGGGCTAGACTGTAGCAATGCAGGGGACAGTCCTTGTGCTGGTATCTTCTCTCACGGGCTAGACTGTAGCAATGCAGGGACAATCCTTGTGCTGGTATCTTCTCTCACGGGCTAGACTGTAGCAATGCAGGGGACAGTCCTTGTGCTGGTATCTTCTCTCACGGGCTAGACTGTAGCAATGTAGGGGACAGTCCATGTGCTGGTATCTTCTCTCACTGGCTAGACTGTAGCAATGCAGGGGACAGTCCTTGTGCTGGTATCTTCTCTCACGGGCTAGACTGTAGCAATGCAGGGGGCAGTCCTTGTGCTGGTATCTTCTCTCACTGGCTAGACTGTAGCAATTCAGGGGACAGTCCTTGTGCTGGTATCTTCTCTCACGGGCTAGACTGTAGCAATGCAGGGGGCAGTCCTTGTGCTGGTATCTTCTCTCAGTGGCTAGACTGTAGCAATGCTGGGACAGTCCTTGTGCTGGTATCATCTCTCACGGACTAGACTGTAGCAATGCAGAGGACAGTCCTTGTGCTGGTATCTTCTCTCACGGGCTAGACTGTAGCAATGCTGGGACAGTCCTTGTGCTGGTATCTTCTCTCACGGGCTAGACTGTAGCAATGCAGGGGACAGTCCTTGTGCTGGTATCTTATCTCACAGGCTAGACTGTAGCAATGCAGGGGACAGTCCTTGTGCTGGTATCTTCTCTCACAGGCTAGACTGTAGCAATGCAGGGACAGTCCTTGTTCTGGTATCTTCTCTTACTGGCTAGACTGTAGCAATGCTGGGACAGTCCTTGTGCTGGTATCTTCTCTCACAGGCTAGACTGTAGCAATGCAGGGACAGTCCTTGTGCTGGTATCTTCTCTCACAGGCTAGACTGTAGCAATGCAGGGGACAGTCCTTGTGCTGGTATCTTCTCTCACGGGCTAGACTGTAGCAATGCAGGGACAGTTCTTGTGCTGGTATCTTCTCTCATGGGCTAGACTGTAGCAATGCAGGGGACAGTCCTTGTGCTGGTATCTTCTCTCACAGGCTAGACAGTAGCAATGCAGGGACAGTCCTTGTGCTGATATCTTCTCTCACGTGCTAGACTGTAGCAATGCAGGGACAGTCCTTGTGCTGGTATCATCTCTCACGGGCTAGACTGCAGCAATGTAGGGGACAGTCCTTGTGCTGGTATCTTCTCTCTTGGGCTAGACTGTAGCAATGTAGGGGACAGTCCTTGTGCTCGTATCTTCTCTCATGGGCTAGACTGTAGCAATGCAGGGACAGTCCTTGTTCTGGTATCTTCTCTTACTGGCTAGACTGTAGCAATGCTGGGACAGTCCTTGTGCTGGTATCTTCTCTCACAGGCTAGACTGTAGCAATGCAGGGACAGTCCTTGTGCTGGTATCTTCTCTCACAGGCTAGACTGTAGCAATGCAGGGGACAGTCCTTGTGCTGGTATCTTCTCTCACGGGCTAGACTGTAGCAATGCAGGGACAGTTCTTGTGCTGGTATCTTCTCTCATGGGCTAGACTGTAGCAATGCAGGGGACAGTCCTTGTGCTGGTATCTTCTCTCACAGGCTAGACAGTAGCAATGCAGGGACAGTCCTTGTGCTGATATCTTCTCTCACGTGCTAGACTGTCGCAATGCAGGGACAGTCCTTGTGCTGGTATCATCTCTCACGGGCTAGACTGCAGCAATGTAGGGGACAGTCCTTGTGCTGGTATCTTTTCTCTTGGGCTAGACTGTAGCAATGTAGGGGACAGTCCTTGTGCTGGTATCTTCTCTCATGGGCTAGACTGTAGCAACGCAGGGGGCAGTCCTTGTGCTGGTATCTTCTCTCACTGGCTAGACTGTAGCAATGCAGGGGACAGTCCTTGTGCTGGTATCTTCTCTCACGGGCTAGACTGTAGCAATGCAGGGGGCAGTCCTTGTGCTGGTATCTTCTCTCACCGGCTAGACTGTAGCAATGCAGGGGGCAGTCCTTGTGCTGGTATCTTCTCTCACTGGCTAGACTGTAGCAATGCAGGGGACAGTCCTTGTGCTGGTATCTTCTCTCACGGGCTAGACTGTAGCAATGCAGGGGACAGTCCTTGTTCTGGTATCTTCTCTCACTGGCTAGACTGTAGCAATGCTGGGACAGTCCTTGTGCTGGTATCATCTCTCACGGACTAGACTGTAGCAATGCAGAGGACAGTCCTTGTGCTGGTATCTTCTCTCACAGGCTAGACTGTAGCAATGCTGGGACAGTCCTTGTGCTGGTATCTTCTCTCACGGGCTAGACTGTAGCAATGCAGGGACAGTCCTTGTTCTGGTATCTTCTCTCACTGGCTAGACTGTAGCAATGCTGGGACAGTCCTTGTGCTGGAATCTTCTCTCACAGGCTAGACTGTAGCAATGCAGGGGACAGTCCTTGTGCTGGTATCTTCTCTCACGGGCTAGACTGTAGAAATGCAGGGGGCAGTCCTTGTGCTGGTATCTTCTCTCACTGGCTAGACTGTAGCAATGCAGGGGACAGTCCTTGTGCTGGTATCTTCTCTTACGGGCTAGACTGTAGCAATGCAGGGGACAGTCCTTGTGCTGGTATCTTCTCTCACGGGCTAGACTGTAGCAATGCAGGTGACAGTCCTTGTGCTGGTATCTTCTCTTACGGGCTAGACTGTAGCAATGCAGGGGACAGTCCTTGTGCTGGTATCTTCTCTCACGGGCTAGACTGTAGCAATGTAGGGGACAGTCCTTGTGCTGGTATCTTCTCTCACGGGCTAGACTGTAGCAATGCAGGTGACAGTCCTTGTGCTGGTATCTTCTCTCACTGGCTAGACTGTAGCAATGCAGGGGATAGTCCTTGTGCTGGTATCTTCTCTCATTGGCTAGACTGTAGCAATGTAGGGGACAGTCCTTGTGCTGGTATCTTCTCTCACGGGCTAGACTGTAGCAATGCTGGGACAGTCCTTGTGCTGGTATCTTCTGTCAGTTATTTAGTTTTTCAATATAAAAATGCGCTCGATTGTTTAGATTTCATATCATTCCAGTCGAGTGGAGAGAGAATAAATATGCAAAGCAACTTTTAATGCCTCATGAATCATAAAATCTTGGCGGAATTTTGTTTGCTTATTAAATTACACGGTAAAATATCAATAAAAAAACATTCATGCTTCATAAACTTCATCGATCTCGAGAGAAATCTCAACCCCAAGGAAGATGAAGTTGACTCAACATGACTAAACCTGTAAACCCAATGACAGGACGTTTAACATTAGCGCTGTGATTCTGACTAAACCTGTAAACCCAATGACAGGACGTTTAACATTAGCGCTGTGACTCTGACTTAACCTGTAAACCCAATGGCAGGACGTTTAACATTAGCGCTGTGACTCTGACTAAACCTGTAAAACCAATGACAGGACGTTTAACATTAGCGCTGTGACTCTGACTAAACCTGTAAACCCAATGACAGGACGTTTAACATTAGCGCTGTGACTCTGACTAAACCTGTAAACCCAATGACAGGACGTTTAACATTAGCGCTGTGACTCTGACTTAACCTGTAAACCCAATGACAGGACGTTTAACATTAGCGCTGTGACTCTGACTAAACCTGTAAACCCAATGCCAGGACGTTTAACATTAGCGCTGTGACTCTGACTAAACCTGTAAACCCAATGACAGGACGTTAAACATTAGCGCTGTGACTCTGACTAAACCTGTAAACCCAATGGCAGGTCGTTTAACATTAGCGCTGTGACTCTGACTAAACCTGTAAACCCAATGACAGAACGTTTAACATTAGCGCTGTGACTCTGACTAAACCTGTAAACCCAATGACAGGACGTTTAACATTCTAAATCTCATCAGAAACCAAACCGAATCTAAGATGAACTTTATGTTGCAATCACCGAACATTTCTAATACCACCAGTAATTAAAATCTAATTAAACCCGATAAATGCCACTCACTTGAGTGAACTGACTTAATTTTGATCTCCAGTCAAGATCAATCCCCACTTCTTTACCCCTTCCCCACCCCTCCGCCAACCCTTATCAAGAATCAGAGTAATTACGACAAGCTCCATGCTAATCAACTTTGATCAATTTCACGTTTGCTAAGTGGTATGTTGGACATAACCCCTCTAGCGAAATCGACACTTAAACCTTCTACACCCCTCAATAATCCCGGGCCAAGATACAGCGACAGTTTTAACTAAACTTACTGTCAGGGTGCTATTAATGAGCCCGGTGCCACGCAACCTGCTCCTGTCCAACAGCACCAAGGACCGGCCACCGCTTAGCCTTGTCACTTTGACACACTGTGTTGGCTGCTCCTGTCCAACAGCACCAAGGACCGGCCACCGCTTAGCCTTGTCACTTTGACACACTGTGTTGGCTGCTCCTGTCCAACAGCACCAAGGACCGGCCACCGCTTAGCCTTGTCACTTTGACACACTGTGTTGGCTGCACCTGTCCAACAGCACCAAGGACCGGCCACCGCTTAGCCTTGTCACTTTGACACACTGTGTTGGCTGCTCCTGTCCAACAGCACCAAGGACCGGCCACCGCTTAGCCTTGTCACTTTGACACACTGTGTTGGCTGCTCCTGTACAACAGCACCAAGGACCGGCCACCGCTTAGCCTTGTCACTTTGACACACTGTGTTGGCTTCTCCTGTCCAACAACACCAAGGACCGGCCACCGCTTAGCCTTGTCACTTTGACACACTGTGTTGGCTGCTCCTGTCTAACAGCACCAAGGACCGCTTAGATATTCGTTACACCCTCACTAACAATGCCAAATAAACTTACCCACACATTTACTCTCGCATGTAGTCTTGTCAAACTAGAACAATAGCCGACACAATTCCATTCACAGTTCAGAGAAATGCTGTCGCTGCAAAGGACAGTCTACATAGAAAGGCAATCTTGGATGCAGGATAATTAGTTAGACGTCCCGTAATGAAATCCATTCAATGCTGGCGGTCGACTTGGTCAATGTTTAGCGCGTACAATTAATCAACAAAATCTCTGTCGATATTTGCAAATGTTTACCCAAATGCAACCCGCAGAGCTCTAATTATATGTGTGCACGGTGACCAGCACAACCATTACCCATAAGACCGCTGTCAGGAACAGATTCACCCGTTAACATGGATCGTTTATAGATTGCCATGACAACCCTTGTTTCACCCTCCTATTACTATTACATTGTGATGAGCCAGGTTTCACCTCTTCCCTTCTAGGCTAGGTTAGGTTCATCATCGTCCTCATCATCTTCAACTCATTCGCCGACGCCATTAGACCAGAGCCACATGACCCGTTTTCAAAACAGTGCGGCATGAAACCCCAATAATAATCCAATGTTACTTTAGGTATTAAGGTCTTGTTCTAGGTTTAAGACCAGGTCCATTAGTGAAGGTTTGTACGCATATAAAAGCATAAGGGTAATATCAGACGGTCAACACCATGATAGCTTGTAAAAGCGACCGCCTGGAGCGCTCTACCCTATAACAGCCGGCAACTCAACACTTTAACCTACGCTACAATTTGCTATAATATTATACGATAATAGCACTCATGCAGTGAAACAGAATGGGGAGAAAACAGGGTCGGTTCTTGGCACGTTGCAAGCACAGCCATGGTGTGGTTCATACCCCACGACCTCCAGGCAAGGCTGGGACATGGGACATGGGACATGGGGGCAGGGTCCAGGCAAGGCTGGGACATGGGACATGGGGGCAGGGTCCAGGCAAGGCTGGGACATGGGACATTGGGGCAGGGTCCAGGCAAGGCTGGGACATGGGACATTGGGGCAGGGTCCAGGCAAAGCTGGGACATGGGTCATGGGGACAGGGTCCAGGCAAGGCTGGGACATGGGACATGGGGGCAGGGTCTAGGCAAGGCTGGGACATGGGACATGGGGACAGGGTCCAGGCAAGGCTGGGACATGGGACATGGGGACAGGGTCCAGGCAAGGCTGGGACATGGGACATGGGGGCAGGGTCCAGGCAAGGCTGAGACATGGGACATTGGGGCAGGGTCCAGGCAAGGCTGGGACATGGGACATTGGGGCAGGGTCCAGGCAACGCTGGGACATGGGTCATGGGGACAGGGTCCAGGCAAGGCTGAGACATGGGACATGGGGGCAGGGTCCAGGCAAGGCTGGGACATGGGACATGGGGACAGGATCCAGGCAAGGCTGGGACACGAGACATGAGACATGGGGACAGGATCCAGGCAATGCCGCCACTGCTCGGCCTGTGGCCCCGCCCCTTCTCTCACTCTCTTGACGGGACGCTAAAAGCTATCGCAAAGTGCCAGAGCGTGACTCGTGAGTCCAATTAATTACTCAGTAATTACGTTGCCAATTGATCGGGGTTCGTTCTCTGTAGGCAGCGTTTCTTGGTAAACTTTGCTAGCACTCAGTGCGGGCAATTGCGGTGCAATTCGGCCCTTTGCGGCCCAGTGCGCTCCATTGCGCTCCAGTGCGGCCCAATGCGATCCATTGCGGCCCAGTGCGGTCCATTGGAGTCCATTGCGGCCCATTGCGGTCCATTGCGAACTAGTGCTGTTCATTGCGCTCCAGTGCGACCCATTGTGGCCCTGTGCGGTCCATTGCAGTCCATTGCGGTCCATTGCGGCCCAGTGCGGTGCAGTGCGGTCAAGTGTAGTCTATTGCGGCCCGTTGCGGTCGATTACGGCCCATTGCGGTCAATTGCGGTCGTGTGTGGTCTAGTGCGGCCCAGTGCGGTTCAGGTTAGGTTAGGTTAGGTTAGGTTAGGTTAGGTTAGGTTAGGTAAGGTTAGGTTAGGTTAGGTTTGGTTAGGTTAGGTTAGGTTAGGTTAGGTTAGGTTAGGTTAGGTTAGGTCAGGTTAGGTTAGGTTTGGTTAGGTTAGGTTAGGTTAGGTTAGGTTAGGTTCGGTTATGTTAGGTTGGGTTTGGTTAGGTTAGGTTAGGTTAGCTTAGGTTAGGTTAGGTTAGGTTAGGTTGGGTTGGGTTAGGTAAGGTTAGGTTAGGTTAGGTTAGGCTAGGTATGGTAAGGTTAGGTTAGGTTAGGTTTGGTTAGGTTAGGTTAGGTTAGGTTAGGTTAGGTAAGGTTAGGTAAGGTTAGGTTAGGTTAGGTTAAATTGAGTTGAACATGATTGTTCAATGATTGAATTGAATTATGAATTATTGAATTTAATAATGAATTGAATTGGTTGAATTGACCAAATCATTGATTCAATGATTCAATGATTGAACATGATTGTGTTGGTGTTGCTCTAACCAATTGAGCTACTTGGACCCCGATCTCCACCTGTCGCGGGTGTTGCTCTAACCAATTGAGCTACTTGGACCCCGATCTCCACCGGTCGCGGGTGTTGTTCTAACCAATTGAGCTACTTGGACCGCGATCTCCACCTGACGCGGGTGTTGCTCTAACCAATTGAGCTACTTGGACCCCGATCTCCACCTGTCGCGGGTGTTGCTCTAACCAATTGAGCTACTTGGACCCCGATCTCCACCGGTCGTGGGTGTTGTTCTAACCAATTGAGCTACTTGGACCCCGATCTTTACCTGTCGCGGGTGTTGCTCTAACCAATTGAGCTACTTGGACCCCGATCTCCACCTGTCGCGGGTGTTGCTCTAACCAAGGTTGGTTGGCTGGTTGGCTGGCTGGCTAGCTAGCAGGCTGGCTGGCTGGTTGGCTGGCTAGCTGGCTGGCTGGCTGGCTGGCTGGCTGGCTGGTTGGCTTGCTAGCTGGCTGGCTGGCTGGCTGGCTGGCTGGCTGGCTGGCTGGCTGGCGGCTGGCTGGCTGGCTAGCTGGCTGGCAGGCTGGCTGGCTGGTTGGCTGGCTGGCTGGCTGGCTGGCTGGCTGGCTGGCTGGCTGGCTAGCTGGTTGGCTGGCTGGTTGGATGGCTGGCTTGCTGGCTGGCTGGCTGGCTGGCTGGCTGGCTGGCTGGTTGGCTGGCTGGCTGGCAGGCTGGCCGGCTGGCCGGCTGGCTTGCTGCCTGGATGCCTGGCTGGCTGGCTGGCTGGCTGGCTGGCTGGCTGGCAGGTTGGCTGGTTGGTTGGCTGGCTGGCTGGCTGGTTGGCTGGCTGGCTGGCTGGTTGGCTGGCTGGCTGGTTGGCTGGCTGGCTGGCTGGTTGGCTGGCTGGCTGGCTGGCTGGCTGGCTGGCTGGCTGGCTTACTGCTTGGCTGGCTGGTTGGCTGGCTGGCTTGCTGGCTGGCTGGCTGGCTGGCTGGTTGGCTGGCTGGCTGGCTGGCTGGCTGGCTGGCTGGCTGGCTGGCTGGCTGGCTGGCTGGCTGGCTGGCTGGCTGGCTGGTTGGCTGGCTGGCTGGCTGGCTGGCTGGCTGGCTGGCTGGCTGTCTGGCTGGCTGGCTGGCTGGCTGGCTGGGTGGCTGGGTGGCTGGCTGGCTGGCTGGCTGGCTGGCTGGCTGGCTGGCTGGTTGGCTGGCTGGCTGGCTGGCTGGCTGGCTGGCTGGCTGGCTGGTTGGCTGGCTGGCTGGCTGGCTAGCTGGCTGGCAGGCTGGCTTGCTGTCTGGCTGGCTGGCTGGCTGGCTGGCTTGCTGCTTGGCTTGTTTGGTTTCACCCACCCATTACTATGACAGTGTAATAGTACTTGGTGGGTGAAACAAGGATTGTCATGGCAATCTAAAACAAGGGATCAATGCTACAGATTTTTGTACGTCTTTAAGTAATTTTCTTATGTAGACCATCATTTAAAAGCTTGGAAATATTTGTCACAAATATTCGTGATATCAGTTCAACATTGGTCCTAATAAACCATCTTCATCTGAGACTGAAATGAAGCTAAGAATATTTTCTAACGTTCAACTAAAAGTTCATCTAAAGTTCAGTATTATCTGGCCCTGAAGCTTCCACTCAAGTTCCCTTTTATTCCAACATGTCGTTACTTTACAGAAGCTGGAGCCCGGAGCATCACAATCTCTCTCATGTATTAAGTTGCCGCTATATTATATTACATGGGGAAATAGCTTTAAGCACAGAGAGATTTTGTCAAAGGAAATTAAATTTGGATACTTTGCCGGGCCTACAAATGTATAGCAAGTACATGGACTGCCTGTAGCGCCACAGGTAGTTTAAAGTTACATGTAGGCCAGTGCAGGGGACAGTCATTGTGCTGGTATCTTCTCTCACGGGCCAGACTGTAGCAATGCAGGGGACAGTCCTTGTGCTGGTATCTTCTCTCACGGGCTAGACTGTAGCAATGCAGGGGACAGTCCTTGTGCTGGTATCTTCTCTCACGGGCTAGACTGTAGCAATGCAGGGACAGTCCTTGTGCTGGTATCTTCTCTCACGGGCTAGACTGTAGCAATGCAGGGGACATTCCTTGTGCTGGTATCTTCTCTCACGGGCTAGACTGTAGCAATGCAGGGGACATTCCTTGTGCTGGTATCTTCTCTCACGGGCTAGACTGTAGCAATGCAGGGGACAGTCCTTGTGCTGGTATCTTCTCTCACGGGCTAGACTGTAGCAATGCAGGGACAGTCCTTGTGCTGGTATCTTCTCTCACGGGCTAGACCGTAGCAATGCAGGGGACAGTCCTTGTGCTGGTATCTTCTCTCACATGCTAGACTGTAGCAATGCAAGGGACAGTCCTTGTGCTGGTATCTTCTCACACTGGCTAGACTGTAGCAATGCAGGGGACAGTCCTTGTGCTGGTATCTTCTCTCACGGGCTAGACTGTAGCAATGCAGGGGACAGTCCTTGTGCTGGTATCTTCTCTCACGGGCTAGACTGTAGCAATGCAGGGGATAGTCCTTGTGCTGGTATTTTCTCTCACGGGCTAGACTGTAGCAATGCAGGGACAGTCCTTGTGCTGGTATCTTCTCTCACGGGCTAGACTGTAGCAATGCAGGGGACAGTCCTTGTGCTGGTATCTTCTCTCACGGGCTAGACTGTAGCAATGCAGGGGACAGTCCTTGTGCTGGTATCTTCTCTCACGGGCTAGACTGTAGCAATGCAGGGGACAGTCCTTGTGCTGGTATCTTCTCTCACGGGCTAGACTGTAGCAATGCAGGGGACAGTCCTTGTGCTGGTATCTTCTCTCACAGGCTAGACTGTAGCAATGCAGGGGACAGTTCTTGTGTTGGTATCTTCTCTCACGGGCTAGACTGTAGCAATGCAGGGGACAGTCCTTTTGCTGGTATCTTCTCACACGGGCTAGACTGTAGCAATGCAGGGACAGTCCTTGTGCTGGTATCTTCTCTCACGGGCTAGACTGTAGCAATGCAGGGACAGTCCTTGTGCTGGTATCTTCTCTCACGGGCTAGACTGTAGCAATGCAGGGACAGTCCTTGTTCTGGTATCTTCTCTCACGGGCTAGACTGTAGCAATGCAGGGGACAGTCCTTGTGCTGGTATCTTCTCTCACGGGCTAGACTGTAGCAATGCAGGGGACAGTCCTTGTGCTGGTGTCTTCTCTCACGGGCTAGACTGTAGCAATGCAGGGGACAGTCCTTGTGCTGGTATCTTCTCACACGAGCCAGACTGTAGCAATGCAGGGACAGTCCTTGTGCTGGTATCTTCTCACACGAGCCAGACTGTACGCTAAGTGTTTTTTAAATCCAACTTTTCATTTCGCTCCAAAATATAAATCCCCTTCTCAAATTGGTGAACATGGCTAAAATGCCCACAAGGCATTTTTTAGTGAAATGAACACAATATTTCGTTGGTAAAGTACATGCTTGTTCTTGTGTTGGTTTGGTAACTTCTCATATCCATGTTATAGTTTCTAGCAAATAAAATAACCTCTGTGTTTGGTTTGATTCCATTAATTAGCTCGATATTATTATTGAAATTTGATTATTTTGTCAACCCTTCATTGACAAATACCGAGAGGGTGAATTTGATTCTGGTAACGCTTTGACTGAAACCATATACAAAAGTTAGTCAATGATAATCAAAATAGAGTAATATGATTGATTATGCTGATTGAGGTTAGAGAGCGATGGGCCAGCTTTGGGGGAGTTAAAATATTGATTTAATATAATTAATTGCTATGCTCATATATGCATAGATATTCGATCCTTATGAGGCCAAGACTAGCACAGATAAAGCTTGCACTGATATTCCATCCTTCCTTATGAGGCAAAGACTAGCACAGATAAAGCTTGCACAGATATTCCTTCCTTATGAGGCAAAGACCAACACAGATAAAGCTTGCACAGATATTCCATCCTTATGAGGCAAAGACTAGCACAGATAAAGCTTGCACAGATATTCCATCCTTATGAGGCAAAGACTACCACAGATAAAGCTTGCACAGATATTCCATTCTTATGAGGCAAAGACTACCACAGATAAAGCTTGCACAGATATTCCATCCTTATGAGGCAAAGACTAGCACAGATAAAGCTTGCACAGATATTCCATCCTTATGAGGCAAAGACTAGCACAGATAAAGCTTGCACAGATATTCCATCCTTCCTTATGAGGCAAAGACTAGCACAGATAAAGCTTGCACAGATATTCCATCCTTATGAGGCAAAGACTAGCACAGATAAAGCTTGCACAGATATTCCATCCTTGTGAGGCAAAGACTGCCACAGATAAAGCTTGCACAGATATTCCATCCTTATGAGGCAAAGACTAGCACAGATAAAGCTTGCACAGATATTCCATCCTTATGAGGCAAAGACTAGCACAGATAAAGCTTGCACAGATATTCCATCCTTATGAGGCAAAGACTAGCACAGATAAAGCTTGCACAGATATTCCATCCTTATGAGGCAAAGACTAGCACAGATAAAGCTTGCACAGATATTCCATCCTTATGGAAAACATTTTGTTTAGAAACTCCCATCTTTTGCATGAAATTAAAACTAATTGAATGTAAATCGCAGAGTGTGTCAAAGTGAAGTTTTGTCGAGTACTCGAAGCTTTGGTTTTATGTTTGTTCTTGCCGTGTGGCTTCTACTTGCAGCTGACTTTGTTACCTTCGCAGTGGTTAATAAGCCTTGTCATAAAGTCTCTTATCTTACTGCAAGCAAACAAAGCTTCCGCCAGATTATTAAGCAACGATGAAGATATTGTTGTAAATTAAATGCATTGTATTTGATAAGTATTAACGGTTGCATATTGCGTAGCATTGTTGTGGCTTTAGTGAGGTTAGTGTATTGATTGGTTATATGGATCTAATTTCAATTCGTGCTACAATTGGGAAATCTCTTCAAATTTAAAACTATTTCATTATTTTCTTCTAAATGCAATTTTGAATAAAATATCTCTGTTTAAAATGTTTGTGTTTGAATCTCGTACGAAAACGAGGGTCGCCATTTTTTATGACATGAAGTGAAATCTGACGTCAAGAAACAGAAGCGAACGCAAAGGAAACAACAAAATGACGTCAGAACTACGTGTAGTTAATCACAGCCCGTTTTAATCCCGCCACGAGAATTCATATTTTAGCCATTCTTAAAACAAATAGAAATAGAAAAGTTATGATCGGATTATAAAAAGAAAAAATACGTCAGATTTTATTTAAAACGCGTATTTGAACACGATGATAATAAGTAAATAATTATCTTAATGAGATTTACCCATTTGCGTGTTCGAATGGGCGTCAAAAAACCCTAAATATCAAAATGTTTTCACAAAATTCTCCAGACAAGCGTCGGATCGAATCCATCTCTATGCATTAGACGATGCATTAAAAGTTAGATGCTGTATCGCAGTCTCTCCCTTCCCCACCCCCAACTGCCCCCCTCGACCAACTGCCCCCTCATTGCTCTCATGAGAACATAATCCGATTAGGAACTTTGCTATTACTACCAACTTCCAGAGGAAAACTCTGGAACATTTCATGATGGCCAACATGACAGAACAATAATCTTGTTGATAAATTCAATTATTATTGTACTTTTCAGTAATTCACACTTAACGACAAACGACAAATTTTTTAATCCAATTTTATTAAGTTTAGCCGAAATTTTTATACATTTTTATACATCGTCAGACGATCTCAGCATCTTCATGGCTACCAAACGTTGAATCTACCATTGAACCTCCTATGCTAGGCCATGATATACCCGTGGTAACATAAGATAGCAGAATTGAGAAGCTCTGTCAGGCGATCTCAGCATCTCCATGGCTACCAAACGTTGAATCTACCATTGAACCTCCTATGCTAGGCCATGATATACCCGTGGTAACATAAGATAGCAGAATTGAGAAGCTCTTTCAGGCGATCCCAGCATCTCCATGGCTACCAAACGTTGAATCTACCATTGAACCTCCTATGCTAGGCCATGATATACCCGTGGTAACATAAGATAGCAGAATTGAGAAGCTCTGTCAGGTGATCTCAGCATCTCCATGGCTATCAAACATTGAATCTACCATTGAACCACCTATGCTAGGCCATGATATACCCGTGGTAACATAAGATAGCAGAATTGAGAAGCTCTGTCAGGCGATCTCAGCATCTCCATGGCTACCAAACGTTGAATCTACCATTGAACCTCCTATGCTAGGCCATGATATACCCGTGGTAACATAAGATAGCAGAATTGAGAAGCTCTGTCAGGCAATCTCAGCATCTCCATGGCTACCAAACGTTGAATCTACCATTGAACCTCCTATGCTAGGCCATGATATACCCGTGGTAACATAAGATAGCAGAATTGAGAAGCTCTGTCAGGCGATCTCAGCATCTCCATGGCTACCAAACGTTGAGTCTACCATTGAACCTCCTATGCTTGGCCATGATATACCCGTGGGAACATAAGATAGCAGAATTGAGAAGCTCTGTCAGGCGATCTCAACATCTCCATGGCTACCAAACGTTGAATCTACCATTGAACCGCACTTACATTCTAGTATCGTATGATTGGTTTGCTTTTCAAAAATAGCTTTTAGCTTTAATAGGTTTTAAACGCCAAGTGGCGTCTATTTTCCAACGTTGTGACCATTAGATTATTAGATACCCTACTCTTTTCAATACGCGTAATGTTATTCAAATATTCAAGATAAAGCTTGAGTTTTTCAAAACTAGACATTATTTCGTGAAACTCATGAGCAATGAATATAATATCAACTTTCCCTTGGGTGGTGTTTTTTTTAACGTGAATATTTCGAGGACGATTTCCATCGATATGCTCTCGAGCTCAGGAATTGTGCACAATTTTGCATACGATCTCAGTGGCGTATTAAACAGGCATGTGACTCTGTCCCAGTGCAACTTTCACGTGTTAGACTGGGCATGTGACTCTGTCCCAGTGCAACTTTCACGTGTTAGACTGGGCATGTGACTCTGCCCCAGTGCAACTTTCACGTGTTCGACTGGGCATGTGACTCTGCCCCAGTGCAACTTTCACGTGTTAGACTGGGCATGTGACTCTGTCCCAGTGCAACTTTCAAGTGTTCGACTGGGCATGTGACTCTGTCCCGGTGAAACTTTCACGTGTTCGACTGGACATGTGACTCTGTCCCAGTGCAACTTTCACGTGTTCGACTGGGCATGTGACTCTGCCCCGGTGAAACTTTCACGTGTTCGACTGGGAATGTGACTCTGCCCCAGTGCAACTTTCACGTGTTCAACTGGGCATGTGACTCTGTCCCAGTGCAACTTTCACGTGTTCAGCTGGGCATGTGACTCTGTCCCAGTGCAACTTTCACGTGTTCGACTGGGCATGTGACTCTGTCCCAGTGCAACTTTCAGATGTTCGACTGGGCATGTGACTTTGCCCCAGTGCAACTTTCACGTGTTCGACTGGGCATGTGACTCTGTCCCAGTGCAACTTTCACGTGTACGACTGGGCATGTGACTTTGCCCCAGTGCAACTTTCACGTGTTCGACTGGGCATGTGACTTTGCCCCAGTGCAACTTTCATGTGTTCAACTGGGCATGTGACTCTGCCCCAGTGCAACTTTCACGTGTTCGACTGGGCATGTGACTCTGTCCCAGTGCTACTTTCACGTGTTCGACTGGGCATGTGACTCTGTCCCAGTGCAACTTTCATGTGTTCAACTGGGTATGTGACTCTGTCCCAGTGCAACTTTCATGTGTTCGACTGGGCATGTGACTCTGTCCCAGTGCAACTTTCATGTGTTCAACTGGGTATGTGACTCTGTCCCAGTGCTACTTTCATGTGTTCGACTGGGCATGTGACTCTGCCCCAGTGCAACTTTCACGTGTTCGACTGGGCATGTGACTCTGTCCCAGTGAAACTTTCACATGTTCGACTGGGCATGTGACTCTGTCCCAGTGCAACTTTCAGATGTTCGACTGGGCATGTGACTTTGCCCCAGTGCAACTTTCACGTGTTCGACTGGGCATGTGACTCTGTCCCAGTGCAACTTTCACGTGTTCGACTGGGCATGTGACTTTGCCCCAGTGCAACTTTCACGTGTTCTACTGGGCATGTGACTCTGTCCCAGTGCAACTTTCACACTGTGCCGGGTCATGCAAAAACATAAAAAACATTGCCAGAAAATATCTTCTTCTAGTTTTATTAAAATAATAAAAAAAATAAAAACATCTGCTAACATTTCACGACATCCTGGTTGAACTGAAATAGATTTTTTATTAAATTATCTCGCACACAGCTGGTAAATTGAAATAAACTTTGTTAGGTTTAGAGCGAAGTTGTACAAAATAAAATTCGACAACCAGTATTCGGGATCCTCTCTGCGGTCTCCTAGAATCTAAACGCGTCCGTCAGCCATGTGACCAGACTGTCAATCGAACCTCCCATTCAGTGGTGGAACCTTTCTGTATTGGATGGGTGACCACCGAACTGTTTGCAGTATGACAGGAGCAGCCAACACAGTGTGTCAAAGTGACAAGGCTAGGCGGTGGCCGGTCCTTGGTGATGTTGGTCAGGAGCAGCCAACACAGTGTGTCAAAGTGACAAGGCTAGGCGGTGGCCGGTCCTTGGTGCTGTTGGTCAGGAGCAGCCAACACAGTGTGTCAAAGTGACAAGGCTAAGCGGTGGCCGGTCCTTGGTGCTGTTGGACAGGAGCAGTCAACACAGTGTGTCAAAGTGACAAGGCTAAGCGGTGGCCGGTCCTTGGTGCTGTTGGACAGGAGCAGCCAACACTGTGTGTCAAAGTGACAAGGCTAAGCGGTGGCCGGTCCTTGGTGCTGTTGGACAGGAGCAGGCAACACAGTGTGTCAAAGTGACAAGGCTAAGTGGTGGCCGGTCCTTGGTGCTGTTGGACAGGAGCAGCCAACACAGTGTGTCAAAGTGACAAGGCTAAGCGGTGGCCGGTCCTTGGTGCTGTTGGACAGGAGCAGCCAACACAGTGTGTCAAAGTGACAAGGCTAAGCGGTGGTCGGTCCTTGGTGCTGTTGGACAGGAGCAGCCAACACAGTGTGTCAAAGTGACAAGGCTAAGCGGTGGCCGGTCCTTGGTGCTGTTGGACAGGAGCAGCCAACACTGTGTGTCAAAGTGACAAGGCTAAGCGGTGGCCGGTCCTTGGTGCTGTTGGACAGGAGCAGCCAACACAGTGTGTCAAAGTGACAAGGCTAAGCGGTGACCGGTCCTTGGTGCTGTTGGACAGGAGCAACCAACACAGTGTGTCAAAGTGACAAGGCTAAGCGGTGGCCGGTCCTTGGTGCTGTTGGACAGGAGCAGCCAACACAGTCAAAGTGACAAGGCTAAGCGGTTGGACAGTAAAGCAGGTCAGTACGCCACTGTGACAGTTGTCCTGGTTTAACATGCAACGCATGCTGGATATTTTTCCGCCGCACTCTGCTCCCCACATGTCCACCTGTATGTGGAGTTACGCTAAAATCGATATTTTTTGCAGTTGAATCCACATTTTGAATGTCAATTCCATGAATTCAGCTGCTGATGGTTCTGTTGTGATTTATTTATCTTTGTTCAATGAACTGGGTTTCAATCGGATGCATTATGAAATGTTTCGCTGGCTTACTGAGCTGTCATCTGTTGGAGATTGGTCGGATTTTTCGACTCGCAGTTGTCATTAACAATGAAAAAAATGCCAATCAGCGATCAGAAACGTATTTGCCTCTAAAAAACAGGAAAAAACCCAATAGGACAGGTTTTTTCAATATCTGTTTCATTTTTCATTAAAATTTAATTGCAGATTTTGATGTCCAATCTTTAATATGAAAGAGTTTATCTTTTTTTCTGGATTTGTTTTATTTTTTATCGATACGATGTATAAAGGAATCCTTGGTAAAGTGGTTTTTACATCTTTTTTATGTCATAACCAACCTTTTACTGTTGATAGAGCAACCAAAAGGTGTTTGCCTGTCGTAAATGTATTTGACCCAGCGCAGTGTTGCTTAACTTTCATCCCTCCAACCTCTCTCCCGAACAGAACTGGTCATGTGTATGATGGTCACCCAACCAATACCTGACCCAGCGCAGTGTTGCTTAACTTTCATCCCTCCAACCTCTCTCCCAAGCAGAACTGGTCATGTGTATGATACTCACCCATCCAATACCTGACTCAGCGCAGTGTTGCTTAACTTTCATCCCTCCAACCTCTCTCCTGAACAGAACTGGTCATGTGTATGATGGTCACCCAACCAACACCTGACCCAGCGCAGTGTTGCTTAACTTTCATCCCTCCAACCTCTCTCCCGAACAGAACTGGTCATGTGTATGATACTCACCCATCCAATACCTGACCCAGCGCAGTGTTGCTTAACTCCGGTGATCTCACAAGGACCGGTATTCCAATACGGCAAACCGTTCTTCACATTCATGGGAAGTTTTGGGAACCGGAAATGACAAATTACCAATCAGGTTAAATTGGAAAGATCGCGGGAAGAAGCCCTCAGCGGAAAAATGTCCCAAAATCTCAAGTCTCTCGGCTTTGATATTTTCGATTCAACTCCCAATCATTTCTTTGATTCCTCAAAATCTGAAAATCTCATTTCCTGCGTCGGCTTTTCATCCAACTATCCGACTTCGTTGGATGTTCACACTGATTCTCACTTAGACTCGTTCAGTCCAAGGGTAGGATCAGAAAATTCAAGAAAATAAATCAATCCTTTATTTGATTGTATAAGGAAGCCATTTTGATGGTTTTTAGACTCATGTCTACTTGATCTAAACTTAGCACTAGTTTTAACAAAAACTCAAGTCTACTTGATGTAAACTTAGCCCTAGTTTTAACAAAAACTCAAGTCTTCTTGATGTAAACTTAGCACTAGTTTTAACAAAAACTCAATTCTACTTGATGTAAACTTAGCACTAGTTTTAACAAAAACTCATGTCTACTTGATGTAAACTTAGCACTAGTTTTAACAAAAACTCAATTCTACTTGATGTAAACTTAGCACTAGTTTTAACAAAAACTCAAGTCTACTTGATGTAAACTTAGCACTAGTTTTAACAAAAACTCAAGTCTACTTGATGTAAACTTAGCACTAGTTTTAACAAAAACTCAAGTCTACTTGATGTAAACTTAGCACTAGTTTTAACAAAAACTCAAGTCTACTTGATGTAAACTTAGCACTAGTTTTAACAAAAACTCAAGTCTACTTGATGTAAACTTAGCACTAATTTTAACAAAAACTCAAGTCTACTTGATGTAAACTTAGCACTAGTTTTAACAAAAACTCAAGTCTACTTGATGTAAACTTAGCACTAGTTTTAACAAAAACTCAAGTCTACTTGATGTAAACTTAGCACTAGTTTTAACAAAAACTCAAGTCTACTTGATGTAAACTTAGCACTAGTTTTAACAAAAACTCAAGTCTACTTGATGTAAACTTAGCACTAGTTTTAACAAAAACTATTTCAACTGGGTTTTGAATGCTAAGTAAATAACAACTGAATTTCCCAACGTTTCGTAACTTGTACCTGTTACTTTATCAAGGGTTAGAGCAGTCCTGACAATTTTCCGATTATTTCTGTGGCAAACGACCTGTTATCCTAACAGAGCGTCGTTAAAGTTAACAAATCGATTAAAGAGCGACGGAAAATGACATGTGAAAATTTTAAAAATATTTGCAAAAACCCCGGGTGTAGCTGTATCTTGTTGATACGGCCGATATTTAAGCGTGACTACGTTCAACTACCGCGTAGCCACGTAGGTCAACTACCGTACTGACCAAACTTCACATGGAAGTTTTACATCTCTCTTTATTTGGGTTGTGTTTTCATATCTAATTTACATGTTGAAGGATTTTACAGATTGGGATGGAAGTGTCATCTTGCGATATATATATTTTATTTTGCATTAGTCTAATGACAAGTGCTAAAGTCGCCGCCTCCTCTCACGCCTCCAATATTTACTTCATCGAAAATAAAATAAAAGTACTTTTAGAAAATTGTCTGAACTATTGAATGATAATAAATCGCATTCTGTCCTTTGTTTCCTGTAGGCTGTAGGGCTTGTTACACATTTGCAATTTTGCGTAATTTAACATTGGTCTTATGGAGAGCATTAAAAACGCCAATTCCTCTAACGCCTCCAAAATTTATTTTATCGAAAATCAAATAAAAGTACTTTTAGAGAATTGTCTGAACTATTGAATGATAATAAATCGCACTCTGTACTTAGCTTCCTGTAGGCTGTGGGGCTTGTTACACATTTGCTATTTTGTATAGCAAATCCGTACATGCCTCCCTGTATAATGCACTTTAACACGTAGTCACGTCAAAAAAACCCAAGTAATTTTTGTGATCAACATTTTTTTTTCAGCTATTTTTTTTATAAAAATTCAAATGGAAATCAATTGATAATAAATTTTTCATACACTATTTCACAAATCAAGTATTTTAGCTCTGTCATTTAAAAAGAGTCAAAATGTCCCAAAACGCGCACATTTGATCAACAATTTTCCCAACTGTTTTTCAAAAAACTCTCGAAACGAGCTCTTGATAAAAGTAATTCCGACACAACCAAGCCTCGAACTCATAACCACTTCCAAGAAACCATACGAAAAGAAAATGACTTTCCACTTTTCCACTCGGCAAAGGAAAAGCCGGAGTCTCAGCTTTATCCCATTCACGCTTTTTATTTTTTAATTTCCCGAAATCTTTTTTCGTGTCAGCCCAATGGTAACTAATCAATAACTTCTGATGGAAGTACAATCAAAGCTTCTCTTCTTTGCTCAAAGATCATTTGCTCGAAATGTGATTGGGTTGGTACTAAATTTAATGGTTATAGCCCCTTTTTATTACTACCTATGTTTTTATAAGGTTGCTTCACCTTTAACATGTGACCCGTGCCCGGTATCGAGCAGTTCTTCACAATGTAATAGTAATGGGTGGGTGAAACAAGGGTTGTCATGGCAATCTAAAACAAGTAACCCGTGCCCGGCATCGGGCAGTTCATCACAATGTAATAGTAATGGGTGGGTGAAACAAGGGTTGTCATGGCAATCTAAAACAAGTAACCCGTGCCCGGCATCGGGCAGTTCATCACAATGTAACAGTAATGGGTGGGTGAAACAAGGGTTTTCATGGCAATCTAAAATAAGTAACCCGTGCCCGGCATCGGGCAGTTCATCACAATGTAATAGTAATGGGTGGGTGAAACAAGGGTTGTCATGGCAATCTAAAACAAGTAACCCGTGCCCGGCATCGGGCAGTTCATCACAATGTAATAGTAATGGGTGGGTGAAACAAGGGTTGTCATGGCAATCTAAAACAAGTCACCCGTGCCCGGCATCGGTCAGTTCATCACAATGTAATAGTAATGTGTGGGTGAAACAAGGGTTGTCATGGCAATCTAAAACAAGTAACCCGTGCCCGGCATCGGACAGTTCATCACAATGTAATAGTAATGGGTGGGTGAAACAAGGGTTGTCATGGCAATCTAAAACAAGTAACCCGTGCCTGGCATCGGGCAGTTCATCACAGTGTAATAGTAATGGGTGGGTGAAACAAGGGTTGTCATGGCAATCTAAAACAAGTAACCCGTGCCCGGCATCGGATAGTTCATCACAATGTAATAGTAATGTGTGGGTGAAACAAGGGTTGTCATGGCAATCTAAAACAAGTAACCCGTGCCCGGCATCGGACAGTTCATCACAATGTAATAGTAATGGGTGGGTGAAACAAGGGTTGTCATGGCAATCTAAAACAAGTAACCCGTGCCCGGCATCGGATAGATCATAATTTGTTTTTGCTTAAAACCATGATGGGCGGCAGACTTAAAAAATGACAACCTCTCACCTACCCAGTATTGACATTTGTGAAATATATCCCCTTTTATTTATTTGCCACCGTCTCTATTTAAGGGTAGAAAAAAAAGGTAAACATAGAAAAAAATATAGAAATAAACCCAGCTTTTGTAAACAAATGCATGTTGACGACGTCAATTCTGTGCCGGGTGAAATCGTGACGTCACTGCACGATATGTCAGTGAAATGATGGATTAGTTTCTAAGATGGTTAGTGGTGCGTGGGCATTGAACAAAGATGGCGCTAACGATGGGTTAACGACCTTTTCAGTAAAATAACTTCACTTTGCACGTAGAATTCATTCATTTAAAGCTATTTTATTTTGTGCGAAGAAAATTAATTAAGTTTTTATAAATATAATAGTACTTTTCCTACGTTCTCACCAAATTCCTTAAAGCTAGCACCACCATAGCACCAAGCAGTGACCCTGGTATTGCTGTCAGTAGCACCGTGCTAACTAGCACCACCATAGCACCAAGCAGTATTCCTGGTATTACTGTCAGTAGCACTGTGCTAACCAGCACCACCATAGCACCAAGCAGTGATCCTGGTATTACTGTCAGTAGCACCGTGCTAACTAGCACCACCATAGCACCATGCAGTGACCCTGGTATTACTGTCAGTAGCACCGTGCTAACTAGCACCACCATAGCACCAAGCAGTGACCCTGGTATTACTGTCAGTAGCACCGTGCTAACTAGCACCACCATAGCACCAAGCAGTGACCCTGGTATTACTGTCAGTAGCACTGTGCTTACTAGCACCACCATAGCACCAAGCAGTGACCCTGGTACTACTGTCAGTAGCACCGTGCTAACTAGCACCACCATAGCACCAAGCAGTGACCCTGGTATTACTGTCAGTAGCACCGTGCTTACTAGCACCACCATAGCACCAAGCAGTGACCCTGGTATTACTGTCACTAGCACTGTGCTAACTAGCACCACCATAGCACCAAGCAGTGACCCTGGTATTACAGTCAGTAGCACCGTGCTAACTAGCACCACCATAGCACCAAGCAGTAACCCTGGTATTACTATCAGTAGCATCGTGCTAACTAGCACCACCAAAGCACCAAGCAGTAACCCTGGTATCACTGTCAGTAGCACCGTGCTTACTAGCACCACCATAGCACCAAGCAGTGACCCTGGTATTACTGTCAGTAGCACCGTGCTAACTAGCACCACCATAGCACCAAGCAGTGACCTTGGTATTACTGTCAGTAGCACTGTGCTAACTAGCACCACCATAGCACCAAGCAGTAACCCTGGTATTACTGTCAGTAGCACCGTGCTAACTAGCACCACCATAGCACCAAGCAGTGACCCTGGTATTACTGTCAGTAGCACCGTGCTAACTAGCACCACCATAGCACCAAGCAGTGACCCTGGTATTACTGTCAGTAGCACCGTGCTAACTAGCACCACCATAGCACCAAGCAGTGACCCTGGTATTACTGTCAGTAGCACCATGCTAACTAGCTCCACCATAGCACCGAGCAGTGACCCTGGTATTACTGTCAGTAGCACCATGCTAACTAGCACCACCATAGCACCAAGCAGTAACCCTGGTATTACTGTCAGTAGCACCGTGCTAACTAGCACCACCATAGCACCGAGCAGTGACCCTGGTATTACTGTCAGTAGCACCGTACTAACTAGCACCACCACAGCACCAAGCAGTGACCCTGATATTACTGTCAGTAGCACCGTGCTAACTAGCACCACCATAGCACCAAGCAGTAACCCTGGTATTACTGTCAGTAGCACCGTGCTAACTAGCACCACCATAGCACCGAGCAGTGACCCTGGTATTACTGTCAGTAGCACCATGCTAACTAGCACCACCATAGCACCAAGCAGTAACCCTGGTATTACTGTCAGTAGCACCGTGCTAACTAGCACCACCATAGCACCGAGCAGTAACCCTGGTATTACTGTCAGTAGCACCGTGCTAACTAGCACCACCACAGCACCAAGCAGTGACCCTGATATTACTGTCAGTAGCACCGTGCTAACTAGCACCACCATAGCACCAAGCAGTAACCCTGGTATTACTGTCAGTAGCACCGTGCTAACTAGCACCACCATAGCAACATGCAGTGACCCTGGTATTACTGTCAGTAGCACCGTGCTAACTAGCATCACCATAGCACCAAGCAGTGACCCTGGTATTACTGTCAGTAGCACCGTGCTAACTAGCACCACCATAGCACCAAGCAGTGACCCTGGTATTACTGTCAGTAGCACCGTGCTTACTAGCACCACCATAGCTCCAAGCAGTGACCCTGGTATTACTGTCAGTAGCACCGTGCTTACTAGCACCACCATAGCACCAAGCAGTGACCCTGGTATTACTGTCAGTAGCACCGTGCTAACTAGCACCACCATAGCACCAAGCAGTGACCCTGGTATTACTGTCAGTAGCACCGTGCTAACTAGCACCACCATAGCACCAAGCAGTGACCCTGGTATTACTGTCAGTAGCACCATGCTAACTAGCTCCACCATAGCACCGAGCAGTGACCCTGGTATTACTGTCAGTAGCACCATGCTAACTAGCACCACCATAGCACTAAGCAGTAACCCTGGTATTACTGTCAGTAGCACCGTGCTAACTAGCACCACCATAGCACCAAGCAGTGATCCTGGTATTACTGTCAGTAGCACCATGCTAACAAGCACCACCATAGCACCAAGCAGTGACCCTGATATTACTGTCAGTAGCACCGTGCTAACTAGCACCACCATAGCACCAAGCAGTAACCCTGGTATTACTGTCAGTAGCACTGTGCTAACCAGCACCACCATAGCACCAAGCAGTGATCCTGGTATTACTGTCAGTAGCACCGTGCTAACTAGCACCACCATAGCAACATGCAGTGACCCTGGTATTACTGTCAGTAGCACCGTGCTAACTAGCACTATCATAGCACCAAGCAGTGACCCTGGTATTACTGTCAGTAGCACCGTGCTAACTAGCACCACCATAGCACCAAGCAGTGACCCCGCCCTAGAGCTGTGATTCCCCGTTATTAACCTGGTTATATAATACTACTGGTCGTATTGTAAAGCATTATACCACAGAATGAAAAGCCTAAGGGATCAACAACAAACAGATCTGCATCTCATTATAATTATATTACCATGAAAATAACATTCAAGTTATGACATGTGTGTGGATTCTTGTCCAGGTGCAAATATATTACTAAATTAATTAATTATGAAAGAACTTTGCTTGTTCTCTTCAAGTTAAGATTGATTTTTATCCTTTTTTCTTTCTGCGTCGTCCAAAATTTCATTAAATAATTGATTATTTTTGTTGAACGACGCACTGTTTTGACATTTGGTTATGTGGTACTGGCGTATTGCGTTGGCGAATGAGTGGATGATGATGAACCTAACCTAGCCTATAAGGGAGAATAGGAAACCTGGTGCCGGCACGTAGCCTACTCCTGTCGAAGACCAAGAGGACCACCGGCCTAACGTCCCTTCCGAAGGACGGTACAACTCGAACAACAGGATTCCTTCACAAATCCATGCTGTCGAGAGGTTGATAAGCAAGGCGAGTGAAGTTGCTGTACTAACTTTCATCCCTCCAGCCTCTCTCCCGAACAGAACTGGTCATGTGTATGATGGTCACCCATCCAATACCTGACTCAGCGCAGTGTTGCTTAACTTTCATCCCTCCAACCTCTCTCCCGAACAGAACTGGTCATGTGTATGAAGGTCACCCATCCAATACCTGACCCAGCGCAGTGTTGCTTAACTTTCATCCCTCCAACCTCTCACCCGAACAGAACTGGTCATGTGTATGATGGTCACCCATCCAATACCTGACCCAGTGCAGTGTTACTTAACTTCGGTGATCTCACGAGAACCGGTGTTTTCAACACGACAAACCTTTCTTTGCACAAATTGATTGAAAATAGATTTCCCGCATATTTTCACATTTCTTATTTTAATTTGCTCTCAGTGTTTTTCCTTATTTTCCTTCATATAAACTTTCCACGGATTTTTCTCTCTCCGTTTTCATTTTTTTTAGCAAACTTGCTCGTGTTTTCCTCGAAAGTTAATGTTGTTCAACATTGAAAACAACTCGACCGCGTAATTTGTGTTTTTTCTTGGAATAAATTTCCCGGCAAAAGAAAATCTCCCCGTATTTTCACCAACATCTTGAAGTCAGCTGGTCTGAAAAAACAATTTTCCAGTAAAAAGACATTTATAACAATAAATCAGTTTAATAATGAATCTTTTAAAGTTGGTACACCTCATTAAAACTCTTTCCAAGAACAGAGAATAATTCCCTGGCTTACATTTCAGCTCGTTTTTATTTTGGAAAAATTTCTTGATAATTTCCAGTCAGTTTCTTTCTTTTAAAAAATATTTCATGCGTTTTTAACAAATTTCTTAATTCCAGTGCTGAGTGGTATTTTCTTAGCTGAGAGCTCAATTCATTAACGCCGTTTAAATCTTGCTCAATCGGGCGTTTAATCGAGATATTGGATCAAAGTTGATTTTCCCCGTTTATAAACATTTTAAATAATTTAAAAAAGGACATCGAGATAAAAAACAAAAATAAAAATATCTAAATTTGAATTTAAATTTTGTGCTGAATTTAGGTTTTGTTGATTTTTGTGGGTGTATTACGGTCATTTTTTTAATATTTTGACAATTATTGGAATTTTTTTACATCTTTCATTCATAGTTGCGAATTCAAAACGTTGAACGATTTTGTAATTTGTTGTGGTTTGGGGGGGGGGGGGGGGGGGGATTATTCAAAAAAATTACAAAATTGTACTTTCCTCTCGATCATTTAAATCAGGTTTTATGTGACATCTTTAAGTTTCCGCACCCGACACCCAATTTTGTGCAAAATTAAAAAGTGCATTTTGATTCATTTCTACAGTTCTAATGTTTTTTTCTTTTGCTTACAGTGAGTCAATGAGGGCTGGAGGACCACGGCGCTATTTTGGGCACATTTAAGAGGTACGTGTGACTCTAATTTAGGACAAAACAACTTTAAAACAGCTTTAAAACAGCTCTAAAACAGCTCTTAAACAGCTCTAAAACAGCTCTAAAACAGCTTTAAAACAGCTCTAAAAACAGCTCTGAAACAGCTCTAAAACAGCTCTAAAACAGCTCTGAAAACAGCCCTAAAACAGCTCTCATCAACTCTAAAACAGCCCTAAAACAGCCTTAAAATAGCTCTAAAACAGCTCTAAAAACAGCTGTAAAACAGCTCTGAAAACAGCTCTGAAAAAATCTCTGAAAACAGCACTAAAACAGCTCTAAAAAAGCTCTGAAAACAGCCCTAAAACAGCCAACGGCTTCGCCCCAGTTCAGAATTAAATCAAGAGAGATTCAATGAAATATCGAAGCACGTAGATCTGCTTCAAGTTGTTTTAAATTCTCTCCCTGATGAGTTCAACGTCTAGAAAATTAGCAAATAGAAACGAAACAAAGTTTTCGAAGCATGAAAGTGACACAGTATTTATCCGGTGTAGCTATCAAAGTTTCTTACATTTTAATGAACGTAAGAATGTGGTGAAAAGTTGCTAGACATGGCTTGAGAAACGCGGAAATGAATGACAACTTAAAGTCTTTAAGTTTTCAAAACCAAAGATAATGACCGTTGAGATAAAGTCCAAAAAATATCACTGAACGTACAGAAATTCTACTTTTATTGCCTTATCGTAGCGAAAACACGAATTTTCACAAAGAAATTACACGAATTTTCACAAAAGAAAATGCACGAATTTTTAAAAAGAAAATTCACAAATTTTTACAACAAAATCCACGAATTTTCACGATGGAAATTCTGTTAAATGTGAATATCACGGAATACTCGCATCACCTTTGTTAAACATGAATAAAAGGTCAGTAAAATGATCTTTCATTCACTGGAAGCTGCTTTACAAAGGAAATGTAGAAAAACATAGAACTAACCCAGGAAACCTTTGTTCTGAGCTTAAAACATAGACTTTACCTGCCACGGACTTAAATAAACACATAAAACAATACGACTCGTGCACTCGTATCTCTAAATGGGACAGAAGTTAAGAGTACTACTCAAGAAAGGGAAGAAAAGTAAAGTCACATGACATAAAATAATAAAATTCTGTACAATCCCCAAGAGATAGCGCTTAGTTGGGGAAATAGCCTTTTTTTGCTATGTTGAAAGTCGATCCAGCACACAGATGGTCTGTCCTATGTTGAAAGTGGGTCCAGCATACAGATGGTCTGTCCTATGTTAAAAGTGGATCCAGCACACAGATGGTCTGTCCTATGTTAAAAGTGGATCCACCACACAGATGGTCTGTCCTATGTTAAAAGTGGATCCAGCACACAGATGGTCTGTCCTATGTTAAAAGTGGATCCAGCACACAGATGGTCTGTCCTATGTTAAAAGTGGATCTAGCACACAGATGGTCTGCCCTATGTTAAAAGTGGATCCAGCATACAGATGGTCTGTCCTATGTTAAAAGTGGATCCAGCACACAGATGGTCTGTCCTATGTTAAAAGTGGATCCAGCACACAGATGGTCTGTCCTATGTTGAAAGTGGATCTAGCACACAGATGGTCTGTCCTATGTTAAAAGTGGATCCAGCACACAGATGGTCTGTCCTATGTTAAAAGTGGATCCAGCACACAGATGGTCTGTCCTATGTTAAAAGTGGATCCAGCACACAGATGGTCTGTCCTATGGTAAAAGTGGATCTAGCACACAGATGGTCTGTCCTATGTTAAAAGTAGATCCAGCACACAGATGGTCTGTCCTATGTTGAAAGTGGATCTAGCATACAGATGGTCTGTCCTATGTTAAAAGTGGATCCAGCAAACAGATGGTCTGTTTTATTTTGAACGACAAGCAAAATAAACGACATCTGAAATGTCATCAAGTCTTTACTTCGGTATTACGTCTAAACTTCATCATTAATTAAATATATCTCCTTAAGCAATCCTTGGACTTGGGATGAAAGTTTCTAACTAGAAACGTGATATCAAAAGAGTCAAACATTTCCAAATAACAGCTGTGAAATAATCCAGCGTTTTCTCAGATTTAACATAGGGGGAGCTTTTCATGGTACAACCATAGCTGCTTTGATCGCGTGGGTGAAACCGGTATAGCACATGAGATGGTTGGAGAACGTCTGTTATGCTCTTCTATCAACCTTACTTACCCCACAAAACCCCCTACCACCCTTTTATAGCAGCACCCAACCGCTCAACGCTACCCCTTATGATGTCACGAACGACGGGGCGTTGGAGCTGATGTCGATTTCTTTAACTGACTTTCAAGTGATATTGGTGTTGGATTCGATTCAGACGATAAGATTATGAAATGCTGACGAATTTGTCATTTTCTTTGGCGTAGCTTAAATTGATCAAAGTCTGAAATGGTGCTTTTGTTGATATACTAGCAGTACCCGCTGCCTAACGGCCGCTTAAGATTTTGAGGGAGTGGGCATTTTGGTTTAAATGTTACTTGACTTGAAGCATATTTTAATAAGTTTTCAAAAATTGGCAGATGCCGTTCCAAAAGTTTTAAATAGGACCACAACCAAAAGTACCAAACAACACCTAAAAATATTATTCAATACTATACAATATCATGCAATACCATACATTACCATAGAATACCATAGAATAAAATTGCGTAGATAAAATTGATCAAAGTCTGAAATGGTGCTTTTGTTGATATATTTGATAGGAGTGGAGCTAGGACTGCAAAATGGGATAGCGAAGATTAAAAATAGCATTTAGGAAGCTTGAACTTGGTAATTGTTATAATTTTATGTGGTTCTTTTGTTATTGGAAAATTGTCAGGACTGCTCTAACCCTTGATAAAGTAACAGGTACAAGTTACAAAACTTTGGGAAATTCAGTTGTTCTTCACTTAGCATTCAAAACCCAGTTGAAATAGTTTTTGTTATAAGAAAAAACATTTTTAAATTTGTCAATTACAGCAAAGTATCTAATTTTTGGACGCATTTATGTTCTCATTCTATGAATTCAGAATCTAAAATAATTTTGCGTTTTTTATTCCTATAACCTACGCAGCAGATTGGAATCGTTCCTGGCTTAGGGTTCGTTGGTCTTCATTTTCTCGCGAACTCACAAAATACACTTTAAATTCAGTATTTTTTTCTAACGGCTTTTTAGCTACACGTGTTTTTGTTCAAAAATTCGAATCACAGCCGATGGTACAAAGCTCAGTTCAAGGTTAGCAACGAAATCACATTAGAGTTGAGTTGCTTGAAGATCCCAAAGTAAAATTGACTCGTTAGGCAGGATTGAAAAGATTTGTAAAAGCTTGCAGCAGAGAAAATCGCTTCGGTCAAAATGGCGTCGTAACGCTATAGGAGTGCTAAAAAAAACTATATAGGAAAGTGGTTTCCGTAAGCAAGAATATAAAGCTTGCTCTTTTTCTCCTTTACAAGATTCGGTTTTGGCAAAGTGCCAGTGATGTAGCTGTCAAAGAAATTATTACCAATTGCCAGTACGTGGCTATACAGTTGTAAAGTTTTTTTTTTAACTAGATTTAGTTTTTTTGCTTTTTATTCCCGTCCAACGCCCCCAGGCTGTGATTTTATTACTATACAACTTACCTTTCGAAAGGGGGAAAAAGGTCGCCCGAATAAATTGTCGTAAATTGACACAGATTTTTAAATTTAGTTATTGAAATGTTCAATTGAGATGCATTTAGCATTTTATCAAGAAATAAATTGCTACTTATTTACTGTCATGTCTTTTTATAAAGCAATTCCTGAGCTTCTTTCGATCAAAGACTCTGACTTTACCTAATTTTTGACCTACTTAAAGCCTATTCCTGAAATTATCAAGAAAAAAATAATTTATTTACATTATTTTTCAAACCTATCTCACAAGGTACATCAGTTTTCTTATACATTAGTTGCTCTAACCGTTAATCTTCAAGTTTTTTTTTAAAGAAATTCGAGCATTTGATGAGAATGACACTTATCCAAATAATACACTAAGTTATGAAGACTCACAAATTAAAGCTGGCGTTTTTCCAATTTCAAGTGCCTCTACCATACATATGTACATTTCTAGGGTAAATTCAGTAATCCCATTGAGTAACCTCGTTAATGTTAAACTTGCTGCTGAGCAAACGAGGCCGGCAACACGTGGTAACGGTAGATGCCACACGATGGCGCTTGCTGCTGAGCAAACGAGGCCGGCAACACGTGGTAACGGTAGGTGCCACCCGATGGCGCTTGCTGCTGAGCAAACGAGGCCGGCAACACGTGGTAACGGTAGATGCCACCCGATGGCGCTTGCTGCTGAGCAAACGAGGCCGGCAACACGTGGTAACGGTAGATGCCACCCGATGGCGCTTGCTGCTGAGCAAACGAGGCCGGCAACACGTGGTAACGGTAGGTGCCACCCGATGGCGCTTCCTGGCGTTCCATTTAACAAACCTCTACAATTAAATAATAACAAATCAAAATATCGATATAAATGTTTATCAATCGTTGAGGTTAGCATTAATAAAGATGAATTGAGTGTAAACCAGACTCAAATGCGAGTAATCTGCGAGAAATAACAGAATGAAATTTCTTAAAACTCGAAATTACGGTGACTCCACCTGGCGGCATACTACATATGGCGGTAATTTTTCGTGAAAATATCAACTATACTTAACTTTAAACTGAAATACTACAATAATCAATTAAAAACTGCTTACAACTGTCATTTAAAAAGTGAAATCAGCAAAGATTCGAACAAGAATAAATTCTTTGGCACAAAAACTATCAAAAAACCGTAGCAAAATAGCAAATAACACAACGCTACGGCGGTATTCACTGGGACTTTGCTCTAATTTCAAAATGGCTATCGTGTCATCAGTTTTAATTTCTCAAGCTCACTGACACATATGTTTATATGTACTTTATCTCCACTGTTTAATGTCACGTTCTGATGGGATTCTATTATTAGATACAAATTGCTTCTCTACATCAAATATAATGACCAGGACTAAAACCTAATGAGATATATGTTATGATAATATTACAGCGTTTTGATGCTACATAACCTAACTTGACCCCTGTATGGTTTACGGTCGATGCTTGGTAATTATTTATCTTGTACATGACTCGGCATTTTGAGGTTAAAGGCTGACCAACGGTATTCATGTTCCTGAAATTGGGGTTAAAGGTTTCGACGAGAATAAGGGATCACCTACATGAAATCTGATTTAAATTGCAAACGCTTGCAATGCGCGGGGTATTTTATTATTATTAACACTATAACCGTCTCAAAAATTGATGTCCAAACGGGGACTGAAACCCCGATCTCCACCTGACGCTGGTGTTGCTCTTACCAATTGAGCTACTTGGATCCCGATCTCCACCTGTCGCGGGTGTTGCTCTAACCAATTGAGCTACTTGGACCCCGATCTCCACCTGTCGCGGGTGTTGCTCTAACCAATTGAGCTACTTGGACCCCGATCTCCACCTGTCGCGGGTGTTGCTCTAACCAATTGAGCTACTTGGACCCCGATCTCCACCTGTCGCGGGTGTTGCTCTAACCAATTGAGCTATACCTGGACTCTGGCTTTTTGAGAAGATTTTTTTGTATTTGATGAGAATGACGGATCTCCAAGGAGTAGAACCAAGAGGCTGTGTTAACTTATTTTAGGTTAAAACTCTTTTGAAAAATTATTTTTAGTGTCGAACTGTTACTCCAAGGCCCAAACATTCGAAACGTGTACCATTTACTCACTTAGATCCAGATGTGAAGTCATAATCCCTTTTTTTTTTAAGTTCTCAGGCTAGATAAATTGGAAACATATTTAAAAAATCATAATAGGGGATATTTTATTATTAAGAAAACTAACAAATTTCCAGCGAGGAAATGGAATTTTCATTGAATTTTCATCATGATTTTTGATAATTTTGATGATGAGAGAGACCAGTGGCGGGCGAATGGGGATGATAAGAGCGAGCAGTGGCGCTGATTGCTGGTCAATCATGTGGACCTTTAGAAAACAACTTTCCTGAATTTTCAAGATATTTTTTACTCACTTTTCAGCCAAAACGTTTCGTCATTTTTTGATCAAATCTTAAAGTTCGTTTTAAAGTTTAAACTTTTCAAAAAAACATTGTAATTATTTTATTTGAATGTACAAGTTTCCTATAAAATACATTTTAAAAATGTATTTTTTTTTTGCAAACGTAAATATATATATTGTAGTTTTGTAATTACCACAACCATAATCATAAATATTACTAATAGGAAATTTTATTTAAAATAAAGATCAGTAAGCTAGATCTTATTGGTCAACCCTATATTTGGATAGCTGTCGATTTTTAATAAATTAAATTTCTTCCAATTAACAAATTTTTACTAAAATACTAATTTCTTTAGATATTGGCATCTGAAACCATGTTGCCATTTAAAACTCATCTTTCTATTCTTGCTTGTGAGCTCAGGAGAAAGTAGGGTCAGTCAGGTATGGGGTGTTAGGCCCCAGGTCACGCTGGGATGGCTGGACATCGGATCCATCGAGCGGAGAAATAACCCCCACCCTATCCCACCCACTCCCACCCCCACACACCCCCACCCACACCCAACCTACCGTATCACGTGGTGGCGCATTCAATCAATTCCATGTATAAGGCGTAAAATCGGTCGATCTTTTAATGAAGGAATATGAAATATTGTTTGGTTAGGGTTGAGGATGAGGATGATGAGGATGAGGATAATGGAACTGAACGGAAATTGGAATTAGTTCTGTAAAAGTATGAAGATTTAAAGCTTTAGTTTTTTGACAGTTTTAGCAAGTATAAGGTTTTTTGGGGGATTTTCCCTTTGAGAACATATTTTGTAGACTGGAATGTAAATATTGTTGAACTCAGGAAAGTGAATTAAGAATTGTTAATTAATTACCGCCAATGTCAAAGAAAATGAGACGAAAAGTTAGCGAATTTAGGCGAACATTTCAAATAATACAAATTAAAGAAAAAAAATTGATTTTTGAAATATATATATATTTTTTTTGCTTTTGTTGCGTTATCGAAAACAAACTGCGTTTTTCCAGAGCAGACATTAATTAATTTCAAAACAATTTTGCTTTAATTGCAGTTTTTCTTTATTTTCACCAATTAATTGCAGTTAAAACGTGGATTTCAAGCCGGGGTTTTAATTGCTGTTCCAAGTTGACGGCAAAATAACGTAGGTAATTAATATCAAACAAAACCCTTGTCTCTAATTATTTAAAATATTGAAGTTTTTTTTTTTTTTTCAGGGAAGAAAATTTGCTGGATATTTTAAATTATGAAATATGATCGTACCACGGGTCGGTGAAGGGTTGGGATGGGGTGAGATGGGAGGGTGGGGCGGTGAAGGGGTGGGGGAGGTGTCCGGGTGGAATTCCCGCTTCGTGGTTTCACCTCCCAGTCGCACGACGGATATTACACAAGGCTGATGAGGCCTGGATCTGGTCTCGAGGGTTTTTAAAATGTTTCATTAATTAAAACCTTCTTATTTGTACAATGAAAGCGTCGAGATATTTTTACAGAAACTTTTTTTGACGAAATTAAAAACATTTTTTTTGTCCATTTCTTCGTTTTGTTTCTTCATTTTTTCACCCTATTTTTTATTTGTATTTATTTTTCGTTGTTTTTTATTTATGCCATAATTTTTTTCACAATTTCTGGTGAAACAGGCGCTGTACGTTGTCAGGATAAACATAAAAACATAAAAACATAAAAACGTAAAAACGAACAAATATATAGATATTGTCTAAAACAGTATTAGTTACATTCATGGTCATTTATATATAATTAAATGGTATCTTTATGCACCAGGTAGTCATAGAAGATTAACAATCACATTCTTTAATGATAATCCACTCGTTAATGAACTAGAAACTGCTGCATTAGCAAATCTTTGACTGCATTTTTTAAAAGTCTCCCTTGTTCTGTAATTTTCTTAAATATTTGCTGGTAACTTTTTTCACTGTCGACAAAAATACATTGAACTTTGAGCTTTGCAAACAAAAAAAAATCAGCAAAAATTGTTGAGTTAAAATTATAAAAACTGCCATAAGAGACAATGTTAAGTCGAGTGCGGTCGTCACTTAGACTGCGATGCCGGTCGTTCACCGTCCATCGTCCGCCAAGCTTTGTCTGCTTTCTTCGGTTCAGTACGGTTCAACTTATTTTTGATTTATTTCAATAACGAATTGATGCCGTGCATCATGGCAGCTGTCACAGAATGACAAGACAAGACAAATCTTCTCCCAAAACAAACATCTAAGAAAACACAGGTGTGCGACAGGTAAATACAACGAAAAACCCCACAGCACCCTCTGCAAATAAAGCAGACACCTTATTTTCAACAAAAACGTATGCTTTCCTAAAATAAAGTAATACCAATTCAATCTTACACCTGTGGATCCAAACAAAATTTTTAATCTTTTCATTAAAGATTTGCTAAAAGACATTCTTTCTGAAATGTACTTCAAAATCCCGCCACCCGACGCCAATTGTGATGTAATTCTGTATGTTTAATGAGCTCAATGAAAAATATAAAAATGAGATAATTAAATTAAAGTTAGAAAAATAATGCTTTAAGGAGCAGAATTGTGACAAATAACCTTTAAATTTATTTAGTAGAAAAATTATAACGCAGTAAAAAATGATCTAGATTACACTAAAAGATAAATAATATCATTCTTATATCCATACAACGTAAAAAAAGATAAAAGAAACTTATTTTTAATGCGTTTCGAAACTTTGAGATGGGTTTTAATAAGAAATATAAAGGGAATAATTTAACTTTTTGGTAATATTCTAATAAGTTATAACTAAGGAGTTAAGGGTTGCATTTTCTCTGGATTTTCTAATGTATACATTTGAATCGTTAATACAAACCACAATTAAGTTTTATTTGGTTGTTTTTTGATTAACATTAAGAAAAGTACAACTGAAAGATGAAAGACAACAAGAATTATCTAAATAAATCGCAACTCTATTTAGGAGTAGACTTAAAAAAAAACTATCTAAAAACTATGTTTATTTAAAAACAATAATAAACACCATTAAAAAATGACTTTGAATGTAAGAAAAAAAAATCAAAGTACCTCAGCATTAACATTAAACCATTTCACGGCACACAAAGACGTCGATATCAGGCCACGCCCATCTTTGTATGGCCTTCAAAGACGTCTTGCAATGTGACATTGAGATAACGGCCACCTCGAGACGGATAAAAGCTCCATTGTATTCATCGACCCTGACGTCATGTGATCCAGACACTCTGCCTTGTGATACAGACACTCTGCCTTGTGCGTCTCCACAAGGCTTAGTATCAAATGTCTGGATTGCTTTCACCGTTGGCAACATACGCTCATCCTCAAAGACGAAACGTGATCATGAACGAGCAAGGATTCGTTTCTTAGAAGCTTTGAAAAAAAATCTTTCGTTAGGTGAGATTTTCGTGGAATGATAAATTGTGAATAGAACTTTGAAAAGCTGATCTGTATTAGATGAAATAATTATTAACCAAGTTCAGAAATATTTGTATGGTCTTTTTTTTATAAGGAACACTGATTACTTCCAAAAAATCGATGCCCAAACGGGGACAATAACCCTGATCTCCACCTGTCGTGGGTGTTGCTCTAACCAATTGAGCTACTTGGACCCCGATCTCCACCTGTCGCGGGTGTTGCTCTAACCAATTGAGCTACTTGGACCCCGATCTCCACCTGTCGCGGGTGTTGCTCTAACCAATTGAGCTACTTGGACCCCGATCTCCACCTGTCGCGGGTGTTGCTCTAACCAATTGAACTACTTGGACCCCGATCTCCACCTGTCGCGGGTGTTGCTCTAACCAATTGAACTACTTGGACCCCGATCTCCACCTGTCACGGGTGTTGCTCTAACCCAATGAGTTGCTTAACTTTCATCCCTCCAACCTCTCACCCGAACAGAACTGGTCATGTGTATGATGGTCACCCATCCAATAACTAACCCAGCGCATTGTTGCTTAACTTTCATCCCTCCAACCTCTCTCCCGAATAGAACTGGTCATGTGTATGATGGTCACCCATCCAATACCTGATTCAGCGCAGTGTTGCTTAACTTTCATCCCTCCAACCTCTCACCCGAACATTACTGGTCATATGTATTATGGTCACCCATCCAATACCTGACACAGCGCAGTGTTGCTTAACTTTTATCCCTCCAACCTCTCTCCCAAACAGAACTGGTCATGTGTATGATGATCACCCATCCAATAACTAACCCAGCGCATTGTTGCTTAACTTTCATCCCTCCAACCTCTCTCCCGAACAGAACTGGTCATGTGTATGATGGTCACTCATCCAATACCTGACGCAGCGCAGTGTTGCTTAACTTCGGTGATCTCAAGAGAAACGGGTATTTGATATTTCTTTTCTTTAAATGGCATGGACAGTATTCAAACAAAATGAATCTTCTAAAAAAATATGCCTACAGCGAACAGCAAGAAGATCGTTTTTTTGTCAACCATTTTAGCTGTCGTTTTGAATTCTGAAAAAAACAGTTTTGAAATTGAAGACAGCTCGTGCAGGAAAATAAAATTTCAAAGCCTTGTTTATGAATCTGTTTGCCATATTATCTTTTAAAAACAAACGTCCCAAGAGAATTGTTTGAAATTGCAACTGAACCCCTCGGGCTAACCATTATGTGGGTAAAATTCACGGCCCACTGAATATTATAGAAATTTTGACAGAAATGATTTTGAAAAAAAAAACGGCTGTAGTAATATTTACATTTCGCAGCTCTTTTGTTTATTGTTTTGCGTTGAAAACTCGTTAATTTCGAGTTAAAAAATATTGGATGAATCTTTTTGTTTCTGTCAATCTGTCAAAGTCATCAAGACATGAACAACAAATTGTTGTTTACATTAAAACAATCACCGTTCCTTTTCACAAAATCACCGTCATTTTACAGCCGTTTGCTATTTGATCAATTCATATTTTTAATCTAATATACATTTTTAGTTGCCCGCCAAAAATCTTACAACCCCTTATTTGTTTCTTTTTTAAGTACAGTTATTATTATTCATTAACGGGTTGTTAATTATTTAACGTGTCGCTAAAAAACTGGATTTTCTTATGGTTACCATAAGGATTTAATTATTTTTGCAATGGCACGGGCAAAATACAAAAATCGTATCAGAAAAACAAAATAAAAATATTTATTTTTTTATAACCAGGTGGCAGAAAAGATAAAGAATTACATTTTGCCAATTCAATATTTTTGTCAGCTAATTATTCGTTATTTTTCGAGGTAAAAGTTTAACGTTAGCGCTATGTTAGTACAGTTTAACATTAGCGCTATGGTAGTACAGTTTAACATTAGCGCTATGGTAGTACAGTTTAACATTAGCGCTATGGTAGTACAGTTTAACATTAGCGCTATGGTAGTACGGTTTAACATTAACGCTATGGTAGTACAGTTTAACATTAGCGCTATGGTAGTACAGTTTAACATTAGCGCTATGGTAGTACAGTTTAACATTAGCGCTATGGTAGTACAGTTTAACATTAGCGCTATGCTAGTACGGTTTAACCTATAAAACAGTTATTTTACATTTGAAATACAACGTAGGTGGTTATTAATTCTACTATTATTTAAATCCTTTGCACGTGAAAGCAATTTTTTAGTTCTATTTCGTTGAGTAATTGCAAGAGAAATGAACGATATGTTCCGGGAAATTCAATCACCTTCCTAATGGAGTTAGGATGCGTTGGAATAGATGCTATTAGAGATAGTAAATTAGGTTTCACCGTCGCTGGAACGCTAGGACAGGAGACAAAATGGCTAATTTGATTCTAGAGTGTCTCACAGCTTTCTTGATTGTCACTGAGAGCGGTAAGTTAGTTTTGAGGTGGCGCAGGCGAGGTTTGTTGTAATTCTCCTGTGCCGTGCGTGTGGTCAGTGGTTAGATTGAAGATTGTTTCCACTTTGTTTGACAAAGGAAGATGGCGGCGTTTGCTTTTCAAAGGATGTGGATTCGCTTTTGGTGAAATTTAAAGTGAAATGTGGTTTGTTTTAAAGGTAAAGACACAAGTAGTGCATTTTTAGTGAACTTTAAATATTATAATAAATGTTTTAATTACAATGTCTTACAATGTTAAAAATGTTTTAAAAGTGAATTCGAAATTGAAATGTGAAGCTACAATAATTTCAAAAAAAAATCTGTAAAAAAAGGAAAAATTGCATATTTCCGTTTTTGAAAAAAAATCATACTATTTGGTTTTTGAATGCTCAGTAAAAATAAACTAATATTTTTGACGTTTCGTAATATTTTCCACATTACTTTACCGAGCGAAAGTAAGACATTAATGTGGAAATAAAATCAATAATAATCGAAATTATAGTAAAATATTACAAAGAAAATAATTTTAACTATGATTGTTTTTAGACTCAAGTCTACTCGATGTAAACTTAGCACTAGTTTTAACAAAAACTATTTCAACTGGGTTTTCAATGCTAAGTTCAGTTGTCCTTTACTTAGCATTCAAAACCTATTTCACATAGTTTTTCTTAAAGCTTACTATTATTTTAAAAAAGCTTTAAATAGCAAAACACGTCATAAAATCATCATCTTTATATTGAATATTTCTGAATCCCACCGCTGCCACAATTGTAAATGTATTTTTCCTTCTTTCTTCGCGTGATTTTCGCCCCACCCAGTTTTTGTGAGAGTTAAGCGTACTTTTGGGCGAGTGAGTGTCCAACATTGAGTTCTGCTTCGTTCCACGTCAATGAACGTGAATTCTACGAAAACCATTTCCCCGTTTCCTGCCCCGACGCTGGCGACGTACAGTCCGTGTCTGTTAAACCGCGTAAGAAAAACAATAATTGGTAATAAATCTTATAGACGCACTTTTAAAGTGATTTTATCAGAAATCAGTTTGTGTCATCAGTCCTCTGGATTCAAGAACTGGCCAAGTTTAATCTTTAAATAAGCTAAACACAAAAATACACTAACATCGTCCCAAAAAGCATGTGTCCAAGTAGCTCAATTGGTTAGAGCAACACTCGCGACAGGTGGAGATCGGGGTCCAAGTAGCTCAATTGGTTAGAGCAAAACCCGCGACAGGTGGAGATCGGGGTCCGAGTAGCTCAATTGGTTAGAACAACACCCGCGACAGGTGGAGATAGGGGTCCAAGTAGCTCAATTGGTTAGAGCAACACCCGCGACAGGTGGAGATCGGGGTCCGAGTAGCTCAATTGGTTAGAACAACACCCGCGACAGGTGGAGATCGGGGTCCGAGTAGCTCAATTGGTTAGAGCAACATCCGCGACAGGTGGAGATCGGGGTCCAAGTAGCTCAATTAGTTAGAGCAACACCCGCGACAGGTGGAGATAGGGGTCCAAGTAGCTCAATTGGTTAGAGCAACACCCGCAACAGGTGGAGATCGGGGTCCAAGTAGCTCAATTGGTTAGAACAACACCGGGATATTCGTAGTAAAATTGAGTATTCTCAAAGATGATAATTTTACTAGATACGTTCATAAAAGATGAGAATTTTGCTCTTTTCAAAATTCCGATGCATTTTTGTTCATTTTCCAATTAAGTTATTGATTAAAAAATACTGTTCTCTTTTTTGTCTTCATATCAATCATAAATGGCCGACACGATATTTCTTTTTTCCATTTTATATCCACACTTATCCTTTTCTTAAAAACCCAATACTTCTCTCTCTTTTGCTATTTTCTTCTAAATTCAATTTTCATCGCTTCTCGACGCAAGATGGTCATCTCAGCCGCTAGTTCTACGCCAAGTGAACTAAACACATGTCCTAGTTACTAAATCAATAACTCACCTGACCTTCTAGCGGAAGCTTCGTGTACAGCGACAGCAATGACCGACATCGGTTGTCATGGAAAGCTCAACATCTTCATGGGATGGGAGCCGCCATTATGACCTTTAACTCTTGGTTCAAGGCCAAACCACAGTGTAGACAAAATATTCAAGAACCTAAAGCTAAAATAAAACTTTAATCAAACGTGTAAATCGGCATTTTTAGCTTTGGCACGACTTTAAAGGCATAGATCAAAAGAAACCGATTGAACATTTTAAGTGCCTGATGGAAATACGATATGCCAATTTGTAAAATCTTAATGATAAGCCGAACGATATGGTATATTAAAAAAAAACACCGGTGCTCGTAAGATCACCGAAGTTAAGCAACACTGCGCTGAGTCAGGTATTGGATGGGTGATAGATTTAAATAGCTCTGTCAGGTGATCTCAGCATCTCCATGGCTACCAAACGTTAAATCTACCATTGAACCTCCTATGCTAGGCCATGATATACCCGTGGTAACATAAGATAGCAGAATTGAGAAGCTCTGTCAGGCGATCTCAGCATCTCTATGGCTACCAAACTTTGAATCTACCATTGAACCTCCTATGCTAGGCCATGATATACCCGTGGTAACATAAGATAGCAGAATTGAGAAGCTCTGTCAGGCGATCTCAGCATCTCCATGGCTACCAAACGTTAAATCTACCATTGAACCTCCTATGCTAGGCCATGATATACCCGTGGTAACATAACATAGCAGAATTGAGAAGCACTGTCAGGCGATCTCAGCATCTCCATGGCTACCAAACGTTGAATCTACCATTGAACCTCCTATGCTAGGCCATGATATACCCGTGGTAACATAAGATAGCAGAATTGAGAAGCTCTGTCAGGCGATCTCAGCATCTCCATGGCTACCAAACGTTGAATCTACCATTGAACCTCCTATGCTAGGCCATGATATACCCGTGGTAACATAAGATTGCAGAATTGAGAAGCTCTGTCAGGCGATCTCAGCATCTCCATGGCTACCAAACGTTAAATCTACCATTAAAACTCCTTTGCTAGTCAAAAAAAAAAATCAAATATGTAAATGTAGAGCTACGTTCTAGCATTGACTGCAAAGGGAACCATTTTTACTGATGAGGGAGAACAAAAGACGGGGGTGAGGTTAACAGTTGAAGGAAAGAGATAAAGGTACGTGAATCACCTTGGGGAAAACATGATGCTCGCATTTCTTTTCATTCTATTTTTATTACCAATTTCATTGCTGTCAGTTCTTGTCAATGTGGAACCAGAAGCAAGGCACGTGCACCAAAGTGAGTTCAAGGATCATAAAAAGTTTGAATCGTACGCTTTTTGTGAATATCATGAACCTTTATGGTTAAAATTAGTTTTTCTTGCTTTTTCATCCAATTTTTGAATTCATAAGAAAAACAATTCTTTTAAATCATAGACTAGATTTGTGCCTCTGTCCCAGTGCAACTTTCACGTGTTTGACTGGACATGTGACTCTGTCCCAGTGCAACTTTCACGTGTTCGACTGGGTATGTGACTCTGTCCCAGTGCAACTTTCACGTGTTCGACTGGGCATGTGACTCTGTCCCAGTGCAACTTTCACGTGTTCGACTGGACATGTGACTCTGTCCCAGTGCAACTTTCACGTGTTCGACTGGGCATGTGACTCTGTCCCAGTGCAACTTTCACGTGTTCGACTGGGCATGTGACTCTGTCCCAGTGCAACTTTCACGTGTTCGACTGGGCATGTGACTGTCCCAGTGCAACTTTCACGTGTTCGACTGGGCATGTGACTCTGTCCCAGTGCAACTTTCACGTGTTCGACTGGGCATGTGACTGCCCCAGTACCACTTTTATCTTCAAACCCATTAATCAAAAATATTTATAAATACTCTATCGAAAGTTAGGTTGTATTTTACTAATACGGTTTAACCTTTATAACTGAATTGACACAAAATGAAAAGCTGAAACCCATCACGGAACCAACCACACCATCATACCGCTAATTAAACTTTTCTGCTGTTTCAAAATAGAATTTCATTTCAACTTCGTTGAAGCGACTAAAATGATTTTCATGTCCCAACATCGTTAAACTTTGACACGAGCAGCGCAGGTTTCTTCTTGTTGTTGATGTACTTAACTTTGTTGTCTATTAAAGGTGAAGTGAAATTGATTACCGTTTGCCAGGGAAGGCGTTGCATTGGATTAGAGGCCAGTGCATGACGTTTGGAAAGACGACCAACCAGGATTATTAACTACAGTCTAGCCCGTGAGAGACGATACCAGCACAAGGACTGTCCCCTGCATTGCTACAGTCTAGCCCGTGAGAGAAGATACCAGCACAAGGACTGTCCCTGCATTGCTACAGTCTAGCCCGTGAGAGAAGATACCAGCACAAGGACTGTCCCCTGCATTGCTACAGTCTAGCCCGTGTGAGAAGATACCAGCACAAGGACTGTCCCCTGCATTGCTACAGTCTAGCCCGTGAGAGAAGATACCAGCACAAGGACTGTCCCCTGCATTGCTACAGTCTAGCCCGTGAGAGAAGATACCAGCACAAGGACTGCCCCCTAAATTGCTACAGTCTAGCCCGTGAGAGAAGATACCAGCACAAGGACTGCCCCCTAAATTGCTACAGTCTAGCCCGTGAGAGAAGATACCAGCACAAGGACTGTCCCCTGCATTGCTACAGTCTAGCCCGTGAGAGAAGATACCAGCACAAGGACTGCCCCCTAAATTGCTACAGTCTAGCCCGTGAGAGAAGATACCAGCACAAGGACTGTCCCCTGCATTGCTACAGTTTAGCCCGTGAGAGAAGATACCAGCACAAGGACTGTCCCTGCATTGCTACAGTCTAGCCCGTGAGAGAAGATACCAGCACAAGGACTGACCCCTGCATTGCTACAGTCTAGCCCGTGAGAGAAGATACCAGCACAAGGACTGTCCCCTGCATTGCTACAGTCTAGCCTGTGAGAGAAGATACCAGCACAAGGACTGTCCCCTGCATTGCTACAGTCTAGCCCGTGAGAGAAGATACCAGCACAAGGACTGTCCCCTGCATTGCTACAGTTTAGCCCGTGAGAGAAGATACCAGCACAAGGACTGTCCCCTGCATTGCTACAGTCTAGCCCGTGAGAGAAGATACCAGCACAAGGATTGTCCCCTGCATTGCTACAGTCTAGCCCGTGAGAGAAGATACCAGCACAAGTACAGCACAAGAAAAACATTTGGTTGCATGTTAGATTTGAAAACATCTCATCATTTCTCCATTGACTTCAAAGATATTCAGTTTTTTGTGACAGGGATAATATATGTTGAAAATGCCAGGTGATCTTTTGAGCTGTGAATCTTACGTTGAGCAGGTAACGGTTGATCCTTTATAAAGTCTGTACTGGAGATAGAAGGACTTTTATATGCTAATACATGTTTTTACTCAAAGCTCTTGGGCTTAACGCTACGAGCTATTTTAATAATCATATGAATATTAAGATTTGCAACGTCGTTGACTTTGAAGATATTTTAAGAGCATTACATAATTTAAAAAAAATGCTTTGAAGATTGTTTAATTTGTTCTCTGCTTCTTAATTAGAGATTATATTTCTTAGTTGACTTTTTATGGAAGGTGAGATTAATTTTTTTGATGTAAGATTTGTTTTGCTGATGAATTCCACGAATATCTTTAGAATTTTAAGGCAAATTTTTTTTTTTTTTTTTTTTTTTAAGACCACTTTTATACCAACTCAAATATTGATGCTCAAATGGGACATTTAATTGACATAGGGCAGTTCGTGGTCCTAATAATAAAATACCACGCGCATTGCAAGCGTTTGCAATTTAAATAATATTTCATCTAAATTCAACAACGAATCCAACGTCAAATTGGAGTTACTCGAGATTGACAGGTTGTGACGTGATATAGCGTCACTAGAATCAGAGTGACTGTGAGTATTCACAGCCTCTTGGTTCTACTCCTTGGAGATCCATCATTGGCATCAAATACACTAAAATCTTCTCAAAAAGCCAGTGTCCAAGTAGCTCAATTGGTTAGAGCAACACCCGCGACAGGTGGAGATCGGGGTCCAAGTAGCTCAATTGGTTAGAGCAACACCCGCGACAGGTGGAGATCGGGGTCCAAGTAGCTCAATTGGTTAGAGCAACACCCACGACAGGTGGAGATCGGGGTCCAAGTAGCTCAATTGGTTAGAACAACACCCGCGACAGGTGGAGATCGGTGTCCAAGTAGCTCAATTGGTTAGAGCAACATCCGCGACAGGTGGAGATCGGGGTCCAAGTAGCTCAATTTGTTAGAGCAACACCCGCGTCAGGTGGAGATCGGGATCCAAGTAGCTCAATTGGTTAGAGCAACACCCGCGACAGGTGGAGATCGGGATCCAAGTAGCTCAATTGGTTAGAGAAACACCCGCGACAGGTGGAGATCGGGGTCCAAGTAGCTCAATTGGTTAGAGCAACACCCGCGACAGGTGGAGATCGGGGTCCAAGTAGCTCAATTGGTTAGAGCAACACCCGCGACAGGTGGAGATCGGGGTCCAAGTAGCTCAATTGGTTAGAGCAACACCCGCGACAGGTGGAGATCGGGGTCCAAGTAGCTCAATTGGTTAGATCAACACCCACGACAGGTGGAGATCGGGGTCCAAGTAGCTCAATTGGTTAGAACAACACCCGTGACAGGTGGAGATCGGGGTGCAAGTAGCTCAATTGGTTAGAGCAACACCCGCGACAGGTGGAGATCGGGGTCCAAGTAGCTCAATTGGTTAGAGCAACACCCGCGACAGGTGGAGATCGGGGTCCAAGTAGCTCAATTGGTTAGAGCAACATCCGTGACAGGTGGAGATCGGGGTCCAAGTAGCTCAATTGGTTAGAGCAACACCCGCGACAGGTTGAGATCGGGATCCAAGTAGTTTAATTGGTTAGAGCAACACCCGCGACAGGTGGAGATCGGGGTCAAAGTAGCTCAATTGGTTAGAGCAACACTCGCGACAGGTGGAGATCGGGGTTCGAGTCCCCGTTTGGGCATCAATTTTTGAGATGTTTTTCTCTTACAATCTTTTGAAAAACAAACCATTCTAGCTTCACAGCAAAAGGAAAATAAGTTACTTGTTTTTTTAGTGACTATTTAAAACAACAGTTGGCCCACCTGTCATCCCAAAACAACAGTTGGTCCACCTGTCATCCCAAAACAACAGTTGGTCCACTTGTCATCCCAAAACAACAGTTGGTCCACCTGTCATCCCAAAACAATAGTTGGTAAACCTGTCATCCCAAAACAACAGTTGGTCCACCTGTCATCCCAAAACAACAGTTGGTAAACCTGTCATCCCAAAACAACAGTTGGTCCACCTGTCATCCCAAAACAACAGTTGGTCCACCTGTCATCCCAAAACAACAGTTGGTCCACCTGTCATCCCAAAACAACAGTTGGTCCACCTGTCATCCCAAAACAACAGTTGGTCCACCTGTCATCCCAAAACAACAGTTGGCCCACCTGTCATCCCAAAACAACAGTTGGTCCACCTGTCATCCCAAAACAACAGTTGGTCCACCTGTCATCCCAAAACAACAGTTGGTCCACCTGTCATCCCAAAACAACAGTTGGTCCACCTGTCATCCCAAAACAACAGTTGGTCCACCTGTCATCCCAAAACAACAGTTGGTCCACCTGTCATCCCAAAACAACAGTTGGTCCACCTGTCATCCCAAAACAACAGTTGGTCCACCTGTCATCCCAAAACAACAGTTGGTCCACCTGTCATCCCAAAACAACAGTTGGTAAACCTGTCATCCCAAAACAACAGTTGGTCCACCTGTCATCCCAAAACAACCGGTTGCCCCCTTTTTTTTTTTGCTTTGAAGTTGTTTTTAAAAAAATTCGTTCTACATTTAACATTTTTGTAATCTCTTGGCTGAAATGTTTACTTAAATACTAAAATGTCTACTTAACTTAACAAAGTCTTCGATTACCTTTAATATTTGCAGTAAGTGCACAATAATTTCTTAATCCTCTATAAAATATAATTTTATTAACCTTGCCTTTCATACACCCAATTTATTTCCCATCTAGCTTTATGTTCGTGATTTCTTAAATCAAGTCTGTTTTCAATTTTCTGTCGGTAAAACATCCTCATGAACAGAAGGGAAAATCCGTTGCAAGATTTTGAATTCATTTAATTTTAAAATCACATTATTTTTCTTTAAACGAACAACCACTTCACCAAAAAACCTGTCAAAACGCAGCCAACAAAACTGAACATTAGCAAAACAAAACAAAAACTAACCTTAAATGTGTCTCTTTTCTGTTGCAGATCGTGCAAGATTTGAATAATTTCGACGCCAAGAATTATCACGCATCAAAACTCCAGTGCTACCAACAAAACTTGACAAAGTTTACAACCGCTTCTCAGTACCCAGTGTTGACAACATCACACATTTATAAAGTTTAACACGAACGACAGTTGGTACCAAACCGAATAATTTACGATCTTAAAATTGAAATTTATGCACAAGCTCAAACGGTAATCGGTGATATTTATAATGTTTACCGTTAACAAAGCTTTAAAGTTGTTTTAAAAGAACTAAACACTCTTTCGATAGATTGTGAAGATTTATAGAAATTAACCAAACGGTGAAGTCGTTTTTAAAACTTTTGGTAAAGCCGTTAAATGAAACAATCTAATTCTGAAGAGCTCGGCATTTAAATAAGTTGAGTTAGAAATCTTAACTGAAAAATATTAAAAAAACAGTGAAAAAAACTAGCAGAGTTTATTTGTATTTTATTATTATAAACACTACTACCGTCTCAAAATAATAGCTGGTTTAAAAATCCATAATGAAACACTGTGACACTTTAAACCCAACGAAAAGTGAGGTTAGAACCACAAATCTACCAACTTGAAGAATAACCTGAAACAAAATGGACGAACCCGACGTGGGAGGTCCGATATACTTGGGAGGCATCGCTCCCCTTACAGAGCACTTGGCCGACAACTCAAGCGATAACAAGGAACTTGAATGTCTCTTACTTCAATACCACGAGGAAGCGAATCCAGGACCTCAGACGGCCAAGTTGTTCTGTCCGCCATCTTGGGATAGGCTTCTGTGTTGGCCTAAAACTGAAGGTGGCACGATGGCGTTTCAGCAATGCATGGATGAGCTTAACGGAATCAAATACGATACTAACGGTAAGTTTTAACGGTTGGTTAATTAATTTGTTGTGTTTAACGACGCACTGTTTTACTCAAGGGTCATGTGGTACTGGTCTAATGGCGTAAGTGAATGATTGGATGATGATGAAGCTAACCTAGCCTAGAAGGGAGGAGGGGAAACTCGGTGCCGGTACGTAGCATACTCCTGTCGAAGACCAAGGGGACCACCGGCTTAACATTAGTTTTTAAGTTATTGACCCTGATTATTTTATTTAGATGCATTTAGGATGCTTGAACTAGGTAATTGTTATAATTTTATGTGGTTCTTTTTTTATTGAAAAATTGTCAGGACTGCTCTAACCCTTGATAAAGTAACAGGTACAAGTTACGAAACGTTGGGAAATTTAGCTGTTCTTCACTTAGCATTGAAAACCCAGTTGAAATAGTTTTTGTTAAAACTAGCGCTAAGTTTACATCAAGTAGACATGAGTCTAAAAAATGCAAAGCAGTCATATGTCGGCCATTGTTTGTGCAGATGATAAAACATTAACAAAATGGCGGAACATCTCAAACATATTTGATTTCATTACAGCTGTTTCTTTCTCACTTAAATATTATTGTGAACATGAATCTGTTAGGACGTCTTAGCGTAGCTTGAAAGTTGCCAGCCTCACCTTCCCACGACAAAATCGCTCTCTTGAAGAAGTAAATCTAATCTCTCTGCGAACTCTGCCAAGCTAATGGAATCTCACCGTCTTTATCTCTTATCTTTATATTCGAACTGACAGAGAAATCGCAGAAAACGGATAAAGATATAAAAAATTCACAAACTCACCTTAAGTGAACGTAGGCTCACGTAAACTAGTTTAATATGACATCATTGGGTTGCAAAGGTTCTTCGAATTTAGAGAAAAGTGGAAAGAATTCTGTCCCGGCTTCGCAATTTAGAAAATAATCTTGGAGTTTAAAAAAAAAACATATTTTAAGACGAGAGATCGAAATGTTTTATCAGAAATGATTTCTGTACCAATTGTGAGTAAGGCTGGGACATGGATCATGGGGGCAGGGTCCAGTCAAGGCTGGGACATGGGACATGGGACATGGGACATGGGACATGGGACATGGGACATGGGACATGGGGGCAGGGTCCAGGCAAGACTGGGACATGGGACATGGGAGCAGGGTCCAGGCAAGGCTGGGACATGGGATATGGGGGCAGGGTCCAGGCAAGGCTGGGACATGGGACATGGGGGCAGGGTCCAGGCAAGGCTGGGACATGGGACATGGGACATGGGACACGAGACATGGGACATGGAGGCAGGGTCCAGGCAAGGCTGGGACATGGGATATGGGGGCAGAGTCTAGGCAAGGCTGGGACATGGGACATGGGGGCAGGGTCCAGGCAAGGCTGGGACACGGGACATGGGGGCAGGATCCAGGCAAGGCTGGGACATGGGACATGGGGGCAGGGTCCAGGCAAGGCTGGGACATGGGACATGGGGGCAGGGTCCAGGCAAGGCTGGGACATGGGACATGGGATATGGGGGCAGGGTCCAGGCAAGTCTGGGACATGGGACATGGGGGCAGGGTCCAGGCAAGGCTGGGACATGGGACATGGGGGCAGGGTCCAGGCAAGGCTGGGACATGGGACATGGGGGCAGGGTCCAGGCAAGGCTGGGACATGGGATATGGGGGCCGGGTCCAGGCAAGGCTGGGACATGGTACATGGGACATGGGGGCAGGGTCCAGGCAAGGCTGGGACATGGGACGTCAACTCCAATTTGACGTTGGATGCGTTGTTGAATTTAGATGAAATCTTATTTAAATTGCATACGCTTGCAATGCGCGGGGTATTTTATTATTATGAACATTGGAAAGGTCTCAAAAATTGATAGCACTGCCTGTGTCCGCTAGTTTTTATTCCGGGAAGAAATAAATCAAATATTAAGTAAAAATCACTGTTGATATAAATGCAGACTTTCTTCGTTTCAGCAATTTTTTCTGAGTTCAGTTTGCCATTTCATCCGCACGAGAGATTCCTTGCCTTCGCATGTTCGCCTCGAGGCAGGTTTTATAATTCAAATGCCAGCCAGCAAAACTTTCCCTTCACAGGTAACACGCGTGCGTGGTACGTACGTCACACAAGAGATAACGTTCAAACATTACCAAACATTTTCACAGCCAAAGGGAAACAGAACCATTTTTCAAAAACCTTCTGGAGTTTATTTCCAACTTGATTAATTAAACAGGGCCGTGACCGTTCACAAAATTGCAAGCTTTATTCCGTGCGCTTCGCTGTAAAGCTATTTTCATTAGATTGCCATGACAACAGTCGTTCTAACCACCATTACCATAGAGTTTATAGATAAAGTCAGAGTCACAGCGGTCATGTTAAACTTGCTGCTGAGCAAACGAGGCCGGCAACACGTGGTAACGGTAGGTGCCACCCGATGGCGCTTGCTGCTGAGCAAACGAGGCTGGCAACACGTGGTAACGGTAGGTGCCACCCGATGGCGCTTTCTGCTGAGCAAACGAGGCCGGCAACACGTGGTAACGGTAGGTGCCACCCGATAGCGCTTGCTGCTGAGCAAACGAGGTCGGAAACACGTGGTAACGGTAGGTGCCACCCAATGGCGCTTGCTGCTGAGCAAACGAGGCCGGCAACACGTGGTAACGGTAGGTGTCACCAGATGGCGCTTGCTGCTGAGCAAACGAGGCCGGCAACACGTGGTAACGGTAGGTGCCACCCGATGGCGCTTGCTGCTGAGCAAACGAGGCTGGCAACACGTGGTAACGGTAGGTGCCACCCGATAGCGCTTGCTGCTGAGCAAACGAGGTCGGAAACACGTGGTAACGGTAGGTGCCACCCGATGGCGCTTGCTGCTGAGCAAACGAGGCCGGCAACACGTGGTAACGGTAGGTGCCACTCGATGGCGCTTGCTGCTGAGCAAACGAGGCCGGCAACACGTGGTAACGGTAGATGCCACCCGATGGCGCTTGCTTCTGAGCAAACGAGGCCGGCAACACGTGGTAACGGTAGGTGCCACCCGATGGCGCTTGCTGCTGAGCAAACGAGGCCGGCAACACGTGGTAACGGTAGGTGCCACCCGATGGCGCTTGCTGCCGAGCAAACGAGGCCGGCAACACGTGGTAACGGTAGGTGCCACCCGATGGCGCTTGCTGCTGAGCATGTGATACGACGTCACAACCTGTAGATTAGTTTTAATTATCTAAAATTTGATTTAAATTGCAAACGCTTGCAATGCGCGGGGTATTTAATTATTATGAACACTAGAACCGTCTCAAAAATTGGTATTTAATAATAAAATACCCCGCGCATTGCAAGCGTTTGCAATTTAAATAAATTTTCACACATTTTTCCTCGTTTTTATGATAATATATTTAAGTATTGATATATTCAAGCAATCAAACAAACGGAAACGGAAACAAAACGGAAACTCAAGGTACAAAAATAACGCAATGCAAATCGAAATATTAAAATGACCTACAAGACAATCATATCAACTCACACAAAATATCCCCAGGGGTTAATGTTTCAACTCACATTTAACAATCAGACAATGAAAACATAACACATTTGTACACAAAAGCTGAATTCCATCCAACGCCATGCTTTGTTCCTCGCCTCTCTTTTCAAATTCATTTTGATTAATGACTTTCCACTTACAAATGACTTCCAACGTCCACTGCTACCAACATAACTCATTGCCAACCCTTGAAAATCCCTGCTGAAAGATCGATTGACGTCACAGGCTTAAAGCAGAGTCAATTAATGTTTTTACATCACAGATTAATCGTCCTCCTGGCAGTGACCTCGTTTTGAACCTCTTTTAACAAATTGCTTCCCGTAAGTGAGAAATTACCAGCTAAAAAAAACATTAAATTTATGTCAAATAGCTCAACATTTCATAACCTGACAGTCAATAGACCAGTGTTACAGAGACAGTCAATAGACCAGTGTTACAGAGACAGTCAATAGACCAGTGTCACAGAGACAGTCAATAGACCAGTGTCACAGAGACAGTCAATAGACCAGTGTCACAGAGACAGCCAATAGACCAGTGTCATAGAGACAGTCAATAGACCAGTGTCACAGAGACAGTCAATAGACCAGTGTCACAGAGACAGGCAATAGACCAGTGTCACAGAGACAGTCAATAGACCAGTGTCACAGAGACAGTCAATAGACCAGTGTCACAGAGACAGTCAATAGACCAGTGTCACAGAGACAGTCAATAAACCAGTGTCACAGAGACAGTCAATAGACCAGTGTCACAGAGACAGTCAATAGACCAGTGTCACAGAGACAGTCAATAGACCAGTGTCACAGAGACAGGCAATAGACCAGTGTCACAGAGACAGCCAATAGACCAGTGTCACAGAGACAGTCAATAGACCAGTGTCACAGAGACAGCCAATAGACCAGTGTCACAGAGACAGTCAATAGACCAGTGTCACAGAGACAGCCAATATACCAGTGTCACAGAGACAGACAATAGACCAGTGTCACAGAGACAGTCAATAAACCAGTGTCACAGAGACAGTCAATAGACCAGTGTCACAGAGACAGTCAATAGACCAGTGTTACAGAGACAGTCAATAGACCAGTGTCACAGAGACAGTCAATAGACCAGTGTCACAGAGACAGCCAATAGACCAGTGTCACAGAGACGGTCGATAGACCAGTGTCATAGAGACAGCCAAAAGACCAGTGTTACAGAGACAGTCAATAGACCAGTGTCACAGAGACAGCCAATAGACCAGTGTCACAGAGACAGTCAATAGACCATTGTCACAGAGACAGCCAATAGACCAGTGTCACAGAGACAGTCAATAGACCAGTGTCACAGAGACAGCCAATAACCCAGTGTCATAGAGACAGCCAATAGACCAGTGTCACATAGACAGTCAATAGACCATTGTCACAGAGACAGCCAATAGACCAGTGTCACAGAGACAGCCAATAGACCAGTGTCACAGAGACAGTCAATAGACCATTGTCACAGAGACAGCCCATAGACCAGTGTCACAGAGACAGTCAATAGACCAGTGGCGCAGAGACAGCCAATAGACCAGTGTCACAGAGACAACCAATAGACCAGTGTCACAGAGACAGTCAATAGACCAGTGTCACAGAGACAGTCAATAGACCAGTGTCACAGAGACAGTCAATATACCAGTGTCACAGAGACAGCCAATAGACCAGTGTCACAGAGACAGCCAATAGACCAGTGTCACAGAGACAGCCAATAGACCAGTTCACAGAGACAGCCAATAGACCAGTGTCACAGAGACAGCCAATAGACCAGTGTCACAGAGACAGCCAATAGACCAGTGTCACAGAGACAGTCAATAGACCAGTGTCACAAAGACAGTCAATAGACCAGTGTCACAGAGACAGCCAATAGACCAGTGTCATAGAGACAGCCAATAGACCAGTGTCACAGAGACAGCCAATAGACCAGTTCACAGAGACAGCCAATAGACCAGTGTCACAGAAACAGCCAATAGACCAGTGTCACAGGACAGCCAATAGACCAGTTCACAGAGACAGCCAATAGACCAGTGTCACAGAGACAGTCAATAGACCAGTGTCACAGAGACAGCCAATAGACCTGCTGTTGGACAGGAGCAGCCAGCACAGTGTGTCAAAGTGACAAGGCTAAGCGGTGGGCGGTCCTTGGTGCTGTTGGACAGGAGCAGCCAACACAGTGTGTCAAAGGGACAAGGCTAAGCGGTGGGCGGTCCTTGGTGCTGTTGGACAGGAGCAGCCAACACAGTGTGTCAAAGGGACATGGCTAAGCGGTGGCCGGTCCTTGGTGCTGTTGGACAGGAGCAGCCATCACAGTGTATTAAAGTGACAAGACTAAGCGGTGACCGGTCCTTGGTGCTGTTGGACAGGAGCAGCCAACACAGTGTGTCAAAGTGACAAGGCTAAGCGGTGACCGGTCCTTGGTGCTGTTAGACAGGAGCAGCCAACACAGTGTGTCAAAGTGACAAGGCTAAGCGGTGGCTGGTCCTTGGTGCTGTTGGACAGGAGCAGCCAACACAGTGTGTCAAAGTGACAAAGCTAAGCGGTGGCCGGTCCTTGGTACTGTTGGACAGGAGCAGCTAACACAGTGTGTCAAAGAGACAAGGCTAAGCGGTGGCCGGTCCTTGGTGCTGTTGGACAGGAGCAGCCAACACAGTGTGTCAAAGTGACAAGGCTAAGCGGTGACCGGTCCTTGGTGCTGTTGGACAGGAGCAGCCAACACAGTGTGTCAAAGTGACAAGGCTAAGCGGTGACCGGTCCTTGGTGCTGTTGGACAGGAGCAGCCAACACAGTGTGTCAAAGGGACAAGGCTAAGCGGTGGCCGGTCTTTGGTGCTGTTGGACAGGAGCAGCCAACACAGTGTGTCAAAGTGACAAGGCTAAGCGGTGGCCGGTCCTTGGTGCTGTTGGACAGGAGCAGCCAACACAGTGTGTCAAAGTGACAAGGCTAAGTGGTGGCCGGTCCTCGGTGCTGTTGGACAGGAGCAGCCAACACAGTGTGTCAAAGTGACAAGGCTAAGCGGTGGCCGGTCCTTGGTGCTGTTGGACAGGAGCAGCCAACACAGTGTGTCAAAGTGACAAGGCTAAGCGGTGGCCGGTCCTTGGTGCTGTTGGACAGGAGCAGCCAACACAGTGTGTCAAAGTGACAAGGCTAAGCGGTGGCCGGTCCTTGGTGCTGTTGGACAGGAGCAGCCAACACAGTGTGTCAAAGTGACAAGGCTAAGCGGTGGCCGGTCCTTGGTGCTGTTGGACAGGAGTGGGCAACGCCTTCACTTGTGCTTGTGTTTTGTTTTCAGAGAATGCCACGAAGTGGTGCCACCACAACGGCACGTGGGCGAATGTAACGAATTATGACGCATGCCGGGATCTGAACCTGGTGCATCTGGGGGAACCGGGGATCGAAGTCACGACCACGTTGTACTATATCGGCTACACGATCTCGCTGGTGGCGCTCAGCATTGCGGTCGGCATCTTTGTGTACTTCAAGTGAGTTTTTCTTTTAATTGGGGAATGTTTTTATGCCTCTAATAATTGGAACGTAAGGATTAAAAAAAAATAATTGGCTGTTTCTTGGGGAAAACTCATATCTCATGCAGAACCGTGGATTTTTTTCTAAATGTTCTTTTTGCTGAATAGAATGTACTTCAAAAATGTATTGTGCTTTACCCGAGCTAAGGACAACGTAAATGTGAATCAACAAAGCATAAAACCTGACCGTTTTATATTTAAAAAATATCTATTTTTGTGCATAAAGTTGGCTTACGACGGATTACAAATGAATTTCTTTTTTCAAAATTTTCTTTGACACCGTTCATGCGCAGTAGCCGTCAAAACTTAACCACTTTTCGGTGCCATTTTGTGCCTCTCACAAAGTTTGGGCTCATAGCTAACGACCCGTTAAAGATAACGAAAAATGAAATAAAAAAATTGAAAATCACTTGCCAAAATATACATAAAAAATGTTTTTTTTTTCAACCCAAGTTCAGGACAACGTAAATAAGACAAAGTAAAACATTTTCGAAAAAATACACTTGTTTTGATCTTTTGTCTGGCATCCATTGTTGGCTTAGAGCTGAACAAAGTTGGAGTCAAATAAACGAAAAAAAAACCTTTCGTTTGATTATACAACATAATCCAGTGCGTCGTTAAACGCAACAAATGAAGTTTCTTCAGAAACAATCGAGGCCAGCAGAGAGGTGCGTTTTACAGGAAAAAACATTCAACCCCAATTGTTCTTAGAAGGTAGTTTGCTTTGCCAACTTTGAGAACAAAAAAACTTTCAAGCAAATGTTATTCAACGTTTGGTAGCCATGGAGATGCTGAGATCGCCTGACAGAGCTTCTCAATTCTGCTATCTTATGTTACCACGGGTATATCATGGCCTAGCATAGGAGGTTCAATGGTAGATTCAACGTTTGGTAGCCATGGAGATGCTGAGATCGCCTGACAGAGCTTCTCAATTCTGCTATCTTATGTTACCACGAGTATATCATGGCCTAGCATAGGAGGTTCAATGGTAGATTCAACGTTTGGTAGCCATGGAGATGCTGAGATCGCCTGACAGAGCTTCTCAATTCTGCTATCTTATGTTACCACGGGTATATCATGGCCTAGCATAGGAGGTTCAATGGTAGATTCAACGTTTGGTAGCCATGGAGATGCTGAGATCGCCTGACAGAGCTTCTCAATTCTGCTATCTTATGTTACCACGGGTATATCATGGCCTAGCATAGGAGGTTCAATGGTAGATTCAACATTTGGTAGCCATGGAGATGCTGAGATCGCCTGACAGAGCTTCTCAATTCTCCTATCTTATGTTACCACGGGTATATCATGGCCTAGCATAGGAGGTTCAATGGTAGATTCAACGTTTGGTAGCCATGGAGATGCTGAGATCGCCTGACAGAGCTTCTCAAATCTGCTATCTTATGTTACCACGGGTATATCATGGCCTAGCATAGGAGGTTCAATGGTAGATTCAACGTTTGGTAGCCATGGAGATGCTGAGATCGCCTGACAGAGCTTCTCAATTCTGCTATCTTATGTTACCACGGGTATATCATGGCCTAGCATAGGAGGTTCAATGGTAGATTCAACGTTTGGTAGCCATGGAGATGCTGAGATCACCTGGCAGAGCGCCCAAACATTACCTATCTATATCTTCATGAAATTGTATTCAATTATAGATACAATCAAAGTCCCAGAGCAAATATTAGTTGATTTTGTGCTTCATCCTATGGTAGCTTCTAGTCCGTCTTTAACTTGTTGTTGATGGACTTCATATGGTTTCAAGGTATGTCCCAGGTCTTCTCTCAGCTGTTTTCCCCTCGGGTTTCTCTGAGTTTATTTATTGTCTTTAGTAAATAATAACTGCTATCAAAATTATATTGTTGTCTCATTAAACGTCAGAGTTGGTCTGGTCATTCACAGGTCGGTGGTTTAATATCGCTCATCTTTGTCATTTAAGTCTGAGTTATTAATACACAGAAGAAATGTACAACTTATTTGTTATTAGAAACATTGTGAACGTGTCAAAAATTGATTTTTGATTACCAGAAAATTGAGACGGAATGTTGTGTTCTTTATAATAAAGAAACCCGCGCATTGCAAGCGTTTGCAATTGAATTCAGACTTTATTCATCACTTATGTATATTTTATAATTATAAGCATAGAAATTCTGATGTCACCAATGAAACGATAGAAAATTATTGAAAATAATTTAAATTTGCGTTTTTTTAATTTGGCTGCGTTGAAAAAAAAGTCTATTTAAGATTAAAGCAGATAAAGTTTTGCAAGCACGTGGTATTCAAGTTAGATTTCACAGCTTTGAAGTTGACCTCAAATAACAGTTACTAAAGATTGAACTTTCGTTTTGAGTGAAACTTGGCAAACTACAACTAGTTTATTATGTATTTAGATAAAATCTGATTTAAATTGCAAACGCTTGCAATGCGCGGGGTATTTTATTATTATCAACACTATAACCGTCTCAAAAATTGATGTCCAAACGGGGACTTAATTCAACTTTAATTAACCCTCGTATTATTCTACAATATAATAACAAGCGACCGGCAAACAATTCAAATATCTGTGTTTGTTTTTGCTTAATTTGCTTCGTAGTTTGCTCAATGATAGTTGAGTCCAAACAAAGCATTAAATTGACTTTGCGACCTCCGGGTCTTTAATCAAGTTATTGACCGTGAACCGCTATAGCGTTGAGTGCAGGTTCTAGGTAGAGTTTCAACGTCAATGTTACAGTCTCTGAGTGAAAGATGGCCGCCAAATGACTACCTTACCGACAAAAATGCAGAGTACCAGAACGTCACGTTAAGTGGAGCCACTGTCGTATGAAATTTAATTTCGATATTTCTCGTAGGTTACTCGCTTTTTAATATCGTTACGTGTTTATCAATCGTTGAGGTAAACATTGATGGAGATTTTTTGAGCATAAAAAGTCACAAAAGCGAGTGACCTATTTTAAAAAACTAGCCTGCAAAATGTTTGCTGAAATTCGGTTAAAAATGTGCATTCCCTTAAGTTCTAGTAAAAGTAGCAAAGTTGCCGTTTTGTTTTATTAATCACTAAGTTTCTCACCATTTCTGTTTAATTAATGATGGTATTTTAAATTTGACAGTCCATCGAATTGTTTGGACTGTTATTATTAATATTATATAATATATCACCTATATTTCCTGATTGGATACTGCGTGTAAAAGTGAAGGACAGGGTGCCAAACTCTGATGGCAAACCATGGCCAAACCCCAGGGCGATACCTGGATCAATGTTCTGTCCTTTTCTAACCAAAACAACCTACATGTCATATGGTAGGATAAAAAATTATATTTGGTAGTAAAAAAAAAAAAAAACTTGTTAAAGCTGGGCTTTTTGTGCTTAAAAAGAGAAAACAGTCTCATCAAGGGTGAGAGCAATAATGAAATATTGCCGAGGTGGTCATTTTCATTTCCAACCTTTTAAAAAATATGACAGCAAACATAGGAGGTTAAATGGTAGATTCAACGTTTGGTAGCCATGGAGATGCTGAGATCGCCTGACAGAGCTTCTCAATTCTGCTATCTTATGTTACCACGGGTATATCATGGCCTAGCATAGGAGGTTCAATGGTAGATTCAACGTTTGGCAGCCATGGAGATGCTGAGATCGCCTGACAGAGCTTCTCAATTCTGCTATCTTATGTTACCACGGGTATTTCATGACCTAGCATAGGAGGTTCAATGGTAGATTCAATGTTTGGTAGCCATGGAGATGCTGAGATCACCTGACAGAGCTTCTCAATTCTGCTATCTTATGTTACCACGGGTTTATCATGGCCTAGCATTGGAGGTTCAATAGTAGATTCAATGTTTGGTAGCCATGGAGATGCTGAGATCACCTGACAGAGCTTCTCAATTCTGCTATCTTATGTTACCACGGGTATATCATGGCCTAGCATAGGAGGTTCAATAGTAGATTCAACGTTTGGTAGCCATGGAGATGCTGAGATCGCCTGACAGAGCTTCTCAATTCTGTTCTTATGTTACCACGGGTATATCATGGCCCAGCATAGGAGGTTCAATGGTAGATTCAACGTTTGGTAGCCATGGAGATGCTGAGATCGCCTGACAGAGCTTCTCAATTCTGCTATCTTATGTTACCACGGGTATATCATGGCCTAGCATAGGAGGTTCAATGGTAGATTCAACGTTTGGTAGCCATGGAGATGCTGAGATCGCCTGACAGAGCTTCTCAATTCTGCTATCTTATGTTACCACGGGTATATCATGGCCTAGCATAGGAGGTTCAATGGTAGATTCAACGTTTGGTAGCCATGGAGATGCTGAGATCGCCTGACAGAGCTTCTCAATTCTGCTATCTTATGTTACCACGGGTATATCATGGCCTAGCATAGGAGGTTCAATGGTAGATTCAACGTTTGGTAGCCATGGAGATGCTGAGATCGCCTGACAGAGCTTCTCAATTCTGCTATCTTATGTTACCACGGGTATATCATTGCCTAGCATAGGAGCTTCAATGGTAGATTCAACGTTTGGTAGCCATTGAGATGCTGAGATCGCCTGACAGAGCTTCTCAATTCTGCTATCTTATGTTACCACGGGTATATCATTGCCTAGCATAGGAGCTTCAATGGTAGATTCAACGTTTGGTAGCCATTGAGATGCTGAGATCGCCTGACAGAGCTTCTAAATTCTGTTCTTATGTTACCACGGGTATATCATGGCCCAGCATAGGAGGTTCAATGGTAGATTCAACGTTTGGTAGCCATAGAGATGCTGAGATCGCCTGACAGAGCTTCTCAATTCTGCTATTTTATGTTACCACGGATGTAGTAAAGCGGGCTGCGTTCAGGGGCACAAAGTGGAGGAGCCGAGTCTGCTCTGCGGGCTGCGTTCAGGGGCTAGGGATCGTGGAGCAAATGCTCTGCGTTCAGAAGAATAAGGCAAACAAGCCGTGAAATTAGTATTAAAGATAAAAACTATGTATGTTTTGTAATCATTTTTGAGCAATAATTTCATTCTTTTATAAAACTAAGTCCGAAATTAAATGAAACTAATAAGTTTAACACACAAGAAGCCACGAGTATATATTTAAGGTGGTGATTTTCTGGCCCGTACCTTTTCCTGGGAGATTTAGAATCAATCATTTTGCTTCTTGTTTATTTCCAGGGACCTGCGATGTCTAAGAAATACAATCCACACAAATTTGATGACCACCTACATGCTTGCAGACTTTATGTGGATCCTCACCATCACCTTGCAGGTAAGAATCAACCCGAATTACTCAATTAAAACTCAAGACAACACAATAACTGATTCTGTTTTGATGTGCTGAGGAAGCATGGTCTGAGAATGGATGGTCAACCACATATACTTAATAAGTTATTGCTTTGAATGGTTCAAGGCTAGATTATGACCTGCCCTGGGTGCAAGAAGGAGCTAGCCAGTCAGCACCGAGTTAACCATTTTTCCCTGCTAGGTCAGCCTAGCTCTCAACAACCAATCAAAGGCAGTGAAAGTCAGTTATTTTTGCAAATAATGAGCTAAAAAACAGGTTTTTCATTGACCCGTTAGGTGATTAACATATCATAAAAAACACAAAACATCTTCTGATTGGCTGTAACCTCACCATACCACCAAGCAGTAACCCTGGTATTACTGTCAGTAGCACCGTGCTAACTAGCACCACCATAGCACCAAGCAGTAACCCTGGTATTACTGTCAGTAGCACCGTGCTAACTAGCACCACCATAGCACCAAGCAGTGACCCTGGTATTACTGTCAGTAGCACCGTGCTAACTAGCACCACCATAGCACCAAGCAGTAACCCTGGTATTACTGTCAGTAGCACCGTGCTAACTAGCACCACCATAGCACCAAGCAGTGACCCTGGTATTACTGTCAGTAGCACCGTGCTAACTAGCACCACCATAGCACCAAGCAGTGACCCTGGTATTACTGTCAGTAGCACCGTGCTAACTAGCACCACCATAGCACCAAGCAGTGACCCTGGTATTACTGTCAGTAGCACCGTGCTAACTAGCACCACCATAGCACCAAGCAGTGACCCTGGTATTACTGTCAGTAGCACCGTGCTAACTAGCACCACCATAGCACCAAGCAGTAACCCTGGTATTACTGTCAGTAGCACCGTGCTAACTAACACCACCATAGCACCAAGCAGTGACCCTGGTATTACTGTCAGTAGCACCGTGCTAACTAGCACCACCATAGCACCAAGCAGTGACCCTGGTATTACTGTCAGTAGCACCGTGCTAACTAGCACCACCATAGCACCAAGCAGTGACCCTGGTATTACTGTCAGTACACAGTGCTAACTAGCATCACCATAGCACCAAGCAGTGACCCTGGTATTACTGTCAGTAGCACCGTGCTAACTAGCACCACCATAGCACCAAGCAGTGACCCTGGTATTACTGTCAGTAGCACCGTGCTAACTAGCACCACCATAGCACCAAGCAGTGACCCTGGTATTACTGTCAGTAGCACCGTGCTAACTAGCACCACCATAGCACCAAGCAGTGACCCTGGTATTACTGTCAGTAGCACCGTGCTAACTAGCACCACCATAGCACCAAGCAGTGTCCCTGGTATAACTGTCAGTATCACCGTGCTAACTAGCACCACCATAGCACCAAGCAGTGACCCTGGTATTACTGTCAGTAGCACCGTGCTAACTAGCACCACCATAGCACCAAGCAGTGACCCTGGTATTACTGTCAGTAGCACTGTGCTAACTAGCACCACCATAGCACCAAGCAGTGACCCTGGTATTACTGTCAGTAGCACCGTGCTAACTAGCACCACCATAGCACCAAGCAGTGACCCTGGTATTACTGTCAGTAGCACCGTGCTAACTAGCACCACCATAGCACCAAGCAGTGACCCTGGTATTACTGGCAGTAGCACCGTGCTAACTAGCACCATTATAGCACCAAGCAGTGACCCTGGTATTACTGTCAGTAGCACCGTGCTAACTAGCACCACCATAGCACCAAGCAGTGACCCTGGTATTACTGTCAGTAGCACTGTGCCAACTAGCACCACCATAGCACCAAGCAGTGACCCTGGTATTACTGTCAGTAGCACCGTGCTAACTAGCACCACCATAGCACCAAGCAGTGACCCTGGTAATACTGTCAGTAGCACCGTGCTAACTAGCACCACCATAGCACCAAGCAGTGACCCTGGTATTACTGTCAGTAGCACCGTGCTAACTAGCACAACCATAGCACCAAGCAGTGACCCTGGTATCACTGTCAGTAGCACCGTGCTAACTAGCACCACCATAGCACCATGCAGTGACCCTGGTATTACTGTCAGTAGCACCGTGCTAACTAGCACCACCATAGCACCAAGCAGTGACCCTGGTATTACTGTCAGTAGCACCGTGCTAACTAGCACCACCATAGCACCAAGCAGTGACCCTGGTATTACGTTCAGTAGCACCGTGCTAACTAGCACCACCATAGCACCAAGCAGTGACCCTGGTATTACCGTCAGTATCACCGTGCTAACTAGCACCACCATAGCACCAAGCAGTGACCCTGGTATTACTGTCAGTAGCACCGTGCTAACTAGCACCACCATAGCACCAAGCAGTGACCCTGGTATTACTGTCAGTAGCACTGTGCTAACTAGCACCACCATAGCACCAAGCAGTGACCCTGGTATTACTGGCAGTAGCACCGTGCTAACTAGCACCACCATAGCACCAAGCAGTGACCCTGGTAATACTGTCAGTAGCACCGTGCTAACTAGCACCACCATAGCACCAAGCAGTGACCCTGGTATTACTGGCAGTAGCACCGTGCTAACTAGCACCACCACAGCACCAAGCAGTGACCCTGGTAATACTGTCAGTAGCACCGTGCTAACTAGCACCACCATAGCACCAAGCAGTGACCCTGGTATTACTGGCAGTAGCACCGTGCTAACTAGCACCACCATAGCACCAAGCAGTGACCCTGGTATTACTGGCAGTAGCACCGTGCTAACTAGCACCATTATAGCACCAAGCAGTGACCCTGGTATTACTGTCAGTAGCACCGTGCTAACTAGCACCACCATAGCACCAAGCAGTGACCCTGGTATTACTGTCAGTAGCACCGTGCTAACTAGCACCACCATAGCACCAAGCAGTGACCCTGGTATTACTGTCAGTAGCACTGTGCCAACTAGCACCACCATAGCACCAAGCAGTGACCCTGGTATTACTGTCAGTAGCACCGTACTAACTAGCACCACCATAGCACCAAGCAGTGACCCTGGTATTACTGTCAGTAGCACCGTGCTAACTAGCACCACCATAGCACCAAGCAGTGATCCTGGTATTACTGTCAGTAGCACCGTGCTAACTAGCACCACCATAGCACCAAGCAGTGACCCTGGTATTACTGTCAGTAGCACCGTGCTAACTAGCACCACCATAGCACCAAGCAGTAACCCTGGTATTACTGTCAGTAGCACCGTGCTAACTAGCACCACCATAGCACCAAGCAGTGACCCTGGTATTACTGTCAGTAGCACCGTGCTAACTAGCACCACCATAGCACCAAGCAGTGACCCTGGTATTACTGTCAGTAGCACCGTGCTAACTAGCACCACCATAGCACCAAGCAGTAACCCTGGTATTACTGTCAGTAGCACCGTGCTAACTAACACCACCATAGCACCAAGCAGTGACCCTGGTATTACTGTCAGTAGCACCGTGCTAACTAGCACCACCATAGCACCAAGCAGTGACCCTGGTATTACTGTCAGTAGCACCGTGCTAACTAGCACCACCATAGCACCAAGCAGTGACCCTGGTATTACTGTCAGTACACAGTGCTAACTAGCATCACCATAGCACCAAGCAGTGACCCTGGTATTACTGTCAGTAGCACCGTGCTAACTAGCACCACCATAGCACCAAGCAGTGACCCTGGTATTACTGTCAGTAGCACCGTGCTAACTAGCACCACCATAGCACCAAGCAGTGACCCTGGTATTACTGTCAGTAGCACCGTGCTAACTAGCACCACCATAGCACCAAGCAGTGACCCTGGTATTACTGTCAGTAGCACCGTGCTAACTAGCACCACCATAGCACCAAGCAGTGACCCTGGTATTACTGTCAGTAGCACCGTGCTAACTAGCACCACCATAGCACCAAGCAGTGACCCTGGTATTACTGTCAGTAGCACCGTGCTAACTAGCACCACCATAGCACCAAGCAGTGACCCTGGTATTACTGTCAGTAGCACTGTGCTAACTAGCACCACCATAGCACCAAGCAGTGACCCTGGTATTACTGGCAGTAGCACCGTGCTAACTAGCACCACCATAGCACCAAGCAGTGACCCTGGTAATACTGTCAGTAGCACCGTGCTAACTAGCACCACCATAGCACCAAGCAGTGACCCTGGTATTACTGGCAGTAGCACCGTGCTAACTAGCACCATTATAGCACCAAGCAGTGACCCTGGTATTACTGTCAGTAGCACCGTGCTAACTAGCACCACCATAGCACCAAGCTGTGACCCTGGTATTACTGTCAGTAGCACTGTGCCAACTAGCACCACCATAGCACCAAGCAGTGACCCTGGTATTACTGTCAGTAGCACCGTGCTAACTAGCACCACCATAGCACCAAGCAGTGACCCTGGTATTACTGTCAGTAGCACCGTGCTAACTAGCACCACCATAGCACCAAGCAGTGACCCTGGTATTACTGTCAGTAGCACCGTGCTAACTAGCACCACCATAGCACCAAGCAGTGACCCTGGTATCACTGTCAGTAGCACCGTGCTAACTAGCACCACCATAGCACCATGCAGTGACCCTGGTATTACTGTCAGTAGCACCGTGCTAACTAGCACCACCATAGCACCAAGCAGTGACCCTGGTATTACTGTCAGTAGCACCGTGCTAACTAGCACCACCATAGCACCAAGCAGTGACCCTGGTATTACGTTCAGTAGCACCGTGCTAACTAGCACCACCATAGCACCAAGCAGTGACCCTGGTATTACTGTCAGTATCACCGTGCTAACTAGCACCACCATAGCACCAAGCAGTGACCCTGGTATTACTGTCAGTAGCACCGTGCTAACTAGCACCACCATAGCACCAAGCAGTGACCCTGGTATTACTGTCAGTAGCACTGTGCTAACTAGCACCACCATAGCACCAAGCAGTGACCCTGGTATTACTGGCAGTAGCACCGTGCTAACTAGCACCACCATAGCACCAAGCAGTGACCCTGGTAATACTGTCAGTAGCACCGTGCTAACTAGCACCACCATAGCACCAAGCAGTGACCCTGGTATTACTGGCAGTAGCACCGTGCTAACTAGCACCATTATAGCACCAAGCAGTGACCCTGGTATTACTGTCAGTAGCACCGTGCTAACTAGCACCACCATAGCACCAAGCAGTGACCCTGGTATTACTGTCAGTAGCACCGTGCTAACTAGCACCACCATAGCACCAAGCAGTGACCCTGGTATTACTGTCAGTAGCACTGTGCCAACTAGCACCACCATAGCACCAAGCAGTGACCCTGGTATTACTGTCAGTAGCACCGTACTAACTAGCACCACCATAGCACCAAGCAGTGACCCTGGTATTACTGTCAGTAGCACCGAGCTAACTAGCACCACCATAGCACCAAGCAGTGATCCTGGTATTACTGTCAGTAGCACCGTGCTAACTAGCACCACCATAGCACCAAGCAGTGACCCTGGTATTACTGTCAGTAGCACCGTGCTAACTATCACCACCATAGCACCAAGCAGTAACCCTGGTATTACTGTCAGTAGCACCGTGCTAACTAGCACCACCATAGCACCAAGCAGTGACCCTGGTATTACTGTCAGTAGCACCGTGCTAACTAGCACCACCATAGCACCAAGCAGTGACCCTGGTATTACTGTCAGTAGCACCGTGCTAACTAGCACCACCATAGCACCAAGCAGTAACCCTGGTATTACTGTCAGTAGCACCGTGCTAACTAACACCACCATAGCACCAAGCAGTGACCCTGGTATTACTGTCAGTAGCACCGTGCTAACTAGCACCACCATAGCACCAAGCAGTGACCCTGGTATTACTGTCAGTAGCACCGTGCTAACTAGCACCACCATAGCACCAAGCAGTGACCCTGGTATTACTGTCAGTACACAGTGCTAACTAGCATCACCATAGCACCAAGCAGTGACCCTGGTATTACTGTCAGTAGCACCGTGCTAACTAGCACCACCATAGCACCAAGCAGTGACCCTGGTATTACTGTCAGTAGCACCGTGCTAACTAGCACCACCATAGCACCAAGCAGTGACCCTGGTATTACTGTCAGTAGCACCGTGCTAACTAGCACCACCATAGCACCAAGCAGTGACCCTGGTATTACTGTCAGTAGCACCGTGCTAACTAGCACCACCATAGCACCAAGCAGTGACCCTGGTATTACTGTCAGTATCACCGTGCTAACTAGCACCACCATAGCACCAAGCAGTGACCCTGGTATTACTGTCAGTAGCACCGTGCTAACTAGCACCACCATAGCACCAAGCAGTGACCCTGGTATTACTGTCAGTAGCACTGTGCTAACTAGCACCACCATAGCACCAAGCAGTGACCCTGGTATTACTGGCAGTAGCACCGTGCTAACTAGCACCACCATAGCACCAAGCAGTGACCCTGGTAATACTGTCAGTAGCACCGTGCTAACTAGCACCACCATAGCACCAAGCAGTGACCCTGGTATTACTGGCAGTAGCACCGTGCTAACTAGCACCTTTATAGCACCAAGCAGTGACCCTGGTATTACTGTCAGTAGCACCGTGCTAACTAGCACCACCATAGCACCAAGCAGTGACCCTGGTATTACTGTCAGTAGCACTGTGCCAACTAGCACCACCATAGCACCAAGCAGTGACCCTGGTATTACTGTCAGTAGCACCGTGCTAACTAGCACCACCATAGCACCAAGCAGTGACCCTGGTATTACTGTCAGTAGCACCGTGCTAACTAGCACCACCATAGCACCAAGCAGTGACCCTGGTATTACTGTCAGTAGCACCGTGCTAACTAGCACCACCATAGCACCAAGCAGTGACCCTGGTATCACTGTCAGTAGCACCGTGCTAACTAGCACCACCATAGCACCATGCAGTGACCCTGGTATTACTGTCAGTAGCACCGTGCTAACTAGCACCACCATAGCACCAAGCAGTGACCCTGGTATTACTGTCAGTAGCACCGTGCTAACTAGCACCACCATAGCACCAAGCAGTGACCCTGGTATTACGTTCAGTAGCACCGTGCTAACTAGCACCACCATAGCACCAAGCAGTGACCCTGGTATTACTGTCAGTATCACCGTGCTAACTAGCACCACCATAGCACCAAGCAGTGACCCTGGTATTACTGTCAGTAGCACCGTGCTAACTAGCACCACCATAGCACCAAGCAGTGACCCTGGTATTACTGTCAGTAGCACTGTGCTAACTAGCACCACCATAGCACCAAGCAGTGACCCTGGTATTACTGGCAGTAGCACCGTGCTAACTAGCACCACCATAGCACCAAGCAGTGACCCTGGTAATACTGTCAGTAGCACCGTGCTAACAAGCACCACCATAGCACCAAGCAGTGACCCTGGTATTACTGGCAGTAGCACCGTGCTAACTAGCACCATTATAGCACCAAGCAGTGACCCTGGTATTACTGTCAGTAGCACCGTGCTAACTAGCACCACCATAGCACCAAGCAGTGACCCTGGTATTACTGTCAGTAGCACCGTGCTAACTAGCACCACCATAGCACCAAGCAGTGACCCTGGTATTACTGTCAGTAGCACTGTGCCAACTAGCACCACCATAGCACCAAGCAGTGACCCTGGTATTACTGTCAGTAGCACCGTACTAACTAGCACCACCATAGCACCAAGCAGTGACCCTGGTATTACTGTCAGTAGCACCGTGCTAACTAGCACCACCATAGCACCAAGCAGTGACCCTGGTAATACTGTCAGTAGCACCGTGCTAACTAGCACCACCATAGCACCAAGCAGTGACCCTGGTATCACTGTCAGTAGCACCGTGCTAACTAGCACCACCATAGCACCATGCAGTGACCCTGGTATTACTGTCAGTAGCACCGTGCTAACTAGCACCACCATAGCACCAAGCAGTGACCCTGGTATTACTGTCAGTAGCACCGTGCTAACTAGCACCACCATAGCACCAAGCAGTGACCCTGGTATTACGTTCAGTAGCACCGTGCTAACTAGCACCACCATAGCACCAAGCAGTGACCCTGGTATTACTGTCAGTATCACCGTGCTAACTAGCACCACCATAGCACCAAGCAGTGACCCTGGTATTACTGTCAGTAGCACCGTGCTAACTAGCACCACCATAGCACCAAGCAGTGACCCTGGTATTACTGTCAGTAGCACTGTGCTAACTAGCACCACCATAGCACCAAGCAGTGACCCTGGTATTACTGGCAGTAGCACCGTGCTAACTAGCACCACCATAGCACCAAGCAGTGACCCTGGTAATACTGTCAGTAGCACCGTGCTAACAAGCACCACCATAGCACCAAGCAGTGACCCTGGTATTACTGGCAGTAGCACCGTGCTAACTAGCACCATTATAGCACCAAGCAGTGACCCTGGTATTACTGTCAGTAGCACCGTGCTAACTAGCACCACCATAGCACCAAGCAGTGACCCTGGTATTACTGTCAGTAGCACCGTGCTAACTAGCACCACCATAGCACCAAGCAGTGACCCTGGTATTACTGTCAGTAGCACTGTGCCAACTAGCACCACCATAGCACCAAGCAGTGACCCTGGTATTACTGTCAGTAGCACCGTACTAACTAGCACCACCATAGCACCAAGCAGTGACCCTGGTATTACTGTCAGTAGCACCGTGCTAACTAGCACCACCATAGCACCAAGCAGTGATCCTGGTATTACTGTCAGTAGCACCGTGCTAACTAGCACCACCATAGCACCAAGCAGTGACCCTGGTATTACTGTCAGTAGCACCGTGCTAACTAGCACCACCATAGCACCAAGGAGTGACCCTGGTATTACTGTCAGTAGCACCGTGCTAACTAGCACCACCATAGCACCAAGGAGTGACCCTGGTATTACTGTCAGTAGCACCGTGCTAACTAGCACCACCATAGCACCAAGGAGTGACCCTGGTATTACTGTCAGTAGCACCGTGCTAACTAGCACCACCATAGCACCAAGCAGTGACCCTGGTATTACTGTCAGTAGCACCGTGCTAACTAGCACCACCATAGCACCAAGCAGTGACCCTGGTATTACTGTCAGTAGCACCGTGCTAACTAGCACCACCATAGCACCAAGCAGTGACCCTGGTATTACTGTCAGTAGCACCGTGCTTACTAGCACCACCATAGCACCAAGCAGTGACCCTGGTATTACTGTCAGTAGCACCGTGCTAACTAGCACCACCATAGCACCAAGCAGTTAAAATGGCCGACCGACATGGCTTGCAACATTAACCCATAAGAGCAAGGGTAGTTTTGTCCTCATAAACGTGATGTTTTGATTAAGCTTGGTATTTTATTATCTGTATGCAAATATTTAACTTTGTTTGACAGATCTCGATGCCTCCGGATATGACGTCATGTGTGGTACTCATTATTCTGCTACATTACTTCCACCTGACCAACTTCTTCTGGATGTTTGTTGAAGGTAATCGACTGAACTATTTTATTCTATGCTTGGTTAGCTTGTTGTGATGGATCTATGCTTGGTTAGGTCTTGGCTATAATTTTAAGTCAAACTTCATGAAGTTTTAGCGGCCATTTGCTATCCTAGTTTGGCACAAAGCAATGGCCCCGACCTGGATTTTAGGTCAGTGCTTGATGTCGCTTCAACGGTCTAATGACTGCTCTGGATTTAAAAAGAATTCCAGAATAAATTTTATATTTTTAGCAAATGGGTCATTCCTTGTCAAATCAACCGACCAGAAAACCGTCACCTCTCAGAAATCGATCAAATTTGGTAGAATAATTTTTATGATAATTTCTTTTGTTGATTTATTATTTTGTTTGCCTCTGAGTCAAATGGTTCGCCCGGTACGGCCCCGAAACTGCGGGACGGCACCGAATTTTGGAGACACGCGCTGCTTTTCTTTCTCAAACTGCGTCGGCTGTAGTTAAGATAGAATTATAAAAGAAATCTACCTGAAAGTTATTGAAATGTTGTTTCAAAAAACATAAAATTCGTTTAAAAAAATATATATATTATATCCATTCCCCATTTTTATTTTTTCTACCCCATTATCTTTCAAAGTGGTTGTTTGATTTGCTTGAAAAAATTCTATTTGATAGCATATAAACATATAGCATATGATAGAAGTATAAACTCTGTGTTCTGAAAGTTTCAAAATAAGACAGCGAGAGAATGGTGTGGAAAAGTGTCGCCGTGTATAAAAAATGTCATGTTTTTACATGTGTTTACGTGCATATGGGAAAGTTCTCACAAAATCAACACATCATTAAACCTGACCAACTTTTATATGAAATAAAAGTATGCTTAGGCATAAAGTGGACTTAGAACAGACTTTCACTATTTTTTTCAAAATTTTGTCCCGCACCGTTCATGCGCAGTAGCAGTTTGAACTTTAGCACTTTTCAGTGATTTGGTTCGCCTTCTAAGACGTTTAGGCTTCTAGCTAACGAACCGTTAATGATAACGAAAAAATAAAAACACCGTTAGAAAGCTTAGAAAATTTAAGTAAGGAGAAATGTTAAAAAAAAAACTTTAATCTACAAACATTCCCTTAAATTGATTAGAAAAACAATTAAGAACAAAACAATTAAGTTTAACTTTCAATAAATTTAACATTCATACGCAACGTGACTTAATTTTAAGTGGCGAACTCCTCGCATATAAAACAGCTTCTTATTTTACACGTAAAGCAATTCCAAAATTCTTCATTATTAAATGCAGTCTTAACCTGAACGCGCTCGGCTAATCCCGCTAATCTTCGGCTTAAGTCGACTTTACGGATAAAGAATTCAAGACACGGCCCCGTGAACTTGCTTCGGTTTCATCAAAATATCTTTTCATCTTTTAGCAAAAAACTCTGCAGTTGTCTTTGATCTGTCAAACCCACTAATTGAAGACCATTACAGCTCACAACATTTCAAATCCCTTTCAGCATTCAATAAAAAAATCCAGACATCTTTTGATTTATTAAACCGTACATAAAAATCAATTTTTTTTAATAATAAATAAAAAATCTATTCAAAGCTTTAGCTACGAGCATCTTTATAATCAACCTCATTTCTAAAATAATAGAATCGAAAAATCTATATTCCGTGAAAATCTGGTATCTCTGAATCACATACCAGAATAAACCAAACAGGTTTGAACAAACGCAAGGATTTAAAGCAGAAAATTGAATTGAATTTTCCATAAATACCTTCAATTGCCAGAAGCATTTCACCTGTAAATATCAGGCAACACAGAAGCAAGGTAATGTAATTTGCAAAAGCGGAATATTATTACGCAAATCTACGGTCTCACCCGTGAGAGAAGATACCAGCGCAAGGACTGTCCCTGCATTGCTACAGTCTAGCCCGTGAGAGAAGATACCAGCACAAGGACTGTCCCTAGCATTGCTGCAGTCTAGCCCGTGAGAGAAGATACCAGCACAAGGACTGTCCCTGCATTGCTACAGTCTAGCCCGTGAGAGAAGATACCAGCACAAAGACTGTCCCTAGCATTGCTGCAGTCTAGCCCGTGAGAGAAGATACCAGCACAAGGACTGTCCCTGCATTGCTACAGTCTAGCCCGTGAGAGAAGATACCAGCACAAGGACTGTCCCCTGCATTGCTACAGTCTAGCCCGTGAGAGAAGGTACCAGCACAAGGACTGTCCCCTGCATTGCTACAGTCTAGCCCGTGAGAGAAGATACCAGCACAAAGACTGTCCCTAGCATTGCTACAGTCTTGCCAAGGAGAGAAGATACCAGCACAAGGACTGTCCTCTGCATTGCTACAGTCTAGCCTGTGAGAGAAGATACCAGCGCAAGGACTGTCCCCTGCATTGCTACAGTCTTGCCAGTGAGAGAAGATACCAGCACAAGGACTCTCCCCTGCATTGCTACAGTCTAGCCCGTGAGAGAAGATACCAGCACAAGGACTGTCCCTAGCATTGCTGCAGTCTAGCCCGTGAGAGAAGATACCAGCACAAGGACTGTCCCTGCATTGCTACAGTCTAGCCCGTGAGAGAAGATACCAGCACAAAGACTGTCCCTAGCATTGCTGCAGTCTAGCCCGTGAGAGAAGATACCAGCACAAGGACTGTCCCTGCATTGCTACAGTCTAGCCCGTGAGAGAAGATACCAGCACAAGGACTGTCCCCTGCATTGCTACAGTCTAGCCCGTGAGAGAAGGTACCAGCACAAGGACTGTCCCCTGCATTGCTACAGTCTAGCCCGTGAGAGAAGATACCAGCACAAAGACTGTCCCTAGCATTGCTACAGTCTTGCCAAGGAGAGAAGATACCAGCACAAGGACTGTCCTCTGCATTGCTACAGTCTAGCCTGTGAGAGAAGATACCAGCGCAAGGACTGTCCCCTGCATTGCTACAGTCTTGCCAGTGAGAGAAGATACCAGCACAAGGACTCTCCCCTGCATTGCTACAGTCTAGCCCGTGAGAGAAGATACCAGCACAAGGACTGTCCCCTGCATTGCTACAGTCTAGCCCGTGAGAGAAGATACCAGCACAAGGACTGTCCCCTGCATTGCTACAGTCTAGCCCGTGAGAGAAGATACCAGCACAAGGACTGTCCCCTGCATTACTACAGTCTAGACCGTGAGAGAAGATACCAGCACAAGGACTGTCCCTGCATTGCTACAGTCTAGCCCGTGAGAGAAGATACCAGCACAAGGACTGTCCCTGCATTGCTACAGTCTAGACCGTGAGAGAAGATACCAGCACAAGGACTGTCCCGTGGTGTTACCAGGAATAGTGCGACGACTGCAATAAATTTAAAAACTCTTAGAATTAAAAAAAAATTTTCATTAAACTAAAAAAGCTCATATTTCTCCCACACTAAGCGAGTTAAGTATAAACATGCAGCTTAACGATGCATCCAGCAAACTGTTATTCCGTTTAACGAGTTTGACAAGAAACGAGGTAACGAGAAATCAATTAACTTGTCTAGACGGTCATAAATTTAATTAAATGCATACGCTATAAAATTAAGCAGTAAAAAAGATACTTTCATAAAACGTTCATTTTTAGACCTTTTTAATTAGTTTTAAATTATTCATGAGACATTTAAGTTGTAGATTTGAATATCGTATTGATTTTGAGTTCTTGGAGAAGAGCATTGAGTTGTAAGTTTTTACTTTCTGTTTGCAATATTGGGACAGAGTCACATGCCCAGTCGAACACGTGAAAGTTGCACTGGGACAGAGTCACATGTCCAGTCGAACACGTGAAAGTTGCACTGGGACAGAGTCACATGTCCAGTCGAACACTTGAAAGTTGCACTGGGACAGAGTCACATGCCCAGTCGAACACGTGAAAGTTGCACTGGGACAGAGTCACATGCCCAGTCGAACACGTGAAAGTTGCACTGGGACAGAGTCACATGCCCAGTCGAACACGTGAAAGTTGCACTGGGACAGAGTCACATACCCAGTTGAACACATGAAAGTTGCACTGGGACAGAGTCACATGCCCAGTCGAACACGTGAAAGTTGCACTGGGACAGAGTCACATGCCCAGTCGAACACGTGAAAGTTGCACTGGGACAGAGTCACATGCCCAGTCGAACACGTGAAAGTTGCACTGGGACAGAGTCACATGTCCAGTCGAACACGTGAAAGTTGCACTGGGACAGAGTCACATGCCCAGTCGAACACGTGAAAGTTGCACTGGGACAGAGTCACATGTCCAGTCGAACACGTGAAAGTTGCACTGGGGCAAAGTCACATGCCCAGTCGAACACGTGAAAGTTGCACTGGGACAGAGTCACATGCCCAGTCGAACACGTGAAAGTTGCACTGGGACAGAGTCACATGCCCAGTCGAACACGTGAAAGTTGCACTGGGGCAGAGTCACATGTCCAGTCGAACACGTGAAAGTTTCACTGGGACGGAGTCACATGTCCAGTCGAACACGTGAAAGTTGCACTGGGACAGAGTCACATGCCCAGTCGAACACGTGAAAGTTGCACTGGGACAGAGTCACATGTCCAGTCGAACACGTGAAAGTTGCACTGGGACAGAGTCACATGTCCAGTCTAACACGTGAAAGTTGCACTGGGACAGAGTCACATGCCCAGTCGAACACGTGAAAGTTGCACTGGGACAGAGTCACATGTCCAGTCGAACACGTGAAAGTTGCACTGGGACAGAGTCACATGTCCAGTCGAACACGTGAAAGTTGCACCGGGACAGAGTCACATGCCCAGTCGAACACTTGAAAGTTGCACTAGGACAGAGTCACATGTCCAGTCGAACACTTGAAAGTTGCACTGGGACAGAGTCACATGCCCAGTCGAACACGTGAAAGTTGCACTGGGACAGAGTCACATGCCCAGTCGAACACGTGAAAGTTGCACTGGGACAGAGTCACATGCCCAGTCGAACACGTGAAAGTTGCACTGGGACAGAGTCACATGCCCAGTCGAACACGTGAAAGTTGCACTGGGACAGAGTCACATGCCCAGTCGAACACGTGAAAGTTGCACTGGGACAGAGTCACATGCCCAGTCGAACACTTGAAAGTTGCACTGGGACAGAGTCACATGCCCAGTCGAACACGTGAAAGTTGCACTAGGACAGAGTCACATGCCCAGTCGAACACGTGAAAGTTGCACTGGGACAGAGTCACATGCCCAGTCGAACACTTGAAAGTTGCACTGGGACAGAGTCACATGCCCAGTCGAACACGTGAAAGTTGCACTAGGACAGAGTCACATGCCCAGTCGAACACGTGAAAGTTGCACTGGGACAGAGTCACATGCCCAGTCGAACACGTGAAAGTTGCACTGGGACAGAGTCACATGCCCAGTCGAACACGTGAAAGTTGCACTGGGGCAGAGTCACATGTCCAGTCGAACACGTGAAAGTTGCACTGGGACAGAGTCACATGTCCAGTCGAACACGTGAAAGTTGCACTGGGACAGAGTCACATGCCCAGTCGAACACGTGAAAGTTGCACTGGGACAGAGTCACATGTCCAGTCGAACACGTGAAAGTTGCACTGGGACAGAGTCACATGCCCAGTCGAACACGTGAAAGTTGCACTGGGGCAGAGTCACATGTCCAGTCGAACACGTGAAAGTTGCACTGGGACAGAGTCACATGTCCAGTCGAACACGTGAAAGTTGCACTGGGACAGAGTCACATGCCCAGTCGAACACGTGAAAGTTGCACTGGGACAGAGTCACATGTCCAGTCGAACACGTGAAAGTTGCACTGGGACAGAGTCACATGCCCAGTCGAACACGTGAAAGTTGCACTGGGACAGAGTCACATGCCCAGTCGAACACTTGAAAGTTGCACTGGGACAGAGTCACATGCCCAGTCGAACACGTGAAAGTTGCACTGGGACAGAGTCACATGCCCAGTCGAACACGTGAAAGTTGCACTGGGGCAGAGTCACATGTCCAGTCGAACACGTGAAAGTTGCACTGGGACAGAGTCACATGTCCAGTCGAACACGTGAAAGTTGCACTGGGACAGAGTCACATGCCCAGTCGAACACGTGAAAGTTGCACTGGGACAGAGTCACATGCCCAGTCGAACACGTGAAAGTTGCACTGGGACAGAGTCACATGCCCAGTCGAACACGTGAAAGTTGCACTGGGGCAGAGTCACATGCCCAGTCGAACACGTGAAAGTTGCACTGGGACAGAGTCACATGCCCAGTCGAACACGTGAAAGTTGCACTGGGACAGAGTCACATGCCCAGTCGAACACGTGAAAGTTGCACTGGGACAAAGTCACATGTCCAGTCGAACACGTGAAAGTTGCACTGGGACGGAGTCACATGTCCAGTCAAACACGTGAAAGTTGCACTGGGGCAGAGTCACATGCCCAGTTGAACACGTGAAAGTTGCACTGGGACGGAGTCACATGTCCAGTTGAACACGTGAAAGTTGCACTGGGACAGAGTCACATGCCCAGTCGAACACGTGAAAGTTGCACTGGGACGGAGTCACATGTCCAGTCAAACACGTGAAAGTTGCACTGGGGCAGAGTCACTTTCTTAGTCGAACACGTGATCATTTTTATACACGCTGTAAGAATTTAAAAACTTAACCTCAAAAGACCTTTTTTTTCATATTTAAGATCTCAATTTTGATAAGACTAAAAGAAAGATAAATGAAATTTCAAACACTGTTGACAGAAAGTTTTAAATGGATTATAAGTAAAAATCGCTAAAACACAAGAAATTTCCGACAAAGTGTGTCTATATTTAGCTGCAAGATTTTGCCTTGAACTTTGTTTTGTTGGTAAAACTGCAGGTCGGTGCTTGATTTGTTTTGCAGGTTTGTACCTGTACATGCTGGTAGTTGAGACATTCACCGGCGAGAACATTCGCCTTCGCGTCTACATTGCCATTGGCTGGGGTGAGTTACATAATAACTAATTAAAACATATCAGTGCAAGCTTTATCTGGGCTAGTCTTTGCCTCATAAGGATGGAATATCTGTGCAAGCTTTATCTGTGCTAGTCTTTGCCTCATAAGGATGGAATATCTGTGCAAGCTTTATCTGTGGTAGTCTTTGCCTCATAAGGATGGAATATCTGTGCAAGCTTTATCTGTGGTAGTCTTTGCCTCATAAGGATGGAATATCTGTGCAAGCTTTATCTGTGCTAGTCTTTGCCTCATAAGGATGGAATATACATGCAAGCTTTATCTGTGCTAGTCTTTGCCTCATAAGGATGGAATATCTGTGCTAGCTTTATCTGTGGTAGTCTTTGCCTCATAAGGATGGAATATCTGTGCTAGCTTTATCTGTGGTAGTCTTTGCCTCATAAGGATGGAATATCTGTGCAAGCTTTAGCTGTGGTAGTCTTTGCCTCATAAGGATGGAATATCTGTGCAAGCTTTATCTGAGCTAGTCTTTGCCTCATAAGGATGGAATATCTGTGCAAGCTTTATCTGTGCTAGTCTTTGTCTCATAAGGATGGAATATCTGTGCTAGCTTTATCTGTGGTAGTCTTTGCCTCATAAGGATGGAATATCTGTGCAAGCTTTAGCTGTGGTAGTCTTTGCCTCATAAGGATGGAATATCTGTGCAAGCTTTATCTGAGCTAGTCTTCGCCTCATAAGGATGGAATATCTGTGCAAGCTTTATCTGTGCTAGTCTTTGTCTCATAAGGATGTAATATCTGTGCTAGCTTTATCTGTGGTAGTCTTTGCCTCATAAGGATGGAATATCTGTGCAAGCTTATCTGTGCTAGTCTTTGCCGCATAAGGAGCAAGACATAAAGATATTATTAAGGTCGAGGTTTTCCAGCCAAGATTGGATTCCTGGCGACTGGCGATATTGGAAAAGCGTCTTGACAAAGTTTTCATAAGAAAATCCAGGTGGTCGAGAACGAAATCAAAGACCCCCCGGTGTTGCTACGTGGCACTGAGTGCTCTCTGTCTCTGTCTCTCTCACTTCATGTAGCCAATGCAGATGACAGCTGCGTTGTTAAAACACAAAAATCGTGATTGAAAGAGAGTTTCGGTACGGCAAGAGTGGCTGACTGCAACAAAAGTGTTCTTACTGAATCGATGTCACATTAAATGCGCCATTTTGTTTTGCTAGTGACCGCCTTGACATTTCAACAACTAAATACATGCAACGTCATTCATCATTAACTTCACGTCGAGTCAGATTTTAAATAGCCAAGAATATATTTTCTTCAATATCGTTGGCTAGAGCTATTGTTAAACTTTCCGCTAAGCAAACGAGGCCGGCATCACGTGGTAACGGTAGGTGCCACCCGATGGCGCTTGCTGCTGAGCAAACGAGGCCGGCAACACGTGGTAACGGCAGGTGCCACCCGATGGCGCTTGCTGCTGAGCAAACGAGGCCGGCAACACGTGGTAACGGTAGGTGCCACCCGATGGCGCTTGCTGCTGAGCAAACGAGGCCGGCAACACGTGGTAACGGTAGGTGCCACCTAATGGCGCTTGCTGCTAAGCAAACGAGGCCGGCAACACGTGGTAACGGTAGGTGCCACCAGATGGCGCTTGCTGCTAAGCAAACGAGGCCGGCAACACGTGGTACGGTAGGTGCCACCAGATGGAGCTTGCTGCTGTTTTTTTTTTTTTTTTTAATAAAACTCTATGGTTAAATAATTACGACTCAAAATATCACTAAACGTTTATCAATCGTTGAGGTTAGCATTAATAAAGATTAATTGAGTGTAAACCAGACTCAAATGCGAGTAATCTGCGAGAAATAACGAAATTAAATTGCCTAACACTCGAGACGACGGTGACTCCACCTGGCGGCATCGTTCAACACTTGACATTGATGTTCAGTTACCCAACTTTAAGTCACTTTTACCTGTAAGTTACGCAACAACTCAACTGACCTCGAAACTTTGTTCTTGGTTTCACAGCGATCCCAGTGTTCATCGTGTTGCTCTGGAGCATCGTGAAAAGCTTCGCACCAGTCTCCGATGACATACCGGTAAGACAATCCAGGGACCAGACCTGGTCCATACAGGGACCATACAGGGACCATACAGGGACCATACAGGGACCATACAGGGTCCATACAGGGACCATACAGGGTCCATACAGGGACCATACAGGGACCATACAGGGACCATACAGGGTCCATATAGGGACCATACAGGGTCCATACAGGGACCATACAAAGACCATACAGGGACCATACAGGGTCCATATAGGGACCATACAGGGTCCATACAGGGACCATACAGGGACCATACAGGGACCATACAGGGTCCATACAGGGACCATACAGGGACCATACAGGGACCATACAGGGACCATACAGGGACCATACAGGGTCCATACAGGGACCATACAGGGACCATACAGGGACAATACAGGGTCCATACAGGGTCCATACAGGGACCAGACAGGGACCATACAGGGTCCATATAGGGACCATACAGGGACCATACAGGGACCATACAGGGTCCATACAGGGTCCATACAGGGACCAGACAGGGACCATACAGGGTCCATACAGGGACCATACAGGGACAATACAGGGACCATACAGGGACCATACAGGGTCCATACAGGGACCATACAGGGACCATACAGGGACCATACAGGGACATTAAATTAATAGCTTTTATTTACCTTTTCGCTTTAACTCAGGACTGCTTTAACCCTTGATAAAGTAACAGGTACAAGTTTCAAAACGTTGGGAAATTTAGTTGTTCTTCACTTAGCATTCAAAACCCAGTTGAAATAGTTATTGTTAAAACTAGTGCTAAGTTTACATCAAGTAGACATGAGTCTAAAAACCAACATAACAATTAAGGTTTTCGATCTAAACAGCTTTCCTGTTGTCTCCTATCAACAATCAATAAATGATTTGTATTTACCTTGTCACTCTAACCTCACTTTCAGGTCCACCCCGACTCGCTACTACGTCACTGTCCATGGATGAGTCCACATAACTACGACTGGATTTACCAGGCGCCGGCAGTCGGAGTCCTGGTCGTCAACTCAGCCTTCCTCGTCATGATCATGTGGGTCAGTAACCTAAACCACGCCAAGCTTATTAACCACTCGACACCAACATGCAATGCAACAGCGATGCAGGGGACAGTCCTTGTGCTGGTATCTTCTCTCACAAGCTAGACTGTAGCAATGCAGGGACAGTCCTTGTGCTGGTATCTTCTCTCACGGGCTAGACTGTAGCAATGCAGGGGACAGTCCTTGTGCTGGTATCTTCTCTCACGGGCTAGACTGTAGCAATACAGGGGACAGTCCTTGTGCTGGTATCTTCTCTCACGGGCTAGACTGTAGCAATGCAGGGGACAGTCCTTGTGCTGGTATCTTCTCTCACGGGCTAGACTGTAGCAATACAGGGGACAGTCCTTGTGCTGGTATCTTCTCTCACGGGCTATAGACTGTAGCAATGCAGGGACAGTCCTTGTGCTGGTATCTTCTCTCACGGGCTAGACTGTAGCAATGCAGGGACAGTCCTTGTGCTGGTATCTTCTCTCACGGGCTAGACTGTAGCAATGCAGGGACAGTCCTTGTGCTGGTATCTTCTCTCACGGGCTAGACTGTAGCAATGCAGGGACAGTCCTTGTGCTGGTATCTTCTCTCACGGGCTAGACTGTAGCAATGCAGGGGACAGTCCTTGTGCTGGTATCTTCTCTCACGGGCTAGACTGTAGCAATGCAGGGGACAATCCTTGTGCTGGTATCTTCTCTCACGGGCTAGACTGTAGCAATGCAGGGGACAGTCCTTGTGCTGGTATCTTCTCTCACGGGCTAGACTGTAGCAATGCAGGGGACAATCCTTGTGCTGGTATCTTCTCTCACGGGCTAGACTGTAGCAATGCAGGGGACAGTCCTTGTGCTGGTATCTTCTCTCACGGGCTAGACTGTAGCAATACAGGGGACAGTCCTTGTGCTGGTATCTTCTCTCACGGGCTAGACTGTAGCAATGCAGGGACAGTCCTTGTGCTGGTATCTTCTCTCACGGGCTAGACTGTAGCAATGCAGGGACAGTCCTTGTGCTGGTATCTTCTCTCACGGGCTAGACTGTAGCAATGCAGGGACAGTCCTTGTGCTGGTATCTTCTCTCACGGGCTAGACTGTAGCAATGCAGGGACAGTCCTTGTGCTGGTATCTTCTCTCACGGGCTAGACTGTAGCAATGCAGGGACAGTCCTTGTGCTGGTATCTTCTCTCACGGGCTAGACTGTAGCAATGCAGGGACAGTCCTTGTGCTGGTATCTTCTCTCACGGGCTAGACTGTAGCAATGCAGGGACAGTCCTTGTGCTGGTATCTTCTCTCACGGGCTAGACTGTAGCAATGCAGGGGACAGTCCTTGTGCTGGTATCTTCTCTCACGGGCTAGACTGTAGCAATGCAGGGACAGTCCTTGTGCTGGTATCTTCTCTCACGGGCTAGACTGTAGCAATGCAGGAGACAGTCCTTGTGCTGGTATCTTCTCTCACGGGCTAGACTGTAGCAATGCTGGGACAGTCCTTGTGCTGGTATCTTCTCTCACGGGCTAGACTGTAGCAATGCAGGGACAGTCCTTGTGCTGGTATCTTCTCTCACGGGCTAGACTGTAGCAATGCAGGGGACAGTCCTTGTGCTGGTATCTTCTCTCGCGGGCTAGACTGTAGCAATGCAGGGACAGTCCTTGTGCTGGTATCTTCTCTCACGGGCTAGACTGTAGCAATGCTGGGAAAGTCCTTGTGCTGGTATCTTCTCTCACGGGCTAGACTGTAGCAATGCAGGGGACAGTCCTTGTGCTGGTATCTTCTCTCACGGGCTAGACTGTAGCAATGCAGGGACAGTCCTTGTGCTGGTATCTTCTCTCACAGGCTAGACTGTAGCAATGCAGGGACAGTCCTTGTGCTGGTATCTTCTCTCACGGGCTAGACTGTAGCAATGCAGGGGACAGTCCTTGTGCTGGTATCTTCTCTCACGGGCTAGACTGTAGCAATGCAGGGGACAGTCCTTGTGCTGGTATCTTCTCTCACGGGCTAGACTGTAGCAATGCTGGGAAAGTCCTTGTGCTGGTATCTTCTCTCACGGGCTAGACTGTAGCAATGCAGGAGACAGTCCGTGTGCTGGTATCTTCTCTTACAGGCTAGACTGTAGCAATGCAGGGGACAGTCCTTGTGCTGGTATCTTCTCTCACGGGCTAGACTGTAGCAATGCTGGGAAAGTCCTTGTGCTGGTATCTTCTCTCACGGGCTAGACTGTAGCAATGCAGGAGACAGTCCTTGTGCTGGTATCTTCTCTCACGGGCTAGACTGTAGCAATGCAGGGACAGTCCTTGTGCTGGTATCTTCTCTCACGGGCTAGACTGTAGCAATGCAGGGGACAGTCCTTGTGCTGGTATCTTCTCTCACGGGCTAGACTGTAGCAATGCAGGGGAGAGTCCTTGTGCTGGTATCTTCTCTCACGGGCTAGACTGTAGCAATGCTGGGACAGTCCTTGTGCTGGTATCTTCTCTCACGGGCTAGACTGTAGCAATGCAGGGACAGTCCTTGTGCTGGTATCTTCTCTCACGGGCTAGACTGTAGCAATGCAGGGGACAGTCCTTGTGCTGGTATCTTCTCTCACGGGCTAGACTGTAGCAATGCAGGGGACAGTCCTTGTGCTGGTATCTTCTCTCACGGGCTAGACTGTAGCAATGCAGGGGACAGTCCTTGTGCTGGTATCTTCTCTCACGGGCTAGACTGTAGCAATGCAGGGGACAGTCCTTGTGCTGGTATCTTCTCTCACGGGCTAGACTGTAGCAATGCAGGGGAGAGTCCTTGTGCTGGTATCTTCTCTCACGGGCTAGACTGTAGCAATGCTGGGACAGTCCTTGTGCTGGTATCTTCTCTCACGGGCTAGACTGTAGCAATGCAGGGACAGTCCTTGTGCTGGTATCTTCTCTCACGGGCTAGACTGTAGCAATGCAGGGGACAGTCCTTGTGCTGGTATCTTCTCTCACGGGCTAGACTGTAGCAATGCAGGGGACAGTCCTTGTGCTGGTATCTTCTCTCACGGGCTAGACTTTAGCAATGCAGGGGACAGTCCTTGTGCTGGTATCTTCTCTCACGGGCTAGACTGTAGCAATGCTGGGAAAGTCCTTGTGCTGGTATCTTCTCTCACGGGCTAGACTGTAGCAATGCAGGAGACAGTCCTTGTGCTGGTATCTTCTCTCACGAGCTAGTCTGTAGCAATGCAGGGGACAGTCCTTGTGCTGGTATCTTCTCTCACGGGCTAGACTGTAGCAATGCAGGGGATAGTCCTTGTGATGGCATCTTCTCTCACGGGCTAGACTGTAGCAATGCAGGAGACAGTCCTTGTGCTGGTATCTTCTCTCACGGGCTAGACTGTAGCAATGCAGGGGACAGTCCTTGTGCTGGTATCTTCTCTCACGGGCTAGACTGTAGCAATGCAGGGGACAGTCCTTGTGCTGGTATCTCCTCTCACGGGCTAGACTGTAGCAATGCTGGGACAGTCCTTGTGCTGGTATCTTCTCTCACGGGCTAGACTGTAGCAATGCAGGGGACAGTCCTTGTGCTGGTATCTTCTCTCACGGGCTAGACTGTAGCAATGCAGGGGACAGTCCTTGTGCTGGTATCTTCTCTCACGGGCTAGACTGTTGCAACGCTGGGACAGTCCTTGTGCTGGTATCTTCTCTCACTGGATATAGATTCTAAGAAACGAGGCCAAGTGGTCGTCTATTGTGTCTAAGAAATAAGTAGAAAGCAAGTCTGGCATTATATGGGGGCAATGCATTATCTGGTAACAATGTCTTTTGTGGTTTTCCTCGTATAAAAGCTTGCACATTGGTCTTTTGTACCTTCGCTCAGCGGTAAAAGCTAGAGGTTTCTTGTCTTTAGTTAAAAAAGGTACACAAAGAGGCCATTTCTCAGTTGAGAAAGAGAAGTTGGGAATTCAAAACCTTTTCTCTTTGTTTAAATGTATGCAGATGCGGTAATTGTTCGATTATAAACGATGCATTTTTTTGGCTGCATTTTCCTAATTGGGCATTTGCAAATTATTGATTCTTTTCTTTTCAACTTTTAAAACTTCACTCGCCTTGCTTATCAACCTCTCGACAGCAACTTCACTCGCCTTGCTTATCAACCTCTCGACAGCAACTTCACTCGCCTTGTTTATCAACCTCTCGACAGCAACTTCACTCGCCTTGCTTATCAACCTCTCGACAGCAACTTCACTCGCCTTGCTTATCAACCTCTCGACACCAACTTCACTCGCCTTGCTTATCAACTTCTCGACAGCAACTTCACTCGCCTTGCTTATAAACCTCTCGAAAGCAACTTCACTCGCCTTGCTTATCAACCTCTCGACAGCAACTTCACTCGCCTTGCTTATCAACCTCTCGACAGCAACTTCACTCGCCTTGCTTATCAACCTCTTGACAGCAACTTCACTCGCCTTGCTTATCAACCTCTCGACAGCAACTTCACTCGCCTTGCTTATCAACCTCTCGACAGCAACTTCACTCGCCTTGCTTATCAACCTCTCGACAACAACTTCACTCGCCTTGCTTATCAACCTCTCGACAGCAACTTCACTCGCATTGCTTATCAACCTCTCGACAACAACTTCACTCGCCTTGCTTATCAACCTCTCGACAACAACTTCACTCGCCTTGCTTATCAACCTCTCGACAGCAACTTCACTCGCCTTGCTTATCAACCTCTCGACAGCAACTTCACTCGCCTTGCTTATCAACCTCTCGACAGCAACTTCACTCGCCTTGCTTATTAACCTCTCGACAGCAACTTCACTCGCCTTGCTTATCAACCTCTCGACAACAACTTCACTCGCCTTACTTATCAACCTCTCGACAACAACTTCACTCGCCTTGCTTATCAACCTCTCGACAGCAACTTCACTCGCCTTGCTTATCAACCTCTCGACAGCAACTTCACTCGCCTTGCTTATCAACCTCTCGACAGCAACTTCACTCGCCTTGCTTATCAACCTCTCGACACCAACTTCACTCGCCTTGCTTATCAACCTCTCGACAGCAACTTCACTCACCTTGCTTATCAACCTCTCGACAGCAACTTCACTCGCCTTGCTTATCAACCTCTCGACACCAACTTCACTTGCCTTGCTTATCAACCTCTCGACAGCAACTTCACTCGCCTTGCTTATCAACCTCTCGACAACAACTTCACTCGCCTTGCTTATCAACCTCTCGACAGCAACTTAACTCGCCTTGCTTATCAACCTCTCGACAACAACTTCACTCGCCTTGCTTATCAACCTCTCGACACCAACTTCACTCGCCTTGCTTATCAACCTCTCGACAGCAACTTCACTCGCCTTGCTTATCAACCTCTCAACATCAACTTCACTCGCCTTGCTTATCAACCTCTCGACAGCAACTTCACTCGCCTTGCTTATCAACCTCTTGACAGCAACTTCACTCGCCTTGCTTATCAACCTCTCGACAGCAACTTCACTCGCCTTGCTTATCAACCTCTCGACAGCAACTTCACTCGCCTTGCTTATCAACCTCTTGACAGCAACTTCACTCGCCTTGCTTATCAACCTCTCGACAGAAACTTCACTCGCCTTGCTTATCAACCTCTCGACAGCATGGATTTGTGGAGGAATCCTGTTGTTCGTGTTGTACCGTCCTTCGGAAGGGACGTGAAGCCGGTGGTCCCCTTGGTCTTCGACAGGAGTAGGCTACGTGACGGCACTGGGTTTCCCCTCCTCCCTGCTAGGCTAGGTTAGATTCATCATCATCCACTCATTCACCGACGCCATTAGACCAGTGCCACATGACCAGATGTCAAAACAGTGCTAAGTTAAACCCAACAAATCAATCAAAGAGAAATATCTGTTAAATATTCATGTTCACAGCGACAGCCAATCATTTACTTTCTTATACTTTATGTGTTTAATCTCAATGTCTCTTGCCCACCTGACAGGTGCTAATCACGAAGCTTCGTTCAGCTAACAACGTTGAGACCCAACAATATCGTAAAGCGACCAAAGCTTTGCTGGTTCTGATTCCATTGCTTGGGATCACCTACATCCTGGTCATTGCAGGACCGACAGAAGGCGTTTCTGCAAACATATACGCTTACGTGCGAGCTATTCTGCTCTCCACACAGGTAGGCAACTCAAATATCACTCTCAAGATGGCGGCGCTGGCTTCAAAGCTAACCTTAAGTAGCAACTGCTAAATGGTAAAGTGTTTTTTATGGTTTTTAGACTCATGTCTACTTGATGTAAACTTAGCACCAGTTTTAACAAAAACTCAAGTCTACTTGATGTAAACTTAGCACTAGTTTTAACAAAAACTCAAGTCTACTCGATGTAAACTTAGCACTAGTTTTAACAAAAACTCAAGTCTACTTGATGTAAACTTAGCACTAGTTTTAACAAAAACTCAAGTCTACTTGATGTAAACTTAGCACTAGTTTTAACAAAAACTCAAGTCTACTTGATGTAAACTTAGCACTAGTTTTAACAAAAACTATTTCAACTGGGTTTTGAATGCTAAGTGAAGAACAACTGAATTTCCCAACGTTTCGTAACTTGAACCTGTTACTTCTTCAAGGGTTTTATTATTTTTAGTACAAGTACGCACAAAGCAGACCACCTGCAACAATACTTTACCTGTCAACAAATCGTTTTACTGTTATTATTAAGCTTATTAAATTCAATCCGGGAGTTTATTTTTTAATTAAAATTCACAGAAAATGATTTCACCATAAAAATATATGGAGAGATTTCGAAAAAATTCGATAAACTTGGTTTATACCTATTTTCGCCTGAACGCAACCCGCAGAGCAATAAACTTGGCACCTCCACGGGGCGTTTTTTTTTTTTTTTTTTTCATAAAAATTTTATCAAATGTCAAAAATTGCCTCCAAATAAAGTTTAACTTAAGGGGGTTTATATTGCGTCCATCTTCTTCCCTGGAGGGGTGGGGTGGGGGGGGGGGGGGGCTAGGATACAAAATCATATTTTCATTCTTCAATTGTGGCTGGAAACTGTTTCAACAATAACACCTACCTCCGAAGTGGTGCACATTTTCCGCAATATCAATACAAATAAAAATAATATTATTTATAAAAACTAGATTCTACTTTTAAGAATGGTTTTTCAAAATATTTGGCTCAAGTATTTTATTTTTTACGTGTAGTTTGGTTGAGTCAACAGGTGCTGCTGCAAAAACTCGGATATTTTTATGAAAAACAACAAAAAAAGGCTTTTTATTTTTATTTTGATAGCAAAATGTCTCAAAAAATTCCTCGAGATATTTTAGCTTTAAAACTCGAGTCTCATTTATTTAATCTTGTCGCTAGTTTTGAAGAAACAATCTTTTTGAGACTGGCGTTTTAATCCTGATTTAAACTTCAAATTTTCCTGAAGTTTTCTCTGTGAAAAGATGTCACCCTTGATGAAGTTTACAAAGCATAAAGAAGTATAGATGAATTTAGATGAAGTATTTTAGGCAAACGGCATAAGACCTAGCAAACAAAGCAAAAAAAACTCACTTTCTTAACTTGATTTCACCCAAATGTACTTTGAAATTTGAAAACAGTAAAATATATTGTCTTCAATTTGAAGCTGATTGCATTGCTTGGGCAGTTAACACATTTCTAACTTCCCCAGGGTCTGACGGTCGCCATTTTCTACTGCTTCCTGAACACGGAGGTCCAGAACACGGTACGTCATCATTTCGGTCGCTGGCAAGAAGCACGCAGCCTGGCGGCAGGTGGCAGAAGATACACCTACAACTACAGCAAGGACTGGTCACCTCGTTCCCGGACAGAGAGCATCCGGTAAGCCCTGGACCTCGCCAGACAAGCTTCCCATATTGGAACAAATGGGACAGAATGAGCAAAGATACCTTACTCTTTAACCGATTCATGGGTCTCCCCACTCCGCTGTTAGGAGGATCTACTGACAGCGCGTCTGAGTGATTCATGGGTCTCCCCACTCCGCTGTTAGGAGGATCTACTGACAGCGCGTCTGAGTGATTCATGGGTCTCCTCACTCCGCTGTTAGGAGGATCTACTGACAGCGCGTCTGAGTGATTCATGTGTCTCCCCACTCCGCTGTTAGGAGGATCTACTGACAGCGCGTCTGAGTGATTCATGGGTCTCCCCACTCCGCTGCTAGGAGGATCTACTGACAGCGCGTCTGAGCGATTCATGGGTCTCCCCACTCCGCTGTTAGGAGGATCTACTGACAGCGCGTCTGAGTGATTCATGTGTCTCCCCACTCCGCTGTAAGGAGGATCTACTGACAGCGCGTCTGAGCGATTCATGGGTCTCCCCACTCCGCTGTTAGGAGGATCTACTGACAGCGCGTCTGAGTGATTCATGGGTCTCCCCACTCCGCTGTTAGGAGGATCTACTGACAGCGCGTCTGAGTGATTCATGGGTCTCCCCACTCCGCTGTTAGGAGGATCTACTGACAGCGCGTCTGAGTGATTCATGGGTCTCCCCACTCCGCTGTTAGGAGGATCTACTGACAGCGCGTCTGAGTGATTCATGGGTCTCCCCACTCCGCTGTTAGGAGGATCTACTGACAGCGCGTCTGAGTGATTCATGGGTCTCCCCACTCCGCTGTTAGGAGGATCTACTGACAGCGCGTCTGAGCGATTTATGTGTCTTCCCACTCCGCTGTTATCTCTATGTAATCTCTTTGGGGTGAAACGTGGGAAGTTAGAAGATAGATTGGCGAGACTCGAGATAAGAGAACGACTGGAGGATGTAGAAGGATGTAGATGACATTTATCATGAGTATCTTCAGTTTTCTTCAATTTTCCGCCAAAACAAAAGTAGATTCTTCAGTCAATTGTTAATCTTAGCAATATTAACCACAAATAACAATAACTTTATTCCGTTCAACTGTTTTTTCCTGCGCTAGAAAAATAAAACTCAAAATAAACTCAAAATAAAAACACACTTTGCTAACAGCTTTCACATAAAAATAACCGAAACATAAACCTTATTTATCGTAACTTAATACTCGTGTAATAACTGGAGCAGCGGACAAAATAATCCATCAACTAGAGTGGCCACCCAGTGCACCTTGTTTAACGACCCACGTAGCTTGACGACCGATATTACAGTCGCTAGTTCAGAGCATAACGTCTCGACCTCGGCGACTTGCAGGCGTGCTACTTACCTTGGCAGGTGGGTACAAGCCAGCGCCCTAAAGGTGCTCCTTACCTTAAGCCAGCGCCCTAAAGGTGCTCCTTACCTTAAGCCAGCGCCCTAAAGGTGGTACTTACCTTAAGCCAGCGCCCTAAAGGTGCTACTTACCTTAAGCCAGCGCTCTAAAGGTGCTACTGACCTTAAGCCAGCGCCCTAAAGGTGCTACTGACCTTAAGCCAGCGCCTTAAAGGTGCTCCTTACCTTAAGCCAGTGCCCTAAAGGTGCTACTCACCTTAAGCCAGCGCCCTAAAGGTGCTACTCATCTTAAGCCAGCGCCCTAAAGGTGCTACTCACCTTAAGCCAGCGCCCTAAAGGTGCTACTTACCTTAAGCCAGCGCCCTAAAGGTGCTCCTTACCTTAAGCCAGCGCCCTAAAGGTGGGGTAAAAACTTAAAACAACAACAAACAAAAAGACTGGAAGAGGAAAAAATATATGTATTCGCGTATAGGGTTGCCATAATAAAAATTTCGGATGGCGGGACAAATTTTAACCAACGACAAGTAGTTAGGCCGGAGGCTAGGGGGAGAGACAAAGCCCCCCAAAAAATAAGGTTGTGGATGTGGGAACAGGATTTGAGGGCCATTTTCAGCAAATTTACAATCATAATGCCATTGACACAATTAGAGGAACAATTAGCTATTTATAAGGAAATGCAATGCAAATGCAATGTTCGATTTCGCGATTTTTTAAGAGAAAATAACGATCGAGCGGGACGCGGGACTTTTGAGTGAAAATCAGGACTGTCCCACCGTAAGCGGCACGTCGGGCAACCTTAATCCAGGCTGATCGCGTATGACCCTATGACCCTATGACCCTATCACGTCATACAGGCTTCCCACTCGTTCCTACTTTTCCTACTTTTTCGTCACATTTAATTATAAAATGTGAAATCGATGTGAAATTAAACCAGCCACATTTTGTCCAGTTTGTATTTGAGTTTATTTTCGCAAGGCTGCTTAAATCTCGAATTTGGCGCAATTTTCGGGTGGCCAGGCATATCGTCAGTTCCTATCACAATTATTATCATTATCGGTATATCATCAATCATCAGAAATATTCAAATGTCAACTTTACCTATGCATACATTATATAAGAATGTACTCGTTTTATTAGAAGAATTAAACCGCAGTGTAAAATTGCGTGCAATTTACTTTTGGATTGCACAAATCACACTACCTTACTCATATATTCCTACAAATCGGTTTGAATTAGTCCTACTTTTGTCCTACTATTCCTACTTTTTTGGATTGAAATGTGAGTGGGAAGCCTGTGTCATACCCTATTCGCGTATGACGTAGACCTCATGCCACTGGCAAGATATCCATCTCAACGTTTGGAAGAAAAGAAACAGCACCGAGTTTATTTTCTATTAAACTTCTCAATTATCTAGAATGTGTTTCCTGCTCACGACGGCCGGATTCACGTCAACATCCGGGAGACGTTTTCGTTTAGCTCAACTTTCTTTTCTTTTCACTGAAGGTCAGATGTGGGAGTGGTTAAATTTGTGGTTATATTTAGGCCTTTTCAAATCATTGTCAGATTTTTTCAGAAATCTCCAAGGAGTAGAACCGTGAGGCTGTGAATACTCACAGTCATTCTGATTCTAGTGACGCTATATCACGTCACAACCTGTCAAACTCGAATAACTCCAATTTGACGTTGGATTCGTTGCTGTATTAGAATGAAATCTTATTTAAATTGCAAACGCTTGCAATGCGCGTGGTATTTTATTATTATCAACACTATAACCGTCTCAAAAATTGATGCCCAAACGACGGTTATAGTTTTCATAATCATAAAATACATCAACAATTCACCATCGATTTTATTGCTCCTTAAAGAACCGACGTCCATTAAACCAAAAGCAACAAGTGGTAAAATCCCAGCCGGTACTCGTCTAGTAATTATTTACCCCCATCTTGCAATTACCCGCTTCGCCTTGGAAAGCTGCCCTCGGCTCCCAGCCAATGTTTTATTCAGCACTGAATTAGTACGACGCTGCTGCAGGTTGTAACTGAGCAGGATCTGGCTCGTGACCTGGCCGCCAGGGCGCCAGGGTGGATTATTAGCTCCAGGTCTCCAGGGTAAACGAGATAGTTACTCGCTCAAAGGATTCTCGTCGCTGATTGGCTGTTGTCGTTGCTTGTGTTTGTTGTCTCTAACTGTGTACTTGCAATGATTTGGGTGAGTGAATTCAGGTCAAAGTTGAGTCTGTGATTTTAAATGCGACTTGTTTGGGTTGAGTTGGACAATGGTTTTTAACGGTTGAGTAACTTCGTGTTAAGCTTGGTTTAAATTTGGCTGAAAGGTAAAACTATATATTTTTTTTTATGGTTTATCTATATTTTGATACGCTTTTGATTCGCAAAGAAAATTACTCAGAATTGTTAAAAAAAAAAGTGGCAATTCGAAATTTTTTACGGAGCGGCCGCAGGGAAAGACAGTAGTCTACAAGAGAATCGAACTCATCTCGCAGATCGCGCCGCGCGAAAAGCCACAAATCTTAGATAATTAATTGCAGAGCCATTTTTTCAGAAAATTCTTTTAAATAGGTTAATTTCAATTCATCCTAAAGTTACAAATCTTTAGTAAAAAGTGAATTTGAAGGGTAAATGCCCCTGTAAGGAAATACTAGATACGAGGACCTTTACCCAGTTATTTTATTGAGATTTTTGTCTTTCTCTTTTCTAACACCACTCTTCGTCGCCGTGCCAACGCTGCCAACGCTGCCAACGCTGCCAACGCTGCCAACGCTGCCAACGTCACAACATCACCAACGTCAGCCTTGCAGGAAATCCAAGCGGCCATTACCGGAAGCGTCAAGAGTCGAATGTGAGTGAAGCGACTCTGACGACGCTGGTGGGCGGAAACGGAAGTGCGCGGGTCTCCAACGGCTCTGCTGGAAGTTGTCCGAACAATCAGAGGGTCGCTAGTTTTGTGAACGCAGAAAATGCCGTGTGAGTTGAAAGATGTCGAACATTTTAAAACAATCGGCTGCTCATGGAAATCCCTGGTCTTTGTTTTCTCTGCATGGTTTCTTCAATGGTTTGAGGGAATTTTAAAATTGAACAAACCAATCAAAAACTGATCTTAGTCAAACCCAGTCTGGATCGTGAGTTGCTTTGCACATTTCGAGTTTTAAAATCGGATCCAAGCGGCGTGTTTTCAACGTAATTCCATCACAATTCTGTTTCCTCGTTCAATTGTTTCTTAAAACTTATTTAAAAATGTCAAAATATAATTTCGCATCAACAATGTTTAAAAAATGTCTATAAGATTTCATAAAACGCCCGTTACGCATGCGGGATCATTTCATCATCATCGTCCTCATCATCATCATCATCATCATCATCATCATCATCATCATCATCATCATCATCATCATCATCATCATCATCATCATCATCATCATCATCATCATCATCATCATCATCCCATGATGGAATTATAAATCACAGTCTTGACCAGTTGTGAACAGCATGAACTTACTCTGTGTGGCTGATAATATTTCTTTATTCTGAAAATGAAATGAGAGTCAAATATGCAAGTGTTTTTCATAACAAAGTCAACTTACACAACATGTTATGACGTCATCTTCAACTATCCGACAAAATGGCTGACAATTGATTGTAACATTTTGTCCAAATCACGTTTGACAATATTTTTGATGAGCAAAGCGAGCGGGGTGAGCGCAGCGAAATCTTCAATTTCAGAAACCCAAAAAAAAAATGTTTGTTTTTTCGAGTTTTTGTTTGCGCTCAAGCGGTCAATCGCCTGCTGTGATTTTTAAAAAAGGTGCAAAGTAAATTTCTGTGTTCCCAACTTCGACTTCTGCATTTTTTTTCAACAGCATCAGTTGTGGACATTTGAAAATTTCCCCAATTTACAAAAAATTTCAGATTTTGTGTCACTGTTATGGAGGTTTACGGCCGAAAGTGTTTGACTTTTCCTCACCAAACTTTGCACAGATGTTAAATACATCAAAATGTATTAGCTGTCCAATTTTCGAGCTCTAATATGTATTTTTTTTTTTTTTTATTCAAAAATCTCTGTCTTATTTTTTCAATTTCGGTTATTTGCCACAATATTGCTCGGCCCATATTGAAACGCAACTCAAATTACGTTCGCGAAGATCTCGTATATCTTCCAAAAGTTTGTCATTGTGTTTTTGGGAAATTTCTGGTAAAATCGTGTCACTGTCTTCGCTGAAAATATTTAATTATAAATGTTTAAGAAAACAATGTTAACCAATGTTGCATTAAACTCAAAGCTATGCGAGTTCGTGGATAGAAACTCTAACCCCATGTAAGCTTTGTGTAAATTAACCTCAAAATTACGCGGTAACTCGATTAAACCAAGGAACAACGTGATTGAAATGTATTTAGAGTGGTCAGAATATATGTAAGGATTGTAAAGATTGTATAGATTGTAAAGTTGAGGTTGAAATTAACTCGTGTTTATCAAGGCAAGACCTGGCTCAGGACAATGGCGTGGAAATCTGGTTGGTCGAGTTTCTGTCAAGGTGGCATTCCTGGGAAAGATGCACTCAAAGTCTGATGCGATCCTGAAGAGTGTCACTTCGAACCTCGGTTCGAACCTCGAAACGACGCGCTGCTGATTATAGTTGTATCAAAGAAATTTAGGGACTTTGTTTCTAGAAAATGGCTGTGTAACTTTAGTGCAGAAGGAACGGAGTGGATCGGAGGGGATCGGAGTGGTTCAACAATAGCGAAGCGGAAAGTTGAGATAAATGAACGGACATTACAACAACAAAAATATTTATAAATATATATATATATATATATACATTTTAAATGTAATGCGTATTTTTCCTATGCCAAACAAAAAGTGTGATTTAAATATTAAATGTATTATGAAGGTAACTATTAATGTAAGCAGATTTAAGATATTATTATCGATAAGTTAATTATTTAATGAGGTCTTGACTTATCACTGAATGGATGTGTTATTTGTGAACCTACCGATGATTGATGTCTATTTTACTCTGAAGTATATTTTCGTGTTGGTCAATTTGATGGCTGTTTTATTTTCCAGTCGGCTCCAGTGTTTGAAAGAAGCAGCAAAAACTAGAGCCGGCCACGTGTCTCTTGATGTTATTTTGTAAATAAAACATGTTGAAAATTGCAACTTTTTCCAATTGTCTGCAATCCTATTTTAATTGCAAATGCTTGCAATGTACAGAGCTATAATTGCTAAAGTAGGTAAAAAGAAAACCAAATGTTCGGGGTCATTCCATATCGAAAATACAAAATACATTAGTTTTTTAAGTTATTGACCCTGATTATTTTATTTAGATGCATTTAGGAAGCTTGAACTTGGTAATTGTTATAATTTTATGTGGTTCTTTTGTTATAGGAAAATTGTCAGGACTGCTCTTACCTTTGATAAAGTAACAGGTACAAGTTACGAAACGTCGGGAAATTTAGTTGTTCTTCACTTAGCATTGAAAACCCAGTTGAAATAGTTTTTGCAACACTGTGCTGGGTCAGGTATTGGATGGGTGACCATCATACACATGACCAGTTCTGTTCGGGAGAGAGGTTGGAGGGATGAAAATTAAGCAACACTGCGCTGAGTCAGGTATTGGATGGGTGACCATCATACACATGACCAGTTCTGTTTGGGAGAGAGGTTGGAGGGATGAAAGTTAAGCAACACTGCACTGGGTCAGGTATTGGATGGGTGACCATCATACACATGACCAGTTCTGTTGGGGAGAGAGGTTGGAGGGATGAAAGTTTGTACAGCAACTTCACCCGCCTTGCTTATCAACCTCTGCTTTTGGGCATCTTCGAGAAAATAATCAAAAAATGAACTAACCATCACCTGCTTGCTGGTTTAAACTCCCTAATGGAAATGCCAGAAAAACCAAAAAAAATTGTAATCTAAAAATGTTCAGTAATTAAACTATTCCATAAAAAGATTGGCTCTTGCCAGGGAAATAGCAAACTAACAGACTGTTAAGTTCTTAACAAACAACTGAAGAACCAGCCAAAAGTAGAGCTTCTTGCACGCAATTCGAAAACACCACAGCAACCGTTTCAACAAACTCTTGTACGAGGATTTGAAACTTTAGTAAAACCAGACCAAAGTCCAAAGTTTTTATTTCATACAAATAAAACGCACATACGAAAACAAAGATAGAAGTGAAATACATTTATTAACACACTCAACGCCGAGTCACAATTTGGCCGACGCCACAAAATCCCCGACGACGGCAAAACGGCTCGGTCCACGTTCGATTACCGTCCAATTCCACGCTCCGCTCCGTTCACTTTTTCTGCTGTTCGACTCGTGGAGAGCGACCTGCGTGGTCAACACTTGCTGGTTAGACGATTATCACAGAGCGACGATTCCAAGCCAAAAGTTAGTAACGCAAATGTAGCGGCCACTCAACGAAGTCTTTCAATGTTACCAATGTTTCAATGTCAATGTTACAGTCTTTGCGTGAAAGATGGCCGCCAAATGACTACCTTACCGACAAAAATGCAGAGTACCGGAACATCACGTTAAGTGGAGCCACTGTCGTATGAAATTTAATTTAGATATTTCTCGTAGGTTAACTCGCTTTTTAGTATCGTTACGTGTTTATCAATCGTTGAGGTAAACATTGATGGCAATTTTTTGAGCATGAAAAGTCTCAAAAGCGAGTTAACCTACGAGAAATATCGAAATTAAATTTCATACGACAGTGGCTCCACTTAACGTGATGTTCCGGTACTCTGCATTTTTGTCGGTAAGGCAGTCATTTGGCGGCCATCATTCACGCAGAGACTGTAACATTGACATTGAAACTCTACCTAGAACCTACACTCAACGATACTAGATTTCCCATCTTCTACTCTATGTTAGGTTAGGTTTATCTTCATCTTCACCATCACCCACACATTCACCGACACCATTAGACCAGTGAAAAGATGCCAGTGCCACAGAACAGTCAAAATAGTGCGTAGTTAAACACAACAAATCAATCATTCGTGTACCAGAACATTTTTATGTAGCCATAACCCCGAGCAAAAATGATCAAAGTAAAAATTTTATGGTTAGGTTTCCTAAGAATAACACAAAGACATTTTTCAACCACTAGCACCTAGTGCATTGGACTGCTTGGAAAAACATGGCCCATAAGAATAACACAGAGACATTTTTCAACCACTAGCACCTAGTACATTGAACTGCTTGGAAAAACATGGCCCATAAGAATAACACAGAGACATTTTTCAACCCCTAGCACCTAGTACATTGAACTGCTTGGAAAAACATGGCCCATAAGAATAACACAAAGACATTTTCACAAATACATAGTCCCATTTAAATTGTTAGTACAAGCTATATTGCTACGGTGCTATACGATAAGATTTAGTTAGGTTATACAAGCGACTGACATATTTTAAACAAGTCTAATTTACAATCATACAGTTTTTCTTAAAAACATAACCAAATAAAAATTTGGTTTCATTTGCATTTTGGCCGAGTGCATTTTCCAACACATTTTGAGATCAAACTCACGACGATTTGTCCTTAATGTACATTGGCTCACTCCCAGTTTCACTCCATTCAAACCGCATTTAAGCTGTTTGAGAAACTCACGGAAAGTTTCATTACTTTAGCAACAGAATAAGCTACTGGCAAAGGTCTGGACAAAATAGGAAATGCATTAAAAGTAGTTCAAGCTTACACCGTGCAAAGTAGTTATCAACGATATCAAATAATCTGGAAAACTTGCTGGCTGGATCCTATGTTCTATCCAGGTTATTTCAGATCAGCTGGCTGGATCCTATGCTCTATCCAGGTTATTTGAGATCAGCTGGCTGGATCCTATGTTCTATCCAGGTTATTTGAGATCAGCTGACTGGATCCTATGCTCTATCCAGGTTATTTGAGATCAGCTGACTGGATCCTATGCTCTATCCAGGTTATTTGAGATCAGCTGACTGGATCCTATGTTCTATCCAGGTTATTTGAGATCAGCTGGCTGGATCCTATGCTCTATCCAGGTTATTTGAGATCAGCTGGCTGGATCCTATGCTCTATCCAGGTTATTTGAGATCAGCTGACTGGATCCTATGCTCTATTTAGGTTATTTGAGTTCAGCTGGCTGGATCCTATGCTCTAACCAGGTTATTTCAGATCAGCTGACTGGATCCTATGCTCTATCGAGGTTATTTGATATCAGCTGGCTGGATCCTATGCTCTATCCAGGTAATTTGATATCAGCTGGCTGGATCCTATGCTCTATCCAGGTTATTTGATATCAGCTGACTGGATCCTATGCACTATCCAGGTTATTTGAGTCAAGGCAAGGAAAATACTTTAAGTCTATCCATTATTCCAACTTTAGGCTAAGTTTTAAAAAAAAATCATAGGGTAAAAGAATTGCAGATTCACATGCGGTGAAATTCAAACATTTTTGTCATTTGAGTCATTTCCGACCGGGCCTGCACCAGGGCAGGTTTTACAGATACGATCTTTATCTTTCCAATTGCACCATCAAAATTCTCGTAATTAAAAATTCAATATGGAGATTGGTCCTGATGCACAGCACGTCTAGAAAACTTTCTCTGCTGGAAATATATATTCGTTTTACTTAATTAAATACAGGATACGGGAATCATCCACAGCGAAACATTTCAAGACTAGGCCCGGGCAGCCGGTAAAATACACCAAAAGAAGTAATTGCACGTGAAGTGTTTTCAAAATCCCACATATGACCGACACGCTACTTCTGCCAGAACTTGTTCGTACCTCGCAGTCCTGTCTTTGCTTTCATCGACTTCTTGTTCTTGTCTCCACCCTGCGCGATCGCCTCGCGCGTATCTGTCACCATTGGGTCGTCCACGTCCTGGCTCTGCGTCTTCAACGTCTTCTTGATGTTTAACACCTGCCAGCGAAAAACACAGACAAAAATCAAATAAGTTTGTATTTGAGTGTTTTTTTTTTTCATACTTGGCCAAACGGCTAATTTTCACCAGACAAATAGCATAGGATCCAGCCAGCTGATCTCAAATAACCTGGATAAAACATAAGATCCAGCCAGCTGATCTCAAATAACCTGGATAGAGCATAGGATCCAGCCAGCTGATCTCAAATTACCTGGATAGAGCATAGGATCCAACCAGCTGATCTCAAATAACCTGGATAGAGCATAGGATCCAGCCAGCTGATCTCAATTAACCTGGATAGAGCATAGGATCCTGCCAGCTGATCTCAAATAACCTGGATAGAGCATAGGATCCAGCCAGCTGATCTCAAATAACCTGGATAGAACATAGGATCCGGCCAGCAGGTCTCAAATTACCTGGATAGAGCATAGGATCCAGCCAGCTGATCTCAATTAACCTGGACAGAGCATAGGATCCTGCCAGCTGATCTCAAATAACCTGGATAGAACATAGGATCCAGCCAGCTGATCTCAATTAACCTGGATAGAACATAGGATCCAGTCAGCTGATCTCAAATAACCTGGATAGAGCATGGAATCCAGCCAGCTGATCAAAATTAGAGTCAAGCAACCCATAATTGGCAACAAATAAGAGTCCCTAAAACCAAGGCATTCGTATGATTTTAATGCTATTTCTTTTAGTTTTTTAAACATGTTTTTAACTAATTTTGATCTTTTAAGCTGCAAAAACTTTGAAAATGACAAAAACTATTGTTGAATACATGAAAAATAACACGTTTAAGAGGATTTATAATCATGGACTGTCAAGATGACGTCAATGGCAACCGCTATCCCGGATTGGTCACCAGCACGTACCTCCTTCTCAATGTTCTCCTTCAGTTTGAGTACTCGGGCCTTCTCGCTGTTGGCCTTGTTGATCTGAGTATCTACGCAGGAGAGCACGGCTTCGCAAGAGTCGCACCATTCCTGCAGCGTCGTCACCACGGCGCCGATGTCCTTCGGTTGGATGTCGCGACCGATAGCAAAGTCCACCTCCAGCTGGCTGTTCTTCTGATCCAGTTTACCCTGGATTATGTCTGAACCCCGGCGTTAGTTAGTTATTGGGTTCACGATATCGTATTTATATTTATAAAGTCATTTGTCTGATGTTAGAAAATAGAATAGCATCTTTATGCGTAGACAATACCAATGAGAAGGAAAAAACAAGGTATGAGCACCGTTTAAAAGCAAAAAAAGAATGACTGAATACGATACTGAGAATCCCTACGTCATTGGTTTAATATTTTACAGTAAAGCCGTAGCAATTTGCAATATTAAACCAACAACTGTGAATATATCATATTGTAAGAGTATTGTGAGAAACTTTCTTGTTCAAAATGCATTTAATTCAACTGATGAATTTTTGTCTTTTACAATTTGTGAATTGTGAATCGTATTTTTCGACATGTCTCCTGCCAAAAGTGGGCAATCGTGATAAATAAACAATTATTATTATTATTATTATTCTTACAAGACCTAGGCCTGGTTGTGGGGCCGATCGATTACGGTTTACGTAATTAATGGTAGCTTTCGGTATTTAATGTTTCTAAGTTTTGTCGGTAAACAAATATATTTTTATTCGATTCTTAACCACAACACTGGACAATCTAAGACCTACTGTCATGGCAAACAGAGCTTACTGGAAGCATTCTGAAGACGGGAAATACATTGAGTTTTGGCAAGAAACCTTCATTTAATTATATTAGTCTGTTGTGCAAAGAAAGGCAAGGAGTTTCTTGTAGTGCAAAGGAAAACAAGCAAATATATTTTGCAATTTGGTCATAGTTTGATTGATTTGTAGCTATTTCCTGTGTAAAATGTCACTCTAGATTGAGAATTGAACAAGGATTACGTTTTTGGCATCAGTGGGAATTATTTTTATTCTGTTTATTGGTAATGTAATAATTATTTACCGACAAAATGCTAACCAATAAAATCAGGTGGACTTTAAGATACAAACCTGCATAGATTGCCTCGATTATCAAATCTTCGAGATCTCGCACGTTTTTCATATCCAGCTCCACGAGAAGCTTGGAGTATGGTATGCACTGAAACAAAACGCTGGATTAGCACAAAGTAAATTTCTGGATTTTATTCATTTTCTATCATTAACTAGGCTCTACATATTTTCTAAGGTAATTTATAATTTGGCAATAGATTGTACCTTTTCTTTGGTGGCAATTGTGACAATTGTAAGGTGTTGTAGTTTTTTCTTCTGTACAGCAGTCAAGTCAAGAAGTTCAGCTTTCTTCTCCAAGTATTCACGATACGTTCCGTACGCAAAGATGTGCAGGAGATTGTAGTACTTTGCATTTGGTGTTCCTTGCAGCTGAAAAATCAATCTATGATATAGCATGGAAATATATAATAGACGTATTTTAGTAAATATGATACTTACTTCAATAACATTGGGCATGTCGAGAAGTTCTCCGAAAACATGAACGCCAGGAGCTTCCAACACTTGCTTGACAAGTTCAACGGCTGCGGCACCTTTGGCTGATTTCGCAAGTAAGACAAACTGTTCCAGAGGCTGGCTAGAGTTCGGCTTCTCCGGCACAACGCACTCCAGATCGTCAGTCATTTTTTAAATGAAACCAAACTTAATCAAGGTTGGCAAATTGAAACTTTTTCAAAGATTTATAGGTTATAAATTGGTCATTTAAATCGAGAAAGTAGACTCACTAAACCAGCTAAGAAAATAAAAAGACACTTTACAATCCTCGTAAGAGCGTGTTTCGTTATTTGTCAATCGTGTTCAATCGTGCACGAAATTACTTGCAAAATAGCAAAGAATGATAGAATACTAGCGGTGACATACGAGTTTGTACGCTCTTTGCAGTTTTGCCAACTTAAACAACAACATTTTCATTCTAAGACAAATCTATTCAAAATTGACCGCCATCATTCTTTTTTTAGACAACTTGTTTTGTTTTCAAAGAATTTTTTCCTTTAAAAACTTGACACGGGCACGATGTGATAAATCAAAACAGCTTTCTAACTTCTACGACTACACGGACAAATTTTCATCGGCAAACAGTCCTTCCTGTTCCTACACACAAAAGCAAATCGTTCGGTGATCACCCATACAAAACCTGTCCGAGCGCAGTGTTGCTCAACTTCGGTAATCTCACGAGGACCGGTGTTTCCAATACGTCTAGCCGTTCGGTGGTCATCCATCCAATACCTGACCCAGCGCAGTGTTGCTTAACTTTCATCCCTCCAACCTCTCTCCCGAACAGAACTGGTCATGTGTATGATGGTCACCCATCTAATACCTGACTCAGTGTAAGGTTGCTTTCCAAGATCTCACACAAACCCAATACAAAAGCAAATAAAAGCCAATGTTCATGTTATTACTGCACCTATGCCACGTACACAGTAATGGCGGTGTGAAAGTAAGCTCTGCAAACCGGACAATGCTTGCTGACAGGGTGCAAACATGCTCGACATAGACAGTAATGTCGGCATGGCATGAGCACGATGTCCCTGGCGTAATAACGGCAAACAACGCAACGTAGCGTGTAGGGTAAGTCGTCATCAGGGACTACCATCTCACGCTGCCCAATAGCTTCTTGACGACGCCGATAAGACTGAAAAGATAAATCAAAACTTAAAGAAAAAAAGCTGAATCTTAAGATAAAATATACGAAATCGCCTTTAAATTGCGAACGCTTGCAATACGCCGGGCATTTTACTATACTATAAACCACTCAAAAATTCGAACTCCGATCTCCACCTGTCGCGGGTGTTCCTCTAACCAATTGAGCTACTTGAACCCCGATCTCCACCTGTCGCGGGTGTTGCTCTAACCAATTGAGCTACTTGGACCCCGATCTCCACCTGTCGCGGGTGTTGCTCTAACCAATTGAGCTACTTGGACCCTGATCTCCACCTGTCGCGGGTGTTGCTCTAACCAATTGAGCTACTTGGACCCCGATCTCCACCTGTCGCGGGTGTTGCTCTAACCAATTGAGCTACTTGGACCCCGATCTCCACCTGTTGCGGGTGTTGCTCTTACCAATTGAGCTACTTGGACCCCGATCTCCACCTGTCGCGGGTGTTGCTTTAACCAATTGAGCTACTTGGACCCCGATCTCCACCTGTCGTGGGTGTTGCTCTAACCAATTGAGCTACTTGTACCCCGATCTCCACCTGTCGCGGGTGTTGCTCTAACTAATTGAGCTACTTGGACCCCGATCTCCACCTGTCGCGGGTGTTGCTCTAACCAAGTGAGCCTCTTGGACCCCGATCTCCACCTGTCGCGGGTGTTGCTCTAACCAATTGAGCTACTTGGACCCCGAACTCCAGCTGTCGCGGGTGTTGCTCTAACCAATTGAGCTACTTGGACCCCGATCTCCACCTTTCGCGGGTGGAGATCGGGGTCCAAGTATCATTCACTTACCCGGTAATCCTGCCACCTACGATACAGGAATCCACAAACGATGACCGTCGAGAGTCCACCAAAAATGATTCCAAAAATCCTAGAGAAAAAAAGGCACTCTGAGTACTTTGGACTTTGGCTATTAGACCGGTTGTCAAAACAGTGCGTCGTTAAACACAAGTTAAAAAGAATGAAATAATTTTACTTGGAAGTAGCTCTAAAGCTGTCAACGCTCTCTTCAATTGCAGACACCGAACCCGTGGTAAGGAAGTGGTTCATGCCGTCACTAGGCGCCTTCATCACGAAGTTGGTGCCGTCGAAAAACAACTCACCCAGCGCAGTAGCTGGAGTATCTTCCGTAAGAAGACGCTAAGAAATCACAAAGAAAATCTCAGCCCAACAGCACCAAGGACCGGCCACCGCTTAGCCTTGTCACTTTGATACACTGTGTTGGCTGCTCCTGTCCAACAGCACCAAGGACCGGCCACCGCTTAGCCTTGTCACTTTGACATACTGTGTTGGCTGCTCCTGTCCAACAGCACCAAGGACCGGCCACCGCTTAGCCTTGTCACTTTGACACACTGTGTTGGCTGCTCCTGTCCAACAGCACCAAGGACCGGTCACCGCTCAGCCTTGTCACTTTGACACACTTTGTTGGCTGCTCCTGTCCAACAGCACCAAGGACCGGCCACCTCTTAGCCTTGTCACTTTGACACACTGTGTTGGCTGCTCCTGTCTCACAGCACCAAGGACCGGTCACCGCTTAGCCTTGTCACTTTGACACACTGTGTTGGCTGCTCCTGTCCAACAGCACCAAGGACCGGCCACCGCTTAGCCTTGTCACTTTGACACACTGTGTTGGCTGCTCCTGTCTCACAGCACCAAGGACCGGTCACCGCTTAGCCTTGTCACTTTGACACACTGTGTTGGCTGCTTCTGTCCAACAGCACCAAGGACCGGCCACCGCTTAGCCTTGTCACTTTGACACACTGTGTTGGCTGCTCCTGTCCAACAGCACCAAGGACCGGCCACCGCTTAGCCTTGTCACTTTGACACACTGTGTTGGCTGCTCCTGTCCAACAGCACCAAGGACCGGCCACCGCTTAGCCTTGTCACTTTGACACACTGCGTCGGGCTGGTTAAGCTAGCCTGGAAGAGCAGGAGTCTTGCTTTGCTTACCTCTGTGAGCTCGAAGACTTGTTGCAACCCGGTAGCCACATCGGACACTTGTTTGATCTCGTATCCGGTCCTTGCAAGGTGCACAAGTCTCAGGTTTTCTGTGAATTTGTCTGTAAGATGGACCAAGTGTTCACCACAAAGAAGTCCAAACCGTGTTTTCTCGATGCCATCCCGCACCGTCTCCTTGCTGTGACGCCTGGTAGACAAGAATTAAAAGAAAAATGCCAAAAAATTGGTATAAAAAATGTAAAATACAATCAATCAATTTGGTCCATGTCCTACCAAGATCCGAAGAAGTCCTTCGAGGCCAGATACCGCACGACCTTGAACCTTTGTACCACACCTGTTAACCCCGGAACAAGCGCACTCTTTATTGGAGCGTCCAAAGCTCGTACCGTCCCGTGGACCACGCCATACGCCACTGTCTGTCCCGAACGTAGAGACGACGCCACAGCGCTGTCGAACTGTGGCGCAGTCTGTTGACAGGAAGCTGAGTTAGAGTCAGTGCCGGCACGTAGCCTACTCCTGTCGAAGACCAAGGGGACCACCGGCTTATTTTCCCTTTCGAAGGACGGTACAACGCGAACAACAGGATTCCTCCACAAATCCATGCTGTCGAGAGGTTGATAAGCAAGGCGAGTGAAGTTGCTGTATTAACTTTCATCCCTCCAACCTCTCTCCCGAACAGAACTGGTCATGTGTATGGTGGTCACCTATCAAATACCTGACTCAGCGCAGTGTTGCTTAACTTTCATCGCTCCAACCTCTCTCCCGAACAGAACTGGTCATGTGTATGATGGTCACCCATCCAATACCTGACCCAGCGCAGTGTTGCTTAACTTTCATCCCTCCAACCTCTCTCCCGAACAGAACTGGTCATGTGTATGATGGTCAACCATCCAATACCTGACCCAGCGCAGTGTTGCTTAACTTTCATCCCTCCAACCTCTCTCCCGAACAGAACTGGTCATGTGTATGATGGTCACCCATCCAATACCTGACCCAGCGCAGTGTTGCTTAACTTTATTAATGTCATAGGTGAATAAAACTTGCGTGCAATTCGAATGCGGGTTCATTTACTTCGCCATGCATGTCATTTCATTCACCTTTATTGCTTCTAGAATCCGTTTGTAATATTGGTATTCACAGAAGTCCCAGACAAACTCGAATGCGACGATACCAAACAGCACAGGATTCAAAAATTCTTCCACTCCTTCCATGACATTTGATATGGGTCACAAAGTACCTTCAGAGCACCTGTTGATGTCAGTTTCCATAGAAACTATTGTTCACAGTATAACTGTCATAATCAAACGGAGATTTAAGTTATTGTAGTATCTTCTATTCTTTAGCTTATATCTTAAGTCAAAGTGACAACGAGGTCGTAGCACCGTCAACGACTTGGAGACAACTTATGTGAGATCAAAGTACTTTTTAAGTACCTTTTACACTGCTAGATTATGAAATATGCACGAAAGAATCAAGGAATATGTTTTCGAGATCAATTTTTTATAGGGTTCGGTCATGTTGTTTGATCTACATTAAAAGATAGTTTTAATATTATAAATAAATGTTTGTTTGAGTTAGGCGCTGTGTATTAATCGCGTTTTTTTGGTCCACGACGCTCTCTATCGGGTAATGCTTGCAACAGTCAGATAGCTTGAATAGGTTTTCTGAAACGGTCTCGTGTTTTGAAGTTTACTGAAAAGAAGTTAAACGCTTGGATATGTTTCTCATTTGTATCTCTGTTCTCTGGGAATGGCAATAGTTCTTACGCCAGTCTTACTTCTCCATTTTTATTTTAACATCATGTTAATATTCATTATTTTCAAAGCTTGTCAGTGGTTTGAGTCCTACGAGTCAAACATTTATAAATATTTAGGGAGTATTTTCGTTGTTCAAGACGCATCATAAACTCACTGGTGACTTTACAATTATAATTTTCGTGTTTAAACGGATTAGAATGTCGAGCTACCACTTGGATGTTGGCGTTGACGATCAGGTTGAAGACGGGGAAATGGAGAGCCCTACTGGCGATTCACCTATGCAATTATCCAAGGACAATGCTATGTTTTCGTAAGTTACGCACACGTTTTGGTATCGATAAACAAAAATATTAACTACCGCGATATATTTCGTACCCTTTCTAAATGTTCCCTTTTATTGCTGAGCGACACTACTTTGGATTCTCTAACATATTACTCCGCCACAAAAAAAAATCGACAGTACCTTAACCCTATTTTTTAGGCCAGTTTCGTGATCTTAACTGTCGCATTTCATCATTCCCTAAATTCAAATAATTCCTAACATCTAATATCTATGTTAATAAACGTAAGTTGAAATGATCAGAATCACTAGTAGAACAGATATGTCGCTCTGGAAGTATTGTCTATGACTCTATTCCAGATCTTTTAGTTTGATCCCACCAATCTGTTTTCGTTAGCGCCGAGATAATTTCCTAGCTTCACATTCGATCTCTATTATTTTTAGTGAAAAGTAACAGTATTTCTCGTAGCATCTCTATTGTGCTGTCATTGTAAATGCATTGTCAAACAAAACAGACATTTTGAATTCTGAAACATGTGGTATTTGTAGGATGTCTGACGAAGAAAACGAAGACACGGCAGATTCGTTGGACATAAAACCTCCGCAAGCCAAGTTGTACCACGCTAGGATAGGTCAACCGACTAGCCGCAGTAGCAGCACACGAAGAGAAAAGCACAGCGAACGTGGCGAAATTAGGAGGGATCATACTTCTAGCCATGTGAGTAATTAAGTTAAAGCTTATCTTGCCAGAAAGCGTTTAGGTTCGATGTAAACCTGGGGTAGATCCGTGGCAGTGTAATTGTGCTAAGCAGGAATCATCGGATTTAAATGCTAGATTGCTTATTTACTACCTAACTAATTAAAAAATTAGTGAAATGAAGTCAAATTTTCAACTCATTGCTTCATCCTTGCTTCTTAGATACCTGATTCATATTATTCCCTACATATTACTAGTCTTATGAGCTGAAAAAAAAAATTACAGAAAATTTCAGACATTCAATTTCAATGATTTCCTTGTTGTCCCTAATCGTCTAATATTTCTTCTTATGTGAAATCTAATTTAAATTGCAAACGCTTGCAATGCGCAGGCAATGCCCGGGCCTCAATGGGTGATGTTTTAAAGTTTAGATGCTTTATCAAGAATTTGTTATTGTAGAATGGATTTTATAATGTCGGGTAATATCGTAAATTAGACGCGAAGGACAATTGACTGACTAAACTTTTTATATTCCACTTGTTTATTTTAGTATTACTCTTTGTTTTTGTAAGTTATTTGTGATTTATTTCTAATAATAATTTTTTTTTTTTTTTTTTTGGACAAGTCTGTATTCTTTTATTCTTTGGTTGTACACTTTGTGATTAAAGGACAAAATAAAGGGTCGATTACAATTGCAAAGCTACACCGAACTGCTTGGAAAAATCAGAAAACAAAAAGAATTTCTGCTAAAATGTAAAGTGCAATAAAGTGCAGTATTTATTTATTTATTTATTTAATTTTTTCCTAGAAAAAAACTGCAATTTGCATGTAACATACAAGTAGCAGAAAAAAAAAACTAAAACTATTGACCTAAACTCTAATACTAATTCTAACTTTATTTCTTCTGAAAATTTTAACATATTTTTCAGTTCCCTTCCATTGCAGTTTTCTTCGTTCCATTTCAACTTTACCCGTTCTATTTAATTGTATTCTATGTTGATGGTCTGTTTGTTTCAGAGTCACAGCGCGAAGGGAGATGCATCGATGCATTATAGCAGTCGCAAGGGTCATCATCGCTCTCGCAGCGATCATCGAGATCAACATAATGAGCGGCAGCACGAGAAGAAACGCTCGCACAGGTCAGTCTCTCAGTTAGCGGAACAAAACTAGGATATCATGTCAGTCTCTCAGTTAGCGGAACAAAACTAGGATATCACCGCTGAGTCTATTCTTGGCTCTACTAACCAAACGGCTGATCCAGTTCATGTCAACTTTTCGAGACATCTTTTCGTGTTTGCACTAAAGACTTGCTGTGTTTTTCAAGAAAATCGATCAGAAAAATAAGTTACTAAATAAAATTGGTAAAGATTTTCTTCAATTTTAATCGAAAAAATTAAGACAAATTAACAAAAACTATTTCAACTGGGTTTTGAATGCTAAGTGAAGAACAACTGAATTTCCCAACGTTTCGTAACTTGTACCTGTTACTTTATCAAGGGTTAAAGCAGTCCTGACAAACAGGTACAAGTTACGAAACGTTGGGAAATTTAGTTGTTTTTCACTTGGCATTCAAAACCCAGTTGAAATAGTTTTTGTTAAAACCAGTGCTAAGTTTACATCAAGTAGACATGAGTCTAAAAACAATCGTAATGTATGTCAACATCATTATGTGTCAACCATGTCCATTTTTTACCAAAAAAATATATTAATCTTTCGAGTAAAGAAACTAAGCTGATAAAGAACTCGATTGAAATTACTTGTGCGTTGCATTATAAGTGAATCTCACAATAAACGTTCCAGCCGATCTGTCTGCTATTGTTTCCTAAATTGTTTCCGCCCCTTGCAGAGAGCGGAGGGAGGCAGCAGGCCGGGGGGCGGCGGAGGCAGCTCGGCTTCAAGAGATTGCCGCCGACCACAAACTGGACGACTTGCGCAAACGTCTGCTAGACAAGCGCAAGCGTGGCGAGAACAGGTAAACAACAGTAGGCAAACATCTCATCATGTTACCTGGACAATTAGCACAAGCATAGCACACAAGGATCTTAAAACTTGGTCATCATATGGGACTGCACACAATTGACATAGCAATAAGCACAAGCATAGCACACAAGGATCTTAAAACTTGGTTATCATATGGGACTGCACACAATTGACATAGCAATAAGCACAAGCATAGCACACAAGGATCTTAAAACTTGGTTATCATATGGGACTGCACACAATTGACATAGCAATAAGCACAAGCATAGCACACAAGGATCTTAAAACTTGGTTATCATATGGGACTGCACACAATTGACATAGCAATAAGCACAAGCATAGCACACAAGGATCTTAAAACTTGGTTAACATATGGGACTGCACACAATTGACATAGCAATAAGCACAAGCATAGCACACAAGGATCTTAAAACTTGGTTATCATATGGGACTGCACACAATTGACATAGCAATAAGCACAAGCATAGCACACAAAGATCTTAAAACTTGGTTATCATATGGGACTGCACACAATTGACATAGCAATAAGCACAAGCATAGCACACAAGGATCTTAAAACTTGGTTATCATATGGGACTGCACACAATTGACATAGCAATAAGCACAAGCATAGCACACAAGGATCTTAAAACTTGGTTATCATATGGGACTGCACACAATTGACACAACGTGCATAGCACAGAAGGATCTTAAAACTTGGTTATCATATGGGACTGCACACAATTGACATAGCAATAAGCACAAGCATAGCACACAAGGATCTTAAAACTTGGTTATCATATGGGACTGCACACAATTGACATAGCAATAAGCACAAGCATGGCACACAAGGATCTTAAAACTTGGTTATCATATGGGACTGATATGGGATAAATGTGATAAAAACCATAATCATAAGTTGATTTTTTTTTTTTTTTTACTTTTTAGCCGCCACGCCGACAAAAGAGCTGCAGATCCGCGTGATTCGCGGTTGGATTTCCCGTCCGAAGCGCGACCGGAACGAACGGAACGAACGGAACGTACAGAACGTACGGAGCAGCGCGAGGTGCGGATAGATCCGCGCGAACAACGGACGGATTCTCGCGCGGAGCGGGAAACGCGGAAGGAACGAAGCGGGGAGAGCAAAGAAGTGCGGTTAGAACGGCCGACAGCGTGGACGGAAGAAGTTGATCACCGAGGTAGGTTTTTCGACAAAATCAGACTTTCTCTTCTGGCCGAGTTCACAGTCGACGAGCTTAACATTTCAAAATAAAATAATAACATAAAAACTCGACATTCAATGTTTTTTCAAAATGGCACAGTTCTATCACATCGAAAAAACAAAATAAATTTTTTAGCTTTATTAGTATTTTTAGTTTTATTTGGTCAGTTGTATCGTTGAGTGTAGGTTATAGGTGGAGTTTCAACGTCAATGTTACAGTCTCTGCGTGAAAGATGGCCACCAAATGACTACCTTACCGACAAAAATGCAGAGTACCGGAACGTCACGTTAAGTGGAGCCACTGTCGTATGAATTTTAATTTTGATATTTCTCGTAGGTTAACTTGCTTTTGAGACTTTTCATGCTCAAAAAATCTCCATCAATGTTTACCTCAACGATTGATTTACATGTAACGATATTCAAAAGCGAGTTAACCTACGAGAAATATTGAAATTAAATTTCATACGACAGTGGCTCCACTTAACGTGACGTTCTGGTACTCTGCATTTTTGTCGGTAAGGTAGTCATTTGGCGGCCATCTTTCACTCAGAGACTGTAACATTGACGTTGAAACTCTACCTATAACCTACACTCAACGATGATATTAATTGGATTGTGTAGACCACGTCAGTATTTATTTATGCAAATACATGTGAAATGGTCAATTCAATGGTGACAAATGTAAAAGGTCAAGAGTGGGTAAAATCATTTACTTTTATTAACATTTCTCTATGTGTTAATCTCTGTTAAATATTTACACCTGGATCAACATTTCTCGAGTTAAAATTGAGTTGAAAGAATAAAGCGCTGGACAAAATTGCAAAATATTTTTACATCACAAAACGTAAACTTTTGAATTAAACTCTGTCATATAACTTCCTTTTTTTTCACGTTTGCCAATTGTTGATTTTCGCAGAGTTCCGCGACGCGCCGCGACACGAGCGGTCGGAATCGCGGCGCGTGGAAGAACGCGCGGAACGAAAGACGGAAAGCGCAGAACACAAGCGTTCTGAAGAGCATCGAGATCGCCGGGAACGTCAGCCGGTGGCGGAAAAAGTCGCGGAACGAGGGGAAGGAGCCCCGCGGAGGGAGTTCCTTCTAGAAGCCAGTGAGTTTATCCTTCATAATTGATTTATTTTTCAAGATTTTTTTTATTAGATGGTCACCCATTCAATACCTAACCCAGCGCAGTGTTGCTTAACTCTTATCTCTCCAACCTCTCTCCCAAACAGAACTGGTCATGTGTATGATGGTCACCCATCCAATACCTGACCCAGCGCAGTGTTGCTTAACTTTCATCCCTCCAACCTCTCTCCCGAACAGAACTGGTCATGTGTATGATGGTCACCCATCCAATACCTGACCCAGCGCAGTGTTGCTTAACTTTCATCCCTCCAACCTCTCTCCCGAACAGAACTGGTCATGTGTATGACGGTCACCCATCCAATACCTGACCCAGCGCAGTGTTGCTTAACTCGATGGTCACTCTAACCTCACTTATGCTACGCAGATCGGCAGAAGGAGATCTACCGCCGGGAGCTTGAGGCGCGTCGGGAGCGGCACAAGGTGGAGAAGGAGAAGGAACGGGCGATGCATGAAATCGTACGCAAGCGCGAGCGAAGTCGCAGCCGGCAGCGGAAGAAACTCAAAGTCGATGAACCGGAAGAGGAGCCAGGTATGTTGACCGACATTTAAACATCGTTGTTGACTTGCTAAATTGTCAACGTTACGTAACCTAGGAATTATTCTCTTTTGCGCGTTTGGTTTTTGTGTTATTTTTGGGTTTTTAAAAGAATATTTTTGGACCTCTGCTAGGACCCAGTGCGTGGTTCTAAAAAATGGGTTAAATCAAATTGTATCTCAGCGGTCGAGGATATATTTTCCTATGTGCCTTTATACAAAAATACAGAAAGAATTTAGAAATGCATTTGCATATTTCTTATCCCAGCGTGCCATGTTAAAAAACTACACAAACATTTCTCCAAGCTGATGGTTTTTAGACTTATGTCTACTTGATGTAAATTTAGCACTAGTTTTAACAAAAACTATTTCAACTGGGTTTTCAATGCTAAGTGAAAAACAACTAAATTTCCCAACGTTTTGTAACTTTTACCTGTTACTTTATCAAGGGTAAGAGCAGTAAACAAAAAAAAATGAAAAGTAGGTGATTTTCATTAAATTTTTTACTCTTTCTGTTCTATTTTTTCAATTCACATCTCTGCACGCTTTCCAAGCAGTAAAAGCCGACACGTTTTTGTTTTAAACTCGATAAATACCGAAGCTCGTAGCAAAACTTAACGAAACGTCGCAAAAATTCGTTATTATTATTTATTAGATTTTATCTCAAAATATTTTTTCTGCAGTTCCAGAGCAGATGGACGTTGTTGATGTGTCAGATGATTCCTCCGCCACGGACGAAGCGGTGGAGGGGGAAGAAGGCAAGGAAGGGGAGGAGTCGGAAGAAGAGGGCGGGGCAGAGGAAGAAGAGGAGGAGGAAAGTTCAGACGAGTCAGCTGACGATGAATCCGACTCCAAGACTGACACAGACACGCAAGCAGGTGAGTTCAGATTACAAGAATATGATGAAATATGATATATGATATATGCCAACGTCGTTTGTTTTCGAAATTGTCATCGTGGTCACTTTGGAATTCACAGAGTTTCCACAATGCAGTGACCCCGAGTGACATAAGCGGCAAATTTCAAATAAAATAAATGGGGCTACTGTATGGTATTGCATGGTATTTTTGGTTGTGGTCCCATAAGAGGCTTTACATTTAAACCAAAATGCCCACTCCCTCAAAATCTGAAGAGGCCGTTAGGCAGCGGGTTCTGCTATATGAATATGAATATGAATATGATATAATATGAATACGTCTCGGCTTTTGCCTTTATCGCTAAAGAGAGAAGAAACTCAAGTTGAAGCCGTTAAGACCATCTGCACTTAGCACTTAGGAACGGTTTGGCGTGTTGGAAACACCGGTTCTCGTATGATCACCGAAGTTAAGCAACAATGCGCTGGGTCAGGTATTGGATGGGTGACCATCATACACATGACCAGTTCTGTTCGGGAGAGAGGTTGGAGGGATGAAAGTTGAGCAACACTGCGCTGGGTCAGGTATTGGATGGGTGACCATCATACACATGACCAGTTCTGTTCGGGAGAGAGGTTGGAGGGATGAAAGTTAGTACAGCAACTTCATTCGCCTTGCTTATCAACCTCTTGACAGCATGGATTTGCGGAGGAATCCTGTTGTTCACGTTGTACCGTCCTTCGGAAGGGACGTTAAGCCGGTGGTCCCCTTGGTCTTCGATAGGAGTAGGCTACGTGCTGGCACCGGGTTTCCCCTCCTTTCTAGGCTAGGTTAGGTTCATCATCATCCACTCATTCACCGACGCCATTAGACCAGTGCCGCATGCCCAGATGTCAGAACAGTGCAACATTAAACACAACAAATAAATAATATAAATCTAATTAAAGCTAGGTTATGTCAACTTATTGCAGTGGCCAATGCGGACGACTTAAAAAATTCTTATGTCCCATCATCCTCAAGCAACAGGGTTAAAAAAGTGCATGTGTTTTGTCTGAAATTCGTTTGAAAGCTCGGTTATGTTTGTGAAACGAAGGCCTGGTTAAGAAGTCTTGTCTGTTAAAAGAGGTAGTTTTTCTAATAATGCTAGGTTAAGTCTGTCAAGATCTAGGAAAGCTAGGTTATGTCAACCTGTTGCAGCTGCGGACACGGACGAATCTCCGGGCGGGGAAACGGACGACGAGAAGGTCGCGACTTCGCGAGCGGCTTCCGTGTCCGACGACGACACCGACTCGTTTGCGGACAGAAGGCAGGGGGAGGGGCATAACGGTGAGTCAACCTCGTGGGCTTCTAACATAGAATGGGGCTGCAAAAACAGCACCTTTATTTTTAAGGCTAATAGACTCATGACTACTTGATGTAAACTTAGCTCTAGTTTTAACAAAAACTCAAGTCTACTTGATGTAAACTTAGCACTAGTTTTAACAAAAACTCATGTCTTCTTGATCTAAACTTAGCACTAGTTTTAACAAAAACTATTTCAACTGGGTTTTGAATGCTAAGTAAAGAACAACTGAATTTCCCAACGTTTCGTAACTTGTACCTGTTACTTTATCAAGGGTTAGAGCAGTCCTGACAATTTTCCAATAACAAAAGAACCACATAAAATTATAACAATTACCAAGTTCAAGCTTCCTAAATGCATCTAAATAAAATAATCAGGGTCAATAACTCAAAAACTAATGTATTTTGTATTTTCTGAACTAAAATACCGAACAAATTGGTGTTTTTTACTAACTAAACAATTATGTGTATGGAAAACTTGGTTGATATAGTTTTTGTTAGCACATTTCTTCAGGTTTACCTGTTTTGAAAGGTTTCAAGGCTCAACTATGTCCTTAATCGTTTAGTTATTTGCCTCCTTTTAGATTTGAACCTTTTTGACCTGGTTTTTTCTTTTCATAATTTTTTCATTTTTGGTTAGGTCAGATTTCAGGTTTCCATCTATTTGGAAGAAGAGCGAAAGGCGAAAAAAATCTAAGACCGGATTCCAGTTCAGTTGGTTGTTTCCTTGCCACATTCTCCTTTCAATTTCACGTCTGTCCTTCCCATGATTCTATCCCTTATCTGTCTCTGTGTATTTTCATTAAATGCCTTTAAAAATCAGCAACATTTGCTGGCAATAATCTTCACTTTTTTCAACGTTCTTATGCAATTCTCATGCAATTCTCATGCAATTCTCATGCAATTCTTATGCAATCGGCCATTAAATAAATCATTGGCTGATTATTTTTAAACTCTGGTAAATCCTTATTTACCAAAAATTTGTGAATCTGCCTCCAAATCTGATCTGCTGAGGCAGAAATTAGGAACCAGTAAGTAGTTTTTTCCCAAATATCAAAATAACTTTTTTTTTAATCTGTCCCATTTTCAACCTAGACAAACAAGAACAATACGTTTTGTAGTTTCTACCTTCGTGCTAAGTTTCCCTTTCTTCCCGCAGGAAGCAGTCCAGGAGAGCCGACGGAAACCTTGGAGGAGGAAGAAGAAGATGAACTTCCTCCGTACCTACCAGCAGTATCCGGGTGCCGCAGCGTTGAGGAATTCCAGTGTCTTAATCGGTGAGATTTATTCCAACACAGAGACAGCCAACACAGTGTGTCAAAGTGACAAGGCTAAGCGGTGGCCGGTCCTTGGTGATGTTGGACAGGAGCAGCCAACACAGTGTGTCAACGGGACAAGGCTAAGTGGTGGCCGGTCCTTGGTGCTGTTGGACAGGAGCAGCCAACACAGTGTGTCAAAGTGACAAGGCTAAGCGTTGGCCGGTCCTTGGTGCTGTTGGACAGGAGCAGCCAACACAGTGTGTCAAAGTGACAAGGCTAAGCGGTGGCCGGTCCTTGGTGCTGTTGGACAGGAGCAGCCAACACAGAGTGTCAAAGTGACAAGGCTAAGCGGTGGCTGGTCCTTGGTGCTGTTGGACAGGAGCAACCAACACAGTGTGTCAAAGTGACAAGGCTAAGCGGTGGTCAGTCCTTGGTGCTGTTGGACAGGAGCAGCCAACACAGAGTGTCAAAGTGACAAGGCTAAGCGGTGGCTGGTCCTTGGTGCTGTTGGACAGGAGCAGCCAACACAGTGTGTCAAAGTGACAAGGCTAAGCGGTGGCCGGTCCTTGGTGCTGTTGGACAGGAGCAGCCAACACAGTGTGTCAAAGTGACAAGGCTAAGCGGTGGCCGGTCCTTGGTGCTGTTGGACAGGAGCAGCCTACGCAGTGTGTCAAAGTGACAAGGCTAAGCGGTGGTCGGTCCTTGGTGCTGTTGGACAGGAGCAGCCTACACAGTGTGTCAAAGTGACAAGGCTAAGCGGTGGCCGGTCCTTGGTGCTGTTGGACAAGAGCAGCCAACACAGTGTGTCAAAGTGACAAGGCTAAGCGGTGGCCGGTCCTTGGTGCTGTTGGACAGGAGCAGGCTGCTTTGCGGCACTAGGTTTACCCACTGCTTGCTTTCAGCATCGAAGAGGGAACGTACGGCGTGGTTTATCGAGCTCGTGATCGCAGTAACGAGGAGGTAGTCGCATTGAAACGGCTCAAGATGGAGAAGGAGAAAGAAGGATTTCCGATAACTTCGCTACGGGAAATCAACACATTGCTCAAGGTACTATCAACGAGGACCATCGGCATCGGGTTTAGCGGTTAATTTATAATTGTTTAAGTATTTTCAAGTCCTAGCCAGACAAGAGCGTTGGGTTCAAAATACGTTGAGTTTTTTTTTATGTATCAATCTGTGCCAAAAATGGAGTCAAACGTAGCGTTCTGATGAGCTTCAAATTTTTAAACATTGTTCTGATGGAAAGGAAGCTAGACTGGAAAATGTGCAACTGAACCGGGAAACGAACCCGGGACCTCCCGATTGCCAGTCGGGTTTTGGCCCCGGCCCGACCGGCAATTTGGAGGTCCCGGGTTCGTATCCCAGGTTGGTTGCACATTTTTCCAGTCTAGCTTTCTTTCCATCATCCGCTTGATGGTTTAAGCTCCCTAGTGGAAATGTCAGAAAAACCAAGAAAAAAAACTGCAATGTTTTGATTGTTAGACATTTTGGGAAAAAAATGTTAGGAACAAAGATGCACATTAAAGTTGTTAAAACTCATCGATGAAGTTGGCCTCGTTTTTAAAACACGTCAAAGACTAAAGAAAGAGCATTTAATTTATTGTAAGGATCGCTTAACCTCTCAAAATATACTTTGCATTTTACAAGCGTTTGCAATTTAAATCAGATTTTACAACATAAGGTTTAATCTTCGCAGGCCCAGCACCTGAACATCGTGACCGTACGAGAGATTGTCGTCGGTAGCAACATGGACAAGATCTTCATCGTGATGGATTACGTTGAACACGATCTTAAGTCCCTCATGGAGACCATGAAACAGAAGAAACAAGTCTTTATACCAGGCAAGTGATAACCCGTCCGATACCTGACCCAGCGCAGTGTTGCTTAACCTTCATCTCTCCAACCTCTCTCCCGAACAGAACTGGTCATGTGTATGATGATCACCCATCCAATACCTGACTCAGCGCAGTGTTGCTTAACTTTCATCCCTCCAACCTCTCTCCCGAACAGAACTGGTCATGTGTATGATGGTCATCCATCCAATACCTGACCCAGCGCAGTGTTGCTTAACTTTCATCCCTCCAACCTCTCTCCCGAACAGAACTGGTCATGTGTATGATGGTCACCCATCCAATACCTGACCCAGCGCAGTGTTGCTTAACTTTCATCCCTCCAACCTCTCTCCCAAACAGAACTGGTCTTGTGTATGATGATCACCCATCCAATACCTGACACTGCGCAGTGTTGCTTAACTTTTGTGATCTCTTTAACACACGGCTCTTCACATTTTAATTTATATACCACCAAAAAAAAGCTTCACTCAATTATGTCCTATTTTATGATGGTTTTTAAACTCATGTCTACTTGATTTATCCTTAGCACAAGTTTTTAGAAAAACTATTTGAACTGTGTTTTGAATGCTAATTAAAGGGCTACTAAATTTTCCATACCTTTGATCTGCAGAAATAAATTAACCATTCAAGACACAAGAAAGAAAATTTGGGTTTGTAACGAACAAATTTACTTTTGCAGATCAAAAGTATTGGAAATTTAGTAGCCCATTACTTGGCATTCAAAACTCATTTCAAATAGTTTTTGTTATGTCCTATTTTATTTTAATTTCTTGGACATATATATTTTGAGAGGATTTTGGTGTATTTGATGACATATCCGCAAGGAGTAGAACCAAGAGGCTGTGAATCTTGTACTTGCAGGTGAAGTCAAGTGTCTGATGCAGCAGCTTCTTCGAGCCGTCTCCCATCTCCACGACAACTGGATCCTACACCGAGATCTCAAAACTTCCAACCTTCTTTTGAGCCACAAGGGCATCCTCAAGGTCGGCGACTTCGGTCTGGCTCGTGAATACGGGTCGCCGCTGAAAGCGTACACACCGATCGTAGTGACACTCTGGTATCGATCTCCTGAACTTCTCCTCTGCACCAAGGTACTTCACAGAGCATAGGATCCAGTCAGCTGGTCTCAAATAACCTGGATAGAACATATGATCCAGCCAGCTGATCTTAAATAACCTGGATAGAGCATAGGATCCAGTCAGCTGATTTCAAATAACCTGGATAGAGCATAGGATCCAGCCAGCTGATCTTAAATAACATGGATAGAGCATAGGATCCAGCCAGCTGATCTCAAATAACCTGGATAGATCATAGGATCCAGTCAGCTGGTCTCAAATAACCTGGATAGAGCATAGGATCCAGCCAGCTGATCTCAAATAACCTGGATAGAGCATAAGATCCAGTCAGCTGATCTCTAATAACCTGGATAGAGCATAGGATCCAGCCAGCTGATCTCAAATAACCTGGATAGAGCATAGGATCCAGCCAGCTGATCTTAAATAACCTGGATAGAGCATAGGATCCAGCCAGCTGATCTCAAATAACCTGGATAGAGCCAGTATCATCTCAGCCAATAAAGCTGTTGTTATGTTTTTGCCGCAGGAATACTCGACCCCAATCGACATGTGGTCAGTTGGATGCATCTTTGGAGAGTTCCTCTCAATGGAGGCATTGTTCCCTGGGAAGTCAGAAGTCGACCAAATCAACAGAATCTTTAAGGTACGTGCAACGCAACGCCATCCTAAGACTTGTTTCGGAAACAAAAAATGTTATAAACACAGAAAAGTATTCAGAGATAAGTTGTTTGGCAAGCACATTGACATTCTGAGATATTTTAGCAACAAGTTGGTAATACCTAGGGTTTTTAGAATCATGTCTACTTGATCTAAACTTAGCACTAGTTTTAACAAAAACTATTTGATCTGGGTTTTGAATGCTAAGTAAATGACAACAACGATTTCCTTGAGAAATTCTGTTGTTGAAATTCTGGGAAATTTTATTTGTCCTTTACTTAGCATTCAAAACCCATTTCTAATAGTTTTTCCTAAGTTGGTAATACCTTTGTGTTGGTAGGTAAAGTCAGAGTCACAGCGATAATGTTAAACTTGCTGCTGAGCAAACGAGGCCGGCAACACGTGGTAACGGTAGGTGCCACCCGATGGCGCTTGCTGCCTTTTTAACAAACCTCTACGATTAAATAATATCGCTAAATGTTTATCAATCGTTGAGGTTAGCATTAATAAAGTTTAATTGAGTGTAAACCAGTTTCAAATGCAAGTAATCTGCAAGAAATAACAAAATGAAATTTCTTTTCACTCGAAGCCGTTGAAAAATGCCACTGAACAAAGCTATTTACAAATATGAACGCAAAAGATGAGAATAATTTGAGAAAATCGCTAAATCATATGTTTTTCCTGGACAGGATCTCGGCACACCAACGGACAAAGTTTGGCCCGACTACAAAAATCTGCCGGCCGTTCAGAAGATGAACTTCACGACCTACCCTGGTGGCCAACTACGCAAACGCTTCGGCACAATGATCACAGAGCTCGGTCTCGATCTCTTCTACAAGTGAGTGTTAAACAGTTTCATAGCTTGCAGTCCATGCTGTTGTCCAGCTCAAGACATGGCTTGCAGTTCATGCTGTTGTCCAGCTCTAGACATAGCTTGCAGTCCATGCTGTTGTCCAGCTCAAGACATGGCTTGCAGTCCATGCTGTTGTCCAGCTCTAGACATGGCTTGCAGTCCATGCTGTTGTCCAGCTCAAGACATGGCTTGCAGTTCATGCTGTTGTCCAGCTCAAGACATGGCTTGCAGTCCATGCTGTTGTCCAGCTCAAGACATGGCTTGCAGTTCATTCTGTTGTCCAGCTCAAGACATGGCTTGCAGTCCATGCTGTTGTCCAGCTCAAGACATGGCTTGCAGTCCATGCTGTTGTCCAGCTCAAGACATGGCTTGCAGTCCATGCTGTTGTCCAGCTCAAGACATGGCTTGCAGTCCATGCTGTTGTCCAGCTCAAGACATGGCTTGCAGTCCATGCTGTTGTCTAGCTCAAGACATGGCTTGCAGTCCATGCTGTTGTCCAGCTCAAGACATGGCTTGCAGTCCATGCTGTCGTCCAGCTCAAGATATGGCTTTCTGCTTCCAGGTTCCTGACGTACGAGCCGGATGCCCGGGTAACGGCGGACGATGCTCTGAAGCACGGTTACTTCGATGAGTCTCCGCTCGCGATCGACCCGGCAATGTTTCCAACTTGGCCGGCTAAGAGCGAGCTTGGTCACCGGAAACCTGCCGGACAGGCGAGCCCGAAACCTCCACCGGGCGGTGCCGGATACAAACAGCTGGTGAGTACCAATATCAACAAAATCTCAAGGTCTCTTATGTTTTCGCCCGGTTAAATTGAACTTATGTGTGATTTTAGACTCATGTCTACTTGATGTCAACTTAGCACTAGTTTTGACAAAAACTATTTCAACTGGGTTTTCAATGCTAAGTGAAGAACAACTAAATTTCCCAACGTTTTGTAACTTGTACCTGTTACTTTATCAATGGTTAGAGCTTTACTGGCCAAACGGCTTCTTTGATTTCATTGGTATTTGCAGTAGACATTGACAACTTCGACTTATCAAAGGTTTGGCAATGAAGATTTATCAAACATTTCAGTAAATTTTTTATCAAAACAATTCAGAGCTACCTTGCGATGATAATTCGTATATCGATGGTTACGTGGCATAACCTCACTTCTCCGAAATAAGAATTGTTCGGGATAAACATAAAAGTGTTTGAAAAAACTGAGCAACGAAACGTTATATAAGTGAAACTCATGCGTGGAAATGTCAACAAAAAACCCATGAATAATATTCTAATCAAAATTCAAAATTCAAAAATTATAATTTAAATTCAATGGAGAATGTGAGATTATGCCACAAAAATCCATAATTTTTTTCCTCTACGTTTTTCATAAATAAACCCATTTTTGGAAAAAGTGGAGGTATGCAGTTCTGGCACATTACTATCGATATGTTACTTTGCAACCATTTCGTGAGCAAAATAAAATCAGACAAAATGTGGCTATCGAGTCCGTTTTAATTGATTTCACTGATTTGATTTCATCCGATTGAAATTTAATTTCGATATTTCTCGTAGGTTAACTCGCTTTTGAGACTTTTCATGCTCAAAAAATCTCCATCAATGTTTACCTCAACGATTGATAAACACGTAACGATATTAAAAAACGAGTTAACCTACGAGAAATATCGAAATTAAATTTCATACGACAGTGGCTCCACTTAACGTGATGTTCCGGTACTCTGCATTTTTGTCGGTAAGGCAGTCATTTGGCGGCCATCTTTCACACAGAGACTGTAACATTGACGTTGAAACTCTACCTAGAACCTGCACACTCAACGGTTTTAGGTTAAACATAATTCTGACTTCAACTTTGCAGGGAGATACGGACGATCGAGTTCCGGACGCGGAAGGTTTCCACATGGGAGTGACGGAAAACAGGCGGATAACGATGGGAGCCGGGTTCAGCCTCAAGTTCTGATAATCCCCCCCCCCCCTCCCTTCCCATCCCACTTCATCCACGCAGCCGAGAACATTTCAGTTCTGTCACTCAATCCTGGTCAAGAAATCCATTCGAGTATCGTCTCTTTTAAGTCGATTCTTAACTTTTTTTATAATCTTTTTTAAACAATTTTTTGTCCCTCAACATCGGGTCCGTAGCTTCAGTTGGAGACACAGCGCTTATGTTTAACCGTCTTTGCGAGATCGTAATTAAATATCGACATTTACGATGGTAATCAGCAGATTTCAATTTGTCAGGAATGTCATTTCGTTATTTCTTGCAGATTACTCGCATTTGAGTCTGGTTTACACTCAATTAATCTTTATTAATGCTAACCTCAACGATTGATAAACATTAATCAAAATTTTGAGTCGTTCTTATTTAACTATAGAGGTTTATTTAAAAAAAAACACACAGCAGCAAGCGCCATCAGGTGGCACCTACCCTTACCACGTGTTGCCGGCCTCGTTTGCTCAGCAGCAAGCGCCATCGAGTGGCACCTACCGTTACCACGTGTTGCCGGCCTCGTTAGCTCAGCAGCAAGCGCCATCGGTGGCACCTACCGTTACCACGTGTTGCCGGCCTCCTTTGCTCAGAAGCAAGCACCATCGGGTGGCACCTACCGTTACCACGTGTTGCCGGCCTCGTTTGCTCAGCAGCTAGCGCCATCGGGTGGCACCTACCGTTACCACGTGTTGCCGGCCTCGTTTGCTCAGCAGAAAGCGCCATCGGGTGGCACCTACCGTTACCACGTGTTGCCGGCCTCGTTTGCTCAGCAGCAAGCGCCATCAGGTGGCACCTACCGTTACCACGTGTGTAGTGGATTTAACATTAGCGCTGTGACTCTAAACTTCTTACAAACTCGATGGTAAAACAGGTTTTGCTTTTCGTTGCCGAGGTGAATTGTAAATTGTACGCAGCTTAGTTTTTAGAACCTCGGCGAAACGTTGAAATAAATGGAACGTTATTCAGATACTTTATAATATGTTTGTTTTATTTTTGCATCACAGGTTATGTTTTACAGCGCATTAGGTTTAAAAGGTTGGTATTGGTTAAGTGTCCTCCAGTCTTGCATCCAGCTTTATCGGGTTGGTATCAATGCTCTGGTTCGTTGGAATCGCATGCCACGTCTTGCTACGGCCTGCGGGAAAAAAACGGATTGTGGTTAGTGAAGTTTGGAAATCTGACTTAAATTTCACATACTTGCAATGGGCAAAATTTTTTATTATTTTAAACACCAATAACCTCTCAATAATTGTTGCCCAAACGTGGACTTGGACCTCGATCTCCACCTGTCGCGGGTGTAGCTCTAACCAATTGAGCTACTTGGACCCCGATCTCCACCTGTCGCGGGTGTTGCTCTAACCAATTGAGCTACTTGGACCCTGATCTCCATCTGTCGCAAGTGTTGTTGTAACCAATTGAGCTACTTGGACCCCAATCTCCACCTGTCGCGGGTGTTGCTCTAACCAATTGAGCTACTTGGACACATAATTTGTTCAGATGATAATGTATTTGATGAGAATGACGGATCTCCAAGGAGTTGAACCACGAGGCTGTTAATTTAGGTCAACATTTTGAGAGGTGCTCATGATAAGAAAAAAATGTTGCTTACAAAGCATTGGAAACTTTTGGGACTGATTTTCAAAAGATTTGCTGGAAACACAATAGGAAGGAGTTTTTAGGGTAGGTTTAATTTGCAAGTAAAGGCTGAAGCTTTTTGGTAAAGTGGTGAGAATGGAGGAAAATAGGTAACGTAATAAGTTGTTTAAAATGAAGTATACAACAAGGAGGGAAGGAAGACCACAGGATGGGATGAATTGGGATGAAATAAAGAATTGAACCTGGTTTTACAGAGACAAAGGACTGAGACTTCAATTACAGAAAATATTGAAGAATCAAAATTATCAAATTTACCTTTGTGTTAAAAAGGGATAAATAAAAAAAAATTATATAATTTTTATCAAAAAAGCAGGTAGTTTAAATTGGTTGCAATTTAAAAGCAAATTTATAAAAGTTAAGAAGTTTTCACTTTCTGATTGAATTGGAAATTTCGAAAGAACCACGAGAGCCTTTATTATCAGTCATATAAGTCAGTAAATCTTGTTTCCAGCTCAAGTCGAAAGTTTTCAAAGACGTATTCAAAAAGCTAACAAAAAAAAGTCTCCATTCTATCTAAATCCTTATGTTTATGAACAAACCTTTGTCCTCGACATCTACTTCCTACGTCCGGCATCGTTAAGCACTTTCGGCAGACCGAGCAGGGTGTTGACCAGCTCGGAGTTGCGCTTTGCTGCAAACAAAGTCGGCTCTCCGCGACGACTTGCCTGGTAAATCAGGCTGGCCAACTCCCGGGCAAGCTGCAGCCAACAAAACATCACTTAAATTACCAACACAAACACAAACATTACCAACGTTACCAACACAAACAATCTATAACATTGTAACAATGAACTGTTGATGCAATTGCGTTGGTGAATAAGTCAGTATAACCATAACCTAGCCTAGAAGGGATGAGGGGAAACCCGGTGCCGGCACGTATCCTACTCCTGTAGAAGACCAAGGGGACCACCGGCTTAACGTCCCTTCCGAAGGACGGTACAACGCGAACAACAGGATTCCTCCATAAATCCATGCTGTCGAGAGGTTGATAAGCAAGGCGAGTGAAGTTGCTGTCGAGAGGTTGATAAGTTTTATCCCTCCAACCTCTCTCCCAAACAGAACTGATCATGTGTATGATGGTCACTCATCCAATACCTGACCCAGCGCAGTTTTGCTTAACTTTTATCCCTCCAACCTCTCTCCCGAACAGAACTGGTCATGTGTATGATGATCACCCATCCAATACCTGACCCAGCGCAGTGTTGCTTAACTTTCATCACTCCAACCTCTCTCCCGATTAGAACTGGTCATGTGTATGATGGTCTCCCATCCAATACCTGACCCAGCGCAGTGTTGCTTAACTTTCATACCTCAAACCTCTCTCCCGATTAGAACTGGTCATGTGTATGATGGTCTCCCATCCAATACCTGACCCAGCGCAGTGTTGCTTAACTTCGATGATCTCACCTCCTTATCTTCGTCGTATTTGCTGACGTCGTCGTAGGGCGCTGCCAGCGCTGACGTCATGAATACCACGCAGAATACGAGGGTGAAAGCGATCAGGACTTTCATTATGCAAAGACTGGAAAAGCGAGAAAAACAACAAAATCAATATTTTAGCAATAAAATAAACGTGGAAAACACGAACCGTTATCTACAAGAGTCAATTTCCGATCCTGCGGTCATAATTTTCTTTATTTAAGCCTAATTGTATTATTATTCTTATTATTCTTATCATTAAATTATATCCTATTATCATTTTTATTTTATTATTTTACCACCGTTACTTAATTGTACAATCGTAAGAGAAATTCTAAATAAATAAAGAACAAATTTAAAATGTCTTGCGTACAAGAATAATGCCTGAAAGATATGCAATCATATTTACACCCAAGTAACGTGGGCTGCCTAACGTTCAGGCTCAAGTCGCTCTGACCCATCTTTTGATGAAACGATTTTAATGTTAGTTACACAAATGTTATTTCCTATTTATTCTAACGTTAGCTTCATTTTTTTACCACGACAAAATGTAAGATGCCGCCAGGCGGAGCCACCGTCGTTTCAGGTGCCAAAAAATGTCATTTAGTAGTTTCTCGCTGATTACTCGAATTTGAGATTGGTTTACACTCAAATAATCTTTCCTTTGCTTTAGTAAAACCAAGTTTAGTCTAATGGTGATAAAGTTGTTCTTCAAGGCGTCTTAAATTGCACGTTTTTACGTGTTTTTAAGTCTTTTATAGTTTTTTTGAATATTAAAAAATGCCAGGAATTCAAGAAATACTACTTTGACCTTGAAATCTAATCTCAACCGAATTTACCTTGTTTTTGGCGAATTATTAAAAATTAAAATACCCAGTTTATCAATCATAGACACTCGTTTGAGACTTTTGCCAGATTTTTTTCCCCTTTTTTCTCCGTTATTTTGCTTTAAATTCCTATTGAAAACTGTGCTTCTCTAGAAAAATCCCTTTTTCTATCAATTCTATTAAACGCCTCACTTTCCCAAAGAAAATATTTTACAAAATATTTCATTTACCTTTCAAAGTAAACACTAACATCAAAAGAAAAACATGTCTGACCGTCTTTGGTCTTTCCTATAGTATTTGACAGTAAGCACAGAACCCTACAATATTTATAATGACTATTTTGTTTAGAGCTGCAATACTTACATGTCTTTCTAAAGTCTTGCAGATACTCGAAGATGCTCACAGACTCCCTTATCTTACACTGTGTCCCTTGCCAACAAACCCCTGAGTTAAATACCCCATCGCCACGTTACGTCACTGGCTGGACAAAAGAACTCATCTACGATCTGTCAGTGACAGCTGTCATTGAGTGGGTGTTGCCACCCGTTGCCACCAGGCTTACAACGTGAACGTAGAGGGCTGTGGAGAGGGGCACAGGGGGTCAGATGTTTTTAATTATTCACTATTTCTTTTGGTACAGTAATGAACAAACATATATCTTTGAAATATTTCCTTTTTTATAAAAAAAAAAAATATATACAATTTATAAAGTGGTTGTGTATTTGGTTGAGGACCAGGGACTTTTTAAGGAACACAATTCTTTTAAAACAAAGCACAACCGACAACTGCGTCTTCATCAAATCGCAGCTCTGAATTTTTAAATTTCTTCAATTTCTTCAAAAACACTTTTAAAACAGTTCTGTAAAAATTATTTCATTTCCTTCAAGTACCAAGGTATCATTTTTACCTACCGTAACTGACTCTTTCATAATTACAAAGATGATATTCTTCAAATCAACTTACTTCACAAATAATTACAGTTGTGATTTAAATCTGAGTTACCGTTTTCATTTGCAGTGGTTTGTCAGTACGTTCATTTGTTATTTTCTTGGTTACAGCCATTTTGAAGATGTTTTTGTTTGTTAACGGCCTGTTAATTACTTAACGAGCCACTGAAGAACAATAACGTAAAACTAAAACAAGCTCGGCTTCTGTGATTCAAAAGGTTTGTCCGACTCGGAGATTAAGGTAGTTTCTTTCATATTATATTTTATTATTTTTCTTTGGATTAGGTTATCAAAGTTGCTTAGCAATCTAAATTTACAAAAAATATTTATCAAAATATTATTTCGAGATAACCGGGATTCGAGGAATAGTGACAGACCATTCTGTCCTGTGGCCATTTGACGAACTCGTCCATACAATTCACCTCGGCCTCAACCCCCTTCAGGGGATCCCTTATCCCAACCCCACGAAAGCTGGAATATGTGTGTCCGGATAGCTCAGTTGGTAGAGCACCCGACCGGCACTTGGGAGGTCCCGGGTTCGTATTCCAGTTCGGTTGCACATTTTTCCAGTCTAGCTTCCTTTCCAGCATCCGCTTGCTGGTTTAAGCTTCCTAATGGAAATGCCTGAAAAACCCAAAAAAAAACACTAAAATATATATATATATATATATATGTATATATATATTTTTTTTTTGGTAGCCTTTCTAGTACATATTAAGGCTTAAATTCTTTGCATTAAAAATGAATTAGTACAGTTTAAAATTTCACATATATTATTTTTAAGTGAATCGAAATTACCGAAATAAGTGCGATGGTTCAATCGGGTTGTGATTATCAATCTCGTCTTAACTTTACAACGTTTTTGCTGGAAAAATAAAGAAACTGCAAAAGAAAGAAAATGCGCTCATCTGAAAAGTAAATCAATTGCATGTCAAGACAAGTGCAGTCCAACATCTCATAATCAACGCACGACCATTATACAGTAGGCCGTGCCACGATCTCATTAGAGTAGGCAGTGCTTTTGACAGAAAAACCGTTAAATCTGACGTTTATTCGCAACTATTGAAAGTGGAGCAAAATAGCTGACACTTCACAAAGAAATGTTTCTGGTCTTGCCACAATCTTAGCTTTAATTACTTGTTTCTGGCTCCGGACATTTGATTGGCAGGTTAATTGAAACGTCCATTAATCGTGTGCGGCGAGGGTAATTAATTTAATTCCACTTCGGTTGTAATTATAATTGGATATTGATGCCAGTCATCTTCAAGATGGCTACATAAACTTGTTGGTTAGTTTCGTTTGAGTTTATTTTTTTAATTTTTAATTTTCAAGATTGCAAAATTAATTCTTAACAAATTAAATTGTTTAATTCTTAAACAAATTAAAGTTTTTTTTATTTATCTTAACACCTAAGAAATTGGATTTTAAATGAAAAATGGATTTATTTTATTTTATTTTATTTTTTTGAATCATGCTTGTGGTAATTTGTGGGTAGCTTTTGTCCATGTCTAGAGAAGTCCACTTTGAGAGGGAAGTCAGATTTTGTGGAGAAGAATCCAAGGGGCTCCATGGTAGAAGAAATTTGCTCCACTATTTTAGTAAGAAATATCGAACTTTTCGTTCGCTAAAAGGACTGATATAATCAATACGTGATTTCGGTCGAGGTTACTTTTTCTGAGAATTTAAATCCTCGTACCCTGAGAGATAATTGACTAAAAAAAATCGTTCAACGAGTCGAGTGTAATTTAACTTTAAGTGTTAAACAAAAATAGTTTAGAGTGGGACGACCGTGAAATATCCTAAGGGATTTCTTTATTAATTTGTAGTGTTTAACGACGCACTGTTTTAATGGTGTTGGTGAACGACTGGCTGAAAAACGTAACATAGTCTAGACGGAGTTAGCTTCCTTCGAAGGCCAGAAAGACTAACGGCTTAACGTCCCTTCGGAAGAACGGTACAACGCGAACAACAGGATTCCTCCACAAATCCATGCTGTCGAGAGGTTGATAAGCAAGGCGAGTGAAGTTGCTGTACTAACTTTCATCCCTCCAACCTCTCTCCCGAACAGAACTGGTCATGTGTATGATGGTCACCCATCCAATACCTGACCCAGCGCAGTGTTGCTTAACTTTCATCCCGCCAACCTCGCTCCCGAACAGAACTGGTCATGTGTATGATGGTCACCCATCCGATACCTGACCCAGCACAGTGTTGCTAAACTTTCATCCCTCCAACCTCTCTCCCGAACAGAACTGGTCATGTGTATGATGGTCACCCATCGAATACCTGACTCAGCGCAGTGTTGCTTAACTTTCATTCCTCCAACCTCTCTCCCGAACAGAACTGGTCATGTGTATGATGGTCACCCATCCAATACCTGACCCAGCGCAGTGTTGCTTAACTTTTATCCCTCCAACCTCTCTCCCGAACAGAACTGGTCATGTGTATGATGATCACCCATCCAATACCTGACCCAGCGCAGTGTTGCTTAACTTTCATCCCTCCAACCTCTCTCCCGAACAGAACTTGTCATGTGTATGATGGTCACCCATCCAATACCTGACCCAGCGCAGTGTTGCTTAACTTTCATCCCTCCAACCTCTCTCCCGAACAGAACTGGTCATGTGTATGATGGTCACCCATCCGATACCTGACCCAGTGCAGTGTTGCTTAACTTTCATCCCTCCAACCTCTCTCCCGAACAGAACTCGTCATGTGTATGATGGTCACCCATCCGATACCTGACCCAGCGCAGTGTTGCTGAACTTTCATCCCTCCAACCTCTCTCCCGAACAGAACTGATCATGTGTATGATGGTCACCCATCCAATACCTGACCCAGCGCAGTGTTACTTAACTTTCATCCTTCCAACCTCTCTCCCGAATAGAACTGATCATGTGTATGATGGTCACCCATCCAATACCTGACCCAGCGCAGTGTTACTTAACTTTCATCCCTCCAACCTCTCTCCCGAACAGAACTGGTCATGTGTATGATGGTCACCCATCCAATACCTGACCCAGCGCAGTGTTACTTAACTTTCATCCCTCCAACCTCTCTCCCGAACAGAACTGATCATGTGTATGATGGTCACCCATCCAATACCTGACCCAGCGCAGTGTTACTTAACTTTCATCCCTCCAACCTCTCTCCCGAACAGAACTGGTCATGTGTATGATGGTCACCCATCCAATACCTGACCCAGCGCAGTGTTGCTTAACTTTCATCCCTCCAACCTCTCTCCCGAACAGAACTGGTCATGTGTATGATGGTCACCCATCCAATATCTGACCCAGCGCAGTGTTGCTTAACTCCTTGAATGCTTAGAGATTTCTTCATGTTTAATTAAAATAATGTTTTGATAAAAATATATGAGACGCTCGGTGTAAAAATACTTTTTAATTGTTAGACTGTGCATAAGTTAAGATTAAATCTAGCTGAATATTATTATTTATAAAAAGGCTTCTTTGCTTTTCAACGATTTTCGGAATTTTTTAAATTGAGCGCTCGATTTTAATTAGCAACTTCAAACGCGCAACTCAACGGTCAAAGGTGGAACTATTTTCCTGTGTCAATTTGTGATCATGAAGCCTAGGTTTGGTTAGTATGAACCAGGCGGCCTCTGAGCTCCAGAACAATAGTTTTACACAGAAGTCGCTTTTTTTATTTTATCGATATAAATCATTGATATATTGATCGCATATCATCAGATAATTGATTGGTTACAACCATTAACATGAATGAAGCACCAAGTTTCTACGGAGGCGACAATAGGTAACAAAAAAACATTCTTGTTTTTGTTTATTGTAATGTGCATTTTGTAGGGTTACGTGCTTCATCCACAATGCTGAATCATCTGAATGCAGAACAAAGAAATGCAATATATTCTGTTTGTGTTTTATTTTGTGTGGTGGAGGGGGTGTTACAATTTTCAGCCTGTGAGATTTCCTGAAAATCGACTTGAATTCTTTCGACTTCGCTATTGCGCTGCGAGCAAATTGTTTTAAATATCACACAGAATTGGTACTAAAAAGTGCTCCAACCACCTAAAAATGAGTGAAGTTTAGAGTGTAGCTCAATATTTCTGGAGGCATTCTTTGGTATTGAAAGAGAAAGATGTTCTAAATAAAAGGGCACGTGTGTTTCTGGACATCGTTTGAGGTCAAGACCTCTAAATACGACAGCAAAAATGCAAGCCACCGCACAGAAAACATGAAAATTCTGTAGAACATAGCAACCCAGGTCAACTCTTGAAGACCGCTATCTAAAATTAATGCCATGCCAATGCAATGGATTTAAAACCATATTGGTTGCCATGCTTGTGATAATAATTTTTGTTGGTCATTTATTTCCAGTAGGTATGAATTACCTTCTTTTCAGCTAAAAAAATCCTCACAGAAAGGCAAAAGTTCTGGCAAAACTTGAAATATTTAAATAATTACCTACTTCATGTTACTTCATAGGCGATGGACCCTAGGTATATAGCTACCACCTAAGTTCCTTTCAATCCACCTGTTGACATTCCCATGTCGAAGTTTCAAGGCATCGAACGTGAAGTATTTTTGAATGAAGTAAGTCGGCAAGTATTTATTCTTGCTGCTGATGATTCTGACAGTTATTTTATGAATTTTTTTTCTAGCTACCTTCGTAGCAAGCGGCTAAAGCTGCCAGCAGTTGACAATGCCATTGAGGACTACCCCTCCAAAGATGTAAGTCCCCACAAAGTTTTTTCTATGGATTTCAAAATCGTTGCACTAGTAGATTATTTTTTAAGAAGCTTCTAAGGTTTTGTTGATCAAATGAAACCATAGCCTTAGCACTAAAAAGACGTTTTGATTTTCTTTCACCGTTCCTCCTTTCTTTCCAGGATTTCGTTGACCCTGATGTTCCGACCGGAAATTATCCAACACAAACAACGACCGGCGAAGACCGCATCAACATCGCGATGCTTCCCGATGAAATACTGATAAAAATATTTACAAACCTGCCGTTGCTTTCACTAAACCAAGTGGCGTTGGTTTGCAGGTGACATTGACAATACAGCGCTGATTAGTAGATGTTGTAGACCACTTGACAGACCCAACATAACCGTACAGATTTTGTTAAAGGAACAAAATTAATAACTCATAAAGTTTTGTCCAAACGGGGACTCGAAATCCCGATCTCCACCTGTCGCGGGTGTTGCTCTAACTAATTGAGCTACTCGGACCCCGATCTCCACCTGTCACGGGTGTTGCTCTAACCAATTGAGCTACTTGGACCCTGATCGCCACCTGTCGCGGGTGTTGCTCTAACCAATTGAGCTACTTGGACCCCGATCTCCTCATGTCGCGGGTGTTGCTCTAACCAATTAAGCTACTTGGACCCTGATCTCCACCTGTCGCGGGTGTTGCTCTAACCAATTGAGCTACTTGGACCCCGATCTCCTCATGTCGCGGGTGTTGCTCTAACCAATTGAGCTACTTGGACCCCGATCTCCACCTGTCACGGGTGTTGCTCTAACCAATTGAGCTACTTGGACACATCATTTGTGGACAGGATTTTAGTGTATTTGATGAGGATGACAGTTCTCCAAGGAGTAGAACCAAGAGGCTGTGAATACTCGCAGTCACTCTGATTCTAGTGACGCTATATCACGTCACAACCTGTCAAACTCAAATAACTCCAATTTGACGTTGGATGCGTTTCGTGCTTAAAAATCTGATTTGCAGGTTTAGATTTTGATTAAATTTTAACAATGGTCCTCTCGGCTTTGACTCGATGCATTTTTCAGCAAAAATCAGTCTGCAAATTTTGCTTACCAATCAAGTTATATAATAAAAAATAAAAAAAACACAGAGAAAAATGTATGCCTTGTTTGAAAATAAATGGAATAATTTTTTAGGGAACCAAAAGTAACCTCTGGGGCTCAGGGTCCATTAGTAAATAATCCATAGCTTTTGATTTGATTTCTAAAATCAAATTTGAAAGTCTATCAGATCAAATCAAATCAGATTTGATTTGAAAGTCTAAGAGACTCATTGTCCAAAAAAATTGCCCTCACGATAAAAAAATTCAATAGTTACATTTTTCAACACCCCAAAAATCCAAGCTGTATTCTAATTTTTATTAAAATTTTAGAATACAAATGAGTGCATGAACTTCAGCAGTTTTTTGTCTTTTCTCCCATAAAACATCAAACTACATGGACGGTAAACTTGGGTCATGTTTTGACGGTTATACTCAACGTTGTTCAGGCGTTGGTCGTGCCTGTCCACGGACCTCACGCTCTGGAACGGCAAGAGCCTGGACTTGCGAAAGAAGATCCTGAAGTCCGGGAAGCTCAACTTCATGCTGGCGCGAGGAATCAAACGACTCAACTTGTCACAAGCTTGGGTACGTGAAACCAGCCGTGCTCAAACAATTTGTTTCAATGATTGTTTTAGACTCATGTCTACTTGATGTAAACTTAGCACTAGTTTTAACAAAAACTATTTCAACTGGGTTTTGAATGCTAAGTAAAGAACAACTGAATTTCCCAACGTTTCGTAACTTGTACCTGTTACTTCTTCTTCAAGTTCAAAAAATTATCAAGTTCAAAAAATTATAACAATTACCAAGTTTATGCTTGAACTAGGTAATTGTTATAATTTTTTGTGGTTCTTTTGTTATTGGAAAATTGTCAGGACTGCTCTTACCCTTGATAAAGTAACAGGTACAAGTTACGAAACGTTGGGAAATTTAGTTGTTCTTCACTTAGCATTGAAAACCCAGTTGAAATAGTTTTTCTTTAGTTTGCATCAATTGTTAATAAAAACAAACAAAACTGTAAATTCATAAAAATTCTTTAAAACGTTGGTTCAACTCTCTGTCATTTCTCAATTTCGTTGTTTATTCCTTTTTTTTTATTCCTATTTTCAACAAAAACCTTACCTTAAACATAAAATTTCATAAAAATTACAAAAGTTCCCATAATTTCTTCTGTAGAGATTTCAAAGAATAAATCTGCTAGACAAAAGCTGAAACCCCAAGATTAAAAACTCGTGACAGAAAACTGGTCCACTTTTTCAACTGGACACGGATTTACACAAATTTTTATTAAAATTTATCAACCGATTCTGGCTTGGATTCGCTTCCGTGATGAGCAAACTCCAATACGATGCTCTTATCGATTCTTGTACTCTACAAGACTGAGTGACAGAATAAACGTGGTATATCTCTCGGCATCTGAAACACACAGCTGTTTCACCCTCCATTCCCCTACCCTTCACGCTCTAACGAGATGTTGTAATTAATTGTCAATTTCTTTACGTTCCTCAGGTTTGTAGCCCCGCTATGTACAGGCACATCGTTGGATCGTTTCCATTGCGATTCCTGGATCTCTCCAATTCGGGCATTTCAGAACCAGGCAGGTATTTTAGTCAAAGTTTTCAAAAGCTTCTGGTAAAAACCAATAAATCTTGGCAATGCTGGGGTTAATAAAGCTTTAATTACTGTGCTGGGCCAAGTATTGGATGGGTGACCATAATACACATGACCAGTTCTGTTTGGGAGAGAGGTTGGAGGGATGAAAGTTAAGCAACACTGCGCTGGGTCAGGTATTGGATGGGTGACCATCATACACATGACCAGTTCTGTTTGGGAGAGAGGTTGGAGGGGTAAAGTTAAGCAACACTGCGCTGGGTCAGGTATTGGATGGGTGACCATCATACACATGACCAGTTCTTTTCGGGAGAGAGGTTGGAGGGATGAAAGTTAAGCAACACTGCGCTGGGTCAGGTATTGGATGGGTGACCATCATACACATGACCAGTTCTGTTCGGGAGAGAGGTTGGAGGGATGAAAGTTAGTACAGCAACTTCACTCGCCTTGCTTATCAACCTCTCGACAGCATGGATTTGTGGAGGAATCCTGTTGTTCGCGTTGTACCGTCCTTCGGAAGGGACGTTAAGCCGGTGGTCCCCTTAGTCTTCGACAGGAGTAGGCTACGTGCCGGCACCGGGTTTCCCCTTCCTTGTAGGGTAGGTTAGGTTGATTTTCACCCATTCAGCGACACTATTAGACCAGTGCCGCATGGCACGTTGTCAAAACAGTGCATCGTTAAACACTACAAATTTAATAAGTTAAATCATTTTTCTTAACGCTCTAGATCTGCTTTTTTTACTTGGTCACTGTGACTACCTCGTTGGACTAAACCTTGATGACATGACCCTGACCGCTCGCATCGTTCAAATGATCGGCAAACGTCATCCGAGACTCGAAGCTTTTTCACTCAAACGAGGAACGATCGTCGGGGAATCGATCATCACGATCATCCGTGGCTGTCCACGGTAAGTCCTGACTTGATCGTAGAGAGATTCTCAGATTGACAGATGTTCAAGGAGTAAAACCACGGGACTGTGAAATGATTACATTATGTTACTTTATTATGTAATCATATGTGGTGCCAAAAATACATCTTAGACCTAGGAACTAGCATAGGCCAGATTGCCTACTAGCACTAACCACCGGTATACTTGTACCTAAGCTAGAAATAAATAAATAAATAAATAAAAATACACCTCAGACCTAGGAACTAGCATAGGCCAGATTGCCTACTAGCACTAACCACCGGTATACTTGTACCTAAGTTAGAAATCAATAAATTAATAAAAATACACCTTAGACCTAGGAACTAGCATAGGCCAGATTGCCTACTAGCACTAACCTATACTTGTACCTAAGTTAGAAATCAATAAATAAATTAATTAAGCTTTACTTTGTGTCATCCTTTCCAACTCAAGTTACTACAATTATAAGTGTAGTACTTTTTTTTTTAAGTTTTTTTTATTATTTGAAATGCCAAATATTATAAAATGCTTCAATTTCCTTTTTTTAAAATGGCTCCTCGTTTATTAGTATTATTAACTTATTAGCACAGATATTACAGCAATTGGGTATTTTAAATTTGAGATTTTGCTCCACGTCAATCTGTTTCTCTTCTCAGATTGCAGTCATTGACTCTCGAAGGCCTGCGAGTTCTTTACGCAAGTTGGAAAACTTTCGTCGCCGTTCTTCCGCCAGCGATGATCCAACTTGGATTACCGCTCGGCTACCATATTTGCGGCACAATCGACTTTCCACCCGGCGGTAATAATATCTCCGAGTGATTTTTGGTGTTTAACGACATGGAGATGCTGAGATCGCCTGACAGAGCTTCTCAATTCTGCTATCTTATGTTACCACGGGTATATCATGGCCTAGCATAGGAGGTTCAATGGTAGATTCAACGTTTGGTAGCCATGGAGATGCTGAGATCACCTGACAGAGCTTCTCAATTCTGCTATCTTATGTTTCCACGGGTATATCATGGCCTAGCATAGGAGGTTCAATGGTAGATTCAACGTTTGGTAGCCATGGAGATGCTGAGATCGCCTGACAGAGCTTCTCAATTCTGCTATCTTATGTTACCACGGGTATATCATGGCCTAGCATAGGAGGTTTAATGGTAGATTCAACGTTTGGTAGCCATGGAGATGCTAAGATCGCCTGACAGAGCTTCTCAATTCTGCTATCTTATGTTACCACGGGTATATCATGGCCTAGCATAGGAGGTTCAATGGTAGATTCAACGTTTGGTAGCCATGGAGATGCTGAAATCGCCTGACAGAGCTTCTCAATTCTGCTATCTTATGTTTCCACGGGTATATCATGGCCTAGCATAAAAGGTTCAATGGTAGATTCAACGTTTGGTAGCCATGGAGATGCTGAGATCGCCTGACAGAGCTTCTCAATTCTGCTATCTTATGTTACCACGGGTATATCATGGCCTAGCATAGGAGGTTCAATGGTAGATTCAACGTTTGGTAGCCATGGAGATGCTGAGATCACCTGACAGAGCTTCTCAATTCTGCTATCTTATGTTTCCACGGGTATATCATGGCCTAGCATAGGAGGTTCAATGGTAGATTCAACGTTTGGTAGCCATGGAGATGCTGAGATCGCCTGACAGAGCTTCTCAATTCTGCTATCTTATGTTACCACGGGTATATCATGGCCTAGCATAGGAGGTTTAATGGTAGATTCAACGTTTGGTAGCCATGGAGATGCTAAGATCGCCTGACAGAGCTTCTCAATTCTGCTATCTTATGTTACCACGGGTATATCATGGCCTAGCATAGGAGGTTCAATGGTAGATTCAACGTTTGGTAGCCATGGAGATGCTGAGATCGCCTGACAGAGCTTCTCAATTCTGCTATCTTATGTTACCACGGGTATATCATGGCCTAGCATAGGAGGTTCAATGGTAGATTCAACGTTTGGTAGCCATGGAGATGCTGAGATCGCCTGACAGAGCTTCTCAATTCTGCTATCTTATGTTACCACGGGTATATCATGGCCTAGCATAGGAGGTTCAATGGTAGATTCAACGTTTGGTAGCCATGGAGATGCTGAGATCGCCTGACAGAGCTTCTCAATTCTGCTATCTTATGTTACCACGGGTATATCATGGCCTAGCATAGGAGGTTCAATGGTAGATTCAACGTGTGGTAGCCATGGAGATGCTGAGATCGCCTGACAGAGCTTCTCAATTCTGCTATCTTATGTTACCACGGGTATATCATGGCCTAGCATAGGAGGTTCAATGGTAGATTCAACGTTTGGTAGCCATGGAGATGCTGAGATCGCCTGACAGAGCTTCTCAATTCTGCTATCTTATGTTACCACGGGTATATCATGGCCTAGCATAGGAGGTTCAATGGTAGATTCAACGTTTGGTAGCCATGGAGATGCTTAGATCGCCTGACAGAGCTTCTCAATTCTGCTATCTTATGTTACCACGGGTATATCATGGCCTAGCATAGGAGGTTTAATGGTAGATTCAACGTTTGGTAGCCATGGAGATGCTAAGATCGCCTGACAGAGCTTCTCAATTCTGCTATCTTATGTTACCACGGGTATATCATGGCCTAGCATAGGAGGTTCAATGGTAGATTCAACGTTTGGTAGCCATGGAGATGCTGAGATCACCTGACAGAGCTTCTCAATTCTGCTATCTTATGTTTCCACGGGTATATCATGGCCTAGCATAGGAGGTTCAATGGTAGATTCAACGTTTGGTAGCCATGGAGATGCTGAGATCGCCTGACAGAGCTTCTCAATTCTGCTATCTTATGTTACCACGGGTATATCATGGCCTAGAATAGGAGGTTTAATGGTAGATTCAACGTTTGGTAGCCATGGAGATGCTAAGATCGCCTGACAGAGCTTCTCAATTCTGCTATCTTATGTTACCACGGGTATATCATGGCCTAGCATAGGAGGTTCAATGGTAGATTCAACGTTTGGTAGCCATGGAGATGCTGAAATCGCCTGACAGAGCTTCTCAATTCTGCTATCTTATGTTTCCACGGGTATATCATGGCCTAGCATAGAAGGTTCAATGGTAGATTCAACGTTTGGTAGCCATGGAGATGCTGAGATCGCCTGACAGAGCTTCTCAATTCTGCTATCTTATGTTACCACGGGTATATCATGGCCTAGCATAGGAGGTTCAATGGTAGATTCAACGTTTGGTAGCCATGGAGATGCTGAGATCGCCTGACAGAGCTTCTCAATTCTGCTATCTTATGTTACCACGGGTATATCATGGCCTAGCATAGGAGGTTCAATGGTAGATTCAACGTTTGGTAGCCATGGAGATGCTGAGATCGCCTGACAGAGCTTCTCAATTCTGCTATCTTATGTTACCACGGGTATATCATGGCCTAGCATAGGAGGTTCAATGGTAGATTCAACGTTTGGTAGCCATGGAGATGCTGAGATCGCCTGACAGAGCTTCTCAATTCTGCTATCTTATGTTACCACGGGTATATCATGGCCTAGCATAGGAGGTTCAATGGTAGATTCAACGTTTGGTAGCCATGGAGATGCTGAGATCGCCTGACAGAGCTTCTCAATTCTGCTATCTTATGTTACCACGGGTATATCATGGCCTAGCATAGGAGGTTCAATGGTAGATTCAACGTTTGGTAGCCATGGAGATGCTGAGATCGCCTGACAGAGCTTCTCAATTCTGCTATCTTATGTTACCACGGGTATATCATGGCCTAGCATAGGAGGTTCAATGGTAGATTCAACGTTTGGTAGCCATGGAGATGCTTAGATCGCCTGACAGAGCTTCTCAATTCTGCTATCTTATGTTACCACGGGTATATCATGGCCTAGCATAGGAGGTTCAATGGTAGATTCAACGTTTGGTAGCCATGGAGATGCTGAGATCACCTGACAGAGCTTCTCAATTCTGCTATCTTATGTTACCACGGGTATATCATGGCCTAGCATAGGAGGTTCAATGGTAGATTCAACGTGTGGTAGCCATGGAGATGCTGAGATCGCCTGACAGAGCTTTACCTCCGTCTTTACCTCCGTGTCTCCTGCCTTGCAGTTATCGAGGCGTTGGTGATTCGATGCCCGCTGCTCAAGTCACTGGACTTGGCCGGCCCCTTCAAGCTCTCCGAGCAATCCATCACTTCCATCTGTCAACTGAAGAATCTCGAGACGTTGGACTTGGCCGACTGCCTGGAAATCCCGAACAATGCTCTTTCGTCAGTACAAAAGCAGTTGATTCGTTGATGAACTGCCGAGTGGAATTTAATTCGAATTGAAAAAAATGTGTGATAAGCATTGACGTTTCTTTCCGTCTTTCAGAAAGCTGCTACGCCTGCCAAAGCTTACGTCGCTGGCCGTTCTTTGCCCTCCGCCAGATTCCCCGAACATGGCCATTGTTCGCGAGCTAAACAATCCGTGCCTCGAGCCTCAAGCGCAGTGACTTTTGTCCATGAATGGCGTTGATTACAACATTAACTAAGTTTATACAATAAAGTTTTTATTTTTTAGAAACAATTATAACCTCTCAAAAATTGATGCTGAAACGTGGACTTGGATCTTGATCTCCACCTGTCGCGGGTGTTGCTCTTACCAATTGAGCTACTTGGACCCCAATCTCCGCCTGTCGTGGGTGTTGCTCTAACCAATTGAGCTACTTGGACCCCGATCTCCACCTGTCGTGGGTGTTGCTCTAACCAATTGAGCTACTTGGACCCCGATCTCCACCTGTCGCGGGTGTTGCTCTAACCAATTGAGCTACTTGGACCCCGATCTCCACCTGTCGTAGGTGTTGCTCTAACCAATTGAGCTACTTGGACCCCAATCTCCGCCTGTCACGGGTGTTGCTCTAACCAATTGAGCTACTTGGACCCCGATCTCCACCTGTCGCGGGTGTTGCTCTAACTAATTGAGCTACTTGGACCCCGATCTCCACCTGTCGCGGGTGTTGCTCTAACCAATTGAGCTACTTGGACCCCAATCTCCGCCTGTCGTGGGTGTTGCTCTAACCAATTGAGCTACTTGGACCCCGATCTCCACCTGTCGTGGGTGTTGCTCTAACCAATTGAGCTACTTGGACCCCAATCTCCGCCTGTCATGGGTGTTGCTCTAACTAATTGAGCTACTTGGACCCCGATCTCCACCTGTCGCGGGTGTTGCTCTAACTAATTGAGCTACTTGGACCCCGATCTCCACCTGTCGCGGGTGTTGCTCTAACCAATTGAGCTACTTGGACCCCAATCTCCGCCTGTCACGGGTGTTGCTCTAACCAATTGAGCTACTTGAACCCTGATCTCCACCTGTCGCGGGTGTTGCTCTAACCAATTGATCTACTTGGACCCCGATCTCCACCTGTCGCGGGTGTTGCTCTAACCAATTGATCTACTTGGACCCCGATCTCCACCTGTCACGGGTGTTGCTCTAACCAATTGATCTACTTGGACCCCGATCTCCACCTGTCGCGGGTGTTGCTCTAACCAATTGAGCTACTTGGACCCCGATCTCCACCTGTCGCGGGTGTTGCTCTAACCAATAGAGCAACTTGGACCCCGATCTCCACCTGTCGCGGGTGTTGCTCTAACCAATTGAGCTACTTGGACCCCGATCTCCACCTGTCGCGGGTGTTGCTCTAACCAATTGATCTACTTGGACCCCGATCTCCACCTGTCATTGGTGTTGCTTTAACCAATTGAGCTACTTGGACCCTGATCTCCACCTGTCACGGGTGTTGATCTAACCAATTGAGCTACTTGGACCCCGATCTCCACCTGTCATTGGTGTTGCTTTAACCAATTGAGCTACTTGGACCCCGATCTCCAACTGTCGCAGGTGTTGCTCTAACAAATTGAGCTACTTGGACCCCGATCTCCACCTGTCGCGGGTGTTGCTCTAACCAATTGAGCTACTTGGACCTCGATCTCCACCTGTCAATGGTGTTGCTCTAACCAATTGAGCTACTTGGACCCCGATCTCCACCTGTCACTGGTGTTGCTTTAACCAATTGAGCTACTTGGGCCCCAATCTCCACCTGTCACAGGTGTTGCTCTAACCAATTGAGCTACTTGGGCCCCAATCTCCACCTGTCACAGGTGTTGCTCTAACCCATCAAGCCACTTGGACATACAGTTTTTTTGAGAGGATTTTAGTGTGTTTGATGAGAATGACGGATCTCCAAGGAGTAGAACCAAGAGGCTGTGAATACTCACAGTCACTCTGATTCTAGTGACGCTATATCAAGTCACAATCTGTCAATCTTGAGTAACTACAATTTGACGTTGGGTAAATTTTATGCTGTGAAATGTGATATAATTGTAGATGATTGCAATGCGTGGGGTATTTTATTATTAGGAGCACTAGTTATCTCTTATAAAGAGGTGCACAAGTTTTTTTTATAATGAAAAATCGATTCTGATTTTTTTTTTTTTTAGTTAAGATGCCAGCCTCATAAATTAGGTTAACGATTAGTAAAGATTGATCTCAATTTAAGCAATTTACATTAGAGAACGAGTTTTAAGAACAATTTTGCTTACCTTTTGCATCAGGTTTTCTATTCTCAAGTCATCGTTGCATTTAATGCTGTTTTTATAATGCATTTTCATATAAATAAATTTATTTTTTTTTATTTTTAAATATTGAAAGTAAGTATTTGTACCTGACCTTGTTCATTTATTGTTTATTTGTGAACTGGTGACTTTTTAGGTTAAAATTTGTAAAGAGATTTTCTTATAACCTAACTTTTACTTCACTGATATTTAAATGTTTTAATATCTCCAATGAATATCCATGTAACAGATATGTACTATTATTATAAGCATGATAATTTATTATTAATAATAACCTTGTTATTACATTATAATTACTGGCAATTACTTGTTTTTTAACTAAGAGAAGATTAAAAAAAAAAAACTTTTTTTATTCCGTTCCTTATCTTCTTCTCTCCTCTTCTCCTGTTTTAGAAAATGTCACTTTCCGATCAAATTTCTTCTTCGTCCGAAGAATCCTCCAGAACGCGCAGAAGTTCCGCAGGAATGTTTTCCCAGGTGAACGGTTTCCGCATAAATTCCGAGATTGCTTCGTTCTGCGGCGCGAAATCACGAGCCGTTCGCGTTCGGACGTGAGTCAGGCTCAAAATCATGTCTCGATCTTTTTTTTGAGCGGGGCTCACGTATTGAGGAAAGAGCAGATTGTAAAGAAAACTGAAAAATAAGTATGTGAACATATATACTTCCCAATAACGTTGCAGGGCGATTTAAAAAAAAAGAAAACTTATTTGTGAATGAAAGATCTTACCTCGTAGATTGCCAAGACTTCTTTCGAATCGGAACCGCACTCAGCCCGTTTCGCTTCGTCACGTTTTCGTAATCGAACATTTTCAGAATCAACGAGTCGAACGTCTCGTAACTTTCAGCCGATTCCGGCCTTTTCGACGTCAGCGGGAATTCCATTTCATTTCGAGCGGAAATGCTTACGTTTGGAATCCAACGAGAAACTCCCCGACTTTCCCCCGCTGCAAACGACGTTGGTTTTCCGTTTAGATTTCCCAGAGCTTGGCTACGATTGAGTTTAATTTGATTTCCTTGTGACATTAAACTCGGGTTTGCGTTGCTGATTTCTCCGTCGAAGTTTAGAGTTTTTTTCGACGCGTTTCTTTGCATTGGCGTCGCAAGGAAATAATTGTACGCGTTCGTCGTCGAAGCTTTTTGTGTCCCGATCTTTGGCGTTGAACTTCCAGTCGGTTTAACAACCGATTCGAATTGACGGTCATTAAACGGATTTCCTTTCGATTTCCAGACGCTTTTCATCGAATTTTCACAATCGTTTGAAACACAATTCACAGGACGATGAAGAACTTTACAGGTTTGACTCGAAGAATTGCAATCCGTCGAAGTTTTCATTGCGTCTTGAGACGACATTACTTTCGCTTCTCGAAACTTGAACGTACTTTTCTTGTTTTTATTTTCAAGTGTTTGCATCGCGTGTTCGTTCTCCGGCGTCAACGTTCTCCACTTCGTGGCCGCGCAATTCGGTAAAACTGGTTTTCGCAACAAAATTTCTTCTAATATTTTCGGCCGGAAATTCGAAGCGTCTCGGCAATCCGTCGATTGAACCGATTTTGCCGTCAAACTATTCGCGTCTCGGCTTCCGCAAAGTTCCCGTCGCACGATTCCAGTTTCCGGATCGAACCGTTCCAAAGAACTTTGAAAAGAACACGTTCCGAAACCGTGTTCGCGCGAATGTTCTCCCGTCATCGCTACGCTGGGACCGACTTCACTCTTCTTCCCACGGAAGCGAATCACTCCGCAATCTTGCAGCGTTGTTTGCTTCAATGTTTTACCGACGTCGACGTCAAGCTTTGTACCCGACGATCTTCTCGCCAGGTCTACTAACACGACTCGGCTTTCAGCTGTCGTTGGTTCGACGCGTGATTGGCTGTCGGCCAGGATCGCCTGCGTTGAAGAAAACTCGAGGTCACTTTCGAGATCAACCGAAACAGATTTTTCGCTACAAACTCTGGGACTGAATTCCGTCATTGATTGCGTATAAAAATTCTTGTCTTCGTTGATTTCCGCTGAATTTGAAGTCGAAGGTCGTATGATTTTTTGGCTTTCTACCGACGTTGTTTTGTCTAAAGATAACGGCTCGCTGTCATCGCTCTCTTGAACCTGGTTCGGTGGATTGCTTATAAAGTTGGCAACATTTTCTAGGATTTCTGACGAAGGTCTTTGGTTATCGGCCGCTTTTACCGATTGCTCGACTTCGAAGTTCGCGTCGTAACTTTCTTGTCCGTCATCGAAACTTTGTGAAGTTTGTCGTTCTTTGTTCGCTCGCAAACTCTTCTGTCGCTCGTAAATCAACTCAAGTTGCCGCCAGTTCTCATCGTCTAGCATCGCGACGGACTCCGATGAAGCCGTCGGCCGAACAATTTCGCTGAAAGATTCACTCGTTAAAATCCCCGAAGTCGGAATCAAATTCTCAGCATCGGCAAGAGACGAGAGGTGAACGAGCTTCCCGCTTTCTTTCAAAGAAAACGATTCTTTCGCCTCCGATATTTCCTGCGGCTTCCAAACCGTATCGCCGACGTTTAAAGACAAAACTTTTGCCTTCTTAAACTTTCCATTCACCGTCGGGATCGGCGGTCGTTTGAAATTCGACTTTGCGTTCTTGAAATTTTCCGTCTCTCGATTTCCCGAGCCGTTTGGCATTGAACGATCGGACGATTTCGCTTCGAAAGTTTCTCTCGTTTTTCGAAAGCTTTTCAAATCGACCGGCTGCGAGTCTTCGATGAAATCTTGACTCAAATCCGAACTCGTGGAAACCGACGGCAGACAAATCTCCTCGATCTCCGCGCTCTTCTCCTTCTCGGCAGCTTCGGGTAAACTTTCCGCCAAACTTTCTCTCAAGTTTCCGTCGCCAGAATTACCACGAAATTCCTCGTCTTTTGCCATTTCTTTTGTAATGCTTGACAAAACGGTAATCTCGTAATCTACGACGAAGTTCTCGTGCGTTTCACTCTCCGCTGAACCTCCTCCTTCCAGAAGCGACGTTGAATTTTTTGAAATTTCCGACCCGGTGAAATTTCTTTGAATTTTGGTTATTTTTTCCTGTGGTTGGCACCGCGATTCTGGACTCGATGGAACCGGATTCCCCCGGATTTTCGGCGGCGATTCGTTGTAAAAAGTTTGCGAAGTTTCCGCTAAATCTTGGCCGTCTCGGGGAGGAATCAATGAAGAAGAAGTTTGAACCACCAAGTCAGTTTTTGAGAACGTTTGGCTTTCAACAAAGCTGCCAATCGTCTGGAGTTGGATTCTAAAAACAATTAATGTTCGATTTCACCAACGAAGTTTAATAACTTCGTTAACTTTTTTATTTTTTTTATCTGCATACTCATATGATTTATTTTTTCATTTAACTAGTTTTCACAGTAACCTAAGTCCAATTCGAACGAACTAAACTGAACATAACCTAAAATCAAGACGTCTGAAATCCCAAGTACGTGCCTATTTTCCTCCTCCAGTTCTTGCATCTTTTTAGCGAGTCGTTTCCTGATCTTTCCACCGAGGTTCCGTGCTTCTTCCACCAGCTTCCTGGGGCCGTGACCGAGCGCATATAAATGCTGGAGACATTGTTGCGTTTTGAGCATCATGCTCTTGGCTTTGAAGATCGTCAACGGCTGACCGCCGGCCAGCAGCGACAAAGTTAGCTTCTCGTTCATTTTGTTGAGCTTGGTTAGGATCTCACGCTAAAGAGAGGTTATGTTGATTAAAATCTAGCGTTGAAAATCAGCTCTGAGAGCTAATAAACTCATAAAGAAATATTCTGAACTTAAAAAAATGTACTATTATGTTGTTTTTTGGACGAAATTAACCAAGTCATTTAAAATAGACATAGGAAAGCATAATTTCATCTGCAAAAACAGTTGTTGTAGCAAAATGTAAGTCACTCACTTAGCAATAACAACATATTTCAATTATAAAAGACCTAATGCGAGTACAAACACTTACGACTCCTGTTATTGCCGAACATTTGCCGGGTCTCTGGCTGTAGCTGACGATAGGTGATTTCCACGACAAGCGTTTACTTGATAAAGAATGTTTAGGAGTTTCGAGTGAGCTTGAATCACTCAATTCCATGTTACTTAATTGTGAATCTAATGACTTCATATATTCAATGTTACTTTTTCTTGGAGAACAATTTTCCTGTGAGAAATTTTTTGTAGTTTTTGCTTTAATCCTGACCGTTTCCTTCGATTTGTTACACTCTGGCGATCCATCATAGAAAGTTTCATCCGAATCAGAATCAGTTTCCATTTTTCGCAACCGTTTGAAGCCCCAAGATATTTTTGGCATTGGAGAACCCATTTTCACGACACAAATGAAAGAAAAATGTGAGTAACTACAACGGGGAACAATTTCCGTACGTCATTTTGAAATCAAAGTTAGCCCACGTGACTCACACGCAACCTTGCGGATATTTATGGAAACAATTCTAAAACGTGCGTTAAATAGGTTATGTATTTCATTAGTGGTTTTGCGTGTGATTTTATCGTGATTTTCGCAGATTAAAATTCACTGTGCTTTGAAATAGGGTTATTGGAAACGGAATGAGGTAATTTCAGACAAATATTTATGCAAATTGTGTGTTTTTGCGTTAAAATAGGGGCAACGAAACTGGAAAAGTAAACAGGGTTGCACTATGGCTTGTCAGAGTAATTTTATACAATATTTCGCTGTACTTTTGTGTTTTTCTTAGTTGTAAATGGTTCTAAGTATCACTTCACCACTGGAATATCCTCAAAGTGGCTGATAAAACTGGATTCTTCATAACTAACTATAAAATGGTGAACGCCATTTCATTCTTCGAGTTTCATACCACCTGTTGCCTACTCCACAGATGGATTTTAAATATTTCTTTAATTGTCTTCTATTTAAATATTGTTCTGTTCGTCAGGTGCCGATTGAATAACCAGCAAAACATGGACTTGTTTAAACATCCCCTCGTTAAAGGTAAGACTAAACCTTCGGTTAATGAAATATGCTTCTCACCCAAGAAAGCTCGGTGCTACCTCATTTTTATTTATTTTATGTTCGAAGTCGACTTTCTATGTTTCTACCTGCAAATCAGCTGTTGGCGGTAAATCTCGGACGTTGACAAAATGTTGGTCAAGTGTTTACGAGAGTTCTCTCTAGTTTAGATAAGTTTTTTTATTTTAGGCAACATTTGAGATCAAACTTGTTGTTAGGGTTACCGTTGGAAATGAGCTGCTTCTCTTTCCGTATCAAATTATTCCCAAACAATAAACTGACAAATGTTAAAAGTGCTTCGGCTAAATATTAAGAAGATAAAAGAACGGTTTGTCGTGTTGGAAACACCGGTTCTCGTTAGATCACCGAAGTTAAGCATCACTGCGCTGGGTCAGGTATTGGATGGGTGACCAGCATACACATGACCTGTTCTGTTCGGGAGAGAGGTTGGAGGGATGAAAGTTAAGCAACACTGCGCTTGGTCAGGTATTGGATGGGTGACCATTATACACATGACCAGTTCTGTTCGGGAGTGAGATTGGTGGGATGAAAGTTAAGCAACACTGCGCTGGGTCAGGTATTGGATGGGTGACCATCATACACATGACCAGTTCTGTTTGGGAGAGAGGTTGGAGGGATGAAAGTTAGTACAGCAACTTCACTCGCCTTGCTTATCAACCTCTCGACAGCAACTTCACACGCCTTGCTTATCAACCTCTCGACAGCATGGATTTGTGAAAGAATCCTGTTGTTCGCGTTGTACCGTCCTTCGGAAGGGACGTTAAGCCGGTGGTCCCCTTGGTCTTCAACAGGAGTAGGCTACGAGCCGGCACCGGGTTTCCCCTCCTCCCTTCTAGGTCTTGTATCACTCATTCATCTACGCCAGTATATCAGAGCCACATGGCCCATTATCAAAACAGTGCGTCGTTAAACATCACAAATCAATCTCCTTACACCACACGTTTTTATATTCGATTTAAGTGGACGACTTCAAGTTATACGTGCGATAAAATGTGCAAATGACCAAAGCACGTAGCACGTGTTGACCTTTTCATGCCTGTCATAACACGTTGAAGTACTGAAAACCAGTTTCAATTTCAGATAAGTAAACACTTACCAACTAAAGCAATTCCAGACTCAAGATGTAAATAAATGGAAGTCCGAGTCCCAGAGCTTAAAAACCCAATGACAGGACGTTTAACATTAGCGCTGTGACTCTGACTAAACCTGTAAACCCAATGACAGGACGTTTAACATTAGCGCTGTGACTCTGACTAAACCTGTAAACCCAATGACAGGACGTTTAACATTAGCGCTGTGACTCTGACTAAACCTGTAAACCCAATGACTGGACGTTTAACATTAGCGCTGTGACTCTGACTAAACCTGTTAACCCAATGACAGGACGTTTAACATTAGCGCTGTGACTCTGACTAAACCTGTAAACCCAATGGCAGGACGTTTAACATTAGCGCTGTGACTCTGACTAAACCTGTAAACCCAATGGCAGGACGTTTAACATTAGCGCTGTGATTCTGACTAAACCAGTAAACCCAATGACAGGACGTTTAACATTAGCGCTGTGACTCTGACTAAACCTGTAAACCCAATGACTGGACGTTTAACATTAGCGCTGTGACTCTGACTAAACCTGTTAACCCAATGACAGGACGTTTAACATTAGCGCTGTGACTCTGACTAAACCTGTAAACCCAATGGCAGGACGTTTAACATTAGCGCTGTGACTCGACTCTGACTAAACCTGTAAACCCAATGACAGGACGTTTAACATTAGCGCTGTGACTCTGACTAAACCTGTAAACCCAATGACAGGACGTTTAACATTAGCGCTGTGACTCTGACTAAACCTGTAAACCCAATGACAGGACGTTTAACATTAGCGCTGTGACTCTGACTAAACATGTAAACCCAATGACAGGACGTTTAACATTAGCGCTGTGACTCTGACTTAACCTGTAAACCCAATGACAGGACGTTTAACATTAGCGCTGTGACTCTGACTAAACCTGTAAACCCAATGACAGGACGTTTAACATTAGCGCTGTGACTCTGACTAAATCTGTAAACTCAATGACAGGACGTTTAACATTAGCGCTGTGACTCTGACTAAACCTGTAAACCCAATGACGGGACGTTTAACATTAGCGCTGTGACTCTGACTAAACCTGTAAACCCAATGACAGGACGTTTAACATTAGCGCTGTGACTCTGACTAAACCTGTAAACCCAATGACAGGACGTTTAACATTAGCGCTGTGACTCTGACTAAACCTGTAAACCCAATGACAGGACGTTTAACATTAGCGCTGCGACTCTGACTAAACCTGTAAACCCAATGACAGGACGTTTAACATTAGCGCTGTGACTCTGACTAAACCTGTAAACCCAATGACAGGACGTTTAACATTAGCGCTGTGACTCTGACTAAACCTGTAAACTCAATGACAGGACGTTTAACATTAGCACTGTGACTCTGACTAAACCTGTAAACCCAATGACAGGACGTTTAACATTAGCGCTGTGACTCTGACTAAACCTGTAAACCCAATGACAGGACGTTTAACATTAGCGCTGTGACTCTGACTAAACCTGTAAACTCAATGACAGGACGTTTAACATTAGCGCTGTGACTCTGACTAAACCTGTAAACCCAATGACAGGACGTTTAACATTAGCGCTGTGACTCTGACTAAACCTGTAAACCCAATGACAGGACGTTTAACATTAGCGCTGTGACTCTGACTAAACCTGTAAACCCAATGACAGGACGTTTAACATTAGCGCTGTGACTCTGACTAAACCTGTAAACCCAATGACAGGACGTTTAACATTAGCGCTGTGACTCTGACTAAACATGTAAACCCAATGACCCATCTTATGCACGAAACGAGTATAGACTAAAGTTTTCTCACAAAATTGAAATCGCCTCCCGCGCTAACCCGGGGTTGGATTTATGGTCGCCGTCGACATTGTTGACTGGAGTCCAATTTAGACGCCAATTTACCTGCGCGCACGTCATCGAGGTATACAAAATATGCAAGAAGATTTAACACCAATCTTATCTCCAACCTTGGGGTGAAAAACCTGCCTTGAACCTAAATCTGCAAGCTTTGTTTGGCAAGCCATGTCTTGAGCTGGACAACAGCATGGACTGCAAACTTTGTTTGGCAAGCCATGTCTTGAGCTGGACAACAGCATGGACTGCAAGCTTTGTTTGGCAAGCCATGTCTTGAGCTGGACAACAGCATGGACTGCAAGCTTTGTTTGGCAAGCCATGTCTTGAGCTGGACAACAGCATGGACTGCAAGCTTTGTTTGGCAAGCCATGTCTTGAGCTGGAAAACAGCATGGACTGCAAGCTTTGTTTGGCAAGCTATGTCTTGAGCTGGACAACAGCATGGACTGCAAGCTTTGTTTGGCAAGCCATGTCTTGAGCTGGACAACAGCATGGACTGCAAGCTTTGTTTGGCAAGCTATGTCTTGAGCTGGACAACAGCATGGACTGCAAGCTTTGTCTGGCAAGCCATGTCTTGAGCTGGATAACAGCATGGGCTGCAAGCTTTGTTTGGCAAGCTATGTCTTGAGCTGGACAACAGCATGGGCTGCAAGCTTTGTTTGGCAAGCCATGTCTTGAGCTGGACAACAGCATGGACTGCAAGCCATGTCTTGAGCTGGACAACAGCATGGACTGCAAGCTTTGTTTGTCAAGCCATGTCTTGAGCTGGACAACAGCATGGACTGCAAGCCATGTCTTGAGCTGGACAACAGTATGGACTGCAAGCCATGTCTTGAGCTGGACAACAGCATGGACTGCAAGCCATGTCTTGAGCTGGACAACAGCATGGACTGCAAGCCATGTCTTGAGCTGGACAACAGCATGGACTGCAAGCCATGTCTTGAGCTGGACAACAGCATGGACTGCAAGCCATGTCTTGAGCTGGACAACAGCATGGACTGCAAGCCATGTCTTGAGCTGGACAACAGCATGGACTGCAAGCTTTGTTTGGCAAGCCATGTCTAGAGCTGGACAACAGCATGGACTGCAAGCCATGTCTTGAGCTGGACAACAGCATGAACTGCAAGCCATGTCTAGAGCTGGACAACAGCATGAACTGCAAGCCATGTCTTGAGCTGGACAACAGCATGAACTGCAAGCCATGTCTTGAGCTGGACAACAGCATGAACTGCAAGCCATGTCTTGAGCTGGACAACAGCATGGACTGCAAGTTTTTTCCCCGTGTGTACGCCTCTGTTAATGAGACAGGTTACTAGTAATAAATCAGGTGATTGGCCACCACGATCCTGATTAAAAAGTTGTGACTGTAATTACCAGGTGTCAAAGAGGAGAGGCTCGTTTGTTTCTATTTAAAAGCCGTCCAGCACGATTCGAGAGAATCTTCACAGCTTTTAAGATCCTTCTAATGGGACGGCCAGGTTGAGTTATTAAAATGCTAATTTTCGTGGTCTCATTTCTTCGCCTACCACGGCCTGTGGTTCAAATAAAAATTTTGGATAAATACATTTTAGAAAAACTATTTCTACTGGGTTTTGAATGCTAAGTAAAAGGCTTCAAAATTTCCCAACGTTTTGTAACATATACTAGTTACTTCTTCAGAGGTTAGAGCAGTCCTGACAATTTTCCAATAACAAAAGAACCACATACAATTATAACAATTACCAAGTTGGTTAATTGTAACTGTAATTGTAATTGTAACAAGTTAACTAATTGGTTTAGTTAATTAACTTGAACTTGGTAATTGTTATAATTTTGTGTGGTTCTTTTGTTATTGGAAAATTGTCAGAACTGCTCTAACCCTTGATAAAGTAACAGGTACAAGTTACAAAACGTTGGGAAATTTAGTTGTTCTTCACTTAGCATTCAAAACCCAGTTGAAATAGTTTTTGTTAAAACTAGTGCTAAGTTTACATCAAGTAGACATGAGTCTAAAAATCATCATACATTTTAGAAGTTTTAAGCTTTGAAAGGAATTGAAAATGCAAGACACATATGAGTACGTTATTGTTTTTAGACTCAAGTCTACTTGATGTAAACTTAGCACTAGTTTTAACAAAAACTCAAGTCTACTTGATGTAAACTTAGCACTAGTTTTAACAAAAACTCAAGTCTACTTGATGTAAACTTAGCACTAGTTTTAACAAAAACTCAAGTCTACTTGATGTAAACTTAGCACTAGTTTTAACAAAAACTCAAGTCTACTTGATGTAAACTTAGCACTAGTTTTAACAAAAACTCATGTCTAGTCGATGTAAACTTAGCACTAGTTTTAACAAAAACTCAAGTCTACTCGATGTAAACTTAGCACTAGTTTTAACAAAAACTCAAGTCTACTTGATGTAAACTTAGCACTAGTTTTAACAAAAACTCATGTCTACTTGATGTAAACTTAGCACTAGTTTTAACAAAAACTCAAGTCTACTTGATGTAAACTTAGCACTAGTTTTAACAAAAACTCAAGTCTACTTGATGTAAACTTAGCACTAGTTTTAACAAAAACTCAAGTCTACTTGATGTAAACTTAGCACTAGTTTTAACAAAAACTCAAGTCTACTTGATGTAAACTTAGCACTAGTTTTAACAAAAACTCAAGTCTACTTGATGTAAACTTAGCACTAGTTTTAACAAAAACTCATGTCTACTTGATGTAAACTTAGCACTAGTTTTAACAAAAACTATTTCACCTGGGTTTTCAATGCTAAGTGAAGTTATTTAACAAAGTTTATAAAACCGCTGTAACTTGCTCAAAAGATGAAATCTTTACACTAAAAGAAATCACTTAAAAATTTATATAAAGACATAAAAATAATTGATTCTCAGCTGGCAACATTTACAAATCAGCAATATCAATTATCTGTGATAATCATCCGTTAATTGATGGGTCGTTATTTACATTGGTTACCATAGCAACAAGCTATTAAAGCTAGCATGAGCTGGCAATGTAATTACAGAGTTGCAGATTTAATTACCTAATTAATTACATCGCTATATCAAAGTATTTCAGGAATATATGTACCTTTACCTAGCAAGGTACATAAATCAAGTACCTAGGTATATAGATATGCCGAGCATTGATGAGCCAGGTATGGTCCTTAGCAGAAAAAACCTTAATTTTTTGGGATGCAATATTCCAGTTTAGGCTAGGTAAGGTTTATCATCATCTACGCCTTTAAACCAGCACAGCGTGGCCCATTGTCAAAATAATGCGTCGTTAAACATCAATAATTATCAGTAATAACCGTCTTACATTTGTAGCTGGGTCAGGTATTGGATGGGTGACCATCATACACATGACCATCATACACATGACCATCATACACATGACCATCATACACATGACCATCATTCACATGACCATCATACACATGACCATCATACACATGACCATCATACACATGACCATCATACACATGACCATCATACACATGACCATCATACACATGACCATCATACACATGACCATCATTCACATGACCATCATACACATGACCATCATTCACATGACCATCATACACATGACCATCATACACATGACCAGTTCTATTCGGGAGAGAGGTTGGAGGGATGAAAGTTAAGCAACACAGCTCTGGGTCAGGTATTGGATGGGTGACCATCATACACATGACCAGTTCTGTTCGGGAGAGAGGTTGGAGGGATGAAAGTTAAGCAACACTGCGCTGGGTCAGGTATTGGTTGGGTGACCATCATACACATGACCAGTTCTGTTCGGGAGAGAGGTTGGAGGGATGAAAGTTCAGCAACACTGCGCTGGGTCAGGTATTGGATGGGTGACCATCATACACATGACCAGTTCTGTTCGGGAGAGAGGTTGGAGGGATGAAAGTTAAGCAACACAGCGCTGGGTCAGGTATTGGATGGGTGACCATCATACACATGACCAGTTCTGTTCGGGAGAGAGGTTGGAGGGATGAAAGTTAAGCAACACTGCGCTGGGTCAGGTATTGCATGGGTGACCATCATAGACATGACCAGTTCTGTTCGGGAGAGAGGTTGGAGGGATGAAAGTTAAGCAACACTGCGCTGGGTCTGGTATCGGATGGGTGACCACTGAACGGTTTGGCGTGTTGGAAACCCATTTAGACAGTTTTTTATTTTTTTAGCTAAAGGAAGCCGAAACAAAGGCAATTATTTTATGATTATTTATTTTTTTATCATCTGATCATTGATTATTGGTTAGGATTGGAGCACGCGTGTTAATCTTGTGGCAAGGTTTTGGTTCTAATTTCCCCGTGGCTGTGGGTTCATAACCCGTCTCGGCGTCTTCACGTGAAGGCCAAGGTGAAGTGATGGGTGTGGTCGCCGCCAGACACTTTGAGAGTCACGAGCGTTCGGTCTCTTGTTTTTTTTTGAAAATAAATTTAGTTTGCCTCTTGAACTTGGAAATCTAGTCCAATTAAGGAAGTCAAATTTTAGCAAAAAAAAAAAAAACACATAGAACACATATTTTTCCAAACAAATAATTGTTTAGTTTCTAAAAAAACCCTAATTCGTCGGGATTTCATTTCAGAAAATACAAAATACATTAGTTTTTTAGTTATTGACCCTGATTATTTTATTTAGATGCATTTAGGAAGCTTGAACTTGGTAATTGTTATAATTTTATGTGGTTCTTTTGATATCGGAAAATTGTCAGGACTGCTCTTACCCTTGATAAAGTAACAGGTACAAGTTACGAAACGTTGGGAAATTTAGTTGTTCTTCACTTAGCATTGAAAACCCAGTTGAAATAGTTTTTGTTGGAAAAAGTAATTTCGAAAAAATACTCTTATTTAAATTACAAACGCTTGCAATGCGCGGGGTATTTTATTATTAACAACATTATAACCATCTTAAAAACTGATGCCCAAGCAGGGATTCGAACCCCGATCTCCCGTTTGGGCATCAATTTTTTAGATTTTTCGAGATTTTGAGATTCGTCCAATTCTTTGTATACAAAATACTCGATTTCTAGAATTATAACATTTGAACGTTACGTAGTTTCGAGTTTTAAGAAATTTAATTTTGTTATTTCTCGCAGATTACTCGCATTTGAGTCTGGTTTACACTCAATTAATCTTTATTAATGCTAACCTCAACGATTGATAAACATTTATTGCAATATTTTCAATAGTAATTATTTAATATGTGTGAAAAAAAAACGGCAGCAAGCGCCATCGGGTGGCACCTACCGTTACCACGTGTTGCCGGCCTCGTTTGCTCAGCAGCAAGCGCCATCGGGTGGCACCTACCGTTACCACGTGTTGCCGGCCTCGTATGCTCAGCAGCAAGCGCCATCGGGTGGCACCTACCGTTACCACGTGTTGCCGGCCTCGTTTGCTCAGCAGCAAGCGCCATCGGATGGTACCTACCGTTACCACGTGTTGCCGGCCTCGTTTGCTCAGCAGCAAGCGCCATCGGGTGGCACCTAAGTTTAACATCAACGCTGTGACTCTGACTCAATCTATAAACTCAATGCTTTTACTAAGATGACCAAGATTGGCTAATCAGCTTGTTAAAGATGTCGCCCATGGCAACGCAGAGTAAACAACGATTAGCTTAACGAGCATCGGTTGCTATAACAACAAGCAACACCTCGTTAGGATTGCTAATTGACGCAATGCAGCGGTCAAAGTCAATGTCAGATATTTTGAGTTCGTCAAAATTAACGACGCGTTAATCGAGGTACGATTGCACAATTTTTGTCGTAATTTTTTGTTTTTAGCTTCAAAAATCTTTTCCATTTCTTAAAAGCAGAGAAATATCGCTACATATTTTGTTAATTTAGTTCCACTTTGGTCTCTCAATTTTTTTTTTCTTTCTTATATTTTCTTTTATTATTTTGTTATGTTTAACGACGCACTGTTTTGACATCTGGCCATGTGGCACTGGTCTAATGGCGTCGGTGCATGAGTGGTTGATGATGAAGCTAACCTAGCCTAGAAGGGAGCAGGGGAAACCCGGTGCCGGCACGTAGCCTACTCCTGTCGAAGACCAAGGGGACCACCGGCTTCACGTCCCTTCCGAAGGACGGTACAACGCGAACAGCATGATTCCTCCACAAATCCATGCTGTCGAGAGGTTGATAAGCAAGGCGAGTGAAGTTGCTGTAATAACTTTCATCCCTCCAACCTCTCTCCCGAACAGAACTGGTCTTGTGTATGATGGTCACCCATCCAATACCAGACCCAGCGCAGTGTTGCTTAACTTTAATCCCTCCAACCTCTCTCCCGAACAGAACTGGTCATGTGTATGATGGTCACCCATCCAATACCTGACCCAGCGTAGTGTTGCTTAACTTTCATCCCTCCAACCTCTCTCCCAAACAGAACTGGTCATGTGTATGATGGTCACCCATCCAATACCTGACTCAGCGCAGTGTTGCTTAACTTTCATCCCTCCAACCTCTCTCCCAAACAGAACTGGTCATGTGTATGATGGTCACCCATCCAATACCTGACCCAGCGTAGTGTTGCTTAACTTTCATCCCTCCAACCTCTCTCCCGAACAGAACTGGTCATGTGTATGATGGTCAACCATCCAATACCTGACTCAGCGCAGTGTTGCTTAACTTTCATCCCTCCAACCTCTCTCCCGAACAGAACTGGTCATGTGTATGATGGTCACCCATCCAATACCCGATCCAGTGCAGTGTTGCTTAACTTTCATCCCTCCAACCTCTCTCCCGAACAGAACTGGTCATGTGTATGATGGTCACCCAGTCAATACCTGACTCAGCGCAGTGTTGCTTAACTCTCATCCCTCCAACCTCTCTCCCGAACAGAACTGGTCATGTGTATGACCAGGTCTATGTTCATCGTGTGGCACCTACCGATACCACGTGTTGCCGGCCTCATTTGCTCAGCAGCAAGTTTAACATTAGCGCTGTGACTCTGACTCAATCTATAAACTCAACAATGTTAGAAATGCGTTATTCAATTCACGTTTGTCTCCATTGTTTGCAAAAGAATGTCTTGGGGTTTTTAAACTCTGCAAAACTTTTTACAGGTTTTGATGCTAGAATTGTTTTTTCCTATGTAAAGAACAGCGAAGCATCGAGCTCAGGAGCTGGGACCCATTGCTTTGTTAGCGCACTGCGTCATTCTGAAGGGATTCAATTTGCCAACTCAACAAAGACGTTGTGATCGAATACTCATCTGTTGATCTTTGCAAGTTTTGTTTGGTGAGAGAAGAGAAAGAGAGGAGAGAGAGAGAGCATCATTAGTCGAGTGTGACGTGATCGGTCGCAACAAAAGAGGACGAATTCGCTTCGTTTCCTGAGATCTATCTCCAAAACAGTGGAACAGCCGTGATATGGTTCATACCCCACAACCTCCAGGCAAGGCTGGGACATGGGACATGGGGGCAGGGTCCAGGCAAGGCTGGGACATGGGACATGGGTCATGGGACATGGGACATGGGGGCAGGGTCCAGGCAAGGCTGGGACATGGGACATGGGACATGGGACATGGGACATGGGACATGGGACATGGGGGCAGGGTCCAGGCAAGGCTGGGACATGGGACATGGGACATGGGACATGGGACATGGAACATGGGGGCAGGGTCCAGGCAAGGCTGGGACATTGGACATGGGGGCAGGGTCCAGGCAAGGCTGGGACATGGGACATGGGACATGGGACATGGGACATGGGACATGGGACATGGGACATGGGGGCAGGGTCCAGGCAAGGCTGAGACATGGGACATGGGGGCAGGGTCCAGGCAAGGCTGGGACATGGGACATGGGACATGGGACATGGGACATGGGACATGGGACATGGGACATGGGACATGGGGGACATGGGACATGGGACATGGGACATGGGACATGGGGCCAGGCAAGGATGGGACATGGGAAATGGGACATGGGGCAGGGTCCAGGCAAGGCTTGGACATGGGGGCAGGGTCCAGGCAAGGCTGGGACATGGGGGCAGGGTCCAGGCAAGGCTGGGACATGGGACATAGGGACAGGGTCCAGGCAAGGCTGGGACATGGGACATGGGGGCAGGGTCCAGGCAAGGCTGGGACATGGGACATGGGGGCAGGATCCAGGCAAGGCTGGGACATGGGACATGGGGGCAGGGTCCAGGCAAGGCTGGGACATGGGACATGGGGGCAGGGTCCAGGCAAGGCTGGGACATGGGACATGGGACATGGGGCCGGGTCCTGGCAAGGCTAGGACACGAGACACGGGACATGGGGGCAGGGACCAGGCAAGGCTGGGACATGGGACATAGGGGCAGGGTCCAGGCAAGGTTAGGACATGGGACATGGGGGCAGGGTCCAGACAAGGCTAGGACATGGGACACGGGACATGTGGGCAGGGTCTACGTTAGGCAGGAAGCTACGCCACTGCTTGGTTCTCGATTGAGTGAAGACGCCATATCGTGGTCCTCGACCTTCAAAAGGAAATATTTTGCTAAAATTTGTCGATCGAGTCTCTTTTTTTGGCGGATTGATTGAGTTATGGAAAGCAAATTTGAAACTGACATCTTGACGTTTTTATGGCGAAGATGATTTGTTTCGCTTCAGAGATCCACGCTTCCCACGCTCGATAATACCACCGACCATCGCAGAGTTGGCGCCGTCCCTGTGACACCAGGGCCATTGACTGCCAGTGAATGACAGGCTGATAGTGAATCTAGCCTGACATGGCATGGAGTCGAGGGTGAACCCGGTGCCGGCACTTAGCCTGCTCCTGTCCAACAGCACCAAGGACCGGCCACCGCTTAGCCTTGTCACTTTGACACACTGTGTTGGCTGCTCATGTCCAACAGCACCAAGGACCGGCCACCGCTTAGCCTTGTCACTTTGACACACTGTGTTGGCTGCTCATGTCCAACAGCACCAAGGACCGGCCACCGCTTAGTCTTGTCACTTTGACACACTGTGTTGGCTGCTCATGTCCAACAGCACCAAGGACCGGCCACCGCTTAGCCTTGTCACTTTGACACACTGTGTTGGCTGCTCATGTCCAACAGCACCAAGGACCGGCCACCGCTTAGCCTTGTCACTTTGACACACTGTGTTGGCTGCTCATGTCCAACAGCACCAAGGACCGGCCACCGCTTAGCCTTGTCACTTTGACACACTGTGTTGGCTGCTCCTGTCCAACAGCACCAAGGACCGGCCACCGCTTAGCCTTGTCACTTTGACACACTGTGTTGGCTGCTCCTGTCCAACAGCACCAAGGACCGGCCACCGCTTAGCCTTGTCACTTTGACACAATGTGTTGGCTGCTCCTGTCCAACAGCACCAAGGACCGGCCACCGCTTAGCCTTGTCACTTTGACACACTGTGTTGGCTGCTCCTGTCTAACAGCACCAAGGACCGGCCACCGCTTAGTCTTATGAAGCTAGCCTGAATGGCTAGAATGGTGTTTTTGGCGAGGACCTGTTAATTTTAAAGCGGGATTGGTCAAAGGGTATGTTAAGATCTCGAAGATTGTCAACGCCCAAGCTATAAATTGGTTTAAATGGTTAGCCTCACCTCTCCAAGCCAAGCTGGGGTCATTTGATTCCACAAAACTTGCCCGAGACTAACCTTTTGGGCGAATGTGTTATTGGTCTGCCAGGTATTTCTGTGGAACCGGTTGGTTTGTGATTTGTCGGGTAAGTATTTGCTTGCATCGCAATTTTATGGTCTTCTTTCTTGCCTGTTGTTTTGGAGTAAGGTTAGCGGAGGTCAAAACGTGCGGACGATGCATAAAGAAGCACAAGTCGTTGTTGATTTTAAACGGTTAGGTCCGAGACGTGGGTGATTCGTCGTTTCGATTTTCAGATTTTATTTATTTTGCGCCGAATTTTGCAAACGTAGAGCTGGTGGTCATCTTCGTGAACTTTGACTCCTCGTTCTGGGCAAGGTTAGGTGATTCATGATCTTGCCGATCCTTTTGACGATCACCGAAGTTAAGCAACACTGCGCTGGGTCAGGTATTGGATGGGTGACCATCATACACATGACGAGTTCTGTTCGGGAGAGAGGTTGAAGGGATTAAAGTTAAGCAACACGGCGCTGAGTCAGGTATTGGATGGGTGACCATCATACACATGACCAGTTCTGTTCGGGAGAGAGGTTGGAGGGATGAACGTTAACCAACACTGAGCTGGGTCAGGTATTGGATGGGTGACCATCATAAACATGACCAGTTCTGTTCGGGAGAGAGGTTGGAGGGATGAAAGTTAAGCAACACTGCGCTGGGTCAGGTATTGGATGGGTGACCATCATACACATAACCAGTTCTGTTCGGGAGAGAGGCTGGAGGGATGAAAGTTAGTACAGCAACTTCACTCGCCTTGCTTATCAACCTCTCGACAGCATGGATTTGTGGAGGAATCCTGTTGTTCGAGTTGTACCGTCCTTCGGAAGGGACGTTTAGCCGGTGGTCCCCTTGGTCTTCGACAGGAGTAGGCTACGTGCCGGCACCGGGTTTCTATAATTACTTTTACGCTAGGTGACGTTTTTATACCAAATAGCCCCTGGTCAAAACAATGCGTCGTTAAACAAAACATGTTAATAACCTGACAGGTAAGATTATGCGTAGATATTGTTTTTTTTTTGTTAGCTTTTATTAACTAGAAACAAGCTGCTGAAGAATTCCAATGACAAAAAAAATTAAATAAAAAAAAAAATCGGCCAACTAGATTGCCACACCCTTTCAGCGACCGTCCCGTCCGCTTCAATGAGCATAACGCTAAATGTCACCGAGAGAGAGAGACAGCTGTCCTCAAGGTCAACCAGCTCGCGAGTGCAAGCGAGACGAAGCGACCTTGAACTTGATTGAAAGGGCAAGAACCCGAGCTTAGCCCGAAGCAAACCGCAGCGTCTTGAAATCAAAGCAACAATCTTCAATTAACTTGACTGGGGCAGTGAGTCGACCATACTGGAGTTAAGCAACATCAGGTGTTTGATGGGTGACCGCCTTGCTTAGCGGTGGCTGGTCCTTGGTGCTGTTGAACAGGAGCAGCCAACACAGTGTGTCAAAGTGACAAGGCTAAGCGGTGGCCGGTCCTTGGTGCTGTTGGACAAGAGCAGCCAACACAGTGTGTCAAAGTGACAAGGCTAAGCGGTGGCCGGTCCTTGGTGCTGTTGGACAGAAGCAGCCAACACAGTGTGTCAAAGTGACAAGGCTAAGCGGTGGCTGGTCCTTGGTGCTGTTGAACAGGAGCAGCCAACACAGTGTGTCAAAGTGACAAGGCTAAGCGGTGGCCGGTCCTTGGTGCTGTTGGACAGGAGCAGCCAACACAGTGTGTCAAAGTGACAAGGCTAAGCGGTGGCCGGTCCTTGGTGCTGTTGGACAGGAGCAGCCAACACAGTGTGTCAAAGTGACAAGGCTAAGCGGTGGCCTGTCCTTGGTGCTGTTGGACAGGAGCAGCCAACACAGTGTGTCAAAGTGACAAGGCTAAGCGGTGGCCGGTCCTTGGTGCTGTTGTACAGGAGCATCCAACACAGTGTGTCAAAGAGACAAGGCTAAGCGGTGACCGGTCCTTGGTGCTGTTGGACAGGAGCAGCTAACACAGTGTGTCAAAGTGACAAGGCTAAGCGGTGGTCGGTCCTTGGTGCTGTTGGACAGGAGCAGCCAACACAGTGTGTCAAAGTGACAAGGCTAAGCGGTGACTCTAATGATTGTGATTGATTTTCGCTGTGCGCGAATTGAGAGAGGGCTTAGGCACCTCGGAAAGTTTAATCTCTTTGCTTTATAAAGACAGGGCAACGATGAAGATTAGCAAGAAAGTAATTATGCTAAGTACATTTAACACGGCAATATTATTGAATGATGACTTTGAAACGTGCCGACATTTAGTGAGGTTAGATTGGTCGAGATCGACGCTGTGATTTTATTTCTTATGCTGCAGATATCTTTGTCTGGTTAATTAACTTGTGAGACTCACTTCATCTTAATATGATCTGATATTCAATTTTTAATTCTGAACAATTATGCTTTGTCGGATAATGACGCGCAGGTCGGGCAAGAAAAAAAAAGATATGTTTTCTATGTACAAACACACAGACGTTTTCAAATCTTTGGTTGATTTTTATTATTTCTATTTTGCATTCATGCTGTTCTGAAAGATTCTCCTAATGACGTTGACTTTGCCAGGAGGCAATTCTTTAATTCTTTCATTGTTAAGGTAGAAATGGTAGAAATGGATGTACCTAAGTATCTTTGTGGATGATGAGGATGGTAAAATATATTTCAAAAATTTCGTTTTTTAAGCGTCAAAGATCAAACGCAAAGAAAAACTTGAATAAAATGGAAAATAAATAAGTTAATTTTTTAATTTTTGATAAATTTAGCTGAAAAACGCAGTTGATCACGTGGGAATTTGATAGAAATTTTTTGAGATTATTTTAGTGTATTTGATGAGAATGACGGATCTCCAAGGAATAGAACCAAGAGGCTGTGAATACTCACAGTCACTCTGATTCTAGTGACGCTATATCACGTCACAACCTGTCAAACTCGAATAACTCCAATTTGACTTTGGATTCATTTTAATTATTCGAAATTCGAATTAAAATTGAAAACGCATGCAATGGACAGAATATTTTAACAATCGGAACATTTTGCCATCAAAAATTGCTTCTTGCAAAAATCTATTTGAAAACGACGGTTTATTTGGCAGAAGATTTGAATTCAGTTAAACGCCAACGGAATTCCAGGTGAGATTACAGACTTCCTGTCGAGTCATCGTCGATGAGCAACGACCACCAAGACTTGGACAGAGATTTGTTAGTAGCACATTGCACTCAGACCGTGGTAATAACTGAAAAATTAAACTTTGTACACGCAGAGTAAATGCATCTGTAATGCCAACCAAACAAACAAACACCAACATTCTCTGAGAGTCAGTAACATATTTAAATTTTACACTTATTTATCGATTTTTTGTTTTGTTTTGAGAGCCCGTTTTGACAACGGGCTATGATCGAATGGCGTTGGGAAATGCGTGCCTAAACTAGCCTAGAAGGGAGGAGGGGAAATACGGTGACAACTCATATCGAAGCAGAGAACGTAAAAAACTATGTTTACATTATAAGTTCCACGTCAACCAAACCAATGTTTAAGATTTTTAAGCAAATTCTTAAGCTGTAAAATCTGATTTAAATTGCAAATGGCAAATTGTTTCTAGTGCTATTGGTTTGAATAAAATGCACGCAATTCTGTTCAACTTGAAAGTTGACTCAAACACTTGGCACTTTCTTAAAGACGATGCTAGCAAACATAACATTACTCTGCACCAGCTTGCAAAATATAAATATATTATAAGGGAAGTACCGTTCAACAAATGCAGAGTCCAGTTAACCAAACAGCAACACCAAGGAGGTCTGAACAGTTCATTCAGCTTTTAGTTACCTCAGAAATATTTAGTAGCATTTTTTTTTTATAACTGGCAGTCTTTGCCTCATAAGGATGGAATATCTGTGCAAGCTTTATCTGTGCTAGTCTTTGCCACATAATGATGGAATATCTGTTCAAGCTTTATCTGTGATAGTCTTTGCCTCATAAGGATGGAATATCTGTGCAAGCTTTATCTGTGCTAGTCTTTGCCTCATAAGGATGGAATATCTGTGCAAGCTTTATCTGTGCTAGTCTTTGCCTCATAAGGATGGAATATCTGTGCAAGCTTTATCTGTGCTAGTCATTGCCTCATAAGGATGGAATATCTGTGCAAGCTTTATCTGTGCTAGTCTTTGCCTCATAAGGATGGAATATCTGTCCAAGCTTTATCTGTGCTAGTCTTTGCCTCATAAGGATGGAATATCTGTGCAAGCTTTATCTGTGCTAGTCTTTGCCTCATAAGGATGGAATATCTGTGCAAGCTTTATCTGTGCTAGTCTTTGCCTCATAAGGATGGAATATCTGTGCAAGCTTTATCTGTGCTAGTCTTTGCCTCATAAGGATGGAATATCTGTGCAAGCTTTATCTGTGCTAGTCTTTGCCTCATGAGGATGGAATATCTGTGCAAGCTTTATCTGTGCTAGTCTTTGCCTCATAAGGATGGAATATCTGTGCAAGCTTTATCTGTGCTAGTCTTTGCCTCATAAGGATGGAATATCTGTGCAAGCTTTATCTGTGGTAGTCTTTGCCTCATAAGGATGGAATATCTGTGCAAGCTTTATCAGTGGTAGTCTTTGCCTCATAAGGATGGAATATCTGTGCAAGCTTTATCTGTGCTAGTCTTTGCCTCATAAGGATGGAATATCTGTGCAAGCTTTATCTGTGCTAGTCTTTGCCTCATAAGGATGGAATATCAGTGCAAGCTTTATCTGTGCTAGTCTTTGCCTCATAAGGATGGAATATCAGTGCAAGCTTTATCTGTGCTAGTCTTTGCCTCATAAGGATGGAATATCTGTGCAAGCTTTATCTGTGCTAGTCTTTGCCTCATAAGGATGGAATCCAAGATGTTACGTCAGGTTTGGTAATCTTGTTTGAATTCACGGTCGATCGAGCAGACCGCTCGGGCGAACCTTGTTATGCGAAGCCGCACGCAGTTTTTTTCTTGCGTTGGTTTTTTTTTTTACCTTTTGTGAAATAAAAATAGAGCAGACAGCGAGCCGGTCCTTGCTTCGGTCCCGCGTGTCTGCACCAAAACCTGAACTCAGCAACGTTGATTTTCAAAGTAAAAACATGCAATTTATTTTGATTGTTTTTAGACTCATATCTACTCGATGTAAACTTAGCACTAATTTTAACAAAAACTATTTCAACTGGGTTTTCAATGCTAAGTGAAGAACAACTAAATTTCCCAACGTTTCGTAACTTGTACCTGTTACTTTATCAATGTAATTTATTATTAGAAACACTAAAACCCCTCAAAAACTGGTATCCAAACATGGACTCGAACCCCGATCTCCAAATGGCGCGGGTGTTGCTCTAACCAATTGAGCTACTTACTGAGGTAATTGTTTTAATGTTTTATGTGGTTCTTTTGTTATTGGAAAATTGTCAGGACTGCTTTTACACTTAATAAAGTAACAGGTACAAGTTACGAAACGTTGGGAAATTCAGTTGTTCTTCACTTAGCATTCAAAACCCAGTTGAAATAGATTTTGTTAAAACTAGTGCTAAGTTTACATCAAGTAGACTTGAGTTTTTGTTAAAACTAGTGCTAAGTTTACATCAAGTAGACTTGAGTTTTTGTTAAAACTAGTGCTAAGTTTAGATCAAGAAGACATGAGTTTTTGTTAAAACTAGTGCTAAGTTTACATCAAGTAGACTTGAGTTTTTGTTAAAACTAGTGCTAAGTTAACATCAAGTAGACTTGAGTTTTTGTTAAAACTAGTGCTAAGTAGACTCAAGTGCTAAGTGCTCAAGTAGACATGAGTCTAAAAACGATAAGCCTAAAAAATGTTTGGATAATTATCAATTATAAAAGAATGTTTTACATGTTTTTTTTTTTAAATATTTTTAAGACCTTCTTATCCCTGATTTAGCACTGAAACACTGGCCCCCGATTATATAAACCTGCTCTAGTTTTCCTGCCTACCACTTGCCCATGCACCAAGAATACTGTGCCAATGAGACCAAACCATGTCCCCCGCCCGGGGATAGGTCCAACCAGCTTCCAAGAATGAACGCGACAAATCACTGGACCAGTTAACCTCTACTTTGGTCGAGTTGCTTGCACGGGGTTGACGGCCAAACAACATGGGGGGGCAGTGCGCCCGAACTCAAGCGACCTTCAACAAGTAATTCGGCCGTTACATCTCACAGGGATTTGAATCTGACAGTTGGAAATTTCGAACTTTTTGAATCGATTCCTATGCGTTTGCTGTTTTCTCAGTGGTGTAGTCGAGGGTATAAAAATTACATACACTTTTTGACACCGAGCGTATACCCAAAAATATATACAGGGTATACGCCCAATAAATACTCTATGCAAAAATTTAAAATGCGTTTTGCAACGACAATTCTTAATCACCCTACAACCTGCACTATAAAAACTCGAAAAGCAAAGTTTATTCCGAAAAGTGGGTAGTCCGTGTATGGTAGCCGTTCGTATGATCTGGATGGGTATGCAATGGTTTTTCCAAGCAGTCAACGTACTCATTCAACCCACCCGAGGAAAGCGCGATTGCAACTACCCCAACACCAAGTAGTAGTTTTAGTTTTTAGAAAAACTATTTGAACTGGGTTGGTTATTTTATTTATTTTAGTGTTGGTAGGAATTAACTTTCTATTAACTAGTGAATAGACTAAAGGTAAGAATTATATCCCCCATCCAGTACCTAACATAGTGATGACCACGACATTTGGAACTCACAGCCTGATAACCCAGCGTATACCAAAAAAAAAAATGTGGGACTAAACCACTGGGTTTTCTTATCGTTTCATTCGAATTTAGCCTTAAAATCAATTATAATTTGTGATAGAAATTTTTAAATTGACAAAAAAATCTTAAGAAGATTAAAAAATGGTTTCTTCTTTTGCGCTCACTTTGTTAATCGATAGTGCACATTGTCAAAATTGACAAAAATGTCTCGAATGGCTGTAAAATTGCATATTCTGCCACTTTTTAGACTTAACGGCTTTCCAGAAATTAGAATCTGGCATTTCGGCATTTAGAGCTTTTTAAGCGTTTTTTGAGTTAAAAAAACGAAATGTCTATAGACCTGTAGCTAGAGATGACTTCTTTAAGTTATGCATCTCAAGAGATAGTCTAGGGTGGCCCGAAGACATCATAAATACCGAATTCAAATCGGTTTATGACAAGAAAAAATTAACTGCAGTTTAGCAGAAAATAATCTTCTTAACTCCTCGCATTGAAGATAGCATTTGACATGATAATTATTGGTTAATTTTATATTAAAAACTAAAAAAAAAATGCTAAAACCGGCTCAGCTGGTCTATGATATTGTTTTGTTTAAACCGTCAGCTTCAAAGCTCCCCGGGCAAAGTTAAAGCTCTTATTAGAACAAGAATGAGTCTAAATAGCTTCGAAAACTGTAGTCCTGATGAATTGTGGAGAAGTCCAAGAGTCCATGCAAGTCCATGCAAGTCCATGCAAGTCCATGCAAGTCCATGCAAGTCCATGCAAGTCCATGCAAGTCCATGCAAGTCCATGCAAGTCCATGCAAGTCCATGCAAGTCCATGCAAGTCCATGCAAGTCCATGCAAGTCCATGCAAGTCCAAGAGTCCCAACTCCTATCTTTAATCAACAATTTTAATGTATATTAAATGACTGTTAATTTGGATTCTCCATAAAGTCATTCGATTTCGTGGTGCACAAGTTTTGGCGCGAAACTTTGTGATGGCAACAGCGAGCAATGTTTATCATGACGTTTCTCACTCAAATTTGGAACAAATTAAAAAGTGGTTTCCCAAAAAATTTAACTTTTAGAACTTCATCGTCCCAACAATCGGCCTTCTGTTTCTAACGGACCTTGCCCGCTGCCAACAATGTCAATCCAACAATGTGTGCTTTTAACAATGTTTGCCAATATCGAGTTTTTTTGTCAAATTTGCCGACAGAATTTGCATAAAAACGCAGGGAGTCTAAGGAAAAATGCCAGAAAAATGCTGTAAAAATCGGTCAAAGCCTTTAAAATAAAAAAACATCGATACTATTGTTACTTATTTGAGGAAAACGCTATTAAAATTGAAATTTCGCTTCGCTCGCTCGCTCAAAAAAAACAAAAAACAAAACAAGGTATTTTTTTAAATATGTTAAATTATTTAAATTGCAAACGCTTGCAATGCGCGGGGTATTTTATTATTATCAACACTATAACCGTCTCAAAAATTGATGCCCAAACAGGGAATCGAACTGGCGGAGACCGGGCTTCGATTCCCCTTTCGGACATAAATTTTTGAGACGGTCGTCAGTGTTCCTAATAATAAAAAAATGAACCTAAACGCAGCTCCACAGCCTTCTGCAGATAGAAATCCACGGCAGCGCAGACGCTAATCGTCCACAGCCTCCTCGATCGCTACCAAGGGAAACCGGTGGAAGGGGTCTATGACACCTGCAGCATGTTTGCACAGAGCTCCCCCCCTCCCCCCCACCCCGTCTTCCCCTACCTTGGGTGTGTCTACACAATTCAATGCCAGGGTCTTCCCCCCCCCCACCCTCATCTCCTCCCACTCCCCAATCTATGCCGGTGCGTTTTTGCAGCCCTTTCGATGAACGGGAGCAATCAAAAATCGCTGCGTTAGTTCGTTGTCGGCAGGGATCGGGACAGGTCGGCTTTTTTGGGCCCAATATTTTGGAAACTTGTTTTTGGGTTTGGGCTTGGGACCCACTGGTTTTGAAAGTGATTTTTGTGTGATCCGATTTTTTTAAAAGGTAAGTTTTTTTTATATACCAAAAAGAATCCTAATGTTTTTCTAATTATAGATATATAATATGCAAATATTTTCAAAAAAAAATGCGAATTTTTTTCTTTTGTACTTCTATAGGTATTTTATTTGGCAAATTTTTATGCAATTTGCAATTTTTTTTAAACATTTTTCTTTTGTGTTCTATTGGGGACTCGAACCCCGATCTCCACCTGTCGCGGGTGATCTCCACCTCTAACCAATTGAGCTACTTGGACACATCATTATTAAGACGATTTTATTATTCTCAAAAATGAAATATTTGTTCCATTGCAAGCATTTACCAAATTAATCAGAGTTCACGGCGTAAAAATCGACTAACCATACGCAGGTTTTATTTATTGTGGTAAATACCCATTAAATCACATCGAAATTCACTTAATTTCTTATCAAAAAAAGCATTTTTATTTTGTTAAAGCAAACAAAATGTAACTTACAAAATTTTCAAAGATAAAATTTCTTAATCCACACTTGAACCTCGTTTATATCGATCATAATACAACGTCCCTAGAAATAAATAAACTGAAATATTACTGAAAAAAATGTCGGGAATTATTTTTTTTCAGTTTCACAATTTTCATTTTCAAAAGTTAAATCATTAGATTTGTTGTCAATTTAATTCTCTATTGTGGTCTTCTATCAAAGTTAGAAATCTAAATTTATCTAAACTTAGCACTAGTTTTAACAAAAACTATTTCAACTGGGTTTTCAATGCTAAGTGAATCAGAAAATTGTCAGGACTGCTCTAACCCTTGATAAAGTAACAGGTACAAGTTATAAAAAGTTGGGAAATTTAGTTGTTCTTCACTTAGCATTCAAAACCCGGTTAAAAATAGTTTTTGTTAAAACTAAAATACTTTTTGCAATCTTTTCATTCTTTAGTCAGTATCTTATAAAAATCTTCAACATTGTAGATATATGTACATATATATTTTTTTAAATTCACTTTTCTTTTGAAAAGGTTTCAAATAACGTCGGAAATAATTAAATGGGGAAACTGATTGAAAAAAACCTGTGTACCATTTAAAAATATAATTAATTTATAACCGTTAAGCTCAGAAGATGTTTGTACCTGTAACTGCTGAGGGAGCAGCGAGCTATGGGTGCTAGCAGTGGGTGTTAAGCATAGGAGACTCAAATGCGCGGGTTGAAAAGGTGATTTTTATCTATAAAATCCCTAAAAATCTCACTTCTTAAAAAACTTAAAATAAATCCGTGACATCTCTTTTTATTCCTTCGTGTTTCTTCGAGAGTTTCCAGAAATTAAGATATTTCCGAGTAGAATTTACGAAATTAGAACGTTTTTAAAAATAAATCGCATTTATTTTAAGTTCGTGGTGAGATTTGCGGCGTCCAAGAGTTGACCTACGCTTCCAGTTCAGTGACGAGGACGTCTTGAAAGTTGAAAGTGAATTCAGAGTCGTCTTATGTTGATTAAGTAACAGACAATGTGACGTCATCAATCTGCTGAAGGTGCAAGACGTCGTCTGACTTGAGTTCATTCACATTTTAAAATAATACGTTTTTATTTTATTTTTATTTTATTTTTGAAACAGATTTTGATGATATTTTGTTACCATTTCTTGTTTAAATCTTAAGTCGTTCCTGAGTATTTTTATAAACTCTCCGATTCTAAATATTTACGCACTAAATTTCAAAATTCTTAAAATTTACGCTCTGTTCTTTTTGACCGTATCAAAAAAATCACCCAGTTTTTCGATTTTTCCAATTTATTTTTCCAAATTCGAACGCCTAATAAATGACTCAAAACGCAAAAAAAATGAACCCGCAAAATTATTAAACGTTCAGACTTCAACGCAATGAAGCCAGAGTGGTGCCGTCCTTCGGAAGGGACGTTAAGCAACACTGCGCTGGATCAGGTATTGGAGGGGTGACCATCATACACATGACCAGTTCTGTTCGGGAGAGAGGTTGAAGGGATGAAAGTTAAGCAACACTGCGCTGGGTCAGGTATTGGATGGGTGACCATCATACACACGACCAGTTCTGTTCGGGAGAGAGGTTGGAGGGATGAAAGTTAAGCAACACTGCGCTGGGTCAGGTATTGTATGGGTGACCATCATACACATGACCAGCTCTGTTCGGGAGAGAGGTTGAAGGGATGAAAGTTAGTACAGCAACTTCACTCGCCTTGCTTATCAACCTCTCGACAGCATGGATTTGTGGAGGAATCCTGTTGTTCACGTTGTACCGTCCTTCGGAAGGGACGTTAAGCCAGTGGTCCCCTTGGTCTTCGACAGGAGTAGGCTACGTGCCGGCACCGGGTTTCCCCTCCTCCCTTCTAGGCTAGGCTATCATCAGCCACTCATTCACCGAGGCTATTACACCAGTACACGGCCCATTGTAAAACAGTGCGTCGTTAAACACTTGCAGGTAATGAGAATGAATCACGTAATGATTTCGGCAGGCTGGACACGTGCCACACGATGCAGGTCTAGGCCACGTGAAAAAACCCATCTGCATTCTGCTACTTGATTGTCCTTAAGGCGTGGGCAGTTTGTCACAATGCTTCGATAAAGAGAAGCCTAAGTTGGCCAATTTTCACCGTCGAATGCCGTTAAGACATTGATTTGCAAGTTTTGCGGAAGGATGCATTTAGGAAGCTTGAACTTGGTAATTGTTATAATTTTGTGTGGTTCTATTGTTATTGGAAAATTGTCAGGACTGCTCTTACCCTTGATAAAGTAACAGGAACAAGTTACGAAACGTTGGGAAATTTAGTTGTTCTTTACTTAGTTGTGATAAATTCAAAAATGAGATTGTTAAAATCATTGATATTACAGAAATCACGTTAATTACATTATTAGCTTTTGAAAAACGTTATGAAAAGACGTCATAAAGATTGATTTCTCGTTGAATATGGTGTAAAAAGAGCAAAATAATAATTATAAAAATGCGAACCGAACTGGAATGTTGGCACATTTTTTAGACATTTTAATTGATTTCAAGAGTTTTTTTTTTCAAGCAAAAGGTAAGAGTCGCTTACTTGGCTGATGGTATCAGCGAGTTTAGGCTTCTTAATCTTGGTTGGTTTCCTCCCTGACACATTTTACGTGTCTTCAGAACGTCTTCGAATCCAGGGCTGACCAAAGCAGATTTAAATTGTTAACGCTTGCAATGCGCGGAGTATTCTGTCATTCTCATCAAATGCACTAAAATCCTCTCAAGAATTATGTGTCCAAGTAGCTTAATTGGTTAGAGCAACACCTGCGACAGGTGGAGATCGGGGTCCAAGTAGCTCAATTGATTAGAGCAACACCCGCGACAGGTGGAGATCGGGGTCCAAGTAGCTTAATTGGTTAGAGCAACACCCGCGACAGGTGGAGATCGGGGTCCAAGTAGCTTAATTGGTTAGAGAAACACCCGCGACAGGTGGAGATCGGGGTCCAAGTAGCTCAATTGGTTAGAGCAACACCCGCGACAGGTGGAGATCGGGGTCCAAGTAGCTCAATTGGTTAGATCAACACCACGACAGGTAAAGATCGGGGTCCAATTGGCTCAATTGGTTAGAGCAACACCCACGACAGGTGGAGATCGGGGTCCAAGTAGCTCAATTGGTTAGAGCAACACCCGCGTCAGATGGAGATCAGGGTCCAAGTAGCTCAATTGGTTAGATTAACACCCGTGACAGGTGGAGATCGGGGTCCAAGTAGCTCAATTGGTGAGAGCAACACTCGCGACAGGTGGAGATTGGGGTCCACGTAGCTCAATTGGTTAGAGCAACACCTGCGACAGGTGGAGATCGGGGTTCAAGTAGTTCAATTGGTTAGAGCAACACTCGCGACAGGTGGAGATCGGGGTTCAAGTAGCTCTATTGGTTAGAGCAACACCCGCGACAGGTGGAAATCGGGGTCCAAGTAGCTCAATTGGTTAGAGCAACACCCGCGACAGGTGGAGATCGGGGTCCAAGTAGCTCTATTGGTTAGAGCAACACCCGCGCCAGGTGGAGATCGGGGTCCAAGTAGCTCTATTGGTTAGAGCAACACCCGTGACAGGTGGAGATCGGGATCCAAGTAGCTCAATTGGTTAGAGCAACACCCGCGATAGGTGGAGATCGGGGTCCAAGTAGCTCTATTGGTTAGAGCAACACCCGCGACAGGTGGAGATCGTGGTTCGAGTCCCAGTTTGGGTATCAATTTTTGAGACGGTTATAGTGTTGATAATAATAAAATTTAAGACAATGATATCCTCCCTTCAAAACACAGACAATTCATAATATAAATAAGCCCTTTTGTCCAAACTGATCATTTTTATGATGGTTTTTAGACTCATGTCTACTTGATGTAAACTTAGCACTAGTTTTAACAAAAACTCAAGTCTACTTGATGTAAACTTAGCACTAGTTTTAACAAAAACTCAAGTCTACTTGATGTAAACTTAGCACTAGTTTTAACAAAAACTCAAGTCTACTTGATGTAAACTTAGCACTAGTTTTAACAAAAACTCAAGTCTACTTGATGTAAACTTAGCACTAGTTTTAACAAAAACTCAAGTCTACTTGATGTAAACTTAGCACTAGTTTTAACAAAAACTCAAGTCTACTTGATGTAAACTTAGCACTAGTTTTAACAAAAACTCAAGTCTACTTGATGTAAACTTAGCACTAGTTTTAACAAAAACTATTTCAACTTGGTTTTGAATGCTAAGTGAAGAACAACTGTATTTCCCAATGTTTCGTAACTTGTACCTGTTACTTTATCAAGGGTAAGAGCAGTCCTGACAATTTTCCAATAACAATAGAACCACATAAAATTATAACAATTACCAAGTTCAAGCTTCCTAAATGCATCTAAATAAAATAATCAGGGTCAATAACTCAAAAACTAATGTATTTTGTATTTTCTGAAATAAAATCCCGAACAAATTGGTATTTTTAACTAACTTAACAATTGTGTGTGTCATCATTATTTGAATATAAAGAATGTCATGCAATATTATGTCATCTTCTAGCTATGGTTTGGCGACCCCTGGCTTTGTTGTAATGGGTGTTCCTTGCATTGAAGCTCACGCACATTTAGCTTAGACTTTCAATACGCTTCGACACTTCGTCGCGCACGCACTCAAAAGTGAGGTTAAAGTAGACGCTTGTTTGTCGCTGGCGGCAACTTTAATACCTGGTATTTGTACCCGAGTTATTGTGTTTAGTCGAGCGTGTTATTTGAATCCAGTCAGGTAAGATTTGCTGGTTGATGCAATTAGGGTTAGGAGCGCTCCAGGTGTATACCGTTTAGTGTAATTGCGCTGTTAGCTGTGGTTTTTGTTATTATTTTGAGTGTTGATTTGGATTGAAGTGGATTTGCGATTTGTTTCGATGTTAGTTTTGCTGAAGTAAAACGTGGAATTTGATTTCGATTTGTAAATAGGTTCGACGATTACTCATTTTTGTGAAATTTTTTTCGTTTTTTTAGTGTGACTTGGACCTGTTTTAATGATGAAAACAATTAAATATGCCGTGGATTTTATATCGAAGCGGGAATTTGACTATTTTTAAATAGTTTTCATAATCTTTAGAATCACATCATGGGAAAGAAATGAACAGACAAAAATAATTATCATTTTTTTGTACTCAAAACGAAGGAAACTAATTTGGTTTTTCTCTAATTTTGATTAAAAAAAGTATCATCTGAAACCAAAAAAAAAAAAAAAACATATTAACGGAGCAAGTCCGTTATTTAGGACCACAAGTGAGTCCCACCAGAGCTAGTCCGTTATTTAGCACCACAAGTCAGTCCCACCAGAGCTAGTCCGTTATTTAGAACCACAAGTCAGTCCCACCAGAGCTAGTCCGTTATTTAGCACCACAAGTCAGTCCCACCAGAGCTAGTCCGTTATTTAGAACCACAAGTCAGTCCCACCAGAGCAAGTCCGTTATTTAGAACCACAAGTCAGTCCCACCAGAGCAAGTCTGTTATTTAGAACCACAAGTCAGTCCCACCAGAGCTAGTCCGTTATTTAGAACCACAAGTCATTCCCACCAGAGCAAGTCCGTTATTTAGAACCACAAGTCAGTCCCACCAGAGCAAGTCCGTTATTTAGAACCACAAGTCAGTCCCACCAGAGCTAGTCCGTTATTTAGAACCACAAGTCAGTCCCACCAGAGCTAGTCCGTTATTTAGGACCACAAGTCAGTCCCACCAGAGCTAGTCCGTTATTTAGAACCACAAGTCAGTCCCACCAGAGCTAGTCCGTTATTTAGAACCACAAGTCAGTCCCACCAGAGCAAGTCCGTTATTTAGCACCACAAGTCAGTCCCACCAGAGCAAGTACGTTATTTAGAACCACAAGTCAGTCCCACCAGAGCAAGTCTGTTATTTAGAACCACAAGTCAGTCCCACCAGAGCAAGTCTGTTATTTAGCACCACAAGTCAGTCCCACCAGAGCTAGTCCGTTATTTAGAACCACAAGTCAGTCCCACCAGAGCAAGTCTGTTATTTAGAACCACAAGTCAGTCCCACCAGAGCAAGTCTGTTATTTAGCACCACAAGTCAGTCCCACCAGAGCTAGTCCGTTATTTAGAACCACAAGTCAGTCCCACCAGAGCAAGTCTGTTATTTAGAACCACAAGTCAGTCCCACCAGAGCAAGTCTGTTATTTAGCACCACAAGTCAGTCCCACCAGAGCTAGTCCGTTATTTAGAACCACAAGTCAGTCCCACCAGAGCAAGTCTGTTATTTAGGACCACAAGTCAGTCCCACCAGAGCTAGTCCGTTATTTAGAACCACAAGTCAGTCCCACCAGAGCAAGTCCGTTATTTAGAACCACAAGTCAGTCCCACCAGAGCTAGTCCGTTATTTAGAACCACAAGTCAGTCCCACCAGAGCTAGTCCGTTATTTAGAACCACAAGTCAGTCCCACCAGAGCTAGTCCGTTATTTAGAACCACAAGTCAGTCCCACCAGAGCTAGTCCGTTATTTAGAACCACAAGTCAGTCCCACCAGAGCAAGTACGTTGCTTACAACCGATGAACACCTGTTCTGCCAACAGACCTAGATTATCTCAGAACAATCAGCCTGCAATTCATCATCCAATATCAATTACAAATCTTATTAATTAAACCAATAAACAACAAAAGCAGATCTAAATCAGGATCAGGATGGAAATGTTTGACAGGTATTAAGGAGCCTGGACCGACGCTTACTACACTTTTTAAGGCGTGGCAAATGTTTTAACTCGCTTTCATTTGACCGTGAATCGGAGCAGTATTCAAATTGTTTCACTTTCTTTTGCGGTCGTTTCGTTTCTTTTGCCTTTGTTCGTTGGCTTGCAGGAGAAGAGAGAAGAGAGAAGAGAGAAGAGAGAAGGTATCGAAGATGCCGTTGCTCTTTCTCACCTGGCGTATGGTAAACGGTTTCAGTCAAAACTTGCTCGATTTTCAACATCGTGTTCATCTCATGTTAGATTTGTTGTGTTTAACGACGCACTGTTTTGACAACGTGACACGTGGCGCTGGTCTAATGGCGTCGGTGATGTTGGGGCATTTTGAGTTTGAGAATCGAAGACTGGTCGTCCGTAATATTGCTTGAAAACGATTTAAAAATAAAAAAATAATTAAAAAAAGCGATTAAAATTGGAGCGCGAAGTTGAGATTTATTTTGAAAGGATTGACGTATTTGCGATTTTTTGTTATTTTTTGCATTGAGCTACTTGGACCCTGATCTCCACTTGTCGCGGGTGTTGCTCTAACCAATTGAGCTACTTGGACCCCGATCTCCACCTGTCGCGGGTGTTGCTCTAACCAATTGAGCTACTTGGACCCCGATCTCCACCTGTCGCGGGTGTTGCTCTAACCAATTGAGCTACTTGGACCCCGATCTCCACCTGTCGCGGGTGTTGCTCTAACCAATTGAGCTACTTGGACACCGATCTCCATCTGTCGCGGGTGTTGCTCTAACCAATTGAGCTACTTGGACCCCGACCTCCACCTGTCGCGGGTGTTGCTCTAACCAATTGAGCTACTTGGACCCCGATCTCCACCTGTCACGGGTGTTGCTCTAACCAATTGAGCTACTTGAACCCCGATCTCCACCTGTCACGGGTGTTGCTCTAACCAATTGAGCTACTTGGACCCCGATCTCCACCTGTCACGGGTGTTGCTCTAACCAATTGAGCTACTTGAACCCCGATCTCCACCTGTCACGGGTGTTGCTCTAACCAATTGAGCTACTTGGACCCCGATCTCCACCTGTCACGGGTGTTGCTCTAACCAATTGAGCTACTTGGACCCCGATCTCCACCTGTCGCGGGTGTTGTTCTAACCAATTGAGCTACTTGGACCCCGATCTCCACCTGTCGCGGGTGTTGCTCTAACCAATTGAGCTACTTAGACACCGATCTCCACCTGTCGCGGGTGTTGCTCTAACCAATTAAGCTACTTGGACCCCGATCTCCACCTGTCGCGGGTGTTGCTCTAACCAATTGAGCTACTTAGACCCCGATCTCCACCTGTCGCTCCAATTGAGCTACTTGGACACATAATATTTGAGAGGATTTTAGCGCATTTGATGAGAACGACGGATTCTTTTGAGAGGTTTTTGTACCTAATAATAAAATACTTTTCCGTTGCAAGAATTTGTAATTTAAATCAGATTTATTGTAAATTCTATGAAACTATAAATGAAAGAAATAATTACAATTCTTGTAAGAATTTGATTAGGTTTTTCTCATACGCTTGTTTTTGCTAGTTGAGACGCAGACCACCAGGATCGCTTAACTTCATTTGTAAACAACTTTAAAATCAATCTCCGCACGCAATGTTCACGCGTGTCACGTGCGTAACGCGGTAATAAGTGCGTGCGGTGATTAATGAAATCTTTTGTACGCATGCCATTGTGCGTGATGATGACGTCACGTCTTGCTGACGAGCGTAGCGAACGAAGCGTGGCATTTAATTTTGTTTGCCTTACAAATGACTTTTTGACTTTCTGAAAATTGATTATTTTTTTTAAATTTTTTTCTACCAATTAATGGGTAAACCGGCTCTGGATTATTTCGTTTCTTGGCACTTATTTAATAAATGACCGAATTAATTTTGATTAAATTGTCAAAGAATCTTTGTGTGTCATAAAAAATTTGACGCGCATTGATTTTTTGTGCTTCCAAATTATAATACCATATTTTATAATAGGAAAAAAAAAATCTTTGATATTTTTTTTGAAAATGGTGCAAACCGCCAGGAGCATTGCTGGTCGATCACAATCCGAACCAACATGACGAAACTATAGTTTTTAAATCTCATGTCTACTTGATGTAAACTTAGCACTAGTTTTAATAAAAACTCAAGTCTACTTGATGTAAACTTAGCACTAGTTTTAACAAAAACTCAAGTCTACTTGATGTAAACTTAGCACTAGTTTTAACAAAAACTCAAGTCTACTTGATGTAAACTTAGCACTAGTTTTAACAAAAACTCATGTCTACTTGATGTAAACTTAGCACTAGTTTTAACAAAAACTCAAGTCTACTTGATGTAAACTTAGCACTAGTTTTAACAAAAACTCAAGTCTACTTGATGTAAACTTAGCACTAGTTTTAACAAAAACTCAAGTCTACTTGATGTAAACTTAGCACTAGTTTTAACAAAAACTCAAGTCTACTTGATGTAAACTTAGCACTAGTTTTAACAAAAACTCAAGTCTACTTGATGTAAACTTAGCACTAGTTTTAACAAAAACTCAAGTCTACTTGATGTAAACTTAGCACTAGTTTTAACAAAAACTCATGTCTACTTGATGTAAACTTAGCACTAGTTTTAACAAAAACTCAAGTCTACTTGATGTAAACTTAGCACTTGTTTTAACAAAAACTATTTCAACTGGGTTTTCAATGCTAAGTGAAGAACAACTAAATTTCCCAACGTTTCGTAACTTGTACCTGTTACTTTATCAAGGGTAAGAGCAGTCCTGACAATTTTCCAATAACAAAATAATTGGCTGTAATTGGCTTTTGACAAGCAAATACAAAATTAACGGACTGTTAGGTTGTTAATTTACCACTGAAAACATTAATTTTACGTTAAATTCTAGAATAGTACGAAAGTCACAAGTTTTTATGATATTGTTTCAAATTTCCCGCCTTTTTTCACGCTTTGTTTTTTGTCCGCCAGGGGGTTGCCGATGCCAGCGCCCCGCTAGTCTAGCGGACGAAGTCGACACTTTGCCTGTCAGAGATCCGCTGCATCGCCATGCACGGCCTGGTAAGTTAACTACAAACAAACCTAGCCTAGCCTAGAAGGGAGGAGAGGATTCTTTACAGCAGCAAAAATGTATGATGCCGTATACCACGTGTTGCCGGCCTCGTTTGCTCAGCAGCAAGCGCCATCGGGTGGCACCTACCGTTACTACGTGTTGCCGGCCTCGTTTGCTCAGCAGCAAGCGCCATCGGGTGGCACCTACCGTTACCACGTATTGCCGGCCTCGTCTGCTCAGCAGCAAGCGCCATCGGGTGGCACCTACCGTTACCACGTGTTGCCGGCCTCGTTTGCTCAGCAGCAAGCGCCATTGGGTGGCACCTACCGTTACCACGTGTTGCCGGCCTCGTTTGCTCAGCAGCAAGCGCCATTGGATGGCACCTACCGTTACCACGTGTGGCCGGCCTCGTTTTCTCAGCAGCAAGTGCCATTGGGTGGCACCTACCGTTACCACGGGTTGCCGGCCTCGTTTGCTCAGCAGCAAGCGCCATTGGGTGGCACCTACCGTTACCACGTGTTGCCGGCCTCGTTTGCTCAGCAGCAAGCGCCATTGGGTGGCACCTACCGTTACCACGTGTGGCCGGCCTCGTTTGCTCAGCAGAAAGTTTAACATTAACGCTGTGACTCCCAAGATATCTCCCCACCGGTTGGCGGACGATGAAGCTAGCATCGCCGGGACTGGGTTCCGTCGGCGTTGGGTAAACTGACGGAAAAAAAAATTACCAAAAAAGAGTAAAATGCTTTGCGAGCAATGAACGATATAGAACCGAAAGGAATTTTGATTCTGTGTCAAAATTTAAAAAATCTGAAAATTCTGTCGAAGTGCGGTCGTCAACGATGTTGGCGGGCGGTGAGGGTTGACCGGCCGGTAAGTGGCGGACGACCGGACTTTTGCAAAGTCAGGGCACAAACATAAAAGCTTGAATGATTAGGACAAAACGCAGGCTAGCAACAACAAGAAAGTTATTTAAGGAGATATTCAAGTAGGTGTGCATAACATTTAGACGAGTTTGGAACTCGCTGATGGGTCTATAGCCAATGGCAAAGTGTTTATGTAGATGATGATAAATCGACTTACGATGGTGAAAGATGAAGACGAATCTTGTTCTAATGGAGCTGGTATTATCCACGCTCTACCATCTCATCTCAAGATATCACGACTTAAACTCGGGTATGGCCTTGTGATGGTACCCTCGGGTGAAGGGGAGGGGCGAGCGGGGGAGTGGCCACGACCTTGCAAATTCAGTTACAGATATTTTGTAGATTTTTGTCTGTTTTTTGGTATTTAATTTCTTGTGTCTTTTAGGGGTTGTGCCATTTATGCCCTCGCGATTTCGGTATTATTCGATACCAAAAACTAATTCAAATGCAAACTAAAAAAAAAATTGGAAAACATTTTGCAAATTTTATTTGAACAAGTATGCTGACAAGTTAAAAAAATAATCACATCGATTTCCTTTATTTTTCATCTTCTTTGAGTCAATGTTTATTCTCTAAGCGGACCACGCGTTATCTGGGCTGAACGAGTAATTGCTAGCATCGAGTACTTAGTAATTACTGTAATTACACTCGTAATGCATGTACTTAATCATTGCAATCAAACACCGCCAGGTGGCGACATAACGCTGGGCTTGCGCTGCCATCTTATATCATTGGGTTTACAGGTTTAGTCAGAGTCACAGCGCTAATGTTAAACGTCCTCTCATTGGGTTTACAGGTTTAGTCAGAGTCACAGCGCTAATGTTAAACGTCCTGTCATTGGGTTTACAGGTTTAGTCAGAGTCACAGCGCTAATGTTAAACGTCCTGTCATTGGGTTTACAGGTTTAGTCAGAGTCACAGCGCTAATGTTAAACGTCCTGTCATTGGGTTTACAGGTTTAGTCAGAGTCACAGCGCTAATGTTAAACGTCCTGTCATTGGGTTTACAGGTTTAGTCAGAGTCACAGCGCTAATGTTAAACGTCCTGTCATTGGGTTTACAGGTTTAGTCAGAGTCACAGCGCTAATGTTAAACGTCCTGACATTGGGTTTACAGGTTTAGTCAGAGTCACAGCGCTAATGTTAAACGTCCTCTCATTGGGTTTACAGGTTTAGTCAGAGTCACAGCGCTAATGTTAAACGTCCTGTCATTGGGTTTACAGGTTTAGTCAGAGTCACAGCGCTAATGTTAAACGTCCTGTCATTGGGTTTACAGGTTTAGTCAGAGTCACAGCGCTAATGTTAAACGTCCTGTCATTGGGTTTACAGGTTTAGTCAGAGTCACAGCGCTAATGTTAAACGTCCTGCCATTGGGTTTACAGGTTTAGTCAGAGTCACAGCGCTAATGTTAAACGTCCTGTCATTGGGTTAACAGGTTTAGTCAGAGTCACAGTGCTAATGTTAAACGTCCTGTCATTGAGTTAACAGGTTTAGTCAGAGTTTTAACCTCAAATCAAGTGACCTTTTAGCAAAGAAATTAATCTGTGAATTTGAGTTCAAAGAACTTCTCAACCAGCTTCTCCGATGACGTCATTGTCGTGATCGAGAATTTGCATTTTGCATTATTAATTGTCACAATGAATGATTATCCATGCGTGACGTCATAATTTCCAAGAAGCACAAAACACTTGAAGCCGCCATTTTGTCTTTGCTTTTTTCCCTTAATTTTCTGTAGATGTTCTGTGCATGTGCTGTTACATGATAATTGCTGTTTAACGACGCACTGTTTTGACAACAGGCCAAGTGGCACATGTCTAATAACTTGTACCTGTTACTTTATCATGGGTAAAACCAGTCCTGACAATTTTCCAATAACAAAAGAACCACATAAAATTATAACAATTACCAAGTTCAAGCTTCCTAAATGCATCTTAATAAAATAATCAGGGTCAATAACTTAAAAACTAACATATTTTGTATTTTCTGAAATAAAATCCCGAACACATTGGTGTTTTTTTACTAAATAACCAATTATGTATATAGAAAAAAACTATTTTAATGTCATTATTGCATTTTTCATTTAAACTTCTTTATATTCAAATATTGATGACACACATAATTGGTTATTTAGTTGAAAACACCAATGTGTTCGAGATCCTATTTCATAAAATACATAATACATTAGTTTTTGAGTTATTGACCCTGATTATTTTATTTAGATGCATTTAGGAAGCTTGAACTAGGTAATTGTTATAATTTTATGTGGTTTCTTTTGTTATTGGAAAATTGTCAGGACTGCTCTTACCCTTGATAAAGTAACAGGTACAAGTTACGAAACGTTGGGAAATTTAGTTGTTCTTTACTTAGCATTTAAAACCCATTTCAAATAGTTTTTGTTAAAACTAGTGCTAAGTTTACATCAAGTAGACATGAGTCTAAAAACAATCATAGGTTAATAACTCATAATTTCAATAGTTACAAGTTACGAAACGTCATGAAAATTAGTTTTCTTTTACTTAAAATTAAAAAAAAAATTTGGTTGTAAAAAGTTTTTCAATGAAGATTAGAAGAGTCATCGTCGCATTCCAGTCTTATTTAGTTATTAAAAGGGTGTGGTCTGTGAAGTTCGTTGCCATGGTGACTGATCTCTGGTTCGTGGGTGGGACCAACGAGTCGCCTTGGTGACCAGATAATTTATTCTGCAGCATTTTTTGCATTCTTTTGTTGACTTTTTGTTTAGCGAGTGGAATTCGAGTTGCCATCGGCAACGTGATCAAGATTAATTACCTTTTAATTAATGAATAATAATTGAATAACCCATCCAATACCTGACTCAGCGCAGTATTGCTTAACTTTCATCCCTCCAGCCTCTCTCCCGAACAGAACTGGTCATGTGTATGATGGTCACCCATCCAATACCTGACTCAGCGCAGTGTTGCTTAACTTTCATCCCTCAAACCTATCTCCCGAACAGAACTGGTCATGTGTATGATGGTCACCCATCCAATACCTGACTCAGCGCAGTGTTGCTTAACTTTCATCCGTCCAACCTCTCTCCCGAACAGAACTGGTCATGTGTATGATGGTCACCCATCCAATACCTGACTCAGCGCAGTGTTGCTTAACTTTCATCCCTCCAACCTCTCTCCCCAACAGAACTGGTCATGTGTATGATGATCACCCATCCAATACCTGACTCAGTGCAGTGTTGCTTAACTTTCATCCCTCCAACCTCTCTCCCGAACAGAACTGGTCATGTGTATGATGGTCACCCATCCAATACCTGACTCAGTGCAGTGTTGCTTAACTTTCATCCCTCCAACCTCTCTCCCGAACAGAACTGGTCATGTGTATGATGGTCACCCATCCAATACCTGACTCAGCGCAATGTTGCTTAACCTCGTGTTTTGTTTACAGTTTCTGCTGGCGACGGTGGCGCTATCTCTGAGTGTTCCCGGAGACTCGATGTCTCGGCGATACGCGGTCGGGTCTTTCCGTCGCGACTCGGTCGAGTCCGCACCGCGCTTTAGTTCGCTGCGTCACCACGTGGAGCAGCACGTGTTCGGCAGTCGGTACTTGCCGCTGCGCGAGGCTGTCGAGAGCAGACCACGAGCTGCGCAGCTCACGGCGCAGCTCACGCCACGAAGGTAGAGAAAAATTGATAGCTTCTTTCCCTTTCGTTGTGTATACCAAAATCGTGTTCAGCCTTTTTGTTCAATTTTCAAAAATGTAAAAAAAATATTTCCTACTTAATTATAATTAATTGTATGGTGTTTCCAAAAAGTTGTAACGTTCGGTGGTCACCCATCCAATACCTGACTCAGCTCAGTGTTGCTTAACTACGGTGATCTCACGAGGACCGGTGTTTCCAACATGCCAAACCGTTCTGTGGTCTCCCATTCAATACCTGACCCAGCGCAGTGTTGCTTAACTTTCATCCCTCCAACCTCTCTCCCAAACAGAACTGGTCATGTGTATGATGGTCACCCATCCAATACCTGACTCAGCTCAGTGTTGCTTAACGTCGGTGATCTCAAGAGGACATGTGTTTCTAGCACGTCTCACCGCCTTCCTCTACGAGATGCTGTCGAGCATCGTCCTGCACCGGAAGCCAACGACGCCATCTTCCGGTCGCGTCGTCGCGGCGCTAAAAGCTTCGCGCCTTCTTTTGAGTTCTGGCGATCGCAGCTCGGGGAAAGTGAGGCGATAAGAGCGGAGCCCAGGAGGCCCATCGCACCATTCTTTGGCAGCTCTTCTAATGGTGAGCCGAAAAACTGGGCATCAGTCTTATGTGGGATCTTCCCTACCAATCTTCTTACTCATATCTTAAGTGACCACGGGTATATCATGGCCTAGCATAGAGGGTTCAATGGTAGATTCAACGTTTGGTAGCCATGGAGATGCTGAGATCGCCTGACAGAGTTTCTAAAATTTCCTTTTTACCTTACCGGGACTATATCCACGCAAGTGTGTACAGACCAGTGGGTTACACAGGTAGAATAGGGGAGATCGAAGACCCCACTGGCTTGGAAACCAGACCACGGGATGCGCTATCCATGCAAGTGGTAAAGACCAGTGGGTTACACAGGTAGAATAGGGGAGATCGAAGACCCCACTGGCTTGGAAACCAGTCCACGGGATGCGCTATCTTCGCAAGTGTGTACAGACCAGTGGGTTACACAGGTAGAATAGGGGAGATCGAAGACCCCACTGGCTTGGAAACCAGTCCACGGGATGCGCTATCCACGCAAGTGTGTACAGACCAGTGGGTTACACAGGTAGAATAGGGGAGATCGAAGACCCCACTGGCTTGGAAACCAGTCCATGGGATGCGCTATCTTCGCAAGTGTGTACAGACCAGTGGGTTACACAGGTAGAATAGGGGAGATCGAAGACCCCACTGGCTTGGAAACCAGTCCACGGGATGCGCTATCCACGCAAGTGTGTACAGACCAGTGGGTTACACAGGTAGAATAGGGGAGATCGAAGACCCCACTGGCTTGGAAACCAGTCCACGGGATGCGCTATCCACGCAAGTGTGTACAGACCAGTGGGTTACACAGGTAGAATAGGGGAGATCGAAGACCCCACTGGCTTGGAAACCAGTCCACGGGATGCGCTATCCACGCAAGTGTGTACAGACCAGTGGGTTACACAGGTAGAATAGGGGAGATCAAAGACCCCACTGGCTTGGAAACCAGTCCACGGGATGCGCTATCCACGCAAGTGTGTACAGACCAGTGGGTTACACAGGTAGAATAGGGGAGATCGAAGACCCCACTGGCTTGGAAACCAGTCCACGGGATGCGCTATCCACGCAAGTGTGTACAGACCAGTGGGTTACACAGGTAGAATAGGGGAGATCAAAGACCCCACTGGCTTGGAAACCAGTCCACGGGATGCGCTATCCACGCAAGTGTGTACAGACCAGTGGGTTACACAGGTAGAATAGGGGAGATCAAAGACCCCACTGGCTTGGAAACCAGTCCACGGGATGCGCTATCCACGCAAGTGTGTACAGACCAGTGGGTTACACAGGTAGAATAGGGGAGATCGAAGACCCCACTGGCTTGGAAACCAGTCCACGGGATGCGCTATCCACGCAAGTGTGTACAGACCAGTGGGTTACACAGGTAGAATAGGGGAGATCGAAGACCCCACTGGCTTGGAAACCAGTCCACGGGATGCGCTATCCACGCAAGTGTGTACAGACCAGTGGGTTACACAGGTAGAATAGGGGAGATCGAAGACCCCACTGGCTTGGAAGTCAGTCCACGGGATGCGCTATCCACGCAAGTGTGTACAGACCAGTGGGTTACACAGGTAGAATAGGGGAGATCAAAGACCCCACTGGCTTGGAAACCAGACCACGGGATGCGCTATCCACGCAAGTGTGTACAGACCAGTGGGTTACACAGGTAGAATAGGGGAGATCAAAGACCCCACTGGCTTGGAAACCAGTCCACGGGATGCGCTATCTTCGCTATTAAAGTAATTTTTCTTACTTTAGGTCTGAGTCCCTACAAAGTGGTTTGCTACGTCGAGGGCTGGGCCGTCTACAGGAAGGTGCCGATGTCGTTTGCCAGTCAGCAGGTCGATCCCTTCGCGTGCACCCATCTTATCTACGCGTTCGCCAAGATCGACCCACACTCGTTCGCGATCATGCCACAAGACGAAGAGTACGACATCGTCAAGGGTGAGTTCACGATTCAGTTTCTTGGCATCCTATTCACAATATCCAGTCTCTTGGCATCCTATTCACAATATCCAGCCTCTTGGCATCCTATTCACAATATCCAGCCTCTTGCCACCCTATTCACAATATCCAGCCTCTTGCCACCTTATTCACAATATCCAGCCTTTTGGCATCCTATTCACAATATCCAGCCTCTTGGCATCCCATTTACAATATCCAGCCTCTTGGCACCCTATTCACAATATCCAGCCTCTTGGCATCCTTTTCACAATATCCAGCCTCTTGGCATCCTATTCACAATATCCAGCCTCTTGGCATCCTATTCACAATATCCAGCCTCTTGGCATCCTATTCACAATATCCAGCCTCTTGGCATCCTATTCACAATATCCAGCCTCTTGCCACCCTATACACAATATCCAGCCTCTTGCCACCTTATTCACAATATCCAGCCTTTTGGCATCCTATTCACAATATCCAGCCTCTTGGCATCCTATTCACAATATCCAGCCTCTTGGCATCCTATTCACAATATCCAGCCTCTTGGCATCCTATTCACAATATCCAGCCTCTTGGCATCCTATTCACAATATCCAGCCTCTTGGCACCCTATTCACAATATCCACCCTCTTGGCATCCTATTCACAATATCCAGCCTCTTGGCATCCTATTCACAATATCCAGCCTCTTGCCACCGTATTTACATTTTACAAAGGAAATTTTAAATTATTTCTATAAAACTTGGTTGATATTTGCAGGTGGCTACCGATCTACGGTTGGGTTGAAAAGAGTGAACCCCTCCCTGAAGGTACTCATCTCCGTGGGGGGTTGGGTGGAAGGTGGACGCAAGTTCTCACAGATGGCCGGTTCTGCGTTCAACCGAAGAGAGTTCATCCGTTCCGTTCTGCATTTCCTCGAAGAGCACGGTTTCGACGGCGTGGACCTTGACTGGGAGTATCCAGGTGCGTGAAGTTGGATTCTATGTTCGAAGTTCAACTACAGAAGAATACGGGGTCCCAAAATTACAAATGTGTTTTAACTTCAGTTTATTTCCCATTGAAAATTATAAATTATATCGGAAACAGTTAGGAGTTAGAAACTGTGTTGTTTTCTCTGCAGGAGCTGAGGATCTGGGCGGTCGACGAACGGACAAGGAACATTTCGCGCTGCTCGTCGAAGAACTTTCCGAAGCGTTTGCCCCGCGGCGTTGGCTGCTCTCGGCCGCTGTCTCGCCTTCGAGGTTCCGTCTCGAAGACGCATACGACGTTTCCCGACTAGGACGGTGAGTCAGCCTTGCCTAGTAAGGAAAACCCGAACTCCGTGCCGGCACACAGCCTGGACCAAGGACCTGTCACCACTTAGTCTTGTCACTTTGACACACTGTGTTAGCTGCTCCTGTCCAACAGCACCATAGACCGGCCACCGCTTGGCCATGTCACTTTGACACACTGTGTTGGCTGCTCCTGTCCAACAGCACCAAGGACCGGCCACCGCTTAGCCTTGTCACTTTGACACACCGTGTTGCCTGCTCCTGTCCAACAGCACCAAGGACCGGCCACCGCTTAGCCTTGTCACTTTGACAATCTGTGTTGGCTGCTCCTGTCCAACAGCACCAAGGACCGGCCACCGCTAAGCCTTGTCACTTTGACAATCTGTGTTGGCTGCTCCTGTCCAACAGCACCAAGGACCGGTCACCGCTTAGCCTTGTCACTTTGACACACTGTGTTGGCTGCTCCTGTCCAACAGCACCAAGGACCGGCCACCGCTTAGCCTTGTCTCTTTGACACACTGTGTTGGCTGCTCCTGTCCAACAGCACCAAGGACCGGCCACCACTTAGCCTTGTCACTCTGACACACTGTGTTGGCTGCTCCTGTCCAACAGCACCAAGGACCGGCCACCGCTTAGCCTTGTCTCTTTGACACACTGTGTTGGCTGCTCCTGTCCAACAGCACCAAGGACCGGCCACCACTTAGCCTTGTCACTCTGACACACTGTGTTGGCTGCTCCTGTCCAACAGCACCAAGGACCGACCACCGCTTAGCCTTGTCTCTTTGACACACTGTGTTGGCTGCTCCTGTCCAACAGCACCAAGGACCGGCCACCACTTAGCCTTGTCACTCTGACACACTGTGTTGGCTGCTCCTGTCCAACAGCACCAAGGACCGGTCACCGCTTAGCCTTGTCACTTTGACAATCTGTGTTGGCTGCTCCTGTCCAACAGCACCAAGGACCAGTCACCGCTTAGCCTTGTCACTTTGACACACTGTGTTGGCTGCTCCTGTCCATCAGCACCAAGGACCGACCACCGCTTAGCCTTGTCACTTTGACACACTGTGTTGGCTGCTCCTGTCCACCAGAACCAAGGACCGGCCACCGCTTAGCCTTGTCTCTTTGACACACTGTGTTGGCTGCTCCTGTCCAACAACACCAAGGACCGGCCACCGCTTAGTCTTGTCACTTTGACACACTGTGTTAGCTGTCCCTGTCCAACAGCACCAAGGACCGGCCACCGCTTAGCCTTGTCACTCTGACACACTGTGTTTGCTGCTCCTGTCCAACAGCACCAAGGACCGGCCACCGCTTAGCCTTGTCACTTTGACACACTATGTTGGCTGCTCCTGTCCAACAGCAACAAGGACCGGCCACCGCTTAGCCTTGTCACTTTGACACAATGTGTTGGCTGCTCCTGTCCAACAGCACCAAGGACCGGCCACCGCTTAGCCTTGTCACTTTGACACACTGTGTTGGCTGCTCCTGTCCAACAACACCAAGGACCGGCCACCGCTTAGCCTTGTCACTTTGACACACTGTGTTGGCTGCTCCTGACTAACAACACCAAGGACCGGCCACCGCTTAGCCTTGTCACTTTGACACACTGTGTTGGCTGCTCCTGTCCAACAGCACCAAGGACCGGCCACCGCTTAGCCTTGTCACTTTGACACACTGTGTTGGCTGCTCCTGACCAACAACACCAAGGACCGGCCACCGCTTAGCCTTGTCACTTTGACACACTGTGTTGGCTGCTCCTGTCCAACAGCACCAAGGACCGGCCACCGCTTAGCCTTGTCCCTCTGACACACTGTGTTGGCTGCTCCTGTCCAACAGCACCAAGGACCGGCCACCGCTTAGCCTTGTCACTTTGACACACTGTGTTGGCTGCTCCTGTCCAACAGCACCAAGGACCGGCCACCGCTTAGCCTTGTCACTTTGACACACTGTGTTGGCTGCTCCTGTCCAACAGCACCAAGGACCGGCCACCGCTTAGCCTTGTCACTTTGACACACTGTGTTGGCTGCTCCTGTCCAACAGCACCAAGGACCGGCCACCGCTTAGCCTTGTCACTTTGACACACTGTGTTGGCTGCTCCTGTCCAACAGCACCAAGGACCGGCCACCGCTTAGCCTTGTCACTTTGACACACTGTGTTGGCTGCTCCTGTCCAACAGCACCAAGGACCGGCCACCGCTTAGCCTTGTCACTTTGACACACTGTGTTGGCTGCTCCTGTCCAACAGCACCAAGGACCGACCACCGCTTAGCCTTGTCCCTTTGACACACTGTGTTGGCTGCTCCTGTCCAACAACACCAAGGACCGGCCACCGCTTAGCCTTGCCACTTTGACACACTGTGTTGGCTGCTCCTGTCCAACAGCACCAAGGACCAGCCACCGCTTAGCCTTGTCACTTTGACACACTGTGTTGGCTGCTCCTGTCCAACAACACCAAGGACCGGCCACCGCTTAGTCTTGTCACTTTGACACACTGTGTTGGCTGCTCCTGTCCAACAGCACCAAGGACCAGCCACCGCTTAGCCTTGTCACTTTGACACACTGTGTTGGCTGCTCCTGTCCAACAACACCAAGGACCGGCCACCGCTTAGTCTTGTCACTTTGACACACTGTGTTGGCTGTCCCTGTCCAACAGCACCAAGGACCGGCCACCGCTTAGCCTTGTCACTTTGACACACTGTGTTTGCTGCTCCTGTCCAACAGCACCAAGGACCGGCCACCGCTTAGCCTTGTCACTTTGACACACTATGTTGGCTGCTCCTGTCCAACAGCAACAAGGACCGGCCACCGCTTAGCCTTGTCACTTTGACACAATGTGTTGGCTGCTCCTGTCCAACAGCACCAAGGACCGGCCACCGCTTAGCCTTGTCACTTTGACACACTGTGTTGGCTGCTCCTGTCCAACAACACCAAGGACCGGCCACCGCTTAGCCTTGTCACTTTGACACACTGTGTTGGCTGCTCCTGACCAACAACACCAAGGACCGGCCACCGCTTAGCCTTGTCACTTTGACACACTGTGTTGGCTGCTCCTGTCCAACAGCACCAAGGACCGGCCACCGCTTAGCCTTGTCACTTTGACACACTGTGTTGGCTGCTCCTGACCAACAACACCAAGGACCGGCCACCGCTTAGCCTTGTCACTTTGACACACTGTGTTGGCTGCTCCTGTCCAACAGCACCAAGGACCGGCCACCGCTTAGCCTTGTCCCTCTGACACACTGTGTTGGCTGCTCCTGTCCAACAGCACCAAGGACCGGCCACCGCTTAGCCTTGTCACTTTGACACACTGTGTTGGCTGCTCCTGTCCAACAGCACCAAGGACCGGCCACCGCTTAGCCTTGTCACTTTGACACACTGTGTTGGCTGCTCCTGTCCAACAGCACCAAGGACCGGCCACCGCTTAGCCTTGTCACTTTGACACACTGTGTTGGCTGCTCCTGTCCAACAGCACCAAGGACCGGCCACCGCTTAGCCTTGTCACTTTGACACACTGTGTTGGCTGCTCCTGTCCAACAGCACCAAGGACCGGCCACCGCTTAGCCTTGTCACTTTGACACACTGTGTTGGCTGCTCCTGTCCAACAGCACCAAGGACCGGCCACCGCTTAGCCTTGTCACTTTGACACACTGTGTTGGCTGCTCCTGTCCAACAGCACCAAGGACCGGCCACCGCTTAGCCTTGTCACTTTGACACACTGTGTTGGCTGCTCCTGTCCAACAGCACCAAGGACCGACCACCGCTTAGCCTTGTCACTTTGACACACTGTGTTGGCTGCTCCTGTCCAACAGCACCAAGGACCGACCACCGCTTAGCCTTGTCACTTTGACACACTGTGTTGGCTGCTCCTGTCCAACAACACCAAGGACCGGCCACCGCTTAGCCTTGTCACTTTGACACACTGTGTTGGCTGCTCCTGTCTAACAGCACCAAGGACCGGCCACCGCTTAGCCTTGTCACTTTGACACACTGTGTTGGCTGCTCCTGTCCAACAGCACCAAGGACCGGCCACCGCTTAGCCTTGTCACTTTAACACACTGTGTTGGCTGCTCCTGTACAACAGCACCAAGGACCGGCCACCGCTTAGCCTTGTCACTTTGACACACTGTGTTGGCTGCTCCTGTCCAACAGCACCAAGGACCGGCCACCGCTTAGCCTTGTCACTTTAACACACTGTGTTGGCTGCTCCTGTCCAACAGCACCAAGGACCGGCCACCGCTTAGCCTTGTCACTTTGACACACTGTGTTGGCTGCTCCTGTCCAACAGCACCAAGGACCGGCCACCGCTTAGCCTTGTCACTTTGACACACTGTGTTGGCTGCTCCTGTGCAACAGCACCAAGGACCGGCCACCGCTTAGCCTTGTCACTTTAACACACTGTGTTGGCTGCTCCTGTGCAACAGCACCAAGGACCGGCCACCGCTTAGCCTTGTCACTTTGACACACTGTGTTGGCTGCTCCTGTCCAACAGCACCGAGGACCGGCCACCGCTTAGCCTTGTCACTTTGACACACTGTGTTGGCTGCTCCTGTCCAACAGTACCAAGGACCGGCCACCGCTTAGCCTTGTCTCTTTGACACACTGTGTTGCCTGCTCCTGTCCAACAGCACCAAGGACCGGCCACCGCTTAGCCTTGTCACTTTGACACACTGTGTTGGCTGCCAGTGTTTGAGGTTATGTTTTTCCGACGACAGGAACCTGGATCTGATCAACTTGATGTCGTTTGACCTTCACGCTGAACGGGACTCTAGTGCCGACCACCACGCCCCTCTCATGCAGAGACGTCATGACCAGGGACTCAGCGTCTTCTACAACGTGGTACGTTGCACAATGCGTCTTTAGAACTCTCGAAGTTTGTGTGGATAATTGATTGCTTGTGGTGTAGGTGAAAACGGTTTTGCTCTGTTGATTAGGTTTTTTGGTCCTAAAAAGGACCGCGTCGGTGGTCGACGTTTCGCCAGCGTTGACGCTGGCATTATCAAGAGGCCACTTCTGTTATGAAAAAAAGAGACGTGGTATAGCGTCACTAGAATCAGAGTGACAGCCTCCTGGTTCTGCTCCTTGGAGATCCGTTGTTCTCATCAAATACACTAAAATCCTGTCAACAAATTATACGTCCAATTAGCTCAATCGGTTAGAGCAACACCCGCGGCAGGTAGAGATTGGGGTCCAAGTAGCTCAATTGGTTAGAGCAACACCCGCGACAGGTGGAGATCGGGGTCCGAGTAGCTCAATTGGTTAGAGCAACACCCGCGACAGGTGGAGATCGGGGTCCAAGTAGCTCAATTGGTTAGAGCAACACCCGCGAAAGGTGGAGATCGGGGTCCAAGTAGCTCAATTGGTTAGAGCAACAGCCGCGACAGGTGGAGATTGGGGTCCAAGTAGCTCAATTGGTTAGAGCAACACCCGCGACAGGTGGAGATTGGGGTCCAAGTAGCTCAATTGGTTAGAGCAACACCCGCGACAGGTGGAGATCGGTGTCCAAGTAGCTCAATTGGTTAGAGCAACACCCGCGACAGGTGGAGATCGGGGTTCAAGTAGCTCAATTGGTTAGAGCAACACCCGCGACAGGTGGAGATCGGGGTCCAAGTAGCTCAATTGGTTAGAGCAACACCCGCGACAGGTGGAGATCGGTTTCCAAGTAGCTCAATTGGTATCTCAAATGTCTAATATTTACCCTACTGTAAAATAACATAACCTAAAAGTGCATCCCTCGCTTGTGCCAGGACTACGCGGTGAGGTACTGGCTGAAACGCGGTGCTCCGCGGGAGAAGCTCGTGGTCGGCATCCCGTTCTATGGGCGGAGCTTCACGCTGGAAAACTCAACGCAATCATTCCCGTCTGCTCCGGTCAGGGGGCTCGGGAAGGAGGGACGCTTCACCCAGGAGAAGGGTGAGTGAAGGGCATTGTGCTACTTGCTTGGCTCATTCTCTTGTGCCAGGTTTCTTGGCCACAATAAATACTATAAATACAATCAATAAAATAAATAACAAAGATTTTACTTCAATACCTTGGAGCGTTTTGCATGATATTTGCCGAGTTTATAGCAATAATTATAATAATTAGCACTCAAAATTAAAACACGGCGTGTCATTTTGAACATTGTACAAATTCAATTTATAACTACTGTACAGAACAAGGAAAAGCAGTAACTTATACTGAACTATAGAAGGAGTTTTTATTTGAAATCTTATTTAAATTTCAAACGCTTGCAATGCGCGGGGTATTTTATTATTATCAACACTATAACCGTCTCAAAAATTGATCAATTCTCAAAAATCCCCATTTTGATATCAATTTTTGAGACAGTTTTAGTTTTCATAATAATACAATTCAGTAGGAGTACTTTGGGATATTTAGCAATATTTAAAAAAATTAATTGCCAGCTTATCGTGTCCCCCGGCCCCAGGTTTCTTGGCCTACTTCGAGATTCTTGAGCTGCTCGAAGACAGACGATGGAAGCGACACACCGACGATGTTGGCAGCCCGTACGCCGTCAACGGAGACCAGTGGGTCGGCTTCGATGATCAGATCAGCATCGCAACCAAGGTCAGTATCTCCTGATAACGAACGGCGTTAATCGATATATAATGATTGGGCAAGTAAAGTTGACGAAGCGTTTACGAATAAAAGTCCGCCATCCCAGCCTGCCACTCACCGCTCAATAAGTCCCGTACTCTACCTCTACTTTCCCAATCAACATACTCGATATCCCAACACTTTGGCAAAAATAAAATAGTTTTTTTGAGGTTATGAGCCTCCTTGAGTTGATTCATTTCGTTGCATATCGAACAGATGGCATACATCAAGAAGGCGCAGCTCGGCGGAGCGATGATCTGGGCCGCCGACCTTGACGACTTTCAAGGACTCTACGGACCGAAATGGCCGCTGCTTTCCACCGTCAAGGACGCTTTGCTAGGTACGTTTCGAAGTTAAGCAACACTGTGCTGGGTCAGGTATTGGATGGGTGACCATCATACACATGACCAGTTCTGTTCGGGAGAGAGGTTGGAGGGATGAAAGTAAAGCAACACTGCGCTGGGTCAGGTATTGGATGGGTGACCATCATACACATGACCAGTTCTGTTCAGGAGAGAGGTTGGAGGGATGAAAGTTAGTACAGCAACTTCACTCGCCTTGCTTATCAACCTCTCGACAGCATGGATTTGTGGAGGAATCCTGTTGTTCACGTTGTACCGTCCTTCGAACGGGACGTTAAGCCGGTGGTCCCCTTGGTCTTCAACAGGAGTAGGCTACGTGCCGGCACTTGGTTTCCCCTCTTCTCTTTTAGGTCAAATGAATTGTCATCGTACTCATTCACCGACGCCATTAGACCAGTTCCGCATGGAACTTTGTCAAAACAGTGCGTCGTAAAATACTAATTTACCGTTGTTCTCTTAGCATCTCCTTCGGAGGAGCAGCTGCTTCCCCCATTGGCTGAGGGGATAGCTCCGCCCATGGAAGGCGTTTCCGCTGTTATTTTTGACGAGGAAGCCGTGAACTGCACGGGACAGGGTTACGCCGCCGCCGTGGGTAGCTGCGTGAAGTACTACCGCTGCGAGTGGGGTGAGTTGACATCCAACTTTCTCTGTCTTATGCTAAACTGTGTTTAATGTTGACAAGGTTTAGTTTTTTAGTTCTATTTCGTCCATCCCATGATACCTTCGTTAATCCGTTGAGTGCAGGTTCTCGGTAGAGAAATAACGTCAATGTTACAGTCTCTGCGTGAAAGATGGCCACCAAATGACTACCTTACCGACAAAAATGCAGAGTACCGGAACATCACGTTAAGTGGAGCCACTGTCGTATGAAATTTAATTTCGATATTTCTTGTAAGTTAACTCGCTTTTGAGACTTTTCATGCTCAAAAAATCTCCATCAATGTTTACCTCAACGATTGATAAACACGTAAAGATATTCAAAAGCGAGTTAACCTACGAGAAATATTGAAATTAAAATTCATGCGACAGTGGCTCCACTTAACGTGATGTTCCGGTACTCTGCATTTTTGTCGGTAAGGTAGTCATTTGGCGGCCATCTTTCACGCAGAGACTGTAACATTGACGTTGAAACTCTACCTAGAACCTGCACTCAACGGTTATACCCTTCGTATGAATTTATGTCGGCTTAGATGAAATCTGATTTAAATTGCAAACGCTTGCAATGCGCGGGGTATTTTATTATTTTGAACAGTATAACCGTCTCAAATATTTAAGTCCAAACGCGGATTAATTTTTGAGACGGTTAAAGTGTTGATAATAATAAAAAAGCTTCAGAATTAATTCAACAAAAGAAACAAGTCAAGGCGTTGAGTTGTGAGATTGTCGGTAAAAGAGAAACCATTGAATTAGATCTTAATTGTACTTCACCATTAACAATTGACCAATCTACTCTGATCAAACGAAATTTTTCACCAATCGTCAGGCTGGGTGCAGAATTGACATGAAATAAAATATTTAGTTCGTTTTGACCGCTTTTAGACACCAATAAACTGGTATTAATTTGAGTTTGCCACTTTCTGGGCTTCTCATACCAACCTAGAAAACATGACACCAAGATGCTACTGTTAACTATCCGATTTAAAACCAGAAAAAAATGTGTTTTTTGTTGTTGAAACTTTTAATAATTGCAGTAATTTTACTCAATTTCAAATTTTTAACAACAATAAAATAATAATTAATAAATAATTAAAAATACCAGAAAAAAAGACGACGTAAGTCAAATAAAAATGTTTGTACGAATTAGGAAGAAGGAACGCGATTTTTATCGAATCAATTTAATTCAACAAACTCCCGCGCGAGATGAAGAAAACATCACTTAGCAGGAAAAACTTTCAGGGAATTGTCAAAGTTTTTCGAATTAAACATTAGCTTTTTACCGTCTTAGAATTTACTGGTTTGAATGATTATAATTGTAAATATTTTGTCAATTAACTTAAATTACTAAATGTGCGAGAGTTTTAATTATCAGTTGACAATTTCCAAACAACGATCGTGGCATGTAATTATTTTTACAATAGAAAATGAACAATTCAATAAAAATAAAAATTTATAAAAATTTGTTTTAAATTTGCCGAAAAATTATTCAATTATTTATAAATTGAAAAACCGTCCAAAAATATTTTTTTTCGTAGATCCACTAAACATATCGACGGTTCCGTGGCAGAAGCTCACATCTGCAAAATATAAAATGTTTGGGAGAAACATAAAAGTGTTTTAAAAATTAAACAATGAAACCTTCGAAGTGAAACTCATGCGTGGAAATATCAACAAAAATCTCATAAATCCTCAACAAAATCAAAAATAATGAAATGATAATCCAAATGCAATCGAGATGTGAATGTTTACCAAAATCTATGATTTTTTTTGGCTAAATTTTTCCTAAATGGGTTTCAATTTTTGAACAAAGTGGAGAGATCAGGTTCTGTCACTTTACCATCGATATAACATCGTATGATATTTATAATTTTAATTTGGTTGAGTTGAAACTTATGACCGATGCTTCTGAAATACTTTGGTGAAATGGAGAGGAATTAAAAGTGAGTTTTATTTGCAGGAATGAAGCACACGTACCTGTGTCCTGCTGGACTTCAATACGACGACACGTTGAATCTTTGTAACTGGCCGTCCCAGGTTGGCTGCATCGAGTCGGGTCAAGGGGAGGAGTCAGGTCAAGGGGAGGAGTCAGCGCCCGGCATGGACATCGGCGGTGAGTGAAATCGTTGAGTGTGCAGGTTCTAGGTAGAGTTTCAACGTCAATGTTACAGTCTCTGCGTGAAAGATGGCCGCCAAATGACTACCTTACCGACAAAAATGCAGAGTACCGGAACATCACGTTAAGTGGAGCCACTGTCGTATGACATTTAATTTCGATATTTCTCATAGGTTAACTCGCTTTTGAGACTTTTCATGCTCAAAAAATCTCCATCAATGTTTACCTCAACGATTGATAAACACGTAACGATATTAAGAAGCAAGTTACCTAGTAAACCAAACGGGAAATGTTATGAGTTGCTGGGAAATGTGAGATATTTGTACGGATGATGATTGTAAACGTTTCTTTTTACATCTGTGTTCTTCGAAAGGATGTGAAAATGACAAATATACAAATATTTTACCTTTAAAAAAAAAAAAATCCGTAAAATTTAGTTAAAGTCTGCCAGCTCTGATTGTTTTAAAATTGTTTTTATTTCTAAACACAAATCCATTTCGCATGTAAGAAAGTTTGAGATCTTAAATTGTACTTTATTTATTCTTATTCTTGTAACAAAGTAAATGAAATTAACTTTTAATAGCAGTTCTAGCAGAAAACTACGCACTAAAATCGGCTGTTTTCAAAAAATGTTTTCGTCTCCAACTATTTCGATTTGAGTTCAGATCTTTTGATATCTCCGTTTTGACTGCTTTATCTCAAGAAATCGTCAAAACATTTTAACCACGTATCAATCTTTAAACTCATGTCTACTTGATGTAAACTTAGCACTAGTTTTAACAAAAACTATTTCAACTGGGTTTTCAATGCTAAGTGAAGAACAACTGAATTTCCCGACGTTTCGTAACTTGTACCTGTTACTTTATCAAGGGTAAGAGCAGTCCTGACAATTTTCCAATAACAAAAGAACCACATAAAATTATAACAATTACCAAGTTCAAGCTTCCTAAATGCATCTAAATAAAATAATCAGAGTCAATAACTTAAAAACTAACGTATTTTGTATTTTCTGAAATAAAATCCCGAACAAATTGGCGTTTTTTTACAAACTAACCAATTACGTTTATTACTTTTATTTAATTCGGTCTCGCACGACTTCATATTCCGGTCATCATACATTTTTCAAACGTTTCATGCGATTTTTAGCCGTTGAACTTGATTCAAATTGGATTTCTTTGCAACAAGTCAGTAATCCACGTTTGACCCAAACTGAAAAAGGAGGATAAGAGGACGTCTCTCTTGCTTTTTGCACGGGAATTTTTTACTCTTTCCGAATTTTCCGAACTCGTTGTTGTTTTATTGCAGACGGCTGGACGTCCAATGACCTTCACCAGGCGCGCCTTCGCAATGAAGGTCAACACAAGCTAAATGAAGGTAAGCACAGTTTATTACAACACCAAAATTTGGGTATTTAACGAAACTCAATGACAGTTATGTTGACTGCATTGAGGTTAAACATGTCGAAAAATCACTGATTTGCTAATTATTCACTCTCCATACGTACCTGCATTTTAATTTTTTTTTTATATAATTTTTAGCTTTTAAATAATTTTTATGTCTCATCCAACCTGTTTCTCGTTCTAATAGGGAAATCTCATTAAGATAATTATTTAATTATTATCATTGTGTTCAAATATGCGTTTAAAATTAAATCTGACGTATTTTTTCTTTTTATAATCCGATCATAACTTTTCTATTTCTATTTGTTTTAAGAATGGCTAAAATATGAATTCTCGTGGCGGGATTAAAACGGGCTGATTAACTACACGTAGTTCTGACGTCATTTTGTTGTTTCCTTTGCGTTCGCTTCTGTTTCTTGACGTCAGATTTCACTTCATGTCATAAAAAATGGCGACCCTCGTTTTCGTACGAGATTCAAAACGCAAACATTTTAAACAGAGATATTTTATTCAAAATTGCATTTAGAAGAAAATAAAAAAATACGTGTTCATTATTTTCTCACAAAAAAAAAAAAAAAAATAGTTTCAAATTTAAAGAAACTTCCCTAATTGCAAAGCCGAAGTAATTGATACCTAGCTATATAAGGCACAAAGTTTAACTGTGTTTTTTTTTAAATCTTAACTGAACATTATAATTCAGGTACATATTATAGTTATTTGATTAATTTATTATTCTTTACTTTATAACCAACTTGCAATATTGTAGAGGTTCAGTGGAAGACCGGGGTAACACAAACTTTGCCTCGTGTAAAAAAGACCAATAAAAAAAAAAAATTGTGTAATAATAATTTATCTCTCCGTTGTGTCTGCGGGGGAAGATGAGGACGGGTTGAAGGTTGTCTGCTACTTCACGAACTGGGCGTGGTATCGCAAGGGCGAGGCCAAGTTTGTCCCGGAACACGCAGACCCGTCGCTCTGTACTCACCTGGTGTACGCGTACGCTGCGCTCGATCCTGACACTCTGGACATAAAGTCCTTCGATCCGTGGGCCGACATCGAGAACTGTGAGTCTAGTCTTGCACCGAATTTACTGACAAATTATTATCGAGCAAAATGCCAATCTAGAAATATACAAATATTCAAACCTATTTTATTATTAGGAACACTAATAACTAGAGCCACGATTATATGGTGATGCGCGAAATCGCGAATTGTTCTTATCTCTTGTTATTCTTACAAATGAGTGCGATTCATTGAATTCCCATCTCAAATATGTAAGAAGCTCATCGCGACATAACGCGAAATTCACGAAAAATCATCCATAACAACGAAATCAACTATTTTCCGCGAAATCATCGCGAAATGAGCCTTTTCCCATCCAACTATCTTAAATTTCAGATAATCGGTTTTTTTTTCATTTTTATCAAACCATATTTCACGGAAAATAAATAAACAAATAAAATAACCCGTTTGTTTTTATGCTAAATTAAGAGATAATGAAGCTATTTCACTGAAATATGTGTATTTTGCGAAATAGCCACTTATTTCCATGCAAAATATTTAAAATGTTTATTTTATCTCTCTAAACACACATTTCCATGAATTTGTCATATTCAGGTCTGTTTCTCATCAAATGCTGTCAACATTCCTAAGCTTAGGGGGTAGAAGTAGTGGGGCAAAATGTTTGCAGTAGGAAACCATTGCCATTGGTTGGCTGAATCTTCCCCTCCTTGCCATGTGAGCACCAGCACTACATGCATTCAGTCTATATAGAGATTAGCTGGGATTTCAAATTTCAATGGGGTGTAATAAATCTTTGACTTTTGAGGATCAAACAAAGCAACTCTTTGTGAGTGATGGGTATATTTTGATGTGTGGAATCTGGAACACCAGACTTGTCTGGGAGAAAAAAGACAATCTTGCAAAGTATGTTGTTAGTACCAGGCAGTGGGTCTAATTCAAATTCCAATGGATATGAAAATCTCAAACTTCTCATTTGCAGTTCTGACTTAGCAAACTATTTGGGCCCCAGTGAACAGTGTTGATGCAGAGAGGTTTTTTAGGGAAGCTACCCTTGAAACTTGTTGAATGTTCAGTTTAAGAAGTGGTAGGTGTCGCTCTTACTGCCATACAATGTATTTCATGGTGGCATTTATGTAAAATATTGATTTGTGCTATTAATTTTGTTCCAAGTCCCTAACAAATACCGATGTTGAGGACCTACACTAAATATTTGCTTTATTGTAATTATTATTGATCACTTCTTTATTAAAGATCCCAGTGCTTACCCTAAATCTTCATTCCTTTTGAATGTAGATCGCAAAACCCCTTTTTTCTATTTAGCTATAAACGCTAAAATTCAAATAATTAGCACTAAAATTTCGATCAAACTAATGCTAAAAACACGTTTTTTCTTTTTTTCGTCACCTATGTCTGAAATCTGTTATAGACATGAAATTCTGTACTTTTTCCATAACACCGCCATAACACCGAAATCCAAAAAGCTTACCACGAAATTATCGAAATCATAACACCGTAAAATCTTGGCTCTACTAATAACCTTTCAAAAATTGATGTCCGAACGGGGACTTGAACCCCGATCGTGGATTGATCCCCGTTTGGACATCAATTTTTGAGACGGTTAGTGTTCGTAATAATAAAATACCCCGCGCATTGCAAGCGTTTGCAATTTAAATAAGATTTCACAAATTCATACCTATTTTTGAGCAAAACTATTACCACAATTGGAAATTTGGAAAGGAAGCTAGACTAGAAAGATGTGTAACTGAACCGGGATTCGGGATCTCTTATCCCACCCGGTAAAAACTGGAATATGTGCGCCCGGATAGCTCAGTTGGTAGACCGACCGGCAATTGGGAGGTCCCGGGTTTGTACCCCGGTTCAGTTGCACATTTTTCCCATGTTTCGCTTACTGGTTTCAGCTCCCGAGCAGAAACACCAGAAAAACTAGAAACTCTGCATTAATAAAAATGTATAAAAATTTGCAAAGGTTGAGTAAATGATTGTAAATTTGTCTGATTTTTGTCTGCTCTGTTGCTTGCAGCTTTGTACCAGCGACTGACCGGGTCCCCGAGACTGCAACACGGAGACGGTGACACGAAGGTGCTGCTCTCTCTCGGTGGGTGGACGGACTCAGCGGGTGACAAGTACAGTCGTCTCGTTAGCGACGGCACCAATCGCAGGGCGTTCGTCGGTTCGGTCATTGCATATCTTCGGTGAGCTAATTATCGTGTCTCGGGTTCCGGGGCATCTATTATTATCATCAGGTCTTATTTTTTTCCGTTTGAGTTTTGAGGTTATGTATCAGCGCTTATGTCGAACGATATTTGATAAAATTACTGAAAAAATTGTAAGTCAACCAAAGATAGACTCATGTCTACTTGATGTAAACTTAGCACTAGTTTTAACAAAAACTATTTCATCTGGGTTTTAATGCTAAGTGAAGAACAACTAAATTTCCAAATGTTTCCCATTTAGGAAGCTTGAACTCAGTAATTGTTATAAATTTTTGTGGTTCTTTTGTTATTGGAAAATTGTCAGGACTGCTCAAACCCTTGATAAAGTAACAGGTACAAGTTACGAAACGTTGGGAAATTTAGTTGTTCATCACTTAGCATTCAAAACCCAGTTGAAATAGTTTTTGTTCAGAGATAGACTCATAATCGTTTTGAATGTTATGAAATTTAGGTCCTCTCCTCTTTATTATACTCTTTAGAGATCCGTCATTCTCTGCGTCTAAACGTTCGACTGGTCTTTCTTTTGTAGGCGACACAACTTCCGAGGTCTACACCTCGACTGGAACTATCCCAAGTGCTGGCAGTCGAACTGCGCCAAGGGACCTGACAGCGACAAAAACAACTTCTCAAAGCTCGTTCAGGTGACGATTGCATCTTATTTTACCACATGTATGTCATGGCCTAGCATAGGAGGTTCAATGTTACCACGGGTATATCATGGCCTAGCATAGGAGGTTCAATGTTACCACGGGTATATCATGGCCTAGCATAGGAGGTTCAATGTTAGCACGGGTATATCATGGCCCAGCATAGGAGGTTCAATGTTACCACGGGTATATCATGGCCTAGCATAGGAGGTTCAATGGTAGATTCAACGTTTGGTAGCCATGGAGTTGCTGAGATCGCCTGACAGAGCTTCTCAATTCTGCTCTCTTATGTTACCACGGGCATATCATGGCCTAGCATAGGAGGTTCAATGGTAGATTCAACGTTTAGTAGCCATGGAGATGCTGAGATCGCCTGACAGAGCTTCTCAATTCTGCTATCTTATGTTACCACGGGTATATCATGGCCTAGCATAGGAGGTTCAATGGTAGATTCAACGTTTGGTAGCCATGGAGATGCTGAGATCGCCTGACAACTTCTAAAAATTACTTTATTATCCTACTAGGACTTAATAAATTATTTTTTTCCCTAAAACAGTTGATTATTTCAGCAGATTAAAATAATAAAAGAAACTTAAAACTTTCTTTGCTCTAACTGCAACCAGATGCAAATTTGTTTGGTTTTTGACCACTGCGACAGACTTCTAAGAAGTTAGGTTCATCAAAATTGCCTCCAGCCCAGCGCTGCTTGGTTGCTGAGTAAACCCGTACCTAGCCTATAAGTTCGTCTTATCGCTACAGGAGCTGAAGTCTGCTTTCGACCGTCACGACCCGCCGCTGACGCTTGCCGTTGCCGTCTCGGGTTACAAAGAAGTGATCGACAAGGCGTATGATCTCGCAGAGATCGGCAAGCACGTGGACTTCATCACGGCGATGACTTACGACTACCACGGCGCGTGGGAGAAGCGAACGGGACACGTCGCTCCGTTGTATCAGCGAAGCGGGGACCGATATCCACAGTACAACACGGTGAGCGCTTTCTCCAATAGGGAAATCTCTTTAAATTTGAAACAATTTTTTTTTTTTTTTTTTGTGAGAAAATAATGAACACATATTTTGTTATTTTCTTCTAAATCCAATTTTGAATAAAATATCTCTGTTAAAAATGTTTGCGTTTGAATCTCGTACGAAAACGAGGGTCGCCATTTTTTATGACATGAAGTGAAATCTGACGTCAAAAAACAGAAGCGAACGCAAAGGAAACAACAAAATGACGTCAGAACTACCTGTAGTTAATCACAGCCCGTTTTCATCCCGCCACGAGAATTCATATTTTAGCCATTCTTAAAACAAATATAAATAGAAAAGTTATGATCGGATTATAAAAAGAAAAAATACGTCAGATTTTATTTTGAATGCGTATTTGAACACAATGATAATAATTAAATAATAATCTTAAGGAGATTTCTCTATTAGTTGAGTGGTTATTTTCAGAGCCATGGTTTGATGTTATGATGTGTTCTTCGGTTTTGCTCTGCATTGAAGAGGTTTGCAGCCCTAGAAAGGATCTCACGTCTCATCATCTTCAGGAGAATGTTGTTTATGTTTTGTTATGTAAATTCCAAGGCCCCCTCCCAGTCTGCCCTGGTGATCGTTTTGTCATACATCGCCTCTGCTTTATGGTAGCTCATAGCTTATTTGCCTCTGCTTTGTAGATATTGTCTGTGGCCAAGCGTGTGTAGTGAGCTGGGGCATCTGGGAGGGTAGGTTCACTCTTTCTGGGGCCGCAAACCACTTCAACGCAGGGCAAAACCGAAGAACATATCATAGCTTTCTGTGATCGTTCCCAAGCAAACGACGCAACCGATTTCGATTAAATTTTCAGGATACGTTGATCTCTTTTTAACTTTTGTCTGCTGAAAATTTTAGAAAAATCGGCTCGAAAGTTTGCTTACAAACAAAGATCTTGTAAGGTTGAAATTAGCATAAGCTTTATCAAATTGAAACTTTTTGCACATTTATGCATTAATGTGAATTTTTCTGCTTAACAAACGAGCCGGTAACAATTATTACCTGTATTATTGATTTTCTTCATTGGCTTAAATAAAAAAAAAAAACATTTTCAAGCCGTGAATCTTTAAGATTATCAGGATAGTACATAAAAGTAATATTTATAAAATACAGTTAAAATAATAATGATAATAATAATTCTGATGGTATAGTGGTAATACTAGTGTGGTAGGAACATACCTACAAACTATGATACTAATATAGTAATAATGATAATAATAATTCTGATGATATAGTGGTAATACTAGAGTGGTAGGAAGATACCTACAAACTATGATACTAATATAGTAATAATGATAATAATAATTCTGATGGTATAGTGGTAATACCTTAGAGAAAATAATACGGGTAGGGTAGAGCCGTACAGTCTGTGTTAAAGTTTCTGTCAACTTTCTGGACCTTCTTTGGCATCACACCATGATCGCAGCAGTCGTTTGGGGTGCCAGCAGCTAGCGATTGCGGGATTTTAGTGGCACTGCCTAGGAACTACATGACTACCTTACCGACTCGGCTCAGGCTAAGTCAGAAAATGCCGTATTTGTGAGCCTGTCGGCGGGATCGCAATTGCCAGGTAGCGAAAAGGGTGTGCTATTTTTAGAAGCTGGTAGCGACCATTCTGTTCCCCAGTCCCGAGTATCGTCGTGAGACGATACCAAATCAACTCTAATGTTTACATGGACTCTGTGACTTGAAACAAGGAAATCCATTTCATCCTTGTCGATGGTTACTTTTAATCTTAAGAGATTTTGAACATCAGGCTCATTCAGGTTCTTTACTTGTAAGTGTAAAGTGGAATTTAATCTTTGACAGCGGTATTTTCTTTCTGCAACTAATTGTTTAAAAACAATCTAAATCTGAAACATTTTCGTAGGTTTCTGGTTGACGTTTTATTTTTAAGTTTTATGCTATAAAATTGCGACTTATGAAATATATAATCAACAGAAATAATCCGATCCCTTCAGTTGCTGTCACAAATTATTGCGAATTAGTTTTTCTATGTGCAGGATACATAAAGTACCTATGCCCGAGGCAAAGGTGAAAAAAAGAATTCCTTTTGTTTCTTCCGAGCAGGTATTCGACGCGAACCAGTGTTGTTTATCCAACTGACTTGTCGAAGCGACAGGACAGGGTAAATGTGTTCGATTTGTGTTCAATTTGTGTTCGATGACTTCGACACTCTTATAAACTGCATTGCAATGATGGCCACCAAAAAGCGAATCAACTGCCGAGTCGTTGGATTGCGATCGAATCCACCACGAGCTCGAATCATCGAAAACAAACACTCAATGGGATCTTGGTTTAAGCGAGCAGTGAGGAGGAAATAATAACCCTCTGCTTCCAAATCATTCCACAATTCAAGGATGGCGCGGATGGTATTTCTGAGCCCTACGAAGCAAGGGGGATAAAGCCTGTCCCGCGATGTCCGCTTACACACCACCCAAGTATTAATGAATTCAGGAGCATTTTCTAAAGTGTTCCGAGCAACCCGATTTTTCCTAGATATCGCACAATTATAATGGTTCGAAACCAACATAACCGAGCTGTTCAGTGCGTCAAAGAGATTATTGAGGATGCCTATGAATTTAGCAGTGGACGATGCAGTTCTCGATTTTAACTCTCCGGTCCCAATCAACGTGTCTATCAACGCCGCCGTTGACCCCGAGAGCGCTTGGACAGCCAGTTTCACAGACATACTGTCAAATTTATTACGTGCAATGTGTCGAGTGCTTAACTTAACATTGCCTCTAGCCAAGTTTGATCCCTGGTCTATGACATAAGCATCTCGCACATCGCGCCAAGACACTTGCTGGACAACACCGTCTAGCGCGACAAAGAAATCTTTGCTGATCAAATTGTTTCTGATGCTTTTGAACAAATGTGGCACGTCGTAAAGAGCATATATTTTACGACCATTTGGGTGCTTGAAAAATTGTTCGCCAGGCTCCAGATTCAACTTGTTCATTAGAGATTGGTTGTTCGGCCCCTGGTCACATGTGCAAGCACGAACGACTGCACCCGCTTCAAATAGGGCCGTGATATTTTGTTTCACTAATTTCAACATATCATCCCCAGACACATTTGTGCCAGCCACAGAAAAGGCCACGAATCATAAATACAAGAATATGTGATCCAGGGGTCGCCTTCCTACCTAATTCACCAAAATCTTCGAAACCTTCAATCAAGTCATATCGTGGGGAATATTGCAGATCTCTCTTAATCGACATTTCGTCGAAAACAAGAACGCACTCGCGCTCAACAGGGGAAATTTGGGCCATCTTTTCGCGCAGCTTTGACATCAGCGATGCGCATAGACCTGGCTGCAAGTCCAACTCACTGAGCCATCTCTCAATTGTAGACTTGCCCGGCAGATTGTAATCAAACCTCTCCCTTAAATCTGAATACAAGCCAGGGCTCTTGTAATGCATGGCCAGTGCGAGCTGTTTTTCAGCAGAAGTCCATTTCTGCGTTTTCTTATGCAGCAATTGCATTTTGAAAAACGTGTGCACGCCAGGAGGCAAAAACGAAGCGGAAGCTATTGCTACATCCTCTCTTGACAAATCACAAATCATTGAATGTTTATTCTTCCAATATACCGCCTGGCTTTTGCTACGCTTTACCGCTAATTTAGCGGCTCCCAAATTCTTCATCAGCTTACGCTTTCGAGGTGTAACTGGTGATTTAATATGCTTCCAATAAAAAAATCTTATCATCTTAACAAATCGCATAGTCAGTTAACAAAATGCATCAAATGTTGGGAATAAGATTGACTCCACAAATAATTAAATATATCTGTTTTATGAATAATATGTGTGGAGTACGTTTTGACGCATTGTGAGTAAAGGTCGCTTTTTCCGAAACCATTCCGAGCTAGTATTTGAAAACGCAGGTAAAACGGGGCCTAATATTTCGCTAGCCTGCTAAGCAAAAAGATGACACATGTTTGTGATTCTGAGTTTCTAAAAATAGTAAACCTTTCGAGCCCACCAGATGTACCTGGCTCGACCCAAAGAATTTATTTCTTAGTTAGCCTCAGGCACGTCGATAAAGTAGTCAAAAAGTTACTAGCAATCACCGTTTGGCGCTACCGTCGAATACTACGCCCTAGCGTCATACCAGAACACCAGCCTCAATCGGGCAGAAACTCGCCCTATCCTTATACAGCTCTACCCTACCGTATTATTTTCTCTAAGGTAATACTAGTGTGGTAGGAACATACCTACAAACTATGATACTAATATAGTAATAATACTTATGATAGGTGTTGCCTGATCCTGTCTTTTGTGTTTTAATTGTCAATTTAAATCAGATTTCACCAGAATACTGTCTTTATCTGGAGTTCTGTTCTTTCTGTCAGAACTACACCCTGGAACACCTGATCTCCCGCGGTGCCCCCCGCAACAAGCTTGTGGTGGGCGTGCCCTTCTACGGGCAGTCCTTTACGCTGGACTCCGCCCAAGACTCCTCCCAGGGGGCTTCGGCCTCGGGTCCCGGGGACGCGGGCGAGTTCACTAGGCAGCCCGGCATGTTGGCGTACTACGAGATATGTGATCGCGTTCGGAACAAACGCTGGCAGGTGGGCGGAGCTTATTATTGTTATTGGTTCCGAGATAGATATTACCTTTATTAACCCTATAATTTATTGACATTTAAAAATGTCCTAGATTTGTAACATATTTTACATTTAACATATATTATACAAGATTCAAGTACAAAGAAAAAATACATATTATTATAAGAAACACTAATAACGTCTCAAAAATTGATGCCAAAAATTGACAGCCTCTTGGTTCTACTCCTTGGAGATCCGTTATTCTCATCAAATACACTAAAATCAGCTCAAAAAGCCAGTGTCCAAGTAGCTCAATTGGTTAAAGCAACACCCGTGATAGGTGGAGATTGGGGTCCAAGTAGCTCAATTGGTTATAGCAACACCCGCAACAGGTAGAGATCGGGGTCCAAGTAGCTCAATTGGTTAGAGCAACACCCGCGACAGGTGGAGATCGGGGTCCAAGTAGCTCAATTGGTTAGAGCAACACCCGCGACAGGTGGAGATTGGGGGCCAAGTAGCTCAATTGGTTAGAGCAACACCCACGACAGGTGAAGATTGGGGTCCAAGTAGCTCAATTGGTTATAGCAACACCCGCAACAGGTAGAGATTGGGGTCCAAGTAGCTCAATTGGTTAGAGCAACACTCGCGACAGGTGGAGATCTCTAACCAAGTAGCTCAATTGGTTAGAGAAACACCCGTGACAGGTTGAGATCGGAGTTCGAGTCCATGTGTGGGCATAAATATTTGAGACGGTTCTAGTGTTGTTAATAATAAAATACCCCGTGCATTGCAAGCGTTTGCAATTTAAATCAGATTTTGCACAAAAAATATTTATGTTATAGTAGCATTTAATCAATAACCTTGCTGAGTAAAGCTTTACCAAGCAACAAAGAGCTCCAAGAGGACATCTTAAGGCCCAACTCAATCGACTTCCTCACAGCCGTGGCATTGCTTGGTTCCATGTCAAGACACTCGTTCCTACCGAGCGTTCCTCGTTCCGCAGGTTGTCCGCGATGTGGAACGAGCCACCGGGCCGTACGCTGTCGCTGGTGACCAATGGGTGGGCTACGAGGACTCGACTTCCATCGCTGAGAAGGTCAGTGAACCTCTACAGATATCACCTTAACACTTAGAAATATTAACTTAATTTGGATTCGGAAATAAATTCCTAAGCCACCACAACCTCAAGCAATAAATCAATCAAAGTTCATTCTTTTTTTAAATTTTTTTTGCTTGGTTCCTTGGAAAATGTATCTCAGCCCGATGGTTCTAACACCTTACCTAACCTAACCTAACCTAACAAATATAACAACAAATGTATGAAAAAAAAATACAAATAAATAGAAAAAAAAAAATCCATTGGAAAGGAAGCTAAAATGAAAAAATACGCAACCGTTTTTTTTTAATTTTTTTTAAAATAATTTATTGTTTTTTTTTACCTGGTTTTTGTGCTTTTTACTGTTTCAACACTTATGAAAGATCTGTTATCAGAAAAAGGACTTTGTATCTTTTTCCTTGAAATCCAGCAAAACTACAAACACCTTACCTAACCCGCTATTTACGAAATCACAACTTTATTCATGGAACTGTGCAACCTAACCTAACCTAATCTTACCTAACCTAACTTAAACTAACCTATAATGACCTAACCTAACCTAACCTATAATAACCTAACCTAACCTAACCTAACCTTACCTAACCTGTGCAACCTAACCTAACCTAACCTAACTTAAACCAACCTATAATAACCTAACCTAACCTATTATAACCTAACCTAACCTAACCTAACCTAACCTAACCTTACCTAACCTAACCTAATCTTACCTAACCTAACTTAAACTAACCTATAATGACCTAACCTAACCTAACCTAACCTAACCTAACCTAACTTAAACCAACCTATAATAACCTAACCTAACCTAACTTAAACCAACCTATAATAACCTAACCTTACCTAAACTATCCTAACCTTACCTGACCTAACCTAACCTAACCTAACCTAACCTTACCTAACCTAACCTCACTCTTTGTCCGCAGGCTGCTTACATCGCCGGGAACGGCTACGCAGGTGCGATGGCCTGGACGATCGATCTCGACGACTTCACCAATCGTTGCTGTCTGGAGGCGTTCCCGTTGCTGCGCGCGTTGAATCGTGGGCTCGGCCGACTTCATGACTCCGCCCCTGTGGGCGGGGACTGCACCAAGCCGCCCGCCCCCGTCACGCCCGTCCCACCGCAGCTCACCACTGGCGTTGACAGCGGTAAGCGTTGAAGTTGAAACTAATTAAGCTAACCAATATTTTTAACTAAGAAAAACTATTTCAACTGGGTTTTGAATGCTAAGTGAAGAACAACTAAATTTCCCAACGTTTCGTAACTTGTACCTGTTACTTTATCAAGGGTAAGAGCAGTCCTGACAATTTTCCGATAACAAAAGAACCACACAAACTTATGATAATTACCAAGTTCAAGCTTCCTAAATACATCTAAATAAAATAATCAGGGTCAATAACTCAAAAACTAACGTATTTTGTATTTTCTGAAATAAAATCCCAAACAAATTGGCGCTTTTTACAAACTAACCAATTATGTGTTTCATCAATATTTGAATGTAAAGAATGTCATGCAATGATTGTTTTTAGACTCATGTCTACTTGATGTAAACTCAGCACTAGTTTTAACAAAAACTATTTCAACTGGGTTTTCAATGCTAAGTGAAGAACAACTGAATTTCCCAACGTTTCGTAACTTGTACCTGTTACTTTATCAAGGATTAAAGCAGTCCTGACAATTTTAATGATTATTATTGTTGAATGACGTTTAAGTTGATTCCAAAGAATTTCATTCTCTCCTTTGATAGCTACTTAAACGCGACTGTAGAAGCTTGTTTGTTAATGTTGCATATCCCCATATATCAAAAGTAAAGCTAAGTTCTGAACAATCCACAGAAAGCGGTCACATACGGAAATTGAATGGAAATCACGTGCAACTCAAAACGTCAAAGGCAATATTTTGACCGGAGATGTAACTTACGTTTTTTATCCCCAGGTGCCAGCACCGGCACCACGTCCCATGAGCACCACCACGAGACCACCAGACCGACGTGGGAGGTAACTCAGCCTCCGCCCGCCAGCTCCACCTGGTGGCAGCAGCCGACAACGCAGTCCACGACAACGCCTGTGCCCTGGTGGGCGACAACGACAACGACAACGCCCAGGCCGACCACAACGACAGCCCCGTGGTGGGAGCAAACTAGGCCGCCGCCCACCGAGTAAGTTGCCGTAGTAACGAGAATTGTCGTTACGTTTAGATAAACTGTTTGGATACCAAAGGATATAAAAAACAAGAGTGGGGTGGCGTTCAAAACCGCACTTAATTTTTAACTTCTGCAAAACTGTTTTTATTCAATTGATGCTTTCTTAAATCACAAGCTTTAAATATCATGAAATAATGTTTTTATGGTCATTCATTGTATAATATTCTAGATGTAAATAATTATTGTTATGACTTTCCTAAAATTACATATCTGTAATCAATTGTGGAATAAAAAATAATAAATAAAAAATAAATAATGTAGGCGTAAGTCTAAAAACCATCAAAACGGATATATCACGAGTGTTGCTCGATCCAATTGAGCTACTTGGACACATAATTTAGTGTATTTGATGAGAATGACGGATCTCCAAGGAGTAGAACCAAGAGGCTGTGAATACTCACAGTCACTCTGATTCTAGTGACGCTATGGGATCATTCCATATCAAGTGCCCATCACTCAAAACCTTCACTATCAGGTCATTCCATATCAAGTGCCCGTCACTCGAAACCTTCACTATTAGGTCATTCCATATCAAGTGCCCGTCACTCAAAACCTTCACTATCAGGTCATTGCATATCAAGTGCCGGTCACTCAAAACCTTCACTATCAGGTCATTCCATATCAAGTGCCCGTCACTCAAAACCTTCACTATCAGGTCATTTCATATCAAGTGCCCGTCACTCAAAACCTTCACTATTAGGTCATTCCATATCAAGTGCATGTCACTCAAAACCTTCACTATCAGGTCATTCCATATCAAGTGCCCGGCACTCAAAATCTTCACTATCTCAGAATTTGACGAAATTTTCAGGAGGCTTAGAACACCAGAAATAAAACCCCTTTGTTGATTTTTTTTTCCATTCGCCCAGCGGTTTGCCCGTGGCAGGGGATAGAAAAACAAAATATTTCACTTTTTGCCCCGCACGGCCATTCACTATATTCACTCTAGCGTTTGAACAAATAAACTTAAAATAATGGGACTTGTTCTAAAATGATGATCGTGATTCAATTAACAAGAAAATATACATTAATTGCGTACTTATTAAGTTTAGGGGTTGAAAAAATCCACCCCTAAATTTCAACCCTTAATAGTTCGAGGAGCCATTTTTTTTTCTTACGTATTTCGTGAAATTCCGTCTAATTTCGTCAATTTCGTCGAATTCCTGAAAATTTTGTAAAATTCTAAGATAGTGAAGGTTTTCAGTGACGGGCACTTGGTATGGAATGACCCTATCTATACCACTTCACAACCTGTCAATCTCGAGTAACTCCTATTCGACTTTGTATGCATTTTTATTTTTTTTATTATCGTTATTATTATTCATCGCAGGGCTCCGCTGACGACGACCACGACCACATCAGCTCCGCCTCTGACACCTGCCCCCGAGCCGGACTTGCCGCCTCCCGGCGGAAGCTGTCAGCCCGGAGAATATCTGCCGGACCCCGGAAACTGCAACGCTTATTACCGTTGCATCCTCGGCGAGCTGCGTAAACAGTTCTGCGCTGCGGGACTTCACTACAACGCGGCCATAAGAGTCTGCGACTGGCCATCGGAAGCAAAGTGTGGACTCGGGACAGGTGAGGTTACATATTCTGTTGCTGTTAACCCGTTGAGTGTAGGTTCTAGGTAGAGTTTCAACGTTAATGTTACAGTCTCTGCGTGAAAGATGGCCGCCAAATGACTACCTTACCGACAAAAATGCAGAGTACCGGAACATCACGTTAAGTGTAGCCACTGTCGTATGAAATTTAATTCCGATATTTCTCGAAGGTAACTTTCTTATGTGACTTTTCATGCTCAAAAAATCTTCATCAATGTTTACCTCAACGATTGATAAACACGTAACGATATTAAAAAGCGAGTAACCTACGAGAAATATCGGAATTAAATTTCATACGACAGTGGCTCCACTTAACGTGATGTTCCGGTACTCTGCATTTTTGTCGGTAAGGTAGTCATTTGGCGGCCATCTTTCACGCAGAGACTGTAACATTGACGTTGAAACTCTACCTAGAACCTACACTCAACTGCAATTTTATTTTGCACTAATTTTTGAGAGGCTATTAGTGTTACTAATTATAAAATATTGTATAACTATTTAAAGAACGGAATGGTGTTGTTTTAATATTGCAATTACAATCAGTTTTCTCGATCTACGCTCGTCTTTCCTCAGGTCCGCTGCCACCGCAAGCGGAACCGATTCCCACGGCCCCCTGGTGGGAAGTCCAGACGACGTCCACGACTCAACGAGCGCCAGTCACGCAGCAAACCTGGTGGCCGCAACCGGAAACAACTCAGCAGCAGACTCAGCAGACCTGGTGGAGTCAACAGACGTGGTGGCAACCTGACACCACCACGACAAACAGACCTTGGTGAGTGAGAAAAGTGGCAATAATGATCGAAAAAACCAGAACAACCATTTTTTTAAATCGTTTTTGCCATTTAGATATATATTTTTTTATCAATATGGGTAAAAAACAGTACATTTAAGACATATGACTTAATAAAATGATCTAGAAAAATGTTTATTATCTTTTCCTTCAATCTGCTTTGCCAAAACCAACCTGTTTCAACCGTCTTTCTTTTGGTCTTTCTATTCTCCTCTTCAAAACCTTACTTTGCAATCTTTCTTTGCCTATTTTCATAACTCATAACTTAATTCTCAGATATAACTTCTCAACATCTCTAACTTATATTTCTACAACATAAAAACCATCATAAATAGGCTTTCAATTCATTGCTATATTCGTACTGTTACTGCTATATAAGTAATTTTTTTTTGTCGTAAACCTTGCCAAGTTGGCAAACTTTCTGACTCAAGAAGTCAAAAGACTCAAAAACTCAAGAAGTCCAAGTTACATCAACGTTAGCCCGTCAGCTGTGATGTTAAAGAGTTTCTAGACCGTTTTACCGTTGTGTATACCACAGACAAGCTGTGGAAACGAGTGATTTTAGGATTAAGACATTTTGTCATATGCAATTTTAATCATTTTAAAATGTATCTCTATATTTTTTATATGTAATGGTTTCTATGACCATAAACGATATTATTATTATTCATAAACAGAAACCAACAGGCTTGCTTCACAATGATACAAGCTTCTTCAAGCTTTGTTGGGCACCATTCACTTGTAACACATGGATTTAGTTGAATTTAGTTCAACAGAAACAAAAGCGATTCCTGAAAATGTCATTGAAATCAGAACAGGAATTCGACCTCTAAAACTAAGTCAAAACGACAGTAAATTCAAAGACTTTGCTTGCAAAGTACGTGCGAATTGAACGTGGCTATGAATGATGTGACCCCGCGTGTCTCTCTGCAGGGTTCGACCGGTACAAGACGTGGTCGTACACCCGATGGACTCGCCATGCTTCTCGGGCAAGTACTATCCCGTGCCAGGCGACTGCTCTGCCTTCGCTATCTGCGTTAACGGCCGCCTTGTCACCTCGCGGTGCGCCACTGGCCTCGTCTGGAACAGCGTCAACGATCGCTGTGATTGGCCATACAACTTCCAGTGCCAGGACTCGACGGTAGTCAGTAAGTTCAGCCTTGAAGTCCGGCAAACTTCACATATCATGGCATTTCTTAACTAACTTTATGAGTATGTACTTGGTTTAATTTCTAATCATATACTCAAAAACTAAATTTCATTTATAATTTATGTTTCCTTCCTTCGAAAAAATGAATATTGGGGTATTTTTAATGTGTCAAAGGGCTGGGATAACAAATATGTTGATTTGTAATGTGTCAAAGTGCTGGGATAACAAGAATATGTTGATTTGTAATGTGTCAAAGTACTGGGATAACAAGAATATGTTGATTTGTAATGTGTCAAAGTGCTGGGATAACAAGAATATGTTGATTTGTAATGTGTCAAAGTGCTGGGATAACAAATATGTTGATTTGTAATGTGCCAAAGTGCTGGGATAACAAGAATATGTTGATTTGTAATGTGTCAAAGTGCTGGGATAACAAGAATATGTTGATATGTAATGTGTCAAAGTGCTGGGATAACAAGAATATGTTGATTTGTAATGTGTCAAAGAGCTGGGATAACAAGAATATGTTGATTTGTAATGTGTCAAAGTGCTGGGATAACAAGAATATGTTGATTTGTAATGTGCCAAAGTGCTGGGATAACAAGAATATGTTGATTTGTAATGTGCCAAAGTGCTGGGATAACAAACATTTTGATTAGGAAAGTAAAGGGAGGGTACTGAATTGATCAAAACTGCCAATTCGAATAGGATTTTGTTGAGCACCGGTATTCTCCCGCAGCAAAACTTCACTTGAAGTTGAAGAGTTCGGTCGCTGACGTGGACTCTGCTTGCGAGGAGGGAAGCTTCGCTGCGCACCCCAGGGATTGCAACCAATACTTGTTCTGTCTCTGGAAGAAGTTCGAGGCGCTCAGCTGCGGGAACGGCCTGCACTGGAATGAGGTGAGAACACGCTTTCTGTCACATTTTCCTATGAGGGTTTTTCTAAGCTTGAATCAAATTCTGAGAAGTTTAAAACACAAACATTAAACATTTTATTTGAATATTAAATTGTAAAAACGTAAATTCTCTATGCAATTAATAACTAAAACTAAAAAAAAAAAAAAAATCCACAAAAACATACTTTAAAACTTCATGATTTTTATTATTTATATGCATTTAGGAAGCTTGAATTTGGTTATAGGGAAATCTACTTATGATAATTATTTAATTATTATCATTGTGTTCAAATACACATTCAAAATTAAATCTGACGTATTTTTTCTTTTTATAATCCAATCATAACTTTTCTATTTCTATTTGTTTTAAGAATGGCTAAAATATGAATTCTCGTGGCGGGATTAAAACAGGCTGTGATTAACTACACGTAGTTCTGACGTCATTTTTTTGTTTCCTTTGCGTTCGCTTCTGTTTCTTGACGTCAGATTTCACTTCATGTCATAAAAAATGGCGACCCTCGTTATCGTACGAGATTTAAACGCAAACATTTTAAACAGAGATATTTTATTCAAAATTAGATTTAGAAGAAAATAAAAAAAACATGTTCATTATTTTCTCACAAAAAAAAATTGTGAATAATATAAAGAGATTTCCCTATTGTTATAATTTTGTGTGGTTCTTTTGTTATTGGAAAATTTTCAAGACTGCTCTTAACTTGGTAGTTTAATAAGTACAAGTTACGAAAGGTTGGGAAATTTAGTTGTTCTTTACTAAGCATTCAAAACCCAATTGAAATAGTTTTTGTCAAAACTAGTGCTAAGTTTACATCAAGTAGACATGAGACTAAAAACCATAAAAATATTGGATGTATGTATTACCTAAACAAAATATTTTACTAAATAGTAAATAGAAAAAAAAAAAAAAATACAAATTCGATTTAAGAACAAATGACTTTTTTCAAATAAATAATCCATCAAAAATAGAATCTGAATCGGCTAACTTTGTTCTCTCGCTTCCAGAACCAGCGGACATGTGACTGGCCAGCCAACGCCCAATGCCATTCCTCGGTGCCCAGCGCTGACGGAACCATTACACCACCAACCTCAACTACCAGAACATCTACCACCAGAAGATCCACCAGAAGAACGACCAGAAAACAGAAACGAACACGTTCCACACGTCACCATGGTCACACCACCACAACACAACATCCAGTAACACAAGCTACCAACTTCAGTACACCTCAAGCCGACGTTTTTTACAACAAACCTGGATCCGGTAAGCACCGCTCTCATCCTCATATCCCTGCCAGGCTAGGCAAGCTTCATTATCACCCACTCAATCACTGTCAGCCAATAGACCAGTGTCACAGAAACAGTCAATAGACCAGTGTCACAGAGACAGCCAATAAACCAGTGTCACAGAGACAGCCAATAGACCAGTGTCACAGAGACAGTCAATAGACGAGTGTCACAGAGACAGCCAATAGACCAGTGTCACAGAGACAGTCAATAGACCAGTGTCACAGAGACAGCCAATAGACCAGTGTCACAGAGACAGCCAATAGACCAGTGTCACAGAGACAGTCAATAGACCAGTGTCACAGAGACAGCCAATAGACCAGTGTCATAGAGACAGCCAATAGACCAGTGTCACAGAGACAGCCAATAGACCAGTGTCACAGAGACAGTCAATAGACCAGTGTCACAGAGACAGTCAATAGACCAGTGTCACAGAGACAGCCAATAGACCAGTGTCATAGAGACAGCCAATAGACCAGTGTCACAGAGACAGCCAAAAGACCAGTGTCACAGAGACAGACAATAGACCAGTGGCATAGAGACAGTCAATAGACCAGTGTCACAGAGACAGCCAATAGACCAGTGTCACAGAGACAGTTAGTAGACCAGTGTCACAGAGACAGCCAATAGACCAGTGTCACAGAGACAGCCAATAGACCAGTGTCACAGAGACAGCCAATAGACCAGTGTCACAGAGACAGCCAATAGACCAGTGTCACAGAGACAGCCAATAGACCAGTGTCACAGAGACAGCCAATAGACCAGTGTCACAGAGACAGCCAATAGACCAGTGTCACAGAGACAGACAATAGACCAGTGTCATAGAGACAGTCAATAGACGAGTGTCACAGAGACAGCCAATAGACCAGTGTCATAGAGACAGTCAATAGACCAGTGTCACAGAGACAGACAATAGACCAGTGGCATAGAGACAGTCAATAGACCAGTGTCACAGAGACAGCCAATAGACCAGTGTCACAGAGACAGTTAGTAGACCAGTGTCACAGAGACAGCCAATAGACCAGTGTCACAGAGACAGCCAATAGACCAGTGTCACAGAGACAGCCAATAGACCAGTGTCACAGAGACAGCCAATAGACCAGTGTCACAGAGACAGCCAATAGACCAGTGTCACAGAGACAGCCAATAGACCAGTGTCACAGAGACAGCCAATAGACCAGTGTCACAGAGACAGCCAATAGACCAGTGTCACAGAGACAGCCAATAGACCAGTGTCACAGAGACAGTCAATAGACCAGTGTCCCAGAGACAGCCAATAGACCAGTGTCACAGAGACAGTCAATAGACCAGTGTCACAGAGACAGCCAATAGACCAGTGTCACAGAGACAGACAATAGACCAGTGTCATAGAGACAGTCAATAGACGAGTGTCACAGAGACAGCCAATAGACCAGTGTCATAGAGACAGTCAATAGACCAGTGTCACAGAGACAGCCAATAGACCAGTGTCACAGAGACAGTCAATAGACCAGTAAAAATTAGATGTAATTATTATTATATATTTTTTTTATTTTAATTTATTATTTTTTTATATTGGGTCATTCCATATCAAGTGCCCACACTCAAAATCTTAACTATCTCAGAAATTGACGAAATTTTCTAGAGGGTTTGAATCTCAGAAAAAAAAACCCTGTTACAAAAGTGTTTGCCAAACGCCCAGCGGTTTGCCCGTGGCAGAGGATGGAAAAACAAAATATTTTACTTTTTGCCCCGCACGGCCATTTACTATATTCCCGGCTATAGCGTTTGAATAAATAAGCTTAAAAGGATGAGACTAGTTCTAAAATGATGATCGTGCTTTAATAACAAGGAAAAATTTATTATATGCATACTCATCAAGGTAAGAGCTGGAAAAAATCCCTCCTTAAATTAAACTCTTAATAACTCTAGAGTTAATTTCTTGTTTCATGTTTTTTTTTTCAAGCGTCTCCTGCTTATTATTTCTTTATAAAATACAAAATAAATCATTAACAGCCATATGATCAGAAGTTTAATTTTTTTACTGTAAAGATGCGTGTGAATTTTAAAGTGCTTTTGTTGAGCATAAACCATGCAATTTTGTCAATGTTTTCTGTCAAAGAGGCGAGTGCCACTCGAGTGCACATCCAGAGGACAATAGCCAATAGCTTCTTTGCCAATTCAAGGACACGTTGCCTTGTAAGAAAATAGGATTTTCAAATTTTGGATTTTTAAGAGTGAAAGGTCCAAGTGACACGATAAAAAATCTTTGAAGCACAAACAACTTTAAATTGAAAAATGATATAATCTATCAGTTTACAGTTGATTTGTATGGACCATGCTAACAGACGTGCAGAAACACAACAAAATGCATTCACATCTAAACAATGAAAAAATCATAATTTCTAATTATATGGCTGTTAATGAATCTTTTTTTATTTTATGAAGAGATAATAGGCATGCTTGAAAAAAAAAATATATATAGGTACATATACATTTATCTTGAGTTATTAAGGGTTGCACATGAGGGGTGCATTTCTTCCACTCCTTAACTTGAAAAGTAAGCAATTAATGTATTTTTCTTGTTTATTAAAGCAGGATCATCTATTTAGAATTAGTCCCATTCTTTTAAGTTTATTTGTTCAAACGCTAGAGTGAATATAGTGAATGGCCGTGCGGGGCAAAAAGTAAAATATTTTGTTTTTCCATCCACTGCCACGGGCAAATCGCTAGACGTACGGTAAAAACAAAAGAAAGGGGCTTTTATTAACGGTGTTCTAAACCTCCTGAAAATTTCGTAATATTCTGAGAAAGTGAAGGTTTTTGAGTGACGGGTACTTGATTTCAAATGACCCTCTTATATTTATTATTTTATTATATTTTTTATTTTATTTATGATGATTTGTAATGTGTCAAAGAGCTGAATTAACAAATATGTTGATTTTATTTGTGTTAAAGTGCTGGGATAACAATAATATGTTGATTTGTAATGTGTCAAAGTTCTGGGATAACAAGAATATGTTGATTTGTAATGTGTCAAAGTGCTGGGATAACAATAATATGTTGATTTGTAATGTGTCAAAGTTCTGGGATAACAAGAATATGTTGACTTGTAATGTGTCAAAGTTCTGGGATAACAAGAATATGTTGATTTGTAATGTGTCAAAGTGCTGGGATAACAAGAATATGTTGATTTGTAATGTGTCAAAGTGCTGGGATAACAATAATATGTTGATTTGTAATGTGTCAAAGTTCTGGGATAACAAGAATATGTTGATTTGTAATGTGTCAAAGTGCTGGTATAACAAGAATATGTTGACTTGTAATGTGTCAAAGTGCTGGGATAACAAGAATATGTTGATTTGTAATGTGTCAAAGAGCTGGTATAACAAGAATATGTTGATTTGTAATGTGTCAAAGAGCTGGTATAACAAGAATATGTTGATTTGTAATGTGTCAAAGTGCTGGGATAACAAGAATATGTTGATTTGTAATGTGCCAAAGTGCTGGGATAACGAATATGTTGATTTGTAATGTTTCAAAGTTCTGGGATAACAAGAATATGTTGACTTGTAATGTGTCAAAGTGCTGGTATAACAAGAATATGTTGACTTGTAATGTGTCAAAGTGCTGGGATAACAAGAATATGTTGATTTGTAATGTGTCAAAGAGCTGGTATAACAAGAATATGTTGATTTGTAATGTGTCAAAGAGCTGGTATAACAAGAATATGTTGATTTGTAATGTGTCAAAGTGCTGGGATAACAAGAATATGTTGATTTGTAATGTGCCAAAGTGCTGGGATAACGAATATGTTGATTTGTAATGTTTCAAAGTTCTGGGATAACAAATATTTTGATAAGGAAAGTAAAGGGAGGGTACAGAACTCATCTAAACTGCCAATTCGAATATGATTTTGTCGAGCTTTGACCTTTGTTTTCTTCCGCAGCAAAACTTCACTTGAAGTTGAAGAGTTCGGTCGCTGACGTGGACTCTGCTTGCGAGGAGGGAAGCTTTGCTGCGCACCCCAGGGATTGCAACCAATACTTGTTCTGTCTCTGGAAGAAGTTTCAGGCGTTCAGCTGCGCGAACGGCCTGCACTGGAATGTGGTGAGAACACGCTTTCTGTCGCATTTTCCTAAGAGGGACTTTCAAAGCTTGAATCAAATTTTGAGAAGTTTAAAACACAAACATTTGACATTTTATTTGAATATTAAATTGTAAAAACCTAAATTCTTTATGCAATTGATAACTAAAACTAAAAAAAAATAAAATAAAATCCCCAAAAGCATACTTAAAAAAATCCAGATTTTTTTAATCAGATGCATTTAGGAAGCTTGAACTTGGTTATGGGGAAATCTCCTTAAGATTATTATTTAATTATTATCATTGTGTTCAAATACGCTTTTAAAATAAAATCTGACATATTTTTTCTTTTTTTAATCCGATCATAACTTTTCTATTTATATTTGTTTTAAGAATGGCTAAAATATGAATTCTCGTGGCGGGATAAAAACGGGCTGTGATTAACTTCAGGACCCCTATTCACTAACTTGGTGCGGGTTTGGTGCGGCTTTGAAACTGCGGCTTTCGGACATCGGTCGAAACCCGCCGAACCCGAAAGCCGCAAAGTTTCGTATTCACTAACTATTCGTATTTCGACCTAGCGGCGGAATCGCGAAACGGCCGGAAATATCCGAGCAGAGTCGATAATTGTGCTAAATAAGTAGAAATTCAAATATTTTCGGATGACAAGTGACAGATGACAAGCTTGTAAGGGCCAATATCCAGCCAATTTAAAATGGCAAACAAGATAGATTGTTTAAAAACCTGTAATTTGGATAATGCTTGAATATATATAATGTATATAATATATAAATATATTTATATTTATAATATAATGTAATATAATAATATAGAAGGAGTAGATCAAATGAAGGACCTAGGTGTAATAATAAGCTCAAAATTATCTTTCAAACCCCACATTTCCTCCACAACTAGCAAATCCTTCAGAATGCTAGGTTTTCTGAAACGTCACTGCCTTTCCGACTTTTCGACCTCGACTAATCGACAAATCTTTCTCTCTACAATACGACCAATAGCGGAGTATGCATCAATAATCTGGAATCCACCACACAAGACACACATCTCCTCCATCGAACGACTACAACAACGTTTTGTCAAATGGATTAATTAAAAAACCCGGACCGAACATCACTCCTCCGACTACCCACAGACATGCCTCAAACTAAACATTCCCACTCTCCAGCAGCGTAGGGAGCTTACCGACCTCATATTCCTGTACAAACTCATTAACAACATGACTGATACCCACACACTACTGACAAAGATCTGCTTCACAATTCCACCCAGGCAAACTCGTAACTTCTTACCTTTTAGGCTGCCAAAGAGTATGATCAATATCCACAGGTACGGGTGCATCAACAGACTAATAATAATAATAATAACATTTATTGTCCATTTGCATCATAAAAACAATATACAGACAGTCATTAAATTAAAATTATACAAACTATGTGAAAAAATACACATTAATCTGTAATTCTTTCTCTCTTTCTTACTGATCAAGACAACCGGCATAGTATTCTTCCAAATTATAAAAACAATTATCCAACAGATAGGATTTTAGGCCACCGGCAAAATATTCTCCTTTAAAAATTTTCAGTCTCTGAGGTAAAGCATTGATCAGTTTGCTGATCAGTTCTGTATGTGTTGTCCACGTGTTGTCCAAATTTTGACACTATTAACCACGCCATCCTAATAGATAAACTGAAACACTATGGAAACACAGGTACCACTATAAAATGGCTAGAATCATACCTGACTGAACGGCCACAGAAAGTAAAAATTAACAACATCGATGACAGTTCATCATAGACAACGATTAAGCATGGAATTCCACAAGGAACATTGATGGCCCCAACACTTTTAAGTATTTATGTCAACGATCTGGCAGCAACAATAACAAACGAAAATATGGAAGTGGTGCTCTACGCGGATGACACCAGCCTAATCATTCAAGGGGAAAATAAACTTGACCTATTAACAAATATAAATATATATGACGTCAATGGATAACGCTGAAAGATGGTTTACACCAAACTAACTAAAACTCAATTGCGAAAAAACAAATGTGATAATTGTTAAGGGAAACAGAAGATACAGATGTCGATACCTTGACCACTAAAGAATGATGCAATTTCTTGGGCACCACAGCCGACTTCCGATCAAAATGGAATGAACATGCCCAAAAAGTCACTAAAACTCTAAGCTCGGCATGCTATGTCCTACAAAATTTAAGGAAGCAAGTCAACGAGTCGACCGAGTTCCCGAGTTCTCGCTTTCCACGCATTGGTGCAATCCAAAATCAAATACGGAATCCTCCTCTATGGGAACTCTCCAGCCGCGAGAAAGATTTTCAAGAAGCAAAAAAGGGCGTTAAGGATTATATACCGGCTAGAAAATATGCAATCATGCAAACCATTGTTTATTAAGAAGAGGATTTTAACTATGACTTGTACTTACAAACTAGAATTAGTTTTGTTTGTGTTTGACAACCCTGATGAGTTTACGAAAAACAAAGACATTTACAATTTTAATCTAAGAGGAGAGCAAAATTACCGACAGCCAAGAACGAGACTTAAAATTACAGAAAATACACCAAAATGCGTAGGAGCAAAGATTTTTAACAAACTACCAGAAAAAATTAAAAGGTACAACATCAAAAGGTCAGTTTTTAAAACAATGACAAAACTGTTTTTATTGAATCATGGTTTTTATACAATAGATGAAAATTTGAATCAGCAAAGGATTTTAAATGTGAATATTGTTTAGCTATTATCTAGAATTTTAAGACCTAATCAATTTTGACTTGTTTCCATGCTCATTAACATTTTCCATGTTCCAAAAGTGTTCTTTTTTTATCTGTATTTAAAGAAATGGAAATAAAAACATAATTAAATAGAATTGAAATACACCGAAATATTTCAACGCACGAAACGGGAAAATATCACACAAAATAATATTGTTTGCCGTGGCTGTCACACAAGTTTACGTATCTTTAACCTCACTTCACCTAAACCCGCAGCCGTATCGAGCCAGGTTTGAAAGCCGCACTCGGGTTTGAAAGCCGCGGTTTCTGACAGTGAAAAAGTTAGCGAAAGCCAAATGTGTGACATTGCGGCTTTCGCAGCCAGTGCCGCGGCTTTCGCTTCGGAAAAAGTTAGTGAATAGGGGTCCAGGTAGTTCCGGCGTCATTTTGTTGTTTCCTTTGCGTTCGCTTCTGTTTTTTGACGTCAGATTTCACTTCATGTCATAAAAAATGGCGACAATCGTTTTCGTACGAGATTCAAATGCAAACATTTTCAACAGAGATATTTTATTCAAAATTGGATTTAGAAGAAAATTAAAAAAATAAATGTTCATTATTTTCTCACAATTTTTTTTTTTTTTCAAATTTGAAGAGATTTCCCTATTGTTGTAATATTGTGTGGTTCTTTTGTTATTGGAAAATTGTCAGGACTGCTCTTACCCTTGATAAAGTAACAGGTACAAGTTACGAAACGTTGGGAAATTCAGTTGTTCTTCACTTAGCATTCAAAACCCAGTTGAAATAGTTTTTGTTAAAACTAGTGCTAAGTTTACATCAAGTAGACATGAGTCTAAAAACCATCAAAATATTGGATGTATGTATTACCTAAACAAAATATTTTACTAAATAGTAAATAGAAAAAAAAAAAATTATAATAATACAATATCGATTTAAGAACGAAGGACTTTTTTCAAATAAATAATCCATCAAAACTAGAATCTGAATCGGCTAACTTTGTTCTCTCGCTTCCAGAACCAGCGAACATGTGACTGGCCAGCCAACGCCCAATGCCATTCCTCGGTGCCCAGCGCTGACGGAACCATTACACCACCAACCTCAACTACCAGAAGATCTACCACCACCAGAAGATATACCACCACCAGAAGACTACCCAACAGCGGACACACCTTCACCAACGTGCCCAACACCAGAAGCACAAGACTCCCCGGAAGAAAAACCACTAGCAGAGGAACAACATCTCCAAGACCACAGTTAATTAGCACTACAACAGCAAATCCAGGAACACAAGTCACCAACTCCAGTATGCCTCAAGCCGACGTTGTTTACGACAAACCTGGATCCGGTAAGCGCCAGTCTCATCCTCATGTCCCTGCCAGGCTAGGCAAGCTTCATTATCACCCACTCAATCACTGACAGCCAATAAACCAGTGTCACAAAGACAGTCAATAGACCAGTGTCACAGAGACAGCCAATAGACCAGTGTCACAGAGACAGCCAATAGACCAGTGTCACAGAGACAGGCAATAGACCAGTGTCACAGAGACAGACAATAGACCAGTGTCACAGAGACAGCCAATAGACCAGTGCCACAGAGACAGTCAAGAGACCAGTGTCACAGAGACAGCCAATAGACCAGTGTCACAGAGACAGTCAATAGACCAGTGTCACAGAGACAGCCAATAGACCAGTGTCACAGAGACAGCCAATAGACCAGTGTCACAGAGACAGCCAATAGATCAGTGTCACAGAGACAGCCAATAGACCAGTGTCATAGAGACAGTCAATAGACCAGTGTCACAGAGACAGCCAATAGATCAGTGTCACAGAGACAGCCAATAGACCAGTGTCATAGAGACAGTCAATAGACCAGTGTCACAGAGACAGTCAATAGACCAGTGTCACAGAGACAGCCAATAGACCAGTGTCACAGAGACAGCCAATAGACCAGTGTCACAAAGACAGCCAATAGACCAGTGTCACAGAAACAGCCAATAGACCAGTGTCACAGAGACAGCCAATAGACCAGTGTCCCAGAGACAGCCAATAGACCAGTGTCACAGAGACAGCCAATAGACCAGTGACACAGAGACAGCCAATAGACCAGTGTCACAGAGACAGTCAATAGACCAGTGTCACAGAGACAGCCAATAGACCAGTGTCACAGAGACAGCCAATAGACCAGTGTGACAGAGACAGCCAATAGACCAGTGTCCCAGAGACAGTCAATAGACCAGTGTCACAGAGACAGCCAATAGACCAGTGTCACAGAGACAGTCAATAGACCAGTGTCACAGAGACAGCCAATAGACCAGTGTCACAGAGACAGTCAATATACCAGTGTCACAGAGACAGCTAATAGACCAGTGTCCCAGAGACAGTCAATAGACCAGTGTCACAGAGACAGCCAATAGACCAGTGTCACAGAGACAGTCAATAGACCAGTGTCACAGAGACAGCCAATAGACCAGTGTCACAGAGACAGTCAATAGACCAGTGTCACAGAGACAGCCAATAGACCAGTGTCACAGAGACAGTCAATAGACCAGTGTCACAGAGACAGCCAATATACCAGTGTCACAGAGACAGCCAATAGACCAGTGTCACAGAGACAGCCAATAGACCAGTGTCACAGAGACAGCCAATAGACCAGTGTCACAGAGACAGCCAATAGACCAGTGTCACAGAGACAGCCAATAGACTAGTGTCACAGAGACAGTCAATAGACCAGTGTCACTGAGACAGCCAATAGACCAGTGACACAGAGACAGCCAATAGACCAGTGTCACAGAGACAGCCAATAGACCAGTGTCACAGAGACAGCCAATAGACCAGTGTCACAGAGACAGCCAATAGACCAGTTTCACGGAGACAGCCAATGGACCAGTGTCACAGAGACAGTCAATAGACCAGTGTCACAGAGACAGCCAATAGACCAGTGTCACAGAGACAGTCAATAGACCAGTGTCACAGAGACAGCCAATAGACCAGTGTCACAGAGACAGCCAATAGACCAGTGTCACAGAGACAGTCAATAGACCAGTGTCAAAGGAACAAATGTTAAGCAACACTGCGCTGGGTCAGGTATTGTATGGGTGACCATCATCCACAAGACCAGTTCTGTTTGAGAGAGAGGTTGGAGGGATGAAAGTTAGTACACTCACCTTGCTAATCAACCTCTCGACAGCATGGATTTGTGAAGGAATCCTGTTGTTCGCGTTGTTCCGTCCTTCAGAAGGGACGTTAAGCCGGTGGTCCCCTTGGTCTTCGACAGGAGTAGGCTATGTGCCGGCACCGGGATTCATAGACTTTTAGGCTAGATTAGGTTCATTGTCAGTCATTCACCAACCCCATTATACCTTTTTCATTCTTTTTCTAAAAATTGCATCGCTTTACATAACTTTTTCTTTTTTTTTTATGAGTAATACTTATAACCTCTCAAAAATGTATGCTCAAGCATACAAGGAACTTGAACCCCAATCTCTACTTGTCACGGGTGTTGCTCTAACCAATTGAGCTACTTGGACCTCGATCTCCACCTGTCGTGGGTGTTGCTCTAACCAATTGAGCTACTTGGACCCTGATCTCCACCTGTCGCGGGTGTTGCTCTAACCAATTGAGCTACTTGGACCCCGATCTCCACCTGTCGTGGGTGTTGCTCTAACCAATTGAGCTACTTGGACCCCGATCTCCACCTGCCGCGGGTGTTGCTCTAACCAATTGAGCTACTTGGACCCCGATCTCCACCTGTTGCGGTTGTTGCTCTAACCAATTGAGCTACTTGGACTCATACTTTTTTGGACGATTTATTGTATTTGATGAGAATGACAGTGTAGAACTGATGAGTATACATTTTTGAGAGGTTATTGGTGTTTCTAATTTTTTTAAATACCTCATGCATTGCCATTGTTTGCAATTCCAATTGTATTTCCCATAAAAGAATTGCTTTGCCTGCAGATTACTTCAAGGTTGTCTGCTACTTCACCAATTGGGCGTGGTACCGGCAGGGCAAGGGCAAGTACGTGCCCGAGGACATCGACTCGTCGCTCTGTACTCACGTCGTATACGGATTCGCTGTGCTTGATTACGAGAACCTCATCATCAAGGCGCACGACTCGTGGGCTGATTTCGATAACAGTGAGTCGACATAGAAGCGGAGTTTAAATTGTACGACTCCTGAAATGCATGTAAATTTATCAACAAACACATTTAATATTTATTATTTATTTATTTATTTTATTTATTTATTGATTTCTAACTTAGGTACAAGTATACCGGTGGTAAGTGCTAGTAGGCAATCTAGCCTATGCTAGTTCCTAGGTATGAGGTGTATTTTTATTAATTAATTTATTGATTTCTAACTTAGATACAAGTATACCGGTGGTTAGTGCTAGAAGGCAATCTGGCCTATGCTAGTTCCTAGGTCTGAGGTGTATTTTTATTTTTTTATTTATTGATTTCTAACTTAGGTACAAGTATACCGGTGGTTAGTGCTAGTAGGCAATCTGGCCTATGCTAGTTCCTAGGTCTGAGGTGTATTTTTATTTATTTATTTATTGATTTCTAACATAGGTACAAGTATACCAGTGGTTAGTGCTAGTAGGCAATCTGGCCTATGCTAGTTCCTAGGTATGAGGTGTATTTTTATTAATTAATTTATTGATTTCTAACTTAGGTACAAGTATACCGGTGGTTAGTGCTAGTAGGCAATCTGGCCTATGCTAGTTCCTAGGTCTAAGGTGTATTTTTGGCACCACTTATGATTAAGTAATATTGTGCATAATCCATAGCACATAAGATAATAGGGAAATCTCCTTAATATTTTTATTTAATTATTATCATTGTGTTCAAATACACATTCAAAATAAAATCTGACGTATTTTTTCTTTTTATAATCCGATCATAACTTTTCTATTTATATTTGTTTTAAGAATGGCTAAAATATGAATTCTCGTGGCGGGATGAAAACGGGCTGTGATTAACTACACGTAGTTCTGACGTCATTTTGTTGTTTCCTTTGCGTTCACTTCTGTTTTTTGACGTAATACTGACGTCAGATTTCACTTCCTGTCATAAAAAGTGGCGACCCTCGTTTTCGTACGAGATTCAAACGCAAACATTTTAAACAGAGATATTTTATTCAAAATTGAATTTAGAAGAAAATAAAAAAATACGTGTTCATTATTTTCTCACAAAAAAAAATAAAAAAATAGTTTCAAATTTAAAGAGATTTCCCTATTGGTCATGAAACTGACAAAACATTGAACTCCCAGTTTCAGTTTATTACTGAAGAATCTTTCTCTTTCTGCTTATAATAGTTTTTATTTACCCTGGACAATTACGTAGTAACTGACGAGGTTGTGTCAGTTTCCTAGCCTCTAGTTGAACAGTAATATTTGCACAAGATGTAGAGACATATGTTTGATAATTACCTATCGTTGGGAAATCAGAGAAAAGCTTTATAAATAAAAAGGTAACTAAAGTTAAGTATAGATATAATAATTAAAATAGTTTCTACATTGAAAGTATATGGATTGTTCTGTGCCAGAACCTAATATCTCCACTTTTTTCAAAAATGGGTTTCTTTATGAAAGATTTAGGGAAAAAATCACAGATTTGTCTGATGAAATCTCACATCTTCATTGAATTTAAATTATAATTTTATAATTTGTAATTTTTACAAGGATATAATTTATGGGATTTCCACACATGAGTTTCACTTATATAAGGTTTCATCACTTAATTTTTATAACATATTTATATGGGTCATTCTATATCAAGTGCCCGTCACTCAAAACCTTCACTATCAGGTCATTCCATATCAAGTGCCTGTCACTCAAAACCTTCACTATCAGGTCCTTCCATATCAAGTGCCTGTCACTCAAAACCTTCACTATCAGGTCATTCCATATCAAGTGCCCGTCACTCAAAACCTTCACTATCAGGTCCTTCCATATCAAGTGCCTGTCACTCAAAACCTTCACTATCAGGTCATTCCATATCAAGTGCCTGTCACTCAAAACCTTCACTATCAGGTCCTTCCATATCAAGTGCCTGTCACTCAAAACCTTCACTATCAGGTCATTCCATATCAAGTGCCTGTCACTCAAAACCTTCACTATCAGGTCATTCTGTATCAAGTGCCCGTCACTCAAAACCTTCACTATCAGGTCATTCCATATCAAGTGCCTGTCACTCAAAACCTTCACTATCAGGTCCTTCCATATCAAGTGCCTGTCACTCAAAACCTTCACTATCAGGTCATTCCATATCAAGTGCCCGTCACTCAAAACCTTCACTATCAGGTCCTTCCATATCAAGTGCCTGTCACTCAAAACCTTCACTATCAGGTCATTCCATATCAAGTGCCTGTCACTCAAAACCTTCACTATCAGGTCCTTCCATATCAAGTGCCTGTCACTCAAAACCTTCACTATCAGGTCATTCCATATCAAGTGCCTGTCACTCAAAACCTTCACTATCAGGTCATTCTGTATCAAGTGCCCGTCACTCAAAACCTTCACTATCAGGTCATTCCATATCAAGTGCCCGTCACTCAAAACCTTCACTATCAGGTCATTCCATATCAAGTGCCCGTCACTCAAAACCTTCATTATCAGGTCATTCCATATCAAGTGCCCGTCACTCAAAATCTTCACTATCTCAGAATTTGACGAAATTTTCAGGAGGTTTAGAACACTAGAAATAAAAACACCACTTCAAATGTTTTTGCCCTACGCCTAGCGGTTTGCCCCTGGCAGGGGATGGAAAAACCAAATATTTTACTTTTTGCCCGGCACGGCCATTCACTATATTCACTCTAGCGTTTGAACAAATAAACTTAAAAGAATATGACTTGACAGGTTCTATGTGGGATCGGTCGTAGAGAATCAGAGTAGAAGGAAGTTTTTAATGATTAATTTACAAAGTGTGACTTGCGCTTGTCTTTGTCAGAGTTCTACGAACGGGTCGTCGCTCTACGACGGAAGGGTGTCAAGGTTTCCCTCGCTCTCGGCGGCTGGAACGATTCTCTCGGAGACAAATACTCGCGGCTAGTGAACAGTCCGTCCGCGCGGCGCCGGTTCATCAACCACGCCCTCGACTTCATCACGAAACACAACTTCGACGGTCTCGACCTTGACTGGGAATACCCCAAGTGCTGGCAGGTACGAAGTGAAGTCAATAGCTCCTGATTGGAATTTTACGATACAGTAGTGAGAATATTTGCACCAGAGTTCTTCTACGAATCCATGCTGTTGAGAGGTTGATAAGCAAGGCGAGTGAAGTTGCTGTACTAACTTTCATCCCTCCAACCTCTCTCCCAAACAACTGGTCATGTGTATGATGGTCACCCATCCAATAGCTGACCCAGTGCAGTGTTGCTTAACTTTCATCCCTCCAACCTCTCTCCCGAATAGAACTGGTCATGTGTATGATGGTCACCCATCCAATACCTGACCCAGCGCAGTGTTGCTTAATTTTCATCCCTCTGACCTCTCTCCCGAACAGAACTGGTCATGTGTATGATGGTCATCCATCCAATACCTGACCCAGCACAGTGTTGCTTAAATTTCATCCCTCAAACCTCTCTCCCGAACAGAACTGGTCATGTGTATGATGGTCACCCATCCAATAGCTAACCCAGTGCAGTGTTGCTTAACTTTCATCCCTCCAACCTCTCTCCCGAATAGAACTGGTCATGTGTATGATGGTCACCCATCCAATACCTGACCCAGCCCAGTGTTGCTTAACTTTCATCCCTCCGACCTCTCTCCCGAACAGAACTGGTCATGTGTATGATGGTCACCCATCCAATACCTGACCCAGCGCAGTGTTGCTTAACTTTCATCCCTCTGACCTCTCTCCCGAAAAGAACTGGTCATGTGTATGATGGTCATCCATCCAATACCTGACCCAGCGCAGTGTTGCTTAAATTTCATCCCTCAAACCTCTCTCCCGAACAGAACTGGTCATGTGTATGATGGTCACCCATCCAATACCTGACCCAGCACAGTGTAGCTTAACTTGTCTTGTGTTTAGGTTGACTGTGAAAAGGGCCCGGCTTCTGACAAATCAGCGTTTGCTTCGCTGCTCCGCGAGCTCCACGCAGAGTTTTCTCCTCGAGGTCTGCTTCTCTCCGCAGCGGTCAGCCCAAGCAAGACCGTTGTCGACGCTGGTAAGAATAATTAGATATTTTTTACTTCACACAAAATAAACTCAACTATTGAAAAAGTAAATAAAATTAAACTCATATTCCTTGCAACCGTTAACTTAATTTGGAGAAATATTTTGCTAATCAACCTCTCGACAGCACCTTTACTCGCCTTGCTTATCAACCTCTCGACAGCATGGATTTGTGGAGGAATCCTGCTGTTCGAGTTGTACCGTCCTTCGGAAGGGACGTTAAGCCGGTGGTCCCCTTGGTCTTCGACAAAAGTAGGCTACGTGCCGGCACTGGGTTTCCCCTCCTCCCTTCTAGGCTAGGTTAGGTTCATCATCATCCACTCATTCGCCGACGCCATTAGACCAGAGCCGCACGGTCAGATGTCAAAACAGGGTGTGGTTTAACGCAACAAATTAATCAATTGTACAAATGTTGACAATATTTGATAGTGTTATATCGCTGACTAAATTGTTTTATTTTTAGGTTACGATGTCCGTGTGCTCGGCGAGACTTTGGATTGGGTGGCGGTGATGACTTACGACTACCACGGACAGTGGGACAAGAAGACCGGGCACCTCGCTCCGATGTACTTCCATCCCGATGACGACTTCTACTTCTTCAATGCGGTGAGTCACCGAAATAACGGTCTGACAATTACGTTTACCACAATTGGAGCGAAATTAACCAAAGTTGAAGAAGCTGGTGAATGCAGGGAGCTGAAACCGGCAAGCGAAGGATGGAAACGAAGCTAGACTTGAAAAATGTGTGACCTCCTAATTGCCGGGTTTGTCAACCAACTGAATCCTGGCACACATATTCCAGCTTTGTGCGACGGGATAAAGGATCCCGTCGCACTGGGAAGAAGCCGAGGCGGAGCATATGGACGAGTTCCTAGCAACTCCTTGATGAGATGCTAATTCAACGGTCACAGGACAGAACATTTGTCCACATTTCTCAAATCTTGTTTAATCTCGAAAGATTTGGGTTCTTATTCCAGTCCAGTTGAACATTTCTCCAGGCTAGCTCCCCTTTCAAGCTGGTGATTTATTCATTATTTCAAACATTACTACCATTTTAAAAATCGATGCCCGAATTCGTATTGTGTTCATTTTTTATTATTGATTCATGTGAATTGATTTTTGAGAGGTTAGTTTTGTTCCTATTAATAAACTACTTTGCGCATTGCAAGCGTTTGCAGTTTAAATCAGATTTCACCGGTTAATAATGCTTTACATTGTAAACGCTTGCAATAAGCAAAGTATTTTTTTTATATTTCCTAAACGGGGTTGAAATTGGCTTGGGTCAGGGTCAGGTTTGATTAAACCTGGCTGCACATATGAAATGTTACTCTGTAATTTCTCAGTCGTAATTTTCTCCGAAAAGCAAAACAGAAATCCCTGATATTACTTAAATCTATAACCTACCTTTGGGCATCCTTTTAAACAACTTTTAAATTATTTATTTATTTATTTTATTCACAGCAAAAATTGAACACCCCATACAATAGACTTGAAAATTACATCAAAATGCTTTACATAAATCATCAACATAAGAAAAAAGTGCAAAAAATTGGTGAAAATGTCTAAATTAGTCCCCGTTTGTGCATCAATTTTTGAGAGGTTTTAGTGTTCATAATATTAAAAAAACCCGCATTTTGCTAGCGTTTGCAATTCAATTAAGATTTGAATTAACTAAACTCTGATTGCAGAACTTCTCCATCAACTACTGGATCTCGGAGGGCGTTCCCGCGCGCAAGATCGTGATGGGCATGCCGCTGTACGGTCAGAGCTTCCAACTTTCGCAAGCCTCGACTAACGGACTCAACGCCAACGCCCCGGGACCCGGGCAGGCCGGAGAGTTCACGAGAGCTGCCGGCTTCCTGGCTTACTACGAGGTGAGTCAAGACTGCTCAGAAAAACATGACCCATAAGAATAACACAGAGACATTTTTCAACCACTAGCACCTAGTACATTGGACTGCTTGGAAAAACATGGCCCATAAGAATAACACAGAGACATTTTTCAACCACTAGCACCTAGTACATTGGACTGCTTGGAAAAACATGGCCCATAAGAATAACACAGAGACATTTTTCAACCACTAGCACCAAGTACATTGAACTGCTTGGAAAAACATGGCCCATAAGAATAACACAGAGACATTTTTCAACCACTAGCACCTAGTACATTGGACTGCTTGGAAAAACATGGCCCATATGATTAACACAAAGACATACACTTAAATATATTCTTATTTATATTCTAACCTAAACAAAATTAAGGAACTCAAATCAAAATAAATATATATTTTATTTACAGGTTGGGTGCAAGAAAAAAAATGTTGTCCCGCTAACTTGTTCTCCCATTTGTTCTTCAGATCTGCGATCGAATAAAGAATCGAGGCTGGACGGTTGTGACCGACGATGAGAACCGTATGGGACCGTACGCGTTCCTCGGGAACCAGTGGGTCAGCTACGATGATGCCAAGATGATCAGACTCAAGGTAGGATCGAGCACCAACCCCCGGTGCAATTATTTGTCTCTGTACTTTGACACTAAATCCTGTACCAACCCCCGGTGCAATTACTTATCTTTGTACTTCAATAGGCGCTGCTGTAGGTAAATGATATATTTACAAGTTGTCATGAGAAGCTGTTTGATCTTGATGTTTAAGTTGGGTTATGTAAGTCATGAAGAAGTCTGAAAGGATGTCGATGTCAGGGCAGGTTGTTGTAATTCTATCAGTCTTTTGATGCGCCTGTGCTTGTGGATATCAATCCTACTCTTTGGCGGTCTGAAAGGTTGGTAATTCCGAGTTTGCTTGGATGGTATTGCGATGCAGATTTTAGTTAGCAGTCTCGGGTTGGCGATATTGTTGTCGAGAAGTTTGTGAAGGAATGCGAGGTCGGTCAGCTCGCTACGCTGTGAGAGAGTTGGTAGGTTAGGTTTGCTGCACGTATGTGACCAGTCCAAGGAATGATTGTCTATCTGGGCTCATTGATATGATATTGACGAATATTTGATAATATTGCAAAGCATTTTTAGATAGCAGTCAAGAGTTGTCGATATTGTTTGTGAGTTATTCGTCTCTGTGTACTTCAACTGGATCGAGTACCAACTCTGGTGCAATTATTTGTCTCTCTACTTCGACTGGATCTTGATCTTCCTCCACTTTATCAGTCACCTTCTCTCCCTCCACCCTCCTCCTCGTCGTCGTCCTCCTCGCTGTCCTCCTTACCGTCATCTTCAGCGTCACATTATTCTTCTTTATCGTCGAACGCGAAGCCACTTCCGCCTCCTTGCCCAAAAACCTAACCTCCCAAAACCCACGCGTCGTCGCATCGCAAACAACAAAGAACAGAAACAAAACAAAGCCCTGAACGGGATCGAGCAGTTTGTTTACGTAGTCGAGGGCAACGCTGTGCGATCCGATGTCATTGAAAGTCTCGAACATTGCCGGGATCCCGAACAAGAAGAACATGAGCACGGTCTGCGTCAGACGCCGCTTCATTAGGTCGGCGTCGTTGACGTTGTGACGCTGGAGCTCGTCTTCGTTGCCGCAGCCGAACTTGTTGGTTATCTTGTACAAGATGGCGACCAGGAGGCCGAGGTTGATGCACGAGATGACGGCGCCGGGTATGAGGTAGAGGACGTAGTGCGTCAGCTTGTCGGGGCCGCAGAAGTGGGTGCTCTGGTCCCAGAGTAGGAGGATGACGAGAGGCACGAGGGGGATTACCCATGCGGCGAGACTTGCCTGGAATCAGACCGGACAGTTGATAGAAATTAATGAAAAAACAGAGCTTTATTGTTGAAAATGCTGTGAGGCTAAGTTAAAAATACGGAAAGTTAAGGTGAACATCATATGCATGACCAGTTCTGTTCGGGAGAGAGGTTGGAGTGATAAAAGATAAGCAACACTGTGCTGGGTCAGGTGTTGGATGGGTGACCATCATACACATGACCAGTTCTGTTCGGGAGAGAGGCTGGAGGGATGAAAGTTAGTACAGCAACTTCACTCGCCTTGCTTATCAACCTCTCGACAGCATGGATTTGTGGAGGAATCCTGTTGTTTGCGTTGTACCGTCCTTCGGAAGGGACGTTAAGCCGGTGATCCCCTTGGTCAATGACAGGAGTAGGCTACGCGCCGGCACCAAGTCTACATTAGGTTCATCATCAACCACTCGTTCAGCAACGCCTCTAGACAATTGTCAAAACAGTGCGTCGTTATAAACCTAACAAATTTCAATTGATTTCAAGTTTTTATGCCGTATCTCTGACCTTGAGTAGCAGGTGTGGTATTGTGGTAGCTCCGACCACTCCAGCGAACTTCTTGTACTGCAAGGCCGACATGACGAGGCCCCAAGCCAGGTGCACCAACCGCGTGTAATGCACGCACACGGTGAATGCAATCAGCCCAACGTTGGCGTGATTGGAGTCTGCGTAGATCTCGTGGGTCTCACGGAACGTGGTCAGCGCCAGATTGATCGCGGTCGAGACGGTCAGTTGCATTAGAATGCGGTGACCGAGGTTTTGTCGCCATTTTGCGAAGAGCAAGGCGGTGAGGAAGATGACGGCGAGACCAAAGATTGATAGCGAGGCGCCAAAGAGGAAAATGTAGCTGCGTTGGGAGGGAAATTAACTGTCATTACTTACATGTTGCTGGAAACTAACCAGCAAGTCTCTTTTGTATTTTATTGCTTTATTTTTCATTTGAAAATGGTACTTTGAAAGCACCCCAGAGGATTTTATTATTATGAACACTATAACTGTCTAAAAAATTGATGTCCCCGTTTGGGTATCAATTTTTGAGACGGTTTTAGTGTTTCTAATAATAAAATACCCTGCGCATTGCAAGCGTTTGCAATTTAAATCAGATATAATCCAAAAATTACACCAAAGGTACTTTCAAATTCGTCCTCTCGAAATCTTGACATAACATGGACATTTCAAGCATGTGTCTGGAATTTTTTTTATTAAATTTTCGTAAATATTTATTTACAAGCAAATCGCACAGCAGAAAAAAAAACCGCTGTCCAAGTTGAGATTTGTCGAATGTTCCCTGCAAATTGCATCCAAATCGTGCCAACCGTTCGGTGGGCAGAGTGCCTGAACCAACACACACGTCCGGGAAGTCCAATGAAATATTCCCTTCGTTTGCTATGCACATCCGAATATAACCAGGATAAAATCCAACAAAAGCTACAGTAAATGTTTATTCAAAATGTCCCCAATCGACTTGACCCGATTGAACTCGTGTCCAAATATATTGAATACGTGATTCCCTGATAACCTACCTGTTGACTCCATACTCGGTGATCGCCGAGAAGTTCGGTCTGTCAGTAAACTGGAAAACCACGATCCTGGCGGCGGTGACTTTCATCAGCCGACACCGACATACGGCACATTCAGGAGTTACGTCAGCCATGCCGCACATATCCGAGCTCCAATCCCCGCGCTCCACACTCCACGACCTGCGACCGTTCAATACCATCCAATACCACTTAATACCCATCCAATACCATCCAATACCATCCAATACCGTCCAATACCATCCAATACCATCTAATACCGTCCAATACCATACAATACCATCCAATACCATCCAATACCAATCTTATTTAAACTGCAAACGCCATACTACAATAGGGAAATGTCATAAGAATAATAAAAGTTGTTAAAATAGTCCAACATACCGACAGGCTGTTTTGATGTGGCTGACGGCCCGCGCCGCCGGCTCGAAGTACAGGTCGACCACCGAGTCCGGCACCTGACCTCCGTCGTACATGAACCCGGCCACATAGACGTCCACCTGGCGAGTGTTGAACGTCGGGTAGGAGGTCATCGAGTTCGGGTAGGCGAGCTTGTTCATTGGGTAGACGAGGAACACGAAGCGATGGAACCAGAGCGAGTCGGAGTCGAGCACGTGACAGGCGATAACCGGGTGCGAAGAGTAAACCCTGGGGAACTCCGGCTCGTGGAGGAAGGCAAGCACCTGGAACCGGTGTACGATCGATTGTTGGTGTTTAACGACGCACTGGTGTTAATTGATCAAGCGGTGGACGCTACAAACAATCATCAAAGAGATTCTTTAGGACCAACAAATGTTTGAAACTCCGTTATTTAAAAAAAAACACACACACATTTTGCTTATATTAAATCTTATTTAAATTGCAAACGCTTGCAATTCGCGGGGTATTTCATTATTATGAACACTATTACCGTCTCGAAAATTGATGCCCAAACGTGGACTCGAACTCCGATCTCCACTAACTATTGCTCTAACCAATTGAGCTACTTGGACCCCGATCTCCAGCTGTCGCGGGTGTTGCTCTAACCAATTGAGCTACTTGAACCCCGATCTCCACCTGTCACGGGTGTTGCTCTAACCAATTGAGCTACTTGGACCCCGACCTCCACCTGTCGCAGGTGTTGCTCTAACCAATTGAGCTACTTGGACCCAGATCTCCACCTGTCGTAGGTGTTGCTCTAACCAATTGAGCTACTTGGACCCCGACCTCCACCTGTCGCGGGTGTTGCTCTAACCAATTGAGCTACTTGGACCCCGACCTCCACCTGTCGCAGGTGTTGCTCTAACCAATTGAGCTACTTGGACCCCGATCTCCACCTGTCGCAGGTGTTGCTCTTACCAATTGAGCTACTTGGACCCCGACCTCCACCTGTCGCGGGTGTAGCTCTAACCAATTGAGCTACTTGGACCCCGATCTCCACCTGTCGCGGGTGTTGCTCTAACCAATTGAGCTACTTGGACACTTGCTTTCTGAGCTAATTTTAGTGTATTTGATGAGAATGACGGAACTCCAAGGAGTAGAACCAATAAATAAGTATATGAACAAGAAAATCATCAACAACGCAACTCAAATTTGGTTTTGTAAATTACCTCGCTCGAGCCCCTCTCAAAGGCAAACCCCGTCGAATCGTTAGCGCCGGCAAAGTGGTATCCCATGACGACCACTGACATGTCTGTGGCGAGGGCGAGCTCCTGTCCGGTGGTCGCCGCTGAGAGGACGGCGTTAGAGAAGAGGTCGTCAGTGAGTGAAGACTCCTTCACGCTCAACGCCCCTTGTACACCGAAACCAGCCTCGTACGAGTACCACGTGTTGGTGGCGTAGTGCTCGAAGGTCATCTACAGGGACCTGGTTTAGTATGTTCCGTCGCATATCCTGGCAAATCAATACCCCGCACAGAAACAGAGAGAATTGCTTCGGAGCTATGATTGTTTTTAGACTCATGTCTACTTGATGTAAACTTAGCACTAGTTTTAACAAAAACTGTTTCAACTGGGTTTTGAATGCTAAGTGAAGAACAACTGAATTTCCCAACGTTTCGTAACTTGTACCTGTTACTTTATCAAGGGTTAAAGCAGTCCTGACAATTTTCCAATAACAAAAGAACCACATAAAATTATAACAATTACCAAGTTCAAGCTTCCTAAATGCATCTAAATAAAATAATCAGGGTCAATAACTTAAAAACAACGGAATGTTTGATATGTATTTTTTTTCCTGATGAAATAATCAACTTGTGTGGGAGAAAAAGAAAAAACTTAACTAAACATATAAATTTGTTGTGTGACTTTTTTCGAACATGACTTTTTTTTAAAGAAATTGTCAGTCGTGCATTGACCGTGACATCGTAAAGACAGTGAATTTTTTGCCAGTTTATTTCGACGAGTGGAGTTTGAAATCGAGACAAGGGCGTTATAACCTCCAAATCGCTGAGCACGCCGTCCCTGAGACTCGACGACTGCGCACCCGTGTCGAGCATCCGCACGAAGATGCGCAGAACGTTGCGCAGCGAGACGTCGGTCAGGGGCAGCAAGGACGTGTTGTGCAGCAAAGCGCTGCCCAAAGTCAAGGTGTCCGGCGCAGCGGCGCCAGGCTCGAGCAGCGTCTGCGCATGCCCGGCATTCAGATTAGAAAATACCTGAGCAGGTTCTAGCAGGTGCTAGTGGTTCTAGTGACTTTCTTCTTTTGTTCGCTAGGCGATCCAGGGGACAAAAGTATAATTTTTTTTTTTCTTTATTCGGTTTTTCTAACGCCCAGAGCCACAGGACCCGTTTTCAAGACAGTGCGTCGTTAAACACTTACCTTATATATGGTATCGTTGACGTAGACCTCTGATACCCCGTACGCCACGTAGAGACCCCCGCTCCGTGACAAACTGCAAGCGCAGACCTGCGCGTTGCCTGCGCCACGCACTGCGCAGCCCTGCGCAGTCCAGTTGCGCAGCTCGGTACTCCAGAAAGCGCAGGCGAGACGCGTGTGGTAGGTGGACATGTCCAGGTACATGTCCAGCTGGTGGAGTGTCGATGTTAAACCGTGCGAGGCCATATCATATTTGTCACTCCAAACTTTAATATCTGATAACTTTGGGTTAGTGAGTTTAGTCAGAGTCACAGCGCTAATATTATATATTTTACAACATCTGGCACGTGGTAACGGTAGGTGCCACCAGATAGCGCTTGCTGCTGAGCAAACGAGGCCGGCAACACGTGGTAACGGTAGGTGCCACCCGATGGCGCTTGCTGCTGTTCTTTTCAACAAACCTCTACAGTTAAATAATTACGACTCAAAATATCGCTACATGTTTATCAATCGTTGAGGTTAGCATTAATAAAGATTAATTGAGTGTAAACCAGTCTTAAATGCGAGTAATCCGCGAGAAATAACGGAATTAAATTTCTTAACACTCGAAACGACGGTGGCTCCACCTGGCGGCATCTTACATTTTTGCAGTGGCTTAAAAATAAGCGATTTTATGTGGTAATTTTCCTATCGGAAAATTGTTAGGACTGCTCTTACCCTTGATAAAGTAACAGGTACAAGTTACGAAACGTTGGGAAATTTAGTTGTTCTTTACTTAGCATTCAAAACCCAGTAGAAATAGTTTTTGTCAAAACAGTTTATCGTTAGCGCTGTGACTCTGACTAGAAGGCTGTGACTGATAAGACAGCAGGAAATAAATCTGAAAACAAGTGAAAATATCGCTTATCGCAGCTTGCTTACCGTGTCTGTCTCCGCCTCCTGGACGCCCCTCTGCACAAGCTCCACCCTCACGAACTGTGACGTCAGCACCTCGCCCCCGCCCCTCGGCGGCGCGCGCACCTCAAGGTCACGCGAGAACAACATGAACGCGTACTTTGCGTTCATGAAGCCGCCGTCCACGTGCACCGCGAACTCAAAGTGGTCGGACAAGACGTGAGAGGCGTTGTACTCGCTTCGAAGAAACGACTTACGGTCGAAGTACGACCCTCCGATTTCGCCGCTGACGCGATGCGTGTTGTAACCGAACGCAACGCACGGGTCCTCGAGGTTTGCGACAAACTTCAGAGCCATTGTTTTGGTGCCTTCGCCCAGATACGCGAAGAATATACCAGTGACGTCATTGCCAATGAAAGTTTGCATTGCGCTCTCGATGACGTCCATCGTCATGACGTCATCGATAACGAACCTATCTTTCAATGACGACATGAAGTTTGTCAAAAAATCCAATGTGCGATCTACAAGGCCGTGCGTCTCCGGATATCCGGCCAAATTGCGGAGACGAAACAATAATAACTTCATGTCAGACCAATCTAAAGTTTCTTCGTTACGAGTCAAATGGAAGTCAGTGTCCTTGAACGAGTATATGACGTATTGACCTCGCGGTGACGTCATCTTGCAAGAACACACAGCCTTGTTGATGTGTGGACTCGGATAGCAAACGTCGCTCGTCCAGTTTTGTTTCGTGGCGTTCCAAGAGGCGCATCCGATTTGGGTGGCGGTGGTCACGGCAGTGCTGATGTACAGGTGTACGATTTGTTCGCTTTGCGACTCTGGAAGGCGGTGGTTTGGTGTAAGAATGACGTCAATGACACGGCTTGCTTGAGTCGCGTTCACCCCTAGCGGCGGAGCCACGAAGTACTTGTCAACAGCGTAGACCAAGATGGCGTACCGGTCGTTGGCGGCCATGACAGTTTCGCTGAACAGCAACGAAAAATCGACGCCGACGTCGAATAGAGGGTTGATTACGTCATCGCCCTGGCGAAGGAAGTTGAACCATGATGATATGTATGGATTGTAGAACGCGTACCCCACGGGTGGGAGGCGTTTGTACACGTTCATGTCGACGACAGCGACCGTGAAAAAGTCGTTGCCGATGACTTTCGGCATGTCCGGCTCGGCGTTCGACAAACATCGGCCGATGTCGGCGATAATGACGTCACTGTTATCGAACGTCGTCGCGTTGGCAACGAAAAACACGCCGAACAAGTGAGTGGAGACTAAAAGTGACAGCGCCATCTTGTTTTCTGCATTTCTAGCGAGCTCGTTCACGGCCTCCGTGAAGTTATATCCGTTGCTATTGGTTACCGGATCTCGTTGCATGGCAACTGTATCTGTGAAGTCAATAAACTTGCTGAAGTCGTCGACGAAGTCGTACAACAGGTATTGGGTGGTGACGTCATTGTTGATGATGCTAGCGATGCACATCTTTTCCCACGTGGCGAATGACGTAGGCACGAACACGTGGTCTGAGATCCACGTGGCGTGTGTTCGACTCCAGGAGGCGCAGCCTCGTTGGACGAGGTGTGCAGTGGGTTGGGGCCGGAATTGGAAGCCCATAAATGCGCCCGGTGGGATGGAAGTGTCGTTGAGGCCGGCTTTGGCGTCTCTACGACCTCCTAGGATGACGTCGAATATCTGGAATGTACGCGCTGCTAGTGTCAGTGTTCTGAACTACAAATTAGATCTTTGGTTCGCTGTGCTCGGCGCCCAACGTGGGGCTGGATTTTCTTTAAATATCTGCGTTAGTAATATAGCATATATGCTAAACATTTAAAACCAATTAAAGGGGCATTTACCTTTCAAAATTAATTCTTTCCGTAGACTTGTAACTTTAGGATGAATTGAAATTAACCTATTTAAAAGAAATTTTCTGAAAAAATGGATTTGCAATTAATTATCTAAGATTTGTGGCTTTTTGCGCGGTGCGATCTGCGAGCTGAGTACGATTCTCTTGTAGAGTACTGTCTTTCGCTGCGGTCGCTCCGTTGGCCAAAGTCGCCAAAAGTCTATCCCCTCCCTACCCTAACCCCTCCCTACCCTATACCCTCTCTGACGATTCTCCTTTATGAGCGCTGTCGCTGCCGCTCAGAGCGGCACTGCACGAAAATATGCAACATGCTAATTACATACCTGCGGTAATTCGCTTACCGTGGCTTAACGAATAATCTTATCATAAAGCCGCATTATTTCAACACAGAGAAAGAATGGAGGACTTTGCTCAAATTATTTGAATTTTATCTGATTTGTCTAGGTGCTAGGGGTCTAAAAGCACTACGGATGATTTCTTATGGGAGCTTTTTTCTAAGCACCCAAGCAGAAAAACGCGGACTTTGGCAATTTCTGCACGGACGGCCGTGGACACAGGAGTTTTTTTTTTATAGTCCAAATGCCATTATTAAATCTTCCAAATCCATCGTAAAAAAAAATTTTGAAGGGTAAATGCCCCTTTAAGGCATTATAAAAGTGTGTTCGTTTTATTTTAGCTAAATAGTCAGCAGAATTTGTTAAACAAATTCTGCTGAGCAAACGAGCCGGCAACACTTGTGTTACCGGCGGGTCTCACATTATGGCAGTTGTCACTATTTTCTCTCCGTCCAAATCACCGTGTAATATTTGAACCTGACAGGATGGGGTTGATCTTTTTAACTGTCATTTGGAGGTGGAATTCAGAAGTCCCATTGATATTTTGTTTGTATTTCCAACTCAACAAATATTCAGTTTAAAAGTAAACACATTGTTCAAAACTATTCTTTCCCAAATTCTATCTACCTGGACACTATTAATAATTTGTTTGTTATTTTATTTAAGTCTAGGATTTTCTATGCTGGGAAATATGCTTTATTAATGCTTGTTTAAAAACTCACTTTATAACTACTTACACCCTGGATTTTTTTCTGTTTGTCTGTTTGCTTGGCCATAAGAATAATGAGGTGGCCTGCGCGTGCTAACTCCCCTACTTTTATCCAGAGGTTAATTTTTAACAAAAAGTTGGGTGCGCTCTCGAATAACATTGAAACAATTTCTATACTCTCGCTATGCTTTGTCGGCGCTGCCTGACCAAGACTAGCGTTGCCTGTGCTTAGCTAAGCTTAGCCTTGCTATCACTTTGCGTATCGCTTATTATGAGCTTGTGTATTTGGCATTTATTTTTCAGAATGATAAGATTCTGTGAATATAATTACGTTTTGGTGAATGCCACTTCCAAATTAAATTTTCACCAACACGTGAAAATAACGCGTTTTTCTTGAATTTAAATGTTGAGTAGACAAAACTTTTCCCGGAATGAGTGATCGACGCACACTGTTGCAAGAAAAGGTGCGTACACGGCGCGTACGTGAGCGTACGCACAAAATAAGCATTGAAAGAAAGAAAATTAATGTTAAACTATCTAAACTATGATATAATTTACCTGCAATCCTTCGAGCGGGTAGCCTACGTCGGGTAGAGGCCAGAATGTAGTGATGTTAGTCGGGTACAGAACTACTCCCAGCACATCGAAATACGCGCTGATATTGCCCCTACTGTCCATCTTCACACCGAGATGCTCGAAGAATGCGTTCTCTCTGTCGATGACACCGCTAGACACAAAGATGTTGACATTACTGGCTGTACAATTCAAATCTCCTTCTTCCACGTCGAGACCAATCACGATATCGCCGACCAAGTCTACGAATTTCATCTTCCACTCATTGTTGTCCCAAAATGAGGTTAGTTTCAATACGCGGCTGTATAAAGTGCAGAGTTTGTCAAGGCGTGGGCTGTTTTCAACGGCTGTCAAACTTGCAATCAACTCGTACGCTTCTGTCAGAATGAACTCGTCTGAACGCTTCGAGTCGTTGGCGAGGAGAGAAGCAAATCTTTCGGCAAACGCTGGTTGTTGGTCGCTGTTGGAGATGTTTCGGAGAGAAGTCGAAGTGTTGCGGACGCCATCTTGGCACGAAATGAAATTCGCCAACACGGCCACACAGATGATTGTAAATTGTAACGTCATTTCGAACAAATTCGTTCTAAAATTTGAAATGCTATGTCAAAAATTTGTTCTCGTAACGTCAGACGGCTGTTTTTTTATAACGCCTAAACCGTTAGTTTTTTTGCTGCTGTAAAGAACTTCCAAACAAAAATATATTCCGTTACAATTCAATTGTGTTGACTTAAATCTCAACGCAAACTTCTCGACGCTGTTGCCTGCGTATTGGCGTTTTACCAAACTGACTTATTTTGATATTTAAAACTGCTACGACCCTACAATTTGCTACGATTGAGTCATATTAACAGTCCAACTGATATCGCTGTCTTCATTTTTCTACTTGTTTCAAATGTGATAACTTGAAAACCCGATTACCTAATAACAGGGCTGTGTAATAAAACCCAGGCCTTAAGTGCTACATCGGCACGAGCCAAGATAAAGCTTTTAACATAACCCTAATCTGTGAAAAATATATCGTAGATATTGTGGCCGCTAATTATGTGGCGTCGTTGGTTTTTCGAAGCCCACAATGCGCAATTAGGTCATGAACAAAAGCTTTCTACGTTTTAAAAAATATTAAGCATATTGAGGGTGCTAACAGTTAACATATCTGCTAAGCGGTGGGCGATCCTTGGTGTTGTTGGACAGGAGCAGCCAACACAGTGTGTCAAAGTGACAGGGCTAAGCGGTGGCCGGTCCTTGGTGCTGTTGGACAGGAGCAGCCAACACAGTGTGTCAAAGTGACAAGGCTCAGCGGTGGCCGGTCCTTGGTGCTGTTGGACAGGAGCAGCCAACACAGTGTGTCAAAGGGACAAGGCTAAGCGGTGGCCGGTCCTTGGTGCTGTTGGACAGGAGCAGCCAACACAGTGTGTCAAAGTGACAAGGCTAAGCGGTGGCCGGTCCTTGGTGCTGTTGGACAGGAGCAGCCAACACAGTGTGTCAAAGTGACAAGGCTAAGTGGTGGCCGGTCCTTGGTGCAGTTGGACAGGAGCAGCCAACACAGTGTGTCAAAGTGACAAGGCTAAGTGGTGGCCGGTCCTTGGTGTTGTTGTACAGGAGCAGCCAACACAGTGTGTCAAAGTGACAAGGCTAAGTGGTGGCCGGTCCTTGGTGCTGTTGGACAGGAGCAGCCAACACAGTGTGTCAAAGTGACAAGGCTAAGCGGTGGCCAGTCCTTGGTGCTGTTGGACAGGAGCAGCCAACACAGTGTGTCAAAGTGACAATGCAAAGCAGCGGCCGAACGGTTTGTTGTGTTGGAAACACCGGTTCTCATAAGATAACCGAAGTTAAGCAACACTGCGCTGGGTCAAGTATTGGATGGGTGACCATCATACACATGACCAGTTCTGTTCGGGAGAGAGGTTGGAGGATGAAAGTTAAGCAACACTGCGCCGAGTCAGATATTGGATGGGTGACCATCATACACATGACCAGTTCTGTTCGGGAGAGAGGTTGAAGGATTGAAAGTTAAGCAACACTGCGCTGAGTCAGGTATTAGATGGGTGACCATCATACACATGACCAGTTCTGTTCGGGAGAGAGGTTGGAGGGATGAAAGTTAGTACAGGAACTTCACTCGCCTTGCTTATCAACCTCTCGACAGCATGGATTTGTGGAGGAATCCTGTTGTTCGCGTTGTACCGTTCTTTGGAAGGGACGTTAAGCCGGTGGTCCCCTTGATCTTCGACAGGAGTATGCTACGTACCGGCACCGAGTTTCCCATCCTCCCTTCTAGGCTTGGTTAGGTTCATTATCATCCACTCATTCACCGACGCCATTAGACCAGTGCCACATGGCCAGATGTCAAAACAGTGCGTTGCTAAACGCAACAAATCAATCGAGCTAACCAGCGGCCATATTTGTTTTGCAGTCCGAGTACGTCCGCACGATGGGTCTCGGAGGAGGAATGGTCTGGGCCTTGGACTTGGACGACTTCCGCAACTCTTGCGGCGACGGCAAGCACCCGCTACTGAGCGTAATCCGCTCAGTGCTCGCTCGACCGCTCGGTGTCAACGAGCTGACGCCACCCAATGTGCAGTGAGTTGGTTTTTCTCAGCTTTTCTTTATATATTTATGCATTAGATAAATCATAGCACCACCAGCAGGTCCTTGTCCTTGCGTAAGAAACATTTTCCTGCGTTTTCGAGCAGTTGTCATTTGTTTTTAAATGTAGTGAAACATAATTGCATAAAAACAACGCCATTATGACATTATTCATCTGTTATAATTCGTCATCATTCTAAAAAAAACTGGTTATTTCTCGACAAAAACTATTTCAACTGGGTTTTCAATGCTAAGTGAAGAACAACTAAATTTCCCAACGTTTCGTAACTTGTACCTGTTACTTTATCAAGGGTAAGAGCAGTCCTGACAATTTTCCGATAACAAAAGAACCACATAAAACAATCGGAAAATTGTCAGGACTGCTCTTACCCTTGATAAAGTAACAGGTACAAGTTACGAAACGTTGGGAAATTTAGTTGTTCTTCACTTAGCATTGAAAACCCAGTTGAAATAGTTTTTGCTAAAACTAGTGCTAAGTTTACATCAAGTAGACTTGAGTCTAAAAACTATCCTATTATTATGCTATACATATTAATAAACACGGCAAAGTTAAAATGTTCAGTCTTTGCCAGGAAAGTTTTCCAAACTCTAACCCTACTTTCAGACCGATCATACCTCCGCCCGCGGTCGTACCCGAGCAAGAATACGAGGAGGAAACTGACAACGAGGCTGAGATCGCAGAACACGTGGATCTCTCCACGATGGCGATGGTCGAAGTCACCACGCAGAGACCTCTACATTCTGGCACAGAAACCTCAGTGGGCTTCGGTGGAGACTTCAAGGTCGTCTGCTATTTCACCAACTGGGCGTGGTATCGGTGAGGAGATTCGATTGTTTCTTATAAAAATAAAAAAACGATAGAGTGACTGTCCAAAGAAATCGTCATAAATGTTGGATCAAGTTTTAAGAAATTTAATTTCTGTTATTTCTCGCAGATTACTCGCATTTGAAACTGGTTTACACTTAAATAATCTTTATTAATGCTAACCTCAACGATTGATAAACGTTTAGTGATATTTTGAGTCGTAATTATTTTACTGTAGAGGTTTGTTGAAAAGGACGGCAGCAAGCGCCATCGGGTGGCAACTACCGTTACCACTTGTTGCCGGCCTCGTTTGCTCAGCAGCAAGTTAAACATAAACGCTGGCTCTCTGACTAAACCTACAAACTTTGAGCTTTTATACTTTTTTTTTTTAATGGGTTTTCATTTTTCAATCTTCTTTCTGTTTTATTTTATCAAAAACTCGTTCTTTTTTGTACTGAAAAAAATTGAGCAAATTTCAACTAAACAAAATCTGAATTTTTTAGAAAATATTGTGTTCTAAACTCGCAGAGAGCCAAATTTTCACGAAAATTTAACAGAACGTCACTGAAGAACCGATTCGATTTCTCTGAAAGTATCGAGCCGGGATTCGCACCGGTTTTTCAGATAAAAATTATTTTATCTCAATTACATAGGAATTGGATGTAAATCAGCTTATCTCATATACATATCGGTCTAATTTTCAGGGATTGCTCATGTTCTAAATTCTAAAAATCGCAGAGAGCCCAAGTTGAAAAGACAAGAACGTATCCTGAAGATGTCATTTAAATCGGTCGTGTGGTTTTGTCGTAACGTTGGTGTTGTTGTGGTTGTACAGGCAAGGCGGTGGCAAGTACATTCCGGCCGACATCGATCCCGACCTCTGTACTCACATCGTGTACGGGTTCGCGGTGCTCAACGGAGACTCGCTGCAGATCAAACCTCACGATTCCTGGGCAGACTTTGATAACAGTACGTTGCCACAGTTTGTTGAAATTATACCTTAAACATACATGGATCCTATACTCTATCCAGGTTATTTGAGATCAGCTGGCTGGATCCTATGCTCTATCCAGGTTATTTGAGATCAGCTGGCTGGATCCTATGCTCTATCCAGGTTATTTGAGATCAGCTGGCTGGATCCTATGCTCTATCCAGGTTATTTGAGATCAGCTGGCTGGATCCTATGCTCTATCCAGGTTATTTGAGATCAGCTGGCTGGATCCTATGCTCTATCCAGGTTATTTGAGATCAGCTGGCTGGATCCTATGCTCTATCCAGGTTATTTGAGATCAGCTGGCTGGATCCTATGCTCTATCCAGGTTATTTGAGATCAGCTGGCTGGATCCTATGCTCTATCCAGGTTATTTGAGATCAGCTGGCTGGATCCTATGCTCTATCCAGGTTATTTGAGATCAGCTGGCTGGATCCTATGCTCTATCCAGGTTATTTGAGATCAGCTGGCTGGATCCTATGCTCTATCCAGGTTATTTGAGATCAGCTGGCTGGATTCTATGCTCTATCCAGGTTATTTGATATCAGCTGGCTCGATCCTATGCTCTATCCAGGTTATTTGAGATCAGCTGGCTGGATCCTATGCTCTATCCAGGTTATTTGAGCCAACATCACTGTTCTTGCAGAGTTCTACGAGAAAGTAACGGCCTTCAAGTCGCGTGGCATTAAGGTGCTGGTTGCGATTGGAGGCTGGAATGACTCGGCTGGTGACAAGTACAGCAGGTTGGCCAACAACCCGGCAGCGCGCGCGAGATTCATTGCACATGTCACGCAGTTTATCAAAGACAACAACTTTGACGGACTTGACCTTGACTGGGAATACCCCAAGTGAGTTATTTATTTATTTATTTGTTTATTTTCTCCAACTGAACATAGAAATATGTGATGAGGCATATGGCGATATAAAAAATTAAAAAGGTCACAAAAAGGTCAATAAATAATCACAATATCACTTAAGTTCGTGAACAGTTGCAACGGTGTTGGTGATTATTCTTATTTTAAAGTTTTGCATATTGGTTTATTTGTTAAAATTACAAAATTTGGTTAAAAAAATGGTTGAGAATTGTTTTGATTTTTATGTTATTTGTAAAACTGACCCTACGCGACATTCTTACGGAAATTTGATGATTTCAAAGTTTAATTTCGTGTGAAACTTGTTGGCAATATTTTTTGAATCGTTGGTTTGTCGCGGGCAAAGACCATAGATAGGGTCGCGGGTGTTGTTCTAACCTCAATGTTTGACAGGTGCTGGCAAGTCTGACCTCAATGTTTGACAGGTGCTGGCAAGTCGACTGCAAGAAAGGTCCCGACTCGGACAAAGCTGCGTTCTCCGCGCTCGTCCGCGAACTGCGCGTTGCATTCCAGATGCTCGGACTTCTGCTGTCGGCGGCTGTCAGTCCAAGCAAGGTCGTCGTAGATGCAGGTCGGTAGAAGGATTCAAAGCACGTCGCCATTTTGTGACACTTTAGAGACGTTTTTTATGCTATTTTTGTGTAATTTGCATTTATTTCTAAACCATTTTATACCATTTTGTGTCATTTAGTTCCTTTTTTGTGCCACTTTGGAGACACTTTGTGTAATTCTGTCATTTTGTAACACTTAAGAGATGTTTTTTATGCTGTTTTGTGTCATTTTATGCCGCTACTTAAGAGCAAACAGGCGTGTTCTCAGACAGTTTTTCTATCTGCAGGTAGTCGTATTTATTTCACAAATTTTTATTAACTCTTATCGCTTTCCATCCGATCACACGTTATACATGAAACAAACTTTTAAATCAGCAATTGCGTTCGTAGTTAAAACTCTTCTACAGTTCCGTCATTTTCAGGAGATTTTTGATTGTCGGGTATTTTGTTGTTCTTGTATCGTGTTTCCTAAGAACAAATAACTCCTTGTCATTGTTGACTTAACCTTTCAATGATGATTTTTTTGGCGTTCTGTCGTGCGACCGAACCGAGAATCCTAGCGCAACTAATCAATTCTCATAACTTATAATATTCAGAGAAGTAGAGGTAATGTTCCTTACGATGGTTTTTAGACTCATGTCTACTTGATGTAAAATTAGCACTAGTTTTAACAAAAACTATTTCAACTGGGTTTTCAATGCTAAGTGAAAAACAACTGAATTTCCCAACGTTTTGTAACTTGTACCTGTTACTTTTTACCTAAAACTGAATTTGTTAAAAATTTATGTTTTTTCCAAACACATAATTGGTTAGTTGGTAAAAAACTCCAATGTGTTCGGGATTTTATTTCAGAAAATACAAAATACATTAGTTTTTGAGTTATTGACCCTGATTATTTTATTTAGATGCATTTAGGAAGCTTGAACTTGGTAATTGTTATAATTTTGTGTGGTTATTTTGTTATTGGAAAATTGTCAGGACTGCTCTTACCCTTGATAAAGTAACAGGTACAAGTTACGAAACGTTGGGAAATTTAGTTGTTCTTCACTTAGCATTCAAAACCCAGTTGAAATAGTTTGTGTTAAAACGTTCCTTACGTTTGAATTTGAAAACGTTGTTATTTGTTCCAGGTTATGACGTGCCCTCGTTGGCTGCCGATCTCGACTGGATCGCAGTCATGTGCTACGATTATCACGGTCAGTGGGACAAGATCACGGGCCACGTTGCCCCGATGTACGTTCACCCTGAAGACGTCGACGTCACCTTCAACTCGGTGAGTCGCCAACACGACCAACATTTGAAAATTTGCACATTTTTTTTTTCGTGAAAAGAACATTGGAAAACACAAATAAACATCGGAGTTTATACTTCCCAATGTAGACAATATTTTGAATAAATATGAAAAGTTGAAAGTATGTTTTAATCTCAAAATAAATACTTCTTGCAGCTAAGCCACGAAATGAAAAGTGTATCAAATGAAGTATATTTGTTTAGCTGCAATATAAATTATAAAAATATTCATATAAGTTTAGTCATTGTAATAATCATAAGGCATTATCACCGATGACGATGATAAACAATTATTTGGTAGTTAAAAATTGTTTTAGCCTTGTCTTAAAATTAAATATTTTCTCAACATTTCTGAAAAAATAATCGGGCAGAGAATTTAAAAACAGTATCAAATGGAGTAACTTTTGAATTTGATTGATTGATTGATTGATTTCCTTTATTGGCTTAAATAAATAAAACATTTAATAAAAATAATTATTATTTTTTTATCTCGATTGACCATTATGGTATGAGAATGTCAAGGGGTTTTCCAATTTACAAGCCATGAATGCCATAAGGGATCATCAGGATAATACATAAAAGTAATACAAATAAAATACAGTTTTAATGAATACGATGATCTTGTCCGCAGAACTTCTCCATCAACTACTGGCTGCAGCTCGGAGCTCCGCCCCAGAAGTTGGTGATGGGGATGCCGATGTACGGACAGAGCTTCTCGTTGGCGGACAACTCTAAGCACGGACTCAACGCGGCAACGTACGGCGGCGGCGAGGCGGGAGAAGCAACGCGAGCACGAGGATTCCTCTCATACTACGAAGTAAGTTGCGGGGAAAGGAAACACAATTAACAAAAACTATTTCAACTGGGTTTTCAATGCTAAGTGAAGAACAACTAAATTTCCCAACGTTTCGTAACTTGTACCTGTTACTTTATCAAGGGTAAAAGCAGTCCTGACAATTTTCCAATAACAAAAGAACCACATAAAATTATAACAATTACCAAGTTCAAGCTTCCTAAATTGGAAATGTTGAGAAATTTAGTCGTTCTTCACTCAGCATTCAAAACCCAGTTAAAATAGTTTTTGTTAAAACTAGTGCTAAGTTTACATCAAGTAGACTTGAGTTTTTGTTAAAACTAGTGCTAAGTTTACATCAAGTAGACTTGAGTTTTTGTTAAAACTAGTGCTAAGTTTACATCAAGTAGACTTGAGTTTTTGTTAAAACTAGTGCTAAGTTTACATCAAGTAGACTTGAGTTTTTGTTAAAACTAGTGCTAAGTTTACATCAAGTAGACTTGAGTTTTTGTTAAAACTAGTGCTAAGTTTACATCAAGTAGACATGAGTTTTTGTTAAAATTAGTGCTAAGTTTACATCAAGTAGACATGAGTCTAAAAACTATCAAGTAAATACATTGTTCGTATTTATGTAATATTTTTTTGATATAATTTAGCGCGAGCGCTATTCCGCAGGTAATATGATTGGTATACAAAATAAAAGAAGATATTAATGTTGAAATTGTCAACATATAAGTACATCCATCTATTTTCATTCCTATGCGATAACAGCTCTTAATTTCCTACCGTTTTTAACATTTTGATTTATTCACGTTAAAGTTGCACGGTTTTTGCACACAATCGATACTTCGTTAGCAGATAACTTTGCTCTTTATTCAGGTAACAAGCTGAAACTTTCACGAGAAGTTCGTATATATATATATCGTTGCTGGCTCTTCATTTCATCTCGTGCTTTCTGATCCCTTTCCTGACCTCAATAGGACCAGAAAAAGATAAAAAAATCCACCATTCTTCCTGAGTCCCTGTTTAGTTGACCCTGATCGCAGACCCCTATCACCGTGCCATGGTCTTCTTTGCCTATACTATTGGCTATTGCTTATTACCGTGGTCTTGTTTGCAGATCTGCCACCGGATACAGAAGCAGGGCTGGACGGTGGTGAAAGATCCCGATGGTCGCATCGGACCATACGCGTACCTGCGAGACCAGTGGGTCAGCTTCGATGACATCGCGATGATCAAATACAAGAGCGAGTTCATTCGTAGACTCGGGCTCGGTGGCGGCATGATTTGGTGAGACTTTAACTTATTTATTTATTTATTTAATGTAGCGTACAATTACATAGTAGTTGTGTGAGCCTAAGTGCTGAGGTACATTTGCGATATCAGATCCCATACAAATAATTGTTTAGTTGGTACAAAACACCAATTTTTTCAGGATTTTATTTCAGGAAATACAAAATACGTTAGTTTTTTTAGTTATTGACCCTGATTATTTTATTTAGATGCATTTAGGAAGCTTGAGCTTGGTAATTGTTATAATTTTATGTGGTTCTTTTGTTATTGGAAAATTGTCAGGACTGCTCTAACCCTTGATAAAGTTACAGGTACAAGTTACGAAACGTTGGGAAATTTAATTGTTCTTCACTTAGCATTCAAAACCCAGTTGAAATATTTACGAAATCTTGCTGGGTTTTCTTCGGAATATCTTGTAATGCTTTTCGTTCGGAATTGTCAGGGCGCTCGACTTGGACGACTTCAAGAACGACTGCGGCTGCGAGAAATACCCGCTGCTGAAGACGATCAACCGAGTTCTCCGCGGCTACCCAAGCCCCGCCCCTCTCTGCGAACTCACCGGCAACAGCCTCAAGATCGGTAAGCATTCAACTCGACACGGCTTCACTGGAGAAGATAACCATAGTTTTTTATGTGTTTTATTATTTTGTACAATATAACCGTCTCAAAAATTGATGCCCAAACTGGGTTTCGAACCCCGATCTCCACCTGTCGCAGGTGTTGCTTTAACCAATTGAGCTACTTGAACCCCGATCTCCACCTGTCGCGGGTGTTGCTCTAACCAATTGAGCTACTTGGACCCTGATCTCCACCTGTCGCGGGTGTTGCTCTAAACAATTGAGCTACTTGAACCCCGATCTCCACCTGTCACGGGTGTTGCTCTAACCAATTGAGCTACTTGGACCCCGATCTCCACCTGTCACGGGTGTTGCTCTAACCAATTGAGCTACTTGGACCCCGATCTCCACCTGTCGCGGGTGTTGCTCTAACCAATCGAGCTACTTGGACCCCGATCTCCACCTGTCGCAGGTGTTGCTCTAACCAATTGAGCTACTTGGACCCTGGCTTTTTGAGACAATTTTGGTGTATTTGATGAGATTTGATGATTAATATTTGATAATTTGGGCATCAATTTTTGAGACAGTCAGTGTACATAATAACAAAATACCCCGTGCATTGCAAGCGTTTACAATTTAAAAAAGATTTCGTCTAAAAAAAAATCATACATGTGTTTCTTTGCTCTCTTTGGACCAAACGGCCAATCAATTTTGATGAAACTTTCAGGACACTCCATCGAAGACCAGGGCCAATATTGGTAGAAGGTTTGAGTTTTTTGAGCGTTGGAGTGTTTTTCTTGCAGTTGTCCCGGATCGAGCCCAGGCTCCGGACTTTATCGCCGCGCTGGCGCCCGGATCGGGGGCCGGAGCTTGCGTTCCCGGCGCATTCGTGGCGCATCCTAGCGACTGCAACAAGTACTTTGTTTGTCAGTTCGATCAGCTGGTCACCCAATCATGTCCGTCAAGTCTGCACTGGAACAAGGTACAAAAACAAATAAAAAAATGTATTTAAAATTTTCATCAGAGTAAAAACTTCCAACTTCTCAAAAATTGCTGCAAGCGTTTGCAAGTTAAATCAGAATTCACGGAATCAAATCGCATCCAACGTCAAATTGTAGTTATTCGAGTTTGACAGGTTGTGACGTGATAAAGCGTCACTAGAATCAGAGTGACTGTGAGTATTCACAGCCTCTTGGTTCTACTCCTTGGATATCTGTCATTCTCATCAAATACACTAAAATCGTCTCAAAAGTCAGTGGCCAAGTAGTTCAATTGGTTAGAGCAACACCCGTGACAGGTGGAGATCGGGGTCCAAGTAGCTCAATTGGCTAGAGCAACACCCACGACAGGTGGAGATTGGGGTCCAAGTAGCTCAATTGATTAGAGCAACACCCGCGACAGGTGGAGATCGGGGTCCAAGTAGCTCAATTGGTTAGAGCAACACCCGCGACAAGTGGAGATCGGGGTTCAAGTCCCCGTTTGGGCATCAATTTTTGAGACGGTTAAAGTGTTCATAATAATAAAAATGAAATAATATTAACAAAAAACTTTGCCTATTGCAAGTATTTGCAATTTAAAACTGGATTTTTAAATGCTCAGTAAAACTGATTTGCTTTGCAACTTGTGCCTGCTGCTTTATCAGTTGTACATCACAAATAATTCAAAACTTAAACAGTAACTCCAACGTTATCCAGGATCATTGCGATTGGCCGGAAAACGCTCGATGCTCAAGTTTGAGCGACGCTCTCGACCCTGCGGGGATTCCCGTTGCCGTGCCAACAACCCCCACAACCACCGCGGTTGCCACGACAACGACAACAACGATGACAACAACAACGAGTCATTGGCCAACAGTGGCGCCACCTGTTGACACCGGCTACAAGGTCGTCTGCTATTTCACCAACTGGGCGTGGTACAGGTGAGAAAAAAAACACAAACGCATTGTTTCATTATTAAAACTAGAATCAGCCCACCTGTGGCTGACCGAGACCATCCTAACCTTAAAACGACTTGTGTTTGTTGATTGTTTTTAGACTCATGTCTACTTGATGTAAACTTAGCACTAGTTTTAACAAAAACTATTTCAACTGGGTTTTGAATGCTAAGTGAAGAACAACTGAATTTCCCAACGTTTCGTAACTTGTACCTGTTACTTTATCAAGGGTAAGAGCAGTCCTGACAATTTTCCAATAACAAAATACATTAGTTTTTGAGTTATTGACCCTGGTTATTTTATTTAGATGCATTTAGGAAGCTTGAACTTGGTGATTGTTATAATTTTTTGTGGTTTTTTTGTTATTGGGAAATTGTCAGGACTGCTCTTACCCTTGATAAAGTAACAGGAACAAGTTACGAAACGTTGGGACATTTAGTTGTTCGTCACTTAGCATTGAAAACCCAGTTGAAATAGTTTTTGTTAAAACTAGTGCTAAGTTTACATCAAGTAGACTTGAGTTTTTGTTTAAACTAGTGCTAAGTTTACATCAAGTAGACTTGAGTTTTTGTTAAAACTAGTGCTAAGTTTACATCAAGTAGACTTGAGTCACCAAGAAAACCAACATATCTTGTATTTTCTGATATAAAGCTTGTTTTTGTTGTATTGTTTTTGCAGACAGGGCGAGGGCAAGTACACTCCCGACGACATCGACGCAGATCTCTGTACTCACATCGCGTACGGCTTCGCAGTTCTCGACGGCAACACGTTGACCGCAAAACCTCACGACTCTTGGGCCGACCTCGACAACGGTAAACAAACGTCGCGGCTTTTGTAGCCAACGGCTGCTGTCACGTGCATCGTATTTGTTGGCTTGTAATTCCAGCTTTCAGTATTATAACAAAACCTATTTCAACTGGGTTTTGACAATTTTACCAACTTTTTTTTATTCCGTCTCAAAAATTGATGCTCAAATGGGGACATTTTCGCTATCATAATCGGGGTTCGAGTCCCCGTTTGGATATCAATTTTTGAGACGGTTTTGAGGCAATCCCTGCGCATTGCAAGCGTTTGCAATTTAAATCAGATTTCATCCAAAAATTACCAACTTTTATTTTTTTTTATTAATTGGATTTTCCTAGTTTTGGGTTGAACGCCCTGTGACATTACATCAGATACTTCAGTAGTTTACATCATTTATAAAATTTCCCTTGAAAATTTCAATATTTCATGACCCAACGCTACCATGGCAAAAAAAAAAGTTCCCATATTTTGCCAATTTGTTCGGGATTTTATTTCAGAAAATACAAAATACATTAGTTTTTTAGTTATTGACCCTGATTATTTTATTTAGATGCATTTAGGAAGCTTGAACTTGGTAATTGTTATAATTTTTTGTGGTTCCTTTGTTATCAGAAAATTGTCAGGACTGCTCTTACCCTTGATAAAGTAACAGGTACAAGTTACGAAACGTTGGGAAATTTAGTTGTTCTTCACTTAGCATTCAAAACCCAGTTGAAATAGTTTTTGTTAAAACTAGTGCTAAGTTTACATCAAGTAGTACATCGTCTAAAAACAATCGTAGGCTAGAATTAGACGTCTCAAATTTAATTTTTTCCAACAAATTTCAAAGGTTTTGTTGTACCTTTTCCTGAATTTTGTTCAGATAATAAGATTGATGAGAATTGTTTGGAAGAGAGAAAAAAATATAAGAAATTTAAGTCGTTTTTCTTTGTTAACATTGTATTGCCGTGGTTCTGACTTCACCTCCGTCTCTGCGACCGGCAGCTTTCTACCGCAAGGTGGTCGAACTGAAACGCAAGGGAATCAAGGTCGTGCTCGCGCTTGGCGGCTGGAACGACTCGCTCGGTGACAAATACTCACGGCTCGTTAACAATCCCGCGGCGCGCGCCAAGTTCGTGGCTCACATAACGGGGTTCGTTGAACAGCACGGCTTCGATGGGCTCGATCTCGACTGGGAATACCCGAAGTGTTGGCAGGTAGGTGGGGCTTACCTGGATACCAGCTCCAATACCACCTCCAATACAACTTCCAATACCAGACCAGTACAACCTCCAATACCAGCCAATACCAGACCAGTAAAACCAATACACCCCAAATTTTTCTTAAAACTCCTCCAAAACCACCACTCCAAAACAGTAATGTAGAATATGAGGTATTTACAAAAATTTACTCTAGCAAATGTCCTATTCATTAAACTGCCAATGAACATTTTGCCTCATTTGTCTTGGCTAATCGTCACTGTCAACCAAACATGTTACTCTTAGCAGTTTCTCTTCTCAGGATCTGAATACCGTAAAACCATTTTGAAATTACCTGTCCCAACTGATTCAAAATTTTACTTACATCAATTACTGTTAATTACTGTTAATTACTGTAATTGTAATTGTCCCTTTATTTGTCCATAAATCACAAAGTTTACGGTCATGTTTACAGTCAAGTTCAAAAGCATGTGGATTCATCAAAAAATAAAACACCTTATATTTAAAAATAATTAACAAAAACAAATTGTAATACTAACATACTTAATCTTGATTGCTGTATGCCTGTATTGTCAATAAGCTTGGAAATAAGTGATGATTATCCAGCGTTTAAAGTGTTTTGAAATCAACGATTTGATTGGCAGGTCGACTGTAACCTTGGACCCGACTCCGACAAGCAAGGGTTTGCATCGCTCGTACGCGAGATCAGCGAGACGTTCAAACCTCGCGGTCTTCTGCTGTCGTCTGCCGTATCACCATCCAAAGTAGGTCACTTGCATCAAAACATGGTTCTAAGAGATCAGCTGGCTGGATCCTAAGCTCTATCCAGGTTATTTGAGATCAGCTGGCTGGATCCTATGCTCTATCCAGGTTATTTGAGATCAGCTGGCTGGATCCTATGCTCTATCCAGGTTATTTGAGATCAGCTGGCTGGATCCTATGCTCTATCCAGGTTATTTTAGATCAGCTGGCTGGATCCTATGCTCTACCCAGGTTATTTGAGATCAGCTGGCTGGATCCTATGCTCTATCCAGGTTATTTAAGATCAGTTGGCTGGATCCTATGCTCTATCCAGGTTATTTGAGATCAGCTGGCTGGATCCTATGCTCTACCCAGGTTATTTGAGATCAGCTGGCTGGATCTTAAGCTCTATCCAGGTTATTTGAGATCAGCTGGCTGGATCCTATGCTCTATCCAGGTTATTTGAGATCAGCTGGCTGGATCCTATGCTCTATCCAGATTATTTGAGATCAGCTGGCTGGATCCTATGCTCTATTCAGGTTATTTGAGATCAGCTGGCTGGATCCTATGCTCTATCCAGGTTATTTGAGATCAGCTGTCTGGATTTTATGCTCCATCCAGGTTATTTGAGATCAGCAGACTGGATCCTATGCTCTATCTATGTTATTTGAGATCAGTGTTAGTAACATTAGCATCACTTACAGGTGGTTATCGACTCTGGCTACGACGTCCCCGCGTTGTCCCGTTACTTCGATTGGATCTCCGTCATGACGTACGACTTCCACGGCCACTGGGACAAGCAGACGGGGCACGTGGCGCCGCTGTACTACGTCCCGGGAGACACGTACGACTACTTCAACGCGGTGAGCACATTTTACAAATTGTTTTCATAATTTCGACCGATTTTACTCGCAATCGAGCTACTTCGACATCATTTCACAAAGCGAAAATACTTGGAAAAAGGTTATAACACCAACACCGGCAAATATTCCTTCGTTACTGACGGTGTTTGCCACTGGAACGGACCGCTAAAGGTAGTTGTGGATCCTCTATCAGAAACCGTCCAAGCATTTCAGTGTATAGTTGTTTGTTTGTATGGTTTTTATTTAGCTTTTTTAGCTATTAAAAAAAATAGAACAATGTTTCATTACATTTTTCTCTTCGTCCTCTTTAATTTTCTCGTACAATTTAGTCTTAAATTCACTTATAGTTTTTATATTCCTAATTTCCTTCGACAATTTATTATAATCACTTTGGTTAATACTGTATTTAATTTAAAAGACTTAACAAATATATTATTCCTATTCCTAGTATTATGATTATGAATGCTATGTTGGCTACTGACAGGTTACATGGTAATTGTATGGGGTTATAGAATAAGTTTACAATTTTCTTACATTTCTTAAATGTAAGAAATGTACTATTTTCACCTGGCTGAAGAGCAGTAATCGGTAACTAAATAAATACATTTTTGAGAGGATTTTAGTGTTTTTGTTTAGAGGTTGTTAGTGTTCCCAGTCAACAAAGCGTTGTGTTTCTCCGCAGAACTTCTCAATCAACTACTGGCTGTCCGCTGGAGCGCCGGCGTCCAAGATCGTGATGGGAATGCCGATGTACGGACAGAGCTTCACACTGCGCGATTCTGACACGAAGGAAGTCAACGCCCAGGCGTCCGGGCCCGGGCAGGCCGGGGAGTTCACGAGAGCTGCCGGTTTCCTGGCTTACTACGAGGTGGGTTGTCATGGCAATCGAAACGATACAACTTTGTTACCGAACTTTAGGGACAAATTTGTCTCAAGTTGCATTGGAGATTCTTTATTTCTTTATTTACCTTTCGAAAGTCGTACGCCTCGCGCTGCTTTTGGTATTTTCGGTTCACCATAAGCTCTTTTAAATTTTTATTGTCAACATTTTGCAAAGAAAACTAGATCTGAAAGTTTCAATTGACACTTATGTAAATGACAGTCCATCTATTTCAAGAAGGATATTTGCTGAGCATGTAATTACATAACTGACCATGGAACTGATTGATTCAAAAAGCGTAGCTGATCTAAGTTGAATTTTTTCGAATGTTTCGTACGAAGTTCATCCAATCGGTCCAAAGTTTGACGGACAGAGAACAGAACTCTCGTGAACAAAAACAAAACAAATAAACATTTCCTATTTTTGATTTATTCCCAGGTTATGATTGACTTATCCAATGAACTTTCACCGTTTCACCCGCGATAAACTGACAGGCGTTTGACGACGAAAACATTTGTTGTTTTTTATTTAGCATTCAAAAACACACTTTTTTCCCATAAAAACCCTGCCGTGTTCAGCCTACTCACGCTTTTCACACGCCTGGCTCTAGATCTGCGACAACGTCAAGAACAAAGGCTGGAACGTGGTCCGAGATCCCGAGGCCAGGATTGGACCGTACGCCGTCAAGGGTGACCAATGGGCTTCCTACGACGACGTGGAGGACATTCGAAGGAAGGTATGTGTACACCCCTGACTGCTGGGGATATTTACTTGGATACTAAGGTACCTTTAGTTCAAGAAGTTTATACTCTTTTATACTTTCTAATTTTCTGATATAAATCGGTAACGTAAAATTGGAGTTATTCGAGTTTGACAGGTTGTGACGTGATATAGCGTCACTAGAATCAGAGTGACTGTGAGTATTCACAGCCTCTTGGTTCTACTCCTTGGAGATCTGTCATTCTCATCAAATACACTAAAATCGTTTCAAAAAGCCAGTGTTCAAGTAGCTCAATTGGTTAGAGCAACACCCACGATAGGTGGAGATCGGGGTCCAAGTAGCTCAATTGGTTAGAGCAACACCCACGATAGGTGGAGATCGGGGTCCAAGTAGCTCAATTGGTTAGAGCAACACCCGCGATAGGTGGAGATTGGGTTTCGAGTCCGCGTTTGGGCATCAATTTTTGAGACGGTTATAGTGTTGATAATAATAAAATACCCCGCGCATTGCAAGCGTTTGCAATTTAAATCAGATTACATCCTAATACAGCAATGAATCCAACGTCAAATTGGAGTTATTCGAGTTTGACAGGTTGTAACGTGATATAGCGTCACTAGAATCAGAGTGACTGTGAGTATTCACAGCCTCTTGGTTCTACTCCTTGTAGATCCGTCATTCATATGAAATTCCAGATGGTTATATTTAAAACAAGATCAAGTGCAGGGTTATTTTATTTCGTATTTTTGACATGCGATAAAACCCGTGTCGTTCCGGTTCAGTCTCGCTTCATCAAGTCGCTGGGTCTCGGCGGCGGAATGATCTGGGCGCTCGACTTGGACGACTTCCGGGGCCGATGCGGCTGCGGTAAACATCCGCTGCTGCGTACGATCAACAGCGAGCTGCGCGGCACGGCGACCGGAGAAACGAGGGACTGCACCTGATTGGACGACCGAAATACGGGGAAAATACGATAGACGCGAGGGGAATATTATTCTCACGTAACCAAGGGACCGGATACGTTACCAACTGGAGGGATCATTTGAGATTTTAACATTTTTGTTTGCTGTATAAACCAGGAGCTTAATGTGACAGACTTATGTCTATTTTATCTGATCTTATCATTAGTTTAGTCTCACTCTATTTAAACTGGGTTTTGATTGCGAAGCAAAAAACACAAATTTTGTATTTGAAACCAAGTTTAAATAGTTTTTGTCAAATGCTAAAGATTTGCTAAAAACCCATTTGTCTGCATTAAAAAAATATATTCCTCGTTAACTTAATGACATGGAATCTTTTAAATGTATCGTATTTAACAAACCCTCGGAGAAGTTGTTGTCTTTTTGGTCTGAGATCTTTGAGCAATTTAAGTTTGTTGTGAATTTATAATCAAAAATCCCTATGATACAAAGTTGGTATAGATGAAAATTAGTCGTATATACGATTTGATATTTTTATTTCTTTGAAGAAATGCAACGAATGAAAATTTCGACTCTCAAATGTTAAGCATTTTGGCCAAAAGTGGCCTTGCCATTTTTGACGAGGTCAATTTTCTGACTTTGTTCGAAACAAAAAAGACAAGCATGTTTTAGATTAGTCAGTTTTTGTTAAGTTAGTTTATTTCTAGTTTGTTTTTTTAGCGACACGTTAAAATATTCTCGCAGCTTAGCAGGATGAATTCTTGCCATTTATGTCTTTAGTGATTCAACTTTGATTTTAAGTAATTATTATTATTTTTGTCGACGCTTCTAAAAGTAGAGAATCTCAGCGGAATTTTTCGCTTTCGATCAGTTTCTAGCTACAAACGCTTCGTCTCAACAGAGAGACAATGCCAATTGGTTGGATTTGCAAAAGAGACAATGTCGATTGGTTGGATTTGCAAAAGAGACAATGCCGATTGGTTGGATTTGCAAAAGAGACAATGCCAATTGGTTGGATTTGCAAAAGAGACAATGCCAATTGGTTGGATTTACAAAAGAGACAATGCCAATTGGTTGGATTTGCAAAAGAGACAATGCCAATTTACTTTCTCTTACACTTAAGTCAATGATATTTTCAAATAAAGTTTTCTTGTAAGTTTTGTTTTTTGTTTCACTGTCACCATACGCACGATCTAGTCCATCTCAGGTCCTCAAAGTGTTGGAAGGTGGTACGTAGGTACGTACAATAGCCGAGATAAATAAATAAATAAAAACCAGCCATTAACCTCATTCATAACCAAACCTAGGAGCTAACTTCACATAGAGCCAAAAAGGCGCATATAAAGCCCCTGTTAAACGGTAACATTTTGGATCATCTTGAGGCAAACTTACAAAACTTGCAGCTGCATGTGCCAAGTAAATAAAACTTCATAAAAGTGTCGTCCGTTATTGCTTTGTAATTTTTGTAGGAAGTGAATGAAACCAGTTGTTAATTATAAATCATGTCAACGGTAATTTTTTCTTTATGAATCCTCAAAGGTAGGCCACCCATCGTACATTTGTGTGCTAAGGTTATGTCTACAACCCAGGCGTTGGGAGTCGAGGAACTCTGAGAATTCTCAGGAGAAAATCAAGAAAAAGGTGGTGAGTTTTCATCGCAGGTAAAAATAGGGGTGTGCATTCGACTCCCCTTGAAATTCTACCCCTGTTGACACCCCTCGCGGGTCAAAATCCGTCACTCGAATTTTGTTTAAAATATTGAAAAAAACATCATACTTTAGCCGCTATATTGATTTAAAAATTGAAAACTAGAAGAACTCCCTTAATATTAATCTGAGACAAAAACAGGGGATTGCATTCGACTCCCCTTGAAATTCTACCCCTGTGGGTCAAAATCCGTCACTCGAATTTTTGTTTGAAATATTGAAAAAAATCGTGGAATAACCCCTTACGTTTTTTCTTGATTTTGAAGATTCGCCCATACTTTGGTCTTAGGGGTAGTTTGCACCCCCGGACATGATAGGCTATTTAGATTTTGCGTAAACATCATACTTTAGCCGCTATATTGATTTTAAACATTAAAACTAAAATAACTCCCTTAATATTAATCTGAGACAAAAACAGGGGGTTGCATTCGACTCCCCTTGAAATTCTACCCCTGTTGACATCCCTCGCGGGTCAAAATCCGTCACTCGAATTTTTGTTTGAAATATTGAAAAAAATCGTGGACCAACCCCTTACGTTTTTTGTTGATTTTCGAAGATTCGCCCATACTGTGGTCTAGGGGGTAGTTTGCACCCCCGAACACGATGGGCTATTTAGATTTTGCGTAAACATCATACTTTAGCCGCTATATTGATTTAAAATTTTAAAACTAGAATAACTCCCTTAATAATAATCTGAGACAAAAACAGGGGGTTGCATTCGACTCCCCTTGAAATTCTACCCCTGTTGACATCCCTCGCGGGTCAAAATCCGTCACTCGAATTTTTGTTTGAAATATTGAAAAAAATCGTGGACCAACCCCTTACGTTTTTTGTTGATTTTCGAAGATTCGCCCATACTGTGGTCTAAGGGGTAGTTTGCACCCCCGAACACGATGGGCTATTTAGATTTTGCGTAAACATCATACTTTAGCCGCTATATTGATTTAAAATTTTAAAACTAGAAGAACTCCCTTAATATTAATCTGAGACAAAAACAGGGGGTTGCATTCGACTCCCCTTGAAATTCTACCCCTGTTGACACCCCTAGCGGGTCAAAATTTGTCCTTTTAGTTTCCACTCAACAAATTGTCTATTGTACAGTGCATAGGTTTTAGTGCAAAATTGTATATTTTATTGTATATTTGTACATTGACTTTTGGACTGTCCTCATATCATTTATGTGATCCTGTCGACGCTAAAAATTCAAATAAAAAAAATAATAATAATAAAAAAATATTGAAAAAATCAATGGACTCGAAAATCTCGAATTTTGAAGATTCGCCGATACTGTGGTCTAATGGGTAGTTTGCACCCCCGAACACAGTGGGCTGTTTAGATTTTGCGTAAATCGAATACTTCGGCCGTTACAACTGCTTTTAATTTATAAACTTGATTAACACCGTCAGTTTTAAGCTGAGAAGAAAAAATATATAAAAAATATATATAAAATATATAAAAAATATTGGCGAGGACAAGAAATTTAAAGAAGCAGTCACAGAAATTTTATTAAGCAGGACACTGTATTCCCTACAAGAATTTTAGCTGTGAAATGTTTATTGTATATTATTGACTTATTCCACGACATTGTATGTTTAATTTGAATAAAAAGAAATATTATTATTATTATTATTAAAACAGGGTAGCATTTGACTACCCTTGAAATTCCACTCCGTTTGACAGCTCATGCATTCCTTAATTGTGTATTCTGTAGCATTAAGATGTGTTTGGTTAAATAGGGTATTTCCTATTTTCCTAATGCACGTCTCGTTTTTATTTCGAACGCGGTTGATCATTTGAATTTTTTGTTTTTTTTTTGTTGTGAATGGCAGCCCTGCTTGACGTAGACGGTATTGGTGAAGTGCCTACTTCCTAACAGCTCTGCTCGCGAGCACGTTTTCTCTATTTCAATATATCCAATATTCTTTCTAATTACGGTACTATGTCATCTAGAATATTGTCAGTCTGGTTCTGCAAGATTTCTCAGCTTATGAGATTGATAATTTTGTCCTTTTTTGGGTAAGTCTCTTAAAATAGTCGTTATATTCAATCTGGTAGAGTTATGGTACCTCGTAACATATATCTCTTTTATTACGTTTGGAAATAAATTCCTTCCCAGGCGAGTGTTTCCTATAGTTATTGGTCCTATAATACCTATGGCCTTTAGAGGGCTCTTTCAAGACTCATAAAAGAATCTGGATTTTAGCTGCAGTGAAACACTCGGAGTCCAATAACCGATTTTTGCAATCGGACGGTTAGTTTCCTTTTACCAACCCTAGCATAGCTTTCCATTTTTTTAGTGAGTGTTGCTTTGCTTATAGGTTACCGCTGATGTCGATAAGTCGCAAGCTAAGTCACAAGATTGCTGCTATGAGACATACACTCAGCAATGGAGCAAGTTATTTTTGTACCTGGCAGCCAGTTTCAGAAACTTACCATTGCAATGCTGTCACGAGACCATGGAACTGCAGTCCTCTACAGGTGACTTTTGATGCTAATTCTGCCAGTTCTAACTGCATTTGTTGAATGGAAGACATTGCCCCTGGCTGTGCTCCAGATTGCAGCTTCATATGGGTAAAATGTCAAATATTTTGTCTATAATATCAACTTCTCTTTGTCTGTAAGTTGATATCTCCTGCTGTCTGGCGGCCACCAACAATCCAATATCACCGACTGATGTCATCGGGTAGACTACGCTTGAACTTACGCTTGGAAAGATCAAGCTGCTTCGGTTGAAGAATGGACCAGTGTGGGGGTCTTGTCCAATGAAAGAGATTTACCAGTGTCCAAAGCAAGTGCACCTAACTAAAGGTACTTGTACGTATTCCTATTTAACTAACAGATAATAGTAAAGATAACTGTGAAGGGTTGAGTTCACAAGAGAGTCTGTTTCTGAACATCTGCTATCTAGCAAATTGCAGGATGAATGAATTTTATATTTATTTATTTTAAGCAGATTTGCACATTTTGAACAGTGTCTTCAAAATGTCTCACCATCTTGGCATTTCAGATCTAACAATATATCTTTAAACAACTTCCTAAAACTATCAACATACTTTATCACCTGTTCCCAATCACTTAAACCCATTCCATAATTCAACGCCTGTTTTTTCAATTCTAATACCTTTCCACATTTTCTTCCCTTGTCTATTTTGCTATATGTCAGCTAAACCTGCAAAATTAATCATTTTTATCTTTGATCGTAAGGCCTGCGATCATTTGAATCCAGTTTTTGTTTTGGTATTAATTGATTCTTTATTGCAGCAAACCCAACCCAAGGATGGCTACTAGCACCAGCAACACATTGTTGGATGCATTAGAGATTCAAGAAACATCAACTCACTTGCAACAGCTTTGAATACAACTTTACACAAGGTTAGTTGAAGTTCATACAATTGCTCTGATGAGAAACCAACAAGAATCTGTCAATAAGTCGTCAATTCTTTCTTCTAGATTGCTGTCAACGTCTGCTGGAGACCTGCTCTTGTGAAAGACCAACCATAGAGACTGTCCCCAAGTTTCTTTCATCAAAGATTGTCATGTCTACTGAAGGTGAGCAATTCAGAGCAATGCTAGATATCAATATTTTAACAATTGTCACAATTTTTGTCTCAATTCAGGAATTTCTAGAGCATACACTGCCTATAAGAGTGCATGCCAGGTATGTTTTAAAGACTTACTGTCCAGTCGAATGCACTGCCTATAAGAGTGCATGCCAGGTATGTTTTACAGGCTTACTGTCCAGTCGAATGCACTGCCTATAAGAGTGGATGTCAGGTATGTTTTACAGGCTTACTGTCCAGTCGAATGCACTGCCTATAAGAGTGCATGCCAGGTATGTTTTACAGGCTTACTGTCCAGTCGAATGCACAGCCTATAAGAGTGCATGCCAGGTATGTTTTACAGGCTTACTGTCCAGTCGAATGCACTGCCTATAAGAGTGGATGTCAGGTATGTTTTACAGGCTTACTGTCCAGTCGAATGCACTGCCTATAAGAGTGCATGCCAGGTATGTTTTACAGGCTTACTGTCCAGTCGAATGCACTGCCTATAAGAGTGCATGCCAGGTATGTTTTACAGGCTTACTGTCCAGTCGAATGCACTGCCTATAAGAGTGCATGCCAGGTATGTTTTACAGGCTTACTGTCCAGTCGAATGCACTGCCTATAAGAGTGCATGCCAGGTATGTTTTACAGGCTTACTGTTCTGTCAAATGCACTGCCTATAAGAGTGCATGCCAGGTATGTTTTACAGGCTTACTGTCCAGTCGAATGCACTGCCTATAAGAGTGCATGCCAGGTATGTTTTACAGGCTTACTGTCCAGTCGAATGCACTGCCTATAAGAGTGCATGCCAGGTATGTTTTACAGGCTTACTGTCCAGTCGAATGCACTGCCTATAAGAGTGCATGCCAGGTATGTTTTACAGGCTTACTGTCCAGTCGAATGCACTGCCTATAAGAGTGCATGCCAGGTAAGTTTAAACCAGATTTTAGCCAGTTCTAACCAGACGATGGGCATGGCGCTATATTTGCGAATGGATTTTTGAAAAAAAAAACCAGACTAAAAGCTAGCAACATATTTTTTAATTGCTAACTTTTTTCCATTTTCCCTTTTAGGCTAGGTTAGTTTCATCCTGACCTACTCATTCACCCAATTAGTAGAGCCACGATTATATGGTGATGCGCGAAATCGCGAATTGTTCTTATCTCTTGTTATTCTTACAAATGAGTGCGATTCATTGAATTCCCATCTCAAATATGTAAGAAGCTCATCGCGACATAACGCGAAATTCACGAAAAATCATCCATAACAACGAAATCAACTATTTTCCGCGAAATCATCGCGAAATGAGCCTTTTCCCATCCAATTATGTTAAATTTCAGATAATCGGTTTTTTTTTCATTTTTATCAAACCATATTTCACGGAAAATAAATAAACAAATAAAATAACCCGTTTGTTTTTATGCTAAATTAAGAGATAATGAAGCTATTTCACTGAAATATGTGTATTTTGCGAAATAGCCACTTATTTCCATGCAAAATATTTAAAATGTTTATTTTATCTCTCTAAACACACATTTCCATGAATTTGTCATATTCAGGTCTGTTTCTCATCAAATGCTGTCAACATTCCTAAGCTTAGGGGGTAGAAGTAGTGGGGCAAAATGTTTGCAGTAGGAAACCATTGCCATTGGTTGGCTGAATCTTCCCCTCCTTGCCATGTGAGCACCAGCACTACATGCATTCAGTCTATATAGAGATTAGCTGGGATTTCAAATTTCAATGGGGTGTAATAAATCTTTGACTTTTGAGGATCAAACAAAGCAACTCTTTGTGAGTGATGGGTATATTTTGATGTGTGGAATCTGGAACACCAGACTTGTCTGGGAGAAAAAAGACAATCTTGCAAAGTATGTTGTTAGTACCAGGCAGTGGGTCTAATTCAAATTCCAATGGATATGAAAATCTCAAACTTCTCATTTGCAGTTCTGACTTAGCAAACTATTTGGGCCCCAGTGAACAGTGTTGATGCAGAGAGGTTTTTTAGGGAAGCTACCCTTGAAACTTGTTCAATGTTCAGTTTAACAAGTGGTAGGTGTCGCTCTTACTGCCATACAATGTATTTCATGCTGGCATTTATGTAAAATATTGATTTGTGCTATTAATTTTGTTCCAAGTCCCTAACAAATACCGATGTTGAGGACCTACACTAAATATTTGCTTTATTGTAATTATTATTGATCACTTCTTTATTAAAGATCCCAGTGCTTACCCTAAATCTTCATTCCTTTTGAATGTAGATCGCAAAACCCCTTTTTTCTATTTAGCTATAAACGCTAAAATTCAAATAATTAGCACTAAAATTTCGATCAAACTAATGCTAAAAACACGTTTTTTCTTTTTTTCGTCACCTATGTCTGAAATCTGTTATAGACATGAAATTCTGTACTTTTTCCATAACACCGCCATAACACCGAAATCCAAAAAGCTTACCACGAAATTATCGAAATCATAACACCGTAAAATCTTGGCTCTACCAATTAGTATACCATTATTATTGACATTATACATAAGTTATTGTCATATTAGAACCTAAGATTATTATAATTTACAACCTATACTATACCATTAAGCCACTATCCTTACCATTACTACCACTATTATATTTATAATTATATTATATTATATTACAGTTTATACAACTCTACCATTATTAATATTTTACCACCTATATTTACTTTTTCATGTTATAAACGGTACAATATTACCGTGGTACCTACACATAAAAATCTTTACTAGAATAGGCCGATACAACTACAATGTAATTATCAGCAGCCAATAAACAAATACAAATGTTGTGGACAACCCAACATGATAGCATGCCAGTCTGGCACAGTTGGCTATCCTGACATGACTAAATGTTTCCCTAATTTTGCAGGTTGGCGTTCCCTCCCCTCTCGGCCGTGAAAGTCGACGTGCCGCATTCAATGGAAGGAGATCTTGACTCGGGGAAACATCGATCTACGTCAACGCAAGATCAGCAGCGTTGTCCACTTTCCGTCGCTCGGGCAGAAAAGCAAGGTTTTTATTTTATCCTCGTGATCGATTCTCAGCATTGAATATACGACAATATAAGCATTGTTAGGAATTACACAATCGCCGAATGAGAAGCACAATGTCACTGGGACCGAAATCTCGAGAAACTGTCAGCTGTTTTTTAGCTTCCTCCAATCAAAAGCACCGGTCAACTGAAATGTAAAACTCATTTTGAGTGTTTTAGGATGAAATCTGATTTAAATTGCAAACGCTTTCAATGCGCGGGGTATTTCATTATTATCAACACTATAACCGTCCCATAAATTGATGCATCAATTTTGGCCTTCAATTTTTGAGACGGTTATTGTGTTGATAATAATAAACTTATTTTGATTTTGTTCATTGGGTAGCCACCCAATAGCTTCCAGGATGGTCTGATATCTGCTTTGTGTTCCGCTTTGAATTGGAGATGTGATTCTTGGCGTTGGTTCGTGGCTTGGACTCAGACAAGATGTCAAGTTGATGACAAGTCCCTGGTGTTGTTCATTGTGAGGGGTTGGTCACCCTCCCCTCCCGCCCCTCCTTGCACCCATTCCATCTTGAGCTGGAGGTCAAAGATGTCTTCTGGAACTTGAGACTTTGTTATGACAGTTTTTTTAACTCATGTCTACGTTCTCTAACCTTAGCGCTGGTTTTGAGAATCTCTTTTCGACTGAGTTTTGTTTTGAATGCTAAGGAAAGAACAACTAATTTTCCCAACGTTTACCAACAGTAATTGCTAGGGTGAATACATAAAAAAAATAATGTTGATATTTTTGTGGTTCTTTTTGTTATCTCTTACCCTTGAAGAAGTAACAGGAAAACGTTACGAAACTTTGGGAAATTTAGTTGTTCTTTACTTGGCATTCAAAATTAATTGAAAGAAGGTTTTTTCAAATGCATCTCTGTGTTGCTGCTTGTGATAATGAAAATATGTATTGCCATGTGATTAACAATAAATACAATTTTGTTTACATAGTTCTTTGTTTTACAAAAAACGCATATTCCTTACCCCGTCCGCAAAAAAAAAAAAAAAAAAAAAAAAAAAAAAAAAAAAAAGTCTCTGGCCGCTTTCAAAACGTAGATGTTCGTCGGATTCGAACCCAGGAATAAGAATTCCTGTCCCAGCCACGAAGCAAGCACGTTGCCACTGAGCCACGCTGCTCCGGTAATATGAATGTGGTAGAAGTCGTATAAAGGCACTTGATTTTGGACTTAGTAAAAAAAAATGTGTGAAAATAAAATTTCGAATTATTCCGATGCCAACCCTTCTCTAGAATTATGTTCCAGACAGAGGGTGACAAAACTTGGAGGCGACGGGGATCGAACTGCGGACCCCTCGCATTGAATGCAGCGATCAAACCACTGAGCTACAGTGGCCCATGCCGTGTGGTCGATTTATTATCAAACTGGTGATGCAAACTGTCTCTTAGAACCAATACTTGTTGCTACTTTCTGAAGAACAAAAAGCGGATGAGCCTGGATTCGAACTCGGTTCACCTCCGGATTGCGCCTCAAGTGAAGTGATTTTTCCAATCAGCCACCGAGACGAGGTGGAAGTGGAGGGAAAATATCGGATATATGAATAACAGAAGTTGACTGCAGGGTAATAAGTCGCCACTTGATGAAGAACAAAAAGTGGATCGGGTGGGAATCGAACTCAAGTACCTCTGTACTTACCTGCATCAAGTGATGCAGTGACTTATCCAATCCAGCCACAGTGACAGATAGTTTATACTATGAAATATTATATACTTGAATAGCAGCTAGCAGAGATGTTAAAGTTACCATAGAGACGAGATCGCTGTAACAATTGTTACATTGCCAATTGTTTTCAACGACTGAGTATTGATAATATTTAACTTACTTGTTACGTACGAGGAGACCGGGGTTCGAACCAGCGACCCTATGCATCCTGGCGCTGAGCCGGAGAGCGATCTTCACTCGCCGCCAAACGGACGCTGCTAATATTAGCGAGAGTTGCATGACTGTAATAATCTTTCAAGGAGGTTGTTTCTGTGTTTTAAATAATGTACCAGCCGGGATACGAACCCGGTCCCGTACTTTTTAGAAGTCCAAGTGGAGATGTAACTTCCCAAGCAGTCAACGAGGCGGATGACTGGATGAGACAAACAACTGGTACAAGAATGACTTAAACTAATATTAATAATAACATGACTTGCTAAATAACTTGTTTTCTTTATTGTCTTGAACCTTCAGCAGGAAGTTTATAAAACAAAATGTAAATAAATCACTTCTAGCCGTAATATTTATTTGTGAATCCTGATGGGTAGGCCACCCATCGTACACGTGTGCACTGATGTTATGTCTACAGCCTAGGCGTTGGGAGTCGAGGAAGGAAATCAAAGAAAACGTGGTAAGTTTTCATCGCAGGTAAAAAAAGGGATGTGCATTCGACTCCCCTTGGAATTCTACCCCTGTTGACACCCCTTGCGGGTAAAAATTCGTTACTCGAATTTTTGTTTGAAATATTGAAAAAAATCGTGGAATAACCCCTTACGTTTATTGTTGAATTTTGGAAATTCGCCCATACTTTAATCTAAGGGGTAGTTTACACCCCCAAACACGATGGGCTATTTAGATTTTGCGTTAACATTATACTTTAGCCGCTATATTGATTTAAAAATTTAAAACTAGAATAACTCCCTTAATATTAAATCTGAGACAAAAACAGGGGGTTGCATTCGACTCCCCTTGAAATTCTACCCCTGTTGACACCCCTCGCAGGTCAAAATCCATCACTCAAATTTTTGTTTGAAATATTGATTGTATATAGATTGTATATATATTACATTCCATTTTTTGCATCTAATGAAATATAAATTTTGAGAAAACAGGACAAAAAAATGTCAAATAAATAAAATGTAAATTACATGTCCAATTAGTTCAATTGGTAAGAGCAACACCCGCGACAGGTGGAGATCGGGGTTCAAGTAGCTCAATTGGTTGGAGCAACACCCGCGACAGGTGGAGATCGGGGTCCAAGTAGCTCAATTGGTTAGAGCAACACCCGCGACAGGTGGAGATCGGGGTCCAAGTAGCTCAATTGGTTAGAGCAACACCCGCGACAGGTGGAGATCGGGGTTCAAGTAGCTCAATTGCTCGTTTGGATATACGTTTTTTGAGAATATTTGATGGTTTAACGTTTAAAAACTGGGAAAGAAAGATTGAATTTTTTGGAATATTTTTTGGAGGAAAAAATATTGCTTGGAAAGATTATAAGCTTGGAAAAAGAGAGAAGGGGAAGAAGAAGACCAAGAGAAAGATGGATACAAAAAGTAGAAGCAGATTTGGAGGAAAGATATGGGAAATGGAATGAAATAGAAGAAAAATAATTCTTGTGAGACAGGGAGATGTGGAAGAAGTTGGTGAATGAAAAGTAAAACTGAAAATGAGCGTAAATAAAACAAAAAATGATTTGGCCACAAATTTAACATTTTTTATTTGTTGCAATAAATGGATGAAAAATAAAAAATCGATTAACAAAAAGATAATGTTCACAATTTAATAAAATGCTTTGCCCATTGCAAGCATTTAAAATTTAAATAATATTTCACGGAAGAGCAAATCTAGAGGATGATCTTGATATGTCTGGTGATGCCCGATACGGGACACGTGGCCGCCAGAACATGTTCCTCTTGGTACGGTGATATAATAAACGGCTGGGAACCGTCCCCGCTGGAACGGTGCACGGACTGCGCGGTGTGAGTCACAGGGACGGCCAGCACCAGCGTCATTCCCTCGGCCATCTCAGTAGACATCTGCAAGTCAAGCAACATTTGCTCGGGTTAGCGGCTTGAATTGGTGACCAGTGCCAACACTGTGTGTCAAAGTGACAAGGCCAAGCGGTGGCCGGTCCTTGGTGCTGTTGGACAGGAGCAGCCAACACAGTGTGTCAAAGTGACAAGGCCAAGCGGTGGCCGGTCCTTGGTGCTGTTGGACAGGAGCAGCCAACACAGTGTGTCAAAGTGACAAGGCTAAGCGGTGGCCGGTCCTTGGTGCTGTTGGACAGGAGCAGCCAACACAGTGTGTCAAAGTGACAAGGCTAAGCGGTGGCCAGTCCTTGGTGCTGTTGGACAGGAGCAGCCAACACAGTGTGTCAAAGTGACAAGGCTAAGGGGTGGCCGGTCCTTGTTGCTGTTGGACAGGAGCAGCCAACACAGTGTGTCAAAGTGACAAGGCTAAGCGGTGGCCGGTCCTTGGTGCTGTTGGACAAGAGCAGCCAACACAGTGTGTCAAAGTGACAAGGCTAAGCGGTGACCGGTCCTTGGTGCTGTTGGACAGGAGCAGCCAACACAGTGTGTCAAACTGACAAGGCTAAGCGGTGGCCGGTCCTTGGTGCTGTTGGACAGGAGCAGCCAACACAGTGTGTCAAAGTGACAAGGCTAAGCGGTGGCCGGTCCTTGGTGTTGTTGGACAGGAGCAGTCAACACAGTGTGTCAAAGTGACAAGGCTAAGCGGTGGCCGGTCCTTGGTGCTGTTGGACAGGAGCAGCCAACACAGTGTGTCAGAGGGACAAGGCTAAGCGGTGGCCGGTCCTTGGTGCTGTTAGACAGGAGCAGCCAACACAGTGTGTCAAAGTGACAAGGCTAAGCGGTGGCCGGTCCTTGGTGCTGTTGGACAGGAGCAGCCAACACAGTGTGTCAAAGTGACAAGGCTAAGCGGTGGCCGGTCCTTGGTACTGTTGGACAGGAGCAGCCAACACAGTGTGTCAAAGTGACAAGGCTAAGCGGTGGTCGGTCCATGGTGCTGTTGGACAGGAGCAGCCAACACAGTGTGTCAAAGTGACAAGGCTAAGCGGTGGCCGGTCCTTGGTGCTGTTGGACAAGAGCAGCCAACACAGTGTGTCAAAGTGACAAGGCTAAGCGGTGACCGGTCCTTGGTGCTGTTGGACAGGAGCAGCCAACACAGTGTGTCAAACTGACAAGGCTAAGCGGTGGCCGGTCCTTGGTGCTGTTGGACAGGAGCAGCCAACACAGTGTGTCAAAGTGACAAGGCTAAGCGGTGGCCGGTCCTTGGTGTTGTTGGACAGGAGCAGTCAACACAGTGTGTCAAAGTGACAAGGCTAAGCGGTGGCCGGTCCTTGGTGCTGTTGGACAGGAGCAGCCAACACAGTGTGTCAGAGGGACAAGGCTAAGCGGTGGCCGGTCCTTGGTGCTGTTAGACAGGAGCAGCCAACACAGTGTGTCAAAGTGACAAGGCTAAGCGGTGGCCGGTCCTTGGTGCTGTTGGACAGGAGCAGCCAACACAGTGTGTCAAAGTGACAAGGCTAAGCGGTGGCCGGTCCTTGGTACTGTTGGACAGGAGCAGCCAACACAGTGTGTCAAAGTGACAAGGCTAAGCGGTGGTCGGTCCATGGTGCTGTTGGACAGGAGCAGCCAACACAGTGTGTCAAAGTGACAAGGCTAAGCGGTGGCCGGTCCTTGGTGCTGTTGGACAGGAGCAGCCAACACAGTGTGTCAAAGTGACAAGGCTAAGCGGTGGCCAGTCCTTGGTGCTGTTGGACAGGAGCAGCCAACACAGTGTGTCAAAGTGACAAGGCTAAATCCGCGCTGGATTCACCGTCGGCTTCCTGCTAGACCAAGCTAGCTTTATCAGGGTGACCATAATACACATGACCAGCTCTGTTCGGGAGAGAGGTTGGAGGGATGAAAGTTAAGCAACACTGCGCTGAGTCAGGTATTGGATGAATGATCATCATACACATAACCAGTTCTGTTCGGGAGAGAGGTTGGAGGGATGAAAGTTAGTACAGTAACTTCACTCGCCTTGCTTATCACCCTCTCGACAGCATGGATTTATGGAGGATTCCTGCTGAGTTTAGTCTTATCAGTTTAGATAAGTTATCAATGACAATGGATTGAAGTATTAATGTTATTAGAAAATGTCTGAAGGTTCATTAATAAAGGTTACAAACTGACATACCTTTTTTGGAATGTGCATCGACACGCTCCTCTTCAACACCCCGCCTGGTCGTCGCTGAGCGTGAATCAGATGCGGTATTTTCTGGGCTGGCCGCTTGATCGGCGTCTTGTCCCCCTTGGGAGGTACCGGGTTCGAGACCGGGGGTGTGAACATCGAGACAGATCGTCCAAGGTGGACACTAGCCCGCGGGATACGCGAGTTCTGCAACGATTCAGTCGACAGGTTCTGTGTTCGAGTCTTGTTTAGGAGGTTTTGCGCCGAGTGTGAATGCTTTTTGGTAATGGTTTGTTGTTTGGTTGGCGGCGACGGGTTTAATAGTTTCGCTAGTGGGTTTTGTGGTTTTGCTGGGTTTTCTTTCTTTGCCTCGAGGGATGGTAATGGTTCAGGAAATAAGAAAGGAGACGTTTCTTTAGAATCACTTCTCTGGAGTTCTTTTTCGCTGATTTTATCTTCTTTTACATCTTGAATGAATTCTCCTTTATTTTGTTTGCTTTTCGCTTGGTCGCTATCCAACTCCTCTGTATCTATTTCGCTGTCCTCGATAATTAATTCTGATAACGGAATAGTCTCGATATTCTTAGAAATATCTTCTTTATTCTCGTTTACTTCCCGACTTTGATTCCTCTCTAAAGAATCAGACAATTCTTTTTCCCGCGCAACGATTTCGATTGCATTATCCTTGTAAATCGCCGTCAAAACATCGTCGTCATCTTTCAGTTCAATCTGACCAACCTCCACGCTTCGGTCGACATTTGAACTCGCCGAATCGTCTTCCAACAGCTGACTAACCTCACTTTCCGAGACCTTGTCAGTGACAGCTCCGTTCTTTGTTTCAACGTCAAATGTCTCTACTGCTTCTGACATTTTAGCACAAGTCGTCCACGAAAACACTTTCAACTCACGAGTTTACATTTCAGCACGACCTAGCTGCTCTAACCTTCTCAGTGAACTAACCAACACATGCCCGCACACAATTTCAAACAAATAATGAGCAAGATAAGAACGGTTTTTTTAGATTACACATAGATAAGCTGGATTTATTACGATATAGTTAATTGACTTTACGATTCTCCGCGGCTTGTTGATAATGCCAGTAAAAAAAAGCCTTGAAAGTTGTAAATAAAGGCCTTGTGGGTACTACTATGTGTGTTATCACGAAGGTTATCAGCAGAGTTGTATAATGCAAGTGCATGTGGCTACCTAATTAAACAGGTGCGACTACTGGTGCTAATTTTAGAACACACCTGTAGAGCATTCAGAGAAAGGAAGAAACATCACACTTCATTCGTTACCAACGAAAAAAAAAAAAAAACTTCGAACTCGCAAAAAAAAAAAAAAAATTTTGGTAACATGATATCTCTGGCATTATACCTACCTGTTACCAATATTTTCTTCCCATCGAGGAATCTTACCTGGCCTAGAATGGAAGAGAGGAAACTCGATGTCAACACGTCCGAAGAGCACGGAGGTACAACCGGCTTAACGTCCCTTCCGAAGGACGGTACAACGCGAACAACAGGATTCCTCCACAAATCCATGCTGTTGAGAGGTTGATGAGCAAGGCGAGTGAAGTTGCTGTACTAACTTTCATCACTCCAACCTCTCAAACTGGTCATGTGTATGATGGTCACCCATCCAATACTTGACCCAGCGTAGTGTTGCTTAACTTTCATCCCTCCAACCTCTCTCCTGAACAGAACTGGTCATGTGTATGATGGTCACACATCCAATACCTGACCAAGCGCAGTGTTGCTTAACTTTCATCCCTCCAACCTCTCTCCCTAACATAACTGGTCATGTGTATGATGGTCACCCATCCAATACCTGACTCAGCGCAGTGTTGCTTAACTTCTATCCCTCCAACCTCGTTCCCGAACAGAACTGGTCATGTGTATGATTGTCACCCATCCAATACCTGACCCAGCGCAGTGTTGCTTAACTTTCATCCCTCCAACCTCTCTCCCGAACAGAACTGGTCATGTGTATGATGGTCACCCATCCCCAGCGCAGAGTTATTTCCCTCTTCAAAGCGTTCGTTGGTCGATTCTTTGCAGATTTTGATGATAATTATGTGCAAACCTGAAACAACTGTGAAAAAAACAGCAAACAAAAATGCTACTAGGACCAGAACCACTTGGAGACAGATCGGCTAAACAAATATTTGTGCTGATACAACATAGTATAATTATTTGTATAGATATATATTATTTTGTTGACTTTTAGTACATTAATGTATAACTGAATGTATTTTAGACACATACATGATTATAATAGACAAAAATATAGAGGCCCCGAGGCTCACGCGCTCCGTTAAGTTCCAGGAAACTAAAGCTAGAGAAGAGGATCAACGTACGTCGGCAATCAATGCCGAGCAGTGGATCTCGGTGCCGAGGAAAATGTTACTTACGAGGCCAGTTTTTTACTATCCTAGATGCACACGTTCTAGTTTTAACGGGAAAGCCGTCGAGTTTGTTCTAATCCCTTTCAGCTGATATCGTTGATCGACGATGTAAGTCTGTAATTTATTCCTGGCGATCGGTCGCGTGAATCGCTGTCTTGACGTTGGTAGCAAAGCCGTCGGATTCTACGCGGGGCTTTGTCGTTTTGAAACACAAACGATCGGATGCTTTCGAGCGTCACGTTTTTGAGACGCAGACGGGATTCGTGAATCGAGTGCAGTTTCCGACGGACTTCGGTTAGGTTAGTTAAACGTCAGTTCGTTTTTACTGGAATTTTTTTTTGACTTTATCTGACCACTTTTATTTTGACAAAAACTATTTCTAAGCTGTTTCATTTTTTTTTTTATGCTTCAAAGTAATTTTCACGATTTATGTTTGTTTGTTTTAGTATTTTTTTTTGTTTCCTCAAGCCATTAATGCCCGAGAGAAAATTACGTGTAAAATTATGTTTAAATATTATTAATTTTAACAATTTTAACAAAGTAACCTATGAGAAAAAAAATTGAAAACTAACCTCAAACTTTTACAGTTCAATACTTCCATATAGTTTCAAAATAATCCATAACATTCATAATAATCATAGTAAGATAAGCAAATATAGGAAAGCGTTTACGACGGGCGGTTAAGGATCAAAAGCAGGACAATAATTGTCGCACTGTAATTAAAAACTTTAGTAAAACTACAGAATTTCCCATAAATAATCTTACACTTAGCGAGTCAAGGTCAAATCTTCAGGACGATGCAACGTTTCAAATTTTCACGCTGAATAAATTCACAAACCGCCGCGGAATCAGTTTGTCTGTCAGTGACAAGAAATTCCGCTCGGCCAGATTCGTTCCTTTTATTTTTTTTTGTCCAAAAATTACAGCAGATTTCGGTAAAACTTTGTTACAATTCTTGATTCATTGACTCGGTAAGGGAGGTTACGATTAGTTACGCCACTTTTTGCATCGCCAAAATGAGACTCGGATTTTTGATTTTTTTTGACACGAAATTATTTGGCAAAAACGGGAAAATGCATGCGAGGACTTTTCACCAGCACGCTCTATTTTATCTTGAGAATAAGTAAGTTTTGCAAGAAATAAAAGGTTCGCTGCTTCTATCGACAAACCAAACGTTTCTTAACTTAACGTCCTTCTCAAGATTAAACAGAGCGTAAGTGAAAAAAAATTGCATGCATTTCTGTGAAATCTGATTTAAATTCGCTTGCAATGGGTCGGGTCAAAAATAAAATCCTGAACACCAATGTGTTCAGGATTTTATTTCTGAAAATACAAAATACGTTAGTTTTTGAGTTATTGACCCTGATTATTTTATTTAGATGCATTTAGGAAGCTTGAACTTGGTAATTGTTATAATTTTGTGTGGTTCTTTTGATATTGAAAAATTGTAAGGACTGCTCTTACCCTTGATAAAGTAACAGGTACAAGTTACGAAACGTTGGGAAATTTAGTTGTTCTTCACTTAGAATTCAAAACCCAGTTGAATTAGTTTTTGTCAAAAATTGCATGCACTTCTGCAAAATCCGATTCCAATTGCAAACGCTTGCAATGCACGGAGTACTTTATTATTACCAAAATAACCGTCTCAAAACTTGATGCCGAAACGGGAAATCGAACCCCGATCTCCACCTGTAGACCTCCCTTGTGGAGATCGGGGTTCGAGTCCCCGTTTGGACATCAATTTTTGAGACGGTTCTTTGACGCATTTCCCGTCAAACTCATCTCGTGCCGCTGTGAAAAACGTGAGCTCCGCCACGGCTTCGTGCCAAGGTCAGCCAGCTGATTCAAGGTCAAACAACGTGTCAATCCCACGAGACTTCATCGGCTACAGGTGGCCGCTAACTACTTTCTAACCTCTCGTTACAATATATTCAACTGGGATTCGTAGATATATATATATATATATGTATAAGATTTAATTCTTGTCTAGTTAATTTGCTCTCTGTTTCATATTTCTTTCTGCGTCAGGTACTCGACTCTCTCTCTCTCTAAATATATCTTGCATTTCATTCACTTCGGTTCAACATTTTGTTAATTACTTTCGATTACTTAGGGACGTCAAGAGAGCTCAGGGTCCAGGATCGGAAAGCCGCGACCGTCTCAGCTTTGCCTCCGTCTTTTCCCTCCAGAGGAAACTTTTTTTTATCCATTTTCTAGGTCTCCCAAATTCCCCCCCAGATTCCCCCGGATTTCGTTACAGAGCGACGGCTGCAGCAAAGAATTGACATCAAAAACTGACCAAGGTCCGATTCTCGGGTCGGCCGTTTTTTTTTTTTTTTCCCCGTTCGTAAACGACTTTGAGTCGCGACGTAAAGTTCTCGTAAGCAAGCGTAACGACCTCGGGAGGCTGGTTCCGAGAGCGTCACACTTACGTCGGCCTTACGACGGGACCCGAGTCAAAACTCGACAGAACTCGACAATATTCAGTGCATTTTTTGTTTTTAAATCTTTTTAGCAACGTTCTTACAAGTTTTTTTTTTTTTTTTTTTAAAGCTTACGATGATTTTACGTTCACTTTACGTAACTTTCAAGCGCTTAACTACGGTACTTTAGCGTCTACGACCGTTTATCCCTTACTTTTATACGCCTAGCCTCGACCCAACTTAACCTACAATTGTACCTTGAAGTAATAAACGTCGACGTCAAAGTCGATAAATACTCTAAGTTTAAAAGCAGCGTCCGAACTTTAGCGCCGTAGAAAACACAAACTAGATCCGTTGCCTCTGACATCAGAAACTAGATCTGTTGACTCTGACATCTGATCTCGATCTGTTGACTCTGACATCACAAACTAGATCCGTTGACTCTGACAACGCGGTCGGAATGTTTTGACTCTGACCGGCACGGAGTCGAGGGAGAAGATCCGTGTCGATCGAAAAGTCGTCGACGCCGACTGAAAAACAGCGCGAGTTTTGTCCGGTTTTACATTTTTACGAACTTTCGTGACCTCTTTGAGCCGTTAATTGAAAACTGCGCTCTTTGGCCGTCGGTTGTTATCGCAGAACCGTTCTTTAAATTCACAGCAAAAAAGTTGGGAATTATAAAAGTTTTTTTTTTTTTACTTTTTCCCTGAAAAACCCACAATGCCGTACTTTTTTTTCAGTCGTATTTTGAGCCGCATGACAACAAGCAGTGTACATTAGAATTAATTTGAGTTTGCTACTTCATGGACTTCTCATACCAACCTAGAAAACATGATACCAAGATGCTACTGTGAACTATCCGATTTTAAACCAGAAACAAATATTTCTGTGAAAATAATTTCAGTATAAAACAGTACTTTCAGTATTTCAGTAAATGAAAAACAATAAATATTAATCAACCAAAGATAAAGTGAATATATTTTGGGTTAGTTTTAACTTTGATCAGGTTTTGGCAGGAAACCAAGCTTGTAAACTGATCTTTGGCAGCCATTGCTAGAATCCGCTAGTGTATGGCAGGTCCTTTTTTCAAGCAAACTACTTGAGAGACATTTCAATTTGTTAAATATTAAAAAAAAAATAATAAAAAAATGAAATGCAAAGTCGTCGGGTAAAGTTTGCAAACTCGAATCGAAATCGCGTGAAAGTTCCGACCGCGTCACCTAACCTCACTCTCGTTGCGTTCGGACGGCCGCTCGACAGTCTTACAACATTAACGGGTAAAACTAGACGACGAAAGCGACTACGACACTACGACGCTGCGTTTCCGCTCGTAAATAGACGCAAAACGTTCCCCGATCTCGGCGGTTTCCAACGCCGAAAGACCACGAAATCAACAATTATTTTTACCCCAATCACAGCGATTTTCCAGGAAAACTCTGCGATCGAATTATCTCGACGCCATTCAATACTTGCAAGAGCCCAAGTACGTGTCAAAGTACGTGCTACATTGTTTTAAGACTTTTAATTCTATTTACTATTTACTTTTCACGAATCGCCTTCGACGTTCGCCTCAGAAAACCGTCCTGAACCGAGCCTGGGTTTCACAAACTCAATCTTCACAATCTTCTGTCAGCGGCAAAATGGTTGCTTTGCAACTTGCTGAGGCTGAAAATGCTTCGTATGATTTTATTATAAACACTATAACCGTCTCAAAAATTGATGCCTGAACGGGGACTCGAACCCCGATCTCCACCTGTCGCGGGTGTTGCTCTAACCAATTGAGCTACTTGGACCCCGATCTCCACCTGTCACGGGTGTTGCTCTAACCAATTGAGCTACTTGAACACATGCTTTTTGAGAGGATTTTTATTTGATGAGAATGACGGATCTCCAAGGAGTAGAACCAAGAGGCTGTAAATACTCACAGTCACTCTGATTCTAGTGACGCTATATCACGTCACAACCTGTCAAACTCAAATAACTCCAATTTGACATTGGATGCGTTTCATGCTGTGAATTTTGATTTAAAAGCTTGTCGCGACAGATTAAGTGCCCGACAGGTAACTCGATCTAACCTAACCTCAATCTGAAACCTGCAAATTTTGGCAACGACCAAGTATTTAGTCTTACCTTTCAGGAGACGGAGGTAAAACTTTGCAGGTTACGCAGTTACTTCAACTAGATATCTCTAGAAAAAGGATTTCTTATGCTCAACGCTAGCATAAAGACCAGCATTTTTAGCCTCATAAAGTTGCGTTCATTATTTTCTAGCACCTGTCTACAAAATATTATTTTTATCTTCGACCGGGCGAAACCAAGGCTGGACTCAGGTTTTCCATTGAGGTTACGGCTGACGACGAGGACAGATTAAAAGAGTGCCGCGATATTTGTCAGTGCGTTTTAGTTTCAGAGGAAAACGTGAAAAGTTTACGACGATTCCACCGTCGACCTCTCGACCACGGCATTCGCTTTCGTTATTCACGTTTGGAAAATCCACGAAAATCTCTCGACAGCTAACCAAACCTGTCGCGTTGCTTTCACGAAAAACTGGTTGAAATCTTTCCGGGCGGATTGCTTCCGTCATCGAAAATCCGTTTCCTCACAATAGGAAAGATCTGAAATGTTAGGTTAGGTTAACTGTCCAAGTTTCGCAGCTGAAAACCTCATTCACGGCAAATTTCATATCAAATGGATTCGACTGCGCGTGGATTGCATCAACTTGATCCAACCTCCTCGAAACATGCGCGTCACGATTACCAGTCTTCGAGATTATACTGCTTCACGTATTTCAAGATATGGCAAAATACATCCCTCGATTTTAAACCCTCGATGCAGTAACTTTAAGTTACTCACTTTTTGAAAAGTCAACGCTCGGGCAGGACAGAGGTATGCGAAGGTTAAACCAACAAGTCATTGAATCCATTTACCAGCTCAAAAAGCCCACAAAAAACCCCGCCAACCATCCACCGATTCTGCCAGACCCAAACACAACCAAACTCCCACGACAACCGGCCACATAACCCTACTTTCACCACGTCATATCGCCGACATAACCCTACTCTTTGGGGTGTGGCGTGACCGCCGGCTGGTTCTGCGCCGGCGGCAACGCCTTGAGGATCGCGTTGACTTCCTCGGCTACGCAGGTGAGAGCGAACTCGAACTGAGTGCGCGTGCGCACCATGCCTTGGCGCTGGTCCCGGACGTGCTCCAACGTCGCGGCGATGTCGATCTCCTTCGCGCCCTTGGCCATGCGGTTCAATACCGTGTCGATCAGCACGTAGGTCCCCGTGCGGCCCACGCCGTCGCTGTGGGCAACGGTACTATTCAGATGCAGGACACAAACTTGCAACTATAACATTTTTTTTGTTTTTTTTGTTTTTTAATTGAAACGGGTTAATGTTAATGCATTTTTCAGACTCATGTCTACTTGATGTAAACTTAGCACTAGTTTTAACAAAAACTATTTCAACTGGGTTTTCAATGCTAAGTGAAGAACAACTGAATTTCCCGGCCTTTTTGTAACTTGTACCTGTTACTTTATCAAGGGTCCTTGAAGAAGTAACAGGTACAAGTTACGAAACGTTGGAAAATTTATTTGTTCTTCACTAAGCATTCAAAACCCATTTTGAATAGTTTTTGTTAGGGTGGATGTTAAATTTCATTTCAAAGACATTCATTTGTATTCTTCTTCAAACTCCTTAGTCCATCCAACTATCTTTCTCTTCTATTTCATTCCATTTTCCTCTTCCCCATTTTCTATGCCAACTTTAAAAACAATAAAAACTTTCAAGCATAGGAGGTTCAATGGTAGATTCAATGTTTGGTAGCCATGGAGTTGCTGAGATCACCTGACAGAGCTTCTCAATTCTGCTATCTTATGTTACCACGGGTATATCATGGCCTAGCATAGGAGGTTCAATGGTAGATTCAACGTTTGGTAGCCATGGAGATGCTGAGATCGCCTGACAGAGCTTCTCAATTCTGCTATCTTATGTTACCACGGGTATATCATGGCCTAGCATAGGAGGTTCAATGGTAGATTCAACGTTTGGTAGCCATGGAGATGCTGAGATCGCCTGACAGAGCTTCTCAATTCTGCTATCTTATGTTACCACGGGTATATCATGGCCTAGCATAGGAGGTTCAATGGTAGATTCAACGTTTGGTAGCCATGGAGATGCTGAGATCGCCTGACAGAGCTTCTCAATTCTGCTATCTTATGTTACCACGGGTATATCATGGCCTAGCATAGGAGGTTCAATGGTAGATTCAATGTTTGGTAGCCATGAAGATGCTAAGATCGCCTGACAGAGCTTCTCAATTCTGCTATCTTATGTTACCACAGGTATATCATGGCCTAGCACAGGAGGTTCAATGGTAGATTCAACGTTTGGTAGCCATGGAGATGCTGAGATCACCTGACAGAGTTTCTCAATTCTGCTATCTTATGTTACCACGGGTATATCATGGCCTAGCATAGGAGGTTCAATGGTAGATTCAACGTTTGGTAGCCATGGAGATGCTGAGATCGCCTGACAGAGCTTCTCAATTCTGCTATCTTATGTTACCACGGGTAAATCATGGCCTAACATAGGAGGTTCAATGGTAGATTCAACGTTTGGTAGCCATGGAGATGCTGAGATCACCTGACAGAGTTTCTCAATTCTGCTATCTTATGTTACCACGGGTATATCATGGCCTAGCATAGGAGGTTCAATGGTAGATTCAACGTTTGGTAGCCATGGAGATGCTGAGATCGCCTGACAGAGCTTCTCAATTCTGCTATCTTATGTTACCACGGGTATATCATGGCCTAACATAGGAGGTTCAATGGTAGATTCAATGTTTGGTAGCCATGAAGATGCTAAGATCGCCTGACAGAGCTTCTCAATTCTGCTATCTTATGTTACCACGGGTATATCATGGCCTAGCACAGGAGGTTCAATGGTAGATTCAACGTTTGGTAGCCATGGAGATGCTGAGATCACCTGACAGAGTTTCTCAATTCTGCTATCTTATGTTACCACGGGTATATCATGGCCTAGCATAGGAGGTTCAATGGTAGATTCAACGTTTGGTAGCCATGGAGATGCTGAGATCACCTGACAGAGTTTCTCAATTCTGCTATCTTATGTTACCACGGGTATATCATGGCCTAGCATAGGAGGTTCAATGGTAGATTCAACGTTTGGTAGCCATGGAGATGCTGAGATCGCCTGACAGAGCTTCTCAATTCTGCTATCTTATGTTACCACGGGTAAATCATGGCCTAACATAGGAGGTTCAATGGTAGATTCAACGTTTGGTAGCCATGGAGATGCTGAGATCACCTGACAGAGTTTCTCAATTCTGCTATCTTATGTTACCACGGGTATATCATGGCCTAGCATAGGAGGTTCAATGGTAGATTCAACGTTTGGTAGCCATGGAGATGCTGAGATCGCCTGACAGAGCTTCTCAATTCTGCTATCTTATGTTACCACGGGTATATCATGGCCTAACATAGGAGGTTCAATGGTAGATTCAATGTTTGGTAGCCATGAAGATGCTAAGATCGCCTGACAGAGCTTCTCAATTCTGCTATCTTATGTTACCACGGGTATATCATGGCCTAGCACAGGAGGTTCAATGGTAGATTCAACGTTTGGTAGCCATGGAGATGCTGAGATCACCTGACAGAGTTTCTCAATTCTGCTATCTTATGTTACCACGGGTATATCATGGCCTAGCATAGGAGGTTCAATGGTAGATTCAACGTTTGGTAGCCATGGAGATGCTGAGATCACCTGACAGAGCTTCTCAATTCTGCTATCTTATGTTACCACGGGTATATCATGGCCTAGCATAGGAGGTTCAATGGTAGATTCAACGTTTGGTAGCCATGGAGATGCTGAGATCGCCTGACAGAGCTTCTCAATTCTGCTATCTTATGTTACCACGGGTAAATCATGGCCTAACATAGGAGGTTCAATGGTAGATTCAACGTTTGGTAGCCATGGAGATGCTGAGATCACCTGACAGAGTTTCTCAATTCTGCTATCTTATGTTACCACGGGTATATCATGGCCTAGCATAGGAGGTTCAATGGTAGATTCAACGTTTGGTAGCCATGGAGATGCTGAGATCGCCTGACAGAGCTTCTCAATTCTGCTATCTTATGTTACCACGGGTATATCATGGCCTAACATAGGAGGTTCAATGGTAGATTCAATGTTTGGTAGCCATGAAGATGCTAAGATCGCCTGACAGAGCTTCTCAATTCTGCTATCTTATGTTACCACGGGTATATCATGGCCTAGCACAGGAGGTTCAATGGTAGATTCAACGTTTGGTAGCCATGGAGATGCTGAGATCACCTGACAGAGCTTCTCAATTCTACTATCTTATGTTACCATGGGTATATCATGGCCTAGCATAGGAGGTTCAATGGTAGATTCAACGTTTGGTAGCCATGAAGATGCTGAGATCGCCTGACAGAGCTTCTCAATTCTGCTATCTTATGTTACCACGGGTATATCATGGCCTAACATAGGAGGTTCAATGGTAGATTCAACGTTTGGTAGCCATGGAGATGCTGAGATCACCTGACAGAGCTTCTCAATTCTGCTATCTTATGTTATGACGAGGAGACTGACCTGCAGTGCACCACGATCGGGCAAGATCGTCCGCGGTAAGACTTGTTGACCTTCCGTCGGAACTCGAGCAGCGGCTTGGCGGCGCCGGGAACGCTCTCGTCGCCCCACGACAGGAAGTGGAACTGGGTCACCGTTCGAGTCTCTCCCGTCTTCACATTCTTTAGGTAGAACGAGCGAACGAGGTAGTCATCGCACCAAATGTGCTCGGATACCAGGTGGACCTGAAAGCAAACATCGGCGCGGTTAAATTTTGTCGTCGGGTTTACAGGTTTAGCTAAATAAAACTGTCAGGCTCAACTCATAATCTCTTTGATAGCAGCTTTCTCTTCGGCAATATCCAGGTTATTTGAGATCAGCTGGCTGGATCCTATGCTCTATCCAGGTTATTTGAGATCAGCTGGCTGGATCCTATGCTCTATTCAGGTTATTTGAGGTCAGCTGGCTGAATCCTATGCTCTATCCAGGTTATTTGAGATCAGCTGGCTGGATTCTATGCTCTATCCAGGTTATTTGAGATCAGCTGGCTGGATCCTATGCTCTATCCAGGTTATTTGATATCAGCTGGCTGGATCCTATGTTCTATCCAGGTTATTTGAGATCAGCTGACTGGATCCTATGCTCTATCCAGGTTATTTGAGATCAGCTGGCTGGATCCTATGTTCTATCCAGGTTATTTGAGATAAGCTTGCTGGATCCTATGCTCTATCCAGGTTATTTGAGATCAGCTGGCTGGATCCTATGCTCTATCCAGGTTATTTGAGATCAGCTGGCTGGATCCTATGCTCTATCTTTGTTTTTTGAGATGAGTAGGTCAAGTTAGGGCAAGCAACGCAGTGGTACCTCATAGATGTGATAGAGTTCGCTCCCTTCCTCCGGCCAGTACCGATGACACATAGCAACTCCGGTTTCCGTGAGCCTGGTCAGCATAACGATCACGACGGAACCCTGCTCCCACACGAGTTGCCAGAAGTGGGCCGTTGTCTGGGGCAACGGGCCTTGCGTGGCGATGTAGGCGGGGCTCCGTGGGTCATGGTCCGTCTGAAACGCAGAAGTTCGAGGTTAGGATTTATGTAGTTTTCCTTCGTCGGTGTTTTAAAGACGTCATGTATATTAAACCGATATTTGAGTATATTTGAAACCGAAGCGTATTTACACAAAACGTTCCAAGCTCTGTCCTAAAAATGGTATTTGTTCTCTTCTTTTAAGTGTTGATTTAATTTTCTTGCTTGGCATTTGCAAAATGTCTTTGATTTAGAGAATATTAAATCTTTAGCAAATGTATAAACCATTATTTTTGTAAAATTTGCCCAATTTGTTAAACATGTATGTCATCTAATACATCAATATAGGTGCTATAAATTAAAGGGGTCATGGCCAAGTGATATGCCACTGATGATAATTTCAGAATTAATTAGAGTTTGGTTCCTAGCTTTTTAAGTTTATATATATAACATAAATATTTATTTTATGTACTATCCTGATGATCCCTAGCTGGATTCACGGCCTATAAATGATTTTCATTTAAGCCAATAAAAAAAATCAATCAATACCACGATAATACCAACAGATTTCAAAACCATAAAAATACCGTTCGTGTCACAAAATTAAAATGTAATAAAAGAAAGATGATTTCATCTGCTTAAGAAATACATACGAGAATTATCTTAGCATTTAGGAAGCTTGAACTTGGTAATTGTTATAATTTTATGTGGTATTTGCTCAAACATTTTTGAGCAAGGAACGTTACTATTCTGTGACAGAATTTTAAAACACATGACTTACAGTAATTTTATTATTTCAATTATTTCAATTATTTCAACAGTCGTGTACGTACGATGGTGGAAGCATTAACGTAGTCTGCTCCCGCTGCGTTGGCAAGGTCGTTGAGAACAACGCGCGAGTGATCGTACGGAAGTCTGTCCGCGTAGCGGTTCTTAGCAACGTTGTCCGTCTTCGTTGCATTCACCGTCGCACACGGCTCCGCCTCGTAGGCGCAGAGAGCTTCCCACTCCTGCTGCAGTCGGTCCTTGTTCTTTAAGTGGTCTTCCATATACGACTGTAAGCAAGATACAAGGTTAAGCAACACTGTGCTGGGTCAGGTATTGGATGGTGACTATCATACACATGACCAGTTCTGTTCGGGAGAGAGGTTGGAGGGATGAAAGTTAAGCAACACTGCGCTGGGTCAGGTATTGAATGTGTGACCACCATACACATGACCAGTTCTGTTCGGGAGAGAGGTTGGAGGGATGAAAGTTAAGTAACACTGCGCTGAGTCAGGTATTGGATGGGTGACCATCATACACATGACCAGTTCTGTTCGGGAGAGAGGTTGGAGGGATGAAAGTTAAGCAACATTGCGCTGAGTCAGGTATTGGATGGGTGGCTTACCAGGACCATGTGCCCAGTAGAGATGTCCATGTTAGTCAGCGCTGGTTCTTCGCTCCAGGAGCTTGTACTCGACCGCGACGACGGGCTGTTGTTGGAAGCTTCCGACTCGCGACTGAGACTTGCGATCCGATGTCCGATCGGCTCGGGTTTGTCCGTCTTCCCGGCCATCCTCGCCCGGCACAGATCCTGGAGAGGTTAAGCAACAACGAGGTGAGTCGCACTTCGGGTGGGTGACCCTTGAAAGGTTCGTTTACTCCGACGCAAATCTTTTCGGTTTTCTAAATAAAACTCAAAGTACAAATACATAGTTAAGGTACAAGTTACGAAACGTTAGGAAATTTAGTTGTTCTTCACTTAGCATTCAAAACCCAGTTCAAATAGTTTTTCTTAAAACTTGTGCTAAGGATAAATCAAGTAGACATGAGTCTAAAAACCATCATAATCTCAAGGAGATTTCCCTATTATAATATAATATAAAAATGTAATGCAACGTGTTACCTGATAATCTCCGACAGCTTCGTTGTCCCTCCCTTCGAGACCTCTGAGCTTGGCGCGAGATTTGGCGTTGCGTCGTACAAAGTATAACGTTGCCCCGGCGACGACCACGGCTCCGCCAGCGCCGGCCAATAAAGTCGCGGCCATCCACGCAGAGCTGTCAGAGTCGGCAGCCATCGACAAAACCGTCGGCAATTTCGTCTGGAGCAGAACACAATCGCTGATAACAAAAACAAGAAAATTTCTCTTCGTCTCCAGTAGCACCTTATAAAACTATATAATCATTGAGTTTACAGGTTTAGTCAGAGTCACAGCGCTGATGTTAAACGTCCTGTCATTGGGTTTACAGGTTTAGTCAGAGTCACAGCGCTAATGTTAAATGTCCTGTCATTTGGTTTACAGGTTTAGTCAGAGTCACAGCGCTAATGTTAAACATCCTGTCATTAGGTTTACAGGTTTAGTCAGAGTCACAGCGCTAATGTTAAACGCCCTGTCATTGGGTTTACAGGTTTAGTCAGAGTCACAGCGCTAATGTTAAACGTCCTGTCATTGGGTTTACAGGTTTAGTCAGAGTCACAGCGCTAATGTTAAACGTCCTGTCATTGGGTTTACAGGTTTAGTCAGAGTCACAGCGCTACTGTTAAACGTCCTGTCATTGGGTTTACAGGTTTAGTCAGAGTCACAGCGCTAATGTTAAACGTCCTGTCATTGGGTTTACAGGTTTAGTCAGAGTCACAGCGCTAATGTTAAACTTGCTGCTGAGCAAACGAGGCCGGCAACACGTGGTAACGGTAGGTGCCACCCGATGGCGCTTTCTGCCTTTTTAACAAACCTCTACAATTAGATAATAACGAATCAAAATATCGCGATAAATGTTTATCAATCGTTGAGGTTAGCATAAATAAAGATTAATTGAGTGTAAACCAGACTCAAATGCGAGTAATCTGCAAGAAATAACGAAATGAAACTTTTTAAAACTCAAACTACAGTGAAACCACCTGGCGGCATCTTAAATTTCTGTCGCTGTAAATAAATAAAGTCAAAATTTCTTGAAAAATGAAAAATTCTTAAAATTTTAATAAGTAGGACATTTTTGGAGATAGAAACGTCTAGTTTCCGCAGTAGCCTAGGCCTTGTTAATTTTTTTTGATGTCTTCCGATGAACATTTTTTGTCCTAATTTGTGACATGAGTTGTGTCATAGTGTTAGGCACATAATATCAAAATTTCAGCTTCATATAACACCGAATACGGACACGCCCCATTTTGCCGTCGATATTCCTCGACTATCAAGTGAGTTTGGAGATAAGATCTCATCCTTGTGCGTCCCAAGCATCTGAAAGCAAGTGTCGTTGACCTCACCTTGTCTCCGATTCCTGCGGAGGTCACTTCTACGCCCGTCAAGTCCTTCAACTCATCCTTGTGCGTCCCAAGCATCTGAAAGCAAGTGTCGTTGACCCTCACCTTGTCTCCGATTCCTGCGGAGGTCACTTCTACGCCCGTCAAGTCCTTCAACTCATCCTTGTGCGTCCCAAGCATCTGAAAGCAAGTGTCGTTGACCCTCACCTTGTCTCCGATTCCTGCGGAGGTCACTTCTACGCCCGTCAAGTCCTTCAACTCATCCTTGTGCGTCCCAAGCATCTGAAAGCAAGTGTCGTTGACCCTCACCTTGTCTCCGATTCCTGCAGAGGTCACTTCTACGCCCGTCAAGTCCTTCAACTCATCCTTGATCCCCTCTGCAAAAAAACCACAAAAACATCACAAAAACATCAGGGAATTGACACAGAAAAGTCACTTTTTAACCAAATATGACGATTCTCTCGAGTTTAAATTATCGTTACTTCATTTCGTCTTCCACTTCACTCGTTAGTAATAATGATACAAATAGACTACAAAAAATTCTCAATAAAGCGATGCGGATTTTACTAAAAGAAAACAGAACGGCATCGGTTAAAGAGATTAAAAATACAGTTAAATTTATTTGTTTTTATCCATAAAATGATGTTAGGGTTCGCACCTCACTATCTAAGTGAGAAGATTAAGTTGGCATTCATAATCATAAATCTAGGAATAGGAATAATATATTTGTTAAGTCTTCTAAATTAATTACATTATTAACTAAAGGAATTAGTAATTATAATAAATTGTCAAAGGAAATTAGGAACATAAAAACTGTAAATAAATTTAAGACTAAATTGTATGAGAAATTTAAAGAGGACGAAGAGAAAATGTAATATAACATTGTTCTATTTTTTTTAATAGCTAAAAAAGCTAAATAAAAACCAAACAAACAAATAAATATCTTATAGATTAATCTTTTATTTACACTTCAGGTCGTCGGTTATTTTAACAAGAGTACGTTGCTTAAAAAGTTATTAAAAAAGACAAATTTACAAAAAACCGTAAGAATGTTTCTTGATTTTGTGATTAAAATACTTTGCATGAGCACAAAACTTCAATATGTGCCAGTAGACAATCTCTATTGAAAATTACGTTAAACCTTTTGAGGATACATTTTTTTTCCCCAGATTTTTGTGTGTAATCACAGTCGTGATAATAGAAATAGGAAAACTATTTTGGTTAAATCAGTAAAATTAAATATTACTTTGACTAAACGCACGAGAGAGTGAAATAAATTTGAAAGCATAATAAGGAATACGAAATCAATATTAAATTTTAAGAAAAAATTGTGTTAACATTTTGAAAAGGAAGAATCAGGCAAATATTTATGTTGAATACATGTTTGTGTATTGAAAAGCTGCACCAAGTTAAACAAAACATAACAAACGAACGTAACGTGACTCACCGATTCTACGGGCCACTTCCGAGGAGTTCATCTTGAGTTTGTTGGGCTCAACTTTGAACGTCACCTCGTTCCTATCCACCCTGGAACAAACATAACCACAAAGTGAGTTAATTTCATTGAAAACTTTCCTAATCAACTTTGACATCTGGCCGTGCGGCACTGGTCTAATGGCGTTGGTGAATGAGTGGGTGATGATGAAGCTAACCTAGCCTAGAAGCATAGGAATATTCGGTGCTGGCACGTAGCCTACTCCGGCTTAACGTCCCTTCCGAAGGACGATACAACGGGAACAACAGGATTCCTCCACAAATCCATGCTGTCGAGAGGATGATAAGCAAGGCGAGTGAAGTTGCTGTACTAACTTTCATCCCTCCAACCTCTTCCCGAACAGAACTGGTCATGTGTATGATGGTCACCCATCCAATAACTGACCCAGCGCAGTTTTACTTAACTTTCATCCCTCCAACCTCTCTCCCAAACAGAACTGGTCATGTGTATGATGGTCACCCATCCAATACCTGACCCAGCGCAGTGTTTCTTAACTTTCATCCCTTCAACCTCTCTCCCGAACAGAACTGGTCATGTGTATGATGGTCACCCATCCAATACCTGACCCAGTGCAGTGTTGCTTAACTAACATCCCTCCAACCCCTCTCCCGAACAGAACTGGTCATGTGTATAATGGTCGCCCATCCCATACCTGACCCAGCGCAGTGTTGCTTAACTTTCATCCCTCCAACCTCTCTCCCGAACAGAACTGGTCATGTGTATGATGGTCACCCATCCAATACCTGACCCAGCGCAGTGTTGCTTAACTTTCATCCCTCCAACCTCTCTCCCAAACAGAACTGGTCATGTGTATGATGGTCACCCAACCAATACCTGACCCAGCACAGTGTTGCTTAACTTCCTACCTTGTGTGTGAAAGTGTCCCTGGTGGCAGGTGAAGCAACTCGGCTACGAGCCTCACGATGTTACGTCCTTCATGCCACGACGTGACGCTCTGCTTGAAGCCGATGTAAGCGAAGGTCGTGTCAACGACGTCGTACTGGCCGGCGTCGGGTGTTGGACGGAAGCCCTCGCGACCTTTCTTCCCGCCAGACTGCAGACAAATTGAAGGTTAGGTTAGGTTAGGTTAGGTTAGGTTAGGTTTAGGTTTGGTTAGGTTAGGTTGGGTTTGGTTAGGTTAGGTTAGGTTAGGTTAGGTTAGGTTAGGTCAGGTTAGGTTAGGTTAGGTTAGGTTAGGTCAGGTTAGGTTAGGTTTAGGTTAGGTTGGGTTTGGTTAGGTCAGGTTAGGTTTAGGTTAGGTTGGGTTTGGTTAGGTTAGGTTTAGGTTAGGTTGGGTTTGGTTGGGTCAGGTTAAATTAAGGTTAGGTTAGGTTAAAATTTTATGGCAATGGAAATTAATCGGCTTGAAGTAATTAATTAATAAATTAATATACAGAAAACACTGCTTACATATCAGTGCTAGTTGTGTAGTTAAGCTAGAATTGCAATTGGTTGTAATTTTAATATTACGAACAGTAATAACGTCTCAAAAATTAGTTCCAAACATCAAATGCATTGAAATCCTCTAAAAAAATGACGGTAAAAGTAGCTCAATTAGTTTGACTACGTTTGGACGTACATTTTTGGGATGTTTTTAGTGTTTTCAATAATAAAATCAAATGATCATCAAACCAAGGAAGCACACACCTGTAGCTTGTACTGCGGCAGGGATTTTTCTCCCGTTTTCCCACCGTCAGGTGTTTGCACCGTAACCAAACTCTCGGGCTGGAAAAAAACGAGCGATATTTTCGTGAAAACTGCGATCGACTCAGTTTCGACAACGACCCAAAGAATTAATACATTATTTAAAAATTGAGGTATTCGAGTTTGACAGGTTGTGACGTGATATAGCGTCACTAGAATCAGAGTGACTGTGAATATTCACAGCCTCTTGGTTCTACTCCTTGGAGATCCGTCATTCTCATCAAATACACTCAAATCGTTTCTAAAATCCAGTGTCCAAGTAGCTCAATTGGTTAGAGCAACACCCGTGACAGGTGGAGATCGGGGTTCAAGTAGCTCAATTGGTTAGAGCAACACCCGTGACAGGTGGAGATCGGGGTTCAAGTAGCTCAATTGGTTAGAGCAACCTGCGACAGGTGGAGATCGGGGTCCAAGTAGCTCAATTGGTTAGAGTAACACCCGGGACAGGTGGAGATCGGTGTCAAGTAGCTCAATTGGTTAGAGCAACACCCGCGACAGGGGGAGATCGGGGTTGGAATTAAATTTATATGATTTTATAATGCCTATAAAAGCAATAAAAAGGGGAGCCTAAGCCTATGTGTACCTGCAAGTCTTCTAGATGGTGTTGTTCTGCGATGTTGATTGCAGTGAACAACGGTCCAGGCTTCTTAACGTCGAGTCTCTCCGGTCGCTTGAAGCTACCGAGCAAAGCTTGCAAACCTTCGTTAGCATCGCCTGGAAATCAAGAGACACAAATACAGGTTTATAAAGAGATTTCAAAACAGATTAGTTATTTATTTACTTAAATTTAGTTGATTGGTAATGTGCCAAAGAAAGTGCTGGGATAGTGAATATGTTGATTTGTATTTGATATTTGATTATTGGCTGCTGTTGAATACTTTGTAGTTGTATCGGCTTATTCAAGTAAAGATTTTTATATGTAGGTAACACGGTAATATTGTAGCGTTTATAACATAAAAAAGTAAATAAAAGTGGTAAAATAGTAATAATGGTAGAGTTGTATTAACTGTAATATAATATAATAAAATTATAAATATAATAGTGGTAGTAATGGTAGTAATGGTAAGTATAGTGGCATGGATGAGCATGATATTCTATATACATTTTAATAGGTAGGTATTGTTGCATAAAATATAATAATAATAATAATAATAATAATAATAATAATAGGAGTGGTAGAGTTGTATATAACACAATATAATGCTAGTTACAATAGTGGTTAGTAGTTAAAAAAGTAGGGTTAAGTTAGCCCTCTGAAGAATGGTGATGGCAGAACAAAAACTATTTCAACTGGGTTTTGAATGCTAAGTGAAGAACAACTAAATTTCCCAACGTTTCGTAACTTGTACCTGTTACTTTATCAAGGGTAAGAGCAGTCCTGACAATTTTCCAATAACAAAAAAATAAAAATCCTAAATAGTTTTTGTCAAAACTTGTGCTAAGGTAAGATAAAGTAGACATGAGTCTTAAGTCTTTGATGGTAGGTATACATTTTTTTAAATTCATTGCTTCAGTATTTTGCCCACTTTTGTCAATTTTGTCAACATAAATCAAGACCACAACAATGCAAGGAGGTTAACATTTATTGTAAATGCAAGTGGAAAATGTATTGACTTGCAAAAAAATCTCTTAATAACAAAGTAGCTTAAAGGATGGAGTTACAGAAATTTAATTTCTTGCAGATTACTCTTATATATAACAATAATAATAATAATTATTATTATTGTTATTATTATGGGTTTTAGACTCATGTCTATTTGATTTAGCTTTGGCACTAGTTTTAACAAAAACTATTTCAACTGGCTTTTGTTAAAATAATAATTATTTTCTTATCACGACTGACCGTTATGGTATGAGTAGAGCCACGATTATATGGTGATGCGCGAAATCGCGAATTGTTCTTATCTCTTGTTATTCTTACAAATGAGTGCAATTCATTGAATTCCCATCTCAAATATGTAAGAAGCTCATCGCGACAAAACGCGAAATTCACGAAAAATCATCCATAACACCGAAATCAACTATTTCCCGCGAAATCAACGCGAAATGAGCCTTTTCCCATCCAATTATCTTAAATTTCAGATAATCTGTTCTTTTTTCATTTTTATCAAATCATATTTCACGGAAAATAAATAAACAAACAAAATAACCCATTTGTTTTTATGCTAAATTGAGAGATAATGAAGCTATTTCACTATAATACGTGTATTTTGCGAAATAGCCACTTATTTCCATGCAAAAATGTAAAATGTTTATTTTATCTCTATAAACACACATTTCCATGGATTTGTCATATTCAGGTCTGTTTCTCATCAAATGCTGTCAACATTCCTAAGCTTAGGAGGTAGAAGTAGTGGGGCAAAATGTTTGCTGTAGGAAACCATTGCCATTGGTTGGCTGAATCTTCCCCTCCTTGCCATGTGCGCACCAGCACCACATGCATTCAGTCTATGTAGAGATTTGCTGGGATTTCAAATTTCAATGGGGTGTAATAAAACTTTGACTTTTGAGGATCAAGCAAAGCAACTCTTTGTGAGTGATGGATATATTTTGATGTGTGGAATCTGGAACACCAGACTTGTCTGGGAGAAAAAAGACAATCTTGCAAAGTATGTTTCTACCAGGCAGTGGGTCTAATTAAAATTCTAATGGACATAAAAATCTCAAACCCCTCATTTGCAGTTCTGACTTAGCAAACTATTTGAGCCCCTGTGAACAGTGTTGATGCAGAGAGGTTTTTTAGTCAATAAAACCTTGTGCTGACTGACAAAGGAACAAGAATGAAGGAAGCTACCATTGAAACTTGTTCAATGTTAAGTTTTAACAAGTATTAGGTGTCGCTCATGCTGCCATACAATGTATTTCATGGTGGCATTTATGTAAAATATTTATATGTGCTATTAATTTTGTTCCAAGTCCCTTACAAATACCGATGTTGAGGACCTACACTAAATATTTGCTTTATTGTAATTATTATTGATCACTTCTTTATTAGAGATCCCAGTGCTTACCCTCAATCTTCATTCCTTTCGAATGTAGATCGCAAAAGCTCTTTTTTTCTATTTAGCTATAAACGCTAAAATTCAAATAATTAGCACTAAAATTTCGATAAAACTAATGCTAAAAACGCGTACCTTCTTTTTTCGTCACCTATGTCTGAAATCTGCTATAGACACGAAATTCTGTACTTTTTCCATAACACCGCCATAACACCGAAATCCAAAAAGCTTACCACGAAATTATCAAAATCATAACACCATAAAATCTTGGCTCTAGGTATGAGACATGTAAGTGGTATAAACTTCAAACTAATTAACTAATTACTTTTATTCAGAATTCTTTAACAGAATAAAAACATTCTTTCAACCAGTAACCGTTAAGCTTAGTCGAGAATTCTTCCACAGATTTTTTACATTTCAAGTCATATGGTAAGTAATTGAACAATTTAATTCAATATAAAATTGGTCCTTTGTTTAAAACATCAGTCATTAGTAGAGCCAAGATTTTATGGTGTTATGATTTTGTTAATTTCGTGGTAAGCTTTTTGGATTTCGGTGTTATGGCGGTGTTATGGAAAAAGTACAGAATTTCATGTCTATAGCAGATTTCGGACATAGGTGACGAAAAAAAGAAGAATAGTTAAACATAGTGTTTCTGTTCAATAAGTTCCTTTAAAATGTAGCTAATACCTTTGTTTCATAAAATACATTGTTACGCCACAAGAAAACTACAAAACAAATAAGACACAAGAAAAATTTATCCGTATAAGCTCTATGTTTTTATTATTATTGATGCAAAATTTAATTAATTTCAATTAGTTCCTATTTGTAACACTAATTTTCCAAAAAGAGTTTAAAACTAAAAAGTTTGTCAGTGAGGGGTTTGAGATTTTTATGTCCATGATAATTTGAATTAGACCCACTGCCTGGTACTAACAACATACTTTGCAAGATTGTCTTTTTTTCTCCCAGACAAGTCTGGTGTTTTAGATTCCACACATCAAAATATATCCATCACTCACAAAGAGTTGCTTTGTTTGATCCTCAAAAGTCAAAAATGTAATACACGCCATTGAAATTTGAAATCCCTGCTAATCTCTATATAGACTGAATGCATGTGATGCTGGTGCTCACATGGCAAGGAGGGGAAGATTCAGCCAACCAATGGCAATAACCTACAGCAAACATTTTGCCCCACTACTTCTACCCCCTAAGCTTAGGAATGTTGACAGTATTTGATGAGAAACAGACCTGACAACAAGACTGGGGGAAATAATCTGACAAATTCATGGAAATGTGTGTTTAGAGAGATAAAATAAACATTTAAAATTTTTTGAATGGAAATTAGTGGCTATTTCGCAAAATACACACATTTTAGTGAAATGGGTTATTTTGTTTATTTATTTATTTTTCGTGATATGTGGCTTGATAAAAATGAAAAAAGAACAGATTATCTGAAATTTAAGATAGTTGGATGGGAAAAGGCTTATTTCGCGATGATTTCGCTGGAAATGGTTGATTTCGGTGTTATGGATGATTTTTCGTGAATTTCGCGTTTTGTCGCGATGAGCTTCTTACATATTTGAGATGGGAATTCAATGAATCGCACTCATTTGTAAGAAAAACAAGAGATAAGAACAATTCGCGATTTCGCGCATCACCATTTAATCGTGGCTCTAGTCATTAGGTAACATACTTTACTGAATAGTCTAAGATGATATTCGAGTTCAATGTCATCAACATCTATGACAGCGATTTTTTATTTATACTATTTATTTAGTTAATATTGCGTTCAATAACACAGTATTTGTATGAGCCTAAGTGCTGAGGAACATTTGCCGTAGAGATATTTGCAATTATGATTTTAAAGTTATGACAATTCTTACCATTCTTAAAGCGTTCATAATAGTGGAATAAATGTAGAGGCAAGGCAGCGGTTAAATTTTATATTTCTGAAATAATAATTTTGTAGAGTCCTTAATGCTTTACCTGGGTCAGTGGGATCGTAGCTGGCATTCGCCAAATATTTGATTGCTCGTTTTCGTAATCGAAACGATTTTATGGCCAGGGATAATAGCCTAATAGGGAAATCTCTTTAAATTAATTTTTTTTTGTGAGAAAATAGTGAACATGTATTTTTTTTAATTTCTTCTAAATGCAATTTTGAATAAAATATCTCTGTTTAAAATGTTTGCGTTTCAATCTCGTACGAAAACGAGGGTCGCCATTTTTTATGACATGAAGTGAAATCTGACGTCAAGAAACAGAAGCGAACGCAAAGGATACAACAAAATGACGTCAGAACTACGTGTAGTTAATCACGGCTCGTTTTCATCCCGCCACGAGAATTCATATTTTAGTCATTCTTAAAACAAATAGAAATAGAAAAGTTATGATCGGATTATAAAAAGAAAAAATACGTCAGATTTTATTTTAAACACGTATTTGAACACAATGATAATAATTAAATAATAATCTTAAGGAGATTTCCCTATTGACCCCGTCATACCAAACCATACAATAAACTTGCAGGAACAAAACAGAAATATACGAACTTAGCAGCATTGATTGGATGACTGGTTTGACTGACCTTGATGAGGTTGGTCGGGCAAGAAGAGTAGCCCACCCTCCGTGTAAGCCGGCGCCGTCTTCGGAGGTTCGCCCTCCGCGTAGAGCATGTTGGCCAACCGCTCCAGCTTTGGGGAAAGTTTCGGGGGAACTTTCTCTCCTTCGGGAACGTCGCCAACCTTCGAAAGAAATAACTGTTTTAACAAACAAGAAGCCTAAGATACATTTAATAGACAGTTTTTGGGGCAACGGGATTTAGATATTATATGGAATTGGGAGGCTTATGCGTGGTTTTTTCTGACTTTTCTCACATCTACAAAGGGTAGAACTACAATAACACAAAGTTCCTCTCAAAAAGTATGTGCTTTATAGCCCAATTGGTTAGAGCAACACCCACGACAGGTGGAGATCGGGGTCCAAGTAGCTTAATTGGTTAGAGCAACACCCGCGACAGGTGAAGATCGGGGTCCAAGTAGCTCAATTGGTTAGAGCAACACCCACGACAGGTGGAGATCGGGGTCCAAGTAGCTCAATTGGTTAGAGCAACACCTGCGACAGGTGGAGATTGAGGTCCAAGTAGCTCAATTGGTTAGAGCAACCAAAATGATCAAAGTTGACTAAAATTGTTCTGAAAAGTTGGGTTAAGTCTTGGACTTTGGAACAAACGCAAGATTCCACCGACCTTCACTGTGTCTAAGGCCGGTATTTCGTTGGCGTCCCGGTCGAGTCCGAGGATCTTCTCGAGGCTCATCGCGTCATCCGGGTCTCGGGACTCGTGTTCGGCACGGAACGTGTCCGGCGCGTTGTACTCGCGAGCGAAACCCGCTGCCACGGGAACCAACTCGTTCTGTCGCGAGAACGCCTGCGCTGCAAGACGTTCCGCCATCGCGTTCTGCAGTCGCTGGACTCTGTTGACAGAACGGTTGGAACAAGTCACGGCACAGCGGACTTAGAGCACGAGGTGCCAACATTTTTGGCAAAAAGAATAGAAATATGAGATTGTTTTGACTTTCAAATTTAGAATTACGCATTTTTTAAATTATTATGAACACTTTAACCGTCTCAAAAATTGATATCCAACACAGGGACTCCGTTTGGGCATCAATTTTTGAGACGGTTACAGTGTTCATAATAATAAAATACCCCACGCATTGCAAGCGTTTACAATCTAACCAACATTTCTTAAGCATTTTATTTATTTTTAGGAACACTAATAACCCGATCTCCACCTGTCGCGATTGGGTACCAATTTTTTTTGGTGGTTAGTAATGTTCCTGCTAATAAATTACTTTTTCCACTGCGTGCGTTTGCAATTTAAATCAGATTCCACAATATTTAAGTTGTGTTTTTGTTTTAATTTGATCTCCATTAATGAATCCAATATCTTATTTATGAAATCGTATGAAATTTAATTTTGATATTTCTCGTAGGTTAACTCGCTTATGAATATCGTTACATGTGTATCAATCGTTGAGGTAAACATTGATGGAGATTTTTTGAGCATGAAAAGTCTCAAAAGCGAGTTAACCTACGAGAAATATCGAAATTAAAATTCATACGACAGTGGCTCCACTTAACGTGATGTTCCGGTACTCTGCATTTTTGTCGGTAAGATAGTCATTTGGCGGCCATCTTTCACGCAGAGACTGTAACATTGACGTTGAAACTCTACCTAGAACCTGCACTCAACGTTAAAATGTGTCTCAGGTAATTATTATAATACCAAAGCTCCCCAATTTCAGAAGCTCAAAGCCGCGACTTGCCTGTGTTTCTCCAGCGTTTCGAGAGCGATTCGCTCCTCGGGATTGTTTTCAAGCTCAAGCAAGAGCTGCCTCTCCAACGCAGGATTCCCGTCCAGCTCCCTTTCGAGCTCCCATTCGAGTCCTGGATTCCCGTCCAGCTCCCTTTCGAGCTGCTTCTCGAGCTGTTTCTGGAGCGTCGGGTTTGCCTGCATTTCCGCTGCCATCTGGCGCTCAAAATCGGGATATTTATCGATTCCTAGCAACAGGTCTCGCTCGGAAACCGATCGGTAGCCGTCCATGCCGAGTCTGTGAAGAGAGAGCGGCAAGTTAAGCAACAATGTCATGGATTCAGATGTAGATGGGTGACCACAACAAGGCAAGTTAGACACAAATCACAGTGAATGACAGTTATAAATTGTAAACGCTTGCAATGGACAAAGTATTTTATTATTGGGAACACTAATAACAGTCTCAAAAAAGGTTACCAACACGGGTACTAGAACCCCGATCTCCACCTGTCGCGGGTGTTGATCTAACCAATTAAGCTACTTGGACCCCGATCTCCACCTGTCGCGGGTATTGCTCTAACAAATTAAGCTACTTAGACCCCAATCTCCACCTGTTACGGGTGTTGCTCTAACCAATTAAGCTACTTGGACCCTGATCTCCACCTGTCGCAGGTGTTGCTCTAGCCAATTGAGCTACTTGGACCCCGATCTCCACCTGTCGCGGGTGTTGCTCTAACCAATTGAGCTACTTTAACACATCATTTTTTGACAGGATTTGAGTGTATTTGATGAGAATGACGGATCTCCAAGGAGTAGAACCAAGAGGCTGTGAATACTCACAGCCACTCTGATTCTAGTGACTCGTATGTGGTCATTCAATATCAAGTGCTCGTCACTCAAAACCTTCACTATCTCAGAACTTTACGGCATTTTATGAGGTTTAGAGCACCGGAAATAAAAGCCCCTTTACAAAAGTTTTTGCCATACGCCTAGCGGTTTGCCCGTGGCAGGGGACAGAAAAACCAAATATTTTACTTTTTGTCCTGCACGGCCATTTATTATATTCACTCTAGCGTTTGAACAAATAAACTTAAAATAATGGGACTAATTCTTTATAGATACTCGTGCTTTAATTAACAAGAAAAATAAATGAATTGCTTACTTATCAAGTTTAGGGGTGGAAAAAATCCACCCTTAAATTTCAACCCTTAATACTTGTTAGCTTGAACTTGGTAATTGTTATAATTTTATGTGGTTCTTTTGTTATTGGAAAATTGTCAGGACTGCTCTTACCCTTGATAAAGTAACAGGTACAAGTTACGAAACGTTGGGAAATTCAGTTGCCCTTTACTTAGCATTCAAAACCCAGTTGAATTAGTTTTTGTTAACTCAAGAAGTCTTTTTTTTTTTCTTAACTTGTTTTTTTTTCAAGCTTCTCCTTCTTGTTATTTCTTCATAAAAAAAGAAATTAATCATTGCCAGCCGTATGATCAGAAGTTATTATTATTTTTATTGTTTAGATGTGAATGCATTTAGTTGTGTTTCTGCACGTCTGTTAGCATGGTCCAAACAAATCAACTGTAAATTGATAGATTATTTCATTTTCCAAATTTAAAATTGTTTGTGCTTCAAAGATTTGGTTTCCTACGCTCATATTTTCGTGTCACTCGGACCGATCACTCTTGAAAATCCAAATTGTGACAATCCTATTTTCTTCCAAGGAAATGTGCCCTTGAATTGGCTATGAAGCTATTGGTTATTGTACTTGAGGTTTGAGAGTTGGTTTGATAATTGTAAAAACATTTCACTTGGTCAACTGTGGTTCGGTCAATTGTTTTTCCTGGCTTCGGATTCTGGGTTGACAAACTTGCATGATTCACGCTCAACAAACACACGCAAGCGCACTTCTAAATTCATACACATCTATACAATTAAAACATCATTACTTCTGATCATACATACGGCTGTTAATAATTCAAATCCTATTTTCTTATAAGGAAATTTTTCCATGAAAGGGTCGTATGACCCCTTGTGGTTGCACAGATCAAGGTTGCCTAGAATGGCAAGAGTAAAGTTTAGCACTCACTGTTCGGCCATCGCTTCATCTTCAGCCTCGCTTTGTTCCGGTGCAAAGTCCCTGGTTTCGAGCCCACCTCGAAACTTGGCTGGCGTATTGTACAGTGGGGTGAAGATTCCTGCAACCAAACTCAGCGTTATCATTTCATTTATTAGTCGATATTGATTATAATGCTTTTTAGACTCATGTCTACTCGATGTAAACTTAGCACTAGTTTTAACAAAAACTATTTCAACTGGGTTTTCAATGCTAAGTGAAGAACAACTAAATTTCTCAACGTTTCGTAACTTGTACCTGTTACTTTATCAAGGGTAAGAGCAGTCCTAACAATTTTCCAATAAAAAAAGAGCCACATAAAATTATAACAATTACCAAGTTCAAGCTTCCTAAATGCATCTAAATAAAATATATATGAATACAATAATTTACCCTGATTTCAGTGAAACTGGCAGAGGCAGAAAAAAACTGAAACTATTTACCTAAACTATCATCTATTACGAATTCTAACATCTTTCTAAAAATGTTAACATAATTTGCAGTCCCTTCCATTGTCCTTATTTTTCTTATGAAATGTTTTTGATTAAAATTTTTCTTTATTTGTGTGCCCATTTATTACCCTCTGCGCTGGGCTATATTTTTATAGCCACTCAGTTGCCAAGCAAAAAAAAAAAATTAACTTTGATAAATTTATTGCTCAAGGTTGTGGCAGCTTGGAAATTTATTTCTGAATCCAAATTTAGTGAAAAATAATAAAAGTTAAGGTTATATTTTTAGATATTGAAAAGATGGATCACTAGTATTATTATTACTATAGAATATTATCCTTACATTTATTTTATTTTATTAAGACAACCACTACTAAATTAGTACCTAATTAGTCTACTATTATTAATAACTCTACCACAAAGTAGGTCCAACTATTACTTTATTACGAGGCACTTTACTGATCGTAGTTTTAATAATAATAATAATAATAATATTTTACATCACTGTTTACATTCCCATATGTAAACTTATTCTATAACCCCATACTATTACCATGTAACTTGTCAGTAGCCAAGCATAGCATTCATAATCATAATACTAGGAATAGGAATAATATATTTGTTAAGTCTTTTAAATTAAATACATTATTAACTAAAGGAACTAGTGATTATAATAAATTATCAAAGAAAATTAGGAATATAAAAACTATAAGTAAACTTAAGACTAAATTGTACGAGAAATGTAAAGAGGACGAAGAGAAAATGTAATGTAACATTGTTCTATATTTTTTTTAAAAGCTAAAAAAGCTAAATAAAAACCAAACAAACAAACAGACAAACAAAACTTTCAACTTTAGAGGTTATGTGAGTCTCTGAATGTTTACAGCCGAGATGTTTTGCCGAGCTTACCAGACGGAGGAAGATACGTGTTCGGGACGTGGGCCGATCGAACAGATTTCTTCTCCAACGCAAAAACGTAGCGAGCGTCGGGCATTTCGTCTGGAAAACAACGAAAAGAGATTTTAACTTTTTAATTTTTTTTTCATTTAAAAGTCATTGTATTGTTTTTAGACTCATGTCTACTTGATGTAAACTTAGCACAAGTTTTAACAAAAACTATTTCAACTGGGTTTTGAATGCTAAGTGAAGAACAACTAAATTTCCCAACGTTTCGTAACTTGTACCTGTTACTTTATCAAGGGTAAGAGCAGTCCTGACAATTTTCCAATAACAAAAGAACCACACAAAATTATAACAATTACCAAGTTCAAGCTTCCTAAATGCATCTAAATAAAATAATCAGGGTCAATAACTCAAAAACTTACATATTTTGTATTTTCTGAAAAAAAAAATCACAAACAAATTGCTTGAACCCTTGATAAAGTAACAGGTACAAGTTACGAAACGTTGGGAAATTTAGTTGTTCTTCACTTAGCATTGAAAACCCAGTTGAAATAGTTTTTGTTAAAACTAGTGCTAAGTTTACATCAAGTAGACTTGAGTCTAAAAACTATTATACAAAGTATTACAATTATTGACCCTGATTATTTTATTTAGATGCATTTAGGAAGCTTGAACTTGGTAATTGTTATAATTTTTTTTGTGATTCTTTTGTTATTGGAAAATTGTCAGGACTGCTCTTGCCCTTGATAAAGTAACAGGTACAAGTTACGAAAAAAAAAAAAAAAAAAGAAAATTGAAGGCTGCAGCAAGAAAGATCCACAATAAAATCAAATTCTCTGGGAAAAACCGAGGGAGACTCGAGAGCATAAGGATGGAATTAAACTCAGAAAAAAAAGGCCAGAGAAAAACATATGCTAAAAATAGTAAGTGGATCTAATAGGGAAGGCTGGAGCAATCTGTACAAACATATCCGCAATGGAAAAAGTGCAGAAAGGATCATTCCTGAGCTATTTGACAGGCAAGGAAACACTTTTGTAACTGCGAGAGACAAAGCAAATGCGCTGCTTGCTGAATACTCACAAGTACACACAAAAAGCGGAGACCAAAGGGTTACAATCCCTAAAGGAAGAAGAGGTCCAAGGCCACTGGCTATCAGGGCAGAACATATAAAAAGACTGCTGGAAAAACTAAAGAAAGGAAAAGCCCCTGGGGAAGACGGAATTACCAATGCATTCCTGAAGATGTGCAGCCTTGAAATGTCCATTTACCTGGATACGCTTTTTAACACAATCCTCTCCGAAGGAGAATTCCCATTGGATTGGAAGACTGCCACAGTAATCCCAGTGTACAAAGGAGGTGAGAAAGGGAACTTGAGTAATTATAGACCTATCAGTCTCACAAGCTCGGTGGGGAAGGTCTTTGAAAAAACCCTGAGCATGTACATGGCCAGCATACTTGAAAATGACAACTGGTTTACAGACAATCAACATGGGTTTAGAAGGAAAAGGTCATGTGAAACACAACTAGCCGCAATGGGACAGGAAATAGGAGAAGTACTTGATGCAGGGGGAGAAGTCGATGCTGTGTTTCTCGACATGAGCAAGGCCTTCGACATAGTCCCCCATACGCCACTCGTAAAGAAGCTGGACGAAATAATAGAGGACAAAGCGGTAGTGCACATAGTACAGGAGCTCCTCTGGAACAGGACAATGAAAGTCAGGGTAGAAGACGAGCTCTCGCCAGTAGCCCCTGTGACGTCAGGCGTCCCCCAAGGGAGTGTGATAGGACCCTTGTTGTTCATCATATTCATAAATGACCTGGTTGGTAGAGTTTCCAGTAGAAGCAGACTTTTTGCGGACGACTGTGTCATTTACAGGGAAATAAAAGAGCCTAGGGACGAGGATATATTACAAATGGACCTGTCTGCAGTATGCAAATGGATGGAGGAATCCAAAATGAAGCTTAACACCGAGAAGTGTAAGATTGTCCACTTCAATAGAAAAAGAAATAAGAAAGAAAAGAAATACCAATTAGACGGAATCACTCTTGTGAAAACAAACGAGTATAAATACCTTGGGATCTGGTTCGACGAAGAATTGAACTGGAGGAGCCAGTATGACAAAATCACAACAAAAACAGTTAAAAGCCTGAACTTCAAGATGAGGACCCTAAAAGGAGCAACCGAGGACACCAAAAACACGGCCTACCGAACCCTGATACGGCCGATCATTGAGTATGGAGCTACGATGTGGGACCCCCACAGCGCCCAGGACGTCAGGAACTTGGAGCAGATACAAAGAATAGCTGCCAGGAGAGTGCTGGGGCGCAACAGGAGATGGCAAATAATACACAAAATAGGAGTCGACCCTGTAAAAGTATGGGAAAGTCCCTCAGAGATGATACAGTCCCTAGGATGGGAGACCCTAGAAAAAAGAAGACATATAGCCAGGCTGTGCAACCTAAAGAAAGCAATTGCGGGCCAGGAGGGCTGGAGGGAGTGGAAGGATAAACTAATCCCTACTGGAAACCGCCAAAAGCTCAGGGAAAGAAGGTCCAACAGGGATGTTGGGAAATATACACAAATAAACAGAGCCATTAGAGAATGGAACGACTTAGACGAGTCGCTGAGGGCAAAGGCCCCGGGACTAACTTTCCAGGTTTTCAAAAAAGAGTTAGCAACTAGAAAATAGAACCATACTCATTACTACTCTTGGAAGACTCATTACATACATATTTGAATAACCTATTTTATACTCTTATTTTCTCTATCGTTAGACAGATGTTACTGTTTATGTTCCTTTTTAAATGTTTTAATATCCTAGTATTAATTAGTATATAAGTACCAGACACCAGTACCAGCACTGACAAACAATTATTATTATTAATAGGTTCCTATTATTATTATTATTGTTCTGATGTTATTATTATTATCATTTTTCTATTATCCGTATTATTTACTATTATTACTTACTTTCCTTACCACCGTGCAAATGTACAATCGTAAGATGTTGGAAATAAATTGAAATTGAATTGAAACGTTGGGAAATTTAGTTGTTCTTCACTTAGCATTCAAAACCTAGTTTAAATAGTTTTTGTCGGCTCTTACCGTCCTCCTCGTGGCCTGTGATTGGTGGAAAGTAAACTTCGTCGGCAAACTCCGGGTGTGGATCGTTTGAGCTCGGCTCAAACCTGACGATCGCCTGGTTGCGTGGATCGACGGGGGGCGGTCCTTCGTCAGGGGCGTGGTCATCGTCGGGGGCGGGACCTGGAGGTCGATCGTACAGGTGCAGGCAGCTCTCGGAGACGTAGACCTCACTGTGGCGAGAACAATGCGATGTTCAGTCAATGTCCACGGTAACTCGGCAGCCCGTTCTACATTCTCACCGATGATAAGTCCAAGGAATGTCACAAAGAGGTAAGTCTAGTTAGTTTAGTTAAATGACCATTTACCAATCAGAATTAATTTTTACCATGGATTTGTGACTTTAATATGAATTGAAACTGTCCTATTTAAAAGAATTGTCTGAAAATATTGGATCTGCAATTAATTATCGAAGATTTGTGGCTTTTCGCGCGGCGCGATCTGCGAGCTGAGTAAGATTCTCTTGTAGAGTACTGTCTTTCCCTGCTGCCGCTCCGTTGGCCAAAGTCACCAAAAGTCTATCCCCTCCCTACCCTAACCCCTCCCTACCCTATACCCTCTCTGACGATTCTCCTTTATGAGCGCTGTCGCTGCCGCTCAGAGCGGCACTGCACGAAAATATGCAACATGCTAATTACATACCTGCGGTAATTCGCTTACCGTGTCTAAACGAATAATCTTATCATAAAGCCGCATTATTTCAACACAGAGGAAGAATGGATGACTTTGCTCAAATTATTTGAATTTTATCTGATGAGAGGTTTGTCTAGGTGCTAGGGGTCAAAAAAGCACTACGGGTTATTTCTTATGGGAGCTTTTTTTCTAAGCACCCTAGCCGTAAAACGCAGACTTTGGCAATTTCTCACGGACAGCCTTGGAGACAGGAGTTTTTTTTTAATGTAGCCCAAATGCCATTATTAAATCTTCCAAATCCTTGGTAAAAAATAATTTTGAAGGGTAACCATCCCTTTAAGGAACTTGTTAGAAATGCAAATAGTCAAGAAGCCGCCTTCAAGAACGAAACTGTAGTATTATTCACTTCGGTCAGTCGACAGCCGCCCTACGCGACTTTGTACCAAAAATCAAACCACTGAACGTAACCATGGGCTGCAAAGAATGGAATTCACAGTAGAAACAAAAACACTCTAAATAACCGTGATAAAACAAAGTTAGATTTAATTACCTACCAACCTTCACCTGTTTTAATTTCAGCTAGTTCAGCCCACAGACCACATTGAATAAAGTGTTCATTATGAACAGAATTTTTCGGTAAAATAAAAAAATTCCAATTCCGATTCCATTTACCTGGAAATAAAAATTCTGATTCCAATTCCAAATAAATATCAATTAATTCCGATTCCGGCCCCTGGTTATGATTTTCCCTATAAGGCACGACGATTTATTTATTTATTTATTTAACGCTGCGTACAACTACATAGTATTTGTTTGAGCCTCAGTGCTGAGGAACATTTACCGTAAAGATTATTGCAATTTTAATTTAACAATTCTGACAATTAGTAATAGAGAAAATAATATTTATAAGATAATATGATCAAAATAATTAATAATAATAATGGTATGCATATTAATTTATAATGGGTATATTTGGTATGGGATTCAGTAAAGCACCTAATTCGCTCTATTCTACATTATGCATTATAATTAGTAATTAGTATTTCAGGAATGTCGGTCTTATTATCTCTATCAGAAAATAGTGGCGAAGAAACCAAAGTCCAAGTAATTCTGTGGGCGGGGCTATGTAAAGTCCAGAAGCTACCAACAGCGAGTCCGGGCGAGGCGTGATAAATTATGATAATGGTTGAAAATTGGTTCTGGAAGGATCTCGATGGATCTGGATGGATCTGGAAGGATCTGGATGGATCTGGAAGGTTCTGGATGGATCTGGATGGATCTGGAAGGATCTGGATGGATCTCGATGGATCTGGAAGGATCTGGAAGGATCTGGAAGGATCTGGATGGATCTGGATGGATCTGGAAGGATCTGGATGGATCTGGATGGATCTGGAAGGATCTGGATGGATCTGGATGGATCTGGAAGGATCTGGATGGATCTGGATGGATCTGGAAGGATCTGGAGGGATCTGGATGGATCTGGATGGATCTGGATGGATCTGGATGGATCTGGAAGGATCTGGATGGATCTGGATGGATCTCGATGGATCTGGAAGGATCTGGATGGATCTGGAAGGATCTGGATGGATCTGGAAGGATCTGGAAGGATCTGGAAGGATCTGGATGGATCTGGAAGGATCTGGATGGATCTGGATGGATCTGGAAGGATCTGGATGGATCTGGATGGATCTGGAAGGATCTGGAAGGATCTGGAAGGATCTGGATGGATCTGGATGGATCTGGAAGGATCCGGATGGATCTCGATGGATCTGGAAGGATCTGGATGGATCTGGAAGGATCTGGAAGAATTGTTGTCCAACTCACGGACTAGTCTGCGCGGCCAGCAACAGCTGCAAGACGCACTGCGTCAACGGATGCATCCAATTGTAGCCGAGTGCAAACAACCGTTGCATCTCCGACTCAAGCTCAGCAAGCTGCCCCTCGTTCAGGTCGAACCTGAAAACATATCTCTTCTTTAATCGGGGTCTTGTTGACTTGAGTAAGTTTTCATTTTTTAGAAAAACTATTTCAACTGGGTTTTGAATGCTAAGTAAAGGGCTAATAAATTTCCCGACGTTTCGTAACATATACTAGTTACTTCTTCAGAGGTTTGAAATCCTGAGTTCTTTAAGAGTTGAGTTTTGAGTTCTTTAAATCCAAAGTTCTTATTTCAGAAAATACAAAATACGTTAGTTTTTGAGTTATTGACCCTGATTATTTTATTTAGATGCATTTAGGAAGCTTGAACTTGGTAATTGTTATAATTTTATGTGGTTCTTTTGTTATTGGAAAATTGTCAGGACTGCTCTTACCCTTGATAAAGTAACAGGTACAAGTTACGAAACGTTGGGAAATTTAGTTGTTCTTCACTTAGCATTCAAAACCCAGTTGAAATAGTTTTTGTTAAAATTAGTGCTAAGTTTACATCAAGTAGACTTGAGTTTTTGTTAAAACTAGTGCTAAGTTTACATCAAGTAGACTTGAGTTTTTGTTAAAACTAGTGCTAAGTTTACATCAAGTAGACTTGAGTTTTTGTTAAAACTAGTGCTAAGTTTACAGCAAGTAGACTTGAGTTTTTGTTAAAACTAGTGCTAAGTTTACATCAAGTAGACATGAGTTTAAAAACCATCATAAGTTTTCATTTATTAATTTATTTATTTATTGACCTTATATAAAAGCCTTAATCTGTTGCCAAGCTGCTAAATAGTTTGTCTCTGGGCAACCGACTGGCTGGGTTGTCTCGTTTCACTCAATTTTTTTTAGAAATTGTAAAATTTAGTCAAAAACGCCGGCGCTTGTGCTTAGATCGGTTCGTTTTTTGCGTTCACGTTGCGCTGTCACATTTTCACCGCAATTCGATCGGGTTTTGCAGGAGAAATGTAGAAAAACTAACAAAAACTCCAGGCGAAAAAAGGGTAGGACAATTTTTTTGACAACAATGCATTCTGTACATTTTACCGTTGAAATCGTAGCATAGCAAAGGATTTCAGCCTTGAGCTCTGAATTTTCGTTTTTTCCGTTTTTTCCGTTTTCGAAAAGGCTGGCAAAAAATCTTTTCTTGCGAACTAAGAAATCAGACTCTAGACGCAAGAAAGACAGAAACATAATTACGTATTTTATCTTTTTATAATCCGATCATAACTTTTCTATTTCTATTTGTTTTAAGAATGGCTAAAATATGAATTCTCGTGGCGGGATTAAAACGGGCTGTGATTAACTACACGTAGTTCTGACGTTATTTTGTTGTTTCCTTTGCGTTCGATTCTGTTTCTTGACGTCAGATTTCACTTCATGTCATAAAAAATGGCGACCCTCGTTTTCGTACGAGATTCAAACGCAAACATTTTAAACAGAGATATTTTATTCAAAATTGAATTTAGAAGGAAATAAAAAAATACGTGTTCATTATTTTCTCACAAAAAAAAAATAGTTTCAAATTTAATGATATTTTCCTATTGAACAGAATCGTCTGTCATTGGCCCCGAATCCAGCTTCATCCAGCGAAGATTACAGAAGAATTATTCTCTCTTTTCTCGAGGAAATAATAATTTAAAATTTAAATATATTTTCCTATTGAACGGAATCGTCTGTCATTGGCCCCGAATCCAGCTTCATCCAGCGAAGATTACAGAAGAATTATTCTCTCTTTTCTCGAGGAAATAATAGTTTAAAATTTAAAGATATTTTCCTATTGAACGGAATCGTCTGTCATTGGCCCCGAATCCAGCTTCATCCAGCGAAGATTACAGAAGAATTATTCTCTCTTTTCTCGAGGAAATAATAATAGGACGATACGAGAACAGTAACGTGAGACGTCAGACTCACCGATCTCGTCCCGGCTGTCCTCGGGGCAAACAGCGACCGAAAGCAAAGTCTGGAACACACGAGGGAACACGTCACATAACCTTACTTTAAATAACATAACCTTACTTTAAATAACATAACCTAACTTTAAATAACATAACCTTACTTTAAATAACATAACCTTACTTTAAATAACATAACCTAACTTTAAATAACATAACCTAACTTTAAATAACATAACCTAACTTTAAATAACATAACCTAACTTTAAATAACATAACCTTACTTTAAATAACATAACCTAACTTTAAATAACATAACCTTACTTTAAATAACATAACCTTACTTTAAATAACATAACCTAACTTTAAATAACATAACCTTACTTTAAATAACATAACCTAACTTTAAATAACATAACCTTACTTTAAATAACATAACCTAACTTAAAATAACATAACCTTACTGTAAATAACATAACCTTACTTTAAATAACATAACCTAACTTTAAATAACATAACCTAACTTTAAATAACATAACCTAACTTTAAATAACATAACCTAACTTTAAATAACATAACCTAACTTTAAATAACATAACCTAACTTTAAATAACATAACCTTACTTTAAATAACATAACCTTACTTTTAGTTATATAACCTAAAAAAAAAATCAATTAAAACTTGCGAGGCAAGCGAAACAAAAAAAAATCAACTCAGAAAAATAATAAAAAATACGCAAAACAAAATTAGAGACAAACTTCAAAATTTATTCTTTTACAAAATGAAATCAATTTTAAGCCTCGGTGCGTGAAATCGCAAATCATGAAAATGCACACAAAAAAAAAAGTGGTTTTGTTCAAAAATGTCTAATTGGACCAATATTGGTGCGATCGTAATACATGAGCGTAATTCACACGACGTCCGTTAGTGTCCAACTCGCTCTTCAAAAAGTTTGTCTAAACGTTTAGTGTAAATTATTGAACGTGCACAGTCATAATAATAGAAATAAAACAAATATTAGGATGAAATCTTATTTAAATTACAAACGCTTGCAATGCGCGGGGCATTTTATTATTAACAACACTATAACCGTCTCAAAAATTGATGTCCAAACGGGGACTCGAACCCCGATCTCCACCTGTCGCGGGTGTTGCTCTAACCAATTGAGCTGCTTGGACCCCGATCTCCAACTGTCGCGGGTGTTGCTCTAACCGATTGAGCTACTCGGACCCGGATCTCCACCTGTCGCGGGTGTTGCTCTAACCAATTGAGCTACTTGGGCCCCGATCTCTACCTGTTGCGGGTGTTGCTCTAACCAATTGAGCTACTTGGACCCCGATCTCCACCTGTCGCGGGTGTTGCTCTAACCAATTGAGCTACTTGGACCGCGATCTCCACCTGTCGCGGGTGTTGCTCTAACCAATTAAGCTACTTGGACCCCGATCTGCACCTGTCGCGGGTGTTGCTCTAACCAATTGAGCTACTTGGACCCCGATCTCCACCTGTCGCAGGTGTTGCTCTAACCAATTGAGCTACTTGGACCCCGATCTCCACCTGTCACGGGTGTTGCTCTAACCAATTGAGCTACTTGGACCCCGATCTCCACTTGTCGCGGGTGTTGCTCTAACCAATTGAGCTACTTGGACCCCGATCTCCACCTGTCACGGGTGTTGCTCTAACCAATTGAGCTACTTGGACCCCGATCTCCACCTGTCGCAGGTGTTGCTCTAACCAATTGAGCTACTTGGACCCCGATCTCCAACTGTCGCGGGTGTTGCTCTAACCAATTGAGCTACTTGGACCCCGATCTCCACCTGTCGCGGGTGTTGCTCTAACCAATTAAGCTACTTGGACCCCGATCTCCACCTGTCGCGGGTGTTGCTCTAACCAATTGAGCTACTTGAACCCCGATCTCCGCCTGTCACGGGTGTTGCTCTAACCAATTGAGCTACTTGAACCCTGATCTCCACCTGTCGCGGGTGTTGCTCTAACCAATTGAGCTACTTGGACCCCGATCTCCACCTGTCGCGGGTGTTGCTCTTACCAATTGAGCTACTTGGACCCCGATCTCCACCTGTCGCGGGTGTTGCTCTAACCAATTGAGCTACTTGGACCCCGATCTCCAACTGTCGCGGGTGTTGCTCTAACCAATTGAGCTACTTGGACCCCGATCTCCACCTGTCGCGGGTGTTGCTCTAACCAATTGAGCTACTTGGACCCCGATCTCCACCTGTCGCGGGTGTTGCTCTAACCAATTGAGCTACTTGAACCCCGATCTCCGCCTGTCACGGGTGTTGCTCTAACCAATTGAGCTACTTGAACCCTGATCTCCACCTGTCGGGGGTGTTGCTCTAACCAATTGAGCTACTTGGACCCCGATCTCCACCTGTCGCGGGTGTTGCTCTAACCGATTGAGCTACTTGGACCCCGATCTCCACCTGTCGCGGGTGTTGCTCTAACCGATTGAGCTACTTGGACCCCGATCTCCACCTGTCACGGGTGTTGCTCTAACCAATTGAGCTACTCGGACCCCGATCTCCACCTGTCGCGGGTGTTGCTCTAACCGATTGAGCTACTTGGACCCCGATCTCCACCTGTCACGGGTGTTGCTCTAACCAATTGAGCTACTTGAACCCTGATCTCCACCTGTCGCGGGTGTTGCTCTAACCGATTGAGCTACTTGAACACTTGCTTTTTGAGACGGTTATAGTGTTCATAATAATAAAATACCCCGCGCATTGCAAGCGTTTGTAATTTAAATCAGATTTCATCTAAATTAGGCGAGTATTTATGCTAAGCAAATGAATATATATTGAAAAGCTTCACCAAGTTAAACAAAACAAAACAAAGAATGAAATTGTTTTTCAAATAAAGGAACCGTTAGGTTCGATGCTTACCGTCGAAACACCATTCCAGGCTGAGATCGCAAACACTCTCACTGAACAAACATCCTGCAAAACAAACAAAACAAACAAGAAAATTATTAATTAATTAAATATCAACTAGAAATTAGGCACAAAAATGAAAAGGAATATGAAAAAAGCTTAAAAAAGACAAAAAAGAGGTGGCATGATGAAGTTAAACGCCTTAGATTAAACATTTTTTACCTGTTTTAATAAATAATTGAAAAATAAAGTGTTATTCTTATGGGCTTGTTTTTCCAAGCAGTTCAATGTACTAGGTGCTAGTGGTTGAAAAATGTCTCTGTGTTATTCTTATGGGCCATGTTTTTCCAAGCAGTTCAATGTACTAGGTGCTAGTGGTTGAAAAATGTCTCTGTGTTATTCTTATGGGCCATGTTTTTCCAAGCAGTTCAATGTACTTGGTGCTAGTGGTTGAAAAATGTCTCTGTGTTATTCTTATGGGCCATGTTTTTCCAAGCAGTCCAATGTACTAGGTGCTAGGGGTTGAAAAATGTCTCTGTGTTATTCTTATGGGCCATGTTTTTCCAAGCAGTCCAATGTACTAGGTGCTAGTGGTTGAAAAATGTCTCTGTGTTATTCTTATGGGCCATGTTTTTCCAAGCAGTTCAATGTACTTGCTGCTAGTGGTTGAAAAATGTCTCTGTGTTATTCTTATGGGCCATGTTTTTCCAAGCAGTTCAATGCACTAGGTGCTAGTGGTTGAAAAATGTCTCTGTGTTATTCTTATGGGCCATGTTTTTCCAAGCAGTCCAATGTACTAGGTGCTAGTGGTTGAAAAATGTCTCTGTGTTATTCTTATGGGCCATGTTTTTCCAAGCAGTTCAATGTACTAGGTGCTAGTGGTTGAAAAATGTCTCTGTGTTATTCTTATGGTCCATGTTTTTCCAAGCAGTCCAATGTACTAGGTGCTAGTGGTTGAAAAATGTCTCTGTGTTATTCTTATGGGCCATGTTTTTCCAAGCAGTCCAATGCATAAACCCTGTTGCATCGAACCACATATAGGATCCCCACCCCAACATGCACCAGACGCCCACACTCGACATGAATGAAACCCACACCTCGCGGGTGGGCGTCGTCACGTGACCCAGAAGCCACGCCTCTTCGACGCCCGGCGTCGCTTGGCTACGGATTTGTGCGCCCCATGCACTTGACTTGCCCTGGACATGCTATGGACATGAACCCGATCTCCACCTATCGTAATTCACTAGAGATTTTGCCACTTAGCATTTTCTCGTAATCACTTTTAGAAGTAGACATTTTAGGCATTTTCTAAACCCGAAAATACTCGAAAGAGCAAAGCAAAGTAAAGCTGTTCAAAGTTTGTGTCAATTACAAAAAAAAATACATTGTGTTGCGTTTCAGTAAAATCACAGCTCAACGCCGTACGGTGATAACAAAACCAGGCGTCGTTCACTGACGTAGCGGCGTCGCGTGTACCAAAATAGCTCGATCAATTCCCGACCCACGCGTCGCGGCGCTCTGGGACGCCGCGGCGCGTGGGCGACGGCGCCTTTGTTTTCCCTCCCTGGGGCTCAGACCATTTCAATCAACGAGCCCTTCGGAGCGACACAGATTCTAGGGCTGACCTTTCTTTTGACACACTGTGTTGGCTGCTCCTGTTCAACAGCACCAAGGACCGGCCACCGCTTAGCCTTGTCTCTTTGACACACTGTGTTGGCTGCTCCTGTCCCACAGCACCAAGGACCGGCCACCGCTTAGCCTTGTCTCTTTGACACACTGTGTTGGCTGCTCCTGTCCAACAGCACCAAGGACCGGCCACCGCTTAGCCTTGTCACTTTGACACACTGTGTTGGCTGCTCCTGTCCAACAGCACCAAGGACCGGCCACCGCTTAGCCTTGTCACTTTGACACACTGTGTTGGCTGCTCCTGTCAACAGCACCAAGGACCGGCCACCGCTTAGCCTTGTCACTTTGACACACTGTGTTGGCTGCTCCTGTCCAACAGCACCAAGGACCGGCCACCGCTTAGCCTTGTCACTTTGACACACTGTGTTGGCTGCTCCTGTCCAACAGCACCAAGGACCGGCCACCGCTTAGCCTTGTCACTTTGACACACTGTGTTGGCTGCTTCTGTCCAACAGCACCAAGGACCGGCCACCGCTTAGCCTTGTCACTTTGACACACTGTGTTGGCTGCTCCTGACCAACAGCACCAAGGACCAGCCACCGCTTAGCCTTGTCACTTTGACACACTGTGTTGGCTGCTCCTGTCCAACAGCACCAAGGACCGGCCACCGCTTAGCCTTGTCACTTTGACACACTGTGTTGGCTGCTCCTGACCAACAGCACCAAGGACCAGCCACCGCTTAGCCTTGTCACTTTGACACACTGTGTTGGCTGCTCCTGTCCAACAGCACCAAGGACCGGCCACCGCTTAGCCTTGTCACTTTGACACACTGTGTTGGCTGCTCCTGTCCAACAGCACCAAGGACCGGCCACCGCTTAGCCTTGTCACTTTGACACACTGTGTTGGCTGCTCCTGTCCAACAGCACCAAGGACCGGCCACCGCTTAGCCTTGTCACTTTGACACACTGTGTTGGCTGCTCCTGTACAACAGCACCAAGGACCGGCCACCGCTTAGCCTTGTCACTTTGACACACTGTGTTGCCTGCTCCTGTACAACAGCACCAAGGACCGGCCACCGCTTAGCCTTGTCACTTTGACACACTGTGTTGGCTGCTCCTGTCCAACAGCACCAAGGACCGGCCACCGCTTAGCCTTGTCACTTTGACACACTGTGTTGGCTGCTCCTGACCAACAGCACCAAGGACCAGCCACCGCTTAGCCTTGTCACTTTGACACACTGTGTTGGCTGCTCCTGTCCAACAGCACCAAGGACCGGCCACCGCTTAGCCTTGTCACTTTGACACACTGTGTTGGCTGCTCCTGTCCAACAGCACCAAGGACCGGCCACCGCTTAGCCTTGTCACTTTGACACACTGTGTTGGCTGCTCCTGTCCAACAGCACCAAGGACCGGCCACCGCTTAGCCTTGTCACTTTGACACACTGTGTTGGCTGCTCCTGTACAACAGCACCAAGGACCGGCCACCGCTTAGCCTTGTCACTTTGACACACTGTGTTGCCTGCTCCTGTACAACAGCACCAAGGACCGGCCACCGCTTAGCCTTGTCACTTTGACACACTGTGTTGGCTGCTCCTGTACAACAGTACCAAGGTCCGGCCACCGCTTAGCCTGTGGCTAGGTTGTCAGTGGTGATAGGGGATGGGGAGGGGGAGGGGGGGGGGGGGTTTGTAGCGTGGGCTGGAAATACTTGGATCAATCGACACCCACGCTTTCCTCACGGGGTCACGCGCTACGCTGAACAAGAGGGGGGGGGGGGGGGGGGGGCTGCAATTTCCACACAAAGAATGTAATTATGTAAATGTTCGCTAAACATTTCCCTATGCTCAACTAAACTTTATCAAAATGGCGTCCATCAGGTATCCAGATGGTGAGGTCTTTCAATGTGCAGGTCATTTGTTCGCCGGTGAAATCTCGCTTTTCGTAGAATTCATAATTATTTGAATTTGTTTGATAAATCCGCGCTGTTTTGTTTGTCCTAATGATTGATGATATCTTTTGTGGTTTGAAAGGTAATTACATTACGTCGATCGTTTGAACTCGATGTAACTGCACGGCAAGTTGCCTTGAGCTAAAAGATTGCACGGCAGGCTTTGTCATATTTACACCATCATACACGTGACCATCATACACGTGACCATCATACACGTGACCATCATACACGTGACCATCATACACATGACCATCATACACATGACCATCATACACATGACCATCATACACGTGACCATCATACACATGACCATCATACACATGACCATCATACACGTGACCATCATACACGTGACCATCATACACGTGACCATCATACACATGACCATCATACACGTGACCATCATACACATGACCATCATACACATGACCATCATACACGTGACCATCATACACGTGACCATCATACACATGACCATCATACACATGACCATCATACACATGACCATCATACACATGACCATCATACACATGACCATCATACACATGACCATCATACACATGACTATCATACACATGACCATCATACACGTGACCATCATACACATGACCATCATACACATGACCATCATACACATGACCATCATACACATGACCATCATACACATGACCATCATACACGTGACCATCATACACGTGACCATCATACACGTGACCATCATACACGTGACCATCATACACGTGACCATCATACACGTGACCATCATACACATGACCGTCATACACATGACCATCATACACATGACCATCATACACATGACTATCATACACATGACCATCATACACATGACTATCATACACATGACTTTCATACACATGACCATCATACACATGACCATCATACACATGACCATCATACACGTGACCATCATACACATGACCATCATACACATGACTATCATACACATGACTTTCATACACATGACCATCATACACATGACCATCATACACATGACCATCATACACATGACCATCATACACATGACCATCATACACATGACCATCATACACATGACCATCATACACGTGACCATCATACACATGACCATCATACACATAACCATCATACACATGACCATCATACACATGACCATCATACACATGACCATCATACACATGACCATCATACACGTGACCATCATACACATGACCATCATACACATAACCATCATACACATGACCATCATACACATGACCATCACACACATGACCATCATACACATGACCATCATACACATGACCAACATACACATGACCATCATACACATGACCATCATACACATGACCATCATACACATGACCATCACACACATGACCATCATACACATGACCATCATACACATGACCATCATACACATGACCATCATACACATGACCATCATACACATGACCATCATACACATGACCATCATACACGTGACCATCATACACGTGACCATCATACACATGACCATCATACACATGACCATCATACACATGACCGTCATACACATGACCATCATACACATGACCATCATACACATGACCATCATACACGTGACCATCATACACGTGACCATCATACACATGACCATCATACACATGACCGTCATACACATGACCATCATACACATGACCATCATACACATGACCATCATACACATGACCGTCATACACATGACCATCATACACATGACCATCATACACATGACCATCATACACGTGACCATCATACACATGACCAGTTCTGTTCGGGAGAGAGGTTGGAGGGATGAAAGTTAAGCAACACTGCGCTGGGTCAGGTATTGGATGAGTGACCATCATACACATGACCAGTTCTATTCGGGAGAGAGGTTGGAGGGATGAAAGTTAAGCAACACTGCGCTGAGTCAGGTATTGGATGGGTGACCATCATACACATTACCAGTTCTGTTCGGGAGAGAGGTTGGAGGGATGAAAGTTAAGCAACACTGCGCTGGGTCAGGTATTCGATGGGTGACCATCATACACATGACCAGTTCTGTTCGGGAGAGAGGTTGGAGGGATGAAAGTTAGTACAGCAACTTCACTCGCCTTGCTTATCAACCTCTCGACAGCATGGATTTGTGGAGGAATCCTGTTGTTCACGTTGTACCGTCCTTCGGAAGGGACGTTAAGCCGGTGGTCCCCTTGGTGCTCTTCTACAGGAGTAGACTACGTGCCGTCACCGGGTTTCCCCTCCTCCCTTCTAGGCTAGGTCAGGTTCATCATCATCCACTCATCTAATATATCAAGATATAAATCGGCCAGATATCAAAACGATGCGTCTTTAAACTATAATAAGAAACCGAATGTTTGTTTAGCTAAAATTTTCCTGGTCAGATTAGCACGACTCTAGTTCAATCTTAGCGAAACAAATTTACACAGAGAAATGTTTGCCAGCAATGTAATCGCAACAATGCATCTTATTATTTAAAAAAAAAAACCCTACCAAAAAAAAAATCCATATTAGAAGATTGTTCAATGTGAGTTTTTATTCCAGTATTATTACCGTCATCCCACGCAAAGCTTTCGGCAACGGATGTTTAATATCTTCAGCAAGATAAAACAGCTGCCAAAAGTCGGTCACTGGAGGGGATTGAACCCCGGTACATAAACTGGCAGAGATCTCTGAAGTTAAGCAACACTGCGCTGGGTCACCGTATTGGATGAGTGACCATCATATACATGACCAGTTCTATTCGGGAGAGAGGTTGGAGGGATGAAAGTTAAGCAACACTGCGCTGGGTCAGGACTTGGATGGGTGACCATCATACACATGACCAGTTCTGTTCGGGAGAGAGGTTGGAGGGATGAAAGTTAAGCAACACTGCGCTGGGTCAGGACTTGGACGGGTGACCATCATACACATGACCAGTTCTGTTCGGGAGAGAGGTTGGAGGGATAAGAGTTAGTACAGCAACTTCACTCGCCTTGCTTATCAACCTCTCGACAGCATGGATTTGTGGAGGAATCCTGTTGTTCGCGTTGTACCGTCCTTCGGAAGGGACGTTAAGCCGGTGGTCCCCTTGGTCTTCGACGGGAGTAGGCTACGTGCCGGCACCGGGTTTCCCCTCCTCCCTTCTAGGCTAGGTTAGTTTAATCATCATCCACTCATTCACCGACGCCATTAGACCAGTGCCGCATGGCCAGATGTCAAAACAGTGCGTCGTTAAACACTACAAATATTAGTTTTTTCTTTTTTCAATATCAGATTATAATGATTTCAGTTACAAATGCGTGGAAAAAATATTTGCAACCGGTTGACAAACACTGATTTGTCAAAGTTTAACGCTTCGTTAAATAAATCTGACGCCGCCTTCAGCCCATAAAATCTTAACCCAAACTAATTCCTCGAGGCGCGTCAGGAATCTAGCAGGCGGTGCGTCGAGAAAACAAGTGACGTCACAGATGTCACACAGGCGTTCTAGAGCGCAGCCAGTCCCGGGATCGATCCTTAGTAGGGTCACATTACCCCCCCCCCCTCTCCACATTTATCCACCACCCACCCTTTATCATCACCCCCTCCTACCGTCCACACTCAATAACACAACCCTGAGCAACAGGTCTGCTAATCGTTTTTAACATCAGCACCAAGGACCGGTCACCGCTTAGCCTTGTCACTTTGATACACTGTGTTGGCTGCTCCTGTCCAACAGCACCAAGGACCGGCCACCGCTTAGCCTTGTCACTTTGACACACTGTGTTGGCTGCTCCTGTCCAACAGCACCAAGGACCGGCCACCGCTTAGCCTTGTCACTTTGACACACTGTGTTGGCTGCTCCTGTCCAACAGCACCAAGGACCGGCCACCGCTTAGCCTTGTCACTTTGACACACTGTGTTGGCTGCTCCTGTCCAACAGCACCAAGGACCGGCCACCGCTTAGCCTTGTCACTTTGACACACTGTGTTGGCTGCTCCTGTCCAACAGCACCAAGGACCGGCCACCGCTTAGCCTTGTCACTTTGACACACTGTGTTGGCTGCTCCTGTCCAACAGCACCAAGGACCGGCCACCGCTTAGCCTTGTCACTTTGACACACTGTGTTGGCTGCTCCTGTCCAACAGCACCAAGGATCGGCCACCGCTTAGCCTTGTCACTTTGACACACTGTGTTGGCTGCTCCTGTCCAACAGCACCAAGGATCGGCCACCGCTTAGCCTTGTCACTTTGACACACTGTGTTGGCTGCTCTTGTCCAACAGCACCAAGGACCGGCCACCGCTTAGCCTTGTCACTTTGACACACTGTGTTGGCTGCTCCTGTCCAACAGCACCAAGGACCGGCCACCGCTTAGCCTTGTCACTTTGACACACTGTGTTGGCTGCTCCTGTCCAACAGCACCAAGGACCGGCCACCGCTTAGCCTTGTCACTTTGACACACTGTGTTGGTTGCTCCTGTCCAACAGCACCAAGGACCAGCCACCGCTTAGCCTTGTCACTTTGACACACTGTGTTGGCTGCTCCTGTCCAACAGCACCAAGGACCGGCCACCGCTTAGCCTCGTCACTTTGACACACTGTGTTGGCTGCTCCTGTCCAACAGCACCAAGGACCGGCCACCGCTCAGCCTTGTCACTTTGACACACTTTGTTGGCTGCTCCTGTCCAACAGCACCAAGGACCGGCCACCGCTTAGCCTTGTCACTTTGACACACTGTGTTGGCTGCTCCTGTCCAACAGCACCAAGGACCGGCCACCGCTTAGCCTTGTCACTTTGACACACTGTGTTTGCTGCTCCTGTCCAACAGCACCAAGGACCGGCCACCGCTTAGCCTTGTCACTTTGACACACTGTGTTAGCTGCTCCTGTCCAACAGCACCAAGGACCGGCCACCGCTTAGCCTTGTCACTTTGACACACTGTGTTTGCTGCTCCTGTCCAACAGCACCAAGGACCGGCCACCGCTTAGCCTTGTCACTTTGACACACTGTGTTGGCTACTCTTGTCCCCAATCCTAGCTTATAAGATTGGTATGCATAACAAGAATGCCGTCTGATCAGGCCGAAGACATCGCCATTTCTATGTGAACTTGCCAGTATTTAGTGCAAGTTTTGAATGAGGAAAATATCGGCATTAACAGTTTGTCCGTCAAAGTTTTTTATTTATTTCATTTTGGGTTACAATACATTGAAACTAAATTTATATGCCAAGCCATAATTCGCTCGGGACCAGTTACATCCTGGGTCCGTATTTTCCATATCCTGGTTGCACTGGGTAGAAAAAACTCACGAGGGTTTTTAGAAACCTCGTATATACATTTGCAAACATGGAGTAAATGCGCAGGGGTTTGTAAAGGCGAGATATGAGTGATCTGATAAGGGCAGATTGTGGTTTGTTATTTTGTTATCGCTAGAATTATTAGACTAGAACATCGCCAATTTAACATATGTTGGTAGTTAAAATAGCTAAATGAAACTACATACCTAGTTAGGGTTTAATATCTCTCTGATAACGTTAGTAGTTAACTCAAAAGTACTTTGCAAATGTTTAATCACTAATTACCTGCAATATCGAACGTGTTTATACCCCCTTTCGAGGTTGCCATTAAGCCCCAATTGCAATATGTTGCGAAAAATAACAACTCAGTCTCGTTGCACATGTCATTTGCGATAATTAAAATGTCGGCACATACCAACGGTCGTTTTATGCTCCATATTTTGCATTCAAATGAGATTTTGAGAGGAAATCACAGAGACCGTGGCAGGTGCGCAACACCTTCTGGAACGAGCTACCTGTTACTGATGGTGGACGCGCTTTATTATATATATATATTTATGAGGACGCTAACTTCGTATAGTTATTAAAATAATGTCAACAGAGTTCACCTACCGATATTGGAATCAGCTCGAGTCGCGGCAAAGCAGACGACAAAGACGACGATGCCAATCCCCGCAGACTTCATCTTCACAGCGCGGCAAGAATATGATCACCTTGCACTAAAATATGTTGCCCCCATCGTTGAACCAAAGGGTAGCAGCCATTTGCGCTGCTAAACCGAACGTTTCAAACGCAACTCGCTGCCACTTCAGTGCATTTTCAACGAGTAAATCGACACACCGGCACTGCCCGACACTTTTAACTAACTGAATTCAAAGCGATAATCACTTCCTTCCTGGTTTTAATCACTGTTTTGTACTATAAACCACTGACAGCTGTTACTTCACCGACCGCAATGTGTGGGTGGTGGAGGTAGAAAACGTAGATAATTGTCACTGATGGTTATATTACACGGTAAATTGGCGCTAGCGCGAAATTAGTCGCTTAATTTGAGTGATTTACGGGTTGTTTGGTTGTTTCTTGAGATTAGAAACAAGGAAACGACGAGTGTTGGTTCCTCGATCGACCAGCGAGCGACGCGGGTTTCGCAGAGAGCGCCGTCGTCGAGCGCCGTCGTCTGACGTAATGTGGGAACGAGACTCGCTTCCCAGCTAGGTAGTCCTTGAACTCAGAAAATCAATAAAATTCAAAGGAGTTGCCTCGACCAGCTGGCGGAGTGACAGAACTTGTCTGACGTTCGTTGTGTGATGATGGAAGTCGCATCTTCTTCTAGTCAAGAAAATGAGAATTATGTATCGGGTGTTAAAGATAAGAAGGTAATGACGGCCGTGAGTTCAGTGTTTTTATACGTTTATCATTATGTTCTTGGGATTTCAAATGTGTGCTGTGATTTATGTTGACGTTTTGAGGTTAAGGATTCCGCTAATCTGTCAGGCAATTATGATAATTTTGTTGCAAAGCTATGAAAACTCTGCAAAACTTACACATGATGTATACAATTAATTAACGCTTTCTTTTTTTATTTTCTGTTTAGGATGTTTTGCTGGATCACATGGAAATAGCGATCACTGAATCAGAAAAACGGGAGGCTGGTGCTCTTAACTACCGTGATTTCTACATTGTTTATCTCATAGAAACCAAGTAAGACCCCCATTTTATTGATATAAAGTAATAGATACTGGCGTTTTAAGTATTTACTGTCAATAAGACTATTAGTACTTCAGTCCACGATAATTTCTGACTACCTGTTGCCTCAAGTCTTATGACCGACCTGGTTGAATCATAAAATAGTAAATCTCTACTCAGTGAATTGCATTCTCTATGCCTTGATTATTCCCAGAGTGACCGATGCTTCGTGGGAAGGCGCTATTAACCGCATATCCACTATCTGGCGGCGTTACTCCGAGTTTGAAGCGTTGCGTAACTACTTCGTCGAAACATTTCCTTACCTTGTCATTCCGCCGCTGCCTGAGAAGACTTTCGATGTCTCTGACAAATGTAGTGACAAACGGAGGGGAGGACTAGAGGTATAAAATACAACAAAACTCAAACGATATTTCAAACCAAATCATTTCAGCAGCACATTAACCTAATAAACTTGTCATATTCTTTTCATAGACTTTCCTCCTGCGTTGTGCAAGTCACTCGTCGTTTACAGATGACAAGATTTTCATGGGATTTCTGCAGCAAGAAGAAGGATGGAAGCAATCTGTGAAAGTTGCCGGTATGTGCTTTTATAAACTTTATCTGTGCAAGCTTTATCTGTGTTAGTCTTTGCCTCATAAGGATGGAATATCTGTGCAAGCTTTATCTGTGCAAGCTTTATCTGTGCTAGTCTTTGCCTCATAAGGATGGAATATCTGTGCAAGCTTTATCTGTGCTAGTCTTTGCCTCATAAGGATGGAATATCTGTGCAAGCTTTATCTGTGCTAGTCTTTGCCTCATAAGGATGGAATATCTGTGCAAGCTTTATCTGTGCTAGTCTTTGCCTCATAAGGATGGAATATCAGTGCAAGCTTTATCTGTGCTAGTCTTTGCCTCATAAGGATGGAATATCTGTGCAAGCTTTATCTGTGCTAGTCTTTGCCTCATAAGGATGGAATATCTGTGCAAGCTTTATCTGTGCTAGTCTTTGCCTCATAAGGATGGAATATCTGTGCAAGCTTTATCTGTGCTAGTCTTTGCCTCATAAGGATGGAATATCTGTGCAAGCTTTATCTGTGCTAGTCTTTGCCTCATAAGGATGGAATATCTGTGCATGCTTTATCTGTGCTAGTCTTTGCCTCATAAGGATGGAATATCTATGCAAGCTTTATCTGTGCTAGTCTTTGCCTCATAAGGAGGGAATATCTGTGCAAGCTTTATCTGTGCTAGTCTTTGCCTCATAAGGATGGAATATCCGTGCAATCTTTATCTATAACTTCACCCCCAGGTTACTTAGAGCTTGCCGAGGGCCGACTCAAGACGCTGTCCACACGTTCGCGGCAGCCCGACAAGGTTTTCGAAGCGTATCGCAACTACGCTGCCGAACTTCAACACAACGTCGGTGGTTTGCTCCGAGTTCGATCGCGGCTCGCTGAACGATCGCACAACGTACACAAGCTTCACGCAACGTACGGCCGCGTGCTCAGCGAGTGGAGCAGCTGCGAGAATCAGATGGGAGACACGTTGCAGGTACAGACCGAGTTGCCGTCGGTTACGGGAATTCTTAGCGATCGGTTTGTTGATTGTGATCAAGAAGGTTAGAGAGTGCAATTGTAGAGAAATTTTGCAGGATTTCCAAGAATTTCTCTCAGGATTTCTGGAAGTTTTTTGACGGCACAGCGAAATCTTCTTCTCTAGTCTCTCTTTTCTTCCTGATCAAATATTCAGTCTCTTGGCACCCTATTCACAATATCCAGACTCTTGGCACCCTATTCACAATATCCAGCCTCTTGGCACCCTATTCACAATATCCAGCCTCTTGGCACCCTATTCACAATATCCAGCCTCTTGCCACCCTATTCACAATATCCAGCCTCTTGGCATCCTATTCACAATATCCAGCCTCTTGGCATCGTATTCACAAGTTAATTATAAACTATTAACTTACGTCAAACTAATTATTATTTTAATTGGCAAACGCTTGCAATGCGCAGGGTTTAGGGTTTATTAGGAAGACTGATAACCTTTCAAAACTTTGATGCCCAAACGGTCAATCTGCAAACATGGACAAAGAAACGAACTGGATGTTTGTTTCCTAGAAAGCCGGGCACCACTTGGACTCTCTGGCTGCCAACATCGATGTTACACTGGAGCAAGAGGAGCTTGCAGCGGATCAGCTGCGTGAATACCTGCTCTACGCGGGCAGCTTGACGGCAGTTTGCGATGCACACACGCGCCACCAGGCTGCGTTGGAGCGAGCGCAGGGGCAGGTGGAAACACTACGCTCGCAGAGAGACAACGTTTTTAAGGGTAGGCGAGATTCATACAATTGTTATAATATTGTTCTTAGACTCATGTCTACTTGATGTAAACTTAGCACAAGTTTTAACAAAAACTCAAGTCTACTTGATGTAAACTTAGCACTAGTTTTAACAAAAACTCAAGTCTACTTGATGTAAACTTAGCACTAGTTTTAACAAAAACTCAAGTCTACTTGATGTAAACTTAGCACTAGTTTTAACAAAAACTCAAGTCTACTTGATGTAAACTTAGCACTAGTTTTAACAAAAACTCAAGTCTACTTGATGTAAACTTAGCACTTGTTTTAACAAAAACTATTTCAACTGGGTTTTGAATGCTAAGTGAAGAACAACTGAATTTCCCAACGTTTCGTAACTTGTACCTGTTACTTTATCAAGGGTAAGAGCAGTCCTGACAATTTTCCTACACGTAATACACTCTGATTCTAGTGACGCTATATCACGTCACAACCTGTCAAACTAAAAAAAAAATTAAAAAAAAATTAAATCTATGTTTGGGAATACAAAGTTATGAACAATTCCTGGTTACATATGAGTGTTCGTCTGAATGTTTCATAAAACAATGTTTTTCTTTAAAAATGCAGGACAGTGGTTCTAAGATTCTTTGTTCGCTGGGACTTTCAGGTCAGACGGGTTTAGTTTCTCGGCTTTTCGGCAGCGTCGACACGGACGAGATCCGTGAACTCAAGTGCCAGGCGCTGGACTCCAAGATTGAAGACGGGAACGCGGGCGTCAACGTTGCTCAGATCAAACTGGAGTACGTAGACTCGACATTCACATAATTAACATAACGTAAACATAACAAAGCTGGTCGGAGAACTGAAGTGGGATAGCCTCGAAGTCCGCCACCGTTGAGTGCAGGTTCTAGGTAGAGTTTCAACGTCAATGTTACAGTCTCTGCGTGAAAGATGGCCACCAAATGACTACCTTACCGACAAAAATGCAGAGTACTGGAACATCACGTTAAGTGGAGCCACTGTTGTATGAAATTTAATTTCGATATTTCTCGTAGGTTAACTCGCTTTTTAATATCGTTACGTGTTTATCAATCGTTGAGGTAAACATTGATGGAGATCTTTTGAGCATGAAAAGTCACAAAAGCGAGTTAACCACTTTTGCCACTTAAACCTTTGACCTTCAACAAGGTCAATACTATAATAATAAGACATTCTTTTACGAGTCGAGTGCTTTCTTTGTGTTAACTTTATCAGAACTCTTTTTCCGAGTTGCAGAGAATTCTCGGAACTAGCCAAGATCGACCACGAGCGATTCCAGACGCAGAAAGTTGCCGATCTCCACGAGACGCTGGCGAGCTACATCAAGCTCCAGGCCAAGCTCTGTCGGAAGGTAACTTAACCTCAAACCTTGCAGTCCAGCTCGAGACATGGCTTGCAGTCCATGCTGTTGTCCAGCTCAAGACATGGCTTCTAGTCCATGCTGTTGTCCAGCTCGAGACATGGCTTGCAGTCCATGCTGTTGTCCAGCTCAAGACATGGCTTGCAGTCCATGTTGTTGTCCAGCTCAAGACATGGCTTGCAGTCCATGCTGTTGTCCAGCTCAAGACATGGCTTGCAGTCCATGCTGTTGTCCAGCTCAAGACATGGCTTGCAGTCCTTGTTGTTGTCCAGCTCAAGACATGGCTTGCAGTCCATGCTGTTGTCCAGCTCAAGACATGGCTTGCAGTCCATGTTGTTGACAGCTCAAGACATAGCTTGCAGTCCATGTTGTTGTCCAGCTCAAGACATGGCTTGCAGTCCATGCTGTTGTCCAGCTCAAGACATGGCTTGCAGTCCATGTTGTTGTCCAGCTCAAGACATGGCTTGCAGTCCATGCTGTTGTCCAGCTCAGACATGGCTTGCAGCCCATGCTGTTGTCCAGCTCAAGACATGGCTTGCAGTCCATGCTGTTGTCCAGCTCGAGACATGGCTTGCAGTCCATGCTGTTGTCCAGCTCAAGACATGGCTTGCAGTCCATGCTGTTGTCCAGCTCAAGACATGGCTTGCAGTCCATGCTGTTGTCCAGCTCAAGACATGACTTGCAGTTCATGCTGTTGTCCAGCTCAAGACATGGCTTGCAGTCCATGCTGTTGTCCAGCTCAAGACATGGCTTGCAGTCCATGCTGTTGTCCAGCTCAAGACATGGCTTGCAGTCCATGCTGTTGTCCAGCTCAAGACATGGCTTGCAGTCCATGCTGTTGTCCAGCTCAAGACATGGCTTGCAGTCCATGCTGTTATCCGGCTCAAGACATAGATTGCATAGGTTTTGCAACTTTTGGCTAAACACGTGAATTATGTCCCAAACCTTGATGAAATCTAGACATGCTAAACACACTATACAACAACTAACATACATATAAACTAGATATATACACATTAAGCCAGCTCAACGTGGTCATCTTTTGCAGGACCTGCAAACGTGGAAGCACATTCGTGACTGCTTCGAAGGCATTCCGTGATAACCAAGACGCAGTTCGATGTACGCTTCCTGGATTCCGATCGCAGCTATCAAAGTCCGAGAGACCGCGGAGATTACTGGCCGTTTGAATGTTGTTATGTTATTATAAAAAAAACCTCTATCTGTCTGTAAAAAGAAAAAATAAATTTATATAGGTACATGCAAATTTAATCAGATTTTTATTCCAACCGTCAAAAACTGTGTCATAACAATTTGAAATGTATTGTGGTGAACAAGGAAAGAGAAACATAGCACAAATTACTGGAGAAGAAAATGGTCATTGCGTGGTGCACTTGTCAGGAAATTTGAAGTATTTCCTTGAGAATTTTGATGTTTAGACAAAGTTGGCTTGTTCGTTTTAGTTTCTCTCTCAACTTTTCCACGACAAAGGCACGGATAGCAAGAAAATAAGCACCAGATGGCTAGAGCAGCACCTGCTGACGGTAAGCACTGATTTTTTACAAGGTAGACCTGTTAAAAATCTTTTAGTCGCTCCTGCGCTGATTGGAGGCCATTTTTGATGAGTCACTCTCCTCCAGGTGGCTCGACCGGCTCCAAGCATTCCCCGTTCAGACAGTTCATCTCTTTCAGCCGACACGGGTTATTTTCATCGCACTTCTCCCTGAAGAAATAAGTCGTCTCATGAACTCACAAACCACATATATCAGTTTCCCATGTTTGGATGGGAGAACACCAAACAGTTTGACTAGCAAGATGGCGAACATGGCTTCAAAGTTTCTCCGTGGCAACTGCAGTGCAGTGAGCCGTAATTTTGATCAGCTGGCTGGATCCTATGCTCTATCCAAGTTATTTGAGATCAGCTGGCTGGATCCTATGCTCTATCCAGGTTATTTGAGATCAGCTGGCTGGATCCTATGCTCTATCCAGGTTATTTGAGATCAGCTGGCTGGATCCTATGCTCTATCCAGGTTATTTGAGATCAGCTGGCTGGATCCTATGCTCTATCCAGGTTATTTGAGATCAGCTGGCTGGATCCTATGCTCTATCCAGGTTATAAGAGTTCAGCTGTATGGATCCTATGCTCTATCCAGGTTATTTGAGATCAGCTGACTAGATCCTATACTCTATCCAGGTTATTTGAGATCAGCTGGCTGGATCCTATGTTCTATCCAGGTTATTTGAGATCAGCTGACTGGATCCTATGTTCTATCCAGGTTATTTGAGATCAGCTGACTGGATCCTATGTTCTATCCAGGTTATTTGAGATCAGCTGACTAGATCCTATACTCTATCCAGGTTATTTGAGATCAGCTGGCTGGATCCTATGTTCTATCCAGGTTATTTGAGATCAGCTGACTAGATCCTATACTCTATCCAGGTTATTTGAGATCAGCTGGCTGGATCCTATGTTCTATCCAGGTTATTTGAGATCAGCTGACTGGATCCTATGTTCTATCCAGGTTATTTGAGATCAGCTGGCTGGATCCTATGCTCTATCCAGGTTATTTGAGATCAGCTGGCTGGATCCTATGTTCTATCCAGGTTATTTGAGATCAGCTGACTGGATCCTATGTTCTATCCAGGCTATTTGAGATCAGCTGGCTGGATCCTATGCTCTCACAAGGTTATTTGAGATCAGCTGACTGGATCCTATGTTCTATCCAGGTTATTTGAGATCAGCTGGCTGGATCCTATGCTCTATCGAGGTTATTTGAGATCAGCTAGCTGGATCCTATGCTCTATCTAGGTTATATTAGCTTGATTAGTACGCACTCTTCCTGGCGCTGCAAAGGTTGCGGGTCCCAAGGATGCTTGACACACGTCTGCTCGCGGCAAACCCAGCTAAGAGGACACTGCAGGACGTCCGAACAAGGAAACTCGGGAGTGACCCTCGAGGACAGCTCGGGCAGACTTAACAACAGAGAGAACTGTCGATCTGAAATCTTATTTAAACTGCAGACGCTTGCGATGCGCGAGGTATTTTATTAGTAGGAAGACTATAACCTCTCAAAATTTGATGGCCAAACGTGGACTGGAACCCCGATCTCCACCTGTCGCGGTGTTGCTCTAACCAATTGAGCTACTTGGACCCTGATCTCCACCTGTCGCGGTGTTGCTCTAACCAATTGAGCTACTTGAACCCCGATCTCCACCTGTCGCGGGTGTTGCTCTAACCAATTGAGCTACTTGGACCCCGATCTCCACCTGTCGCGGGTGTTGCTCTAAGCCGACGGCCAAGTAAAATAAAGCAAAACATTACGAGAAAACACAGTCGCGACTCTATTTTTGTAAGTTTATGTTTAAAATAAAGACAATGTCACTACGGTAACAATGTCACTACGGTAACATTGTTACCATAAAAACACTGATTTAATGCTTGAAAGGCGAGAAATTTGTCAACATACGACGGTTTTCTCCTTCCCCAGCCTAGACAAGATCACGCAGTTGATTCCAAGCGATCAATGATATTTGCGACATTTCTGCAAAATACCAATAATTTTAACTTACTTTGCCAGCTTTTAAGACATAAACTAAGGTTTTTAGCAACTAAAACACACTTTATTAGTTTCTTATCGATAATTTTGCTTAAACTAGATTTGTAATAACAGATGAAAGAAAAATATTTGACATATCTCTGTGGATTGTTTTTCATTCAAATACATTTTTATTTTTTGGTTCTGCTCGCGGCAGAGACGATGGATATTTTATGTATTCTGTAAGTATACGATCATACAATCCATTAAGTATTCGGCTTGCAGTGACTTGCCGTATTGTTTCTCGTTTAGCTCGCTTCAAAGATTGGGAGCTTCGAAGATTGGGAGCTTCGAAGATTGAAAATTGTTTCTAATTTGAAAAGAAATCTTCTCCTTCTTGGTAAGTTTATCTTTAAGTTTTTAAACGTTGATATACTTTATAAGAATGTACACATATTGTGCACAAATAACTTCGTATTAGTGGCTTACCCACTAATAAGTAGACCCAAGTTTGTCTTTAGGCTTAGAAAATATATTTTTCAAACACAACGCCAATTTAATTTCGTGAAGAGAAACTCTATCCACAAGGATCAGGTACCACAAGGATCAGTGCTTGGACCACTGCTATTTCTGATATATATTAATGATGTAAATATATGTTGTAAAAATAGTTTCTTAAATATGTATGCAGACGACATGGTAGTATCATTAAGTGGAGTGGATACTAGAGAAATGTCGGAATGTATGAACGAGGAGTTGAGTAACATCGAACAGTGGCTACAATTGAATAAGTTAAAACTGAATGTAAATAAATCTAAAGCAATGTTTATTGGAGTAGGGAAACTTTGTAACGTTAATTGGACTGATTTAAATATAAGTATTAATATGCAAGAAGATGTGATAGAGGTAGTAGAATACTTTAAATATCTAGGAATAGTTATAGATAATAAGATAAATTTTAAACACCACATATATTACATTGTAAAAAAAATTGGGAAAAGAGTAGGATATCTTAGGAGGATAGGGGGTAAGATCTCTTACTGGACTAGAACAATGATTTATAATAGTTTAATTAAACCTCTTTTCGAATATGGTGCGACAATCCTGTACCAAGTGTTATCTATTAGCTCTATCTTAGTTTAAAAATTGCACCGCGCGAGGGCGCTTATTTGTATTTTGCCACCATGTTGGACAAAAACCGCAGTACCGATTGCTCAGCCACGGAGGTAACATCGGCCTCTGTGTGCTTTTGTTATTATCGTTTGTTTACACCGAAAAATTACCGTTTGGTTAGTAAACATTGTGTTAACCGTCACCTTGTGTTTTCATTCGTGTAACCTTTCCTCCTCCGCGTTTACCGAGTGAATTAGACCACGGTAAAAACCTTTCAGGCATTGCAGGATAGTGAGTGCGCGGGTGAACGAGAGCCAGCCACCCTAGAGCTACCCCGTGGGATCAGTGCAGGGTGTGTGTGTGTTTTAACATTTCAGAAGTGAGATATGGACTAAAACCTTGATTGGACTTGTCACCGTTTATTAGAACTTAGAACCGTGTGATTTTCGTATTTTTGTTTTTTTTTTTGTTTTTGTGCCCTGTTTTTGGTGGAACTATTTTGTTGCGCGTAGTTTGTTTTGTGCTCCGCGAGTAGCATTTTCATGCGTAGTTTGCCCGCGAAGTGTATCCCTCCGCGCCACACTGGAACGCTTTGACTACAATATCATGTCGAAGGGTAACAAAGCAAAGGGCAAGGGCCGAAAGGGCAGATCGCCTAGCCCTACACCCAGTAACAGAAGTTATGCGAGTGCCGATAGCCATCGTGATGCTGAAGGTGCGGGCCGCAGCACAAATACCGGACCGACGGTCGACCCCAACATGACTGCCATGCTTGCGACGCTGACTACGCTAATGCAAGGGTTGCAGCGAGGACAGTCGCCCTTAGCATCGGAGGCAAGCGCCTCAAACTCAAACACTACAGTCAAAATGGTACCGGATTTGAGCCGGTATATTCATGATTTTGATGGAGAGACCACAAGCAACGCGCGTGAGTGGCTTCGAAACATCGAAGCGACGGCTGCACTCTACAATTGGGGAGACGCAGTGAAGATGGAGGCGGCACGAGCCCACCTCACCGGAGCGGCTCGTCAGTGGTTTCGTAACTGCCACGAAAACATGGAAGATTGGAGTTCTTTTAAACGGGAATTTTCGGACACGTTCATTGGACAGACAAGCCTGCCAGAGAAGTGGGCGAGAATGACTCGTCGGGAACAACAGCCTGGCGAGAGCTTAATGACTTATTTCTTCGAGAAGTCCGCTCTCTGCAAGGACCTCGACCTCAGCTTCTCGGACACTAAAAAACAAATCGTCATTGGACTCCTGTCCCGAACTTTGAGCGACTCACTTACGGCGAGACACTCACAGAATGAGAAGGAACTATTACTCCACATTCGTGAAGTAGAGGAGGTTGACCGTGAGCGTGCTTCAAGGGCAAACGTTCGAAAAACCCAGTCAGGCAGACTGGCCGAGGCACCAAAACGTTCTGGGAACCAACCAATACCAAACCAACAGAAGCAACCGCCGCCTTTCGTCCCAAATCGTAACGGGACAACTCCAACCGGAACCGCACCGACTACGTCAGGCTCTTGGAGAGAGAGAAGCAGCGCCGCCTCGCCAAGAAAGCAGTCTGAGCAGGAATGCTACAACTGTTACCGTAAAGGGCATATCTCACGTGATTGCCCAGATCCGAAGAGACCCTTCTTCTGCGTACGTTGTAAGACGGAAGGCCACACACAACGCCACTGCACAACTGTTCTGAACACAGTTCCCGAATCGCGAGCCGCAGCTATTGTCGTGCCACGACCAGGACCAAGCAACTCCGTCAGCTTAGTTGGAACTACCGAGGGTACTAGTCCTGCTAAGTACTTGCGTACCGCCGTTATCAATGAGCGAAGTGTGCAATCGCTGATCGATCCCGGGAGTTCAAGCTGCATTATGCAGGCGAGTGCGGCAATATCATGTGGACTAACGCCACAGGCATCGGATTGTCTCCTGACCGGCTTCGGAGACAAGACCACAAAGGCCCTGGGGATGGTCACGGCCAATGTTACCATCGATGGCGTGATTGGTGAGAAGATTTGTATCCTGATAGTTCCGGACGCCATGCAACCCGTGGAACTGATAGTCGGCCGGACTTGGACATATCTACCCCACGTGTCCTATGCGAAGATTGACAACCAGCTCATCATAAAGAACAGTCCTACCGAGCTTATTAAGCAGCTGACCACATACCAGCCTGAAACCAGCAGCGACCGACTACAGCTGAGAGCCGTCCGCGACACCGAAGTCTCCGCAAACTCTATTAACTTCGTACAAGTGACAGGAGGAACAGAGATCGATGGTCTCGTCATCGTGGAAGCTGGTAACCATGACGCATTGTTTGCCCTCGAGAAGGGGCACACTGTTTTGCCTGTGCTAAACAGCACGGACTGCACACGCATTGTGAAGACAGGAGAGTGCATCGTGCGCTCAACTGCAGTGGAAGGTCTGAAGACGGTCAACGAGGAAACAGCCACCGACCGACAGCCCATTGTCAAGACACAGATCAAAATTGGAGATGAAGTGACCACTGAACAACATGAGTCGTTAGCGCAACTAGTGAATGAATATCGACATTGTTTTGCTCAAAATCTCAACGAACTAGGCTGCACAGACATCGCCGAAATGACTATCAATGAACTGCCGAATAGTAAACCAGTTGTGCGAAAACCGTACCGAACCAATGCGAGGGAGCGTACTGTGATCAGTGACATTGTGAAAGAATGGAAGGACCATGGGATAGTGACCGAGACTAGGTCACCATACAGCAGCCCAGTGTTGCTAGTTAAGAAGAAGGATGGATCTGAGCGATTAGTGATTGATTACCGTGGCCTGAATCAACAGACGGTTAAGGAGAATTTCCCGTTGCCGAACATTGACGACCAATTAGAGCACCTGTCCGAAGCCAAAATATTTGCAGTACTCGATCTTGCACACGGTTACTTGCAAATCCCCTTGAGCCCGAGCGCACGAGAAAAAACCGCCTTCGTCACATCGGACGAAACGGGGGAATTTACAAAGATGATGTTTGGCCTGACAAACGGACCCGCCGAGTTTCAGCGATTAGTGAACAAAGTACTGGGACCCCTTCGCAACACGGTAGCGATGTGTTATCTGGACGATATATTAATCCCAGCGCCAGACTGGAAGACCCTGATGGAACGTCTTCGTATGGTATTCACCGCCATCGCAAATGCAAAACTAACAATGAAGCTCAGCAAGTGCGAGTTTGGTAAAACTCAAGTGGACTACCTTGGGTTCACAATATCCGAGGGAAGCATTAAACCAGGACTGCGCAAGACCGATGCTATTCGACATTTCCCAGCACCGTCCAATGTCCACGAGGTCAGACGTTTCCTCGGTTTATCTGGATTTTTTCGCCGCTTCGTAAGTCACTACTCGTCCATTGCAGAACCGTTGACGAGACTCACGAAGAGCACGACGCCGTGGGCATGGGGAAAAGAACAACAGATTGCCTTCGACAGCTTGAAGAAGAGTTTGACTATTGCTCCGGTACTGGCTCTCTACAACCCCCGCGCAAGAACCGAACTCCACACCGACGCCAGTAGCCAGGGATTAGCGGGAATGTTACTGCAAGCCGACGCCGACGGCGAGCTACGATTAGTTTACTGCGTCAGCAAACGCACTAACGAACATGAGAAGTTCTACCACTCAAGCAGACTTGAACTCATGGCCATCGTCTGGAGTGTCCAAAGACTACGTCCGTTCTTACTCGGTCTACAATTCACCATTGTCACAGACTGCCAGGCACTCATTTACCTGAACGAGCACAAGACGATCAACCCAGTGATTGCTCGAGCCTATGACATCATCCAAGAGTATTCCTTCACCATACGCCACCGACCCGGAACAAAGATGAGACATGTAGATGCGTTGAGTCGAGCGCCCTATGAACCCCCAACAGACACGATGGACGAAATTGTGTCAACCCAGCTGGAGGTCATGCTAACACTGACCGTCATCGACCAGGTGCGCATGATGCAGCATAATGACCCAGACATCCGGACGCTGGTGACCATCTGCGAGAAACAGCATGAAGACAGAACGAAAGAAGAGACTATCCGAATTAAAGAGCTCGAACTCAAAAATGGTATTTTGTACCGAACCGAAGGAACTGCACGACTCTTCGTTATACCGAAGAAAATGAGGAAGGGATTAGTGGTGAAATGCCATGACCAAGCTGGACATTTCTCAGTTGACCGGACCGTGGCAAAAATCCGGGAACTTTACTGGTTCCCTTACATGCGTCGCTACGTAAAGGACCATGTCAACCACTGTTTCAGCTGTTTGTTGCACAAGACTCCGCGCGGTAAGCAGCCAGGTTTTCTTCACTCGATACCGCCGGGAAAACGCCCATTTGCGATCTGTCACATCGACCACCTGGGGCCATTCCCTCGTAGCAGCAAGGGAAACACCGAGCTCTTGGTAATT